>OX369269.1:3762500-5012500 GCA_947284805.1 Coleophora flavipennella
GACGAGAGTGAATAGGCACTATTTGAGCTTGCGTGTCACATCCTCGGCTGCATCGGCACTTACCATCAGGTGAGGTGCAGCCAAACGCACTCAAATTTTTAATAAAAAAAAAAGTTTTGCATACTTACTTACTTACCAGTTTCCTTATAACTATGTATATTTCTTAGTTTTCCTAAATTGACAGTTTCTTGGTCTAGTCTACGTAGTCTATAGCTATATCTACCATGTCTTTTCTACTACTCAAGGTTGCCTGGAAGAAATCTGAAACGATAAGGTCGCCTTTGCGCTGACTGTATTCAATTTTTAATTTTATTTGTTTTCTGGTATGCAATTATAGTTGGTTGGTTGCTATGTATAGGTATATTAAAATCAATTGCCACATGTATGTACTATTTTCATCCTGCAGAAAAGAGCTATCCGCGCAATCTATCAGATGCGATCACGTGAGTCGTTACAGAATAAGTTTAAAGAAATCAATATTTTAACTGTTGCTAGTCAATTTATATATGAAAACATCATGTACGTTCGTAAGAATTTGCATTTATTTCCTAAAACCAGTGACAGGCATAATTTGAATTTAAGAAATGTAAATAAAATAGATATAGCCTTTTCGAGACTGAGTAAGGTTAAAAAGTCATTTGTGGGGCAGTGTATAAAATTCTACAATAAAATTCCAGAAAATGTAACTAGTTTGTCAGAGAGTAAATTCAAGACTCATGTCAAAAAAGTTTTGTGCTCTAGAGGATATTATAAAATAATAGATTATGTAAATGACAAAGATATATCGCACATCCGCGAGAATAAAGGCACAATTGCAAAATTGCAAATATTACAGGAGAGAGGATTGAAATTTAAAAAAATGTTTGAATTGAAGCAAAAGCTACAAATCGAAACATACGAAGTCACAGTGAAATTTATAATTTTCTTTATTTATTTCACTGTGTATGAAGTAGGCTAGAAGTAAAATATAGTTTGCACAACATTAAAAATTTACAATACATTACACTATTATCCTACAAATGTGTCATTGTTGAACTAATATTTTTCACTTTAGTAATTGTGACAATTGTGTTATTATGCTCATTAGAGAGCAAATAAAAGAATACGCAATCTATTGTAAAGTTTCTTTTTTTAAAACTATTCAAATGATTGTAATACTCAACATAGTTTAGATTCTTAATACTTAAATTAATTAACAGTCTTAAAAGTTACATTTTTATCATTTAAGTAATGACACTTTAAAGACAGTCCTGTTTTGAAGGAACTTATAACCTTTTACACTTAAATTAGGTACTTATTAGCAAAAGTAATAAAAATAATGAACGTAAATAATCCATCACTAGGAAATAATCATTATCAGTTCTTGTTATTGTTATTACAAGAACTAGGTTATTAGAGTAATAAATAGTAACTATCACAAGGTAAGATGTTCTTCAAAGCGTAAAACCCTTGAATTATTTAAAAGATTTGAAAATGCGCATACTGTCTGGGCACGATATTATTTTGTAATAGTTACAAAAGAACTTCCTTTTTGCGTCCTGTTATACAAATTCTAGAATTGTATGCAAGTTAGAATTGAATATCTTGAAGTGTTTCGAGCCTAATGCCTTGTTTACGAGAGAAACGTCCTGATGGGTTCTTGACCAAAACTTCCGTCCAACCACCATCGAATGCAGATTTGATAGAATAGGTATCCGATAGCCAAACAGGTTCTAAATTGACGTCTTTATTTATTAAAATCTGAGAAATTGTCGTATTTCATCTCGTGGACATTAAAGGGTTTGCCAGTTTTTTTTTCGCAGTTTGTATTATATTTAAATATATTAATTGAACACACTGGTCAGATGCATAAATTGATCCCGATATCTGATAGAATTTTCAACAACTGAATGCGAATCATAGCCCTCATTCTGCGTGTGATCATGAATAAGAAATTTATGAGCCAGTGACTTAATTGTTAAAGTCATGACGGCAAAGTAATAACTTTAAATATAAATCTGTATTAAAAAAAAATAGAAAAAGAAATATAAAATAGACTGACTAGTCTTTTTCCGTGTCATCGTGAAATGAAAATCAATTATAATAAGAATAATGGAGGTAGGCATAAATTTTACAAAAATAATAGGTATTTACTATGTTTGCCTTTAGAATTAGCTTGAAATTCTACTAAATCCTTGCTTTGAAACATTCCTCTTTGAATTTTCTTTACTAGTGAAATGCAACGATTGTGCCACAAGCAGGCAACCCAAATTTGCCCATAAAATTGCTGACAGTTTCTAAAAACCACCACTAATAATGAGTTAGTACATTCATAAATTTGATTTACTGAAGCTAAAATGACACAACATACATTTATGCCGTTGTAAAAATAAAAAATCTGGATGAACAACGACAAAACATTCAGGGTCGCGTTCCATACCTCCGGAGGAACAATGGCAAAAAATACAGTTGTGCCATTTTCGTTCCAAATACTGAATAATATAAATGTCACAACTACCGAAGTGCCGATGTAGCTTTAGGACATGACCACACTCTGCGGCCTCCCCCCGCGTAACTGTCAATCAGACGTTCTCACTCCGAGAGCAGGAAAATTTCGCACCAATTCGACAATGACACTTTCGCCATCTAGCGAAAGTTAACGGCAACACAACTGTGCCGTTTTTACTCCAAGCATATTCATACTTTGAGGTAATTCTGACGTTGTTAACTCGTTTTAGA
The DNA here is from genome assembly GCA_947284805.1 of Coleophora flavipennella. NCBI lineage: Eukaryota > Metazoa > Arthropoda > Insecta > Lepidoptera > Coleophoridae > Coleophora > Coleophora flavipennella. The sequence continues at coordinate 3,765,219 of OX369269.1, forward strand.
AAAAAATTCAATTGTGCCGTTGTTCTTCCGGATGTGCGATATGTCGGAGCGCAAGGACGTGGCGCCATCTATGCATGCGTCGAAGCACCGTGTGTTTTATCTTGAAATGTCAAGCGGTTAGCTAGGGTAGTCATAATAGTCACTTTTGCCAAGGCGTGGTCGGTGCGGGACCGGAAACCGGAAGTTGGTAGTGTTGGTACTTGTTTGTTAGCCAATCAGAATCGTTGTGAATATCGAACCATCAAAGACAATGCAGCCTACCTACAGAGGCTACGACAGAGGCGCCAATTATTTTACGAGCACTTTTGATCGAGCAGCTGAACTGTCAACTTGGGAAGCCAGCCCCGTGCCGAACTCATCGCAGTCTATAAAATAATCGGTTTTCATCCGAATCATCGTGAAGCCTCGTGTTGCAAACGTGTGTGAATATTGATTAAACACTCCAAAACTTCTCGAAGACGAGTTTATTTCTTAGATACGGCCAAAACCCTTCTGATGATCCGAAATATATATGTTGATTCTATATCAAATACCATTACCTGAGACTGTAATCTGAATCATGACATTATTTGTAATATACTGTAATTTTTTTTTGTTTTGACTATTTAAAAGTGTGTGTAAACACCTATTTGAAATAAATTGTTTTTGATTTTGATTATGACCGAATTGTAACGGGGGCGAAGCCGCGGGCAACAGCTCGTATGATATAAATGTAATATTAACAACCAAAAAATATGCATGCGCAGCCATTTGACAGAGATTGACCTAATCAGTAGGAGTAGTACAAGATTGACATTCAGAGACAATAAAATATGAGAATGTAATGGAATGTAAAATCAATTTTTTCGCACTTTGGCAAGGTAAAACCAATTTTCTCCACAGTGGCAAAGTAAAATGCACGAGTGCTTTAAAATCTAATAAGCGCATACTGGTCGACTAAGGCCTAATCGCCCTGATTCAGGGTAGGCTCGAGCCCCTCGGTGGGGACGTATATGAGCTGTAATGATGAAGCGCATACTAAACTGCATATTAAGAGTGGCAACGTTAAAAAATATTTCATCATATCAGTCGAAAATCGTCCACTGCTAGACAAGGATTTCCACGACGACTGATCCTGCGCTGCCCGCATCCATCGGCTTCCCGCAAAGTGGTAGTGGGCAGGGTACATAGCTCGCAGAACAGATGGCCGATGGGGCAGTAAAGTTCTCGAGATGCGACCGCGCACCGGAAAACGTAGCGTAGGCAGGCCTTCCATGCGGTGGACCGATGATCTGGTGAAGATCGCGAGAAACCGATGAAAAATATTTGTTTACTATTTATTTTAACGCAAATTAGAAAAGCATGACTTCTAGCAGAGGTCTGTAATCAGCAGCAGTGGAATAATATCGATGCAGGGATGGTGACGCATCGGAAGTTGGGTTGTTCCTTTCCCTCTAATATGGTTGAGGGGAGCGATGGCTGACTCTCGCGTTATACTCGTGAATGGGTGATGTCCGTGTGAACAAAGGTATTAACGACAAATTCAATAAATTTCATGTATTAGTTACTTCTTGTGTCAAAATTGTTTTCATGTCCAAATGACTTTATTAGTTTTATGTCAATGATTTTATTGATATTATTAACTGATGATTGTTTGTTTATATTTTTAAAATCTAAAATTATGTAATCTTATGCTATCTTATGACAATCATGCACCTGTCCTACTTCCTACTAATATTATAAACGCGAAAGTTTGTAAGAATGTATGATGTATGGATGTATTTGTGTTACTCTTTCCCGCAAAAACTACTGAATGGATCTGGCGAAATTTGGTAGGTAGACAGATTAGGACCTAGATTAACACATAGGCTACTTGTTTTCACGCTCGCGAGCCGGTTGCGGCTCGAGCATTGCGCACCCTCGAAAAGTCACAGCTAGTTTTGGTTGGAATAAACATTTTGAAATCTTTTGATGAGCTGACAATGATATTAAATAAAATTTTAGGTAAAATAAAACGATTTATTTTGGTTCGAACTTTGACGGTAACACAAAATCGAAGAGTAAGACGTCTAGACACTCCGCGTGATATACGGAGGGAGATGTGTGCTTTGAATAACGTAACGCTGTTTGACGTATAGCTCAAGCTGTTTTATTTAGCGTTACGAAAAGGTAAAGAGGTATGCCGTTTTTCGTTAAGGCCTTAAGATGGGTCAAATGATAATATGCAATTCAAATTATTGAAATACTGTGTAAAGCTATCACCATGGGAAAAATATAAAATATAATGGAAATAAAATAATATAGGAAATAAAATAAAGTAGTCTAACTATTTGTATAATTGGAACGCAACTGTCAAAGATGACCTAATTTGGTGTTGGTAATAAAACGATAGTCAAAATGTCGTCCTGACTTTGAATGTACACCTTACAATTGGCGCTGCTGCCAATCGCGAACAAAATATAGTAGTAAGAAAATAAAACAAGAATCCGTTGCATTTACGTTGAATGAAAGGAAATACGTTATATTTCCACAAAAATATCGACTGATTAGAAGGAATTGGACTGCTTAGTACAAGGGTGCACTGTCGTACGTAAAACGAGTGCTCGCCTACGTTTGTGCGTGGAGGACAAATTCTTTTCTTTTCAGAAAGTTTCAGCTAAAATAAATTATGGATACCCTGGACAAAACAATATTGGAAAATTTCACATGTAGTGACCTTAAGGAAGAATTACGTTTGAGATTCTTGCCAGTCTCTGGCACCAAATCAGACCTAATTGATCGAATTCTCAAGGATAACCAAGAAAAAATAGCGAGCGGCACGATAGAATTTTTGAAAGAAGAACGTATAAGAAGACATTCCAGAGATATCGAATTAGAAAAACTTCAAGAACAGATAAAATTGTTGCAAAGTCAATCTGGTACAACCGCTCAACAAACGACAACTACAGAGCAGGTAACAATGTCAGATGTGAGAGAAAATCAAGGTATGTCTGCTTCTCATTCTCCTACCCCAGCCAGTGAACCAAATTTAGTTACTATCTTATCTCAGATCGCACAGACTCAAAGTGATATTGTAAAAAATATGTCTCCCACTTTCCAAGTTTTCTCGACAAGTGATACTAGCAATGCCATTCCACCTTTTGGAGGAAATAAGACTGAAAACGTAACCGATTGGATCAAACAAGTCGAGCGCATAGCTTCTTTGGCAAATTGGTCACAAAATTTAATGTTAGTTAATGCAAGCATGAGATTGCGAGGCCCTGCATTGAATTGGCACAAAGTTATCGGTAAAAATTTAAATACTTGGTTTGAATGGAAAAACAAAATAGCAGAAAACTTCAAAAATAAAATGTCATTTGCTGAATTTATCATTTTTCAATCAAAGAGACATTTGAGACCCACTGAAACTATTGTAGAATACATTTATTTCAAAAATGCCATGTTAGAAAAATCACCAACTCAGATTTCAGAAGCTGACAGAGTTTCCCTGATACTTGAAGGTGTCATTGATATTCAGTGGTCGACTCCATTAGCTGTACAATGTTGCACAAGTGTTGAACAATTGTTACATCACGCTTCTGCATTGGATGTGGTAAGAAAAATACAAAAAAAGGTATACACTGAACAACCAAGTTCAAACAATGAAAGTACGACAAAGCAACATTTTGAAAAGCTGAAAAGTAATTTTATTCCCAAATTTAACCCAGAACAAGACAAAATGGAAGACCAAATATGTTTTAGGTGTAAACAAAAAGGGCACGTATCATATAATTGTAATGTACAACCTCAAAAAGTTCAATCACAAAAAAACCCAAATATGTCAAATCTCAAGGTCAACAATCCTATGTCAAAACAAAAACAAGAGGTAAATTTCAAGGAAAAGCCTGAAGTTAATCAAATAAATTGTGTTCAGTCTAAATTACCATGTGTTACCTTGATTCCAGTGAAAGTCATGAACAGTATTTGTATCCAAGCATTACCAGATTCTGGTTCAGTTATAACCTTAATTGATAAAAATGTATTACCAGGTGAATTACAAGTTTACCCATGGCAAAAAGGTTCATTCAAAGTTGCAGGAAGCATATTTACACCTATAGGATGGATAACAGCTAGAATTCAAGTAGGTAAAATTGATTATATTATGCCTCAAATAGCTATTTGTGAAGACTTGCCTGTACAAATGATTTTAGGCAAAGATTGGCAATTTGCAGTGTATGCAAGAATAGTATATGATCCTGATGGTAAAATATGTATCATAACGCCCACTCATACAGAATTATTCCCCGCTGTAAATAAAGAGCATTCCTCAGTTTCCTGCTGTGTGAATCAAAAAGAAATAAGCTCACCATTAATAAGTCAGGATACAAAAACATTGGTAAATAACCTTGTGCTAGAATTTGATGATATTTTTAAAAATAATGAAAATGATATCGGAGAATTTCCTGATTTTCAATTAGAAATAAAATTGAAACATGACAAACCTATAAAATGTAAACCCTATAGACTGCCTGAACCTGAAAGACAATTTTTAAAGAAAACAGTTGAAAATTGGATTCAACAAAGAGTTTGTAGATTTTCAGATTCGCCTTATGCTGCACCGATGTTTGTGGTAGAACAGCCTTGGCACCCCACTACTCCCTACAGACCAGTAGTAGACTATTCAAAAACTATTAACCCTATTACAGTGTTAGATACGCAACCAATTGAAAGAATAGAATGTTCATAGGTAGTTAAAAGTTTCATAATACTTACTTACCATTAGTAACCTAATCATTTCAGTTCTAGTAATACTTACCTACCTACCTATATTTTTAGTTTGTGTAATATTTGATTTGCTAAAACAAGATACACGTTGATCGCAATTAGAACTGCCTAGATATAAATTTATTTCATAATTTTACATTATGTACATTTCTAAAATTAGTACGAAAGTAATTAATTAGTTCCTACTTCATATACCTTGTGACAGTTTAGTATTTTTCTGTTTACATAGATAGGTACCTAAAAATATTTGTTGGATTTTAGTATTTAGTAATTTTTCCATTCTAAAACATAATTTCAAGTTTATAGCTTGTAAATAATATGTTGTTTATGTTCAAGATAGAAGGTATACTTACTTATATTCGCTTCGGTTACATTGACATAAAACTTTTTAATATTTATGGATTTGATACAAGGCTTGAAATGTTTACGAAGATAGCTAAGCTAAATTTTTTTTTAAATTTAAATTTAGAATTTCGAGTAAAATAAAATAATGTAATTTCAAACAACTTTATTAGAACATGTAAGGAAATGTTGAGTTTTTTGTATAAATATTTGCAATATTTATCACAAAAAACTAAGGGCATGTAAGGAAATAAAATAAAGTAGTCTAACTATTTGTATAATTGGAACGCAACTGTCAAAGATGACCTAATTTGGTGTTGGTAATAAAACGATAGTCAAAATGTCGTCCTGACTTTGAATGTACACCTTACACCTAAAGTAATATACATGTATTTAATTGAATAAAACTTTAAAAATATTACAACTTTTGATGTTAAAAAAAATGAACTGAAGACCCTGTTTTCGGCGTTATTTGCTAAATTTCTCGTAAAAAAATTGTCATGTTTTTATATTTTTTTTAATACACAATTGGTAAACCCTTGACAACATCTCACCCGGTGGTAAGTGAGGATGTTGCCGAAGATGGAAGATTACCAAGATTAATGTTGAATGAAACCAATAACTAAAAATCGGTGACTTTAAGACCTTTCATTTTAATTAAACACATTTTTTAACACATTTTCATTTTGACCTTTCATTTTAATTAAACACATTTTTTTAAAATTATTTGAAATTATAAAAAATAATAAAAACATGTAAAATCGAGAATTGGGCGTTCGGTTTCAACGTAACAGCCGCGTTGAAGCCCGCATTGATTTGAAATTAAAATGAATAGACTTACGTTCGATATTATTTTAACACGTATCAAACTGCGTGGATTGAGGCATCTTAAAGCCTTAAGGTGAGGTATTGATTAGAACAGTTGTCTCTGTCTTTTTCTTTACGTGTAGAGAGTAAAGAAAATAACCACACTTTTTCACTTGTTCAGTGGTTTTTCGTTTCAATCAAAAACTACAATGAGAGCACTTTATAAAAAAATAACATTACTCACTTTGTATTATTATAACAAATATTGTTGTATATTTTAAAAAAAATATACTACAAAATATTAGTCATAACGAGTGTTGAAAGTAACGGTGTAGACCTATCTTTGGGATGTTTTTCTATTGAGCCAAAACTGCTCAATCGTGTTTCCAATAGCTTTTGACTTTAAGGAACATCATCAACAATAACGTTTTTTTTCAACCTTGGGTTTTCTATTGTTTAGGAGTAATTGACGTTCAAAATAACGAAAATCTGATCATATTACCGCCTTAATGGAATTCTTCGATACAAAACATATTTATTATTTGATTTTTTTTGATCCACAATTAGCTTTTGCCCGCGGCTTCGCTTGCGAGTTCATCGTTTTTATGACTGTCTTTAAGGGTGAGTGGTGCGCGAGCCGTAGTTTTTGCCAGATCCCTCAGGATCTATATCGGGCTATTCTGATTTTTTTTTATTCACAATTGGTGAGCCCTTGGCATCATCTCACCTGATGGTAAGTGACGATGATGCCGAAGATGGAAGCGGGCTTACCAAGATTCCCCAACGCGATGGCGAACTGGCTATCTTATCTTCAAGCCGGAACACATCAATGTTGTTAACACTCATGTTTTCCAGCAAGACTTAGATAAGATTGTGGTAGTATAGTTGCAGTAAAACGCACTCAAATTAAAAAAAAAAGGTAGCTAGCCAGGCGATCTTAGAAAATGCCCTACCACCAACCAAACCGAGTCTTACAAGTTGACACCACCGGGAATCGAACCCGTGACCTCCTGGTGTAGAGCGAATGGGCTAACCATTAAATAAATAAAATAAATAAATAAATATTCTGGGACAAATCACACATGGTCATCTGGCCCCAAAGTAGGATTCCCTGTGTTATGAGTTACCAGAGACTGATATACATACTTATATACGTTTAAATACATACATAATATATATATATGTCGCAGGATTTTGATAAAATTAGGTTTTTGATCAAAAATCTAGGTTTTTGATCAAAAACCGGAAGATGACAAAATTTAAAACAAATTTTATCATAAACCTGTAACAATCTAGGTTTTTGATCAAAAACCTGAACTAGTTTGGGTTAATGATCAATCTGATGAAGATCTCCGTTGACAGGGACTTCGGGAATTCCCCCGCTCCCGCTTCCATTTAGAACTCCCCGTTCTACACTCTTCCTACAGTGTTGAGTGGTCGACGGAGCCCCTTCGGGGCTCCTACTTCTGTGTTCTCATGTCAAACCTAACACTACAACTGTGCGGGGAGGCGAGCTAAGCTCCGAACCTAACGGATCCGAGTCGGGGTGCTCCGCAAGTCCGAGCTCGCTTCGCTCGCTCCCGCTTCCATTTAGAACTCCCAGTACTACACTCTTCCTACAGTGTTGATTACATCGATTAATTTGTCATAAAACTAAACCAACCCATGTTTTTGACTAGAAATGTATCATAAACCCAAACTAGTTCAGGTTTTTGATCAAAAATCTAGATTGTTACAGGTTTATGATAAAATTTTGTTTAAATTGTGTCATCTTCCGGTTTATGATCAAAAACCTAATTTTATCAAAACCCTACGACATATATATATATATATATATATATATATATATATATATATATATATATATATATATATATATATATATATATATATATATATATATATATATATATATTGAACACCCAGACACAGAGCAAACACATCTGCTCATCACACAAATGCTTGCCCTGGGTGGGGATCGAACCCACAACCCTCGGATCAGTAGTCAAGGGCACTAACCACTGAGCCACCGAGTCAGTCATTACGCCACGGAAGCGGTTAGCAGTATATGTCACTTTCCAACCCCTCGACTAATTCTATACGAAAATCCTTTGCGCCGTTGCGACGCCGACGTGCGCGAGCGTGAAAATGAGTTCTAATGTTAATTAACCAAAAAAACTATTTTTTCAGTTCCCTCAGGAACTGCATCGGACTATGCTATTTTCACGGGATAAAAAGTAACCTTTGTCCTTCCCCGTGACACAGGCTACCTGCTTGCCAAATTTCGTCAAGATTGGTCAAGGTGTTGAAGCGTGAAAAGGTAACAAACAAACAAACACATTTTCACATTTATAATATCACTAGTAAGGATCTGTAAGCCCTTGGCATCATCTCACTCACCTAAAAGTAAGTGATAGATGCCGTAGATATATAAGCGGGTTGTCCAATATTCCCCAACGCAAGGAGAACTGGCTATCTTATCTACAAACCGGAACAAGTCAAATTAAGACTCCGCTGGGAGTCGAACCCGCGACCTCCTGATGTGTAGTTAATTCACTAAACCATTACGCCACGGAGGCGGTCTTTAATCGCAATTACCTGATAAGTATCTAATCGAGTAATTTCTAATCGAGTTTTCAGTGTTTTTTTTCAGTCAACACTTAGCTTGTCGTTGCTGGTCATCACCATATCGGCTCACATACGTCCCCACCGAGGGGCCTTGAATTAGGGCGATCGGGCCGTAGTCGACCACGCGGACCCAGTGCGAGTTGGTCGACTTCACACACAACCTGCGAGCTTTTTCGCAGGCGTGTGCAGGTTTCCTCACGATGTTTTCCTTCACCGTAAGAGCGTCGGATAAACGTACATATGAAATCTAAATTCGGAATCACATTGGCACGTGGCAGGATTCGAACCACAACCTCATGGACAGGAGTCGGCGGCCCTAGCCGTTACGCTACCGACGTTCGACGTTGCTGGTCACAAACACATTAGTTTTTTTGTATCCTCTTGCTTGTCATCAAAATTTACAACCAAAAGCTTTTTATCTCGTCCCTGAGGGAATGAATGAAAGTTTGTGTATAAATTGAATGTATAGCTCGACGCCATTCATCAGCTTGTATGTAGGTATTGTATGTTGCCACTTTGCGGAGCAAAGGGAGATCCGTCGAGGGGCCAACGGTTGGTCCAACTGCTAGTAGTTAGAAGTCGTACCTATACATGGTGTAAAAAAAATGGTGTAGGGCCCCTTAACTGGGGGTTCTACTCATCATACTAACAAATCTCCCATAGTCAATTCTCAAAAAAAAGTAAGTGTGTGGTAAAAGTGAAACTTTACAGAGGACGAAACGAACATGGCTGCTCTCGCTACGGTACAGAGGACGAAACGATCATACCGTCAGACGAAAGAGACCATCATGCGACATGCAACACACAGACGAAAAAATTTGAGTCGATATAATAAAAGTTTCACTTTAAAGAAAAATTGGAACCTTCATACTAAAATGTACAAAATTGGTCAATCAGCTGATCGATTAGTTTTAAGTTATTGCACCGCCCCTAAAATTAATTATTCTATCGCTGTTTCCCTACCCAAAGGTTGCCTGGAAGAAATTGCTACCTATCAATAAGGCCGCCTTATGTTTTGGCTTTCTTCTATACTGTTCATTTATTTTTTTTATGTTGTGATGCCATAAAGAATAATATTTTATATTATATTATATTGTATTGTAAGATATTATTTTTTTTTGCGATTTCAGCAAACTCGTAGAATAAAAGTTGTTCGGTATGATGATCAGTGGCCCAGTTAACGGGACCTACAACTACTTTGTTACATCCTGTATATAGTCCTAAGAAATACTTTAGTGCGTTTTAGGAGATAACAGCGCTGGCCTAAGTAAACTTGGCACTCTGGGAAAGACTAGTAGGACGCCCTTTAAAAAAAATCAAAAAATCGTTAAATCTAATGGTCAAATGATAGTTCATGGTGCAAAGGGTAAGTAGAGAGCAGCGCTCTACGCTCCGTAAAGTGATATTAATGTACTCCAGTGTGAGCGAAGATAGCCTAACAAATTGTTTCTCGTCGTTATGATGACCTATTAGGTGCGTAAGTTTAAAAAGGTAGGTTAACCAGTGTCGGGCATCGTCGGCTAGTAGTTGGTACTACGGTTGAACCTTTAAAACCTCCTCCTGAACACGGCTGTGGGTTGAGGGGAGAGTCGTAGGAGGCCAAACCGAAACTGTCACCGCTGTTCAGCGTTTTGGGATAACCTATTCCAGGAGGACGAGGACGTGACCAGTGGTTAGTGATGTTGGCTTTGATGTAAAAACAAAACAAAGGAGCACTGTATGGTTTCGTACACTGTGGCACAGATATGATATACATCCAGGCCATCGCCCAGTTTACCTATATGAACGGGCCCCTTAGGCCATCGACCAGTTTACCTATATGAACGGGCCCCCTAGGCCATCGCCCAGTTTGCCAATATGAACAGGCCCTTAGGCCAACCGATTGGATCAAACAAGTCGAGCGCATAGCTTCTTTGGCAAATTGGTCACAAAATTTAATGTTAGTTAATGCAAGCATGAGATTGCGAGGCCCTGCATTGAATTGGCACAAAGTTATCGGTAAAAATTTAAATACTTGGTTTGAATGGAAAAACAAAATAGCAGAAAACTTCAAAAATAAAATGTCATTTGCTGAATTTATCATTTTTCAATCAAAGAGACATTTGAGACCCACTGAAACTATTGTAGAATACATTTATTTCAAAAATGCCATGTTAGAAAAATCACCAACTCAGATTTCAGAAGCTGACAGAGTTTCCCTGATACTTGAAGGTGTCATTGATATTCAGTGGTCGACTCCATTAGCTGTACAATGTTGCACAAGTGTTGAACAATTGTTACATCACGCTTCTGCATTGGATGTGGTAAGAAAAATACAAAAAAAGGTATACACTGAACAACCAAGTTCAAACAATGAAAGTACGACAAAGCAACATTTTGAAAAGCTGAAAAGTAATTTTATTCCCAAATTTAACCCAGAACAAGACAAAATGGAAGACCAAATATGTTTTAGGTGTAAACAAAAAGGGCACGTATCATATAATTGTAATGTACAACCTCAAAAAGTTCAATCACAAAAAAACCCAAATATGTCAAATCTCAAGGTCAACAATCCTATGTCAAAACAAAAACAAGAGGTAAATTTCAAGGAAAAGCCTGAAGTTAATCAAATAAATTGTGTTCAGTCTAAATTACCATGTGTTACCTTGATTCCAGTGAAAGTCATGAACAGTATTTGTATCCAAGCATTACCAGATTCTGGTTCAGTTATAACCTTAATTGATAAAAATGTATTACCAGGTGAATTACAAGTTTACCCATGGCAAAAAGGTTCATTCAAAGTTGCAGGAAGCATATTTACACCTATAGGATGGATAACAGCTAGAATTCAAGTAGGTAAAATTGATTATATTATGCCTCAAATAGCTATTTGTGAAGACTTGCCTGTACAAATGATTTTAGGCAAAGATTGGCAATTTGCAGTGTATGCAAGAATAGTATATGATCCTGATGGTAAAATATGTATCATAACGCCCACTCATACAGAATTATTCCCCGCTGTAAATAAAGAGCATTCCTCAGTTTCCTGCTGTGTGAATCAAAAAGAAATAAGCTCACCATTAATAAGTCAGGATACAAAAACATTGGTAAATAACCTTGTGCTAGAATTTGATGATATTTTTAAAAATAATGAAAATGATATCGGAGAATTTCCTGATTTTCAATTAGAAATAAAATTGAAACATGACAAACCTATAAAATGTAAACCCTATAGACTGCCTGAACCTGAAAGACAATTTTTAAAGAAAACAGTTGAAAATTGGATTCAACAAAGAGTTTGTAGATTTTCAGATTCGCCTTATGCTGCACCGATGTTTGTGGTAGAACAGCCTTGGCACCCCACTACTCCCTACAGACCAGTAGTAGACTATTCAAAAACTATTAACCCTATTACAGTGTTAGATACGCAACCAATTGAAAGAATAGAATGTTCATAGGTAGTTAAAAGTTTCATAATACTTACTTACCATTAGTAACCTAATCATTTCAGTTCTAGTAATACTTACCTACCTACCTATATTTTTAGTTTGTGTAATATTTGATTTGCTAAAACAAGATACACGTTGATCGCAATTAGAACTGCCTAGATATAAATTTATTTCATAATTTTACATTATGTACATTTCTAAAATTAGTACGAAAGTAATTAATTAGTTCCTACTTCATATACCTTGTGACAGTTTAGTATTTTTCTGTTTACATAGATAGGTACCTAAAAATATTTGTTGGATTTTAGTATTTAGTAATTTTTCCATTCTAAAACATAATTTCAAGTTTATAGCTTGTAAATAATATGTTGTTTATGTTCAAGATAGAAGGTATACTTACTTATATTCGCTTCGGTTACATTGACATAAAACTTTTTAATATTTATGGATTTGATACAAGGCTTGAAATGTTTACGAAGATAGCTAAGCTAAATTTTTTTTTAAATTTAAATTTAGAATTTCGAGTAAAATAAAATAATGTAATTTCAAACAACTTTATTAGAACATGTAAGGAAATGTTGAGTTTTTTGTATAAATATTTGCAATATTTATCACAAAAAACTAAGGGCATGTAAGGAAATAAAATAAAGTAGTCTAACTATTTGTATAATTGGAACGCAACTGTCAAAGATGACCTAATTTGGTGTTGGTAATAAAACGATAGTCAAAATGTCGTCCTGACTTTGAATGTACACCTTACACCTAAAGTAATATACATGTATTTAATTGAATAAAACTTTAAAAATATTACAACTTTTGATGTTAAAAAAAATGAACTGAAGACCCTGTTTTCGGCGTTATTTGCTAAATTTCTCGTAAAAAAATTGTCATGTTTTTATATTTTTTTTAATACACAATTGGTAAACCCTTGACAACATCTCACCCGGTGGTAAGTGAGGATGTTGCCGAAGATGGAAGATTACCAAGATTAATGTTGAATGAAACCAATAACTAAAAATCGGTGACTTTAAGACCTTTCATTTTAATTAAACACATTTTTTAACACATTTTCATTTTGACCTTTCATTTTAATTAAACACATTTTTTTAAAATTATTTGAAATTATAAAAAATAATAAAAACATGTAAAATCGAGAATTGGGCGTTCGGTTTCAACGTAACAGCCGCGTTGAAGCCCGCATTGATTTGAAATTAAAATGAATAGACTTACGTTCGATATTATTTTAACACGTATCAAACTGCGTGGATTGAGGCATCTTAAAGCCTTAAGGTGAGGTATTGATTAGAACAGTTGTCTCTGTCTTTTTCTTTACGTGTAGAGAGTAAAGAAAATAACCACACTTTTTCACTTGTTCAGTGGTTTTTCGTTTCAATCAAAAACTACAATGAGAGCACTTTATAAAAAAATAACATTACTCACTTTGTATTATTATAACAAATATTGTTGTATATTTTAAAAAAAATATACTACAAAATATTAGTCATAACGAGTGTTGAAAGTAACGGTGTAGACCTATCTTTGGGATGTTTTTCTATTGAGCCAAAACTGCTCAATCGTGTTTCCAATAGCTTTTGACTTTAAGGAACATCATCAACAATAACGTTTTTTTTCAACCTTGGGTTTTCTATTGTTTAGGAGTAATTGACGTTCAAAATAACGAAAATCTGATCATATTACCGCCTTAATGGAATTCTTCGATACAAAACATATTTATTATTTGATTTTTTTTGATCCACAATTAGCTTTTGCCCGCGGCTTCGCTTGCGAGTTCATCGTTTTTATGACTGTCTTTAAGGGTGAGTGGTGCGCGAGCCGTAGTTTTTGCCAGATCCCTCAGGATCTATATCGGGCTATTCTGATTTTTTTTTATTCACAATTGGTGAGCCCTTGGCATCATCTCACCTGATGGTAAGTGACGATGATGCCGAAGATGGAAGCGGGCTTACCAAGATTCCCCAACGCGATGGCGAACTGGCTATCTTATCTTCAAGCCGGAACACATCAATGTTGTTAACACTCATGTTTTCCAGCAAGACTTAGATAAGATTGTGGTAGTATAGTTGCAGTAAAACGCACTCAAATTAAAAAAAAAAGGTAGCTAGCCAGGCGATCTTAGAAAATGCCCTACCACCAACCAAACCGAGTCTTACAAGTTGACACCACCGGGAATCGAACCCGTGACCTCCTGGTGTAGAGCGAATGGGCTAACCATTAAATAAATAAAATAAATAAATAAATATTCTGGGACAAATCACACATGGTCATCTGGCCCCAAAGTAGGATTCCCTGTGTTATGAGTTACCAGAGACTGATATACATACTTATATACGTTTAAATACATACATAATATATATATATGTCGCAGGATTTTGATAAAATTAGGTTTTTGATCAAAAATCTAGGTTTTTGATCAAAAACCGGAAGATGACAAAATTTAAAACAAATTTTATCATAAACCTGTAACAATCTAGGTTTTTGATCAAAAACCTGAACTAGTTTGGGTTAATGATCAATCTGATGAAGATCTCCGTTGACAGGGACTTCGGGAATTCCCCCGCTCCCGCTTCCATTTAGAACTCCCCGTTCTACACTCTTCCTACAGTGTTGAGTGGTCGACGGAGCCCCTTCGGGGCTCCTACTTCTGTGTTCTCATGTCAAACCTAACACTACAACTGTGCGGGGAGGCGAGCTAAGCTCGCCTCCCCGCACAGTCTCCGAACCTAACGGATCCGAGTCGGGGTGCTCCGCAAGTCCGAGCTCGCTTCGCTCGCTCCCGCTTCCATTTAGAACTCCCAGTACTACACTCTTCCTACAGTGTTGATTACATCGATTAATTTGTCATAAAACTAAACCAACCCATGTTTTTGACTAGAAATGTATCATAAACCCAAACTAGTTCAGGTTTTTGATCAAAAATCTAGATTGTTACAGGTTTATGATAAAATTTTGTTTAAATTGTGTCATCTTCCGGTTTATGATCAAAAACCTAATTTTATCAAAACCCTACGACATATATATATATATATATATATATATATATATATATATATATATATATATATATATATATTGAACACCCAGACACAGAGCAAACACATCTGCTCATCACACAAATGCTTGCCCTGGGTGGGGATCGAACCCACAACCCTCGGATCAGTAGTCAAGGGCACTAACCACTGAGCCACCGAGTCAGTCATTACGCCACGGAAGCGGTTAGCAGTATATGTCACTTTCCAACCCCTCGACTAATTCTATACGAAAATCCTTTGCGCCGTTGCGACGCCGACGTGCGCGAGCGTGAAAATGAGTTCTAATGTTAATTAACCAAAAAAACTATTTTTTCAGTTCCCTCAGGAACTGCATCGGACTATGCTATTTTCACGGGATAAAAAGTAACCTTTGTCCTTCCCCGTGACACAGGCTACCTGCTTGCCAAATTTCGTCAAGATTGGTCAAGGTGTTGAAGCGTGAAAAGGTAACAAACAAACAAACACATTTTCACATTTATAATATCACTAGTAAGGATCTGTAAGCCCTTGGCATCATCTCACTCACCTAAAAGTAAGTGATAGATGCCGTAGATATATAAGCGGGTTGTCCAATATTCCCCAACGCAAGGAGAACTGGCTATCTTATCTACAAACCGGAACAAGTCAAATTAAGACTCCGCTGGGAGTCGAACCCGCGACCTCCTGATGTGTAGTTAATTCACTAAACCATTACGCCACGGAGGCGGTCTTTAATCGCAATTACCTGATAAGTATCTAATCGAGTAATTTCTAATCGAGTTTTCAGTGTTTTTTTTCAGTCAACACTTAGCTTGTCGTTGCTGGTCATCACCATATCGGCTCACATACGTCCCCACCGAGGGGCCTTGAATTAGGGCGATCGGGCCGTAGTCGACCACGCGGACCCAGTGCGAGTTGGTCGACTTCACACACAACCTGCGAGCTTTTTCGCAGGCGTGTGCAGGTTTCCTCACGATGTTTTCCTTCACCGTAAGAGCGTCGGATAAACGTACATATGAAATCTAAATTCGGAATCACATTGGCACGTGGCAGGATTCGAACCACAACCTCATGGACAGGAGTCGGCGGCCCTAGCCGTTACGCTACCGACGTTCGACGTTGCTGGTCACAAACACATTAGTTTTTTTGTATCCTCTTGCTTGTCATCAAAATTTACAACCAAAAGCTTTTTATCTCGTCCCTGAGGGAATGAATGAAAGTTTGTGTATAAATTGAATGTATAGCTCGACGCCATTCATCAGCTTGTATGTAGGTATTGTATGTTGCCACTTTGCGGAGCAAAGGGAGATCCGTCGAGGGGCCAACGGTTGGTCCAACTGCTAGTAGTTAGAAGTCGTACCTATACATGGTGTAAAAAAAATGGTGTAGGGCCCCTTAACTGGGGGTTCTACTCATCATACTAACAAATCTCCCATAGTCAATTCTCAAAAAAAAGTAAGTGTGTGGTAAAAGTGAAACTTTACAGAGGACGAAACGAACATGGCTGCTCTCGCTACGGTACAGAGGACGAAACGATCATACCGTCAGACGAAAGAGACCATCATGCGACATGCAACACACAGACGAAAAAATTTGAGTCGATATAATAAAAGTTTCACTTTAAAGAAAAATTGGAACCTTCATACTAAAATGTACAAAATTGGTCAATCAGCTGATCGATTAGTTTTAAGTTATTGCACCGCCCCTAAAATTAATTATTCTATCGCTGTTTCCCTACCCAAAGGTTGCCTGGAAGAAATTGCTACCTATCAATAAGGCCGCCTTATGTTTTGGCTTTCTTCTATACTGTTCATTTATTTTTTTTATGTTGTGATGCCATAAAGAATAATATTTTATATTATATTATATTGTATTGTAAGATATTATTATTTTTTGCGATTTCAGCAAACTCGTAGAATAAAAGTTGTTCGGTATGATGATCAGTGGCCCAGTTAACGGGACCTACAACTACTTTGTTACATCCTGTATATAGTCCTAAGAAATACTTTAGTGCGTTTTAGGAGATAACAGCGCTGGCCTAAGTAAACTTGGCACTCTGGGAAAGACTAGTAGGACGCCCTTTAAAAAAAATCAAAAAATCGTTAAATCTAATGGTCAAATGATAGTTCATGGTGCAAAGGGTAAGTAGAGAGCAGCGCTCTACGCTCCGTAAAGTGATATTAATGTACTCCAGTGTGAGCGAAGATAGCCTAACAAATTGTTTCTCGTCGTTATGATGACCTATTAGGTGCGTAAGTTTAAAAAGGTAGGTTAACCAGTGTCGGGCATCGTCGGCTAGTAGTTGGTACTACGGTTGAACCTTTAAAACCTCCTCCTGAACACGGCTGTGGGTTGAGGGGAGAGTCGTAGGAGGCCAAACCGAAACTGTCACCGCTGTTCAGCGTTTTGGGATAACCTATTCCAGGAGGACGAGGACGTGACCAGTGGTTAGTGATGTTGGCTTTGATGTAAAAACAAAACAAAGGAGCACTGTATGGTTTCGTACACTGTGGCACAGATATGATATACATCCAGGCCATCGCCCAGTTTACCTATATGAACGGGCCCCTTAGGCCATCGACCAGTTTACCTATATGAACGGGCCCCCTAGGCCATCGCCCAGTTTGCCAATATGAACAGGCCCTTAGGCCATCGCCCAG
Organism: Coleophora flavipennella; assembly: GCA_947284805.1. Lineage (NCBI taxonomy): Eukaryota > Metazoa > Arthropoda > Insecta > Lepidoptera > Coleophoridae > Coleophora > Coleophora flavipennella. The sequence continues at coordinate 3,782,856 of OX369269.1, forward strand.
TTTGCCTATATGAACGGGCCCCCTAGGCCATCGCCAAGTTTGTCTATATGAACAGACCCCCTAGGCCATTGCCCAGTTTGCCTATATGAACGGGCCCCCTAGACGATCGCCCAGTTTGCCTATATGAACGTGCCCCCTAGGCCATCGCTAAGTTTGCCTATATGAACGGGCCCCCTAGAAGATCGCCCAGTTTGCCTATATGATCGAGCCCCCTAGACGATTGCCCAGTTTGCCTATATGAACAGGCCCCCTAGGCCATTGCCCAGTTTGCCTATATGAACGGGCCCCCTAGACGATCGCCCAGTTTGCCTATATGAATAGGGCCCCTAGGCCATTGCCCAGTTTGCCTATATGAACGAGCCCCCTAGACAATCGCCCAGTTTGCCTATAAGAACAGGCCCCCTAGGCCATCGCCCAGTTTGCCTATATGAACAGGCCCCCTAGGCCATCGCCCAGTTTGCCTATATGAACGGGCCCTCTAGGCCATCCCCCAGTTTGCCTATATGAACGGGCCGGCCCTGGAACTATGTCATGCGTCTATATGCGTATTGTTGTTGTAAGTTGCACAATTAGTTAATTAAGTTGATATGGATCGCTTAGGGTTACCTAAAGGAATCCTATGATACATAACTAATTTTAACGATTTATACACATTGCTCTTAATAACATTATCCTGGAATACTTAACCGGAAGATCAAGAATTAATGTTTCATCTTTATATCTATGTACCTAAAAGCGTTTTTCAAAATATCGAAATATCAGTCGATTCTTAAAGCCACCCTGTAAGTTTATTCATCAGAAAGTTATGTAAAGTACGCAAAATGGGAACCACTAATACCCATAATGTTGCCCTATTTTCAAACCCCCGAAAACCACCTCGGAAACTTGAGCAAAGTAAACAAGTGTGCAAGGTAGCGAGAACATAAGTTCCTCTCTGTGTTGTGTATCGAATGACTTAGCGACTAAGTGTTTGGAGTGTAGCCAACGTTTTGGTACTAGAGTTGAAAGGAAAAGATAGGAGACCTGTATCGAAGTTTCCGGACATTTTGTTGAACGAATATAAGTAAGACTTAGAATAGCATTGTCTCGTATACTTTATTAACCACCTCCGTAGCGTAATGGTTAGTCCATTCGCTTCACACCAGTAGGTCGGGGGTTCGATTCCTGGCGGGGTCTATTATTGTATTTTGACATTATAATGATTGATATTTTTGACATTTCTGTTGATACTAACCTAGTTTTGTATGATGTCTGTTACTAACACGTTATATATTAATTATCTGAAATAAATAATTTGAATTTGAATTAATACTGACTGCGAAAATTTATGTTTGTGAAAAAACTAAAGTAATATTACAGATTTTCTTTATTTTTGACGTCAATTTTTCCTAAACGATAGAAAACCCAAGGTTGAAAAAAATACCTTTATTGTTGAGGATGTTCCTTAAAGTCAAATACTATTAGAAACACGATTGGGCAGTTTTGGCTCGATGGAAAAAAATCCCAAAGATAGGTCTACACCGCTACTTTTAACTCTAGTTCTGACTAATATTCTTTACTCTTTGCACGTAAAGAAAAAGACAGACAACTGTTCCTATCAATACCTTGCCTTAAGTTTAAAGGTGCTATCTGACAGCGACTGCAGACCGCAGGCCGCAGCTTCATGCAGCCGGCGACACTACAGGCAAAGTATATATATTAGTACTAACATACAGTATGGACACTCCCTACCACTCTCTAGATTGCGACCTCACCCCCTTGTCGCCCAGATTGATACAGATTGGTTCCAGTTTGGTTGTCGAACGTATAGGATTTCGCCGCCATTTTCTTTGTTCAGTCATTCCTTTTTTGAAATGTCATTTGTATGAATTTGTATGAAAATAATTCCGTGCGTGACGATGCTGTCGCTGCGGTCGGCAGTACAAGTTTTACCTTTAAGGGTCTCCAGGAGTCTCAGGTTTCCATACAAACGTAGTTCCGCTTTAATATAAAAACTACATGTTGAATTGAATCCAAACTTTGCGAATGTATTGAGTAGACACATATCGATGTTTGTAATTAGTTTTCAATGTTCTAATTTAATAACAAAAATTGGAAAAAAAATAGAGAAGTTTCAAACTTTCAGTACAAAAATAATTTAAACCTTTGTTTAGTTACGTTTAATTTACTACAGTAAAAACTAATTACAAACATCGATATGTGTCTACTCAATATATTTGCAAAGTTTGGATTCAATCCGGCATATAGTTTTTGTATTAAAGCGGAACTACGTTCGTATGGACCCTTAAGGGTTAACTGGAGGGACGAAATCCCATACAAACGTACTTTCGTTTTAATTTCGAAACCATAAAACTCATCGTATTCAAATTTTTTACAAGCATTAAGATGATAAATATCTAGATCTGTAATTAGTTTTGGTTCGAAAATAATAAACAAAAAAAAAGTTACTTATATTACTCGATTTCGTCGATAAAAAGGGCAAATTTTTTAAGTTGCTATAACTTTTCTTTTGTTTATTATTTTCGAACCAAAACTAATTACAGATCTAGATATTTATCATCTTAATGCTTGTAAAAAATTTGAATACGATGAGTTTTATGGTTTCGAAATTAAAACGAAAGTACGTTTGTATGGGATTTCGTCCCTCCAGTACCCCCTTAAGCCAAAATGCCCTCTCTGTCAGATTGCATACGATTAAAAGAGATAAACTGAGTAAAATTTTACAATAAAATAACTGAAATTGATGTTTTTTTAATAATTGCAAATATTATACGACGGTGTCTTGTAAGAAAGTAGGTAGGTAACAGAGGGCGCTAATGTATGTATCGGATATTAACTACCTACAGTTCGCTGTAGCGCCAGGGCTGACATTGAGGTAGGTACAAAAGCACGTACCTAAATACTAACAAAACAAGGTTCACGTAGGTAGGTATGTTATATACGTTCTTTTATCGATAAAACTTTCATCGATAAAAATACCTACATAACATTCATTAGGTTTTGTAAGTAATCGTATTTATTAAGTAATTAAGTATAAGTAAGTACGCGTGAATCACAAAAATACACTCTTAGCTTTTTAAGGTTCCGTAATCAACAAGGAACGCTTATAGTTTCGCCATGTTTGTCCGTCTGTTCGCGGTTTACCAGAAAGCTGTAACTTCGCATACATAAGTGGTACTTAAAATAAAAACAAAAAAAAATTAAAACTTAAAAGGGTTGTACCCAGAGACGTTCACATATTTTAAAAAATCAGTTACCGTAACAGAAACAGGATGTCGGTTACGGTAACGGCAACGGTGCGAGTTCAATGGTTTTTTTCCCATCTCATAAAATGCCCAACGCGCCTAAAGAAGTTTTCACTTTAAAAAACATTTTTTCCCTCCCCTTCACGTTTTTGGGTTGATTTTTCGATCGTGTTCCCGATGACGTTGATCGCATTTTTTTTGACGGTACAGAACAGGACGGTATGGGGCAGGACAGGACAGGACAGGACCTATAGGATAGGATAGAATAAATATTTATTCAGTGACAAGTGAAATATTGCGTTATTGTTGTGATTTTTGAAGTGAAAACTTCTTTAGGCGCGTTGGGCATTTTTTGAGATGGGAAAAAACCATACACACTCACAAACTTTCGCCTTTATATGTGTGTGATGTGATTGTAAGATTAATCCAAAACTGCTGAATTTAAGTGAATGTTTATCCTTTATACGAATCTTTGTGGTAAAAGAAAACGTGGACAAGTATAAAAGATTGTTTTTTACTAAATTTTGCTTCTAAAAATGGAGAGACAAAGATAGGCGAAAATTTCACTTAGTTTTGTGGCACTTTTTACTTATAGCCTAATAGCCACTTAACTGATGTCAAAGTTTATACCTTCTCAAAGTACAAGAAATAATTTACTTAAAATCATATAAACAGGTTAATAATTATTTTTTTCGATTATTTTTCGTCGATAACGTCGACAATAGTTTTCCACCAAGTGTTCGATTTTTAATTCATCAAAACCACAAAATGAGTACACATATGACGCTGCTAAACTATGACGTCACGCCTAGGTATTTCTAACATTTTTAGAACAAAATGTCTTTTTTGACAGATGATAAAAAGTAACTCAGATGACTAGCATATGTCATCCCTATTGTTTTACCTTGCCGTAGCACTCAAGTGCAGTGCGCGAAATGACTGTTGAGTGCGTTTCACCCGCTGTGACGTTTAATTGTTGGTTAGTACTAAGAACGGCGATATCGCTGTCACTGGGGGGGGGGGGGGGGGGGGGGGGGAGGAATATTGCCCTAAATACTTCTGCGGCAGCATAGACGCGAGTGAGTGTTCACACTCAGCCGTGTAACCTTCAGGGATTTACTTCAATAAAAGTCGTGGAAATCTCTTCACATTGTTTTATTCCAACGATCTTAAATATTATAATATCAACAACGAGAGCCACGCAGTGCCACATCAAACTACACTCAGACTAAGACCACAGTAAATATATTAGTACTAACATACAGTATGGACACTCCCTGCCTCTCTCTGGATTGCGACCTCACCCCCTCGTCACCCAGATTGATACAGATTGGTAACAGTTTGGTCGTCGAACGTATAGGATTTCGCCGCCATTTCGTTTGTTCCGTCATTTGTTTTTTGAACTGTCATTTCTGGCCCGTTGCATGAAGTGTCCAAGGTGTCTAAAGACTCAGCGCTTCGGACTGTTTGGACAACTTAGTTGTTTATATCCTCTTTTTTAACCCCCGACGCAAAAAAGAGGGGTGTTATAAGTTTGACCGCTATGTGTGTGTGTGTGTCTGTGTGTGTGTCTGTGTGTGTGTCTGTGTGTCTGTCTGTGTGTCTGTCTGTGGCACCGTAGCTCTCAAACGGGTTAACCGATTTGGACGCGGTTTTTTTTATTTACAAGCAGGTTTTTTGGCGATGGTTCTTAGATACGTTTTATCAAAATCGGTTCAGCCGTTTCAAGGTCATCAGCTCTTTTGTTAGCTGCGGTAGGGTTCTTAGACTCTTAATGTGTATTTACTTTACTTTCAAACATACATGTGACCAAAAACTTGAAACACTCATGTATGCTTAATAACTATGCAGGATTATGGAACTCTTGGTCTGATGCTGCAGCCAGGATATCCAGAACACTAGCACACTCTTAAAAAAATAATAGCAGATATGTCGTGTTTGGACTCGTTTTGATCAGTATTTGATTCTGCATACAATGCAATGGTGGCAACACGGTGAGCTGATGCTGCGGCCAGGATATCCAGAACACTAGCACACTCTTAAAAAAATAATAGCAGATATGTCGTGTTTGGACTCGTTTTGATCAGTATTTGATTCTGCATACAATGCAATGGTGGCAACACGGTGAGCTGATGTTGTTAAAATCCGTTAAATTTTTGACATACCTACGTACCTGAAACTATGACTAACTGTGAACTAAATATTATTGAGATAAACCTTCGCTTTGATTTCTTATATAAACCCCCGACGCAAAAGAGGGGTGTTATAAGTTTGACGCCAATTTCTGTGTGTTTGTGTCTGTTTGTCTGTGGCATCGCAACTCTCGAACGGATGGACCGATTTTGATGCGGTTTTTTTTACGTGAAACAAGTTTCCTTGCGGTGGTTCTTAGCTATAATCGATAAAGATCTGTTCAGCCGTTTGAGGGTTATCAGCTCTTATCTAGGTGACTAAGGGATCTGGGCAACTTATACAGGTCTGATCGATTCAAAATTTGGTGCCCTGTTAATGTAAAAATATTGCAAAACCATGATAACCTTGAACTGTTGATGCAGCATCTCCTAGAATCTACAGAATACCCAACTCCTCAAAAACTTTCAGTAGAAGTATCGTGTTTGGGCTCAAAAAAAATATTCAAAACAATTTATTTCAAATAGGTGTTACACACACTTTTAAATAGAATTAGAATAGAAATTATTAGAATAGTCTCAATGAATAGGTGTTAGATATAATATGGTAACCTTGACCTGATGCTGCAGCATCTCCTGGAATCTGCTGAAGCAGCGGTTAAAAAAGTAAAAAACTTCCATGGGTCCATGGATTTGATAGAGTTATAACACATTTAATTGCAGCTTCAAACAAGGGAGGTGAGCAACTTCCACAGGCTTGATCGATTCAAAATAGGCTAGATTTTGTGTCGCAGTATCGTGTTTCGTCCCGGAAACTATTTGTATGAATGTGGGGGTAGAGTTTCAATTGTATGTAATAGTTATGTAAAGTTTAAAAAGCACGAAATAAAAATTAAATTAAAAATTTAAAAAACCCCCGACAAAAACCTCTAAAAAGTAAACAATAATATGTATTGACCCTTTGAGTTTAATTTAAGTAGTAATATTTTGATCCAAGAGTCGTCGCGTAGGGGGACCGCTAAGTAAATAAAATAAAAACAGAACACAACTGATTTACTTTACTACAACTAATTAGTAATAACTTCACAACTTAGCGGTCCCCCTACGCGACGACTCTTGGATCAAAATATTACTACTTAAATTAAACTCAAAGGGTCAATACATATTATTGTTTACTTTTTAGAGGTTTTTGTCGGGGGTTTTTTAAATTTTTAATTTAATTTTTCAACTCACAGCACTAGTGGCTGAATATATATAAAACTGTTATGTAAAATACAGTAACTAATATCGGTACCTGTTACAGCCGATTCCTTTGACATCCGCACGAAACCCGACAATCGCGGCAACGGCAGCGGCAGCGGCATGAGCAGTAGCAGTCCACTTCCCTGCGCTCACTTTCCTGCCCAACAGGGCTAGTGTAAATGCGCCATTATACTTGATAAGTTATGAGCAAAAAACAGAAGGCTGGGACTGATAGACCCATAAGCGACGATTTAAGTGTTTGTTTGTGTTTAGGCCACTGACAAGGCAATTTGCATGGCTCGGTTTTGGGATGGGACCATCTGAGTTTGCCGTCGACTCGAAAAGAAGAAGAAGTGTTTGCATAAATACCACACAACAACTTATTAATTTTGCGCGTTTGTTACATTTTCACTCCAGTGTTGCCAGATGCAAAGACGCAAAATACTGTATATTTAATTGAGAAATTCACTGTGTCCTTACATAATTACCAAATATTTCCAAAAAATATACTGTTTGCATTAAAACCCTCATGCCAAAATCGAAGTGTTGGCGTACAAAATAATTTATTATTCTAGTGCACCTGGAAACACTGTTTCAAACAATAGATGTAAAACAAAGAAAATAAATTTGATTTGATGTAAATTAATCCGTTAAAATTTTCAAACAAGCGAAGTCAATAAAGCGTTATTATGATGAGGCAACATCTATTAAATCTGTTTTAGGCCCTTTCGAGAATCGAGCTTTTCCATTTTATGAAATGAAATGAAATGAAATGATCTTTATTCGCCTTGAATTGGGTAACATTACATGGAGGTACTGCATAAAATTAGAGCGCCAATTCAGCCATAAAATATAGCATGCAAACATTATATAACACATTTTAGATAACATTTAATACTATTCACATATACGAGTAGGTATCATATTTATTTATAAAACTAGATTTACAATTTATGTTCTAGAAATTCTTGAATTGAATAAAAATTACGCTGAGACAGCCATCTATGCAAGCTAGTTTTAAATTGAGTCAAGGGTAACTCGCTCACATTTGCTGGAAGTCTGTTATAGATTAACCTGCACATCCAGTAACAATTTTTGGTATATCTAGTAGTTTTAGGAATTTCATCATGGACTAAGAATTCCGGAAATCGTCTACTTCTTGGCAGTGTGTCCTTTGCCTGTGTGTAAAAACTGGACTGATATTGTTTCACAAATTTTGCACATTCAAAAACATACAGACATGGGAGCGGTAGTACCTTCAGCGACTTAAACAGGGGTTTGCATGATATATCAGGAGCAACGTTACAAATTGCTCGGATGCACTTTTTCTGTGCAATAAATGCCTTAGAGATATCAGTACTATTACCCCAGATTATGATACCATACCTTAATACAGATTCAATATAAGCGTAGTATGCTGTCATAGCTGTATGTCTACTTGCAATGTGCGTCAACTTATACAAGGGGAAAATAAATCTATTAATTTTACTACAAATCTTCTCTATGTGACCCTTCCAATTTAGTTTTTCATCAATTACTATGCCAAGAAATTTTGTAGTTATTTCCCTCGAGAGAAGTTCATTTTTGTAATTTATAGAAAAAACTTTGTTATAATTATTAAAATTTATGTACTTTGTTTTATTTATATTTACTTTTAAATTATTATTATTAAGCCATTTTATTGTTGTGCTTAATACATTATTTATGTCAATTTCGTGTTGTTCCCATGTCATAGTTTTATTCGTTGTCACTACAATTGAAATATCATCCGCAAATAAAACACTATCATGCTTCGTCATTTTTGACAAGTCATTAACATAAACTAAAAATAACAGAGGCCCAAGGATACTACCCTGTGGAACCCCAAATAGATTTTGTCGAAATTCAGAACGAAAAGTCAAGCATGTATGTTTTTTGTTAATTTTTTACACCTCAACGCATTGTAGCCTATTCTGCAAATATGTTTGAAGCCAATCAAGGGCTGGCCCCCTTATTCCGTTGTGATGCAGTTTACAAAGTAATATTTCCTGTGAAACAAAGTCAAACGCCTTTGACATGTCAAAGAATAACACAGTTGTATGTGATTTTTTGTTGGTACTTTGTAAAATCGTCTTTATTAAAGAAAACGTTGCCAATGACGTGGATTTTTGTTTTTGAAAACCAAACTGATTTTTATCAATAACGTCATATTTAGTAAAAAATGCCATAAGTTTTCCATGCATAACTTTTTCAAAAATTTTTGAGAAAACTGGTATCAAGGTTATTGGGCGTTAATTTTCCCTTAATGTCTTTTCACCTTTTTTGTGAAGTGGTTTAACAACAGATAACTTAAGTTTGTCAGGGAAAGTACCTGATTCCATGGAGAGGTTCACTAAAAAGGCTAAAACTTTACTGATTTGGTGACTACATGCTTTTACTACCTTCGTGCTAATGTTGTCATAACCCTCAGCATTTGTGTTATTTAGGCTAAAAATAACGTTATTTATATCTGCTTCGTCGACAGGAGTCAAATATATAGTGTTTTGTATTTTGCTTTTCAAAACACTATTTCTACCACATACATTTTCAGTAGTATTAGTTAGGTTTATGAAGAAATTATTAAATGATTCAGCTATAGCTTTAGGTTCATCTAACATTGTACCATTATCATTAATTGTATCTATATATTTATTCGTATTTAATACTCCGGTTTCACTTTGAATAACATCCCACGTTGCCCTTACGATATTTTTGCTTTTAGTAATATATTTATTGTTTTTGTACTTTTTAGCATGACTAACGCATTTCTTAAATAGTCTATTGTAATTAAGATATTTACGTCTATTATAATCGTTTTTATTCGTGTAGTAATTGAAGCGTAGGTTCCTCTTAGTATTGCAACTCTTTTTAAGGCCTTTTTTTTATGTGCAGTCTCTTTTTGTTTGTTTGTAAACTCTTTATTGCTTTTAAAACAAATACATTAAATATTTAGACAAAAGAAAATACATTAAGCAAAGGCGGACTTTTTCAACCGACTTCCAAAAAAGAAGAGGTTCTCAATTCGACTGTATGTTTGATTTTTATGTGTGTTACCTTAGAACTTTTGACTGGGTGAACCAATTTTGATGATTCTTTTTTTTTGAAAGCTAGTGCTTCCCGTATGGTCTCATATAAATTTTATCAAAATTGGTGGAATACTTTATTAGAAAATTATCAAAAGCCAAAAATAATAATGCAAAAATGTACTAAGTTGTTGCGATGGAAGTTGGTTTTTTATCGTTTTTAGCGATTTTATTGAAGGTCTTTGTACAGAGGCCAGCACATCAAGCCATCAAGCTCTACACTTTGAACTTTGTACCGTTCTTATGCCGTATGCTTATGGATCAGAATCGCACTACGAGTGTCTAGCTTGATGTGCTGACCTCTGTACATGCTAACATTGTATACTATCGTTTAGGCATCCTGTTCAAATCTGTTGCGATAACCAGCTGATCGATTTGTACGAATAGTTCATTTTATTACGATTTCAGCAAATCCGTAAAACGAATGTTGATTCAGCTCATGAAACTGAACAACTTTCCTCATGAAACTATACAAAATTTGGAAAAAAAAGACTTCACCTAATTTAATTGAAGATTTGATCAGCTAACTTTTTTTTTTAATTAAAAATTTGAGTGCGTTTGATTGCAACCACCTGATGGTAAGTGATGATGTAGTCGAGGATGGTACACGCAAACTCAAACAATGCGTATTCACTCTTGCCTTGAAGATCCCCAATGCCTTGTATGGGAACTAATTTTTTTGCGATTTCAGCAAAGATGTAGAAAAAAGTTGTTGTTTCACCAGTAATGAGGTTTACAGTTATGTACTAGTCACCCTGTATACATAAACAGTATTTTGGATTGTTAATGATCTCATTGCAATGGTCCATTGCGTCTTATTACGGTTCTGAAGTTGGTCGCAAGACGCGTCGCAGTAGCAAACTTCGGGTGTAAAGCTAGCTACACTACCCGCCACGAGTCATTGTGTTAGTGAAGTTAGGTAGCAACAAATGACTGCGCAGTGTATCAAAAAAGGTAACTGGTTGTGAAACACAGTTGCGATGGCGGCCGAAAGGGGATAAACTTGTATCATACTATACTACAGAAAACCTTAAACTGATATAAATTTGAAAATTTGTTTTTTTTGTTACCTTTTCAAGCTTCAAAATCTTGACCAATCTTGATGAGATTTGGCATGCAGGTAGCCTGTATCACTGGAAAGGATAATGCTACTTTTTATCCCGTGAAAATGGCATAGTGCGATGCAGTTCCTAAGGGAACTGAAAATGGCATAGTGCGATGCAGTTCCTGAGGGAACTGTAAAAACTCTGTGCTTGGTATTTTTTTTTACATCGCAACCGAACAATGGATTGTTGCACAGAGTTGAAATTGTAGGAAATAAAAGAATAACTATTTAGTATATCCTGACACATTTCCCGAGGGATCTGGGGAAAACTTACTTCCACGCTCGCGCACGTCGAGCCGCTTGAAAACGCTGTCCAAGCTGGCAAAGCCGCGGGCAAAAAGCTAGTAAATAAAATAAATGGAGTTTAAAAAAACTAAAAAACACGCTTTTAAAGTACATCAGACTAAAAAGTAAAAAATTATTCTTAATATAAGTTGAAAATAATAATTAACAAATAACTAGTATTTTTGTGAAAAAGCGTGGGGCGCTCTGTGCCATATTTTTCGTCTATCGAGCAACCCACACTTTTTCATAATAATACTAGTAATTTGTTAATTATTATTTTCAACTTTTATTAAGAATTATTTTTTACTTTTTAGTCTGATGTACTTTAAAAGCGTGTTTTTTAGTTTTTTTAAACTCTATTTATTTTTAATTTTTTAGTTCAAACTTATGAAATTATTATATTGTCGCTGATTCTTGATAAGTCTACAAAGTTTGAATTAAATCTGTCCGTTTAAAGTGGGTCAAAATCGAGTCCAAAGGAGTCGGTTACATACAAACATACAGGTTACAAACATACAGGTGAAGCTAATAAAAGCGTGATAAAAATACAAAATATACATACTAAGGAAACTTCGAGCAACGACCAGTCGGCCCAGGTTCTAATAACAATATGTCGACTTTCTCTTGGAACTTAGCGATGCACTGTTTTATTGAAAATGGAATAAACACCAACAAAGAAAAGGTCTGCAATAATAGAATAGATGACATACATAAAAAGGAAATAAGGGTTTCTTGTCGGACTACGGAACCAAAAAGGGATGCGATGATATATTCACTTCAAAGTAGACATATCCTTTTATTTCACAAATTAACATAGTCCCGTGGCCTTCGATGAAATTTGGAGGCGATTTATGGAGAGAAAGTACGTTGACAAGGAACAGAAGAATCGAAAAACTAACACTTGAAAAAGTGCACTGGCTTTACACAGGAGGTCGCGGGTTCGATTCCCGGTGGGGTCAATTGTAAGACTCGGTTTGGTTGGTGGTAGGGCATTTTCTAAGCCCGCCTGGCTAGCTACCACCATCTTATCTAAGTCTTGCCGCCAAATATCAATGTTGATATCATTGGTGTGTTCCGGCATGAAGATAAGATGGCCAGTTCCCCATTGCGTTGGGGAATCTTGGTAAGCCCTCTTCCATCTTCGGCAACATCGTCACTTACCACCAGGTGAGATGTTGTCAAGGGTTTACCAATTGTGCATAAAAAATAAAAAAATAAAAAATTATAGGTTTAGATAACCAACAAGCCTTTACATAAGTGTATTAATAATTGAGATGATGACTGCAATAAAAATAAATAATTAACTAATAATTGCCTAGTTCAGGGGGCTTAGACTCCCCCTCCGGATCGTTCCTGGTGCAGAGGCTCGCGGTAGCCATTCAGCGCGGAAATGCAGCTAGTGTTATGGGCACCTTTGCACCGGGGATGACGAGGGACGGGTTATTTTACGTGTTCTCAATTCGACCGTATATATTTTTTTATTTTTTGAAGTGAAAACTTCTTTAGCGGCGTTGTGCACTTTTTTTGTAATAGGTAAAAAATGTTAAACTCGCGTCAGGACACGTGACCTGATCGAAAATTCGTAAGACGGATGGAGTAGTGAAAACTTCTTTAGCGGCGTTGTGCACTTGTTTTGTAATTGGTAAAAAATGTTAAACTCGCGTCAGGACACGTGACCTGATCGAAAATTCGTAAAACGGATGGAGTAGATATTTGGTTGATTTTTCTGAGATATAAATTTTATTTTATTTTATTTTTATTTTATTTTATTTAGAACAACAAACGATTATACAATAAAGCTTATGTTATAAATATTTAATTAAACTAAAATAAAATAATTGTACAACCAGCACCGTTGTCCCCAATTTGAAATAATAAAAACATGCAGAGATGACAAAAAAAAGAAAGAAAAGTAAGACAGAAAATTTGTTATCTTATTAAATTCGGTCAACACTTCTGTGATAAAGCTTTTGTATTTTGAAGGTGATAATACAAATAGGTCAAGATCTGTGAAATGATCATTATATAATTTCATTAAACGTCGCAAAGGAGCGCGTTCACCAGCATTAGTTCGACATGGTTTAAGAGCGAATAAGTGGTAAGCTTGTTTATTACATACACGTGGTGCACGGTTGGGTATTCTAATAGATATCTCATTATTAAGATGATTACAGTCGAATTTATTATGTAAAATATTGTAAAGCAGCATCTGATCCAAGAGCAACCTTCTCGATTTAGAGAAATTAGTGAGTATTTTCGCAGCAAATCAGTGTAGGGTGATTTTGTACGAAAACATCTATAATTGACAGCACGAAGAAACTTACGTTGAACTCGCTCAATTTGGTCAGTATATTTATCATAATAGGGGTTCCAGACAGCTGTAGCATATTCTAACTGCGATCTTACTAGGGATTTAAATAACAAAATATAGCTTTCTGGTCGTTTAAACGAAATACATGTTCTCATGATAAATCCGTAAAATTGAAAGGCTTTATTTGTTATATTATCTATATGCATGTCGAGGTGCAGTTTACTGTCTAGAAATATACCCAGATCCCTAACAGCTGTTATTTTTTTAAGAGGTGTGTTACATATATTGTAATTTTAATTAACCACATTTACTTTTTTTTTAAAAGTTAAAAAGTTGCACTTTGAAAGGCTTAGATGTAGTCGATTGATATGACAATATTCAGTAAGACGAGCCAGGTCATCTTGAAGTTTCTCACAATCACTATAAGAGTCAATTCTGCGAAAGACTTTGAGGTCATCCGCGTATAAGAGAAACTTACTATATCGGAAGCATTTATTAATGTCGTTAATGAAGAGCACAAACATAAACTTTTTAATGTAATATAAATTGTCATGTTTGTGTACGGTAGCGAAATAAATAAATATTGTATTCTACCACATAAATGATAGTACTTTTATACTAATAATCAAAGCAATTCGTGCAAAATTATTCCCTAACCATTCCAAAATATCCAAAATGCACAACGTTAATATTCAAGTTTTCACTTCTGCCGGCACTCCCGGAGTGCAACCCGTCGTTTTTTTTTATGTGTGTTCACGGATATCTTCGTCGTTTATGAACCGAGTTTGATGATTCTTTTTTTTGTTGGACAGGAGATATCCCAAAGGTACTACCATGATAAGGAAACCAGGATCTGATGAATGCATCCCGGAGAACTCGAGGGGAACCCTCGTAAATCGTAGTTGAGATTAGTGCGTTTGAAGTCGATTTTTTTGTTTAAAATTATATTTTAAGTATTTTAGGGGTTTTATTTTAAGTATTTCAGGTGTTTCATTTTAGATGTTTCAGGTATTGTAATTAGTGTGATATTATTTTTAAGATTGATTAGATGTTACATGCATTAATTCTTTAAAAAAATTACTATTGATCACTAAATTCCCATTTTGTTTTCCATCAAGCCTTTAATTTTAAGTTGCTCAAAATCACAATGAACATCTACATAAATGACGCTTAAAATCTATGACGCCACGCGCTATGTATTTCAAACATTTCTATAGCAAGATGTTTTTTACAGGTAATTATAAGTAACTCAAATGACTAGCAGTCATCATCCATATTCAAGTTCATGGCACGAGTTCTCGGCCGATTTTTATCGGGCTGTTATTCATGGGCCGTGTATATTATCTGGTTGGCTATTATTAGGACCACATAATGCATGTTTCCAAATTAAAAAAAGAAAACACATTTTTTTTCCTACGATTCTATTGAAAACAATAGACGATCCAGAGACCTGTTTCCGCCTCGACAGGTTATCATCATACTAACTTCAGAATACCAAAGAGGTCTAGTTTCACCAGGAATATGCCTTCATCATCATATGAGCCGAAGGACGTCCACTGCTGGATATAGACCTCCCCCAACGATTTCCACGATGACCGGTTCTGCGCTAATCGCATCCAGCGGCTTCCCGCAAATTTCACCAGGTCATCGGTCCACCGAGTGGGAGGCCTGCCTATACTGCGTTTTACGGTGCGTGGTCGCCACTCGAGAACTTTACTACCCCAACGACCATCTGTTCTACAAGCAATGTGCCCCGCTCACCGCCACTTAAGTTTAACCATTCTGAGAGCTATGTCGGTTACTTTGGTTCTCCTACGAATCTCTTCGTTTCTGATTCATTCACGCAGAGAAACTCCGAGCTTGCCTTCATACCACAACTGAATCAGACCCCTAGAAGTCGCTCTTAATTTTATTGCAAGATTTGAACCGTACGAGTAAACTCGTCGCGAAGTATTACTCAAAGCTAGTCATAAAAATGTAAATGCGCATATAAACATATTGTGTTTCAGAGCACGTAACCGTAACGGTAGTATCTGATCTGAGGCCAGAATGCCAAAGAAACGACTTTAAACCGAATTTAAATAACTACTACCACCAAATGGCTAACGACTGCAATACAGTGATAACTGGCACCAACAGCTTAGCGTGCCTTGCAAAGCACGCAAATGTTCGAGAAAAAAACAATTTTCAATCAAACTTAAATCTAAGTCAGTAAACCTGGGTGATCGTAGCAAACACGCAGTTTGCACTATCATTAATTCCCATATCACGGAAAAAACCGTACTAAACATACATAGATACCGAATTTGGAAGATTGTTAGGAAATAAAGTTAGTCGTATCCAAAATACGGTCAGCCACACTTTAGTGCTTTCTCTACAAGTATAGACTGAACCGCAACATGAAAACGAGATCGAAATACTATTTTTCACACTGACGTGTGGCCGACTGTATGATTTAAGACATCATTCGTACTTGTCGTGCATGTAGACTCATCTTAATGTCCCTTTACTTGAGAAGTAAAAGCCTTTTATGGCACATAAAATTATTTTCGTCTGTACTCTCTAGTCGCGTCACTTGTGAGGGACATAACGCGGTAAGAGTACATTCATCGTCATCATCATATCAGCCGAAGGACGTCCACTTTTAAAAAAAAAATATTTTTTGATAAATTGAGTGCGTTTGACTGCAAGTACTGCAACTCACCTGATGGTAAGTGATGATGCAGTCGAGGATGGTACACGCAAACTCAAATAATGCCTATTCACTCTTGCCTTGAAGATCCCCAAATTATAGGAATCGGGAAACACTGACGCAGGCAAGGAGTTCCACTCCTGCGCTGTACGCATAATAAATGAAGAAGCGCAACGATTCGTGCGAAAAGGTGGAACATCAACAACAAAGGGGTGCAACCCCTCCCTGCGTCTCGTTGACCGACGGTGGAATGGAGCAGGGGGAATGAGGTCGTGAAGTTCTTGCGCGCACTCTCCGAAATGAATTCGATAGAATACCGACAGACAGGCGACTTTGCGGCGATACTCTTGCGATGCTGGACATAGGCAGAAGACATAAAATAGAAGTACAGTCTCAGCACAGAAGATTTAGGAGTTTTAATCTCTTCATATTGTGCTCTGAGTTCAAAATTAAAACATTAATTTTAAGAGTGACCCGGTGAGCCAATATTCAGAGGACAGCTTCTGCCTACTGAGCCGAGGGTCGTGGGTTTGATCTTCACTCAGGGCAAACATTTGTGTGACGAACAGATGTGTGTTTTCTGTGTTCGGGTGTTTATTTATAAATGTCGTAGCGATATCATGAATTGCCAATTTCATGAAATAGTTGTATTTAACGAAATCGTCAAATAAAACTGACCCTATCGCTTAAACGTCAACTTTCTATGACAAGTCAATCCACGTTTAACCACATCATGAAATGCACGACCATTTCATGAAATGAGTTGGGGAATCTTGGTAAGCCCGCTTCCATCTTCGACATCGTTGTCACTTACCATCAAGTGAGAAGATACCAAGGGCTTACCAACTATGAATTAAAAAAATCGTCAACTAAAACTGACCATATCGCTTAAACGTCAACGTTTGATGATATGTCAATCCAAGTTTGGCCAGATCATGAAATTTCATGAAACGGTTGACCAGTCATGAAATGTATTTAGGTTATGCTTGTTTAGCATTATAATAAATGCATTCTGCTACCCAGGGGGGAGAGCTTCGCGAGGCTTTTCGACAATATCATCATCGAGCCGGATCTATTATTATAGGTCGCTTGGCTCGCTCAACTCAGATCCGCCCGGGCATTTCGTGATCTGGCCAGTCAAACGCTGATTCATTCATTGATCTGGCCAGACTATATCATGATGTGTACACCTGTACAGCGGGTATTGTCCGTTTCATGAATTTATACAACCATTTCGTGATTTAGCCAACCATTTCATGAAATGGTCAATTCTATGATATCGCTACAACATAATATATTTTAAGAGCCAAGCTCTTTTCGATGTAACGTCATATACAAGATGAAAATTTATTCATGTTGTTTCCTTTTATCTGTGACTTCTACTCATGAAATTGAAAAACTTTCTCCGGGAAAGCCACACAATAGGAGCAAAAAAAATTGTGGAACCCATATAAACTGATTATTATTACCAACTTTTAATGGCGAGTACAATTACTCAATATATTAATTTTCATTCCACAATGGTAGTTGTTTCAAAGTTGTTAATAGTAGGTAACTTTCGTGGTATTTGGTCACGCGAAGAAATGACGAAACTTTTCCGAACGCTGCCCAGCTCAACTGTACTGTTTTACTCTCTAAGTTTTTTTTCTTAAGGCGTTAAGATGACTCAATCCGAGAATGTGAGCTGAGAGTGGGGCAATTTGGATATGGAGAGAGTAATGCCGTGGTCAGCTGCTGGCCGACTTTATGGAGAAGGAGGGCTCTTATGATGAACTCCTTCCTCAAGAAGCCTAAACAGCAAAAGTGGACATGGTTACATCCCAATGGCGTAACGAAGAAAGAGATTGACTTCATCTTGTCGACAAACAAAAAACAAATATTCAGTGATGTCTCTGTGATCAATTATGTCAAAACAGGAAGTGATCACCAGATTTTAAGAGGCACAATGAATCTAAAAACCAAGCTAGCAAGATGTCGACTGATGAAATCTACACTCCGACCAGCGCCCATCTGGCTCCGAAAACCCCAGAGCTTTCAGCTCGAGTTCTGCACAATCGCTTCGATTGCCTAGGAGACTCTGAGAATGTGGACGATTATAATGACAGATTTGTGAAACTGTCCAAAGGGTCGAGTCTAAGATTTTTAAAACTCGTCGTTCAAATAGAAACAAAAAAATTTCGCACTCTACCAGCAACCTCATGGAAAAAAGACGTAGATTGGTTTTGTACTCCTCTGAAGATGCTGCTCAGTTTTTTTTTATTATTATTATATCAGCTCATATACGTCCCCACCGAGCCTACCCTGAATCAGGGTGATTAGGCCTTAGTCGACCACGCGGGCCCAGTGCGGGTTGGTCGACTTCACACACAACCTTCGAGTTTCTTCGCAGGCGTGTGCAGGTTTCCTCACGATGTTTTCCTTCACCGTTAAAACAATCGGTAAGTATATGTACGTAAGTTTTTGAAAAACTCATTGGTACATTGGCCGTCCAGATTTGAACCCGGTACCTCTGGTTAGATGGACCGAGTCGTTACCGGTTGAGCCACCGACGCTGCTCAGTATCGGCAACTAAACAGGCAGATCTCTAAGTCTCTAAATCGCGATTTGCGCCAGTATAATACAAATTGTATTAAAGAGGCGACTGAGAACAATAAAGGCTCGAAAGTATTTGCGAGAGATCTGTCTGTTGGACAAAGCCAACTGACTAAGCTGGTGACCGAGGATGGCAGGATCATATCGTCTAAGACTCCGTTGCTCTACGAAGTTCTACGCACAACTGTACACTACCACAAGTCTGCCTGTCATCGATCTGGCTAAAGACCGAAGAGCCAGAATAACTTGACACTATACCGAAGATATCCCGGACTTCAGCCTGTACGAGTTTAGAATGGCTCTCAAACAGCTCAAGAACGATAAGGCACCGGGTGATAATGGAATTACGAATAACGGCTTAATTTCTGAAAGCAAGTAGAACACAGGTACTTAAAACTCTTCAGAAGTTATTTAAATCCATTATACTCGAGGGACAAACGTAGCGTTCAAAAAGGGTAATAATACCCTGCTGAATAACTACAGACCCATCTCACTTCTGAGCCATGTCTACAAGCTGTTTTCGAGAGTCATTACGAATCGTCTCGCACGCAGTTTTGACGACTTCCAGTCTCCACAACAAGCCGGTTTGCGAAAAAGCTTTAGTACCATAGACCACATACATACGTTGCGGCAGATTATAACGAAGACCGAAGAGTACAATCAGCCACTATGCTTAGCGTTCGTGAATTACAAAAAAGCCTTTGTGTCGGTCGAAATTTGGGGTGTGTTACAGTCTCTCCAGCGGTGCCAAATTGACTATCGATATATCGAGGTACTGAAGTGTTTGTATGAAAACATAACCTTGTCGGTTCGCCTCCAGGATCAAAACTTGGAACCTATCCAGCTACAGCGAGGGGTGAGACAGGGAGACGTCATATATCCAAAACTGTTCATCGCCGCCCTGGAAGATATTATTAAGCTTTTGGATTGGGGTGGACTCGGCATTAATTTCAACGGCGAGTTCATCACCCACCTTCAATTTGCTGACGATATCGTAGTCATGGCTGAGACTATGGACGACTTAGGCACAATGCTCGATGGTCTCAGTAAAGCCTCTTGACAAGTAGGTCTTAGAATGAACATGGACAAGACGAAAATTATGTCAAACGACCGTCTTGCACCTACTCCTCTGAAGGTTGAAGGCTCTACACTCCAAGTTGTTGCCGAATATGTCAAATGCCTGACTATGGTCCGCGGCGAGGACGAATCAGCTGGCGCTGCCAGCTGCGCCATTTTGTTTCAACTGGCGGGGCTCTTCGTGGGTGGCCGCCATTATTGTCAAGGGTTACAAAAACAATTATTTCTCAATGTTTTTGTATGGAGACTATATATAAAACTTATAACGGTGAAATCGTCATAAACTGACTATCTGACTAAAATATTTGAGTATTAAACTTTGTGAAATATAATTCAACAGTCTCAGCCAAAGATAGGGTAAGTAGGTATTAGTAGGTATTGCACTTGAACGTAAAAAAACGTGAACTGTGAATGCTACAATAACAATAGATAATATAATAACATTGTGACGCGCGCGCATTGCTACGCGCTGGTTGTGCTTGCTCAATGCGATTAATTCCGTGAAGCGAAAAAAAAAAATGACGTCTACAGTAAAGTGCACTAATTGTAATATAGTGATTGACGAAATGTTAGCTTACATTCAAAATAAACTGTCTATAATAGATGAAGATAGTCTAGTGAAAATATGTGTGTCGGCTTTTACGCGGAAACAGATCGAGAATTCAAAATCGTTACTGTTTGAATCCTTACCGTCGGATAAACGTAAAGTGGATAGGAAAGGCCAAGGGAAAGAAAACCGTGACTTGAATGATATCATCAACTTGTTCAAGATCACCGAACCAGATGTGATTCCGGTGTTTGTTGCCCGCGACTTGGAGAGGCTGCCACCCATTACATTTGATCATTTGGATGCAACGAAGCTTCTCAAGGACCTTGCTCTGCTACAAAATGAAGTTAAGGTCATCAAATCCTCGTATGCCACCTCACAGCAACTCGAGGATGTCAAGCAGGACATTTACAATATGAAGTTTGCATCCCTGCCTATGTCACCATGTCATGTTAATGTCAGAAGGGGAGCTTTTCGAGATAGTGGACCACCTGGAATGTCCTATTTGTCTTACTCGTCCTTTGAAGAAAACAGCACGCAACAGTACGAAAACGATATTATAAATACATCGAAATTGAATGTATGTAATGAAATAACTCAAGTACAGGAGAGGGTAGATTGCGGTCGGTCGGAGGCGGTTGCCAGTGAGTCATCGCGGTGTGCGGCCGGGCCGTGCGCGTCGAGCGCGGGTACCGAGCGTGCAAGCGTGCCGCCGCCGCAGCCGCTGCCCCCCGCCGCGGCCGCCGACCCCGCCGCAGTGGTTCTAGTCTCCGACGCTACGCCTCGGCCCCCGCCGCCGCCGCTACCTGTGCCGCTACCGCCGTGCATCGACGACCCCGCGAGTAAACAAAAGCAGTTCGCGGATGTTGTTAAAGAGAAATGCCAAGAGAGTGAATGGACCACGGTTGAAAAGAAGCGTAAAAATAAATTAAGCTATTATCGTTATCATGGGCAAATGGGTACCGCGACAGTTGTAAACGACAGGTTTCGGGCGGCTGAGACAAAAGTGCCTATTTTTATAACGAATGTACATAAGGGTACAGAGGAAGCGGATATAACTGACTACATACATAAGAAAACACAAGAAAATGTAAAGTTGGAGAAAATATCTATGAAATACGATAGATCCCATGATGCGTACAAGTTCTACGTATCGGAAAGCAAGGTGTCTGTATTTTTGGATGAGCAGTTATGGCCTAAGGGTATCATCTTCAGGCGTTTTGTGCATTTTAAGTACAAAACCCGGCCGGAAGGTGGCCTGGGCGCTGGCGTTATCAAGCAAAATGACTATAAACCCTTATAAATTTGCAACTTTTAATTGTAAGGGTATTAAACGATCCGTTCTGAGTGTGAGGGAGCTATGTCAGTCCGCTGATATTATAGCTCTTCAAGAGACATGGTTAATGCCACATGAACTGTCGTTCTTAAGTAGTGTGCATAGCGACTTCAGCTACACGGGTGCCTCCGCTGTGGACTTGGAGGCTGGAATGTTGCGTGGGCGGCCGTATGGAGGCATAGCCCTACTATGGCGAAAAAGCGTGTTCCATAATGTGTCGGTTGTGCAGTGTAATAACCCGCGTCTCTGTGCCATAAAAATATTTTTACATGATACGTCTATAATAGTGTTCAGTGTGTATATGCCCACGGATGACGTGAAGAACTTGACGGAATTCACGGACTGCCTTAGTACGGTGAGTGCTTTAATTGAAAACAATGACTCCGAATGTGTATTTATGTTGGGAGATTACAATGCACATCCCTCATGTCTCTTTTTCACTGAACTACAGTCTTTCTGTTCTGACCAAAAATGGAAATGTGCTGATATTGACTTTTTAGGATTAAATTCTAACACCTTTACATATATAAGTGAACTTAATGGGGCTAGGAGATGGCTGGACCATTGTGTTCTTACTGAGTCTGCGATTAACACTGTAGTCAATGTATATGTCATGCATGATGTTTACTGGTCAGACCACTTTCCACTTATTCTCGAGTGCAATCTGAATCATGTTCCACGGAAGTTAAATAACGTTACGAGTTCATTTGTTAACCAAGTCATATGGGGTGATAGAAATCAGGAGCAAATTCAAAAATATAGTAGTGTATGTCATGAAAAGTTGAAAAACATTGATTTCCCTGACTCATTTAGATATTGTGCAGACGATTTTTGTAATGATGTGCCTCACAAAACTGTGATAGATAATCTGTATAAAGATGTTGTGAACGCTCTAACAGATTCTGCTGTTTGTAGTTGTAATTTTAAAAAACGTAAGAAATATAAAACTGTTGCTGGTTGGAATAAACATGTAGCACAGGTACACACGGAGGCTAGGTCTAGGTTTCTAAACTGGCTATGGTATGATAAGCCTAAATCTGGCATGATATACGAAGACATGGTTAACTCGCGAAGGATCTTTAAATCAAGGTTGAAGTGGTGTCAAACCCACGAGGATCAAATTAAAATGGATATCCTCGCCGAGAATCACTTAAACTTAGATTTTAAATCGTTCTGGAAAAACACTAAAAAGCTTAACATAAGACCGAGCCTTCCTGTGAGTGTAGATGGAGCTAGCAACGCCGAAGAAATTGCCAATCTATTTAAATCGCATTTTATTGTTAAATCGTGTATGGGACCGTCACTAACGGGACTACCTCTCGGTGCTGAGGCCGGTGGTGTACCTTGTGTCAGGTTTACAGCTAAAAATGTGTCAAATGTCATTAAAGGTATGTCTAAGGGCAAGTCGCCTGGACACGACGGTCTCAGTATCGAGCACCTGCGTTATGCCGGTCCACATATTTCGAGAGTTTTGGCCCTTTTGTTTAATCTGTGCTTAACTCACTCATATATGCCGGAGGACTTAATGAAAACTATCGTAGTTCCTATCATTAAGAACAAAACTGGTGATGTGAGTGACAAGTCAAATTACCGTCCCATCTCTCTCGCTACAATTATTGCCAAGGTGTTTGACAGCCTGCTTGACACACAGCTCATTAAATTAAAAATTTAAAAAACCCCCGACAAAAACCTCTAAAAAGTAAACAATAATATGTATTGACCCTTTGAGTTTAATTTAAGTAGTAATATTTTGATCCAAGAGTCGTCGCGTAGGGGGACCGCTAAGTTGTGAAGTTATTACTAATTAGTTGTAGTAAAGTAAATCAGTTGTGTTCTGTTTTTATTTTATTTACTTAGCGGTCCCCCTACGCGACGACTCTTGGATCAAAATATTACTACTTAAATTAAACTCAAAGGGTCAATACATATTATTGTTTACTTTTTAGAGGTTTTTGTCGGGGGTTTTTTAAATTTTTAATTTAATTTTTATTTCGTGCTTTTTAAACTTTACATAACTATTACATACAATTGAAACTCTACCCCCACATTCATACAAATAGTTTCCGGGACGAAACACGATACTGCGACACAAAATCTAGCCTATTTTGAATCGATCAAGCCTGTGGAAGTTGCTCACCTCCCTTGTTTGAAGCTGCAATTAAATGTGTTATAACTCTATCAAATCCATGGACCCATGGAAGTTTTTTACTTTTTTAACCGCTGCTTCAGCAGATTCCAGGAGATGCTGCAGCATCAGGTCAAGGTTACCATATTATATCTAACACCTATTCATTGAGACTATTCTAATAATTTCTATTCTAATTCTATTTAAAAGTGTGTGTAACACCTATTTGAAATAAATTGTTTTGAATATTTTTTTTGAGCCCAAACACGATACTTCTACTGAAAGTTTTTGAGGAGTTGGGTATTCTGTAGATTCTAGGAGATGCTGCATCAACAGTTCAAGGTTATCATGGTTTTGCAATATTTTTACATTAACAGGGCACCAAATTTTGAATCGATCAGACCTGTATAAGTTGCCCAGATCCCTTAGTCACCTAGATAAGAGCTGATAACCCTCAAACGGCTGAACAGATCTTTATCGATTATAGCTAAGAACCACCGCAAGGAAACTTGTTTCACGTAAAAAAAACCGCATCAAAATCGGTCCATCCGTTCGAGAGTTGCGATGCCACAGACAAACAGACACAAACACACAGAAATTGGCGTCAAACTTATAACACCCCTCTTTTGCGTCGGGGGTTTATATAAGAAATCAAAGCGAAGGTTTATCTCAATAATATTTAGTTCACAGTTAGTCATAGTTTCAGGTACGTAGGTATGTCAAAAATTTAACGGATTTTAACAACATCAGCTCACCGTGTTGCCACCATTGCATTGTATGCAGAATCAAATACTGATCAAAACGAGTCCAAACACGACATATCTGCTATTATTTTTTTAAGAGTGTGCTAGTGTTCTGGATATCCTGGCCGCAGCATCAGCTCACCGTGTTGCCACCATTGCATTGTATGCAGAATCAAATACTGATCAAAACGAGTCCAAACACGACATATCTGCTATTATTTTTTTAAGAGTGTGCTAGTGTTCTGGATATCCTGGCTGCAGCATCAGACCAAGAGTTCCATAATCCTGCATAGTTATTAAGCATACATGAGTGTTTCAAGTTTTTGGTCACATGTATGTTTGAAAGTAAAGTAAATACACATTAAGAGTCTAAGAACCCTACCGCAGCTAACAAAAGAGCTGATGACCTTGAAACGGCTGAACCGATTTTGATAAAACGTATCTAAGAACCATCGCCAAAAAACCTGCTTGTAAATAAAAAAAACCGCGTCCAAATCGGTTAACCCGTTTGAGAGCTACGGTGCCACAGACAGACACACAGACAGACACACAGACACACACACAGACACACACACAGACACACACACACACATAGCGGTCAAACTTATAACACCCCTCTTTTTTGCGTCGGGGGTTAAAAAAACACTTCACGCCGCACCAAAATCAGTTTGGGTTTAGGGCAGGTTTGTCTACAGACAGTGCGATACTGTGTCTCAAGCAGGCTGCCAAATACTATACCGATCGCAAAACACCCGTTTTTGCATGTTTCCTTGACCTGTCGAGGGCTTTTGACCTGGTTTCCTATGATATCCTATGGAAGAAGCTTGAAAGCATCAGTACACCACCCGAACTCCTCACAATATTAAAATTTTGGTATGGAAACCAGGTCAACAGCGTTCGATGGGGGGGCGCGCTTTCGGAACCGTATGGGTTGGAGTGCGGGGTGAGGCAGGGTGGCCTGAGCTCGCCCACTCTCTTCAGCCTGTACGTCGACGGGCTGATCGGCGAGCTGAGCAGCATGCGTGTCGGTTGTCATATTGACGGAGTTTGCGTCAACAACATCAGCTACGCGGACGACATGGTGCTGCTCAGTGCGTCGATCTGTGGCCTCAGGAGACTAGTGGCCGTGTGTGAGCAGTATGCTGCTCAGCACGGCCTATTGTATAATGTGAAGAAGAGCGAGGTCATGGTGTTTGGGGTCGGCGGTAAATCTCCAATGAGTATGCCCCCAGTCTTTCTTAATGGAGCTGCCCTACAGCGAGTTTACAAGTTTAAATATCTGGGGCATATTGTTTCCGCCGACCTCAAGGACGATGATGATATTGAGAGGGAGCGGAGGGCGTTGTCAGTGAGAGCGAATATGATAGCCCGCAGGTTTGCTCGCAGCTCGAGGGATGTTAAAGTCACACTATTTAGAGCGTATTGTACATCCCTCTATACCAGCAGCCTGTGGGCGAACTATACTCAGCGAGCTTACACCGCCCTCCGTGTCCAGTTCAATAACGCCTTCAGGGTGTGCTACTGCAGTGCCTCGGGAATGTTCGCGGAGGTGCGCGTAGACTGCTTCTATGCCACAATGCGCAAAAGGTGCGCGTCCTTAGTGCGCAGAGTGCGCGGTAGTGCCAACAACATCCTGGCTATGATAGCGGACAGGTTTGATTGCTGCTACATGAATCATTGTTGCAATGTTCATGTGCCGGCAATCAAACCTCAAAGAAGTTTTTGATCTTACGATTTATGTTTATGATACAATTTTTACTAACATTTAGTGTATAAGATTAGTTTGTAAGATTACTAACACAAATTGATCCTAAAGTTGGTCTTAAATAAATTGATTATTATTATTATTATTATATTGTATTGCTTACCCGGTTTATTAGGAATTTCAACAACACCGAGTTTTTCTATGCAAAACAACAAAACAATCACTAAACAATCACTTTAAAAACACATACGCGCACCGCCCGGGCGCAGCTAAAAGCACTGACTGATTCGAAGGAGATTTCTATCGAAAATCATTCACCGTTGGCTTTGCACTCATTCCTTACTCTATCCTTGTCTTATCAAGGAGCTTTAGCAAACGTTAGACAAACGCAGCGATAGTTTTCGCTCCATACTCAGGTATGAAGTGAGTCGCTTCCCGCGTAAAGGGATCTGTCCCGATTCAGGCGTTACACATAAGCGTCAAATTCCCGCCCCGCCTGATAATGGTACAACACAGATCCGCATAATCTGCCAAAATGGCGCGCCATCGGAGTGGTTAGGTGGGTCCAACTTCAAGAAAGATCAGTCGTCGAATCGAACTCTGCTGGGCAGCGTTGGGGAAGCTTCGCAATATATTTACGTCCAAATACCGCAGTGTCTTAAGACCAAGGTCTTCGACCAGTGTGTGTTGCCAGTGATGACATACGGAACTGAGATATGGTCGCTTACGATGCCTCATAAGCTTAAGAAGGCTTAAGGTCTACCTACCTGTACTACTGTGTGTACTACCTACTACCTGCTTTGTATTTTTTTAATAATAAAAAAAAACATTTTATTTGGCTATTCATTTTCAATGTTTTTGCCGAAGGTCGTGGCAAACACGAGATCTGTGGATTTTTGTAACTAGATTGTAAGTGCCAAAATAAACTATTCATAATGACATAGGTATTGAAAACATAAAAATTATGAGCTACTAGCTTTTGCCCGCGGCTTTACCCGCGTGGACATCGTTTTTAGGTTTCGTACAAAAAAAAACGCAACCTTATAGGATCACTCGTGCGTCTGTCTGTCTGTCCGTCCGTCTGTCCAAGCCCATTTGCTCCGAATCTACTGTACCAAATCAGGATAAATTTAACGGGATAGTGTAATCCTATGATACAAACACAGATGTGCAAAGTAAATACATATTTTTTTTTTTAATGAGGGTTATTTTCGGGGGACAAATTATGAAATAAAAAAAATTGTTTTGGTAACCTTATTATGTCATATATTAAATGAAAGGGCTCGTTATCACGATCTTAAATATATTTTTGTTTAAATTGTAAAATAAACAGTTTTGATTTTATTCATGAAAGAAGACGAAAATTGACCATTCCCCCCCTGTTCTCCGAAAATACTGAGCCTAAAATTTTGAAAAAAAATTAAAATATAGCTTGTAGATAACAGCAAAATCAATAAGAATTCTATCAATTGAAAAAAAAAAGTGGTAAACTCAATGTAATACGTTCACCTACGGAATAAAGTTCTAGTCATAAAAGAAAATAGTCTATCGGTGTTCTACACGATTCATTTCGGAAAGTGTGTCCTGGAGCCTCACGACCTTATTCCCCCTCTTCATTTCATCATCGAACGACCAGGTGCGGAGGGCGATTCCTCCCCTTTGTCGTTGATGTTCCACCTTTACGTACAAAGCATTTTACTTCTTCGTTCATCATGCGAACGGACAAGGAGTGGTATTCCCTGCCGGCGTCTGTATTCCCCGATTCGTATAATTTAGGAATCTTCAAAACGAGAGTGAATAGGTACTTTTTGAGCTTGCATGTTACATCCTCGGCTGAATCGGCACTAACCATCAGGTGAGGTGCAGCCAAACGCACTAAAATTTTTATTTAAAAAGAAGAAGTTCACTAAAACACCACTAGATTGCGCTAGTAGTAGTTAACTGTATAGAGTACTGCTCTCACTTGTGGGACAGATCGGCTCGTTACCAGTTATATACCTTGGATTCTATCGACCGATGCGCTAGGAGACTCATTGGCGACGAGGAACTTGTATCAAACAGGCTCCAAAGCTTCGAGCATCTCCACAAAGTCGCCTGTCTATCGGTGTTCTACAAGATTCATTTCGGAGAATATGTCCTGGAGCTTCACGACCTTATTCTCCCTCTCCATTTCATCATCAGACGACCAGGTGCGGAGGGTGGTTCCACACCTTTATCGTCAATGTTCCTTGTTCGATAGTCATTACGAATCGTCTCGCACGCAGGTTTGACGACATCTAGCCTCCCGAACAAGCCGGTTTCCGAAAATGCTTTAGTACCATAGACCACATACATACGCTGCGGCAGATTATACAGAAGACCGAAGAGTACAATCAGCCACTATGCTTGGCGTTTGTGGACTATGAGTAAGCCTTTGATTCAGTCGAAACCTGGGCTTTCCTACAGTCTCTCCAGCGGTGCCAAACTGACCATCGATACATCGATGTGTTGAAGTGTCTGTATAAAAACGCCACCATGTCGGTTCGCCTTCAGGATCAGAACTCGAAACCTATCCAGTTGTAGCAAGGGGTGAGACAGGGGGACGTTATATCTCCGAAACTGTTCACCGCCGCCATAGAAGATGTTGTTAAGCTTCTGGACTGGGGTGGATTCGGCATCAATATCAACGACGAGTACATAACCCACCTTCGATTCGCTGACGATATCGTGGTCATGACTGAGACTATGAAAGACCTAAGCACAATGCTTAATGGTCTCGGTAACGTCTCTCAACAAGTAGGTCTTAAAAAGAACACGGACAAGACGAAAATAATGTTAAATTTCCGTGTCGCACCCACCGCTCTAAAGGTTGGAGACTCTACACTGGAAGTTGTTGACGAATATGTATACCTGGGACAAACATTCCAGCAAGGTAGGTCCAACTTCAATAAAGAGATCAATAGACGAATACAACTCGGCTGGGCAGCGTTCGGGAAGCTTCGAAATATCTTCACATCCCAAATACCGCAGTGTCTCAAGACTAAGATCTTTGACCATTGTGTGTTGCCAGTGATGACTTACGGAACTGAGACATGGTCGCTTACTATGGGCCACATAAGAAGGCTCAAAATCACCCAAAGGGCAATGCAGCGTGCTATGCTCGAAGTTTCTCTGCGTGTTTGAATCAGAAACAAGGAGATCCGCAGGAGAGGTAAAGTAAACGACATAGCTCACAGAATCGCTAAACTGAAGTGGCAGTGGGCAGGGCACATAGCTAGTAGAACAGATGGCTGATGGGGCAGTAAAGTTCTCGAGTGGCGACCGCGCACCGAAAAACGTAACGTAGGGAGGCCTCCCACGCGGTGGACCGAAGACCTCGTGAAGATCGCGGGAAGCCGATGGATGCGGGCAGCGCAGGACCGGTCGTCGTGGAAATTCTTGGGGGAGGCCTTTGTCCAGCAGTGGACGATTTTCGGCTGATATGATGATGATGATGATGTTCCACCTTTACACACGAAGCGTTTTGCTTCTTCGTTCATCATGCGAACGGCTAAGGGGTGGAATTAATTCATTAATCATTATTAATTCCGGCGTCTGTATTCCCCGATTCGTAAAATTTAGGAATCTTCAAGACGATAGTGAATAGGCTTTTTTTGAGCTTGCGTGTTACATCCTCGGCTGCATCGGCACTTACCATCAGGTGAGGTGCAGCCAAACACACTCAAATTTTTAATAATTAAAAAAAATAATTCGCATCTTACTGTGAGGATTTCAAATGTGATATTTTGTATTTGACTTTGGCATTGTACGGAACCCTCTCCACGCGAGTTTAACTCGCACTTGGCTGGTTTTATTATAAAGGCGCAAACCCACCGCCACACCCCGGACACTCCATACAAACGAGCGAGAAATTATATACATAATTATAACTGACGTATCTATAGGCAAGAATGCAGGTAGGGTTGAATCACACCAGCGGTATTGGTCACGAAATGTTTGTTAGATATTTACTGCATGCACACTGCAAGATATATATACTGTGCTGCAAGCAACAATCAACAGTAAAGTTATCTTACATGATTAATTAACTTACATGGATAACATTGTTAATTTGTTCTTCAAACACAGGAGCTTTTGTCCGTGAAACAATCTCATTTAGCAACCTACAATAATAGTCAATATCAATCTATAATTCCGAGATCACATTTTATAATATCACACCACTAGATATTTCTATACAACTCATACTTTCACACCATCTAATCAAATTATTACAAACAATCATCACGAACAAAATATCACAAAAGCCAAAATAACAAACTGACATCTGACATATGAAAAACATAAAGGAACTACATTTCTAAAAAAAAGATACAGCTAGTATGAAGATTCATAATAGGAACTGATTGTTCTTAGATTTGGTCGTATAATATTGGTGGTCAGCCAATCATGATACGAGGCATGCTGAGACGCCGCGCCCGCCCATTGGCGTCGAGCGGTGAGCGGCGCGCAAAGTAAATATAAGTGACGTTAATCGCGCATGCGTAGTTCGTCCTTGACGTTCGGTAACTAGTTGCTTTTTATTCCGGTGTACGAAATCACAGCGGCGCGCAAAGTGAATATAAGTGACGTTTATCGCGCTTGCGTAGCTCGTCCTTTACGTTTGGTACCCAATCTACATCCAATCTGAGTGACGGGGGGGTGAGGTCGAATTTAGAGAGCGGCAGGGAGTGTCCATACTGTACGTTAGTACTAATATATATACTGTGCCACCGCGGCGCATGCTGTGCCTTTCTACTGCAGAACACACTATGTACGAATATTAACTGTAGCGTGGTTGACCACGGTCCACGGAGAGACTACGCACGTGGTTTTGCATGAATTTGCAATCCACGGAATTCAAAACAAACAAAGAACTTTTCGAACAAATGAATCCACGCAGCGAAAGTGCGCCGCGTGCTCGTGCACAGCATGGGCAACGCTTTGTGGAACAAGCCATATGTACCGCATGCACAGCGTGCATGGCGTTGACAGCGTTGAGCTATGTAGCGCCTATTCGAGCAAACCACGCGTGTATCAATGACGTCAATTGATGCTCAGCGTGTCCGTGGGTTGCAGTGGACACGATCACATACCATGTCGAAGGGGGTGGTTAAGTTATGGATGGCCTTTTGGTTCACGTCCTTAACTATTTCGGTCGTGGGCGTCGAAATAACAATGCAGCTATATCTCAGAGGTCCTCCTTCAATAGTCTTGATCATTCGGCAATCGAAATTGTACAGGATGCCTCGGATAACAATGGATGCAAACGCGGTGATCCCAGCGATAGCGTGACACACCCGTTTTGCTCACAGATCACCACTGTGTTCACTATGTTTACTTGTGTTCTGCTCGACGCTCCGTCAAAAAGTGTCTGCCTCGAGACTGACTGCCAGCTAATATGGCTTCTAAAGACCTGCTTCTACCTAACTGACGAGGCTGGTGGACATCCAGACGCTCAAGTTGCGAGCTGTGCAACAAACAATAAACGCACATAATCTTTTTATCAAGATTTGCGTTTTTTGTGTGGCATCTTGTTTCCTTTTTTTTATTGAAATAAACAGATTAATTTATTTTTTTTCTCAACTCAGTGTTGCCACCTTAATCACAAACAGCCTACCGTTAATGGGTAATCTTTGCTACCACATACAATCGTCTCACGAGTACAAGCGATTGTCACGCCATCACCGGTTTCACCCAGGTACTAATACCTGACGTTTGATCCAAATAAAGTGTAACGATCTATGTAAACGTATCTCAAGCTGGTATTGGTCGTGTTTTCAATGACGCTCCGACATACATTTTCTTGCAAAGCGAAGCTTAACACACGTGCGTAGCCTCTCCGTGCGCCACGGTGGCTCTGAGCCTTGACTGTCTCTGAAGTTGAGTGGTGAACATTAGTTTTCTCTAGATCCCTATCTCAGATAGAGCTATTTCGATTAACAGTCTATGTCATTTCCAAATCCCTAAAACATATCTGTGGAAAAAATCACAACAATCCATTGTTCAGTTGCGATGTTAAAGAAATGAACCAAAAAAGTTCAATTTTTTCAGTTCCCCCAGGAACTGCATCGGTCTGTGCTGTTTCGACGGCTTATAAAGTAGCCTAACTTATTCTATTCTATTCTATTCTACCTGCTTTTCACACTTCAACACATTGACCAATCTTGGCAGGTCAATGTGTTGAAGTGTGAAAAGATAACAAACAACCACTTTTTCACATTTACAATATTACAAGCTGTCCCAGCGAACTTCGTTCCACCTAACACTACACTACGCTACACTACACTACCCTACCCTACCCTACACTACCCTACCCTACCCTACACTACCCTACCTACACTACACTTCACTACACTACTCTACCCTACACTACCCTACCCTACCCTACTCTACCCTACACTACCCTACCCTACAATACCCTACCCTATCCTACCCTATCCTACCCTACACTACCCTACCCTACCCTACCCTACCCTACACTACACTACCCTACCCTACCCTACCCTACCCTAAAACTAATTATTTTTTGACTGAACATATTTTTTTTTATTGATGAATATCATATTTTAATACTTATTATCCTATTTCGGACAAAGACAAATGCAAAATCACAAAAATCATAAAAATTGGTTCAGCGGTTCTTGAGTTATAAATGATGTAACTAACACGACTTTCTTTTAAATACTCGTATATACTAGATAGACCATTTTCTTTGAAACAACATGAAGAAGAATTTTTCCGATTACTTTTACCCACTCAACTCGAACCATTACCGATTCTTTAAACTTAATCCCTCACTTGCTATCGCTAAATTCATTAATATGTCGGAAACATCCCTCATCAGTCACACGAGTTCATATTGAGACTATAGTTAACCGCCTCCGTGGCGTAATGGTTAAGTCCATTTACTACACATCGAGAGGTCGCGGGTTCGACTACCGGCTGAGTCTAACTTTGTATGAGTCGGTTCGGTTGGTAGAAGGGTATTTTCTAAGACTTGATAAGATGGTGATAGCTAGCATCATTTTATCAAGTCTTGCCGCTAAACACAGTGTTAACAGCATTGATGTGTTCCGGCTTGAAGATAAGATATATAGTTCCCCATTGCATTGGGGAATCTTGGTAAGCTCGCTTTCATCTTTGGCATCATCGTCACTTACCATCAGGTGAGATGATCCCAAGGGCTTACCAATGGTAGATAAAAAAACAGATCGCACAAGGACAGCACATAGACAGCACAATAGAGTATCGACGAGACCGATTTCCCCGGGGCAAGGAGTATGACTGATTTGATTATTCGCAGAACGCACGCAACCGATATTCCTATGAATTTGGCGTGTTGCCAAGCACTGGTAGGTATAACGAGGCACGGGATCGAAATTCATTATAATAATAGGTCGAAAAATGAGGTTATAGGTTATTTTCCGTCCAAGTCATCTCGGAAGTGTACTCGTAATCCTTACTATAATATTATAAATGTGAAAATGTGTTGGTTTGTTTGTTACCTTTTCACCCTTCAACGCCTTGACTAATCTTAATGAAATTTGGCATGCAGGTAGCCTGTGTCACGAGAAAGGACATAGGTTACTTTTTATCCCGTGAAAATAGCATAGCATAGAAATTCCTGGGGGAACTGAAAATATACTCTTTTTAGGTTAATAATAAAAATTATTATTTTATAATTTAATTATAAAGGTCTGTATAATATATATGCGTATATATAATTGTTTATTTTATAGTCCGAGTAGGTTTTATTTATTAAGTATATGGTATTTTATTTTTTAGTATATAAAAAGCGATAATAGCTTTATATGTTTTAGTTTAAGTTTAAAATTATTAATCATTATTCATTAAATTTTCTGTTGTTTTTGCTTGCGTACTACCTGGCTCCGTGCTTTTTCTTCGAGCACTGGGTTGTCTGGTAGAAATCGCTCTCAGCGATAAGACCGCCTAAATTGTACGTCTATTAGTTTTTAATTTAAATTTTGAATATAATGTATTTATTTTGATGTACAATGAAGAGTTATTTGAGTTTGAGTTAATTTCTTTAACATCGTAACGGAACAATGGATTGTGTGATTTTTTACACAGAGATGGTTGAGGAGGTGGGGAATGACATGATTTACTAATAAGCATATCCTGACATAATTCCCGAGGGATCTGGAGAAAATTTATGTCCACGCTCGCGGGTCGCTTGTGGCTCGCGCACCGCGCACCCTCTAAGACAGTCATAAAAACGATGTCCACGTGGGTGAAGCCACGGGCAAAAGCTGTGTGTTATATATTTGTAATCTACTCGTAAAGCCCTTTCATTAGATACCCCACATGGTATGTTTAAGAGATATTTTTTTTTGTATCACCGTCTTAATGACGTCACAGTTTCCACCCCCACCTTGTCATCTCATATATATTTGTGTTCAGGACGTGACACTGAAAGTAATGATACCATATATACCCATATCCTAGATGCATTGTGCCAAAAACGTTGTCTAGGAATCTATTGAATAGATTACGCATCTACTATAAGCCTACCTCTGAATTTCACATTCATTCACCGTCTGTCATAGTTAGTATAAACAAATCTATACATTTTTTTTTTATTTTTTTTTATTCACAATTGGTAAGCCCTTGGCATCATCTCACCTGATGGTAAGTGACGATGATGCCGAAGATGGAAGCGGGCTTGCCAAGATTCCCCAATGCAATGGAGAACTGGCTATCTTATCTTCAAGCCGGAACACATCAATGTTGTTAACACTGATGTTTGGCGGCAAGACTTAGATAAAATGGTGGTAGCTAGCCAGGCGAGCTTAGAAAATACCCTACCACCCAACCAAACCGAGTCTTAAAAGTTGACCCCGCCGGAATCAAACCCGCGACCTCCTGTTGTGAAGCGAATGGACTAACCATTACGCCACGGAGGCGGTTAAAATAAATGTAATAAAACTGTAACGGGGCCGTGTCTGTACATTCAATATTTTTGGAAAATAATAACAGAGGTGGAGCTTACTAACGATATAGAGGCCAAAACAACAACTTTTGGAATTTTTGTCTGTCTGTATGTTTGCTCATCACGCAAAAACTACCAAGCCAATTTTGATGAAATTTTGTATGGTGGTTCCTTTTAGCCCGGGTTAACATATAGGGTACTTTTTATCCCGGAAAATTTAAGAGTTTTTGTGGGAAAATTCAAAACCTCCACGCGGATGAAGTCGCGGGCACAGCTAGTCTACAATAAACATTACACTTGCTAAGTAGCAAAGAATAGGTACATCAAACCTGATAAATAATTCGAAAACAATTTTGGTTTGTATGGGAAGCACCTTACTGAATTTTTTCCTGGAATAATGAAGTACCGAGTACAGTAGGCCTCATTAATTCCTTGTTATTTACATACTTTAATTAAAATCATTACAGCCATTTTTGAGAAAAATTTACAATTTACTTGGATTTGTATGGGAGGTACTTTATTCCAATTTTTCTTGGAACGACGAACTACCGCGTACTCTAGGCCATTTACAATTATAATAATGCACGAAATTTCATTAAAATCTTTACAGCATTTTTTGACAAAAAAAAAATAACGAATGTTTTTTTTACTATGGTGGCGGTATATGTAGCGGCTTAAGCGGTGCGTTTTTACAAGCATTTATATAGGTAGTTTCACCTATCCCGGTGTCTGTAATGAAATCTTGCAAGTTAAATTTGACCCACTTCCCGGTTTCCGATTGAGCTGAAATTTTGCATGCATATGTATATCACGTGACATTGCTATATTAAAAGCTTGTACCTAAAAGTTTTTAGGTTTTTCGAATTATTTCGTATAACCGTCAAGGGCATGTGCGCAACCACTGTACCAATTTTCAGTGCATTTATTAACTCGATAGCAGCGTATAAACAATCAAACACACATTGATATTTATGTAAAATAAGATTTATTGTTAAAAAAATTTAGGTGAAAAATCACGTTTTCGTGAATTTTAAGCCACCGCACTCTAAAAATACCTAAACAGTAGGCAGAAATATGTACCACCATTTCTATTCGTATATGTAGTTCAATGCTGTTGTATAAAATTGCAATAAATTTCATCCAATCGGCAATTTCATTAACAGCCCATATTTCGACCTAACAGCCCATAGCGTTTCCTGTACTGCGACAAGTTACTTATTAGTATAGCTTACTACTAATATATACAGGGTGGGAAAGAGTATACCGACAGATTTTAACCAAAGATTCCAATGCCTATTTAGACAAAAAAAAGTAATATAAACATGGGCCAGTAATGCCTAATTTTCGAGATATTAATTTTTTAAATAATTCACAAGTTCAAAAAATCTCAAGGGTAACACGCCCTAATAATATCAGATGTTTATCTGACGTTTGTTATCTTGAGATTTTAATCAAGTGTCATACTGACATCGTACAACATTTTTCATTCTTTAGACTAAGGTTTCGTTCATAAGGGACTACTATCGTTAATTGATTTTTTTGTTCCAGAAATTAAGTAAGTTAATAAGGCAGTTTTAGACCCATGTTGATATAACATTATTTACTCATAATATCACCAGGAATCCATGGTAAAAATCTGTCAGTATACTCCTTCCCACCCTGTATACTGTGGTATAGCGCTAGCTGCAGCACCTGTTTCTAACTTTAGAAAAGACAACACGTATATTTACAAATTTGTCAAAATTTTAGGACTAAGGGTCAGCTCTTCTTTCATGATCATGATTATTCGGTGCCACCACAGACCATAGCGCACCTCCTCGTATGCCCAGCCTGTCCCTACTCCTGTAGCGAGCAAGACCTAGTCGACGCAACGGAAAGGGCCATCGGAGTGGCCACTTTCTGGTCTAGATTGCTGTAGTGAAGAACCCATAGACACGAAAACAAGAAAGTTGTATGATTTTTTTTCACGTTAAAGTTGACCGTTACAACAAATGTGTAAGTTTAAATGTTTAGTTAAAAAAATAATTAGACAACAAAAGATTGGCATCTCATTGTGAAGTTTTAAGTGGAGTGTGGCCATAGTATTATAATTGGAAAGGCTGAACATCGCAACAACTTACTACACTTTAGTATTATTGTTATTTTTTTTAATATTTTTGGTTTAAGTAAATTTACAAATAATTTTGAACAGAAAAACCGACTTCAAACAGAAAAATAAGGTTCCCCTCGATTTCTTTGGGATTCTATCATCATATGCTGGTTTTCTTATCATGGTACCACCATTGGGATATCTCCTTTCCAAAAAAAAAAGGATCATCAAAATTGGTTCATAAACGTCGAAGTTATCCGCGAACACACATAAAAAAAATATATAAATACGGTCGAATTGAGAAACCTTCTCCTTTTTTTGAAGTCGGTTACAAAGAGTTTTATATTGACTTTGATTAAATTTATATGAGACCAACTTTAAAACATACCCTATCTAATAAAAAAATTCGAGCGTGACCTACAGTACTCGCATATGATGTGTAACATGTGACAAAATACTTTAGGTTAGTTAGATTAAATCAAATTTAAAAATTTTGATTAAAAATTTTGATGACGATATTGTACCTGGGTGGCGGATCTGACAGTAACGAAAAAAACCGACCAAGTGCGAGTCGGACTCTCGTAAAGTAGAATTCCGCGCTTTCGCGACTTCCTGTTACACATTGCCGTCCCATGTTACACATTTCCGTCCCATTTCACGAAATCACTCCCACAAACTGCAGGACAGCGAGAGCAAAGATGTTACACATCAAAAAAAAAAAACATGAAAATCCGTTCATAATATGCGAAGATAGCGCGTAACACACACAAAAAACATATCGTCCAATTGAGAACCACCTCCTTTTTAAAAGTTGGTTAAAAATAATCTATAGCTACCGCCACCTTCATACAAGTGTGACACGAGGGGCATAATATTATGAATATTCGAAGGCTTAATACTGTGCCAGGCAAGTCATCTGTGATTTTTCCAGCACTAAGGTGAAACGCCTTGTACATAAATGTACATGTCATCTCACTCACTATCTCGCCTCACTCATTGCGACCACACCCCGGACACTGCATACAACGGTCGTGAAATGACATTTCTAAAAACAAATGACGCAGCAAATAAAAACACGGCGAAATCCTATACGTTCGAGAACCAAACTATAACCAATCTGTATCAATCTGGGTGACGAGGGGGTGAGGTCGAAATCTAGAGAGCGGCAGGGAATGTCCATACTGTATGTTAGTACTCATATATATACATATATATACTTTGCAGCGACGCGGCAACTTGTTTGGCGGTAGGTATACGTACTTTATGGCGAACAGTGACACCCACCCACTCTAACCTACCTGGCGTAATGGTTTAGACCATTAGCTTCACATCAGCAGGTCGCGGGTTCGATTCCCGGCGGAGTCTAAATTTGTATCTCGGTTTGATTGGTGGAAGTGCATTTTCTAAGCCCGCCTGCCTAGCTACCACCATCTTATCTAAGTCTTGCCGCCAAGCATCAATGTTAACAGCATTGATGTGTTCCGGCTTGAAGATAAAATAGCCAGTTCCCATATTGCGTTGGGGAATCTTGGTAAGCCCGCTTGTATCTTCGGCATCATCGTCACTTCTCATCAGGTGGCATGAAGCCAAGGGCTTACTAATTGTGGATTTAAAAAAACCTCTCATGGAAAGTACAACCACTAGTAAACATGTCCTAAATTCAAGGTGAGTTTTTAATGGCGAACCACCACCACGTCGTTATTCTGATGATATTTGTTGAATTTTGTTTCATAATCTACCAATTTTTAAATAAACGCCAAAATATTTTGTTCTTTCCATACAGATTGATCATTTACGTCGATGACATTTGTATGGAAAATGAAAAAAAAATCGTCGTTCGTTTAGAAAGTGGTTGAACAATATTTGACACATTTTAACGTGGTGGTGTTCGTATCCGCCATTAAAACTCACCTTGTATAGTCTGCATAGTAGTAAATATATAAATATACTAGCTGTTTCCCGCGGTTTCACCCGCGTGGACAACGTTTCTATGACTTTTCGAGGGTGCGCAGTGCGCGATCCGCAAGCGGCTCGCGAGCGTGGTAAAAAGTAGCCTATGTCTGAATCCAGGTCCTAATCTGTCTACCTACCAAATTTCAGCCAAATCTGTTCAGTAGTTTTTGCGGGAAAGCGTAACAGACAGACAGAGTTACTTTCACATTTATAATATTAGTAGGGATAGTAAATATATCTTAAATATAGTCAGCAAAAGGTCAAAGGTTTCTCCGAAACAGCAGTTAATTAATCATCTTTCCCAGTGCATGAACTATAGGCGCACTAACTCCGTTAGTTTCGGCAGACACATATGGCACAAAAGGAAAAACGAGTTTACTCCACACTGCTCCAAAAAATAGTTCACTAAAATTGTTTGCGAGTTTCAAGGTATAGTCAAAATCATAACCATAATCATTTATTGATATAATAGTAATTCTACATGTCAAATTCAATTTTTATACATTAAAAAAACTTAAAACAATAATAACATAGCAAAAATAAAGTAAATATTACAACATAAAAAAATACAAAAATAAATGTGTTATTTATGTTTCCTGTACAATAAACAGTGAGATGATGTCAAGGGCTAACCAATTGTGAATAAAAAAAACTATAAAATAAATTAATAAATAAAACACTAAAAAAACAGTCAAGTTTAAAAAATAGTCAACATAAAGATATCATCATATCGGCTCATAACATATGTCCCCACCGAGGGGCTCGATTCTACCCTGATTAGGGCGATTGGACCTTAGTCGACCACGCAGGCCCTGTGCGGGTTGAACCTTTGATTTTCTTCGCAGGCATGTGCAGGATTCCTCACAATATTTTCCTTCACCGTAAGAGCGTCGGTAAAACTCGTACATCTGTAATCGAAATTTGAAAACACATTGGTACGTGGCAGGATTTGAACCTCCCGGACAGGAGGTAGCAGCCCTAACCGTTACGCCACCGACGAACATAAAGATATAATTATTTAAAACTAAAATACAATAAATAAATTGTACTTACAGCCAAGCTGTGCATACTTTCTCGCGAAGCCTTCGCCGTTTGGCGTAGTCAGTTATACATAAATCTATAATGAACGTTACGCTTAAAAAAAAATTAGTGATCTTAACTCACCTGATGGGAGAGAATAATTATATCCCAACAAAACATAAATGTGGAAGGGAGCGAAGTTCGATACAAAGAACCTACAGAGAACTAAATGGATAAGTACCAAGTTCTATAGTGGTTTCTTAAATTATTGCTACAGAACTTAAAATTGAAATATTTATCTTAGACCCCTCCAAATGTTCGAGAATGTACAACGGTTTTCAGTTGTTTAAAAGAAAATTTGTCATGTTTTGTACTACTAATGAAGTAACTTGGCAAGTTTTCAGTATCCAATTATATTCTATATTGGCGTTTACTTTAAAAAGTAAGCTTTGCTTACTTGGTGGTTTGACTATTTAAACTTGCCAAGGTACACCATTAAGTAGCACAGAACATAACACATTTTCTTTTAAATAACTGAAAACCGTTGTACATTCTCGCATATTTGGAGAAATTTAAGATAAATTATTTATTTTAATTTTTATTTTATTTATTTTAACCAACATACATCTACCATTACAGGCTTAGCCTAATGCGATAGTGTACATAATATAAACTTACAAATCTTACACTAATTTAAATTTAATTTCATTTCTTAATTTAATCTTCGTAACAAACTGTATATAATCCCACCCTCGTGAATTCACTCAGAGTGCAAGAAAACAAATCAATCTGTTCAGCCATTCGGTTAAGAATTTAAGATTAAATTTTAAGTTCCGTTGCTATGATTTAAGAAACCACTATATAACTTGGTACCTACCCATGTAGATCTCTGAAATTTTTTGTTTAGAACTTAGCTCCCTTTTACATATGTTCTGGTGAGATATCATCATTTTTAGTAAAATTATCATATTCATTTCCTCTATTTTAATACTAGACACATATAATATATTTTTAGTGGTACGAAACCCTCAGTGCACAAGCCCGACTCAGGCTTGGCCGGTTTTTATACTTTTAACTTATAAGCCCTGTTCTAGCCGCCCTCCGACACCAGTGGGGCCAAACCAAGACGCGTGCTGGGTCCGTTGAGTATTCGTGTCTTAGCCCCACGGGCGGGAAGTGAACTCGGTCGCAAGGCGCGCCGCTGGGGTTTAATGTTTAAGGTTATGGTACGATTTACCACAACCCAAAACAAAGCTAGGCTTATTAACAGGGAGACAAAATCGCGGCCGCCCTAGAGACACAAATGTCCGCAATCCGGAACGGACGTCACTACCTTTAGCAAAATTAAATCACAGCTTTAAACATTCAGGGGTGTTTGTATACTTTGTATCCAACTGCAGCCCGTTGAGCTAAAACTGACACATTCAATACAAACCGCTTAAAAAGTAATTAAATGAACCATACGGAACCCTAAATAACTTACAAGTTAACACGGACTCCGAAGCGATACGATTCCTCAATTAGGTCACTTTTACGTGTCGGTGTTCGGTTGTGTGTCAGTTGAATGTTCCTTTTGTATACGTCCAATATCCTACCTTGATGCCAAATTTCAAGTTTCTAAGTCACCTGGAAGTAGTCTTTACCTTTTATAAGTCAGTCAGTCAGTCAGTCATTAAAATAGTGATTATCGGACGTCGGTATCTCAGAAATGGTAAAATATGTATTTCTGAAAATTGGGATTCTAAGTAATTGTATTAGTAAACACACAACATCGCAAGTGTGTAGTTCAAACAGATTTTGAGTTACGGGTAGGTCGAAAGTGACCCGAAATGGTTCGTGTAATATATTCCACAGCCGGCGTCGCTCTTTTCTTTCGAACTTAGCTGACACACTGCCGTGAGTCTAGATCAGACTTAGAGCAAAGTATATACATATATTAGTACTAACGCATAAAGAAAAAAATACAAATCATTTGGGTTTGTGGGTGAGGTACCGTATTCAGACATTTCTTGGAGTAATGAACTAC
Organism: Coleophora flavipennella; assembly: GCA_947284805.1. Classification (NCBI taxonomy): domain Eukaryota; kingdom Metazoa; phylum Arthropoda; class Insecta; order Lepidoptera; family Coleophoridae; genus Coleophora; species Coleophora flavipennella. The sequence continues at coordinate 3,825,150 of OX369269.1, forward strand.
TCAATGTAGTAGGCCTTATTTAGTCCTCGTTATTCACAATGTTTGGTTAAAATCTATGTAGCCATTTTTGAGAAAAAGTAACGTACAACCTAGGTTTGCTTGAGAGATAAGGAAACTCTGGAACAAATGGCTAGAAAAACGGCAGCACGAGAATTAACTTTTATTTAAATTTTAATTTTACTTAAGGGCCTCCATGAAGCTCGAATTTCGATAAAAACGTAGTTCCGCTTTGATACAAAAACTACATGCCAAATTGAATCCAATCTTTGCAAATATATTGAGGAGACACATATCAATGTTTGTAATTAGTTTTCAATGTACTAATATAAAACGGAAAAAATAAAAGCAGTTTCAAACTTTCAGTAAAAAACTAATTTAAGCCTTCGTTTAGTTACGTTAAAATTTACTATGATGAAAACTGTTTACAAACATCGTTAAGTGTCTACTCAATATATTCGCAAAGGTTGGATTCAATCCGGCATGTAGTTTTTGTATTAAAGCGGAACTACGTTTGTATGGAAACTCGAGCCTCCTGGAGACTCTTAGCTATTAAGTGGCGTTGAGACTGGTTATAATATTATTATCGCACTGGCTTTTGTCCGCAAATTCGCCTTTGTGGATATGGTTTTTATGACTGTAATCAGGGTTGTTATATATATAGTTGTCGGTGGCTCAACCGGTAACGACTCGGTCCATCTAACCGGAGGTACCGGGTTCAAATCTGGACGGCCAATGTACCAATGAGTTTTTCAAAAAACTTACGTACATACTTACCGATTGCTTTAACCGTCCAGGCCGACCTTGAATATTGACGTTCCCTTCCTTCAGGCGGACCCGCCATTTTCCAAAATGGCGGAAAATGACAAGAAATTGTCAAATTATGAAAAGTTTATCTATGATTTTATATTAAACTGCGTATGGCACTAAGAGCGGAATTTAATAACGACGTAAGTCCATAAATCAACCCAAGGCAGTTTCAACACAGTTTCAACTATATTTGTGTACTTTAGAGCATAAGGTCGCGTGTTGTTACCGGGGCCGATGGGTCCCATTAATACTCAACGGAAAGAACAACTTACCGGGACAGATGGGTCCCATTAATACTCAATCGGTTAACGGTGAAGGAAAACATCGTGAGGAAACCTGCACACGCCTGCGAAGAAACTCGAAGGTTGTGTGTGAAGTCGACCAACCCGCACTGGGCCCGCGTGGTCGACTAAGGCCTAATCGCCCTGATTCAGGGTAGGCTCGAGCCCCTCGGTGGGGACGTATATGAGCTGTAATGATGAATCAGGGTTGTAATCAGCCTCCGCTGTCTGTCCGTCTGTCAGCGGGCTGTATTTCATGAACCGTAACAGCTAGACAGTTGAAATATCCACAGAATATGTAGGTGCCAAAACAACAAAGAACAATGGTGGCGTTTTCGCACAAAGCCCGCCATATTAATTACCCTTCTCGAGAATGTTGCCGCTTTAACAGCAAACACTAACAATTTGAAAAAGTTATAAAGGGGGTCTCCATACAAAAAAAGTTTTTTTTTTCAAGGTCTTTAGTAGTGTTTTTGATTTAGCTCTATCGTAAAAACAGTTATACATACGAGCATGAAACTTACCTCGATTATAGGACTAATCCTAAATAAATGTGAAAATGTTTTTGTTTGTTTGTTACCTTTTCACGCTTCAACGCCTTGACCAATCTTTATGAAATTTGGAAAACGAACTGAATGACAAAAAGCATATTTTGGTCGCTTCGTCGATGTCTCTTGTTTGTAATCTGAATAGGTATTATTGTCATTATTACTATGCACTTGTGGGGAAGAGGTGTGGTGGTACGGAAACCTCGGAGTGCTAGTCCGACTCGCACTTAGTCGGTTTATTTCGATTACACTGAACTGCAAGACCGTAATTCCAACTTGGAGAGCGCAGTGCAATAGCTGTTAGATATAGTCTAGGTATAGTGGAGATCCATGTTCCGTACAAGCTAGCTGGTGTCTCAGTAAACGTAGTTAGTACGTCTAGTTAACTTGAAGCGCTGTGGCTCTCAATGTTTCGATCTGATCCTACCTAGCCACCGCCTAGCTTTTCGTAAAGCTTAAATAGGGTAGTTGCCTGCATCTAAAATTAATTATGAAATGTGATTCCCGGAATTAATAATAATAATAAAGCCCATTTACTTCCGATCTACATTAATTCACATGCATTTTAATTAGGTGTATTTTTTTTATCAGTTTGAATACGACATATAGTGGTTTTAAGTATATAATGTAAATATGTTTGTTTTAATCTCTGTCGTTACTGCCTTCATCATCATTGATCGGAACCCCTTCTAGGATATAGGCCTCCTCCAGCTTGTTCCAGGCCTCTCTATCCATTGCTGTCTCTCTCTATTCGCTTCCTGCTATCGCTTTTATATCGTCTATCCACCTTTTTCTAGGGCGCCCTCTTCTTCTTTTTCCTGTTGGTCCTTTCCATATGGTTGTGTCTAATATCCATCTTTTGTCTGTGCATCTTGTGTGATTCCCGGAATTGCTCACCCATTAAAATTCACACTTTATCGACTTTTGCCAACTGAAAATAACCTGATAATAGTTAAGAAATACAAACGCGATTACTTAAACAATTTTCATACAATCAATCAGCGGATCAAGACTATAACTAACGACATAATATGACACTCCAAAATGCATCAAGTGAAGAAACAGATATACACACATAAATACATATCTACAACTGAAAGTATTTAACCTTTCTTCTTGGGTAGTCGGTTTAAATCGGCATGTTGCCCTAAAATGTTTGAAATTGACATAATCATAGTTTTTATTTACCAGAGAAAGAGTATTTCTAAAATTTTTAAATTAATACTTCTTGAAAATGGATGGGCTGATTTTATTTAAACTTAATACACATAAGCAAGTCCCAAAATTCTAGTTTGTGGATAAATTAAATTTAAAAAAAAAACTAAAAGTTGTATGAAAGTTATTTAGGGTTTTCATAGTATCTATCTTAAAATTAGCTATACTTTTTTAAATAAAGTATTTTGAAAATTTAGTCTATCCTCAAAGTAGAATTTCGTGACTTGCTAAGTTTCAATAGAATCGGTCCATCCATTTTCAAGAAGTAGTAATTTTAAGTTTGTATGGGAAACGATTTTGTGAATACGCTCTTAACCCTGCAGTGGTCGCACCCCCTAAAGTCACCTGAGTGGTCGCGTGGATTTCATATGTAATTATGTATGGCAAATTGTTTTCTCATTTTTTTCAATAAAATTCATTTATTATATAAATTCTTTATTGACAAATGACAAGTACCCCTAACTAAAATTATATTAAGGAACTAAACAGATTAATAAACAATTTGCCAAAAAAAACAAAACACAAACTGCACAATTTTGCAATTACATTACATCTACAGGTGTAACAAAATTGGTGTAGCAGCCGTTACATGGGACTTTCACTCAACATACTGAATAACTTTCCCTAATGAAACCCATTTCCAATTCTCAAAAAAAAAAACTACGCTCCATACAAAAATGAACATATTTTGCTGATCGATTTGCACGGAGACTTCTTTTTTTTTGTATTTGCATGCTAGTCTAATCATCTGACTTAATATTTAAGAACTGTCTAAAACGAGATTTTGTTGTTTAGATGTTTGAAATATTATACTATGACGTCATCATTTTTCATTGCTTTTGACGGACTAATTATGTGCAAATATTGACATTGACGAACCGCTAAATTGTATGTATGTCGCAGATATACTGTATAATTCGTCATTATAAATACGGTCAGGCAAATGTGAGGCAAATTATATAATGGCGAGGGCGGAGAGCGAGGCTCTTTGACAGTTAAATCAATCAAACCTTGTCGAACCTAACATCGCTCGCTTCACGTGCTCATTTACAATCTGCCATACGGTATTTTGACAACTTGCCTGACTCGGCATTAATATACGGACGCATTATAAAAATTTTCCTGGCTTGGCATTTAACAATCTGCGTACAGAATTTTACATTTTGCCTGACCGTTTACATACGGTTATTATTACGGACGAATTATTACAAATTGCCTGAATCGGCGCACAGCATTTTACATTTTGCCTGACCGTATGTAAAATGACTATAATCTATTACAAGGTGTCCAGGTAGAAAATGGCAATCGATGTAACGCCTGTTGCGTTGGACGCGTCAGTGGGTGTTTTTGATAAATTAAAAATAGGAAACGTTTTTAGAAAACCAAATGGTAGGTTTTTGTAAAATTAAAGAAGGGAACTTTTGTTGCATAATTTATCTTTGATGCAATCAAGTACCCAATTGACAAGTGTCTTGGGAATAGTTGTTCAGTGTGATGACTAGAAGCCCTAGTCAACGGCTCCAAAACAAATTTTGTAAGGACTATATAGGCTGTAACAAAATTGGTGAAGAACCCGTTAACTGGGGGTTCTACTCATCACACTGAACAACTTTCCTTAAGGAACCCATATAGACAATTCTCAAAAAGTTTTACCCCTGCATACAAAAAAGTACAAAATGATCCAATCAGCTAATCCATATGTATAAAGGGTTAAAATAGTTTTTTTGCGATTTCAGCAAAGTCATAGAACAAAAGTTATTCAGTATGGTGAGGGGAAGCACCAATTAACGGGACCTACACCGATATTGTTACACCCTGTATACCTACATAGGAATACTATAATATTAAAATGAGATCATATCTCTAAAGTCTAAAGTTCGACAGATTTAAATATACTAAAAACCTCTGCGTTGAAAAACTTTGGAAAGCAGCGCACAGTTAAATAGATTAATTCAGTTGTTAGTACTTGTGCACCTGCAGTGTAGTTCCACTAACATTAACTCCCCCCATTTGTGTGGATAAACTGCATTTGTAAAACAGAACAGTGCGCAATACTGAGGGGAGATCCATTAATTACGTTGGATGTTTTTTTTTTATTCGGAACCTCCTTTTTATGAGATTTGGTGAGATATGTGAGATTGATTGAGATTTCGCCAATAATTATTTTTTACAAGCTTTTATTTAACTTGCAATGTATGTATGTTTGTTCGGGTGGAATCTTGCAAGTTAAATTTGACCCACTTTCCGGTTTCCGATTGAGCTGAAATTTTGCATGCATATTTATATCACGTGACAATGCAATATTAAAAGCGTGGACCTAAATTTTTTTGGGTATTTCGGAAATTTTACTTGACATGTCCATGTCGCTGGATGTGGGCATCGAAGAACCGATCGTCGTGGAAATCCTTGGGGAGGCCTTTGTCCAGCAGTGGACGTCTTTTGGCTGATATGAATGAATGTCCTTGTATTTTGCTTTACCCCACTAAATAGTCTACTACTAATAAACAATTAGGTACTGTAGTGATCTCTTTACACCCAACCACTGCATCTTTTACACCCAACCACTGCATCTTTTAACGCAGGCGTAATGGCCGCGCGAAAAGTAAACAATTTAAATTGTAACGGCTCGTGCTTGGAATCTCTTGTAGATTCATTCGTTGTTTTGGGTTTGTTCTGAACGGTGGTCCAGGCGAAGAACCCTCGGATCCTCTTTATCAATCCTAGAACATCAACATTCTGTAAAAGTGTAAAGTGAAGTTAAAGTAAAATTAAAGTTAAAGAAAGTACAATTTTTTTTGTTAGGATTTTTAGATCTACCACAATAGCCACGCTGGCCTCTGACAGTACTATTTTTTTCTAGGAAATACAAGTTTTTTTGTGAAATTTGAGGAGAAAAATTTTAGAAAAAAAGGGTGTTCTTTGAATTTGAAAAGTTGACGTGAAATTTTCATTGGCCCATTCCCTTTAAATTAGATGTGGTGAGATTTTTCCGGACTTCCCTCTCCTCATGTTACGCTCACGTAATTAATGGATCTGCCCTAAATCCGTATATCAGTTACTTGAGAACGCTAGTTCTTAAAAAACCAATGATGTTTCTAGTTTACTTAAACTGTTTAGAAAACTAAGAACATCCCGCGATAGTGAGAAGTTTCTGGTTTGGTTGAAGTACAAAGGTGAAACTTAACAACAGACAAAATATGTTTGGTGAAACGGTAGCTAAAGAGTCTCCAGGAGGCTCGAGTTTCCATAAAAACGTAGTTCGGCTAAACTACATGCCGGATTGAATTCAAACTTTGCAAATATATTGAGTAGACACATATCGATGTTTGTAATTAGTTTAATTAGTAGGCATATAATTTTTAAATTAAAGCGGAACTATGTTTGTATGGAAACTCGAGCCTCCTGGCGGCCCATAAGTATATAGTGTAAAGTTCTGTACCAAAATTATGCCAAGGGGGATGCTAAGCAGCCGCCCGTCCGTCCATCCGTTTGTCTTACCTTTAAAACCTTTTGAGCATCTTTTGAACCGTAATAAGTAGCGAATTAATCTTCCCGTGCTTGGAAAAAAACACGGGCCCCAGCAGTAGGGAAATTATGGGTTGTTAACAATACTGGCGAATTTTCTAAAAAATGACATTAAAAAATTAAAAAATGAAGAGACGTTCAAGCGTGCAACTTAATGTGGTTAATGTGAAAACTTTAAAGTTAAATAAAAAAAAATGTACAAACTGGCCAAGTGTGAGTTGGACTCACGCTAAGGATCCAAAACTAAATAAAACAAATCATTTTTAGTGTCGGTCTCTTTGATGTTGATAAATATCCGGGTCACGGAAATTGACAGTCAAGTGTTAATGTACTCGTTGATGTTTTTAGGGTTCAAGACTCAATAGTTACGGAACCTTCGGTTTGCAAGTCCGACTCACACTAATCCGATTTTTGTATTTAGCGTTTGCTTTAATGGTGAAGGAAAACAGATGTGTTGCACACGTCTATAGATGTAAATCTAAATGTCCTACACGTGACTGCGGGTGATGCTAAGTGCAATACCTGGCAACCACCCGTCTGTTCCTTGGATACGGTTAATTGTGCTACACAATTGGTAAGCCCATGGCATCATCTCACCTGATGGTAAGTGGCGATAGTGACGAAGATGGAAGCAGGCTTACCAAGGTTCTTAGATCTTTGTTTGCTGGAAGAAATTTCTGATTATTAATAAGTAATACCTATTGTATAATTATGTTACCTGTTATGTAATCTTTTTTTGTACATAATAAACTTTTAAATAAGTAAGATTCCCCAACGCAATGGGGACCTGGCTATCTTCCTTGAAGCCGGAACATATCGCTGCTGTTAACATGGATGTTTGGCGGCAAGACTTGGATAAGATGGTGGTATCTAGTCAGGCCGGCTTAGGAAATGCCCTTCAACCAACCAAACCGAGTCTTACAAAGTTTAGATTCCGCCATGAAACGAACCCGCGATCTCCTGATATGAAGCTAATAGACTTCCATTACGCCACGGAAGCGGGTACCAATACGCCAAAGAAGCGGGTACCATTACGCCAAGGAAGCGAGTACCATTACGCCACGGAAGCGGGTACCATTACGCCACGGAAGCGGGTACCATTACGCCACGGAAGCGGGTACCATTACGCCACTTTCTGTTTTTGGATAGTACAGTTAATAGGGTATGTAGCATAAATGAATTTAAATCTATTTTATAACAATGATACGTAGAATTTTGAAAGATTGCCTAATAGTTGAAACCTATGAAAGAAAAAGAAAATTGCATGGTAAATATAGAAATGTAATCAAAGAAATAGATTAGAGGATTAAAAGAAGATTATAAAATAGGAATGTCAAAAAGAAGATTATAAAACAGAAATGTCATCGCTGATTGGAAAAAGAAGGAACTTAACAGTAAGATTTGGAATTTACAAGTTTTCAAACAATTAAAATAATAAAATATTTAAATATACGGTAGCAACCACGCACGTGCAGAGTTGCTATGACAGATGGTTTTCTTTTAAAAAAATATTAAGTTAGCACATAAAATCTAAAAATAAATGGCACTTGTAATCTTCACTTAAATTTAAAGTTCATTTAATTCCTACGTTTGGGTATCCATTTCGCGGGAGAGAATAAATAAAAGGTATTACTTGAATTGCAATCAACCACGCTGTCCACGCTGAGATGTACCCAAATGAGGGCGCTCAAACAAAAACCGGTGGGCCGGACGAAGAAACGCACACCCTAGTTCTTTTTCTCTCTCAGCATTGTTGGGGCGTCGTAGACCAAGACCCTCTTAAAAAATATCGGAGAGGGACCGAGTACAATAATTAGAACATCTTACTGAGCGAAACTGGCACTAATGGATAAATTTAAAATACAAATAATAGTCCGATGACGATTCCTTTCTCTAAAAAACAACAGACGGCAGTTTGACAATCAATCACAATTTTCAAAACAATTCGGAAAAGCGAATATAATCCAAAACTGAAGGAGCCAACAGCGGAATATTTCATTATTTTAATTGTTTGAAAACTTGTAAATTCCAAATCTTACTGTTAAGTTCCTTCTTTTTCCAATCAGCGATGACATTCCTGTTTTATAATCTTCTTTTTGACATTCCTGTTTTATAATCTTCTTTTTGACATTCCTGTTTTATAATCTTCTTTTTGACATTCCTGTTTTATAATCTTCTTTTTGACATTCCTGTTTTATAATCTTCTTTTTGACATTCCTGTTTTATAATCTTCTTTTTGACATTCCTGTTTTATAATCTTCTTTTAATCTTCTAATCTATTCCTTTGATTACATTTCTATATTTACCATGCAATTTTCTTTTTCTTTCATAGGTTTCAACTATTAGGCAATCTTTCAAAATTCTACGTATCATGTAGCATTGTTATAAAATTGATTTAAATTCATTTATGCTACAGGTAGTAGTAAGTAGATTCAAAGTGACACAGGCTAAAAAAACAAAAACCGACCAAGTGCGAGTCGAATTCGTGCACGAAGGGTTCCGTACCATTATCTTAAGAATCACGTTTGTTGTATGGCAGCCCCCCTTAATTTTTTTTTATTAATAATTCATTTTCAACTCAATATTCTGTGAATATTTCAAGCGTTTGCACCTGTTACCGTTATCAATATCAAGCAAAAACGACCAAACAAAATCTCGTTTGTTGTATGGGGCCCCCCGTAAATATTTGTTTATTTTAATTTAAATATTTAGTTTTATAGTGAATATATAACTTAATATTCTGTGCATATTTCAAGTGTCTACCTGTTGCCGTTATCAATATCAAACAAAAACAATCAAAAAAATCTCGTTTGTTGCATGAGAACCCCTTATATATTTGTTTTATTTTAATTTAAATATTTATTTTTACAGTGAATATATATCTTAATATTCTGTGCATATTTCAAGTGTCTACCTGTTGCCGTTATCAATATCGAGCATTAACGAGCAAAAACGTGTGTTGTATGGAGACCCCCTTATTTTTTCACGTTTTCTTATTTTTAGTATTTGTTGTTATAGCGGCAACAGAAATACATTATCCGAGAAAAATTCAACTGTCTAGCTATCACGGTTCACGAAATACAGCCTGGTGAGAGATGGACGGACGGAAGGACAGACAGACAGACAGACGGAGAGCGAAGTCTCAGTAATAGGGACCCTTTGGGTACGCAACCCTAAAAACGCAGAAAAAAATCTTTTTGCGATTTAAATTTCGGTACAATTTTGTACATGGGAAATGTTCATGGATTGGTTTGCCGCATTATCGAGTTAGGCGGACGCGACCCGGGACTCGCTACAAATCGCGTTATTGCTCGTGTGCATAAAATTGCGCTTTCGCCGCACCTGACGTAACGTACGTATGTACGTGACGTACTCATTGCCGCTGCGTAAGCAAGTAAACCTCTAATGCACAAGCAGTAAGTAAGTACTGTAGAGATCGTATATCTCTACATTTCCGCACTTGCGACTCCTTTATTACTTAACTTACCAGCGCGACTCGTATTAAAAATATAAGTTAAAATTCAAATTAGTAAATCGTTCGAAAGCTTTCCAAAACAGTTGAGATTCATTCTATGGTGGGCCGTGAGCCAGGACAGAGGTCCATTTTCAAGTGTGTTATAAATTGAAGACCGCGCGCCAGGGCGGAGATCCCTATTAATCTATTTTATGGCAAGAAAGTATTTTCAATGGTTTCGTGTAAACAACTAATAATCAGACAGCTGACAGAGCTATTATCGTTTTTACGTATTAAATAAATATATCTCTTCAACTAAATTTTTAATACGATTCGCGCTCTTTATTGTACATCAAAATAAATAAATACATATACAAAATTTAATTAACAACTAAGAGACGTACTATTTAGGCGGTCTTATCTCTGATAGCGATTTCTACCAGACAACCCAGTGCTCAGAGAAAAAGCAGAGACAGGTAGTACGCGAGCAACAACAACAGACAAAATAATTGAATAATTATTTTAAACTTAAAATAAAATAATAATAATGTTAACGTCACCTAAGGCGGCTGGATCTCCGAGGCAGAACAATAATTGCAGCAATGCAGAAAGCTGTCCTCCTCGACAATGCCCGGATATTTCGACGCTTTCTTTCCCCATCGCACTGAACTCCAGCCGACTGTGCTTCCGCTGGAGGTGCTCCTGCCACTTCGCCTCATGCCAAGTGAGCATAGAGGCTTTAATTATATATGAGAATAATAATAATTTAATTAGTGTTCAAATTTGAACACACGCAAGATCCTAACTGTGAAGTTAAGGCATTAAGTACTAAGCAATTGACGCTTTCACCAATAACACCACAGCTATTTGATAAGCTGCATTCAATAATCAAATAGAATGCTTGAATACGGAGAATTCTAAATCTGGGTGAGTGCACAATCGAATGAACATTACACTTGCTCATCGAATTTTGACCGTAGTCAATAGTTTTCACAATGGATTGTTTCTCTCTGCGTGCATTGCACAATACGTTGAAGCAACCAGGATTTAGAAATAGGCCATATAGATCCAAATGAGATAAATCTATTACCCTTCGGCTCGCGTCCGGCCACGCTGTATAGAATTCGAAGTAAAATAATTGAAAACGCTATACACGTTAAAAAACCGACTTCCATCGCAACAACTTAGTACATTTTTGCATAATTATTTTTGGTTTTTGTTAATTTTCTAATAAAGTACTACACCGATTTTGATAAAATTTATATGGGACCACACGGGGAGCACTATCTTTCAAATAAAAAAGAATTATAAAAATTGGTTCACCCAGTCCAAAGTTATGAGGTAACATACATAAAAAAAAAACATACAGATGAATTGAGAACCTCCTCCTTTTTGGAAATCGCTTGAAAATATTGTCATTCTTCCTCAGTTTTAGATTTGTACGATTTACATAAGTATATGTTATTTATTTTTAAATAATTTTGTTAAGATTTGGAAGCAGTAGCGCTTCTACAGTGTACTTTGCCCGCGACCCAGTTTAGAGTGCATTGACGCACGACGACTTAGCATAATTTTATTATTTGTTAAATTAGTGTTCAATTAGAGATCCTTTTGACAAGACCATTGAATTTCATTTGGGAACATATCTAGGACACTCACTGACATTGACATTGCAAAATCCTGTACAAGATCATATCCTGTTCAATATTTTTAGATCCTTCGAGCCAGATTACTATTAAAGGTACTTGCCGCTTTTCAGCGACAGACAACAAGGTATTTGTTCTAAATACAATAGATATTAATATCAATGAGTGACCTTATAGAAAATATATTTTTTTAAGCTTTTAGCGTCATTTTACAGCTACTTGTCTCATAAGGAAAAGGTTGCATGCCGACCAATAGCGCGACCAAACGAATTTGATTAGTCGCGTAAACCATTTTGATCCTAGCGTACCCGTCCGAAGGGATTTATTCGACGTAACCTGACCTTCGGAAGTCTCATAGTGATTGGATTTTAAAAGTTGTTCATCTTGTCGTTTTGGATATTTGGGACATCTTTTACAGATTGTGGACTTTTGGAGTAAATCTGAAGGTGCTAGATTCAAGATTAAAGATTTTTATTAAAAAAAAGGTGCTAATCACACTCTTTTTGATAGTCAATAAATTATAAGACATTACGTTATTTGTTAAAAATCAAGAAATAAACAATCATTAGTTAATAACGTCAAAATTCAATCCTTGATATAAACCAGATTATTTCATTTGAGCATGAAAACAATATGACAGGAAAAGTTAAACATTAAAATCATTGAATGTCATTAATGCCTATGACAAGAGTAGGCCAGTTCACACGGACAGCACCCGGTCACGAGTATAACGCGAGAGTCAGCCATCGCTCCCATCAACCATATTAGAGGTTTTAAGAAGGTACCCTAAGAGTGATTCAGAATCCACTCCGGAAACATTTTTTTCCTTTTAAAATCAAAAAGTGTTCCTCTAGGAAAAAAGGGTGCTGTCGGTGAACCCAAGTGAGGATCGAAGTTTACATATTTTTTTTATGGCAGAAAAAGCAAATAATAAAAATTATATTGTAAAACAACGAATCAAATCAAAAAGTTTTAATTTGTTTTAGAAAAAAAGGAATATGCAATAAAACCTCATTTAGTTATCAGCCATATCGTAATACGTTAAACAAAACGAATAAGCACCATTAAAATTCTTGGCGCTTACGACTTTTTGGTCGCGAACTCTTGCACGCACCGTATTTCGTGACGATTTCTACCAATTAATTATACCTGCAAACCGCTTTAAGATCGTATTATAAAAATCGTTTCCTAATTTCCCATACAAACTTAAAATTACTATTTCTTGAAAATGGATGGGCCGATTCTAATGAAACTTTATTCACTTAAGCAAGTTACGGAATTCTAATTTGTAGAAAGATTTCATTATCAAAAAATGGTGTTGTCACTAAATAATAGTGATTTAAGGTTTTCATAGTAATCTTAAAAATTCTTTGATCTTTTTAAAATAAAGTATTTCGAGAATGTAATCTGTCCACAAACAAGAATTTTGTGACTTGCTTAGGTGTACAAAGTTTCATTGGAATCGGCCCATCCATTTTCAAGGAGAAGTTATTTTACATTTGTATGGAAAACGATTTTATGATGTGCGTGATAAATAAATGCTGTCAAAATACATTTCTTGATTTTGATTTCCTCGAATTCTATTTTAATACAAAAAAAACGTAATGTACCCTTTTTTCTGGTTGGAATGATAGAACTGCTGCAATCGATGAACTTCTTAACAAAACAATACAAAATTATTTTGTTTTTTTACTTTTCGGAAATATTTCTTATTTATTTATAATGAAATAAAAACCACAGTTTTCGCACGATTTGTCCGCAGCGATTGACGCAACAGACCACGCGGGCCCAGTGCGGATTGGTTAACTTTACACACAACCTGCGAGTTTCTCCGCAGATGTGTGCAGGTTTTCATCACGATGTTTTCCTTCACCGTAAGAGCGTCGCATAAACGTACGTAATTAGAGTGCGGCCGTCCAGAGAATGCTGATTTGACACTTCAAGCCAGCGATAGAATGTAACATTCGATTAATCTTCAAAATTGTAAACAAATCAATCTTTAGTTTCTAAGCTTAAAAAAACATGAAAAAAAATATTTTTTTTTTACTTAATAATAGTAAAAGAACACATATTTAGTTTTATGTTTACATATAAGGACAACAGAATGTGTATTTTGTAATTATATGAAACGTTAGTAAGAAGTTTACGTTCTATGGTCATGTCTTCTTAATAATAGTGATGTTACCACATGTTACTATTGATAACGTAAGTGTAACCTACTCGTATAGATTTGTTGAAAACATTATGAATTCATTACCACACAAACAATTAATTCTTGTCGCGTCAATCAACCAACCATAAAAGTTTTAGACATAAAAGTCATATGTTTAAGTAATAACAATAGTAGATTGTACAACTAGAGCTTAAAACAAGCCATTTTACCCTAGACGTTCATTTAGCAAACCGAGCCGGTACGGCGAGGGTGGATAGTCACGTCGAGGGTAAAATGGGTTTTATGCTCGAGTTTTACACTCTGCTTTTCACTTCGATTGCAAGGAAATAATAAATATTCAACTGCAATACATCAAATTTAGCTAATTTTGACGAATAATTAGTTTCCCGCCACAAAATTTTACTTATTTACCACCTTCTTCACCCATTACAACCCCTAAAATCAATGGCCCATAAAATACACTTTAGCCTCGGGTTTGACAACACTATTTTGGAAATGGCTATTTAATTTCGGTATACGTTACATCTACTTGATAGGTACATAGTATTTGCTATGGGTGTCTATGGGCACATGACTAGTTACGTCAAACTAGCATATGTCAAATCAGCATTCTCTGGACGGCCGCAGTATAACCGATAGTATCAATTCTTAAATGACACAATCCCCCTCACTAACTATTAAATGTGAATCACTAAGCGGTAGCGCCCCGCGCTTTGTTAGTGGGTAGTGTGGTCCTGTACCTGTGTATATTTATATATACCTCATGCATATGTGTGCATGTATGCATATAGGCATTGGGTCGTGAGTCCCACATAACCAGTATAGCTGGCTGTGCTGGTACGTGTAAACGCATTTTCCCCCTCCCTCCTCCGTTTCCGAGGAAAAAAAAGAGCGTTAAACACATCGTTATATGGCAGGATTCGATCCACGACCTCCCGGAAAGAATGTAGCGTCTCAAACCGTAACGCCACCGAAGCTTTCCGTGTTAATTAGTTTATTTGTTAGTTTGGGACAAATTTTGAAAGCTAAATTAGAACCACTTCCCGGTTTCCGATTGTGCTGAAATTTTGCATACACGTTAAGTTTGTAGCACAATACATGGTTAGTTAAGTGACGACAATTTTTGGCGGACTCCCAAAGATGGCGGACCATTTTTTTATGCACCCCCATGATATGGGAATCAAATGAAAGGGTTTTATGAGAAGAATACGTAATAATAAAACAATTTTGGTGTTTTGAAAAATATTAGATCTTTTATGAAATTGCCGGTTGTATAAAAAAGTTTAAAGATGAAATTAATATTAACCCTTCGCATACAAGGTGACAAAAAGTTACGTGCCATACAAGGTAGGGTCTAAATGACCCAAACATAAGTACCTCCTGTGTAAATATACTGCAAAAAATACTTTCAAAAATGCGTTTTTATCAATTAAAAGGATAGTTAGAATGACAATGAAAAGCCAATTTTCATTTGCAACCAATGGTTTGTTTTAATTTTGCAGTGAAATATGAAGCTCATTCAAACTGAAAACCTAAGCATAGACAAATCAGTTTTAAAAACCTCGTTTAACATTAAATGAGGTTAGAAAAAACAGAAAATAATATTGAATCCTAAAATAATAACTAATGTTGGAAACTTCCAGGTATATATTTTTCATTTTTAAGACAATCTTTACAAAACAAATATGCGCCTCACTGACTCTAAACACGTCTATCACAGTCAAGCGCCCACGCAGCACCGAATTAACCCAACAGGTTGACGTGGCAACGCCGCAAACCCAGCTACTCAAAATTACAGTTCTCGCCGTTAAACGTAACGTTAAAAAAACGTTTTTTAATATAAGATTTTAAAACCGTTGGGTCTAAATGACCCCACCTAGTATGGGAAGGGTTAAGAAAAATTGTTATTAATACAAAATTCATGCTCAAAAGAGCATTAGACTATTAGAAATTAAATGGTAGTATACATATGCCTATTGTTTAGATCTTTTGATTCTATGAAGTCGGGTTTTTTAACCTGAGAAAATCGCCTTTATTGTGGCAAAAAATACACATTTTTAATTTTAAAGCTTTAGAGACATCGCAGCAGTTTCTTCGTTACTTATGTCTTATTTGGGAATACCCCGCATAAGATTTTGTCACTTTCAGGAAAATTCAAGACAATTAACTAGTCTAAAAAATTGCCCCATCTGACCACTAAGGAAAAGCTTTTATTCCATTTAATGGTACAAAGCTCAGGAGATTGTAACATGAAAGACATGCCACTAGTTACTAATAAAAGACCATTAGTAGTGTTCCCATAAGGTGAATAATAAAAAGCAATAACCTTTTTTATTTTCAATAAAAATTGGCATCGAAATTTAAAAACTGAATCGGCAATTTCATAGGTAAAGTCCTATTATTTTTCGCTAGGTACTTAGATATTGGCCTCCTCCATCAACTCAAATTTAATATTATTGGAGTAGCCATAAGGTTTGGTCAGACCTAGATAAGATAACCTTCCATTATTTAGATATCAATGTGCCAATAATTTTGATTTATTTTTAGCCCCTTTCACCTAATGGGCCGTTAAATTGAAACTAGGGAAGCTCTTAAAGTGAAAAATGGTGTCATCTTAACCTTGGTGGTCTTTTAAAATGATGCCCACCTATAAGTCATATGTAACTTAATTCTAAATCTAGCCTCTGAACTTCAAAAAGTTTTCGGTACGTTCATTTTTTTTATATTTTTTTTATTCATAATTGGTAAGCCCTTGGCATCACCGCACTGGTAAGTGATGATGATGCCAAAGATGGAAGCGTTCTAACCAAGATTCCCCAACACGATGGAGAACTGGCTATCCTATCTTCAAGCCGGAACACGTCATCAATTTTGTTAAAACTGATGTTTGGCGGCAGGACTTAGTTGTGGTAGCTAGCCAGGCGGGCTTAGAAAATGCCCTGCCACCTACCAAACCGAGTTTTACAAGTTGACCCCACGGGAATCGAACCAACGACCTCCTGGTGTGAAGCGAATGGACTAACAATTACGCCACGGAGGTGGATATTAATGATCTTCTCGTATATTGATCCCACTGCTGGGGCTCGGCTCTTTTCTAGGGTTCCGTAAACCCAACGGGTGACCAACGGGACCCTATTACTAAGCCTTCGCTGTCTGTCTGTCCGTCTGTCAGCGGGATGTATTTCATGAACCGAAATAGTTAGAAAGTTAAAATTTTCACAGACTGTGTATTTCTGTTGCCACTATAACAACAAATACAAAAAATTTGAAATAAAAATAAATTATTGGGGCTCTCCAATAAAAGAGGTGGCTTTTAGAAGTCTTAAGAAGTATTTTTGATTTAGCTTTATTGTAAAAACAGTAATACATACAAGCATGAAACTGGGTGTGATTGTATTACACTGAGGTAAAACAACAAATACTAAAAATTGGCCAAGTGTGATTCGCACTTGCGCTAAGGAGTCCGAACTGAATGACAAAAAACCGGACAAGTGCGAGTCAGAACCGCATACATAGGGTTTCATACCATTATACTAGATGGCGCTATTTTCTTCATGTTTTTAAAAAAACTTTTTTTGTATGGAGGTCCCCCTTATTTTTCTCTTTTTAATTTTTTTTTGTATTTTTTGTTAAAGCGGCTACAGAAATACATCATCTGTGAAAATTTCAATTGTCTAGCTATCATGATTCATGAAATACAGCCTGGTGACAGACGGACAAACAGACGAACGGACGGCGAAATCTTAGTAATAGGGTCCTGTTTTTACCCTTTGGTAACGGAACTCTAAAAAAGCATATTTTTGTACCTCACGTGGATGTCTTTTGTTTGTAATGTGAAAAGGTATCATTTTCATTATTACTTTGTAGTTGTGGGGAGAGGTGTGGTGGTATGGAACCCTCGAAGTATTATTTTGACTCGAACTTGGCCGGTTTTTTTATCTACAATTGGTTAGCCTATATATATACTTCACACACAAAGGTAAGGCTATACTTGACACACAAAGGTAAGGCTATACTTCACACACAAAGGTAAGGCTATTATACTTCACACACAAAAGTAAGGCTATACTTCACACACAAAGGTAAGGCTATACTTCACACACAAAGGCGAAGTCTGGTTTTACGGCTAGTCGCGAACAAGTTTTTAACCTGTCTTTATGGTCTATGACACATCTTGACAATTGTAATCTAGTAACAGCACAGAAATTGGAATAATAAATAAACTACGTCGCCAGAGCATCGCTGGTGTATAGAGCGTCGGTGGCGTAAAGAGCGTCGGTGGCGTGAAGAGAGTCGGTGGTGTAAAGAGTGTCGGTGGCGTATAGATCGTCGGTGGCGTAAAGAGCGTCGGTGGCGTAAAGAGCGTCGGTGTCGTAAAGAGCGTCCGTGGCGTAAAGAGAGTCAGTGGCGTTAAGAGCGTCGGTGGCGTAAAGAGCGTTGGAGGCCTAAAGAGTGTTGGTGGCGTAAATAGTGTCGGTGGCGTTACAGCAAGGGCCGCTAACTCCTATCCGGGAGGTCGTGGTTCGAAACCTGCCACGTATCAATGTGTTTTTGAATTTTTATTTCATATTTGCGTTTATCCGACGCTCTTACGGTAAAGGAAAACGTTGTGAGGTAACCTGCACACGCCTGCGGAGAAACTCGGGTGTTGTGTTTGAAGTCGCATTGGGCCCGCGTGGTCGACTAAGACCCGATCAAGAACACTGACGCCGTCTACATCGATGGCAAACTACATCAATTTATGAGAACACTGGCGCCGTATATATCGTTGGAAAACTACAAACGTAGCAAAGTTGAGCATTCACAGCTAATGTATTAGTATGAATGAAGTCTAAATTTTTTGACGTAAATTCGATGAAAGTTGCCTACGTCATTCCAGATAACATGTATTTTTAAAGGCTTCGTAGGGGTTAACTAGTTAGAAAAATAATAATTAAGTGTACCGCCTAATAGATCAATGCGACGACAATACAAAAATATATACAGTTATTAGATTTTGCCAGCGGCTTCGCTCGCTTGAACATAGTTTCTATGACTGTCTTCGACAGAGCGCATTGCGCGAGCCGCAAGCGGCTCGCCAGCGTGGAAAAAGTAGCCTGTATGTTAATCTAGGTCCTAAGCTGCCGACCTACCAAATTTCAGCCAGATATGTTCAGTAATTAGTTAGTTTTCGCGTGAACGTAGTTTTTATGTTAGTCGTGCTGTCGAGCGTGGGAACTGAGTCACCTCTAGATCCCGTGGTAACTATGTCGGGCTATGCTAATCAGTAATTAATTAGATAATCAGTATTAATTAGCACGTCAATTCTTCGCTTCATTGAGAAGTGACGTAAATTAACAAAGAAGAGAGAGTTAATAGCTATCCCACGGGAACCACTTAAGAAATCGGGATAAAAAGTAGCTTATATGTTAATCCAGGATCTAACCTATATGTGTGCCAAGTTTCATCTCGATCCGTCCAGTGGTTGAAGCGTGAAAGAGTAACAAACATCCAAGCGTACATACAAATTTTCACATTTATAATATTAGTAGGTTTTGGACCTGCCTCGTCTTACACCGAGGATGTCATAGACCGCGCAATTAACATCTCAAAATTATCAGATTCACGAAATAAACTAGCAGTAGACCTGACTTCTACCCAGCCCGATTTTTTTTTCTTCGACTGCATAGTTTTCTTTGAGAAGTTGTTTTTTTATTTATACAAGTTATTTTTACACGCTTTTGTTTTACTTGCAATGTTCGTAAGTTGTCCACTTCAAAATTTTCCAGTGTTCGATTGAGTTGAAAAGCATGAAGCTGTATTCCCTGTGACAATAGATCCTTTTGTTATTTTGACGTTGCACTAATGATGAACTTTGGAGGTGGAATCAAGATTCCAGGATCGTCTATTGTTTTAAAAGATTCCTAAAACTTTATTTTAAGTTTACTACGCTCGCCCTATTTAAATTTGGAAACATGCACTGTATAAATAATGCGTTACCCGATAAATCACGACCTATGTGCAAAGGTACATTCGTAGAGCTCGATAACTCGTGTCATGGACTTGAACATGCATTATTGGGTACCAATAATGCGCGACCCAATATTGCACTACCTATGAATGTACAACCCAATATACGTAAACTCGTGTCATGGACTGAAAGAAATGAAAGCTTGTAATCAAAAAGCTTTAATGTTTTTAAAAAAACTATTCACTACTAGACCTTGAGAATAAAATTTGCCTAATACCCTAACTTGTTTCAATTTCAAAATTATTTAATAAATAGTTTACATACTTTGTTACACTCTTATTTCATTTATAGCATTTTTCCCTGGTTATTATTGTTTACTGGCGTTCTTGTGTTCCAACAAACAAATGAAATAGCTATCCCTTAACGCTTCACCAGAGCAAATCATAAAGATTTAATAAAACAAAACAACAGCCTTGACATGGTTCCGCCGATTTCCTCTTGAACATAAAAATAATGGAAAACAAATCGGATTTTTAAGGGTTGTTTACACTGAAAGCGTTTGGTGTCTTGTGGTTCGGTCAAACGGAACGCAGCCCGATAACCGCCTCCGTGACGTAATGGGTAGTCCATTCGCTTCACACAAGGAGGTCGCGGGTTCGACTCCCGGTGGGTTCAACTTGTAAGACTCGCTTTGGTTGGTGGTAGGGCATTTTCTAAGCCCGCCTAGCTAGCTACCACCATCTTATGTAAGTCTTGCTGCCAAACATCAGTGTTAACAACATTGACGTGTTCCGGCTTGAAGATAAGATAGCCAGTAATTCTCCATTGCGTGGGGAAATTTTGGTTAGCCCGCTTCCATCTTCGGCATCGTTGTCACTTACCATCAGGTAAGATGATGCCAAGGGCTTACCAATTGTAATAATAATAAAAAAAACCCGTATCGTGTGCTGAACATCTCTTGCTGGTCAGCCGTTGACCGTCGGCAGTTCAGGCAAGGCAAAAAGTGATCTACACAGGGCAATCACCGTCCAGTTGTGGCGACCGTGCACTGGAAGACGTAGGGTATGCAGGCCTCCCAATCGGTGGACCGACGTCCTGGTGAAGGTAGCGGGAAGCCGCTGAATTTGGGCAGCGCAGGACGGGTCGTCGTGAAAGGCCTTGGGAAGGCTGTGTCCAGTAGTGGACGTGTTTTTTCTGATATGATGATATCGTCAATCAGCCGATAAACGTCCACTGCTGGACAAAGGCCTCCCTCAAGGATTCCCACGACGACCGGAACTGCGCTGCCCGCATCCAGCGACTCCCACGATATTCACCAGGTCATCGGTCCACCGCGTGGGAGGCCTTCGTACGCTACGTTTTCCAGTGCGCGGTCACCACTCGAGCTATGTGCCCTGCCACTGCCACTTCAGTTTAGCGATTCTGCAAGCTATGTCAGTTTCTGTTTTGTTAATAATTATTATAAATTGTACCTAAAATTGTTCAGCCATGTTGAAAAACTTACAAGGTCTTCAGCCCATAGAGCTACTAGTTCATATTTTTGAAATGAAAACTTCTTTATGTGCATTGGGCATTTTTGAGATGGGAAAAACCATTTAACTCGTGACACCGTAACCATCACTGACCTCGTAACAGGAACACTTGGAGGGTCAAAACTTATAAAATTCTTTAGACGCGTAGGGAATTTTTGAGATGGAAAAAAACCGTTAAACTCGCGACACTGTAACCTTCACCGACCCCATACCAGGAACACTCTGAGGGTTAAAACTTTTAAAATTCTTTAGAAGCGTAGGGAATTTTTGAGATGGGAAAAAACCGTTAAACTCGCGACACTGTAACCTTCACCGACCCCGTACCAGGAACACTCTGAGGGTTAAAACTTTTAAAATTCTTTAGAAGCGTAGGGAATTTTTGAGATGGGAAAAAACCATTGAACTCGAGACACTGTAATCGTCACCGACCCCGTACCAGGAACACTCGGAGGGTCAAAACTTTTAAAATTCTTTAGACGCGTAGGGCATTTTTGTGATAAGACAAAAAAATTGAACTCGCGACACTGTAACCATCACGGAAACCGTACCAGGAACAATCTGAGGGTCAAAAATTATAAAATTCTTAAGGCGCGTTGGGCACCTTTGAGATGGGAAAAAACCATTGAACTCGCGACACTGTAACCGTCACCGAACCCTTACCTGGAACACTCGGAGGGTCAAAACTTATAAAAACTGTAAAAAGTTTTCTATTCTGTGCGCACTCTCTCAGTGGCTACGTTTTTTTCAGCTATTTATAATAGATGAAACAGCTGACTTTGTTCAAAAAGTTTTTTTTCATCATAGAATAAAAGTTGTTAATGTTGTGAGTAAAAATGTTTAAACTAAAAAACACGCTTTTAAAGCACATGAAACTAAAAAGAGAAAAATAATTCCTAATATAAGCTGAAAACAATAATGAACAAAAAATACTAGTATTAATGTGAAAAAAGCGTGGGTTGCTCGATATACGAAAAATATGCCACAAAGCGCCCCATACACTTATGAAATTCTTGTATTTTCACTGATTCTTGATAAATGTACAAAGTTTAAATTAAAACTGTCCGTTTAAAGTGGGTCAAAATCGAGTGCAAAGGAGTCGGTTACAAACATACATACATACAAACATACTAACATGATGAGATATGATAAAAAAACCACCAGAGATGTCTTGTGTTGGTGTAGGATACGCAAGTGTTGTTTTGTTTACACAATATGAAGTGGACTGCGTTCCTTTCGGCTTCAACTTGTCTGACCCACAGGATCAGTCTGCATTCAGTGTGATAAATCTTTATAACTAAGAACACGAAAAGAACACACATGTTTTTCAGTTGTATTGTGTGTCTTTTTTTAGGGTTCCCTATTACCACACCCTGGACACTTAATACAACGGTCCAGAAATGACATATAACGCTTTAAACTTTCACGATTATTCATACTGACAAATTGAAAATGGGACTTGACTTGATTTTGTATAATTGATGTTGTTTTTACCTCAATGACATTTCAAAAAAGGAATGACGGAACAAACAAAATGGCGGTGAAATCCTATACTTTCGACAACCAAGAGATCGCAATCTAGAGAGCGGCAGGGAGTGTCCATACTGTATGTTAGTACTAATATATATATAAGGTCTGAAACGATTTTAACTGGTGCTTCTACCCATGAAACTGAACAACTTTCCCCATGAAACCCATAGTCAAATCTCAAAAAAAATTGAACTTCCCATACTAAGTTGGCTGATCAGCTGATCGAGTTAGTATGGGAGAGCCAAATTTTGTGGACGTCTTTCGGGTGATATAGCGATCCAAAGATGGTAGAGAATTCTTAGTGCGCAAGCCTGACTCGCAATTCGCCGGTTTCTTCTTTTATTTTCGGGTAATTCCCTCATGCGTGGAGCTTGGAGGGGATAGTCAGAACAATTTCCTGCACATACGTGGCTTTAAGATATAAGGCTGGCGATAAACGCTTTTTCCCGGTCAAAGAAAAATGTTTAATACTCACTATGTTTTAACGTGTGGCATTGTAATCCGATATAAATGAAGGGAAGTGTACCCCTTCATGTGGGTGTTACAATAAGCGGTCACGTGCAGAGAAATGCTTTTTTCGAATTAAGTTTTAATGATGATATCAGCTCATATGCGTCCCCACCGAGGGGCTCGAGACTACCCTGAATTAGGGCGATCGGGCCTTAGTCGACCACGCGGGCCTAGTGCAAGTTGGTCGACTTCACACACAATCTGCGAGTTTTTCCGCAGGCGTGTGCAGGTTTCCTCACGATGTTTTCCTTCACCGTAAGAGCGTCGGATAAACGTACATATGAAATCTGTATTCGAAATCACATATATGACTGACTCATTGGACATTTCCAAACTAAAAGCGCCGACCAATCCGAATCAATCCAATATACATGAATGAAACATTAAACGAAGTTACTTAGAATATTTATTAAAATAAAACCAATTCTAGCATTATTAAAAACAAAATTCAATTAACTTCTTCACTTATATCGCAGTATTACGATATGGCTTACAGTAGCGCAACGCCTTTGATGTCGCACGATGCGCCACCGGCGTAGGTAGGTACTAGCCTGTAGTCAGCCTGGCAAACTCGCGGAGTTTGGCAGGCTGTGCCCCGCCGCCCGCTGCCCCGTTAGTACCCTTCCGTAGCTCTGCGTGAGTACATTCGTTCCGCTACTGTAAGCCGCTATATTGTGCTACTGTGCTTCTATAAAACTTTTCGTCTTTACTAGAATAAAGCAATTTAAAATATACGACTCCTTTATGATATTCATTGGTAGTGTCGTTCTAGAGAATTTAAGTATTTTTATTAATATTCTCGTGAACTCAATATTTGGTGAAACCTCCTTAAGCATTGATTACAGCGAGAAGACCCGAGTCACATGCGTACGTAAGGCTTCTGTTGTCCTGGTTTGTTGGTTGACGATCCCATAATCGGATCAACTTCCCCTAAACATTTTCGATTGGGTTCAGATCTGGGCTTTTAGGTGGTAATTTCATTAGATTTAATTCGTCATTGCTCTCAATATACTCTGTCACGAACCTTGAAATATGTATGTTATTAAAATGTATGGAAGACCCGTCATAAATAAATGTTATAGGCTCATCATCCCTGTATACAATTCTGGCGGTATATATTAACTTGCCCGTTTAAGCAGCCCCCTATTTTTACTGATTCACCATCAGGCCCGGCTGCAGATATCCAACCCTGGAACCCCAGAGTTATACGGCCACTTCTATTCTTCAGCAGAATATTTTCTTCTTCATATCTGGTGTTACTTATTCGCCATAAAGATACACGTTAACAAGCTGAAGAACAACACGCTTTATCATCCAGGAAACAAACTCTACTTAAGTCGTTGTTTAAAACCTTAATTACTCGCGTCAACAATGTTACACTAATACTCGCGTGGAGTATATTTAACCTAAATTTTTAAAGTAAAATAAAATACAATAAATACTGCTTTATATTATTTTTATTATTTAATCTAAAAAAAATAACATTGTTTTAAAGGATTACAGTATAACTAATCAAGAATTTTGGTAAGATGATAAAGAGATCAAAAGATATATCTGGGAGCATTCTATCACATACCATGGTGGAATGCTCATGACAGACGTGCTGGTGGCACTTAGCACACAAAAATCATATTTTTTTATCTCTGGACGTTGGGCACACATGGCATCTTTTAAGAGGTGTTGATGGGCCGCCTTTGCACGGGGAGCCAGGATCCTGAACATCTGCACTTCTCTTGAGACGTTTTTGTATGGTGGTATTGTTGCACGAGTTTGTTGGTGAGCCTTTGTCTGATCAACCGCAAGATGTTTGAGAAACTCCCTTCTGGATATTCCGTGACCAATTTTGGTTTTATAAATAACAAAGGTATTGATACCAGCAACGTTCAGAAGGTGAAAAAATATAACCATGGGCCATATTTTCGTGCGCCGACCGACGTTATAGTTTGCACACATTTGGTCGCTAGCATCCACACCACCTTTTGTGTGGTTGTAATATTGAAGAATTTATGGTTTCTTCTTGTCATTTTCTCAATTTTAATGTCATGGTGCATTGAGAAAATCAGCAGCACAGCCTTAGACTTTTTTTGGAAAGTAGGTAAGAGCAAAGAGTAAGGTCTTCTTGAAAACCAAACAAACTGGAATGCTCATCGCGTCTTCGGTTAGACTGGAAGCAAGGTGGAATTTCTGGCTTGTTCTTGCGTATAGTTCCAACGATAGTGAGCTGATGATCTTTTAGAAGTGAACCAATTGTCCATAGTGACGTTTCGCCCAGTACTCGAGATCAGTTCAATCATACGCTTCACCAGATTTACTGTAACATTAGCCCAATGACTTATATATTACTGACGTAAGGACCCGGCCAACGCGCGCGACTAATGCTCCCAGCGAGTTGGTGCGAAAATCGAAAGTTTCGCACACTCGCGACTCAGTCGTCTGCGGGAAATTGTAGAGTGCGGTGAAAAGATATTCCACATAAAAATGCCTTATTGTGTTGTTAGAGGATGTAAATATCATGAAAGAAAGGCTAAAAAGAAACATGGGATATCGTATTATCGGCAAGTAACCTTACATTGTATTTTTTCTTGTAAACAAATTAAATAAACGCATTTTTAAAGCGACAATTCTACCAAAGTCCTTTTAGAGCGGCACTGACGATAACTCTCGCCCATGCTAGTTCTTACGAGTTATGTCAGATGGCGCTACTTTTTGCTTGTACGAAGAAAATCTAAGTAAAATATGGAGACGGGAGGATCCAAATCTGTGCTTTGGGCACTTTATACGGACACTAAGGTTATACCCCAGGCATGAATTTCAAATTTCAATAGGAAGAATGTAGCTGAATCAACAAGCGCGTAATGCTTTATGCCATACTTGTTAGTCTTATTGGACATCTACTAACTACTAACGGGCGTTGCTCCGTAACGCAACCGAGTATTTGGTCAGTTTTTGCATAATTGTCATGAGTTCAACTAGTACTTTCATTTTATGTATTACTCAGCAATTTCCCTTATCGTTTTTTTTTTGGTCACGATAACTAGATTTTCAGGCGCTATGAGTACATAACGCAACCACTTTGCGCAGGCAGACCGCTATATTTAACATCAGAGGGTTGCCATTTATCCTCTCAACCTAAGTTTATCCATGTCCGTTATCGTTTCCAGATTTTTCATGATCTCTTAGACAAATCCTAGCTCCTATTCTATTATTCTTAGAGTATTAAAAATTATTTTGGTTACCACTTAAATTGTACCCTTTTACTAATCCAAAAGCACACGACTTTTACTCCTAAACTTAGAAAGCCACCTTTTTTTATTCACAATTGATAAGCCCTTGGCATCATCTCACCTGATAGTAAGTGACGATGGTGCTGAAGATGGAAGCGGGCTTACTAAGATTCCCCAACGCAATGGAGATCTGGCTATCTTTTTCTTAAAGCCGGTCGTACACTTGGTCGTAATACATATTGTTTTAATTGATTATTTGTAGGTTAAATAATAGGTTAAATATTATTTGTAGGTTCAATACTTTTTAGATTTCCTGAAATAGTGATTTAGCTGGAGAGGACATGCAACTCGAACAAAAATCCTGCCTTCGATTACGTCGAGAGCACTATGAGGTACTTGTGTGAACAATTAGCGTCAGTCGCGATGGGTAATTGAGGGTTAACACGGAAATGGGTCGCTGGCGACCGCTTCTGGAAATTGAATCGGAATAAGTGATTCATCAGGGTTTTTTCCGAGTAAGGTTTTATGTGGGTCTATGTAATCTAATGGTATATTTAAGGAAGGACTGGACGCCAGTTTCATTGAAGAACATCTTCGGTAGGGAAGAAAGCTAGCAATTACCACGAATTGCTTATCTTTTCAACCGACTTCCAATAAGGAGGAGGTTCTCAATTCGACTGGTTTTTTTTTAATATGTGTTACCTCAAAAATTTTGACTGGGTGAACCGATTTTTAAGATTTTTTAATTGAAATCTAGTGCTTCCCGTGTGGTCCCATATAAATAGTATCAAAATCTGTGTAGTACTTTATTAGATAACTGAAAACGTTAAACATGTTAAAAAACCGACTTCCATCGCAACAACTTCGAACAATTTTGCATTGTTATTTTTGGTTTTTGTTAATTTTCTAATAAAGTTCTACACCGATTTTGATAAAATTTATATGGGACTACACGGAAAGCAACAAGCTTTCGAATGAAAAATGAATCATCATAATCGTTCACCCAGTCAACAGTTCTGAGGTAACACACATAAATAAATAAAAACATACAGTCGAATTGCGAACCTCCTCCTTTTTGGAAGTCGCTTGAAAATTAACAAATACCAAAAATAATAATGAAAAAATGTACTAAGTTGTTGCGATGAAAGTCGGTTTTTTTTAACGTGTTTAGCGTTTTTTTTTACTCATGAAACTGAACAACTGTTGTTTAAGAGACTTGCAAGTCTCTTTTTGTTATTTTAAGCATCTAAGTAAACTAGTCGATTTGTATTAGATGAAGTCTCACATCAATAATTTTCGAAAATATAAATAAAATAAATATAATATAAGTTTATTATTTTCAACAAAGAATACATTTTAAGATGGGGTCGGTGTCTCCAAAAAACAAAAAAAAACTTTTAGGTACAAGCTTTAATATTGCATTGTCACGCGATATACATATGCATGAAAAATTTCAGCTTAATCGGAAACCGAGAAGTGGGTCAAATTTAATTTGCAAGATTTCACCCAAACAAACATACATACATATAAACATACATTGCAAGTTCATTAAAAGCGTTTAAAAATAAAATTTAGATGTGTTAGCGCTTTGAAAACGGGGCACATAATAAAACTCTGCTTCAGACACGACGGCGCAGAGTTTTGCTTCATCGTATCAGCCGAAGGACGTCCACTGCTGGACAAAGGCGTCCCCAACTTCTACGACGACCGGTCCTGCGCTGCCCGTATCCATCGGCTTCCCGCGATCTTTACCAGGTCGTCGGTTCACGGCGTGGGAGGCCTTCCTACGCCACGTTTTCCGGTGCGCGGTCGCGCACTTTAGAGCCCTTTCCTTAAGAGAACTTTACTGCCCCAACGGCCGTCTGTTCTACGAGCTAAGCAATGCTCGGAATTTCTCTGCGTGATCCAATCACAAACGAGGAGATCCGCAGGTGACCCAAAATAACCGACATAGCTCACAGAATCGCTAAACTGAAGTAGCAGTGGGCAGGGCACATAGCTCGCAGTATCTATAGTGCGATAACAAATAGGCGTTCAGATTCGTTTTCAAAAATTTAAATGTAAAAATATTGTATACAAATAAAAATCAATTGCCACATAACGGCTTGACCAATTCGATTATTTTTTTTGTTGCTTTCGTTATTATCAGGACAAGGTTTCTATATAAAAAACCACGCGAGCCGCTTACAGCTCGTGCACCGCACACCCTCTATGTACGAGTGAATTTCACTGAAATCCTCCTAAATGGCTAGACCAGTTTTAATGAAATTTTTATGTGTGTAAATCCTGGATGGTTTAGATTTTCAATTGATTCACAAGTACACTGCGATCAGGTTCATAATTCGGGCAGGACAACGTAGTCTTCCCGCTAGTCTTCTGTATATGCAGGGTGTAACAAAATTGGTGTAGGTCACGTTAACTGGGTGTTGTACTTACTATACTGAACAACTTTCCCCAAGGAACCCATAGTCAATTCTCAAAAAAAAAATTGGACCCTCCATACTAAAATGCACAAAATCAGTCGATCAGCTGATCGATTAGTATGAAGGGTAAAAAAACTTTTTACATTTTCAGCAAAGTCGTAGAACAAAAGTAAGTAAGTAAGTAAGTATTTATTTGCTTTTAAACAAGGTACAGTAAGTAAAATGATGTTCGTTATTAAAGTAGGAATCACTTGTTTAGCCATATAGAACAACAGCATGCAAATGTTATTACAGTATTAAATAGATAGAAACAAAAAAAAAAGTTGTTCAGTATGATGAGTGGAAGCCCCAGTTAACGGGACCTACACCAATTTTGTTGTACCCTTTATAAAAGGAAAAGGTATTTCAACGGACAGTCAAAACCACTGAACGGATTTCGCGGAAATTTGGAATGCAGACAGTTATGAAGACGTAGGCAACTGCTAAGAAAGGATTTCGGGAAATTCCACGGGTACCCCAAAAACGGGATCTGTGCGGTCGAAGCCGCGTGCACCCACTACTCTACATATAAAAGTGAATCCCTGTTTCCCTTGGGCGTACCACAACTTGAGAACGACTTTACCGATTACGACGAAACTTTTGTGAATTGTTGTGCGGTGCCAGGGAAGGTTTAAAACAAAAAATCCCCGCACCCTCGATGTTCACGCAGGTTGAGCTGTAGGCATCAACTAGTTCGAAATAAATTTACAAACGATAGTATAGGTACTCACTAGAGAATGCGCGGTTTGTGAAGATTAACAAATGAAAACATTGAAGAGATCTTTTTTTTAAGGAAAACTAGGTTACATTTTAAGATCAAATGAGTCTGTTAGAATCAAAAACCACAATGTCCGTAAAAAGACAAAAAAGGATTATCGATGACATATTAATCTCTATGGTTGAAGGAATATTTTAGTGTATTACTTAAGCATCAAAAACAGCAATGTCTCATCATGAGAAAAATCAAAGATGCTACGAGAACCTCCATATCCATAGTGTAGGAGTCTGTTAGAATCAAAAACCACAATGTCTATAGTGTAGGAGTATGTTAGAATCAAAAACCACAATGTCCATAGTGTAGGAGTCTGTTGGAATCAACAACCACAATGTCCATAGTGTAGGAGTATGTTAGAATCAAAAACCACAATGTCCATAGTGTAGGAGTATGTTAGAATCAAAAACCACAATTTTCATAGTGTAGGAGTCTGTTGGAATCAAAAACCACAATGTCCATAGTGTAGGAGTCTGTTAGAATCAAAAACCACAATGTCCATAGTGTAGGAGTCTGTTAGAATCAAAAACCACAATGTCCATAGTGTAGGAGTATGTTAGAATCAAAAACCACAACGTCCATAGTTTAGGAGTCAGTTAGAATCAAAAACCACAATGTCCATAGTGTAGGAGTCTGTTAGAATCAAAAACCACAATGTCCATAGTGTAGGAGTCTGTTAGAATCAAAAACCACAATGTCCATAGTGTAGGAGTCTGTTAGAATCAAAAACCACAATGTCCATAGTGTAGGATAATGTTAGAATCAAAAACCACAACGTCCATAGTTTAGGAGTCTGTTAGAATCAAAAACCACAATGTCCATAGTGTAGGAGTGTGTTAGAATCAAAAACCACAATGTCCATAGTGTAGGAGTCTGTTAGAATCAAAAACCACAATGTCCATAGTGTAGGAGTCTGTTAGAATCAAAAACCACAATGTCCATAGTGTAGGAGTATGTTAGAATCAAAAACCACAATTTCCATAGTGTAGGAGTATGTTAGAATCAAAAACCACAACGTCCATAGTTTAGGAGTCTGTTAGAATCAAAAACCACAATGTCCATAGTGTAGGAGTGTGTTAGAATCAAAAACCACAATGTCCATAGTGTAGGAGTCTGTTAGAATCAAAAACCACAATGCCATAGTGTAGGAGTCTGTTAGAATCAAAAACCACAATGTCCATAGTATAGGAGTCTGTTAGAATCAAAAACCACAATGTCCATAGTGTAGCATTGTGTTAGAATCAAAAACCACAATGTCCATAGTCTAGGAGTCTGTTAGAATCAAAAACCACAATGTCCATAGTGTAGGAGTCTGTTAGAATCAAAAACCGCAATGTCAATTTTAAATTTAACGGTAGTGGTCAAAACATAAAAGTGGACATAGCGGGTTTTGATGCATATGTAATACACTAAAATATTCTTTCAACCATACAGATTAATATGTCATAGATAACCCTTTTTTGTCTTTTTACGGACATTGTGGTTTATATAGTCTATTAGAATGACTCAAATATCAATTAAACATGGAACATTGAAAAGTTTTCGCCTTTAGGTTACAGATAAGCTAGCTTGACGTACAACAAATGAATACATTCGCATTAACAGGGAATTAATCCTGAACTAACAACATCAGACCGGCTTGCTGCTAATTAACGAATTCTCAGAATTTTGCATCACAACTAGTACCTACAGGTAACTAGTCAACCGACAACGTGCCATGCGTGTGTAGGCCTGCACGTCACTTCAATTACGGACCCCGGACAAAAATTTTAAAAACCCCGGACATTAGAGTAAAATAAAAAAATACCCGGACTCACTTTAAAAAAAAACTTACAATAAAATGAAATCATCTTTTTTTTAATTATAGAAAATCAACTTAATCCACAACAACAGAAATGAAACGCTTATTTAAGTAATCAATTATACATCGTTCTCTATCTGAGAGGTATTATTTATAACTATTCTGGAACAGGACCGGCACTCGGCAGTGCGGCGTGGCGGCGCGGGCGCAGCGGTGGAAGGCGCGGCGCTCGGAGCGGCTTGGCTAGCGGGGGTCTATTTGCCGCGCCGAATTTTATCTATGATAATATTATTTAATTTATTGCAAATCTATCAATGAAATGGATTTTCCTTTACACAAATAGTGTCCGGGTTTTACCCATTTAAGAACCCCGCCCAGACGCTTCCCGCACGCCCTACAAACTAGGACAAATTGAAAACGGGGCTGGACGTGATTTTATATAATTGATGTTGTTTTTACAGATAAATGTAGACAAGTGAATTGCGAACAAACACCCGTGCGGCCTGTGGACTGTGTCAGTGTAGTGTGTCGTGACCCTAACTTATTAAGTGCAATGTGTGGTGACCCTAACCATTCACAAAATGAAGTGAGGGTAGATGGAGATGTACCTGCGATGCGCCGGCGGCGGTGACACCGCGGCTTCAGTCTCGCGACCACGGCTATCAAAGCATAGTCAAAACGTTGAGGTAAAAACAACATCAATTATATAAAATCACGTCAAGCCCCGTTTTCAATTTCTTAGTATAAATAATCGTGAAAGTTTAAAGTATTATATAAACTAGGACCAATCCGGGAAAACCCGGA
This sequence comes from Coleophora flavipennella, assembly GCA_947284805.1. Classification (NCBI taxonomy): domain Eukaryota; kingdom Metazoa; phylum Arthropoda; class Insecta; order Lepidoptera; family Coleophoridae; genus Coleophora; species Coleophora flavipennella. The sequence goes on from OX369269.1 coordinate 3,857,381, forward strand.
CGTATGGGCAGCCCTACGTGTGTGGCACGTATACATATTCAACCCCCGTCGCAAAAAGAGGAATGTTTTATGTTTGGATGTTACCCTCTTTTTAGGATTCCTTAACCAAAGGATAACAACGGGACCCTTTTCAGGGGCATGGACAGGATTTGTATTTGGTGGGGGGATGAACAGTGCCAGCCCGTTGTGACTGTTGAGACATTTAGCGGAACCCATATCACAGATGAGATACTAGTTACTTCGTAACCCATACACAAGCAGTTTCTTCGCGGGCAGAGCAAGCGCGAAATTTTAAGATTCTGATAGGTCACAATTAATGTTTAAATACCTACTCCTTTTTGATGTGTAACATCTTTGCTCTCGCTTTCCTGCAATTTGTGGTAGTGATTTCGTGAAATGGGACGGAAATGTGTAACAGGAAGTCGCGAAAGCGCGCGCTATTCGATCTGACGAATGAGCTTTGCTCTCGCTTTCCTGCAATTTGTGGGAGTGATTTCGTGAAATGGGACGGAAATGTGTAATAGTGATTTCGTGAAATGGGACGGAAATGTGTAACAGGAAGTCGCGAAAGCGCGGAATTCTACTTTACGAGAGTCCGACTCGCACTTGGTCGGTTTTTTTCGTTACTGTCACATCCGCCACCCAGGTACAATATCGTCATCAAATCAAACTAACCTAAAGTATTTTGTCACATGTTACACATCATATGCGAGTACTGTAGGTCTCGCTCGAATTTTTTTTTTACTGACTCTCGCGTTATACTCGTGACCGGGTGCTGTCCGTGTGAACTGGCCTACTCTTGTCAAACGTATCAATGATTTTTATATATAACTTTTCGTGTCATATTGTTTTCATGTTCTAATGACATAATCTGGTTTGTTTCAAGGATTGCATTTTGACATTATTAACTAATGATTGTTTGTTTGTTGACTTTTTACAAATGAAATTATGTTATTATTATTTTGTGACTATCAGAAAGAGCGTAATTTGCACCTATTTTGAATCTTGAATCTTTAAGTTCATAGATTTCGGTGGGGGGGGGGGGATGCGACACCTATATCCCCTCCTCTACACTGGTTTTCACCCCTGATCCTATTACTAAGCCAACAAATAATAAAAATTTATTGAAACTAAATGGGGCCCATACTAGAAATGCGTTTTATTTTTGTACAATGGTACGGAGTCCTTCGTGTACGTGTCCGACTAGCTCTTGGTCGGTTTTTAGCAAACTCCACTAAAAAGGCTAGCAAGCGTTTTGCGTGGGGTGGCAAAACTTTTATTTAAAGTCAGAGACAGACACTTCACATAAAATGGTAGTATTTTACGAGCACCGTCGCAGTTTTGACCGTTCCGACAAAATGTTAAGGCCTGTTTTATTACGACACTGAGTGACGAACGACGCTTGTAGCACGGTGCTCTAGGAAAAATGAGAAGTTATTCCGCGAATAAAACCAGGAAGCGATGTTACTCGTATATCGAGAATACGTGAAATGACTTAATGCAGTGACGTGAAAAAAGTCTATATTCAATAAAATTTATTTTTTCACGACACTGTGTTAAACATTTTACTGACCTACTTTACTAAATTACAGAAATACTACTTGTACTTCTACGATCGGGCTGGTTTTCGCAACCAGGCGTCTAGTGCGCCCATTTTGCCCATTTTGCCAGCTCCTCCAGGAAGCCCAGTAGCCCCTGCAGGTCGCTGACGACTTCCGGGAGTGTCCTCAGGTTTCCGAGATGCTCTGCCCTGTACGCCGCCACCTCTCCGCAGTACAGAAGGATGTGGTCGGCTGTCTCCTCGGCCGCCATGCACGCGCGGCACAGCGAACTGTCTGTAATCTCCAGGGTAAAAAGATGTGTGTTAAAGTAACCGTGACCAGTAATGGTTGCTGTTACCTTGCGGAGCTGGAGTCTGTCGAGTTTCAGGAGCTTCCTAGTCAGGCCAGGGTTAGGCAACGGTAGCGCTTGTCTGGCCTGGCGACATGCTTCCAGCCCTGTTCAATATCGGTTATGTTCTGACCTTGTACGCAGCCGCATGATGGATCTGGACCAGCCTAAAGGGAGGGGTCAGATAGGTTCCGGTCCCGCAGCTATGAGTTCTGACCCTCTCCTGATTAATTTGTCTGCTGCGTCGTTTCCGCGCGAATTGCTGTTCCCCTTAATCCATTACAGAATTACATTGCACTCGTGTATTAGCCCTGAAGTGATGACGTTACTTTGGAGGGCCATTAAAACCGCTCGACTGTTGAAAAGGATACGGATGGAGTAACCCTGTACCCTTTTAGCAGTGATTGCAATAGCAGCCAGAATGATGCCCATACACTCCGCCTGAAAGACTGTGTTGTACGCACCAAGTGGTTTGGATATTTCTATGTTTAGGTCTTCTGAGAAGACCCCGCAGTCGGTCCCAGCTCAAGTTTTGGACCCATCGGTAAAGATCCGTAGGTCCCATAGGTTCTGGCCTTCGCAGGGGTCTTCGTAGAGTTGTATTTTGTATTTTTTCTCAAATACGAACTGTTTCGGGATTCTATCGTTGATGGCTGCGAACAGCGGTTCTTCCGAAACGATGCTGTCCAGAAGATTAACATGAGGAACCCTTTTCTTGCTCCACAGGTTCAACAGATTTAGTCGTACCGCAGCGCTAGCTGCTTCCTGCTGGATGAACAGCTGCAAAGGCGGCACTTCCAGCATTGTCTCCAATGCTGCTGTTGGTGTTGACCGCATGCAGCCGGAGACGGCCATGCATGCTGTCATTTGGAAACATTGAAGTCTACTTACGACAGTAGAAATTTTAGTGCGTGGCCACCATACCACCGTAGCTTGCCATAGGGCGAATAACTGCTGTGTAGAGCCATAGCATGATTTTTGGGGTAAGGCCCCATTTCTTACCCACCATTCTACGGCAATGCCACAGAGTTATCGTAGCTTTATTTAACTTACTGTTGAGATGACTACTCCAATTCAGCTTACTGTCGAGTATGATCCAAAGTTACTTGACTTCTGGTGAAAATTGGAGATCTGTATTGAATAGCTTGGGTAATTTATAGTTACCCAGGTTTCGCTGTTGGTTGGTGAACAGAACTAGTTCCGTTCGTTTGGGGTTCACTGACAGTTCAAACTCAATACACCAGCATTCCACGTTGCGCAGCGCAGAGCGAGTGACATCGCAGACTATGGTTGTGGTATTTCCTGATATGAGAATGATCAGGTTGTCTGCATAGCCTACCGTGAAGTAGTGATGTCTGTTCAGCGTGGTAATCAGGTAATTAACCACCAAAGTCGCGGTGATAGTATACCTCCTTGGGGGCATCCTTTCGCGACTATGGCTGTACATGCCTTAACACTGTCCAGCTTGACAGCCCGCTGACTGAGAATGTTCCCTATCCACTTGAACATGGTTGGGTTCACGCCGTGCTTTCGGAATGCTGTCTCTATGCTGAAGAAGTTTGTATTATCAAACACCTTCGATATCGATACAGGTGCCCAGGCACATGGCCTTACTTTGTATCGCCGCCTCGATCTTGCTAATAACAGCGTGAAGGGCTAACTCTACCTTGACTGTACGCGTGTTGGTTACGGTGCAGTGGTATGTATGTTCTTCAACGCATTTTTCCTTAGATCCCTGTCGCAGAGCCTCTCCAGTGTTTTCAAAAGAAACGATGTGAGAGTGATGGGTCTAAAGGATTTAGCGTCAGTATAGTCGGTTTTACTCGGTTTAGGCATGAATCCTTCACCTCCCTCCATTTGTGCGGTACATACCTGTGGGCAAGGCACGCCTTAAGGATGTCTGTCAAGATTTTAATGAGTGGATCTCCCCTCCACTGCAAGAGAACGGGAAAGATTCTATCACAACCAGCTGCTTTGAAAGGTTGGAAGCTGTTTACCGCCCACTTTACTTTGTCTGCGGAGACCACTTTGTTAGCTAAAGCCCAGTCTTCCTCAGATGCTTGCGTTTCCTCTGCATTCCAGCTTACTTCTTGCATTATTCGGCAATCAGGGAAGTGTTTTTGTAATAGTACACACTCCGCCTCCTCAAAAAGCGTCGGTGGCTCAACCGGTAACGACTCGGTCCATCTAACCAGAGGTACCGGGTTCAAATCTGGACGGCCTATGTACCAATAAGTTTTTTAAAAACTTACGTACATATCATTACCGATTGCTTTAACGGTGAAGGAAAACATCGTGAGGAAACCTGCACAGGCCTGCGAAGAAACTCGAAAGTTGTGTGTGAAGTCGACCAACCCGCACTGGGCCCGCGTGGTCGACTAAGGCCTAATCGCCCTGATTCAGGGTAGGCTCGAGACCCTCGGTGGGGACGTATATGAGCTGATATAATAATAAAACACTCCGCCTCCTCAGGTTAGTTGGTGAGGGTGTTATCGGGTTTCTTTAGCGATTCCAGATCTTGATTTAGGCCGCTGGAGAGGACCTTTCTTACCCTGTTCGCTTGGGAGCACGATTCAACTCCATCGCAGAAGCTGCGCCACGATGCGGTACTATAGTATCGTATCCTCTTTTTGTATTTGGACTTGGCATTTTTGTATGTGTCCCACTCCTGTTCGTCACATGTGTTCATTGCTCTATTATTTACATTATTATACAGAAATACTAAAAAAAATAAGAAAATGTGAAATATATTTTTTTAAATGTTAAGGAACCCCAGTTTTCGTGTGGCTGTCACGCATTTAGCCAGTTTTCTAAGTGCAGTGATGTAAAAAAGTCTTTATTCAATAAAATATTTTTTTCACGACACTGGGATAAACTTCCTTAAAGTTCCTTAAATCGCTTTGTGTGGGTAAATCCCAAGCAAGTCACTCACCTGACGTCGATCTTAATGCTCTGAACACATACTTCAGTACATCACCCTCTAGTCTCGATGCTCTTTCCAAGCTCCTTACTTTGTCCCAATTAGCTAATACTCATTACCACGTTGCATAAAGACAAAAGCTATTGGCAGCGACGGCTTGAGTCTTGACTTGATAACTCCCAACCAAAAACACATATCCCCGATCCTTGCCAATATCCTCAACTCTCATCTGGTATTTTTCCATCTCTGTGGAAATTCGCACTTGTAATTCCACTCTCCAAATAATCCAATCCTTCTTGCTTCTCCGATTATCGTCCCATTTCCATCCTCCATGTGCTCTCGCAGGTGCTTGAACAGTTTGTACATGAGCGCCTTTTCAATCACCTTCGTAGTACCATCTGCTATGCACTTTCCAGTCTTGTTTCCGCAGAGGTCATAGCACTGTTTCAGCACTAATCAAAATCACTGACGATATTCACCTTAACATCGAAAACAAACATCTGCCTCTCCTACTTCTACTAGTTCTACTAGACTTTAGTAGTGCGTTAAACACATTTTATTTTGATATAATGCTATGTACCTTAAAAACCCTTAACCTCTCTTCAGCAGCTCTCTCATGGTTTCACTCTTACCTCTTCAACCGTCATCAACTGGTGAATATTGATGAGAGGTGCTCGGACCCCTGCCCACTTACCTCTGGACACTTCATACAACCGGCCAGAAATGACATTTTAAAAAAGGAATGACGGAATAAACAAAAATGCGGCAAATTCCTATACGTTCGGCAACCAAACTGTAACCAATCTGTATCAATCTGGGTGACGAGGGGGTGAGGTCGCAATCTAGAGAGCGGCAGGGAGTGTCCATACTGTATGTTAGTACTAATATATATATTTTGCCTCTGGCGTCCGTCAAGGCGGTATCCTCTCCCCAATTCTCTTCTCTTATCCATAAATAGTGTAACTTCTGCCCTTTCTTCGTCTTTTCATCTATATGCCGATGATTTGCAAATATATATCTCTGCTCCCCTGTCTAATTTCGACCAAGCTTTTAAAACCATTAATGAGGAACTTGCCACAATTGTTGAATGGTCCAATCTCCACGGGTTATGTGCTAAAGCTGCCAAGACTCAAGCAATTGTTATAGGCAGCCCTCACTTCTCTTCAAAATTTCAAGACATAATGATGCCTAATTTGGTCTTTAACAATACTATTTTACCCCTTTCCTTTAAGGTTAAGAATCTTGGCATCATTATGGATCAAACTCTTTCTTGGTCTGCGCAAGTATATGAAGTAAGCCGTAAGGTGTTTGCTTCGTTGCACTCCCTGAAGCTCCAACAAAATTGTCTCCCTTTCGATACGAAACTGCTCCTTGTCCGCTCCCTTCTACTCCCTTTACTGGACTATGGTGATGTTGCCTATCTTGACCCTACGGCCGAATTATTGGATAAGCTAGATAGACTTCAGAATCAGTGCATACTTTATATTTTCGGTCTCCGAAAATACGACCATATTTCTGAAAATTCCGTACTCAGTTTAGTAGGTCACTCATTCGCCAGCGCAGAAATACCCATATCTTGTGTCATCTTTTTAATATACTTTTTAACCCTTGTTCCCCTCAATATCTACGTGAAAGGTTCGTATGTCGCACAACTATGGATAACAGGCTGCTCTCTAGCAAAAACCTGGCACTTGGGATTCCTGCACACAGCACTGATACCTACACTAAACCGTTTAAGGTTCACGCGGCTCGCTTGTGAAACGCACTGCCAGTGGAAATAAGAATGTGTCCCTCCATCTCCACGTTTAAGGCCCGTCTTATGAAAACATGACATCCGTTTATTTGTGTATTCCTACTTGAGCTAAGTACGTATTTATACGTACGTATAAATGTAAGTATGTAGAGTACTATAGTATGTATATATGTATTATATTTTATTTAATATGTAAGTAAGTATATTTATTACTAGTGGATGCCCGCAGCTTCGCCCGCGCAGATCCCGATTTTTGCGGTTTCCGTGGGAATTTCCCAAAATCCTTTCTTAGGGGATGCCTACGTCATAACATCTACCTGCATGCCAAATATCAGCCCGATCCGTCCAGTGGTTTGGGCTGTGCGTTGATAGATCACTATGTCAGTCAGTCAGTCAGTCACCTTTGAGTTATATAAATATTTAGATATTTATCTAATTGTAATATAAACATCTGTTCATAACTTTATATTATTGTTTTCACTTCTTTTAATATGTGTACTAATTATTTTGTTTTTTGTTTATAATGTAAATCCTTTCAGTAATTAAGGGTTGGCTGGAAGAGATCCCTATTTGGGGTAAGTCCGCCTTTGTGCATGCTACTGCTATCATGTATCAATAATTGTATATTTTGTTGTACAATAAAGAGTTTGTAAACAAACAAACTTTTTACTAGCCTACTTTACTTACAGAAATACTTAGATAATCTCTCAACTGTCAAGCTATAAAAACTCCCACCCTCCCTGTCTGTCGCAACCGCCAGATGGACAGTGACAGACAGGGGTTCTGGGCGCACTATTTTTTACTTTTATTGGATTTTCTGCGAATCCAAATGGAATATTGTGTATTTCCATAGAAAATATTAATCTAAATTAGAGTGTTTATAACATAAAAATAAAAGAACAATAACGCTTTATTTGTAGTTTAGACCATTTAAGTAACATAAAAAAATGCCAAAAAACTGTCACAAAAAAGGACAAGTTTTCACAGAAAATCAGAAGTATAAGTTATTATATGTAATTAAAACAAATGATTACGTACCCTGGCATAGTTTTCACCACAAATCTTTTTCAGAAACACAGAAACAACAACGTAAATTGTGCGCACATTCACTCGCGATTTGAAGTACGAGACATGAATTTTGAGTGAAGTTTCTCTGAATATTTTTGTACTGTAAGTGTGGCTAATGATTGGCCACAGAGGTAAACAACTTCACTCCCATTCATTTCCTAGCTGTCTATTGGTTTATAAGCTTATATTGGTTGATTTAGTTTAGGCGCTAATTTGAATCGCCGTAAATCGCTCCGCCTGGCGACCAGCGACAGACACGGGTTTTTTTTTTAATTTGCCCCCTGGCGGAATGCGACAGACGAGAGGATAAATAAGCAAATGTAAAAGTTATTTTGGAAAAAACTACGGAACCCTTGTTTTCGCGTGGTCCGACACCGAGTGCCATTTTTTTTTCTCGATAAGCAATGTGACTTTTAGATTTCAACTGAAATGCCGTTCGGTGGTTGGTTGATGAGTGGTACTTGAGCTAGCTAAGGCAAAAAGAACAAGAGACTTAAGGGCCCCTCATAAGCCCCGAGAGGCCTCACACTAGGAGCCTCGGGTCAAGTGCCGGTGCAAACTTACACTACAGCCTTAAGGCTTATACCGTCGATAATAACCACTTTTTACTTTCATTAAGGATATTTTTATCGAAAAAAAATCGATTTGTAATTCACAGGACATGAGGAGTGATTTTGATAATCTCATAATTATTTTATTTTAATACACAGAATTAAAGAAAAATATATCATAATGCACCCTTTTTTTAAAATTTAAATTTAAACGTTATGATAGGTTATGAACTTCTTAACAAAACAATATAAAATGATTTTGATTTCTTACTTTTTTGGAAATTCTTCTTATTTTATTTATAATTAATTTAAAACCGGCCAAGTGCGAATCAGAACCGCACACGTAGGGTTTTGTACCATCATATTAGATGGCGCTAGTTTTATCATGTTTAAAAAAACACTTTTTCACTTTTTCTAATTCTTGGTATTTGTTGTTATAGCGGCAACAGAAATACATCATCTGTGAAAATTTCAAATGTCTAGCTATCACGGTTCATGAAATACGGCCTGGTGACAGACGGACTGACGGACAGCGAAATCTTAGCAATAGGGTCCCGTTTTTGCCCTTTGGGTACGGAACCCTAAAAACCACAATTTTCGCACGAATCGTCCGCAGCGATTGATGCAACAGCCACGTTGCAGTACGAGCTGACAAGAACTTTATTTCCAAGCTGTTTCGTTCGATGTTAGAAACATCGTGAATCGTGTTGCTTACTTTAGGGACAGAGGAGCCTTAAAGAAATCAGACTTTGCGTATTGTGAAACAGATCTGTAAGACCACTGCCAAAAGGGACGAAAACTTTTTTTTAGCTGTATTGTAATTTGTTGGGCTTTATTCAACTAGGCTATATATAATAGTTTTACTTGAAAGAATACAACCTATTCATCATCATCATCATCACTTGAGCGGTGACATATACTGTAATGCAGGGTGAAAAAAAATGTTTAAAAAAAACCCGTTAACTGGGGGTCCTTCTCATTATACTGAACAACTTTCTCTAAGGAACCCATAGTCAATTCTCAAAATAATTAGACCCTCACACAAAATTGCACAAATTGGTCGATCAGCTGATCGATTTGTGTGAAGAGTTTTTTTTGCAAAGCCATAGAACAAAAGTTGTTCAGTATGATGAGTGGAACCCCTAGTTAATGGGACCTACACCAATATTGTTACACCTGTAAATGTATAGAATGATTCAAAAAACGACGTGACCGTAACACGCTTGCCGGTAATGCTTCAACATACTTAATATTATAAATGTTAAAGTTTGTTTGTGTGTCTTTCTATTACGTCGTAACGGAGCAACAGATCTAAGTGATCTTTTGCTAAGCATAAGTTGACGAGGTGGGAACTTTTCATAATGATGAGTAGAAGCCCCAGTTAACAGTTCCTACACTAATTTTGTGACGCCCTTTTTCACCCTTTTTAGGGTTCCGTAGTACAACAAGGAACCCTTATAGTTTCGTCATGTCTGTCTGTCCGTCTGTACCTCTGTCTGTTCGCGGCCTAGCTCCTAGACTATAAGTAGTTAAGAGCTGGAATTTGGCAAAGATATAATAATAAATTATAATAACGCGGAGAAAACTGTAAAAATTTTTTTGGAAAAAAATACTTTTTAAGGGTACCTCCCCTGCAAGTAAAGTGTGATGTTTTTTTTTTCTCATCAAACTTAGTTGTGTGGGGTATCGTTGGTTAGAGCTTAAAAAATGTTTGTGAGTCTTTTAAGACCATTTTTAACCGACTTCAAAAAAGGAGCAGGTACTACGTTCGACTGTATATTTTTTTTAACGTATGTTCACCGATTTTTCCGTCAATTGTGGACCGATTTTCAAAATTCTTTTTTCATTCGAAAGAGTATACTACCAAGGGGGTCCCTTTGTCACCAAGTCAGGATCTGATGATGGGATCCCAGGTAAATCGAGAGCAACCCTCAAATTACTCATTTCGTAGGCACTTATTACGTGATTCATATGTTTTCTAAAGCTATTATAATTGAAAACGCTAAACACGTTAAAAAACCGACTTCCATCGCAACGACTTAGTACATTTTTGCATTACTATTTTTGGTTTTTGTTAATTTTCGAATAAAGTACTTCACCGATTTTGATAAAATTTATATGGGACCACACGGGAAGCACTAGCTTTCAAATAAAAAAAGAATCATAAAGATCGGTTCACCCAGTCCAAAGTTATGAGGTAACAAACATAAAAAAAAACATACAGACGAATTGAGAACCTCCTCCTTTTTGGAAGTCGCTTGAAAATACTTGCGTCTGTTAGTCATCATCTCATGTTGATAAGCTGATGAAGGAAGGTACAACTCCTTTACTGTTAGGAGTTGGAGGAAAATTCTTTCACTATTATACATAGATCTACACGTAGGTATTCATAGACCGATAGGTTGTATTCTTTCAGGTTATTCAGATGAGCTTATGATGCACGATTAACTCCATAACTTTCATTTTATAGGAGTTAAATCGTCCAGCATCATCTGCTAAGATGAGGATGGAAGTCACAGGACATTGTATCTGTTAATGAAACACATGTATTATGATTTGATAATTCCTATTGGTGAGTAGGTGATTGGGTTTAACGTTGTTTGATAGATAGCATTATCACCAAAAATAAAGAAAATAAAAATAAAAGTTAAAAAAAACTAAAAACCGACTTCAAAATGAAATTCACTTAAAAGTATAAATTAATATTATTTTACTTAAATTCACAACATTGAGCAACTATAACGAATTCAAAGGTGGGTACGAATTAAATTAGGGGCTTGAAATTTTTTTTGAGGTCGGTGTCAGCAAACCATCGAATCTAAAACAATTGATACATAAGTAGCTGTCGTCCGCGTCTTTGCTTGCGTGGATACAGTTTTTATAACTGTAATCGAGGCTGCATTGTTGGATTCGTCAGTTATGGGCTTGAGTTCATACAAAACACCGATAGAAAAAAGCAATTTCAGTTTTTCCTGAAAATTTTTCGAGCAGTTTTTAATTTTTTTGCCTAAAATAAAAACCTAATTTAACGAACTATAAAATAAATTGTACAGAAACGCTGTGCATACTTTCTCGCAAAGCCTTCATCGTCTGTCGTAGTGGGACCTTAAAGAAATCTTCAATAAACCTTACACTTATTTTTATCACGCTTTTATTAGCTTAAATTAAATGGAGTCCAAAGGAGTCGGTTACATACAAACATACAGGATGTTTGTATGTAACCGACTCCTTTGGACTCGATTTTCACCCACTTTAAACGGACAGATTTAATTCAAACTTTGTAGACTTATCAAGAATCAGCGACAATAATATACAATAATCGGTTTAAGAACTTTCATTTTATTTGAACATATGCTTTATGAACTTTAAAGTACTGAAAGGCACCGATTTTTGTGGTTGGTTTCATTCAATATTAACTATTTGATTTCGAGAAATTTTGCAATTAATGCCAAAAACAGGATCTACAGTATATTTTTTTTACATCAAAAGTGGTATTATTTTAAAAATTGAATTCAATTAAATAGATTTTTTATTACATCAAGCATTATTATATATTTTTTCCATGGTGATAGCTTTACACAGTCTTTCAATCATTTGAATTGAATGTTGTCATTTGAGCAATCTTAAGGCATTAGATTATCGCATGGCATTAGGCATAGGCATTATCATATCAGCTCATATACGTCCCCACCGAGGGGCTCGAGCCTACCCTAAATTAGGGCGATCGGGCCTTATTCGACCACGCGGGCCCAGTGCGGGTTGGTCGACTTCACACACACCCTTCGAGTTTCTTCGCAGGTGTGTGCAGGTTTCCTCACGATGTTTTCCTTCACCTTTAAAGCAATCGGTGAGTATATGTACGTAAGTTTCGAAAAACTCATTGGTACATTGGCCGTCCGGATTTGAACCCGGCACCTCTGGTTAGGGGGACCGAGTCGTTAAAGCGGACATACAAACGAAGATTGCCAACTAAATCAAATCTTTTAATCACGGTAAAATGCATTTACTGAGTCTGGGATAAAATTTATCCCGCTGAATTATTTATGAAAAGCTTTAATTGACTCTGAGATGGGTACTTTAATGTTATCGTGAATATTAAAAACTTCGAGGGCTATTTTCACAGGCAAGCAAATCGGTGAGAGCTATTTCCATGTTATTTCCATAGCGGGCGGTGCGGTGGGACGATATTATGCAAAACTGCATCAACAATTTGTGTTTAAATTGACTGATAAAACTTAAGCCTTTTTAAGGTTCCATAGACAAACTAGTAACACATAAAGTTTCACCATGTCCGTCTGTCTTTGTGTCCGACTGTGTATCACAGTCGTTTTTTTTACAAAGCTATTACCACTATAAAGCTTAATTTAAGGCGAGGCACCAGTGGAAAAGGGGAGAAACCCTTTTTCTAGATCAAATTTTTTGGGTAATTACTACTAAATATCGGTCTTGCAAAAAATATTGGACATACTTAAGGATATTGTCTGGGGAATGTGCTAATGTGTTACACGATAGTGTGTATTTTACTCTATCATAAAAAATCCCAAAAACAAATCTAAAAATCAAAAAAAAGTCTAAAACAAATTGTTTATTGATAAAATTTCTAAATTTGCACATAGTTTTTATATTGAGATATTTCTTTTTAAGTACTACAGAGAATCTGCTAAATTTTAGTTTTTATATTGAAGTCTTAAGAGAAATAACAACGTAAAACATTGAAAAAGTACAAAAGTGTGGTTATTTTCTTGACTCTTTACACGTAAAGGAAAAAACAGAGACAACTGTTTTACAAATGCCTCGCTTTAAGCAAATTTATACAAATCTGAGAGAATATAAATGGAATGAAATGTCTTAACAAATTTAAGGCTACCTCCTCTACATGTGAAGTGGAGGTGATTTTTTAAGGGTTCTGTACCAGGTAACGGTATCCTTTTTTTAACCCTCTTTTAACTACTTCCGTCTTAAAACAACAATTTTACAAAAAAAAATATTTTTTATTAGATTTTTCTTATTCCGTACATCGGTCCGTCCGTCCGTCTGTTTGATTTTTAGAAGACTTATAATTCTTAAATGTAACAGGTAGCCAGCTGAAATTTTCTCAGAATATTTGTTATTATGGATGAATCAAAGATAACAATTTTTAAAATCAAATATCAATTTAAAGCATTTTAAAGCTGGTCCGCATTATATTTAAATGAAAAAAATTGTTATCTTTGATTTAGGATTAACAAATAGGTGTACTTATTTTAAAAATAACTAAACTAACACAATACTTGATAATAATGGAAAAAGCTAAACACGTTAAAAACCGACTTCCATCGCAACAACTTAGTACATATTATTTTTGGTTTTCGTTAATTTTCTAATAAAAATCTACACCGATTTTGTTAAAATTTATATACGAACAACTTGGGAGCAAACCGAATAGCATATCGAATAAAAAACCGGCCAATTATGAGTCAGACACTTACACATAGGGTTACGTACCATCATTCTAAATCATCCCTCCCTATTGCGTTGGGGAACCTTGGTAAGCCCGCTTCCGTCTTCGGCATCATCGTCACTTACCATAAGGTAAGATGTTGCTAAGGGCTTATCAATTGTGAATAATAATAAAAAAAAAACATGGCGCTAGTTTCATGTTTTAAAAACCATCATACTAAATGGCGCTAGTTTCTTCATGTTTAAAAAATACGTTTTTTGTATGGAGACTCCTTTATTTTGTCACTTTTTCTATTTTTTCGTATTTTTTGTTATAGCGACAACATAAATACATTATCTGTGAAAATTTCAGCTGTCTAGCTATCACGGTTCATGAAATATAACCTGGTGACAGACAGACAGACAGACAAACGGACGGACAACGGAGTCTTAGTAATAGGTACCCATTTTTACCCTTTGGGTACGGACCCTAAAAAATCAGGAAAATCGGTTTACAGTATTCGAAGATATCGCGTAACAAACATACAAAAAAACATAAGTACAGTCGAATTGAGAACATCCTCTTTTTTGGAAGTCGGGTATAAAGTGGTGTTAATATCGTGTTAAATTACTTGTTGAAGTGCTCTTGAAATTGACGTAAACTTCTAAATTTAGTATTAATAACGGTCAACTAAAAGGATTTAATCAAACTGAGGTTAAATACAGTGCCTGGTTACGCTAGTATTAATCTACAAGGTGTAAAACATTTTTGTAGACCCCGTTAACTAGAGGTTCTACTCATCATATTGAACAACTCTTCCCAAGAAAGCCATACCCAATTATTTTAAAAATAACGGTAAAGTCGGCCAAGTGTAATAGGTCTAGCACTCCGAGGGTTCCGTACCACCACATCTCTCCACAGAACTAAATAGTATAATGACAAAGATATTGGGTCGTTCCTTTCCCTCTAATATGATTGATCGGAGCGTTGGACGACTCTCGCGTTATACTCGTGACCGGGTGCTGGCCGTGTGAACTGGCCTACATTCATTTATTTTACGATAGGGCTAAAACAAAAATACTTCTAAAAACACGTTTTTTGTATATTTTTTCACTTTTTTTAATTTTAGTATTTTTTGTTATAGCGGCAATAGAATTACACATTATGTGAATATTTTAACCCTATACCTATCACGGTTCATGAAATAAAGCTGGCTGATAGTAGGATACACTGACAGATAGCGGAGGCTTAGTAATAGAGTCTCGTTGGTCACCCGTTAGGTGTATGAAACCCTAAAAATTGTTCTTCCATACAAAAGTACGCAAAATTAGTCATTCAGATGATCCTACAACAATTTGTTACAATGAAAATCACTACCGAGCCACAGTATATACAGGTATATACTAGACATGGGACGGGTAATGATTTTGCCGGGTACTCGGCAACCGGGTACCCAGCATGAAAAACGCCGGGTAACCGGCCGGGTACCCGGCGACATTAAACATGCTAAGGTGCATGCGTTTCGTTTGACCGCCTGTGAAGAAAAATTGCGGCAAAATATTTAGCCACGCCAGCGAGTTTGGTATTAGCGAAAGCTTATTTTCCGAGGCTGGATTAGTTTACAAAAATAAAAGACGCTGCCTAGATCCGAAAAGGGCTGAAAAGCTCGTGTTTCTTCATCACAACTTGCCTCTATTAAATTTTGAATACTAAAATAGAAATTGATGTCAAATTCTCAGCGATATGTATTTTTCAATATCTTACTTACGTATGTAATTAAAGACTGTTTATGAATAATTTGAATTGTTTTCCTATTTTTCCTCCTTATCAAACTACCCGGCAGCGCCGGGTATCCAGCACCATTATCCGGTACCCGGACGGATACTAAAAAAAGTGCCGGATCCGCCGGGTATCGGATCCTTTCCGGGTACGCGTCTCATGTCTAGTATATACTGTGTCCCGGTAGTGATTTTCTCAGAGCTGATTGGTTGTCAAGTGTTAAGGTGACCGCCGCGCTCACTTAGCTGCACGCTAATGGGCATCCTGCTTTAGATTTTTTTCTGCAAAATGTGACAAAATGAAATGGTTTGGTTGTCCAAACACTGATCGTGTGGGTGAGATCCTAGTGTGCACACTCTGTAAATGTTACGTACTTACATAAAAATGTTCAAGATTTAAAATGATCATGAAAATGCCTTGACTACGAAAACATAACGAAATGGCAAGGTAACAAAAAAACAATTTTATTTAGTTTATATGATTATTAAGTACATACAGGTTTGCCTTCTATACTTTAGCCTCAACATCCGGTAAGGTTGGCTGAAAAAAAAATCTCTTATAGAGATAAGTCCACCTTTGTTCACGTCCTCTCTAATTTCTTGTCATTTAAATGTTTGTGTGTATATCAGATTCCTAATGATTCCCCCCGATTCTTCATTACATGCCTAGATTTCCCAAATTCTCCATAATTCACCCTGATTCCTAAGTTTCTCCCAGATTCTCAAGGATTTCCTCAAATTCTCCATTTTCCTTAATACCCTTTAGTTCCCACGGTTTCCCCCTCCTCGTTTCCCTTTTTTACTTCTACATCCCCCTGGATCCCCAAGATATTGTGTACAAGTCTTTTTCCCTCTGCGCCCTGTATGCGGTACTCCAAACCTAATTCCATCACAGCAAGACCAGCTGCCCCACCACCACATTCACCAACTATCACTTTGGATCAGTTCTTAATGCTCTTGGATAAGAAACTTCACAAAAGTTGGACAAAATATGCACCAGTCTCATAGAGGAAATCCAACTGGAACTCCATAGAGTTTTTAAAACATTAGAATCCGATTTCAGCATAAGATTAACAAACTATCAAACAAAATAGTTCAACCGCCTCCGTAGCTCAGAGGCAAAGTTCACTGGCTTTACACAGGAGGTCGCGGGTTAGATTCCCGGCGGGGTCAATTGTAACACTCGGTTTAGTTGGTGGTTGGGCATTTTCTAAGCCCGCCTGGCTAGATACCAACATCTTATCTAAGTCGCCAAATATCAATGTTGATATAATTGGTGTGTTCCGGCATGAAGATAAGATAGCCAGTTCCCTATTGCGTTGGGGAATCTTGATAAGCCCGCTTCCACCTTCGGCAACATCGTCACTTACCACCAGATGAGATGTTGTCAAGGGTTTACCAATAGTGAATAAAAAAAAATTTAAAAAAATGTTTTCAATGCTCTTGGATGAATTACTTCACAAAAGTTGGACAAAACGATCATTCTCAAAGAGGAAATCTAACTGGAATTCAATAGTCTTTAAAACATTCCGGCGCCGGCAGAATATCAGCTTTGTAGGTACATAATTACCTGCAGCATATGCTGAGTCGGAGCTACGGCACAATTTTAGGTTTCTCCCCTATTTATACATTTAAGCTTAGATCTCAGAATACAGAAAAAACCAGAATGCGCGTTAAGTCACAATAGTATGACGCGCGCTGAAGCCAAAAACTCCACGAATACCCTTCTTCCCTTGGCTGTAATGTTGCTATATTAGGTCAGATTTTAATACTTTTTGAATTAGGTAAGTTATAAAGAACCACTGCTTGTTCACTCACAAAAATAAATCGCCTGCGTGCAGGATTTAGAAGGAACAAAACGTCAAAACTACACCGATTTAGAGTGTTTCATACAAGCACAATTTGCCTCACTTTTATCGCCGTACGCGTGTTCTGGTTTTATCTGTATTCTGAGGCTTAGATATAAGAAGTTTTTATTATTTTTTGTGAATCAATTGTAATGTAGCTTTGAATAAATGTTTTATCTATCTATTAAAATCCGATTTCAAAAAATAAACTGATAAATTAATACTAATAAACTGAATTAATACTGATAAACTATTAGACAAAATAGTAGATATTATGTGGTAACAATGTCAAAGAATTGAACATTTCATAATATGGTCGTTGTAGAATTGGTTATTTCATGAAATGGTTTGACCAGATCATGAAATGGCCGGCCACATCATGCGAAACGAACTCAACCTAAACTGCCTTTCAGCACCAGGGAGAGTCTTGCTTCGCGAGGCTCTTCGACAGTATCACCATCAAACCGAACGAACCTGTTATCGTTAGCTTTGCTCATCATATCAGCCGAAAAACATCCACTGCTGGACAAAGGCCTCCCCCAAGGATTTCCACGACGACCGGTCCTGCGCTGCCCGCATCCACCGGCTTCCCGCGATCTTCAGCAGGTAGTCGGTCCACCGCGTGGGAGGCCTGCCTACGCTACGTTTTCCGGTGCGCGGTCACCACTCGAGAACTTTACTGCCCCATCGGCCATCTGTTCTACGAGCTATGTGCCCTGCCCACTGCCACTTCAGTTTAGCGCTTCTGTGAGCAATGTCGGTTACTTTGGGTCTCCTGCGGATCTACTCGTTTCTGATTCGATCACGCAGAGAAACTCCAAGCATAGCACGATCCATCGCCCTTTGGGTGACCTTAATCCTTCTTATGATGCCCATAGTAAGGGACCATTTCT
Source organism: Coleophora flavipennella (assembly GCA_947284805.1). Lineage (NCBI taxonomy): Eukaryota > Metazoa > Arthropoda > Insecta > Lepidoptera > Coleophoridae > Coleophora > Coleophora flavipennella. The sequence continues at coordinate 3,875,500 of OX369269.1, forward strand.
CAGTTCCGGTCATCACTGGCAACACACACTGGTCAAAGAGTCATTGCGGTATTTGGGACGTGAATATATTGCGAAGTTTCCCGAACGCTGCCCAGCCGAGTTAGATTCGTCGATTGATCTCTTTCTTGAAGTTGGAACTGCCTAGCTGGACTGTTTGTCCCAGGTATTGCTTTGCTCGCTCAACTCATATTTTCATGATCATTTCATGATTTCGCCAACATCCGCCCGACCGTTTCCTGAAATGGTAAATTTTAATGATATCGCAATGACAGACATGTTACATAACATGACATCACGTCACCTCCCTTAACGATAAAGAATGATCAAGTAGACATACGCTCAAGGATGAAAATTAGTCACTACGCAGTGACTTTGACACATTTAGGAACCATCACTAAAATATCTCGTTTTGTTTTTAACATAAACTTTACGAGCTCCACTTTCAACTGAATGAGAGAGAACAACAGTATCTGTTAAACGACTTGGAATTTACGAATATCTCAGACGTGCCAGTTTTCAGGCATCACTTCGTTTCTTCGTCACTTCGTTTATAACAGAAAAATATACATCAAGAAACCTCTTTTAAAACAGAGATTTGCATTCTACAGGCAAACCAGACCGAATTTAAACCTCAAAATTCTTAGCTTGATGGGTAAATTTACGGACAAAAGAACAAAACCGCCCTTCAATGGATATGTTTAAGGCGGAATTTCAGGCAAGAATAATTTTTAGTGTTTCTTGCGCTGAATATAAATGCCGCTAAAAATGAAAAACATAAATGAAAAAATTAAAAATCGGATTCGACCCCAGCAAATCTGGCAATCCAAGTAGGAGCCCTGCTTAAAAATATCGAACACTAATAAAAAACGGCGAAGCGACTCCGACTAGCTCACCGAATGTTCCTCTGGGTAGAGTACCGCAAAAACACCAACCTAGAAGACCTCAAAAAGACAGATTTTTGTTAGGGTTCCGTAACCAAAGGGGACCCTATTACTAAGCCTCCGCTGTCCGTCCGTCCGTCTGTCATCTGTGATAGCCAGACAGCTGAAATTTTCACAGATGTTGTAATTCTGTTGCCGCTATAAACACAAATACTAAAAATCCCTCCATACAAAAAATGTTTTTTAAACGTGAAGAAACTAGCGCCATCTAGTATGATGGTTTTTTAAACATGAAACTAGCGCCATCTAGTATGATGGTTTTTAAACATGAAACTAGCGCCATCTAGTATGATGGTTTTTTAAACATGAAACTAGCGCCATCTAGTATGACGGTTTTTTAAACATGGAACTAGCGCCATCTAGTATGACGGTTTTTTAAACATGAAACTAGCGCCATCTAGTATGATGGTTTTTTAAACATGAAACTAGCGCCATCTAGTATGGTGGTTTTTAAACATGAAACTAGCGCCATCTAGTATGGTGGTTTTTTAAACATGAAACTAGCGCCATCTAGTATGATGGTTTTTTAAACATGAAACTAGCGCCATCTAGTATGATGGTTTTTAAACATGAAACTAGCGCCATCTAGTATGATGGTTTTTTAAACATGAAACTAGCGCCATCTAGTATGATGGTTTTTTAAACATGAAACTAGCGCCATCTAGTATGATGGTTTTTAAACATGAAACTAGTGACATCTAGTATGATGGTTTTTAAACATGAAACTAGCGCCATCTAGTATGATGGTTTTTTAAACATGAAACTAGCGCCATCTAGTATGATGGTTTTTAAACATGAAACTAGCGACATCTAGTATGATGGTTTTTAAACATGAAACTAGCGCCATCTAGTATGATGGTTTTTAAACATGAAACTAGCGCCATCTAGTATGATGGTTTTTTAAACATGAAACTAGCGCCATCTAGTATGATGGTTTTTAAACATGAAACTAGCGCCATCTAGTATGATGGTTTTTTGAACATGAAACTAGCGCCATCTAGTACGACGGTACGGAACCCTATGTATGCGATTCTGACTCTAGTGCGACTCAAAATTGGCCAGTTTTTGTTATTTGTTGTTTTACTTAAAGGTTTGCGATATATTCAAACCAAATTTGACGCCTTAGAGCAAAAACAAAAAATCAACTTACGGTCTAAAATCGATCGCAACATTTGGACCTACCTAAATAAATGAACATCATCATCATATCAGCTCATATATGTCCCCACTGAGGGGACCCTGAATTAGAGCGATCAGGCCTTAGTCGACCACGCGGGCCCAGTGCGGGTTGGTTGACTTCACGCACAACCTGCGAGTTTCTCCGCAGGCGTGTGCAGGTTTCCTCAAGATGTCTTCCTTCACCGTAAGAGCGTCGGATAAACGTACATATAAAATCTAAATTCAAAATCACATTAATACGTGGCAGGATTCGAACCACGACCTCCCGCCCGGAAACTAACATACAAACACACATATTGGTATATACATATCTACACTAATTCCACAAAAAAGATATAAAACTGCGTTTATAAATTGTCCGCGACCGGTTTTGAACACCATCTTCATAGTCTGCCTGAAGATGGTGTTCGAAACCAATTATAAATGCAGTTTTATTTATTTTATTTGGAATTAGTGTAGATATATACCAATATGTACGATATAATGTTACACTAAGAACCTACAATCAAAAGTATCAACTAACATACAAACATTGCAAGTTAAATCGACTGACTCGGTGGCTCAGTGGTTTGTGCTCATGACTACTGATCCAAGGGGTTGTGGGTTCGATCCCCACCCAGGGCAAACATTTGTGTGATGAGCAGATTTGTTTACCCTGTGTCTGGGTATTAAATATCTATATATGTATGTATTTAAACGTATATAAGTATGTATATCAGTCTCTGGTTCCCATAACACAGGGAATCCTACTTTGGGCCAGATGACCATGTGTGATTTGTTCCAGAATATTTATTTATTTATTTAAATAAAAGCTTTAAAATAATTTTCGAGAAACCTTTTAAACACAAGCTCTTAATATTTCATTGTCACGCGATATACATATGCTGCATGCAAAATTTCAGCTCAAATGGAAACCGGGAAGTGGGTCACATTTACATTGCAAGATTTTATTACAGATACCGGGACAGGTGAAACTAACATATATTAATATGTTTAATTTTTTATTACTTTTTATTTGTTGAAGCAGCAATAAAAAAAACTATATGTGAAAATTTCAATTATTATTGTCCACCTATTAAGGCTCATGATAAGTATCATGAAATATAGCCTGATGACAGACATGCGGACAGCAGACAGGCTTAAGGGCTCATGAGATATATCCCGCTGACAGACATTAGGACAGCAAAGGCTTAGTAATAGGGTCTCATTTGTCACCCTTTAGGTGTACGGAATCCTTCCTCTTCTATCTTGTCGATAGTAATCATATTGTTACCATAAACCGTAACACTAGAGCCATCTTTTAACCGCCTCCGTGGCGTAATGGTTAGCCCATTCGCTTCACACCAGGAGGTCGCGGGTTCGATTCCCGGTGGGGTCAATTTGTAAGACTCGGTTTGGTTGGTGGTAGGGCATTTTCCAAGCCCACCTGGCTAGCTACCACCATCTTATCTAAGTCTTGCCGCCAAACATCAGTGTTAACAACATTGATGTGTTCCGGCTTGAAGATAAGATAGCCAGTTCTCCATTGCGTTGGAGAATCTTGGTAAGCCCGCTTTCATCTTCGGCATCATCGTCACTTACCATCAGGTGAGATGATGCCAAGGGCTTACCAATTGTGAATTAAAAAAAATAAAAAAAAACTAGTTGGTTCGACCCGAATTTGTGACATTAGGATCTATGAGTATGAAATACAGAGCCTCATCAAGCTACATTAGTAATTAATTAATTTTGTACACTTATAGATGACATAACATTAGGTTTCCTGGCTATGTTTGCCAGAAGACTAGATTGCGCAATTGTGAACCACTGCTGCTTGGTTCACGTTGCCAATAACAGTCGTGATATTGTAAATAAATTTCATATAATGTAAATGTAATTGTGTATATTACTAACACTAGTCTAAGTCCTAGAATAAGTCACTAACACTATTGTGATCCATTGTTGGTCGATAAATAAATTTTATTATTATTATTATTATTAGCATAAAGATAAATAGTAACACCACCGTTGTAAAAGCTCTCTTGTCACAAAATAACACATCGATATGGACTCGCAAAGGCCTTTCTATTTTCCCTCCAATTTAGTAGTTTGGGTCTTAATATACAGGGTCTTCGGCAGATGGTTGAAAATACGAAAATGGGGGATAGGTGGGGTCGCCTCCCACCTATTTTGAGAAATGAAAAAAATCTAGGACTTGTAATTTTTTTTACAGGATTTTTTTTCCTTTTTTTAGAAATTTTGCCATTTTTATACCTTTGAACACATGTAACTTTTTGTTTTTTAAAGCTAGCTCCAAAATCTTTTTTTTAGTAGACTTTTATAAGATTGTCGGCTCTAAAAAAAATTATGTTTGTTTCAAGTTATTGCTAAAAACAAAAATGTGGGCCCCCGAACTTAAAAAAAAAGTTGAACAAAAATTTAAAAGTCAACTTTGCGATGCATTTAAAAAAAAAATAATGGGGCTGGAAGGCTTCTGTTTTTTTTAAAACATCTCTAAAGCTTAGGCTTTTGAATGGTATGTAATTTGTTTCGGTATCTTTTTTGTAACCGGAGTTGTTAATTTTTTTTACTCAATTGGACCATGTTGACGAAATTCCACTAGTTACATGTTTTGTGAAATGTATCAAATGCAAAGTTGAAAATAATGTAAATACTTACTGTTGGGACGGTTACAAAGAGCAGGTACGTTTTTTTACATTCTTGCACACACATAATGGCTATCTTTTGTCATTTATTGGCATATTGGAGTTAGCACTTCCATATGCCAATAAAATGTCCGCATATTCCGCATTGGTAAATTGAGCCATTTTAAACCACAACAAAGTCTTAACAAAACGTCTGATAATAACAAAAAGTAACAAACAACAAAAAAACTTAACAAAATCACAAACGTTAATAACGTTAACGTTTTTTTTTGTTTTCGTTAATTTCACTTTGCTGTGTTTGTGATTTTGTTAAGTTTTTTTGTTGTTTGTCACTTTTTGTTATTATCAGACGTTTTGTTAAGACTTTGTTGTGGTTTAAAATGGCTCAATTTACCAATGCGGAATATGCGGACATTTTATTGGCATATGGAAGTGCTAACTCCAATATGCCAATAAATGACAAAAGATAGCCATTATGTGTGTGCAAGAATGTAAAAAACGTACCTGCTCTTTGTAACCGTCCCAACAGTAAGTATTTACATTATTTTCAACTTTGCATTTGATACATTTCACAAAACATGTAACTAGTGGAATTTCGTCAACATGGTCCAATTGAGTAAAAAAAATTAACAACTCCGGTTACAAAAAAGATACTGAAACAAATTACATACCATTCAAAAGCCTAAGCTTTAGAGATGTTTTAAAAAAAACAGAAGCCTTCCAGCCCCATTATTTTTTTTTTAAATGCATCGCAAAGTTGACTTTTAAATTTTTGTTCAACTTTTTTTTTAAGTTCGGGGGCCCACATTTTTGTTTTTAGCAATAACTTGAAACAAACATAATTTTTTTTAGAGCCGACAATCTTATAAAAGTCTATTAAAAAAAAGATTTTGGAGCTAGCTTTAAAAAACAAAAAGTTACATGTGTTCAAAGGTATAAAAATGGCAAAATTTCTAAAAAAAGGAAAAAAAATCCTGTAAAAAAAATTACAAGTCCTAGATTTTTTTTAATTCTCAAAATAGGTGGGAGGCGACCCCACCTATCCCCCATTTTCGTATTTTCAACCATCTGCCGAAGACCCTGTATATTAAATTATTTAATTTATATTTTGTTAGACCATTACTCTGCGATGCGAACAACACTTTGAGTTGCTGCAAGCAAATTTTTTTTTTTTTTTATTTGAGTGCGTTTGACTGCAACTCACCTGATGGTATGGATGATGCAGTCGAGGATGATACACGAAAACTCAAATAATGCCTATTCACTCTTGCCTTGAAGATCCCCAAATTATAGGAATCGGGAAACACTGACGCAGGCAAGGAGTTCCACTCCTGCGCTACAACGCTAAAACGGAACCCTAAAAAGCGTTTCGTTTTCTGTTGATTTGTGTACCTAGGCCCGATCGCGCTAGGCTAGACGTTGATGGCTCCGCGAGAAAGTATGTACAGCGTGGATGTACATTTTATTCTTGTTTGATATAAAGTAAACGCACCAGTCATGCACACTAGTAGGCCGAGAACTAAGTTTTCGTTGTAAAAAACAAAAATGGTATATAAAATCCTGTTAATACTCAATTAATGTATTCTTGATTCGAGTTTAATTAAACGACTTATAACTAAATGCGTTTTTATTTTATTTTTAATACTTTAAATTCTAAAAATAAAATATCTGTTTTCAGACCCACTTATGCACCATTGATGAACACCCAATAATGAACAGTTTCAATGTATGAACAGCTTTTATAAGGAAAATGTTGTAGTTAGCATGGCATATACTTAAAAATGAGATATTTTTTTCGATTAAAAATTTGAGATAGTTAAAGATATAGAAACAATAATCTTGAAAATGATGGCCATACAAATGATAAACACATAAATGAGTGGTTGTTCATCCCTGGTTCTTTTAGCTTTTTATACGTCCTAATTATAAACATAACCTTTCAAGTTGGAAAGCTTGAAAGTTGGAAATCACAGCAGAATCATCATTAATAAACTGTGAAAAAAAACTCGCAGATCAAATTTTGCTTTTCTAGCAAATAAATAAGGATTTGCAAAGCCGGCGATACGCAGGTTTTTTAACGATCATCATATTGAAACTAAATGTCAGCAAAACATTTTTTACACTTTTGTTAGATAGCATTAAGTGTGTAATTTATGGTTTAGCGTTAAATTTTAGGATTTTGAATCGCACTCCTTAATTTGAACCATTTTTTGCGAATCTGATCATAATGGGAGCGCTGTTCAAGATTGGTGCCTATAACTTAAGTCGAGGTCCATATTCTACGGCTGTGAAATTGTTACACAGTACAAGTCTTGTCCTCCGTCACGACTCAAGACAAATAATAAAAAAAAATTTACACTGAAATCGAAAAATAAATACAGTGTCGCATGTGATGTGTAAAACTGACATAAGTAAAAAAAAATATCGGCCTTCAAGTCTCCGGCCTCGCAATAGGAGGAATTGCCATGTTTCCTTAGTTATTGTGACTGAAAAAAAAAGAAAGTGGCATGGCTATAATTCCTTAGCCTTTGTGACAAAAAAAAAACGAATTTCCTGTTACTCACTTCCGTCCTTTTTCACGAAATCACTAACTCAGTTTGCAGGAAAGCGAGAGGAAACATGTTACACGTCAATCATAACCATTCTTGTCTAAATAAGCTACTACAATAATTCTTACACTGCAGCTTCACATTGCATCGTCACTTACCACCAGGTGAGATGTTGTCAAGGGTTTACCAATTGTGAATAAAAAAAAAAGCTCGCGAACCATTCACCCTCAAAGACAGTCATAATAAAAAGAGTTTAAAAAAACTAAAAAACACGCTTTTAAAGTACATCAGACTAAAAAGTAAAAAATAATTAACATTATTGTGAAAAAGCGTGGGGCGCTCTGTGCCATATTTTTCGTGTATCGTACAACCCACACTTTTTCACAATAATACTAGTATTTTTTGTTAATTATTTTTTACTTTTTAGTCTGATGTACTTTAAAAGCGTGTATTTTTAAATTTTTTTAAACTTTATTTTTTTTATATTTTTTAGTTCAAACTTATGAAATTATTATATTGTCGCTGATTCTTGATAAGTCTACAAAGTTTGAATTAAATCTGTCCGTTTAAAGTGGGTCAAAATCGAGTCCAAAGGAGTCGGTTACATACAAACATACAGGTGAAGCTGTGATAAAAAGACAGTCATGAGAACTATGTCCAAGCGGGCGAAGCTGCGGGCAAAAGCTTGCCCAGTTAATTCTGGTTTCTTTATAAATTTTCAGCTAAATCTGTAAAAGAACAGATTTCACTTTTTCCGAATATTAAAAATTTAAGCACGCCACCATTCTGAAAGATAAGCCCTTATAATACCTACCTCACTCCATTGTCAGTAAAGAGATCAAAGGAGGATGAAAGAGCCTAAACAAATTTATATAGATAATGTTGGATTATTATCTTTATTTTTATCACTCAAATCAAAAAACGGGTGGGGCTGTGTCGGGGCACACGGCCGTTGGTTTTAACGTGAATACGTCTCGTAACGGGTAATATGTAGTTTCTATATAAAATATTATTATTTATGTATGTCATAATCATGGATAATATAATATAATCGATAGATTTTGACGAGAGCTGACGATTGAAACTTGAATGAACGTCGTAGCTTCACCGAGTCGAAAGTTATACTAAATGGAAATCTCGATACGCAGCAAAATGACCTTCAAAATGGCGGGGCTGCCCCCTCCCCCGCGCGCGATGTGTTACAGTCCTTACTTAGCGTAATAAATTCTTTGATTCTTTAGCTATCAAGTGGTGTAAACGAAATTTGGATGGAGATGATAGATATGTAGCTACAATACTAAACTCTATCCCCCGATTTTGTCATCATTCGTTTTTGTGGATTGCATCCCTATGGAGGTAATTTTAAAGACGTATTCACGTCAAAAGTATAGAAAGGAATGAAGAAAATGAAACAATCTGACGACTGGATATACCCAATTAGTTTCATAAGAACTCCACACAATCAATGTCTTTTCACGGCTCAACGGAAAGTAAAACAGATAAAAAGCAATGTCTTTCCAAGGCTCAACGGAAAGTAAAACAGATAGAGAAGCAATGTCTTTCCACGTTTCAACGGAAAATAAAACAGATAGAGAAGCAATGTCTTTTCACGGCTGAAGTGAAACAGATAGAGAAGTAATGTCTTTTCACGGTTCGATGGAGAAGTGGAGGTAAGTAACAGATAGAACAGATAGTAAAGCAATGTCTTTTCACGTTTCGATGGAGAAGTAGAGTTAAGTAACAGATAGAACATGCCAAGGCTAGATGGAGAAGTGGAGTTATGTAATAGATAAAAAAATCTTTTCACGGCTCGATTGAGAAGTGGAGGTAAGTATCAAATTCTAAGACGTAGCTGAGAAAAATAAATCGTATAAAATCGTAAGTAACTACAGTTTAAGTATTTGTTTATTTGGGAAGCAGCTGGATGTGGGCAGCGCTGATCCGGTCGTTTTTAGAAATCCTTGGAGAAGGCCTATGTCCAGCAGTGGACGTCCTTCGGCTGATATGATTGCGCAATGCACTTTGTACAGTTTGGGTTAAGAGATTAATTAAATAGTCTCATTTTAGTACAAGACAAGGGTTATTATTTATCACTCCTCGGAGTCGCTGTACCCCATTTTTATCACATCATCATCTTAAAGTAGGTATCAGTCCCTGCACAAATATTGAATTGTACAGACACGCTGTGCATACTTTTTCGCGAAGCCTTAACCATCTATCGTAGTCGGGCATACACAAATCAACAATAAACATTACTACAAATTAGTTGATAGTATTAACATTACACTTAGTAGCAAAGAAGACAGGTAGGTCCATCAGACTCGATGAAATGATTCCAAATAATTTTGGTTTGTAAAAGAGTAAAACTACACTGTTTTTTCCTGAAATAATTAAGTACCTACCCAGTGCAGTAGGCCTTATGAAGTCCTAGTTATTCACAAAGTTTCATTAAAATAGTTAGAGCCATTTTTGAGCAAAGTAACAAACTATCTGAATTTTTGGTTGGTGGTAGGGCATTTTCTAAGCCCGCCTGGCTAGCTAGCACCATCTTATCTAAGTCTTGCCGCCAAATATCAATGTTGATATCATTGGTGTGTTCCGGCATGAAGATAAGATAGCCAGTTCCCCATAGCGTTGGGGAATCTTGGTATGCCCGCTTCCATCTTCGGCAACATCGTCACTTACCACCAGGTGAGATGTTGTTAAGGGTTTACCAATTGTTGATAAAAAAAAAATTGTATGGGAGGTACCAAGAATAACTACAAAAATAACCAAGATATAAGCAATTAAATATCTATCTCTATCTCTTTCTAGCAATACAGAATGTAGCATTGAGTTTCTATTATGGACCGTGTGTTTTATGTCGTCACATTTACATATCGGATCTCTCTGTCTAATTAGTAGTTGAAAATGCTTTTATCTTCCGTATTTCTTGGCCGATTAAAATTTTCACTTTTTGACATTGTTTTTACGAAATTTTCATATTTTGATAACAAATGCGATAAAAAAATTCATGAATATACACCTAATTTCGTTTTTTTTTTGTCGTCACAAAACCTTCTTCAGGGAAGCGAAAAATAAGAGACAAGTTTTCCTTAGATACTTATCTAATATACTCGCTGACTCCACGATTTTCGCTGGATATACCGATTTTTTTTTTACCTCGCCTCCATATTTATTTTTCTTTTGTGTTAAAAACCTCATAGCTAACTGTTTATAGTGAGAACAGATCGAACTGTGATAAAAATCGGATTTCATTTATTTCAAATTCAGTATGAACTCCATGGGAAAAGTTGTACCCTCAGCGGCTTGTACCACCGAAGAGAAAGTTCAACAAAAGCTTCTTCGCTTTTCTGTAGCATGCACATTAAAGTGGTGTTACACACTCGCTTACCGAGGGGCAATACAATGTGCGAGCAGGACCCCACGTATAGTGCACCCTGTCGCACTTACTGGGCATATGGAAAGGTATAGTGATGCTCCACGCTCGTATCGATGTCCAACAGCAAGTAACGAGGCGATCCTTGCGGCCACTGTATACACCAGAGCGTGCCCTTCTGCTTTTTTTACGGGAATCAATAAGCGGCGCAGTGGCTTGCCTAACCCTATCACACCAATGGTTCATGGCCCCGCCGGCAGCGAATTTTTAACACCACTTTAGTAAAAAAACACTCACTTTACTGTGTGGTGGTACGGAACCCTCGGTGCGCGAGCCCGACTCGCACTTGGCCGTCTTTCTTGTTGTGAGTTTTTAATAAGAAACAGATTAAAACCAGATAAAAAGCAGTGAGCTTACTTTACAAAACCCACCTAAAGTAAAAGAGTAAACAAACTGTGCTTAAAGAAGGATGTCTTTGGTATACCTAGCCTACCTATATGTATCTACTTATAAGCTTATCTCTGTAGGCGTCCCGACACACGGACTGCATTTCAGTTACAAATTCGCAGTTTGGATGCAGTTAAAAAACAAAAAACTAGGGCATAGTAAAATTAAATAAGTACGATAACTCGGACCCCGAACGAGCGATAATAGCCTAAACACGTAGGGCTGTCGCTTTTAGTTTATTCAAGTCAAAAATGCATGATCAAAACCTTAACATTATATAAATATATTTAATAATCTCACCTTAACAATACATGCAAAGCATTTGAACGGTTGAATTATACTTACCTACCTAACTACATATAAAATAACATGATGTGAAAATAACCCCACTCTATAGGTAATTAATTACCTACTTACATACCTAAGTTTTACCGTTGTTCGTGTTGATAGAATTTTGTAAATTTTTAAATTGACATAATAATACCTAAGTAGGTTAGTTACTTAAATACATAAAATAGGACATAATATGAGATCAAGGATTCCAGAGGACTTCCGATCTACCTATCCTGTAGCGAGAGAATGAAATATTACCTATAGGTACGGTGGACAACACATCCATCACATCACGGTAAACACTTGCAGTTCGATATTAGCGCTTATGCGCCCGACATTAGGGTGGTACAAAGTCCAAAGTGTTACGTCTGACGCGCTTTTGTCTAATAATTAAATTAAGTTGTTGCTTATACCTACTTGTTAAAATTTAATTTACCTAGTTTAATTTAGGTACCTATACAAAAATATTTGATTGAACCCTTGTTTTCGTGGTGGGGCGTAGCTAGGTAGCTACGCCCACCACTACTAGGTAGTAGGTAGTGATCAAATAATAATAAAACTACAAATATTTATCCGATCAGCGAAATCTATTCTGGATTTGACGAGTTGCTATGACATCCGTATACACTGCATTATCTATTACGCTAGATAACTATTTGTAGCCCTTTATGAGCTTGTTTATAGGTACACACATACACAAAAACGAAAATAATAATTCAAGCGGCAGCGCAGCGTTATTTATTAGTCTTATTACCTACGGCGCAGCCTCGACTGGGGAACCTCGAACACCTCGAAATTTTGTCAGTGTGTGCGTGCGACGCGCGTAACGTACGGGCGAGCTCACATCGGAGCTTACATTACATCACATCTACCGCGCTCGGAGCGTATGTATGAAGACAACGTACTTATTTATTTTTACTATGACTAGGGGAACTTCATCCAAACTGCATCCCAACTGCATCCAAACTGCACCCCAGCTACAAATTCGCAGTTTGGATGCAGTTAAAGCGCATATTACTAGGAGAACTGCATCCAAACTGCATCCCAGCTAAATATTCGCAGTTTGGATGCAGTTAAAGTGCAAATTACTGGGAGAACTGCATCAAAACTGCATCCCAGCTACAAATTCGCAGTTTTGATGCAGTTAAAGCGCAGATTACTAAGAGAACTGCATCCAAACTGCAAATTTGCAGCTAGAATGCAGTCCGTGTGTCTATACCCTTAGGTTTTTAAGTACAGCTTTAGCATATTTATGATGTCAAGCATCTATTGACGCACCTTGGTAGGAAAACCGACTTGTATGCCATGACGGCAAACGGCATATGCTAATGCCATCGTTTTCCCCCATATGCCACCGCTCTAGTAACAGTATTATTGAATCTAATTGTGAGTGAAAGTGAGGATCAAGTGACCTTAAGGTTTCTTCGTCCCTAAAATTAGCAACTCGATTGACGATGTTTTAAACATTGAACACAATAGCTTGGAAATAAAGTTTTTGTCAGCTCGTACATACTGTGACGTGGCTTTTTGCGAGTTTTCAGGCACATCGTCATTTCCGCGTTTAAATATTCTCCGTAATTTTACTCCACCGGATAAACGTATAAGCGGTAGACCAGTGGTCAATTCGTAGTACTTCCTTCTAGTAGATCATGGGCACAGTATATATATTAGTACTAACGTACAGTATGGACACTCCCTGCCCCTCTCTAAATTGGACCTCACCCCCCCGTCACTCAGATTGGGTGTAGATTGAGTACCAAACGTAAAGGACGAGCTACGCAAGCACTTTTATTCACTATATTCACTTTGCGCGCCGCTGTGATTTCGTTCACAAGCATAAAAACCAACCAGTTACCGAACGTAAAGGCCCAACTGAAATTTTTTTTTTCATACTTGTCTTACACCACTTTCCACAGTATGAGACTATAAAACATTGGAAATGGTAACTTAACACAGAAAACTGCTATTATTTTATACGGTCATCTTCTAACACTATAAAATTTGGGGGTTTGAAATGGGTGGAGGGGGCTGGGCCCCCTGGACCCCATATCATGAATCTTGGTGATCAAATTGACTTCACCTTTTTTTCGATTTTCGCCGTCAGAGAAATAATAAGCGGTAGCGATTTGTTGGTCAAGGAAAAAGTGTTTAAAGATGTGGTGTCGGAAAGTGGTGTTTTTTTTTCGAACGGTGTTTGTTTACAACGAAAAGTATAAAAAAAAGAGATTAGTATTCACACAGCGTTCAGTAAATAAACTAACAAACATTTTGTGACCAATACCGCCGGTGTGATTCAACCCTACCTGCATTGTTGCCTATAGATACGTCAGTTATAATTATGTATATCATTTCTCGCTCGTTTGTATGGAGTGTCCGGGGTGTGTCATGGGTTCGATCCCCGGTCCAATTGAATCTTTTACTACTTGACATAAAATTTTGCCAGCGGCTTCGCTCGCGTGAGCATAGTTTCTATGACTGTCTTCGATGGTGTACAGTGCGCGAGCGTGAAAATAAATAGCCGATATGTTAATCCAGGCCCTAATCTGTCTACCTACCAAATTTCAGCCAGATCCGTTTATCTGTTGTGGCGTGAAAGAGTAATCATCATTACAGCTCATATACGTCCCCACCGAGGGGCTCGAGCCTACCCTGAATCAGGGCGATTAGGCCTTAGTCGACCACGCGGGCCCAGTGCGGGTTGGTCGACTTCACACACAAAGAAGAATAAAACAAAGAGTAATAAAGTAATAGAGTAAAAGAGTAATAAACATCCATAATTACAAGCTTTCGCGTTTACAGAATTAGTAGAGATTATTTTTTGCCTTTTCCGAGCAAATCTGGGTCGCCCTGATACTTAGCTATAAGTTTTGAAAATTCTTGAAAAACACAAAGTTGCGTGTATGATACTAGTAGCATGATCGATAAAAATTAGTAGGTACTGCCTGATAAAATATCAATGAACTGATAAAACCTAGATAGCTTTGTCTAGTTTTTTTTTCTTCTTTCTGTCAAACTTAAGAGGAGTGTATCGCTAACGCACTCCATACAAATGTGGTTTAGTTTTTATTTGAAAACAGCTTTTTTTTATTATTTGAATGACTTTATTAAGGGTTTCGAATTTAGATTTCATATGTACGTTTATCCGACGCTCTTACGGTGAAGGAAAACATCGTGAGGAAACCTGCACACGCCTGCGGAGAAACTCGCAGGTTGTGTGGGAAGTCGACCAACCCGCACTGGGCCCGCGTGGTCAACTAAGGCCCGATCGCCCTAATTTAGGGTAGGCTCGGGCCCCTCGGTGGGGACGTATATGAGTATATGATTAAGGGTTAGTGGTGAGTTTTATCCAGATCCCTTGGCAACTATTTCAAGTTATTGTGATTAGCAGTCCGTCACTTTCCACCCCCTCAACTATTTCTATGCAAAAAATCACGTAAATCCCTTGCTTCGTTGCGACGCTGAGGTTCGCGAGCGTGGAAATGAGTTTTCCCCAGACCCTCTGGGAACTATGTCGGGCTATGCTAATTAGTACTCTGTATAATGACATAGTGGGAAATGTCTCACTCCCTCAATCATTTTTGTGCAAAAAATCACAACAATCCGTTTACCCGTTGCGAAGTTAAATAAATCAACCAAAAAAAACTTTTTTTTTTCAGTTTCCTCACGAACTGTATTGGACTATGCTATTTTCACAGAATAAAGAGGAGCGTATATCCTTATCTATGATGCAGGCTACGTGCATACCAAATTTGTTTAAGATTGGTTGAAGTGTAAAAGCATGAAGAGGTAATAAATAACACAGTGGGAAATGTCTCACTCCCTCAACTATATCTGTGCAAAAAATCACAACAAATCGTTGCTCTGTTGTGATGTAAAGGAAATCAACCAAAAAAGAATTAATTTTCAGTTCCCTCAGAAATTTTATTGGACTATTCTATTTTCACGAGATAAAAAGTAGCCTTTGTCCTTGTCCATGGTACAGGCTACGTGCATGCCAAATTATGTCAAGATTTCTTAAAGCGCGGCATTGATTGAACAGTTGTCTCTGTCTTTTTCCTTTACGTGAAAAGAGTAAAGGAAATAACCACAATTTTGCACTGTTTAATTTTTTTTTCGTTGAAAAGTTTCGAAAAAGTGAACTAAATTAAATCTGATTAAACATAGACAACGTAGTTTGAATAGAAGAAAATCTTATATATAAAATTCTCGTGTCACAATGTTCGTTCCCGTACTCCTCCGAAACGGCTTGACCGATTCTCATGAAATTTTGTAAGCATATTGAGTAGGTCTGAGAATCGGCCAACATCTATTTTATTTTAGGGTAGGGTAGGGTAGTGTAGTGTAGTGTAGGGTAGTGTAGTGTATGTAGGATATGGTAGTGTAGGGTAGGGTAGTGTAGGGTAGTGTAGGGTAGGGTAGTGTAGGGTAGGGTAGTGTAGTGTAGGGTAGGGTAGGGTAGTGTATTGTAGTGTAGGGTAGGGTAGGTTAGGGCAGTGTAACGTAATGTAAGGCGGTACGTAGTTCGCCGGGACAGCTAGTATGATATAAATTTCAAATAAAAATATTTTTTCCTACAAATGTTAACAGGCTTTGTTTCACTTTGCTTTAATTTATGTTATGTTTGGGATTTTTCATGGTTAATTCAAGTGTAATGACTAATGAACTTACAAGAGCCCTAGGTATTATCTTTGAATATAACATATCTTTTTTTAGGCCGATAAATTAAGCGGGAATAATTTTTATGATTTTTTTGCTAAGCGCTTCTCACTGCTTATTTGCCAATATACCGCCATAAGGTGTTGAAGCGTGAAGAGGTTATGAACAAAAAATGTAACACATTCTTGCATTTACATTACATTAGCAAAGATTAATGATTTGGTAATCAAAGTTATTGTACTTAAGTACACAAATCTATAATATAATTTTAACGGAAACCTGACAAACCAAAGCTACAGAATATATAAGTTTACCGTTTATACTAATTTTAATAACTTTTATTTTACCGCCTCAGTGGCGTAATGGTTAGTCCATTCGCTTCACACCAGGAGGTTGCGGGTTCGATTCCCGGCTGGGTGAACTTTGTAAGACTAGGTTTGGTTGGTGTTAAGCCATTTTCATAGCCCGACTGGCCAGCTACCACCATCTTATCTAAGTCTTGCCGCCAAACATCAGTATTAACAGCATTAATGTGTTCCGGCTTTTAGATAAGATAGCCAGATGCCCATTGCATCTTGGTAAGCCGCTTCCATCTACGACATCATCGTCACTTACCATGAGGTGAGATGATGCCAAGGGCTTATCAATTGTGTATTTAAAAATATGATTAATAGGGATGACGAAGACTAGTCATCTGATTTACTCTTTATCATCTATCAAAAACGCCATTTTGTTCTAAAAATGTTTGAAATACCTAAGCGTGACGTCATAGTTTTGCAGCGTCATTGTGTACTCACCATAATTGTGTAGTCATTTTGTGATTTTGGTGAATGAAAAATCGAAGACTTGATGGAAAACAAAACGAGTAAAGTTTTCCGAAGTTTAAGTAGGAGGACAATTTAGTGATCAAGAGTTCATAATTTATTTCTGATGCTGTCGTCACCCCTCAAATAGGAACTTACGTTTGTTTGGAGCGCTCTCAGAATACACTATTGTTAACCGTTTATATTTTCGTTTTATCGTTATCCCACAAGAATTACTTCCTAGTTAATTCTAAGCATTTCAGCCTACATTTCAGCGTACATTCAACTGCCATATCCAATCACGACAAAACAATCGATGTTATACAGCAACAATGGATGTCTGTCAGTCACACTCCACAGTTCCACACATTGTGAAGGCCAATCCTTATGGTGATGTAATTAACTCCAGTATTGTACTATTTGTACGCGATATTCTCACTAGATGTTTTCATTTACGCTTCTAAACAAATTGCTTTAAGGTATTTATTATAATCTGCGAGTTTCTTCGCAGGCGTGTGGCAGGTTGTGTGTGAAGTCGATCAACCCGCACTGGGCCGGCGTGGTCGACTTAGGCCCGATCGCCCTTATTCAGGGTAGGCTCGAGCCTCTCGGTGGGGACGTATATGAGCTGATATGTTGATGTAATATAAATATCCACAAAAAGAGTTTTTAAAATTTCCCCATGATCTTCTCATTACTAGGCGTCACATACAAGCATCATTTGAATAACGTTTATTCGCATGCTAATAAAAAAATAGAGACCTGATTTTTTCTATAGAAAATTGTTGGAAAAAGTGTATGGAACTTGATGCAATTTCTTATCAGAAACCATTTTTTTTAATATTAGACTGATGTTTTGTAACTTTTATACCTTTTTGGAATACTAAAAAAACACATAACTTTTTCCCGTATTTCGCACGCTTAGTGTATACAAAGTTGTTTTAAAAAATCCCAATTTAAATCAATGCGTTTTTCATACAAAATTTGAAAATAAAATTGGCTTTAACTTGGAAACTGTTGATTTCCGAGCTCCAATTATGACTTTTTTAAATCTAAATTAGGCGTAGTTTATCCCCTTAAACGGATCACGTCGAACTACCTACCAGTTACCCTGTATAAATCTATAAAGATTTCTATCAAATGAAGTGAATCATAAAAAAACAAACTTATTAACACTTATACTCCTTCAGACAGAACGCACCGACTTTAGCGAGAATAAACGTACTCAGCGGAAATTGCACGTTTAACGTTTTGCTAACTTGGATCTCGAATTGGGAACTCATTTAGAAGATGATAAAAATAAAGGTGCGTGCTGGACCACCCAGAATATGGGGTCCTTCTGAAATACATGAAAATAATTTAGGGGGGAGGGGTGTTGTACTCAGGAAACTGAACAACCTCCCCGAGACCGTTTCTCTGCCGAACAGAATCCGAAACCAGAGAACCAAGGTGACCGACATAGATCAGGGAATCAGCCGGCTGAAGGGTAAAAAGCTTGACATATCTGTCACAGAACCGATAACCACTGTACAAAGCAAGTCATCACGTCAGCTCATATATACGTCCCCACCAAAGGGCTCGAGCCTACCCTGAATTACGGCGATCGGGCCTTAGTCGACCACGAGAGCCCAGTGCGGGTTGATCAATTTCACACACAACCTTCGAGTTTCTTCGCAAATGTGTGCAGGTTTCCTCACGATGTTTTCCTTCACCGTAAGAGCGTCGTATATACGTACATATGAGATCTAAATTCGAAAACACATTGGTACGTGGCAGAACTTGAACCACGACCGGATAGGAGGTAGCGGCCCTTGCCGTTGCGCCACCAACGCTATAATACCGACAAAGCAAATATCGCGTTTAGGCAAACGTAGTGTGGGACAAAGGTTGCTGGTGACAGCTGGATACGCAGAGCCGAAGATCGGTATAAGTGGTGAGCCTTGGGGAGGCCTGATGTCTAGCAGTGTAACACGGGCTGATGATGATGATGATTACTAAACTGAAAAGCTTATAGCGAATTTTGGGCCCGTTCCAATTGTCCCTACCAGCGTATATCCCCCCCTGGGCACATCCTGGACACTTCATACAACGGGCCAGAAATGAATATTTCAAAAAACGAATGACGGAACAAACAAAATGGCAGCGAAATCCTATACGCTCGACAACCAAACTGTAACCAATCTAAATCAATCAGGGAGACGTGGGGGTGAGGTCGGAATCTAGATGTTAGTACTAATATATATACTTTGCCCTAGGTATAGGTAGTTCCACAAATTTATTTGGGAATTCGGTATTAGTTCCTTGGGGGGAAGTTGTTCAGTTTCATGAGCTGAACCCCAAATAAAATTAATTTTTAGTACTGTTTAGGGTTATTTCCGGAATCATTAATAGGTAAGTGCTATGATGACTCTTACTGATCGTCAGCGAGCTGGCTAACTCAGGATGACCCTCTATCTCAATGAAACCCAAAGATATGTTTGAATTTCTATACCTTTTTTATTCACTTCATATACCGCCTCCATAGCTCAGAGACAAAGTTCACTGGCTTTACACAGGAGATTGCGGGTTCGATTCCCGGCAGGGTCAATTGTAAAACTCGGTTTGGTTGGTGGTAGGGCATTTTCTAAGCCCGCCTGGCTAGCTACCATCATCTTATCTTAGTCTCAATGTTGATATTAGTGGTGTGCCCCGGCATGAAGGTAAGATAGCCAGTTCCCCATTGCGTTGGGGAATCTTGGTAAGCCCGCTTCCATCTTCCGCAACATCGTCACTTACCACCAGGTGAGATGTTGTCAAGGGTTTACCAATTGTGAATTAAAAAAAAAAACTGTGCTGGCTGGCTTATTATTGGTATAGAAATAAACTCAATTCTAATCTTAAGTAGATGTTCATGCAGAGATACGTATTCAATAGAAAACGATGGGACCTCTGTCCTGAGCGAAGACCATACGCAGAATGTCTGTATAAGGTTCCAGATAACATTCTATTCTCAAAATCAAATTTGAAATTTACATTTAAATTGACACGCGGTTAGAACAGCTACAAAGGAAGTGCGATACGCGAATGTAGAGATATTAGATCTCTACTCGTGTAAAGTACCTACCTAGTAAATTTCGTTGCGAATGTCTGTAGTTCCCACTGAAATACGTTTTCAAGTTTCTAAGTCAAACTGTGGACCGCGACACAATTCAAATGTCTAACGGACCATAATACTTATCACGCAAAAGGTAGGTTTTTTTATTAATATTCTCAATTTGTAATGATCTCACCTGATGATAAGTTACGATGATGTCGACGATGGAAGCGGCTTACCAAGATTCCCCAAACGCAATTGAGAACAGGCTATCTTATCTTCAAGCCGGAACACAATATTTGGGGCCAAGACTTAGATAAGATGGTGGTAGCTAGCCAGACGGGCTTACAAAATGCACTACCACCAACCAAACAGAGTAACTCTGAAAGGGACTCGGCAACAGTGGTAGCCCCCATAGAGACTTTTGTTCAGGACGTTAAAATCTATATTATATCAAAATCTCAGAATATTTAACTGAAACCACATTTTCCATACTTTTGGTACACCCCGCGTTCTAAAAAAACTTACAGCAATTTGCGGTACTAAAAGGACTCAGTCAATATTACTGGTGTAACTTTCTTAGTGTTAATTTATAACATAAACATCCTGCGCCCCAAGGGCTAGCCGCAAGTGGCCGCCATTTTGAACTTTTTAGTTATTGGACCGATTGCTTCCAAAATCAATTGTGAGGGTCCCTGAGGTCCCTTATCACGAATCCGCTGCCCGAATTGAAAGCTGCTGCTGCAGCGAAAGCCGCGGGAGGTGAGCGCGCCTACAGCTCCGGGACCTACCTGGACAGTAGGTAGTGGTTCTCTTCTACGAGGCACTCGTCTTACACTGCACTCAAGTACCAGGACAAGCGTCTTGGCGGCAAGGCCTACCGTAACTGGTCCTTGTCTTCACCTTATGGTGTTGGCAGGAATAGCGGCCCCCACTGTTATGCCCTAGGGTAGGTAAGTGGAGACGCTATATCATAAACCTGGAAGTCTAGCGTATCTGGTAGATATACGAGAGGGGATGCCCGAATTGAAAAAAGTGGCCGTCATTTTGAACTTTTTAGTTACTGGACCGATTGCTTCCAAAATCGATATCTGAGGGTCCCTGAGGTCCGTTATCACGAATCCGTTGTCGGAAGTAAAAAAAGTGGCCGCCATTTTGAACTTTTTAGTTATTGGATCGATTGCTTCCAAAATCGATATCTGAGGGTCCCTGGGGTCACGAATCCGCTACCCGAATTGAAAAAAGTGGCTGCCATTTCGAACTTTTTAGTTAATGTACAAATTGCTTCCAAAATCGAAATATGGGGGTCCCTGAGGTCCCTTATCACGAATCCGCTGCCCGAATTGAAAAAGTGGCCATCATTTTGAACTTTTTAGTTACTGGACCGATTGCTTCCAAAATCGATATCTGAGGGTCCCTGGGGCCCCTTGTCACGAATCCACTACCCGAATTGAAAAAAGTGGCTGCCATTTCGAACTTTTTAGTTACTGGACCGATTGCTTCCAAAATCGATATCTGGGGGTCCCTGAGGTCTCTTGTCACGAATCCGTTGTCGGAAGTGAAAATAGTGGCCGCCATTTTGAACTTTTTAGTTACTGGACTAATTGCTTCCGAAATCGATATCTCGGGGTCCCTGAGGTCCCTTATCACGAATCCGTTGTCGGAAGTGAAAAAAATGGCCGCCATTTTGATCTTTTTAGTTACTGGACCGCTTGCTACCAAAATTGTCGGCCACTTTTTAAATTCTGGCAACGGATTCTTGATAAAAGACTTCAAGGACCCTCAGATATCGATTTTGGAATCAATCAGTCCAGTAACTAAAAAGTTCAAAACTATATGGTCCTTTAATCAAAAGAAGCACACGAAAACAGTAAAACATCAAAAAATAGTGAATAAATACTACATAAATAAAAAATAAATAAATAATTATAATTGCATCAGTTGATAAAAAATGCTATGCTTTACCGCGGCAGTCCCCGAGTGCCACACGCTTTTTTTATTTTTGCGATTTCAGCAAAGTCGTAGTACAAAAGTTGTTCAGTATGATGAGTAGAAGCCCCTGTTAACGGGATCTACACCAATTTTGTTACACCCTGTATACATACATATGAAATAAAATACTATGTACCTACATATAAAAAATAAGGTACGGACTTCTCCAAACAATAGAAAAAGTACAACGGTTTTCAGTTGCTTAAAAAAATTGTTACGTTCTGTGCTACTAAATGGTGTAACTTGGCAAGTATGAGTTCTTACATTAATGTCATTATATTATAAGTGATGAACGCACGTATGAGTAATTCTGATGAGAGGTTAATAAAAATTTATAACAGGCACGAGTCTATCACAGGTGAAGTGTTAGTGTGAACCAATTGATGCGAACAGTGACGCGAGTGGAACAATCGATCGTTACTTTTTTGTTCTATTTTTGTCCTACTTTCACAGTTTCTATATGGCAACATTTTCTAAAATGTTCTTCCGGTACCCATATGTTTTAGTTTATAATTTCATAGCCCTCACGTGTAAGACAATTATAATGCTTTAATTCAAACATGTGAGATTTGACAAGCCTATAACTTCGCACGAGGGAGTAACCCACGTGTGGTGCACTCATGCCTCATCTAAACCTCGAAATGCCCCACATGTGGGTCACGTACAGGGAACGTGTTCAGTCAGCACGCTCCATACAAACAATTTTGTTTCATTTAAATATTTATCAATCGACCTTACTTAATGAAATTTTGTAAAACGTTCTAGAAAAAAATATATGTGTTTGTGGTTTGCCAGATTTCCGTAAAAATATGTAATTTGAAAGTGACACAGTTTTAAAGGTTTGTATACAATTAGGAGATAGGGGGAACGACTGATTGAATTGGATTGGATACAAATAGGAATCTAAAAATATATAATTACGTAAATCTGAAATTTGTGTATGAAAACATATTGTGTGTTTGTGATTTATTAGAGTAAGTATATTGTGTAGTGATATAATACTGTTATATAGGCGTATATATTTTTAAAGTTTTAGCGAGAATTTATTCAATTTTTTTAAGGCGACTTTTTATAGTTTGGAATTATAAAAAAAATGATCTTTATTTTTATAAGTCCGTAAGATAACAACTTTTTTCTTGTATTTAAAAATAAATACAAGAAAAAGTTGTTATCTTACGGACTTATTGAATGACGTGTTAACGTAAATAAAATAAATTATAAACACGCGGACCACTTTTGGGGGGTAAATTAGGTTTTATTTGCAAGTTTCATCATGTGACATATCAAATAAAAGGGCTCATGTAAGAATATCAAATATTTTTTTAATACTTTCGAGATACAGAAAATTACATATTGTGACATTTTTAACAAATCTTATTGCTTTCTTTTTCCTACTTTAATCATTATTAATGCTTACAATTTATTTTTAATTTGTTTTTAATTTGCATGTCTTCATAAGACTGAATACGTTGACTGACATTGTACTTTTTAAGATCTGTATATTTATGACATAAGTATTCTTGCAAATAAATGATTGTGATTCTGATTCTGATAAATAGTTTGGAAGTTATTTACTATGAGGTAACGACAAATTTGGTAACGATAACGGAAATGAATAAACTTAGGTTGAGAGGATAAAATGCTAACCCTTTGATGTTAAATATGTCGGTCTGCCTGCGCAGAGTGGTTGCGTTATGTACTTATAGCGCCTGAAAAACTAGTTATCGTGACCAAAAAAAACGATAAGGGAAATGGCTGACAACGAGTAAGATAGAAAATGAAAGTACTAGTTGTAATCATGACAAGTAGGGTAAAACTGACCAAATATTCGGTTGCGTTATAGAGCAACGCCTGCTTGCTAGTAGTAGAATATTGGACCAGGCCCCCGAGTCCAAATTTGGAAATGGCGGAATTTTTTTCCAAAACAAAAGTATTAAAAACGATGGTGTCACCCCCCATTTAAATCGTTTGCTCATAGTCCCATTTCGCTATCTTCAAGCGTATCCGAGATAGGAATTCTAGGTAACTTTGAGGCTACGGCAGGGGGTGGGATCCTGGTCCAGAACTCTCGCTATTCCTACTAGCAACGGGCGTTGCTCCATAACGCAACCGAAAATTTGGTCAGTTTTTGCATAATTGTCATGAGTACAACGCAACCACTTTGCGCAGGCAGACCGACCTTCTGCAACTGAGGTGACTTTGTGATAATCATTCGACTGAGGTGTAGTCTGCCAGACGTAATTTTTATATACCATTATTTGTATGAAATTTTAGAAGTATATATTTTTGCCTTTTACAATATAAATAAAGGGTTCGCGTTTACTAAAAAAAAATTTCTCAAAATAATAGATGTTGTTATTATAAGTTCATTTGTTGAGATCTATATTTTTAGGATTTTTATACCTGAGCGTACAAAACTATTAAAAAAAATTAAATAAACAAATCTTCTGAGAAACTCTTAATACTTACTTTGAATAAATGCTTTAATAAACCTGAAATAGGAAACTTAACGAGATCCTACGGTTCAATTAGGTACAAATTAATCTCAAAGTTGACACTTATTCTAGAAAGTAAGTAGGCTCTCTTGACAAAGTTGAGCAGAACATTACAAGCAGATATTATGCTTTTTACAGCCCAGCAGCGGCTTCTGGTTTGTTTTTTCAACTTACTGGGACATATGCTGCTTAGTTTCCTTCCAGCAGGCTCTGGGAGCTGAGCTTCGGGCTTAAGGGGAGGGGGGATTCTTACCCAAAACTCGGGCTATAGTAAGGCGAAGTTCTCTGGGCAATCTGTCGTTATAAACACGCGCTCTATCAAGCTAGTCAGAACCAATTTTATGGCCATGTTAAATAAAAAAATACCTCTTCGCAGCTTAGCACCTGGACAATTTTGGTACCTCACACTCAATATGGTATAACAAGTTAAGTGTGAGGTTACGTCTAGAAAACACTATGGCAGTAATAATATTTCACTGATATAACGACTATGGATTCATTAAGATATTAGTGAGGTGACGTCTAACAGTATCAGCGTTTATTGTTGGACTTACGTCTGAGGGACACCAATAGCTCATAACTCCACACGTGTACACCGCATTGCCGTTCACGCCGCACTGACCGTTGGCGCGAATCGTTACAGGAAGGTACTGAGCGCGACAGAACTACATCTCGCCACCTTGCGATCTGTCAACGTTTTTTATGTTCGGCGGTGTCTGCCAGACTACCACCTCAGTCGCAGAAGGTTAACAACATTGATGTGTTCCGGCTTGGAGATAAGATAGCCAGTTCTCCATTGCATTAGGCAATCTAAGTAAGCCCGCTTCCATCTTAGGCATCATCCTCTCTTACAATCAGGTGAGATTAGCGTTGCCAGGCGTCCGGATAAAGCCGGACAGGGTTAGGCTTTTTGGATGCGTGTCCGCCCAAATTATATGGTGTCCGGCCTATCCGGCTTTTTAGGTTTAATGATTTTACCAGTGACCTGGACATTCGGTGAGCTCTGACGTATTATTAGACTATGGCGGCGTTTCTTAGTCTGATTAGGACCTCGCTAAAGGCCAGTAAACATGACTGATTGATTTAGGCGTGTCTTAAGCGGGCTTTAATAATTCAGTCAGGCTTTTTTTACCCAAAAGTCCGGCTAAACTGGCAGGTATGTCCGGCTATCTAGTTTTAGGACCTGGCAACCCTAGGTGAGATGATGCCAAGGGCTCACCAATTTTGAATAAAAAAAAAAACAGGAAAACCTATGAGAATGTCTATCAGTTCCCACACAAACAATAAAATTTCAAAAGTCCAGAATGAGTAGATGGATACCTTGTTTTATTCACAATTGGTAAGCCCTTTGCATCACATCACCTGATGGTAAGTGACGATAATGCCAAAGATGGAAGTGGGCTGACCAAGATTCGTCAACGCAAAGGGGAACTGGCAAATGCACCTTGACGAAAGTATGTACTGATAGGTCTTGTTCTGTTTAAAGTTAAAATTTTGGTACGGAACCGTGTTTGTGTGACGACCCCAAGTCGCACTTAGCCGGTTTTTCCTTTCAAAGCATCCCTCGCCATAATTTTCACCATTTCACAGAGAAACTTATATAGATAGGAGTGAACAAGCAAAGGAGAAATTAATCTACATTAGATCACTCACTTAAGGCACTTAAATTCGTAATCAGAAAACTATTTAAGTTGTATTATAATACAGATTGTGTGACTGTTTATTAGTCTTAAAATAATAACCGCCACAAACGACCAACTTTGTAACCACTTTTTAACCGACTTTATAATTTATGAACTTAACAAAACAACAAAATGATTTAGTTTACTTTCTTTTTGGAAATACTTCTTATTTTATTTATAATGAATCAAAAACCACAATTTTCGTACGATTCGTTCGCAGCGATTGATGTAACAGCCACGTTGCAGTACGAGCTGACAATAACTTTATTTCCAAGCTATTTTGTTCAATGTTTGAAACATCGTCAAACGAGTTGCTAATTTTAGGGACGGAGGAGCCTTAAGTCACAAATGAGATACTATAGTTACTTCGTAATGACCTAACTATCGACAAACTAGTATATCATCTGAGTTATCGATACCAAATTTATATTATAGCAACAAATACTTTTTGAAATGCACCCATCGATATTGCATGATGAAATATCGATGAAGCTATCGCTACATGAAATATCATACCTTTTAACGCGGTAATATTACATATTTTCGGTATTTTTGAAGTCAATTACTCCTAAACGATAGAAAACCCAAAGTTGAAAAAACCCCTTATTGTTGATGATGTTTCTTAAAGTCAAAAGCTATTAGAAACACGATTGAGCAGTTTTGGCTCGATAGAAAAAATCCTAAATATAGGTCTACACTGTTACTGTCAACTCTAGTTATGACTAATATTTTGAAGTATAAATTTTGAAAAATATACATCAATATTTTTCTATGATAATACAAAAAGAGTAATGTTATTTTTTTATAATTTCATTTTAGTTTTTGATTGAAATGAAAAACCATTGAAAAAGTTAAAAAGTGTGGTTATGTTCTTTACTGTTTACACGCAAAGAAAAAGACAGAGACAACTGGTCCAAACAATACCTCGCCTTAATAGTTATTATCGCCACTGCCAAGTAATGAGAGCCATTGTAACACGAATGCTAGCACGAGAGTTACAATGGCTAATTCCGTGCAGTGGCATACAATACTTTTTCTACGACCATAAAATTAAAAAAATAAATTAAAAAAACTTAAAACCGACTTTAAAATGAAATTCACTCAAAAGTGTGAAATAATATTATTATACTTAAATACACAAAATTAACCAACAATAATGAAATCAAAGGCGGGTACGAATTAAATTAGAGGCTTGAACTTTTTTTTGAGGTCGGTGTCAGCAAACCATCTAATCTAAACCATTTAATACGTAAGTAACTGTGTGCTGGTACCGACCTCAAAAAAAATGTAAGCCCCTTATTTAATTCGTACCCGCCTTTGATTTCGTTATTGTTGGTTAATGTTGTGTATTTAAGTATAATAATATTATTTCACACTTTTGAGTGAATTTCATTTTGAAGTCGGTTTTAAGTTTTTTTAAACTTTTTTATTTCATTTATTTTTAGTGGTAATGCTATCTATCTAGCAACGTTAAATCCCATCACCTATACTCACCGATAGGAGTTATCAAATCATAATACATGTGTTTCATTAACAGATACAGAGTCCTATGGCTTCCATCATCATCTCAGCAGCATGAAAGTTAAGGAGTTAAATCGTCCATCATCAGCTCATCTGAATAACCTGAAGGAATACAACTATCGGTCTATGTATACCTACGTATATATCTATCTATAACATTCAAAAGAATTTTCGTGCATGTCCTAACCATTAAGGAGTTGTATCTTCCTACATCAGCTTATCAACATGAGAATATGACTAACAGACGCAAGTATATTAATAGCTTTAGAAAACATTTGAATCACGTAATAAGTGCCTTTAAAATTCAAATTTTTCATTATTTTTGAAGGGTTGCTCTCGATTTCCCTGGGATCCCATCATCAGATCCTGACTTGGTGACAATGGAACTCCTTCGGGAGTATACTCTTTCGAATGAAAAGATAATTTTGAAAATCGGTCCACAATTGACGGAAAAATCGATGAACATACATCAAATATATATATATATATATATATATATATATATCATTGCAGCTCATATACGTCCCCACCGAGGGGCTCGAGCCTACCCTGAATCAGGGCGACTAGGCCTTAGTCGACCACGCGGGCCCAGTGCGGGTTGGTCGACTTCACACACAACCTTCGAGTTTCTTCGCAGGCGTGTGCAGGTTTCCTCACGATGTTTTCCTTCACCGTTAAAGCAATCGGTAAGTATGTACGTAAGTTTTTGAAAAACTCATTGGTACATTGGCCGTCCAGATTTGAACCCGGTACCTCTGGTTAGATGGACCGAGTCGTTACCGGTTGAGCCACCGACGCTTCAATATATATATATATATATACAGTCGAACTTAGTACCTCCTCCTTTTTGAAGTCGGGAATAAAAATACATTTAAATTTTGATGTAATCATAATATTGAATTTTTGAAGCCTAATCCATTCATGAAGGGTAGGACGCTTTCACTTTGGCTCTCTGACCACGATACGGCCCAAGTACTCCAGTTCACGGTCGATTCTAAAAAATACTATCCCAGACTTATTACATTTTGAAAAGGTGCTATTCCTACGAAAACATCTCAAAATTCTTAGAATGTTTAGAAAAACTTTCTTTTTCAGATGTTTATTCAGAAATCAACCTAAATAAATTATTTAATGAATTTCACGAAATGTTTTGTTTGTTTTACGATCTTTGCTTCCCAATTCAGAAAGTAAAAACATCGAGCAAACCTTTCCTGGGTTGGATTTCAAAAGGAATTAAAAAGAGCTGTAATACAAAAAAGGCTCTTCGGTATAAGTATTACTCAAATAAAACGAATCAGAGTAGAAATTCGTACCTAAATTATGCACATCTGTACAAGAAATGTATCCATAAAGCTAAAAAAATGAATAAATTGCTAGGAGTAAAAATATTGTAAAAGCTACATGGGATATAATAAAAAGGGAAACAGCACAAAATGACATGAATAAATATATTGACATAATTCAAAATAATAATACAATAATTAATTTTCCTTATGACACAGCAAATGCTTTTAATGATTATTTTATAGACATGACAAACACAATAGACAATCCTGAATTCAATAATGTTTTGACTAACTCTAAGCGAAAATTACAAAACTCAATTTACCTATCACCTGTAAATTAAATAATTATTGAGAAAGCAATAATGTTACTAAATAATACAAATTCAGTGGGTTATGACAATATTTGCACTAAAGTCTTGAAGGCATGTAGAACTCAAATTAGTAAGGTACTCGCATATCTAATAAACCTTTCGATAAAATCTGGGACCTTTCCTGAAAAATTAAAATTATCGATCGTAAAACCACTCTTTCACAACCAAAAGGCGACAAAGATTCTATGAAAAATTATCGTCCTATTAGCTCTCATACCCATATTTTCAAAAAAAATTGAGAGAATTCTTCATGACCAACTGGTATGCTTTTTCAATAAACATGACGTAATCAAGGAAAACCAGTATGGCTTTCAAAAGGGGAAATCTACCTCTCTTGCGGCATTCAACTTAGTTAAGGAAATCAGCAGGGATTAAATAATAAGATGTACACCACAGGCCTGTACTTTGATATGTCTAGGGCTTTTGACACCGTGTCACATGATTTACTTTTGTCCAAACTGGAACATAATGGCATAAGAGGTCCTGCCTTAAATTGGCTCAGATCATACTAGAGTAACAGAACACAATGTGTAGAAGTCTTGAAATTGAATGAAAAACATGAAACTATCTCATGTTACTCAAGTTCTAGAAACAACAGTGTTGGCGTCCCTCAAGGAAGCATACTGGGTCCTTTGCTGTTCTTAATTTATATTAATGACCTGCCCGAGGTGACAAATCAAAGAAGTATTCTCTTCGCAGATGATATTTCGGTAGTAGTAACGTCAAGCAAAAACATGACAATAGATCAGCATTTGGGCAACATAAATGATATTTTAAGAAACATAATTTTATGGTTACTTAAAAATAAATTGACACTTAATATAAATAAGTCTAAATTCATTAATTTTAATAGCTACAATGACATGATTAATATATTTTACGACATAAAACTAAAAATCAAAAGTGAAACTGGAAAGACCACATTGAGATAGTTTGCACCAAACTAAACAGATTCATTTTTCCTTTATATAAAGTAACTCAAGTAGCTTCAAGAACAACAGCTATGACTGCATACTACGCGTACATCGAATCGGTACTTAGGTATGGACTTATAATTTGGGGAAATGGCACAGATGTAGGAAAAGTTTTTGTGTATGTATCACGGAATGTATGTACGGAACTCTCTCCCTCGAGTCCGACTCGCACTTAGTAATTTTTTTTTAAAGTAAAGGATTTTTTTCTTTTAGTAAAATTTGATTTCTTCAAGATAATTAATCGCATTTTCCCTTCGTTTCGTTTCTAGGATTCCGTACCCAAAGGATAAAACGGGACCCTATTACTAAGACTGCGCTGTCCGTCCGTCTGTCACCAGGCTGTATTTCATGAACCGTGATAGCTAGATAGTTGAAACTTTTACAAATAATGTATTTCTGTTGCCGCTATAACAACAAATACCAAAAAATAGAAAAAATTAAAAAATAAAGGGGGTCTCCATACCAAAAACGTATTTTTTTAACGCGAAGAAATTCGCTCCACCTAGTATGATGGTACGGAACCCTTTGTGTGCGGTTCTGACTCGCAATTGGCTGCTTTTGCTACCCTGTATTAATACAAAAAGAAAGAAGGATTTAGAGATTGGCTGGCCAACGACAACGACAGCATGACTCTGTCTTTATGTGGTTCTTTGATGTGGTGTTATGGTAGCCTAACATACCATTGGTGGGGTAGCCATCAGATAGCACACTGGAGGGCAAATCGGTTAAAAGCCCGCTGGAGTTCATAAATCCTATACAAACGTAGTATTTGATTCATTTGTTAACCAAAGAACTGATTTTGGAATAATTTAATATCGATAATCGGGTGACGTATATCTGTGTCTGTACCGCATTACTTCTTTGAAAAACGAAACAGGAATCCATTATTAATCAATAAACTTGTTTTTAAGTTATAAGACGGAAATTAAGTTTATTGGAATTAAATGGATTCCAGTTTCGTTTTTCAAAGTAGTAATTCGATACCGACACAGATATATACGTCATCCGATTATCGATATAAAATTATTTCGAAATCGGTTCTTTGGTTAACAAATGAATCAAATACTACGTTTGTATGGGATTTGTTACACTTAGATGAAGTAGTCGCTGTAGACGAGACCGGCTTGGAGCAGAGATTATGGTAGGTGAGGTAGGAGCAACTAAGATATATATTTCGGATCATCAGAAGGGTTTTGGCCGTATCTAAGAAATAAACTCATCTTCGAGAAGTTTTGGAGTGTACAGTCAATATTCACACACGTTTGCAACACGAGGCTTCACGATGATTCGGATGAAAACCGATTATTATATAGACTGCGATGAGTTCGGCACGGGGCTGGCTACCCAAGCTGACAGTTCAGCTGGTCGATCAAAAGTGCTCGTAAAATAATTGGCGCCTCTGTCGTAGCCTCTGTAGGTAGGCTGCATTGTCTTTAATGGTTCGATAATCACAAGGATTCTGATTGGCTAACAAACAAGTACCAACTTCCGGGTTCAGGTCTCGCACAGACCACGCCTTGGCCAAAGATGACTATTATTACTACCCTAGCTAACAGCTTGACGTTTCAAGATAAAACACACGATGCTTCGACGCATGCATAGATGGCGCCACGTTCTTGCGCTCCGACACGGCCATCCTGACGGCGATGCGTGCCCAGCAGCTGCCATAATCAGTAATGAGGAGTGGATGTGTGTTTAAGTTAGGTATTCAGATTACTTAACTTATCATAAATCCACTACAGATAAGTAGGCTTGTGGTATGGCCCTAGAATAGTACCACCCGTCTCTTCCCGAGGGTGTTGTAAGAGGTGACTAATGGATCAAAGACCGGAGGATGGGCAGCAGCGCCTTTTCTGCATACCGTGCCACACACCGCGATCGCCCACCTGCCTGCCAAGCGATTGCACCTTTGTACAGCAGTGAACGTTGCCTGACTGATGTGATGACGATGAGCTATGTAGGTACTTGAACTCCCCTTCCACAGGGCAAAGCTCACGAAAAAAAAGGTAGGTACTTGAACTCCCCTTCCACAGGGCAAAGCTCATAAAAATAAAGGGAATACGTAGAGGTCGATGCTGTGTGACACACAGAGGCTCTAAAATGATAAAGGTCAGGTCGATGCTGTGCTCTAGGCGCATATTTCCATATGCGCCGTGGTACACAGGGGCCCTAAAAAAAAAGGAAAGGTCGATGCTGTGCTCTGGGCGGTCTTGTACGCCGTGGTACACAGGGGAAAAGGAATGACGGTAAAAATGTGAAATAGTTTGCAGTCGTCACTACAAGTATCATCAGGAAACCTGACCAAATAACACTGGCTGTAAACAAATCTACACGGAAACGACCAAATCATATGGTCGGCACCATGTTTTTCTTTGTTATAGCTTATGGTTAGTTAGTTTATGGTCAGTTAGTCTATGATGGTTCCGAACCAAGGTGTCGTGTCGGCTCCTTGCCGACATTGAGTCGTCAGACTAAAGAGTCGGACAACCAGCTGTCGTCAGTCTGTAGCATTGTCAATGGTAGTCGTGCACCTACTCAGTGCCTCTTAACTTGCACTGACGCAACAGATAACAACAGATTTCTCTTTAATGAAAACTGCTCACCCGATGGAATTCCAGTATTGTGCATCAACCACGCAAAGGTCGACTCTCTTCTCGATCACTGGGGCAGCTTCACAGGTGCTTCCCTCTTGGCTGCATCGCTTCAAGCAGCTAGACATGTAGTGGCCCTGCCCCTTGCCGATATGGGTCGTAGATACACAGATCCGTAGTAGCAATCCATGCACGTGCATTCACATCCGATCTATAGGGGTTGAAATCGGGTAACCTCAATTCATGGGACGATGATGGCATCCGCGTGGCTAGTATCAGCGTCAGAATATTCTGATTTCGTTGTTCCAGAAGCACTTTCTATTTTGTGTTGCTCACATCACTATCTGGAACACGTGGGGCGTCCATGTCCTATCCCAATTCTGATTTCGGATCATCAGAAGGGTTTTGGCCGTATCTAAGAAATAAACTCGTCTTCGAGAAGTTTTGGAGTGTACAATCAATATTAACACAATACACACGTTTGCAACACGAGGCTTCACGATGATTCGGATGAAAACCGATTATTTTATAGACTGCGATGAGTTCGGCACGGGGCTGGCTTCCCAAGTTGACAGTTCAGCTGCTCGATCAAAAGTGTTCGTAAAATAATTGGCGCCTCTGTCGTAGCCTCTGTAGGTAGGCTGCATTGTCTTTAATGGTTCGATAATCACAACGATTCTGATTGGCTAACAAACAAGTACCAACACTACCAACTTCCGGGTTCCGGTCTCGCACAGACCACGCCTTGGCCAAAGACGACTATTATTACTACCCTAGCTAACCGCTTGACGTTTCAAGATAAAACACACGGTGCTTCGACGCATGCATAGATGGCGCCATGTCCTTACGCTCCGACATATATATTTCGGATCATCAGAAATGTTTTGGCCGTATCTAAGAAAAAAACTCATCTTCGAGAAGTTTTGGAGTGTACAATTAATATTCACACACGTTTGCAACACGAGGCTTCACGATGATTCGGATGAAAACCGATTATTTTATAGACTGCGATGAGTTCGGCACGGGGCTGGCTACCCAAGTTGACAGTTCAGCTGCTCGATCAAAAGTGCTCGTAAAATAATTGGCGCCTCTGTCCTAGCCTCTGTAGGTAGGCTGCATTGTCTTTAATGGTTCGATAATCACAAGGATTCTGATTGGCTAACAAACAAGTACCAACTTCCGGGTTCCGGTCTCGCACAGACCACGCCTTGGCCAAAGATGACTATTATTACTACCCTAGCTAACCGCTTGACGTTTCAAGATAAAACACACGATGCTTCGACACATATATAGATGGCGCCACGCCCTTGCGCTCCGACATATACATTTGCTGGAGGGTGAGTGGTGGGGAAACAATAGCCAGAATTCCTCCGTGGGAATCCTGCAGGGACTATTTAAAAAAATACACAATTTTAACGGCTCCTAGTCTCTATATTATTGTTCTTTTAATGGATTTGGTGAAACACAGATCAGTTTTCGAATCCGATGAGGTGATAAATTTGCGTATGAGTACTAGGAGAGAATCCGTGGCATTTTTTCATAGACTTCCGAGTTCCGAAAGAATTAAAAGTAGAAACTAGGGTTGGCATTTTCAAGAATAAATTAAAATTGGTTTTGTTGGAGAAAAATTGTTATTCTATTGATGACTTTTAATATTGTGACATTAAAATTTTATATTTGATATTAAAATTGTTTTTATAAAATTTTAACATACAAATAAATATTATGTTATTATGTGATTAGATTTATGTTTCTAAAATTGTTTAGCACATAGATTGTCTGTTCTTGAAATTAATGATGATGATGAAGGCATGGGAGGTTGAGCTTGTGATAAACTGGGTTAGCCCACTGATAACAACGACTTATTGATAAAGTAAAATAATGATAAGGTTAGGTACTATGGCTCGAGTACATTATCGGACTAACTGGCAATAAATAACTGCACGAATCAATTAAAAATATAAAACCCAGCTGCACAAAAACTTAACCCTTCTTTCTGGCCAGTCGGGTAAAAAATATGTACCCTATGTTAGTCACGGGACATACAACTTAAAAGTACTTACATACTCTTTATTACAAGCTTTTATTTAGTTTCATCTGACCTGGTGTCTGTCACATCAGCTCATATATACGTCCCCGCCGAGGGGCTCGAGCCTACCCTGAATTAGAGCGATCGGGCCTTAGTCAACCACGCGGGCCCAGTGCGGGTTGGTCAACTTCACACACAACCTTCGAGTTTCTTCGCAGATTTGTGCAGGTTTCCTCGCGATGTTTTCCTTTACCGTAAGAGCGTCGGATAAACGTGCATATGAGCTCATAATTCGAAAACACATTGGTACGTGGCAGGACTCGAACCACGACCTCCCGGATAGGAGGTAGCGGCACTTGCCGTTGCGCCACCGACGACCCGGTGTCTGTAATGAAATGAAAATAATGTCTGAAGTGGAAGCTTTTAGAGTTTTTCGAAAATTATTTTTAGGGTTTATTTTATTACTGCATGCAAAAAAATCGTGGACTAACTGATAGCTACCAATCACTCATCTGAACGAGGTCGGGGGGGCCCGTGAGCCCAATAACCATTACAATGGAGTGAAATGGAAAATATACCGGCGCGGTCGCGGCTGAGTCATCGCGCATCTATCTATGATTGATGATAATGACGCAGGTACCCAATGGTTGCAGACGGACAAACAAAACTCGCTGTTTCGACTACATATAAATAGTAAAGACCCGTGGTCCAACTAGCTGGATAGGGCAGTTGGACAACTGCCCCGCACGCTTTAAAATCGTGTAACATTCGTACAAAATGCATAAAAATAACATTTAGTCGAATTGAGAACCTCCTCCTTTTTTTAAGTCGATGGTCAACTCATAAACGTCCCCACTGCCGGGGCACAGGTCTTTCTCCAAGCTATACTCCACAGTGGAGGATCAAGTCAAGGGTAGGTTGTAGGGCTAGTGGCAAATCCCACTTTCAGAAGTTTTTCAAGCCGCCTGGTTGGACAAAGCAGTTGGACTACTGCCCCGCACCGGCCTATCAAAGCGCTAAGTTCACTCAATCCGAGCAGGTTGATACGTGTTTCAATAATATCAAACGTAAGTCTAACCATTTTAAGTTCAAATCAATGCGGGCTTCAACGCGGCTGTTACGTTGAAACCGAACGCACAATTCTCGATTTTCACTTGTATTTATTACTTTTCATTACTTTCAAGTAAGTTAAAAAAAAAGTTTATAATTAAAATGAAAGGTCTTAGAGTCACCGATTTTTGTATGTTGGTTTCATTCAACATTAACTATTTGTTTTAGAGATATTTTGCAATTATTGCGAAAAACAGGGTCTACACTATAAAATTGTTTCCATCAAAAGTCGTCATATTTTTAAAATTGTATTCAATTAAATCAAATTTTTATTACTTTAAGTATATTATGTGTTTTTTCCACGGTGATAAATTTTTACAGTCTTTCAATAATTTGAATTGAATATTGTTATTTGACCCATTTTAAGGCCTTAAGGCTTAGCGACTGCCATCTAGTGGTAGCAACCGGCAACAACGGCTTGACATGCCTCAAAGCACAAAAACGATCGAGAAAAATGCCACTGACAGTCGAACCCGTCCAGGTAATAGTCGAAGAGCGGGCCGTATGCAACCCTACCTCATCGAGTAGCAAGATGCGACCTATCTAGGGCGTTGCACATTAAAAAGGTAAGTCTTAAAGTACAGGGTTACCTGGGCGTAACCTGGAGATTTTTGTACAGTAAGCAAAAAAAAATACATTAATTGGGTTGAAATTACCTCATCGAGTAGCAAGTAGGTACCTGGTACATTCAATAGTACTTATCAAGAAGTGCCAAAATCTACAGAGTTGCCTCGCCCAAACCTGGCACTTTTGTGAGTCAGCCTAATTTTAGGGTGGCTAAAAATTAAAGAGCGCCCTGTATGCAACCCTACCTCATCGAGTAGCAAGATGCTACATATCTAGGGTGTTGCATATTAAAAAAGTAAGTCTTAAAGTACAGGGTTGCCTGGGCGTAACCTGGAGCATTTTGTACAGTAAGCAAAAAACGTATCATTTTTTTGGGTGTAAATTACCTCATTGAGTAGCAAGTAGGTACCTGGTACATTCGATAGTACTTATCAAGAAGTACCAAAACCTACAGGGTTGCCTCGCCCAAACCTGGCACTTTCGTGAGTCAGCCTAATTTTAGGGTGGATAAAAATCAAAAAAATTACGTCATCGGGTAGCAAAATGAAACTCATGCCATTCGTTAGTTCTAGCGATACTGTTAATAAAAAAATTGGGTTGCCGGCCCAATATCTGGAGCTTTTCTTAGTCGGCCGAGTTTTATGTTCGATCTTAAATATTGACTGATGTAAGAACAACGTAGAAATGAGTCGGATTGAGATTGATTTGATGTGATTATACATTACAGGTATAAATTTGAAGCAACATCACCTTGAAAATTATGTACGGTTAGCAAAAACCACGCCTCAGAAAGTTAAAAAAAAATACAGATAATTTTGAAAGGCGTGTTCGTACATTCTTTTTTATTTGAGATTTTGATAAAAACTAAATGTTTAGTAACGAAAAAGTACCTAAAAAAACATGAAAAATATAGGAAGTGATTCTTACTATGTTTTGCAATTAGGTCTACTGTATATTTTTTTGATTTTTAGCCATCCTAAAATTAGGCTGACTCACAAAAATGGTACTTCTTGATGAGTACTATCGAATGTACTAGGTACCTACTTGCTACTCGATGAGGTAATTTACACCCAACTAATGATACATTTTTTGCTTACTGTACAAAAAGCTCCAGGTTACGCCCAGGCAACCCTGTACTTTAAGACTTACCTTTTTAATATGCAACACCCTAGATAGGTCGCATCTTGCTACTCGATGAGGTAGGGTTGCATACGACCCGCTCTTAGTCTATAACGACCGTGCTTCGGGTCAGTTAACCTGTGTGATCGATCCAACCACGCAAATCGTTTCTGAGCTATGATCACTCCTAACTGACACTACCATTAGTAAAAAAATTAAAACCTGACTGCATAAAGACTTGACCCCTCGTTTTTGACCAGTCGTGTAAGAATGTATCATATCCTCGTCAGGCCCAGTGTCATTTCTTCTTCTCTTATTTAAGATAGATAGATAGATAGATAACACGTTTAAGAGCTAGGCTCTTGTCGGTGCAGCATCCATGTCAGTTCATTTGTGCAACTTCTTCTCTAATTTAAGAGCTAGGCTCTTGTCGGTGCAGCATCCATGTCAGTTCATTTGTGCAACTTCTTCTCTAATTTAAGAGCTAGGCTCTTGTCGGTGCAGCATCCATGTCAGTTCATTTTTGCAACTTCTTCTCTAATTTAAGAGCTAGGCTCTTGTCGGTGCAGCTTCCATGTCAATTCATTTGTGCAACTTAAAGAATACTATTAATTTTATGCGTTGCGGCCCGAGTACCATACTGAATAATTATGGTTAAATTTCCACCCAGTGTCCCTTACAAGCGATACATTTTATTTTCGCGCCAGAGATTTATATTTCGCGGCATTAATTTTTCCGCAACTTTTTTCCTATTGGTCATTGATTTTAAAATGGAGGGGTGGACTTATCATTCTGTTACCGGCCAATAGTGTCATAGTAAATCGCATCCATGTGTCATCATGAGCGTCCGTCTAAGGAAAGTTGAATTTAAGTCGCTATTGTTACTTATAATCTTTGTGTTTTTAAGACGTATAAATAAAAAATTTTGAAATTAGGAAAATCTTTTGTGCAAATATTATATTTCAGTTTACTATTAAAGTCGAGTAGTTACAATTATTAGAACTTTGGTGTCACTTATAATGGACATTGGGATGGACCCTTATCAATAGTTTTTTATTTTATTTATTACAGTGGTTGCTGATAGAGATACTGATTCTGTCATCGAGGACTTCGATTCTTCAGATGAGGATTTAGGTGACCCGGAATATTTTCTAGAAGGCATATAGCGAAAAGTGATTCAGATGCATATGTGCATATCACTAACCTAGTAAACAGAATAAAAAGATGTTGCTATATCTATGCTGATCTAAGGAATAATGTAGATGATGATACTCTAATGCTAGTATACTTTTCCATAAGGCAGTCTCTTTGACTGTATGGGATCACTGCATGGGTTAGTTGTGGCTCCACTATATTATCAACACTAGAACGAGCCCAAAAACTTAATTTAAAAATTATAAAACGTAAACCAAGGCTGTTCCCTGCTGAGGAAATATTTGAAATTTCTAAAGTACGACAGGCAAATTATGGTCTACTTTGCGAAAAATGTCAAAGAAGTACTGTCATATCAAAACAATCGTACCTTACGAAGTACTACTATCAAAACCTTTAAAGCACCTTTTCAACACACTGCTGCTGCCAGAAAATATTTCTCGGCTATTTTACCACAAGAATTAAAGAATCTAATATTTAGTTTTCGTGATGTTAATGATTCGATAAGACCTCATTGTATTAAAATCCTAAATTTAAAAATAAAAAAATATCTCTTAAAATACAATAATAAGCAATTTAATGACATATATAATAGTTTGATTAAGGTTACTGTTACTTATACCTAAAATTATTTTATTTTTAGTTTAGTTCATAAATAAGCTTTCTGTATCTGCTTTATTATATTATTTTTTTTACCATAACTTTAACTGAATTGCTGCACTGACCGTTCTCCCTAGCTGATTGAAACGTTTACTATGTAAATGTTCTGTCGTGTACCCTAACACGGGCTTGGGTCTTTTTGGGACACTACTGTGTTTCACGGCAGTCTGTGGCGCTTATCTTGGTTTTTTTAATCTTTTGTTTGCTTTTTGTACTTGGTGATGGTAAATGTGTACATACTTTTTATGTAACAATAATAAATAAATAAAATACGGTCGATTTCGGTCAATCACATGAAATTCATAACGAAATTGAAGACCTCAAAGATACTTTGCAAGAGTCAACAAGCTTAATTTCGTTAAATCGTAACCGTCGTGGTCGCGGAGCTGGTCAAAGCTGAGGTCGGGGCCAAGGAGCACGAGCCGGGTAAGAGGCCGCGGCAGAGGATGCGGTAGGGAAGCTAGGGAAATTTTCTAGTTATTAAAATGTTTAAACTAACAATGGATTTCCATCATAAAATAACATGACTGATTGTGAGTTATGTAAGATATAATTAAAGTTTGTGATGATGAGTGACATGTTTTTGTAATGGAAACCTTTGATTAAAATTAATTTTCCCAAATAAAGGTAGTAAGAATTTCAATTGGTTTGAACGCCTAATGTACATTATAATTCCTTTATAAAAATCAGCTGATTATGAATTACCATCTCAATGTCCTTTAAAAGGAACTAAATAAATGAACCAAAACATGGTGTCAAAAGATTGGATACTACCTCATTGTACCACTGAATACATAATATAATAAATCTAAGTACTCTGGTTCCATAAAAATGACAATATAGGTAAAGGTCTGGGCCGCAGGGCCTAAAACAATGTAGTCCTTTTACAATGACACTGGGTGGGAATCAAAATTTGCTTGACAAAGTTTGGGCCTGATGAGATTATGTCACTTACGGGATCAAGACGAATCTAACGACACCTCGCACTCCGAAATCCATCGAGTCGTTTAGGCTATAGAGCGTGCCAAAGAAATAAATACACATACATATGGGAGACTTCCGTGCCTTGCGGCCGATTGCAGCCGCCGCCGGCGGGCACACTCAGACTATGGAAAAATATGGCGCCGCTTCCGAGGCTGCGACAAAGCCGACTCACCAATTACATTCACTAAGCAGCTTCTCCTGGCACCGCTTCCGAGGCTGCGAAAAAGCCGACTCACCACTTACATTCACTAAGCAGCTTCTCCTGGCGCCGCTTCCGAGGCTGTGACAAAGCCAACTCACCACTTACATTCACTAAGCAGCTTCTCCTGGCACCGCTTCCGAGGCTGCGAAAAAGCCGACTCACCACTTACATTCACTAAGCAGCTTCTCCTGGCGCCGCTTCCGAGGCTGTGACAAAGCCAACTCACCACTTACATTCACTAAGCAGCTTCTCCTGGCACCGCTTCCGAGGCTGCGACAAAGCCGACTCACCACTTACATTCACTAAGCAGCTTCTCCTGGCACCGCTTCCGAGGCTGCGACAAAGCCGACTCACCACTTACATTCACTAAGCAGCTTCTCCTGGCACCGATGAATGTATGAAGAGTCCCTAGATTTGACGATGGAACTTGGGGTTTGTGCCCCCGCGCTATTGCCCGGTCTAGACGTCTCCGTAGACGACTGTATGGATTCTTTAGACTTTTGGTTGCACTGCACCTAGATTCTGTGCGGAAAGACCACTGCCGTGGCGTATAATAAAACTAGCATTAAATACAATTTCATTTAAACAATTTTCATCGTCATCATAACAGCCGAAGGACGTTACGGCGCACCAGAAAACGTAGCGTAGGCAGGCCTCCCACTCGGTGGATCGAAGACCCGGTGAAGGTAGCGGGAAAAGTACAAATTAAAAAAAAAAAAAAAATTACGCTGAGCTTTATTGCCTTTTGTATTGCTTTTGTGTTTCCCTTTTTCTTTAAAAAAATACTCCTTTGATGTTAGTATTAGGTATTTATAGGTAAAAAAAAATATTTGTTTTTTTATGTTTATCTACTCTTCTCTTTTTATAATTGTTTTTTTTTTTGTTTATCTACTCTTCTCTTTTTATTTATATTTGTGTACTTAAGCAATACAATAAATAATTCATTCATTCATTCATTCAAACCGCTGAATGGGGGCAGCGCAGAACCGTTCGTCGTGGAAATCCTTGAGGTAGACAATATCATTGATACAGAATCTGAAAACATTATATTCTCGAACTAAGATAATCATCATATCAGCTCATATACGTCCCCACCGAGGGGCTCGAGCCTACCCTGAATTAAGGCGAACGGGCCATAGTCGACTACGCGGGCCCAGTGTGGGTTGGACGAATTCACTCGCAACCTGCGAGTTTCTTACGGTGAAGGAAAACATCGTGAGGAAACTAAGATAATATTGCAATTCTTTTATATTAAGATGTAACAGTCACACTATAATTATGATGAGCGAACCCATTTACACACAATATTATAGGCAGTTCACTTCCATTACACCGAACGCTACTAAGAAATGAGATGTCAAATGGCTTCATTTTATTTGCTTCACTTTTAGGACGCATTAAAGCTATCTACCTCCCCTATATTCTTTGCGCAAGAGTGTTGTCAACATGACAAATACGGTAGTTAAGCACCGCAGCGCCCTCAAATCTTACGACGGTTCTGAGTCCCGCACAAACTCTATACGGGTAATTAGACCGGATCCTTTTAAGAGGTCATATGGGAGGTAATTTGGGACAATTTTGACCCCACATTGTATTATGAAAAAATTTAACCATTTTCGATAAAAATGAGTTTTAATTTTTTTTTTAAGGAAAACCAACTTTACTCTTTCAAAAATTTTTGAAAAAAAATAAATCCTGAGGGATTTGAGGAAATCTTATAAGGCTCGCGCACCACTCACCCTAAAAAACAGTCTTAAAAACGATGTCCACGCGGACGAAACCGCAGGCAAAAGCTAGTAAATTGTAAAAAAATTAAAACTTGATAATTAAAATACCATTAATTCATTTAATTCTATACTCACATTCTTAGTTTTTTAGTACCTATCTCTAGTTTTATCGCAT
The DNA here is from genome assembly GCA_947284805.1 of Coleophora flavipennella. Taxonomy (NCBI): domain Eukaryota; kingdom Metazoa; phylum Arthropoda; class Insecta; order Lepidoptera; family Coleophoridae; genus Coleophora; species Coleophora flavipennella. The sequence continues at coordinate 3,918,142 of OX369269.1, forward strand.
TTTATCTGCAATTGTGTAACTAAGTACAGTATTTTTTGCATCGTTGGATAGTTAGAAATGTGTGAATAAAGAGTGAATAGGCATTATTTGAGTTTGTGTATACCATCCTCGACTGCATCATCACTTACCATCAGGTGAGTTGCAGTCAAACGCACTCAAATTTTTAATAAAAAAAAAGATGTTTTTCGAATAATTTGCAGACTTAATAAACTAGCATTTTTTTGGAGAAAAAATGCTTTTTTGAGAAAAGTTTCACAAAAAACTGTTTTTTAAGTAACGGTCTGTAGTTTCTGTATGGATACAAATTGTTATGATTTTATTATTGGTTATTAAGAACTGATTTGTCATCTTTTTAAAACTCTGAAAAAAAATCTGAGCATTTTTTTAAATAAATTTTTGAAAGAGTAAAATTGTTTTTTCTTAAATAAAAATAATAACTCACTTTTTCTAAAATGGTTCACTTTTGCATAATACAATGTGGGGTCAAAGTTGTCCCAAATAACCTCCCCTATGACCTCTTAAAAGGATCCGGTCTAATACCAGTAACCCTCTTAGATATAATACACAGATAGGTTGTCTAAGGAAAGGATATTGTAAAACATGACGCAGTTAATTATTATAATTTGTTTTCTTCAACTCTACAATATTTATATTCCATCTGTTTATTTGTAATGCCAATTACGTGACGTCCCAGTCTTCAAAGTTTAAGAACTTCCTTTATTACCTTAATTTTATTGGACCTTTTTAAATTAAAAGGATTAAAAAGTTAACATAAAAGGGTCAAAAGTCTCGGTGTTTCGGATTCTCTTGGGGACACTTCAAAGCTGCTTATACTGAGCAGTTTATCGGATCAAATGGGAAGTTTCAATGTTGTTAAGTACGGATTGATCCCTTTCCTTTACAAATAAGGCTTAAAGAAGGAATCTAATTTGCGATAGACATTTATTTGATTTGAAGTCTTTTAGACAATATATTAGCTTCATCTGTATGACTGTAACGGAATCTTTGAACGTGATTTTATGAATTCCGGATCGGAAAAATTTAAGATTATGAATTCAGAACCCACGTATTTCTACATAATATTTTTGGAGTTAAGCACACACACAATGGAATCAGATTATGAAACTATAGCCCAGTTGACACTGCAAGCGGATACAACCAGACTTGTTGTTTGTGTTTTAATTTTGTATATATGGGACACTTCTATTGACGATTACCACGACCGGGAAAAAAGACATGGCAAATAATTAAGATTTTAATACCAAATTCATCATATCAGCTAGTATCAGCTCAAATATACGTCCCCTCCGAGGGGCTCGAGCTTTCCCTGAATTAGGTCGAACGGGCCTTAGTCGACCACGTGGGCCCAGTGCGGTTTGGTCAACTTTACACACAGCCTTTGAGTTTCTTCGCAAGTGTGTGCAGGTTCAACGGCAACTTTTTTTTTTTTTTTAATTCACATTTGGTAAACCCTTGACAACATCTCACCTGGTGGTAAGTGACGATGTTGCCGAAGATGGAAGCGGGCTTACCAAGATTCCCCAACGCAATGGGGAACTGGCTATCTTATCTTCAATACCAATATGTTTTCGAGTTTCGGTATCATATGTAGGTTCTTCTTTTCTTTTCGTGTCTATGGGTTCTTCACTACCGCAATCTCGACCAGAAAGTGGCCACTCCGATTACGTCGACAAGGTCGTGCTCGCTACAGGAGTAGGGACAGGCTGGGCATGTGAAGAGGTGCGCCATGGTCTGTGGTGCGGTTCCGCTGCTGCACTGCATTTGCTGGTTGGTCTGCATACCCTACTTTATCAGGTTCTCCTTGCAGCGACCCACCTGTGTGCGGAGTTGTGAGAAAACAGGTAAAATAAAATAAGAACGTGACTGAAAAACAAAGTACATGGGTACATACCTATGAAGGTTTCAGCAATCAAAGTTCATTTTCGCGACCTGTAGCTCATCTTAAATGTCCGGGGAGCAATCTCACTTTGTGTTTTCTTATACATACATACATCGTTTTCACAACTAAAATAACTCAATTCATTTTTACGAAAATTGCGCCATATTTAATTTATCTAAGCACACGTACGTATGCGTAAGTTTTTTTTTAATAGTACCATAAATAGATTACATTAAGGCTTAGGATAATATTATTGTAAGCATCAAAACCTCCTTGGAAAAGATGAACCTACTCCTTTGTGTAACCAATGCACTTCATTCATATATATTCTCCTTTCTTCACAAAGATATAACCCAAAGAGATTTTAATCAGCTAGCGTTATACTAACCTCGCGAAGGAACAACCAATCTCTTTTAAAATTCTCCTATCAAAAGTCTTAAAGAAGATTCTGATTCTGTACCTTTGGCTATTATATTTTTAATTTGCTAGAAATATCTTGTTCCTCCGAGCTAGAAATAAAAAAATGGCAACGCAGATCGTCATAAAATTAACTCCATAATATCAAAACGATCAATTGTCGCTGAGAATACGGCTTTAAACCAATTTTCAGCAAAATTGGACTTCTGAAATTCGCTCTAAAATAGCTTGCAAGATTTACCTAAACATACTAACATACAAAAAATGCAAGTTAAATAATAGCTTGTAAAAACTTTTATTTTCAAGCGTTTAAAAAACGCATGTCTGTGTTAAAATGGAATTGTCGATCGGCAGGGCGGACTTGAAAAACAATAATGGACCACCGAATTGAAAGCGGACATTTGGTTGTATTGTTCCATCCTCCATAAGTTCAACCACCTCCGTGGCGTAACGGTTTAGTCACACCCTGGACACTTCATACAACGGGCCAGAAATGACATTCATAAAAATGAATGACGGAACACTCAAAGTGGCGGCCAAACTGTAACCAATCTGTATCAATCTGGGCGACGAGGGGGTAAGGTCGGAATCTAGAGAGCGGCAGGGAGTGTCCATACTGTATTTTAGAACTAATATATACTTTGGTTTAGTCCATTAGCTTCAAATCAGAAGGTCGCAGGTTCGATTTCCGGCGGAGTCTACTTAGAGTAAGACTCGGTTTGGTTGGTGGAAGGGCATTTTCTAAGCCCGCCTGGCTAGCTACCACCATCTTATCGTCTTATCGAAGTCTTGCCGCCAAACATCAATGCTAACAACATTGATGTGTTCCGGTTCGGGATAGCCAGTTCCCAGTTTCGTCGGGGAATCTTGGTAAGCCCGATTCCTTCTTCACGTCACTTACCATCAGGTAAGATGATGCCGAGGGATTACCAATTGTGAATAAAAATAAACCTTTAAGCCTTTTTTCTCATTGTTTCATCCAACACTGTTGTGCTGTCATTTTCTTAGCTTCTAGCAGCATAAAAGAAATTATGCTAAGGGCTTAACAATTGTGAATTTGAAAAAAGGTACCTACTTATCAGCGTTACCAGGTTTTTTGCGTCAAGTGCGATTCGATCTCAAGTTCAAGGGTTCCGTACCGCCACACCTCTCCACACAAGTATAACAATGATACCTATTCATTTCAAACAAAAGAAATCAACGCGAACGAAAAAAAAAGAGTTTTTTTTTTTACCAGACTACCCTAAAAAGAGGCTTATGTTTTTCAGTGTATGTTTATACTGGCTGTTTCGCGACATCATTTTTCGCACTGTCTTTCGCTCGCGGCTAGCGAGCGTAGGCAGGAGTTTACTACAGATCCCCCGGGAACTACATCGGGCTATTTTGATTAGCAGTCTGTCACTTCCCACCCACTCCACTATTTATATCCAAAAAATCACGTAAATCCGTTTCTCAGTTGCGACGCCGCCGTGCGCGACCCTGGAAATAAGTTTTCCCTAGATCCCTCGGGAACTGTCTCGAGCTATGCTTATTAGGAGTCTGTATTATTTCCTACCCCCTCAAACATCTCTGTGCAAAAAGTTACAACAATCCATTGCTCCGTTGCCACAAAAAAAAACTCTACAGTAATGTACACACACATATCTAGACCCACGGCAGTGTGTCAGCCAATTTAAAAAACAACAAGGCGTTGGGTTATAAGGTTATTAGGCCTCTTTCGACATACCCGTAACTTAAGATCTGTTTGACCGACACACTAGCGATTTTTGTGTGCCTAGTACCATTCCTAAGACATTCATGACCGAAAATCACTATTTTTACCACTCAATCACTCACTTACCCATCAATATTATAGATCACTTCCAGGTGACTTAGAAACTTGAAATTTGGCATCGAGGTAGTTTATTGGACTTATACAAAGGAAAAATTAAAAAAAAACAGTCAAGGGTAAGACACACGTGCACAAGTACGACTCACACTTGGCTGTTGTTCCATATCACAACTACTCATCAAAATATATATAGCCATCTGGTTGAATCTGCCATTTAATTGAACAGCTAGCTCATTGATTGAATGGCGATATTCAATTGAATGACTATAGAACAACTGGCCAAGTCTTTTAATGCAACGTTTAACGACTTGGCTAAACGTCATTTAGCCAAGTCGTAACTACGAAACTCCGAATAAAAGCTTTGATTTCTTCATACCCCCATAGGTAGCAAAATGCTGCGCAGAAGAAGAAACGCTACTCGCTATACGCTACGCGCAACACACTTCGCGGCATACGCTACGAACTATATGCTACGCGCAATACACTACGCGCCATATGCTACGCACTATACGCTACGAGCTACGCGCTACACTACATATACTACACTACACTGTTTTTTTTTTATTTACAATTGGCAAGCTCTTGGCATCATCTCACCTGATGGTAAGTGATGATGATGCCGAAGATGGAAGCGGGCTTACCAAGATTCCCCAACGCAATGGAGAACTGGCTATCTTATCTTCAAGCCGGAACACATCAATGTTGTTAACACTGTTGTTTGGCGGCAAGACTTAGATATGATGGTGGTAGCTAGCCAGGCGGACTTAGAAAATGCCCTACCACCAACCAAACCGAGTCTTACAAGTTGACCCCACCGGGAATCGAACCCGCGACCTCCTGGTGTAAAGCGAATGGACTATCCATTACGCCACGGGGGTGGTTAAAACTGTTAATCAATCATCGTTCGAGCTAGCTTATAATCAGCTAACTACATGAACATTTAATGACGCTTATTCAATTAACGTTTGGCCTAGTCATTCGCCATTCAATCGAAGGGCTAGCCGTTCAATAAAATAGCAGATTTGACTAGATGGCTGCGACATATAGAAAACTTCCAGGTAACTTAAATACTTGAAATTTGGCATAGAGATACCTAAGTAATTAGGTGTATACAAAGAATAAAAATCGAAAAACCGTCCAAGTACGAGTCGGACTTGCGAAATTAGGGTTCCTTGGTACTAACATTTATAAAAATTTTAGACCACTTCCAGGTGACTTAGAAACTTGAAATTCCGCATCAAGGTATGTTATTGGACTTATTATATCAGCTCATATACGTCCCCACCGAGGGGCTCGAGCCTACCCTGAATCAGGGCGATTAGGCCTTAGTCGACCACGCGGGCCCAGTGCGGGTTGGTCGACTTCACACACAACCTTCGAGTTTCTTCGCAGGCGTGTGCAGGTTCCCTCACGATGTTTTCCTTCACCGTTAAAGCAATCGGTGAGTATAATGTACGTAAGTTTTTGAAAAACTCATTGGTAAGTTATTGGACTTATACAAAGAAAAAAAAGAAAACGGCCAAGTGTACTCGCGCCCCAAGGGTTCCGTATCACACACAACTACTCATCAAAATAAATAGACCAGGTTACTTATTTACTTGGAACCCCGTACCAAAAGTATGGAAAATGTGGTTTCAGTTAAATATTCTTAGATTTTGATATAATATAGATTTTAACGTCCTGAACAAAAGTCTCTATGGGGGCTACCACTGTTGCCGAGTCCCTTTCAGAGTTACGAATGATTTTGTACCAATTAGTGCGTAAAGTTGTGGAGAATATCAATGCCAAAATCCCTACTGTAGCTGTATTCTTTGACATGACTCGTGCCTTCGATTTTGTATCACATGACCTACTGATCGAAAAGCTGAGCAACTTAGGTATGAGAGGCTTAGCGCTTGATTGGTTCAAATCTTATTTAAGCAATAGAATTCAGGCTGTGGAAATAAGACATTTGGATGAAAAAAATTGTGTTACTTCAACCAAATCTGAATTTATGGTAAATAAATGTGGTGTGCCTCAAGGAAGTGTACTTGGTCCATTGTTGTTTTTGCTATACGTTAATGACCTTCCTGAGGTAACACCACAAAAAATTATCTTATTTCCTGACGATATTTCCATCATAATACCGTATAATATTAAATCGCATAATTATGAAACTCACATGAATAATAAAATTAAGGAGGTAATTGATTGGATGGACCAAAATAACTTAATTGTTAATATAAATAAAACTAATTATATACAATTCGGCACAAATAGACATTAAAAATTAAAACCTAACATACGAGTACGTAGCAATGAATCACATATACAAGAGGTTACTAATACAAAATTTCTAGGTGTTGTGTTGGACGATAGAGACTTTGAGAGAAAAACTGAATCGCTATGTGTATGTCTTAAGCAGATTAAGAAATATTTCAACGGTTGAGACTATGCTTTCAGCATACCATGGTTACGTAGCGTCTATTCTGAAGTACGGCTTGTTAATATGGGGACATTCTGTTCATTTTAATAATGTTTTCATGGCACGGAAGAAATGCATACGAGCTATGTGTGCTAAAACTTCCCGTGAGTCATGTAGGCCATTATTTAAGTCGTTAGGACTGTTACCCTTGCCCTGCATGTATATTTTAGAGGTCGCTACTTTCGTAAAAAATAACTTACATTTATTTAAAAAGACGAGAGAGGTGCACAAAAGGATTTTAAGAGACCCAAACAAATTAGTTTTAAACAGTATACCCAAACTGACTCAGAAATCAGAAATCAGAAATCTAAAATCATTTATTGCATTTATCACAGGTTATAAAATAAGATGGTATTGTGTATGGTAAGCTCACTATGATATACCTTAACAGGCGTACAATATAAAGTTAGCAAACAATGTATGTCAAAAAAAAAACATTACAATAGACAGTGTGTAGTAATGTGTGTTAAAATTTATAATGCTTTACCTACTGACATAAAATCAATACCTAATATTATACCATTTAAACGCAAACTTGTGACATTTCTTAAAGAAAAAATATTTTATCCCGTAAATGAACTCCTAAGATGGACATTTTTAACAATTAACATTGACTATGACAATGGCGTTTTATGAAATTATTTTGTAGTATAATTGACTGTGTGTGAATTTTAAAAGTAATAATTATGATAAGATTGATATTTGCATGTCAAATCTGGTGAAATATGAGAACTTCCTATATAATGTTAACAGCTTTGTAACCATATTTTATGCAAATAAATTTTTATTTCATTTCATTTCCATCTTCGGCATCATCATCACTTACCATTAGGTGAGATGATGCCAAGGGCTTACCAACAGTGAATAAAAAAAAAAGAAATGATGAGCGAAATTGGTCCATCCGTTCACGCGTGTTGCGATGACAAAGGGAAATAGCCATTCATTTTTATATACTTACTAGCTGTCCCAGCGAAATTGGTTCCATCTCACACTACACTACCCAACCCTACCCTACCCTACAATACACTCCACTAAACTACACTACACTACCCTGCCCTACCGTAGTCTACCCTACACAACAGTACACTACATTACACTACACTATACTACCCTACTTTACCCTACCCTACCTTCCTCTACCCTATCCTACATAAGAACCTTCTCCTGACTATAACGAACTCAACAAAAAAAGAATTAGCGAAATCGGTAAAGCCGTTCTCAAGTTATAGCGTGACCAGAAGATATAGGGGTTCATTTTAATATAAGTAGTTATAAATACAGGTGACTTTTAATTAGTTCTTGATAGCAAAAGACAATAATGTACTCGTGATTACAAACAACTTTCCCAAAGAAACTATATATCAAATCAGAAAAAAAAATTTTTTGTCCTCGATACTTAAAAAGTTATTAAATCGGCAAATATGTATAAAGGACAAGTTTGGGAAAGTTGTTTGTAATCACGAGTACATTCATATCCTTTGCTATCAAGAACTAATTAAAAGTCACCCCATATATAGATCTACCAACCCGCCAATGAATAATTGAGAAAGTTTGAGTAAGGAGTAAAACATATTTTGCCACTTTTGTAAAAGTTAATTAACTTGTTGTTCACGCAAATAAAAAGTCCTCAAAAAAAAAAAAACCCAAACTTGGGAAAAACAAGATTGCGTTTCTTTTTGCGATTTTCCTTTTTTGTACAAACTAAGTCATAATCATATGAGCCAATTTATACGTCCCCACCGAAGGGCTCGAGCCTACTCTGAACTAGGGCGATCGCACCTTAGTCGACCACGCGGGCCCAGTGTCATCGCAGGCGTGTGCAGGTTTCCTCGCGATGTTTTCCTTCACAGTAAGAGCATCGCATAAACGTATATATGAAATCGAAATTCAGAAACACATTGTTACGTGGCAGGCTTCGAACCACGACCTCCCGGACAGGAGGTACGAGGCATCGGCCCTTGCCACTACGCCACCGACGCCCTATTACGCCAAATTGAGTAGGCAATAACAATGATTAAATATGCATTTAATCATTGTTATTGTGTTTATATTTCACTTTTCATGTTTCGTTAAGAATAACATCATGATCATCATCATATCAGCCGGAAAACGTCCACTGCTGGACAAAGGCCTCCCCCAAGAATTTCCACGACGACCGGTTCTGCACCGCCCGCATCCATCGGCTTCGGCTTCACCAAGTCGTCGGTCCACCACGTTCTATTGTAATTTTGTACTTTTTACTAATGATTTTACAGTAAGATGTGTAATTAGTAAGATTTGTGTGTTGCCAGTGATGACATATGGAACTGAGACATGGTCGCTTACTATGGGCCTCATAAGAAGGCGCAAGGTCACCCAAAGGGCAATGGAGCGTGCTATGCTTGGAGTTTCTCTGCGTGATCGAATCAGAAACGAGGAAATCCGTAGGAGAACCAAAGTAACCGATATAGCTACGTCTTATGGTTGTTGTACCCAAAGGGTGACGGCAAATGCTCGGAGTTTCCCGGACGCGATTGAATCAGAAATCATCTGGAGATCCGTAGGAGAACCAAGGTAGCTGACATAGCTTACAGAATTGTTAAACGTAACTGGCAGTGGGTGGGGCACATAGCTCGTAGAACAGATAGCCGTCGGGGTAGTAAAGTTAACGAGTGGCTACCGCGCAACGGAAGAAGTAGCGTAGGAAGATCACCCACGCGGTAGAACGGCGTCTTGGTGAACGTTGCGGCAAACCGATCGATGCGGCAACGCAGGACCGGTCATTATGAAAATCCCTGGGGAGGCCTTGTCCAGCAGTGGACGTCTATCAGCTGATGTAATGATGATGATGACGTCTTATAATCTGTTACTAGACTCCACTTCTCCGTTGACCCGTAAAAACAATTGCTTCAATTGCTTCTCTAGAGATCTATTGAAAGTAATTGACTCTTACTAAAAAACAAAAAAATCTAAACAAAAACATGATCCTTTCTTGTTTATCAAAAGTTTACATTACATTACAGAATCGCTAAACTGAAGTGGCAGTGGGCAGGGCACATAGCTCGTAGAACAGATGGCCGATGGGTCAGTAAAGTTCTCGAGTGGCAACCGCGCACCGGAAAACGTAGCGTAGGCAGGCCTCCCACGCGGTGGACCGATGACCTGGTGAAGGTCGCGGGAAGCCGATGGATGCGGGCAGCGCAGGACCGGTCGTCGTGGAAATCCTTGGGGGAGGCCTTTGTCCAGCAGTGGACGATTTGTGGCTGATATGATGATGATGATGACATTACATTACTTATAATATAATATTACACTCAGGCACAGACATATATACATACACATACATACTTACATACATTGATTTTATATATATACCTGAAGTACATCATTACTCTGCTCTTTTGGCAGTTTAGATTTCCTGAAATAGCGGTTTAGATGGTAGAGAAGGGGGGGGGGGGGGGGGGGGAATAGTAACATGCATTTCTAAAAATCACAATTTCAAAACTTTAAATTTAAGAAACGAATAAATTTTAAATTATATTAACTTACCTTAAGTTGTGTGTAAAGACCTATTCAACGATACCCCCCACACGGTAGTATAGGTGAACAAAATAATCACCCATACAAGTATAGGAGGTACAATAAAAAAAGTTTCTTTTGTCTCATTTTATTCCATATCTTTATAGTCACAGATTTGCATAACAAACTTGTCTTTGAGAAAAACCAATGTGACATATCGACAGACAGGCAGACAGACGTATATTGCGAAATTGTAAGGGTTCCTAGTTCGACTACGAACCCTAAAAATTAACAAATCAATCACCCGATCTGTCTACACAGAAATCAAAACTGCAAACTTAAAAAAAACATTTTTTTTTAATTCACCATTGGTTATCCCATGACGCCTACATTCATTCAGATTCATGAGTAGATGAATATTGCACACTTTGAAAAGCACCCTGCACCTAATAGGTTTTTGTAAAAGATGGAGAGTCTACCCAAGTCCGATTCCACCTTATGGCGTCATCATTAGGTAGGTGAAACGATACCAAAGGCTCAGCTATCGTCGGAAAAAATGCAAAGACGTTTTCCCGTGGTAAAAAGTAGCGTATGTTCTATTTCAGGACCTAACCCATACGTGGGTCAAGTTTTTTCCCGATCCTTCCATTGGTTGAAACGTGATTGAGTAACATACTTCCATACATACAAACTTTCGCGTTTATAATATTAGTAAGGATGTTTGTGTGCATGTTATGTACGTATGTATGTCTGTTAGTTCGTCTAAGAAGGAATTTATGGATTTTGGAGTGTTAGATGTCGTTAGATTTCTCTTGATTCCTTGGAGTGACATAAAACATATTTTAAAGCAAAGGGTTTTTATTTTTATTTAATTAGTCAAGTTCTTAATACAGACAAATGTCATACTTTCTGATATGATAAAATTACAAAAAAAATTAAACAAGTACTGTATTTTATTGTTTTATTAAATTAACATAAGCCTAAATATTAAAATCTAGGGGTTTAGGATCTAACTACCATAATTAATATATTATAATATTATAATTTTTATAAGACATAAAAATTATATTAGTATTGCTCAATTATTGGCAATTATATTATGTACTTACAATGTTTTATCTAATTATACTAAATATTTGATTATCTTTGATTTAGTAACAAAGATACCAATATTAACTACGTATCTTAAAATAATAAAAGATAATTGGTTAGATCGGGGAAAAGATTTTTTATTTTATTTTGTGTGAACACTCAAGACTTTCTTAGTTTATTTAAATTTAATTAAAACCAGCTAGTTGGACTAGTGGACATCGAATTTGTCGAAAATTTGGTTTTTTGAGTATAAAAACTCTCTAGAAATAAAAGATTGTACTTACCTAAAAGTTATAAGGCTTTTTTTAAATTATTTTTCGAGTAGCTAAAAATACAAACACATGGTTGTGTGTTAAACCTATGAAGTTTCTGTTTTTCAATTAAGACATAAGACATTTGTTGATTCCTTGACACCAAGCACACATACATAATATGGAAACGAATCAAACAACAGGAGAAGAAAAAAAAGACAGATTTTTTTTATTCACAATTGGAATTATCAGTAACATTACAAGTGGGAAAAAACAACAACAACAACAGTTAAATATAATAACTATCAAAGTATGGTGTGTGTGTGTATCACGAACCGCGATCAGCATATACTGCGTGCGGCTTATGTCGCAACACAGCGCTGGCTCTGGCAATTCTGGCCACTTTATCCTAATATCTCAACTATCTCACAATATCTCATCATCTGAATCGATACTTTTTGTTCGTCTTAAGTCGGGCTTTGCCAATATCTCAATCTTTGTCTTTTGACCGATTGCTAAAGTAAACATTACGTATCTGATCCAAATATTCTTAGTAACGCAATCATGTCCACTACCCATAAATCGCGACAAGTTGTTGAACAAAATGGTACATATCCATGGTATAACCAAATTAGAGTAGGCCCCGTTAACTGGAGCTTCTACTCATCATACTGAACAACTGTTATTCCACGACTTCTTTTTATTCACAGTAACGATGATGCCGAAGATGGAAGCGAGCTTACCAAGATTCCCTAACGCAATGGAGAATTGGCTATCTTATCTTCAAGCCGGAACACATCAATGTTGTAAACTCTGACATTTGGCGGCAAGACTTAGATTGTGGTAGTTAAAAGAAAATACCTTACCACCAACCAAACTGAGTTTTACAAGTTTTACAATCGAACCCGCGATCTCCTGGTGTGAAGCGAATGGATTAACCATTACGCCACGGAGGCAGTCAGTAAACTTTGCTGAAATTGCAAAAAAAGTAACTAACTGTTCATCCAACCGATCAGCTAATCGATAAATTTTGTGCATTTTTGAACGGAGGGTCCGAATTTTTTTTTTGAGTATTGTATGGGTTCCTTGGGGAAAGTTATTAAGTATGATGAGTAGAACCCCAGTCAAAGGGTCCTAAACCATGCGCAAGCGCCCTAAGTTCTACCAACATCCTGTCGGATTTTTGATTTTTTTAAATGCAACTGGAACATGTCACTGCCCTCACGATGGCAAAAATATATTGAACAAAATAAAGTTCCCAAGCTGAATCAACTGCACCTTGACGGATCGCCTCAAATACTCCATAAAAGGGGCCGCACTGAGTTGAATCGCGGCACCCGCCGCGCCGCCAACGTTGTCGACGCCGCGATTGATCTCAGGGCGGCCCCTTAGACGGAGTGTTTGACATGAGCCGGCAGTGGCGATCGGCATTCATCAAATTTGCAGTTAATTCAGTGCACGAACTGCACTATAGTTCCTTCGATGAATTAGCTGAATTCAACTCAGGGCGTCCCCTTTGACGGAGTGTTCGAGGGCATTTATCTAAGTTGCTACTAATTCAGCGAATTAACTTTACAAGAGTCTTGAATTTTCACATAAAATAGATACGGAGAAACCTTTCCCCGATCGATATATTGTTTAAGTACCAGCTATATATTGTTTAAGTACCAGCTATATATTGTTTAAGTACCAGCTATATATTGTTTAAGTACCAGCTATATATTGTTTAAGTACCAGCTAACGTGATATCAATTTCCACGCATTTATACTAGTGCTCTAAATAATTAACTTTTTTGATATTTTTTAGTCTTTAGTAATAATTTATTTTTTTTATTTATATTTAAGATACAAACAGTCACATACTTACATAGAATGAAAAAAAATTAATAACTTAAGACCTGGTGGATTCCTAGTTTATGGTTATTAAACCAGCAATTTATATTTCTGTACTAGTAGAATAATTGCAAAATAGCGATTTCAAGTCATTTTGTTCTAAGGATAGTATGTTATGATTGTTTTATAACATTTCAAATCTTCATCATAATGGCACTCTATCATTACATCTCTCTTAAAATGTTTATATCTAACATGTATGCACCTAAGTGTAACAATATTTTTACTAAATTAAATATACAAGGTGAGATGTGTTTGGAAAGTCCAAAAATATTTGGCGTATATTTTGGCGTAAATATTTAATTCGAATCATGACGCCGTGGTGTTCGTATCCGCCATTAAAAACTCACCTTGTACAGATTCGTAAAATGTGTCTAAAACTTTTTAATCTAGCAGTAAAATATACTTACTTCTTTTTGCACAATCACGTATATTATTACTAGCTTTTTCCCGCAGCTTTCCCCGCGTGGACATCGTTTTTATGACTGTCTACGAGGGTGAGTGGTGCGCGAGCCGCAAGCGGCTCGCGAGCGTGGACAAGAGTTTTATCCAGATCCCTCAGGAACTATATCGGGCTATTCTGATTAGCAGTCTATGTCACTTCCTACCCTCTCAACCAATTCTATACAAAAATCACTTCAATCCGTCGCTCCGTTTTAAAGACGCTGACGTGCGCGAGTGTGGATATGAGTTTTCCCCAGATCCCTCGGGAACTATGTCGGGATATGCCAATTAGTAAATTATGTCATATCTCACCCCCTCCACCATAACTGTGCCAAAAATCACAGCAAGCCATTGGTCCGTTGCGATGTTAGAGAAATTAACCAAAAAAGAGTTTTTTTTCAGTTCCCTCAGAAACTGCATCGGACAATGCTATTTTCACGGGATAAAAAGTATCCGATGTCCTTTCCAGTGACACAGGCTACCTGTATGCCAAATTTTATCAAGATTGGGTATGGTGTTGAAGCGTGAAAAGGTAACAAACAAACAAACAAACACATTTTCACATTTATAATATTATAGTAAGGATAAGGATAATAAAATCCGTGTAGGTACGGATCAGCAATTCTAGACTTCCGATTCTACTCTCAAAGTGAGATACGTAATTTTCTTGGCTACCCCTGTTTTCAGTATTCAGTAATTCGATCCATTGGTTTTTAAAATTCTAATTTTATGTTCTAACATCACTAACAATACTTAATTTTGAATTACTTCTAATAAAAAAAAACTGTTTTTTTTCACTTTAATCTGAATTTAAAAAAGGAGAGTGTTTAAAAATGTGTGTTGTCTGGACCACTTCAACAGCAATTAATTGTATGGCAAACAAGTGAAAAACAATTTAAAATAATTGAAAACGCTAAACACGTTAAAAACCGACTTCCATCGCAACAACTTAGTACATTTTTGCATTATTATTTTTGGTTTTTGTTAATTTTCTAATAAAGCACTATATCGATTTTAATAAAATTTATATGGGACCACACAGAAAGCACTAGCTTTCAAATAAAAAAAATATCATAAAAATCGGTTCACCTAGTCAAAAGTTCTGAGGTAACACACATAAAAAAACATACAGTCGAATTGAGCACCTCTTCCTTTTTGGAAGTCGCTTGAAAATAAAGTAAACGGTTCTATTTAATTTTTTTAACATCTTTTATACTAATATATTAATTTTAAATGTTCAAAATTCACGGTTAAGGTTAACTCTAATAACAGGCCCCTGCATCATCAGACTAACAGGGTCAAAGTTGAAATTAAGTATAATAATATCGTATAATTTTTACGTGACTGAAATACTTATAAGAAAAATCTCTCGAGAGAATTTTTGAACAATGAAACTAGTTTTTTTATTAGTGATCATTTCAAGTCATCTTTTACCCTTTATTTAGTTTTACGTGGCCTGTGTTGTGGCCGTGTAGAATAGCACCACTACATCTCATCTCGAGAGTGTTGTAGGGGGTGCCTAGGGATCAAAGCTGGAAGATAGGCAGCAACGTGATCGCCAACCGCCAAGCGAAACGATTACTGCGGACCCCTCTTCAACTCGTGAGAGGCCTATGTCCTGCAAAGTATATATATTAGTACTAACATACAGTATGGACACTCCCTGCCACTCTATAGATTCCGACCTCACCCCCTCGTCACACAGATTGATACAGATAGGTTACAGTTTGGTTGTAGAAAGTATAGGATTTCGCCGCCATTTTGTTTGTTCCGTCATTCCTTTTTTGAAATGTCATTTCTGGCCCGTTGTATGAAGTGTCCAGGGTGTAACTATGTGTAGCTGTGGATGTGATCGTATCGTGATCACCATCACATACCAAAGCTGGCTGATAAGCTTCTTAAATTTATGATGGCAAATATGCAAGTCGGTTCAGCAACACTTTTTTAATATGTTTCAAAATATTCAGTACCTATTAATACATAGCATGGTGTATTATGTAAATACCTATTTATAACTATTAATTAATACTTATTATCTTAATGATATAAAATAGACTGTAGAGGATCTACTTTATAATTATTCATAAGTTTGAATTTCGTTTTTTTTTACTGTTTGAGAAAAAAAAAAGGTTTTTGCTTTTGGTGAATTAGACGTAAAAACATGTCTCACTCTTATTTTAACGATAAATAATAACAATTAAAAATTTTGTGCTATTAATTTTCTACGGACAAGTACATGTAATAAAATTATGTATTATTTTCTGATCAAAATAATCTTAAAAAGTCTAAACAAATATATATTTTTTTTGTGGTCCACTGTACAAATCAAATGTGATTTTTAAAAAGGTCTATAAACGTTAAATAAACTCTTTATACTTATCGTGTAAAAGTTAGTAAATATGAAGCGTATTGAGAAGTTTCTTAGTCAGTACAAAAAATATACTCCAAAAATATTGGGTTAGTTAGTTATCTTATAAATTATGCGTTGGGGACGTTTCCACTGGCGCACCTGAAACAAACGGACAAAGTTAGTCTTTCTCATCGACAACCAAACACCTTGTATCTAAGACGAGAACTTCCGAATCAAAATGTTCATGTTTATATATAAAAATGAATCTCTATTTCCCTTGGTCATCGCATCACGCGTGAACAGCTGGACCGATTTCGCTAATTCTTTTATTGTTGAGTTCGTTATTGTTAGGAGAAGGTTCTTATGTAGGGTACGGTAGGGTAGGGAACTGTAGTGTAGGGTAGGGTAGGGTAGAGTAGGGTAGTGCAGTGTAGTGTAGGGTAGGGTAGAGTAGAGTAGGGTAGGGTAGGGTAGTGTAGTATAGGGCAGGGTCGGGTAGGTTGCGTAGTGTAGTGTAAGGTGGTACAAAGTTCGCCGGGACAGCTAGTCGTAGATAAAAGTTGCACCTCAAGACAATTACCTAAGAGTCATGACTAACATCAACATATCAGCTCATATACTTCCCCATCGAGGGGTTAGTTACCGAGCCTACCCTGAATTAGGGCGATCGGGCCTTAGTCGACCACGCGGGCCCAGTGCGGGTTGGTCGACTTTACATACAACCTGCGAGTTTCTCTGCAGGTGTGGGCAGGTTTCCTCACGATGTTTCCCTTCATCGTAAGAGCGTCGGATTAACGTACATATGAAATCTAAATTCTAAATCACATTGGTACGTGGCAGGATTCGAACCATGACCTCCCGGACAGGAGGCGGCGGCCTTAGCCGTTACAACACCGATGCTCATGACTACATATATGACTAACATGTGATGACCTAATGCAGGTATTTGATAATTGGTCGACGCTATGAAATAGTCTTTAAATGAGCTTCAAAAAACTTTGCTTCTTTTAATGTTTCGAACACCTCGACCACAGATTCTCATAAAGTATTTTTGTCTCGATCTGCTGGGACACATTAGGCTTAAAACCCAAAATCTATCATGAAGAGGAGACGCTCATCCCCACTTGCTTTTGCAAAACGCATCAGAACGCATTTTATTTAACTAAAAACTACGATCGTCGGTCGACTGGGAAGCCGCTGGATGCAGGCAGCGCAGGACCGGTCGTCGTTGTAGTCTTTGGGGGAGGCCTTTGTCAAATAGTAAACGTTTTTCTTTACGGTGATGATGCTGATGAAAAACTAAGACAAAAGCAAAGAAAAATTTATCAGCTCCATCATCTACCAGACTCTAGCTACCTAATAACTGTCTTTATTATACTAAATATAATTTTACTAGCTTTTTTCCGCGGCTTCGCCCGCGTGGACATCGTTTTTATGACTGTCTTTAAGCGTAAATTAGTTTCCCATCCCTGTGCAAAAAATCAACAATCCATTGTTCCGTTGCGATGTAAAAGCAATTAACCAAAAAAAAGAGTGTTCTTTTAGTTCCCTCAGGAACTGCATCAGATTATGTTATTTTCCCGGGATAAAAAGTAACCTTTGTCCTTTCCCGTGACACGGGCTACCTGCATACCAAATTTTGTCAAAATTGGTTGAGGTGTAGAAGTGTGAAAAGGTAACAAACAAACACATTTTCACATTTATAATATTAGTAAGGATTAGGTTTTTCTTTTTAAAATGAAACTTTTATTACATGGTCTCAATTTTTTTCGTCTGTATGTTGCATGTCGCGTGACGGTCGCTTTCGTCTGATGGTATGATCGTTTCGTCCTCTGTACCGTAGCGAGAGCAGCCATGATCGTTTCGTCCTCTGTAAAGTTTCATTTTTACCGAGGTTTCATAAAACCACACACTTATTTTTTTATTATCTATGCTACATGCCCACCATGACAGTGGGACGTGCTAAGGAGGTCTTACGCAGTAAGAATAATTTGGATTGCCGCTGAAGGGAAGCGAATATTTTTTGGAACGAAAACGTACATACCATTTTAAACTTTATCTCCATAAAATAACGCATAGTGGAAACCACCAGTATAAACAGTATAAACAAGTCTTGCGTGAGTTAAATCACGCATTGTTGGTGTGGTCTCCACTATCCAAGCTACAATGAGACTGAAATCGCACGAATTCTCGAGCATGGTCGAGAATTCCCGCGGTAGATACGCAACTTGTTTTTGGTCTCTTACTTTAAACAATTTCGTTTTAAAAAATTACTTTCCCTCATGCGATAGTGTAAATTGACTTAAAATCTAACGTACATTCGTAGCCAATAAATCTGAGATAACCCCTCAAGAAGAACTGTTTTAAACAATTTTATGTTTTAGAAAACATTATTTTAGCTGTAACAATACCTATTAATATAATGGTCAAGGATATACAAATTGTAACAAATGTGTTTTCTTCAAAAATTGTATCCTCATTTACAGGGTTTAACAAAATTGGTTTAGGAGCCGTTAACAGCGGGTTCCACTAATCATACTGAACAACTTTCCGCAAGGAAACCATAGTCAATTCTCCAAAAAAAATCATACAAAAAATCATACATAAAAATTGGTTGTCTGTAAAGTCGGTTTTCGGACGATAGTTTAACGTGACAACGTCATAACGTAACGGGAAAATGAGCGTAACGGGACAATTAGTCAACCTTTTTCGTGCATGCAGCGGGCGTTCATCGATTTATTAGACGTTTTCACGTCAAAAGTGACCCTCCATACAAAAATGCACAAAATTGGTCAAACGGCTATTGATTTGTAAGAAGAAATATTTTTTTGATATTTTCAGCAAAGTCATAGAATAAAAGTTGTTCAGTATGATGAGAACAATTTGAAAAATTTTGTTACTTTTAATTTAACTAGCATCATTTTGGGTAGATAATTTTAATTTGTGATTCCTTTTTCTAGTTATGATTCTTGGCATGCTTAAGTTTATTGGATCTCCGATAATTTACGTCACACATCAAGGGATCTTTAGGGAAATTTTCTTCACCTGTACAGTTTGTGGGAAATGAACATTAAAGTAAGTAGGCTTTACAAAAATTTATTTTTCTTTATGAATGCGGGTGGTGCTTGTCTAGAATATTGCAAAATATGGCGGCCTCGCAAAGCTTTTGAGTATAATCATTTGTTGTGTCTGAATTTGTACTTCTTGCGTCTGATATAAATATATGGCGTTACTAAATGTTACTTTCGGGTATAGAGCAACTGGCATAAAGAGCGTCGGTGGCGTAACGGCTAGGGCCGCCGCCTCCTGTCCGGGAGGTCGTGGTTCGAATCCTGCAACGTACCAATGTGATTTAGAATTCATATGTACGTTTATACGACGCTCTTACGGTGAAGGAAAACATCGTGAGGAAACCTGCAGACGCCTGCGGAGAAACTCGCAGGTTGTGTGTGAAGTCGACCAACCCGCACTGGGCCTGCGTGGTCGACTAAGGCCCGATCACCCTAATTCTGGGTAGGCTTGAGCCCCTCAGTGGGGACGTATATGAGCTGATATGATGATAGAGCAACTAAACTAATGATGAGTATATGCTGTTTTATGTTTGACAGTCTTTTATTATTTGCTTAATATAACTGTAATTAGATTAGAGATATTGTGTGTATGATTACTATACCCTTCGTCGTGAATCAAATTTTCTTAAATAAATATATTTATTGAATTAATAAAAGGTAACTAGAGAGTGCAATTTTTGTACGAAGGTATACCACAGATATAAGAAATTTTGTCTAGTAACTTATGAATAAGTTTGTAAGTCACTAAATTTTTCTGTTCCTAAAGTAGATCACAAGCAAAACTCACCCTTGACATCAATCGTTAGAATTGACTCTGCGTCGGAGTTCCATCAAACGACTCCTCATTGATCAACCTCAGCTTCACGGACTCGCGTCTCAAGTTATAGCTGGTCGATATATGGCAATGCTTCACGTCCACGTTAAGAAGATCTTCGTTCAACTCAACACCACTCTTTTCTACGTCAGCTGCGGCACTCGGCTTCCTTTTATGCCTAAAAGAAGGCGCTCTCTGTGAGCTGGATCCCAAACAACTGTCGGTTGTAGTATTTCCGTTGAAAGTCTTCTCAGAAGGACCAACTCCAAGCTGATCTAGAGGTATGTTTCTGAATTGAACAGATGTATCTATACAAGGAATTAGTTGCTTGAACTCTTTACGAAAATTTTCGTTCATCCAAGCGTAAATGAACGGGTTGTAACAGGTCGAGGACATGGCTATGACGTGGACGGTGAAGAAAATAAGGTAGTAGTATTCGTAGTGGATGGCGTATACGTAGTAATCGTTGAAAAGATTGATGATGTTCAAAGGAAGCCAGGACAGGCCGAAGATAGTGACCATAGCGATAAGCATCTGATTAGTCCGACGCTTTCTATTCTTGTCCAGTTCTTCTTTCCGAGAGTTTTTGCTGGCAGCTTTTGCTTTGGCCCTGTCGTTTAATTTGAAACTGACACAGGTATAACAAAATGCAATGACTATAAATGGTAAGACGAACTGTAAAACAGAGGTTACAGACCCAAAAATGCGCCTCAATTTCTCCGTAGGCCATGTTTCCTCGCAGAATCTACCGATGTCGACATCGTGATAAGTCATGAAAATAGCATAAGGTGCCGTCACAGTTACAGAGAACATCCATATCATAACGATCACCAAGATACAAGTCTCAATCTTCATTCTTGGTTTAAAAGGGTAAATGATTACAAAGAACCTATCGATAGCTATAGACATAAGTGTCAATGTGGATATGTATACGCTGCACCCCTGTGCAAAAGGCATTATGTGACATAAGAGAGTGCCCCAACTCCACGAGCCCCTGAAGGAGTAGAGAGGCGTGAACGGGACGGCAAATATACATAAGAGTATGTCGGAGAGAGCAAGGTTACTGATGAATAGATTCGTGACGGTCTGCATGGCTTTGTTTCTAATGACCACGAAACAGACGACGAGGTTTCCGAGCAAGCCTAAGACAAATATAACGGTATAAATGACGCAAAATATGCCTTGTACTATCTTGTTGTCAATAATGTTTTGTGGGTGCAGTAGCAAACTGTCCGGCGTGGAATTTCTTGAAGTAGAGTTGCTTAGAGCGATGTTAGTCAATGTATCGTTCATTTTTCGCAATCTCACTGCCGTTTTTGTGAAAAAGATAAATTTTGCCGATCTCAAAAGTCGTTTTAATGACCGCCCGTCGCATTTAATATTGAGAACTGGAATCTGAAACAAAGTAAGGTTTTATCATAAATGGTAAACAGTGTACGTGTGTTCTGTGGTTGCTATTAGAGAAAATTTCCACAAGTTCAATAGGCAGTATAATGATTTTGTAAACAAGTTCCCCGTTATTGACTGTTAGAGGCCTGTTATATTACCAAACTTTTCCATTACCGCAAAAACAACCATTTCCTCAGCTTTCTAAGAGTACTTGTTTATAATTGTGGAAGTTACTTATTCTTAGTCTAATAATTCAACTTTCAGAAAGCGAAGATAATGTGTTTTCTTTGAAAGACTCTGATAGAGTTCGCGTGATTAGGTGAATAAAATGGCATATTTTTTGAAGGTTATACCGGATGGTACAGAATTTGAGTTGTATTTTTTAAACGACTTCAAAAAAGAAGGAGGTTTTTCAATTCAACCGTATATATATCTATATGTTTATGTTTGTTCGCGGATAACTTCGTTATTTATGAACCGATTTTGATGATTCTTTTTTTGTTGGAAATTAATTCAAAAATAAAACTCTTTAAATAACGGACGGACCGAAATGTCAGACGGACAGACAGACAGAGGCTTAGTAATAAAATCCCAATAGGACCCTTTGGGTATGGAACCCAGAAAATAAAACACAATGCAGTAATCTATAACCTACACTGTACAATGTAGTCCTACACTGAAATTGAACAAATCATAAGAGGGATTGCATAGTACTATACATTCACTCACACATGAATACACACGCAGACTACACACACACACACACACACACACCACACAAACACACATTGCTCGCTAATCCTAATAAATTACAGGATACATTGGAATAATAACTCTAAGTATTAACTGTTGACATCTCGCACCGTCTATTTTCTGTAAACTTCGTGCTAAATTGGTTACCTACAGGACAGGCATTGCCACAACCCCAAGCTACCCCACTTGTGCAAACAAATTTAAGAGTTACTCTCTCACACACACTACTTTTCTACTGCACCATCTTATTTGTTCTTCTCCTCGTAAGATTTATCTGTATACCAGCTTAGGTTGTAGTGCCATACGTAGAAATGTAATACAGAGATTGTTAGCAATAACGTAACTATTGTGAAAGAGATCAAATAAATAAATTATTATAATTCATCATCATGATCATATCAGCCACAAATCGTCCACTGCTGGACAAAGGCCTCCCCCAAGGATTTCCACGACGACCGGTCCTGCGCTGTCCGCATCCATTATTATTATTATCATTATTTTTAAAAAAATAAATAAATTATTATTATTATTATAATATAACAGCATGGATTAAAGAGTTTTTGTTTCATCTCTTCTCTCTTATCTCGGACAACAGTTAGTTGCCTGGTGTTACTCTTAGCGTCACCTGCGGTCACGTGAAGGGCATTGACATTAACACCTACGGAGGTGTGTAACGCGACCTTCATATACACATCTGGAATCAGATGTGCAGGTTTCCTAAAGATTTTTTCCTGCAACTGGTAAGTGATAATGTACGTACGTTTATAAAAAAACTCAATATCGTATTTTCCGTCCGGATTAGAATCCGGGACCTCAGTTTAGACGAAGTCGTTGCCATTTAGCCACTTTTACTTTTTGTTTTGTCTTTTTAGGGTTCCAAAGTCAACATAGATACTAGAAAGCTGTAATTCGGCATGATTATAAGCAATAAGGGCGCCTATTGTATAGGCTTTCTTCTATATTGTCAATTTCTTTTTTTATGTTGTGATGCAATAAAGAATATTGTATTGTATTGTATTGATTATACATATTTGTATAATCATGCCGAATTACAGATTTCTAGTATTTATAGTCTCTGAGCTAAGCCGCGAACAGATGGACTGACAAAAAAAAGAAAAATTAAATAAAAAAAAAGATGAAAAAAAAAACACGCCGACAAAGTTGTAAAATGAAATCTTTAAAAAAATTATGGTACCTCTCCTACATGTACAGAGGGGGCGAATTTTTTTTCTAACGTAACCTAGGTCTTTCAAAACAATTGAGGGTTGGCTTAAACTATTCTAATATTCAGGGATCGATTTGCGAAATATTAAGCTTTATAGTTCTAATTTTTATTCGAGTCAAGTGTCCCTCCCCCTCCAGCCCTTACCATCTAAACCACTATTTCAGGACATGTCAAAAATATTGTAAATAGTAGGCCACATAAACAATTTAAGGAAAAACTATCACGGCTAAGTAGCCTTTTTATGTTTAGGAGAAATAGTCGACTAACTTAAGATGTGCAGTTAGACTTCTCAAAAGCTCATTAATTTTCCATACAAAATGTTCTATCACCAACTATAAATATATTTTTTCTTTTTTAAATAAATATTCTTAAATAAATAATACTTCGAAACTTTACTTTTCGCAAGTACAACTTGCACTTGGCCGGTTTTTTTCCACTTGACATAAAAACCTATTTATTTAATCAGACAAGGTGATCCAATAAATTTAGCCTTTGTTATAATAATTATTGTTATAATAATTATAAAACAATTTTATGTCATCATCATCACATCAGCCGAAGGACGTCCAGTGCTGGACATAGGCCTCCCCAAAGGATTTCCATGACGACCGGTTCTGCGCTGCCCGCATCCAACGCCTTCCCGCGACCTTCACCAGGTCATCGGTCCACTGAGTGGAAGACCTTCCTACGCTACGTTTTCCAGTGTGAGGTTGCCACTCGAGAACTTTACTGCCCCAACGGCAATCTGTTCTACGAACAATGTGCCTGCCCACCCACTGCCACTTAAGTTTAGCAATTCTGAGAGCTATGTCGGTTACTTTGGTTCTCCTACGGATCTCCTCGTTTCTGATTCGATCACGCAGAGAAACTTCGAGCATAGCACGCTCCGTTGCTCTGTGGATGGCCTTTAGCCTTCTTATGAGGCCCACAGTAAGCGACCATTCTATGTCAAATTTAATAAAATATTCATAATATAAAATAAATTAATTATACTGACACATTAAGTCACTTCAGCTTAGTATGTTATAACGACTTTTAGGGTAAATAAAGCGCAATTCTGGGAGATTATGCAAAACGCCCGTTTTATCAACGTCGGATTGTCACACACGCAGTCTGCCGTGAACCTTATGATAATTTAAACGTGTTTCAAAGGAATACGAAGGTACTTATTTTATCCTAATTCGATAGCACAATAAATAATTTTTGATAAATACTAATAATACCTTTACTTACTTAGTCACTCTGTTGTCTCAACGAACAAAGTGTGTCCTTTTTTCAATTCAATATATTTATTCAAAATAGGTGCAAATTACACACTTTCTGATAGTCATAAAATAATAATAACAATGTCATTTGTGAAGAATCAAAAATAAACAATAATAAGTTAATAACGTCAAAATTAAATCCTTGATATAAACCCGATTATGTCATTAGAACATGAAAACAATATGACACGACAACTTATACATAAAAAAAATATCATTGAATGCATTTAACAAGAGTAGGCCAGTTCACACGGACAACACCCGTCAGCCATCGCTCCCATCAACCATATTAGAGGGAAAGGAACGGCCTGGCCTCCGATACGACAACTCGCTATTTGTCCTGGTCCTGTGCAGTTTCGCGCCAGTCGCCAGCTTGGAGGTCGCGCACATCGCGCCATTTTGGTATTCCTAACAGACAGTCAGACTGATTGAGACTGCCACGGGGGAGAGTGACATGAAAGTGTGAATTGGGGGAGAGTTGACGGAAGCGTTTAATGTGATCACGGGACTAAAACAGGGTGATGCCCTATCGCCTATGCTTTTTAACCCGGAGTGAATGAGTTCGGGTATCTCATACCCAGCCGTTTATAAAAACCTAAATATTTTGGAACTGCGCGATTCCTGGAACTCGGCTGGCTCGGTAGCTGGAGGGGGTGCCGCAAGGAGTGATTTTAAGTGATTTATTTTTTAGTTTTGGTGAACTATACGTGCGCAAACACACAGCCGGTACGTATTATCCGACCTCATAAAAGAAGATATTCGAATTTATGTTGATTTTATGTTATAAATATAAATACTTTTATAACTAGAAATGGGTATTTTTTTACATTTTACCACATGTCCCTAATGTTAATTAATATATTACAGTAATATATAGTCTTTTCAGTTATCAAAAGCGACTATTTCTATATTTGGGTATGTCACGCCGGGTTAACTTAGTGCTAGAACATGTTTTCTTCATCTTTCCATCGGTATCTGGGTCGTCCATCGTGCGGGTTGCCCCCCATACGCTTTCTCAACACCACCTCCAGATAGCCAACTGGCAAGAAATGGCGCAGGATTGTAACGGATGGCGACAAAATGTGTTGGAGGCCAAGATCCTCTTCTGGTCGCTGAGCCAAAAACCTTACATGCTTTGTGCTCCGTCAAGTCTTCAATTTTAAATTTATCAAAAATTTAAATCGCACAGTTAGTACACAAATGATGTAAAAAACTATTACGCCACGCCTTGTTATTGCAGACATTTTTAGAAACAAAATGCCGTTTTTGTCAAATGATAAAAAGTAACTAGAGTTACTATGGATCAACAACATTTTTAAAGTTTTCCTAATAGTCCTAGCGATACGTACGCCAAAAATAACTATAAATATATCGATCAACAACATTTTTAAAGTTTTCTCATAGTCCTAGCGATACCTATGCTAAAAATAACTGTAAATATATGGATCAACAACATTTTTAAAGTTTTCTCATATTCCTAGCGATACCTACGCCAAAAACAGGTGTGTTAAAAGCATGAAAATCGGACGATTGATCTTTATGAAACAATTAGACAAAAAATTTAGCACCAAAAAAAGGAGAGGAGTTAATAATAACGTAATCTTTTTTTTGTTTGGGAAAACAAATTTTCCAAAACCTATCGTGTGTGACATCAAATGAAAGGGCTTGATAAGCCGATTCTAATGATTGAAAATGGTTTTTATTTCAATTTAAAACAAGTGACTGAAATGTGATGATCTGATATATTTTTAGAAACGGCTTAAAAAGCCCTTTCATTCGATGGCACACACGATAGGTTTGAAAACACTTTTTTCCCATACAAAAAAAAAGATTACGTTAAACTCCTCTCTTTTTTTTTTGGTGCTCCGTGTCATATTGATCCATACGGCCTAAAGATAAATCGTTTTTTGCAGCTTTTATTTTTATAGCTGTATGCCGCTAGCACTATAACAATTAGCATCGAACACCAATTTCACTATACTTATATTTGATAAAACGAGCTCTGGATGGGATACGCGTCTAGACAAACGTGGCGTGGCGTAAGGTGGAGCGCCTCCTGATTCACAAGACTACGATTTCAATTCGTTACACGCAATCGTATAAATGTATGACCACACATTATTTTTTACAGAGTAGTCCAATTTCTAAAAATATTTTTTATTGGACAAGGTTGAAGTTGGTCGCATATAAATTTTGTCAAAATTGG
Source organism: Coleophora flavipennella (assembly GCA_947284805.1). Classification (NCBI taxonomy): domain Eukaryota; kingdom Metazoa; phylum Arthropoda; class Insecta; order Lepidoptera; family Coleophoridae; genus Coleophora; species Coleophora flavipennella. The sequence continues at coordinate 3,945,005 of OX369269.1, forward strand.
TTCAGTACTTTTTTATAAAATTAACAAGAACATTTAGCAAAATTGCAGTTGCTTCGATTGAAGCCGATTGTTTCTAATGTGTTTAGTGTTGTAGTTTGTAATTCATAATAAATAAAATAAGAAGAATTTCCAAAAAGTAAGAAAACAAAATCATTTTATACTGTTTTGTTAAAAGTTCATAAATTATCATAATGTCGATTAAAATTTCAGCGTTTCTATGGTAACAAGTAGAAAAAAAAGGGTGCATTAAGACTTTTTTATAGTTCTCTGTATTAAAATAGAATTCCACGAAACATTTTTTTTGATAAAAAAATCCTTAATTTTGAGTAAAAAGTGGTTACAAAGTTGGTCGTTGGTGGCGGTATGAGCCTTCACTATTAGTTGTGAATCAGAAAGCTGGATACGCAGAGCTGAAGACGTGTGCAAGTGGCACACCTTGGTAGAAGCACACCCTCTACACTTCACACAACGAGCCAGAAATGACATTTCAAAAAAGGAATGACGGAGCAAACAAAATGGCAGCGAAATCCTATACGTTCGCCAACCAAACTGTAACCAATCTGTATCAAACTGGGTGACGAGGGAGTGATGTCGCAATCTAGAGAGCGGCAGGGAGTGTCCATACTGTATGTTAGTACTAATATTTATATACTTTGGTAGAGGGAAAGACTTCTAGTGAGACATTCAAGTGAAGTTTCTAGTATCTATTTCCAAAGTCAATCACAGCGAGATGACAAAGTTTGATACAAAGGAGATTAAACATTTATGTCACAGTTAGAAAAACTCTCTACGAGTTTAATTTGTTTTGTGTAATGGCCGTCGAATGGCTCAGGGGAAACAAACTTAATATGTATTTTATATTGTTTATAACAAATTTTCAGAAGGACGTTATACATAATGTAACAATTGGTGTTAACTTGGGCTTTTACTCATTATCTAAATCTACTCTATACACGCGTCTCTCTGTCTGAACGCGATAAAGTCAAAAACTGCTAACGGATTTTCATAATATGGTTTTTACCAATGGACGGAGTGATTCATGAGGAAGGTTCATGTGTACAATTATCAGCACCCTTCTATTATTGAATAACTTTGCCCTACGGACCTTCTGGTCAGTTCAAAAAAATGTATGGTGACAAAAAGACAGAAAATTAGTCACTCATCCAAATTATTAGGTACTAGCTGTTTCCCACGGCTTCACCCGCGTGGACAACGTTTCTATGACTTTTGGAGGGTGCGCAGTGCGCGAGCCGCAAGCGTCTCGCGACCGTGGAAAAATGTGGCCTATGTGTTAATCCAGGTAATCTGTCTACTTACCAAATTCAGCCAGATCCGTTTAATAGTTTTTGCGTGAAAGAGTTATAAACATACATCCATATACATCCGTACATTCTTACGTACTTTCGCTTTAATAATATTAGTAGGAATTAGGATGACAAGACCTATTTTTTTAACGAATTGAGTAGCCTTCATTTTTTGGCTCACCATTGCCATCTAGTGATAGCAATCAGCACTATTGGCTAAACGTGGTTTGCGGATCACGTAAACGGCCCTGATAAGTGCCACTAACAATCAAATCATCTAGATAATGACCGTGTGTATAGGAAGACCCAAACTACTAAATTGGAGGAAAAATAGAAAAGCGTTTGCGAATCTATATCGATGTGTTATTTGCACAGATTTGTACAGAAGGATCCGCCCGTCTCCATATTTTACTCAGATTTTCTTCATACAAGCAAAAAGTAGCGCCATCTGACACAACTCGTACGTACTAGCGTGGGCGAGAGTTTACGTCAGTGTCGCGCTAAAAGGACCTTGGTAGAATTGTTGCTTTAACAATGTGTTTATTTAATTTGTAAGGTTACTTGTCGATGATACGACATTATAGCCTTTCTTTCATGATTTTTACAGCCTCAAACAACACAAGGAAGCATTTTTATATGAAATATCTTTCCAACGCACTGTACAATTTCCCGCAGACGACTGAGTCGCGAGTGTGCGAAACTTTCGATTTTCGCACCAATTCGCCGAGAGCATTAGTCGTGCGTATAGGCTGGGTCCTTACGCCAGTAATATATGTCATTGGTTATTTGAGAAAAAGCGGACTTTACAACGGTGGTGTTACTTTTTATCTTAATGCTAAAGTTATGCCATCTATGGGTGTAATAATTAATTAATTGCTAATGTAGCCTTGATGAGGCTCTGTATTACAAACTAATAATGTTACAAATTCGGATCTAACCAACTAGATGGCTCTAGTGTTCCTTTTATGGTAACATCGTGCTTATGATCAGTTAACCAGCATGATCGGCGCACCCACGCAAGTTGTACTGAGCGACCGCTTAACCTAGTCTCTGAGAAATACGTAATTAGTAGGTTAATTATGGTTTTTAAATGAGACACGATCTTAGCAATAGCAGCTTATAATGCAGACTGAAGGTACCCTCAATACAAACGTAATTTGTACAGACCTACCGGTATAACGAGCATTGCATACATCACAGTCTCCTGTCATCTAGGTATCATCATATCAGTTCACATACGTCGCCATCTAGGGGCTCAAGCCTACCCTGAATTAGGGTGATCGGGCCTTAGTCGACCACGCGGGCCAGAGTGGATTGGTCGCCTTGAAACGTAGCCTTCGATTTTCTTCGCAGGCTTGTGCAGGTTTCCTCACAATGTTTTCCTTCACCGTAAGAGCGTCTGCATACGCCTGCGAAGAAACTCGAAGTTTTTGTATGAAATCGACCTACCCACACTGGGCCCGCATGTTCCACTACGGTCCGATCGCCCTAATTCAGGGTAGGCTTGAGCCCCTCAGCGTGGACGTATATGAGCTGATTTGATGAGGATGGGTTATCTTTTGAAGTTTTAGTTAAGATGAGAGCGTCGGTGGCGTAACGGCTAGAGCCGCTAGCTCATATACGTCCCCAACGAAGGGCTCGAGCCTACCCTGAATTAGTACGATCGGGCCTTAGTCGACCACGCGGGCCCAGTGCGGGTTGGTCGACTTTACACACAACCTTTGAGTTTCATTGCAGGCGTGTGCAACCTGCACGATGTTTTCCTTCACCGTAAACGTACATATGTAATCGAAATTCAAAAACACATTGGTACGTATCAGGATTCGGACCACTACCTCCCGGACAGGAGGTAGTGGCCCTTGCCATTACGCCACCGACGCTCCTGAACTCCTAACCCATCCTACGCTTGAGTTATTACGAATTGCTTCAAATATAGAGCGCGCACAGACAGAGGCACACCCAACCTAATTCCTTGCTTCATCCAACAAAAACAACAAGCATATGAATACATATCTAATGTATGCAGGCACCTAAAACTTGATTACAGGCTTTATGAATTCAAGGCGGTCCAAGTTTCACAGTCAACCAAGACCTTTAATTCTTCGTAAGGACGGCCCCGGCATCGGTGGCGCAACGCCAAGGGCTACTATCTCCTATCCGGGAAGTCGTGTTTTGAGTCCTGCCACGTACCAAAGTGTTTTCGAATGTCGATCTCATATGTACGTTAATCCGACGCTCTTACGGTGAAGGAAAACATCGTGAGGAAACCTGCACTCGCGTCTTCGAAGAAACTCGAAGGGGGTGTGTGAAGTTGACCAACCCGCACTGGGCCCGCGTGGTCGACGAAGGCCCGATCGCCCTAATTCAGGGTAGGCTTGAGCCCCTCGGTGGGGACGTATATATATATGAGCTGATGTGATGAAGGACGGGCACATCAGCGTTGAAAGCGATTTCATTTTGTTAAGTAAAAGTAAAGCTAATAATTCAATTCAATTCAATATATTTATTCAATATAGGTGCAAATTACACTCTTCTGATAGTCATAAAATAATAATAAAAAAGTCATTCGTTATGAATCAAGAAATAAACAATAATAAGTTAATATCGTCAAAATTAAATCCTTGATATAAACCAGATTATGTCATTAGAACATGAAAACAAAATAGTCTAACCTTTTTTGGTAAAGTAGTTATTTTGGGAAAATAATAAGTAGTCATTTTGGGATAGTAGTCGTTTTGGGAAAGTGGGCATTTTGGGAAAGTAGACCACCTGCTACTGAAAGTTCCCGAGTTTGGAAAGAGACTCGTGCTCCAGCAGTGGGGAAGTTTATTGATTGTAACGATTTACGTTTCTTCGCGAGGAAACCTTCACACGCCTGCGAAGAAACTTGAAGATTATGTGTGAAGTCGACCAACCCGCACTGGGCCCATGTGGTCGAATAAGGTCCTATCGCTCTAATTCAGGGTAGGCACGAGCCCCTCGGTGGGGACGTCTATGAGCTGATATGATGATGACTTGTCTTTACGGTTTCAGTCAGAGAAATGTTTGTAGCCAAATGCTCGGATGGGCAGGTCTAGAGGCAATAGTCAATGAAGTCAACCCCTTCCTTATCTGTCCTCATGTAAATTGGGGAAAGAAAGCCTCATTTGCAAGCTTTCAGCGTGGGTGAACCGAAAACTACTGGCACGGGCCCAGAATGGGCTGTTATTCGAATAACAGACTAGGACCCACTCTAATGAGCTGGCTATTGTAATAAAGAAAATTCATCGAAATAATATCATATATGTTTTTTTTTTCATAGGCCTTTGTCCAGCAGTGAACGATTTTCGGGTGATATGATAATGATGATGATATTTTTCTCTCACTCACATAGACAAACATACACAAACACACTCAAGCGCAGTTCAACTTTATCAAATCTTTGTATTTTTTAATTCTTGTTAGTTTTTACTCCTATTTCACTTATCAGTTTTTCTTGTATACCAAGGGGGAGGGGTGGGGTGGCTGGTGGCTTATTAAATACTACCTGTGTCACGGGGATGGACATAGGCTACTTTTTATCCCGGAAAAATAGCACAATCTGGTGCAGTTCCTGAGGGAACTAAAAAAATACTCGATTGTTGTGATTTTTTGCACAGAGATGGTTGAGTAGGTGGGAAACGACATAATTTACTAATCACCTTTAAAGACAGTCATAAAAACGATGTCCACGCGGGCGGAGCCGCGGGAAAAAGCTAGTAGTAAATAATAATAAAAGTGGCCAAGTACGTTTCTGACCACGCGCATAGTGGGGTTCCGTAGTCTTTCCAATAAAAAATATTTAAATTATTAGTATATCCTTATCCTTACTAATATTATAAATGTTAAAATGTGTTTGTTTGTTTGTTACGTTTTCACGCTTTTTAACCTCAACCAAAATTGACAAAATTTTGCATAAATGTAGCCTGTGTTACGAGGAAGGACATTATATATAGGCTACTTTTATTCCCGGGAAAATAGCATAGCCCGATGCAGTTCCTGAGGGAACTGAAAAAAATACTCTTTTTTTGGTTAATTTCTTTAACATCGCAACGTAACAATGGATTGTTGTAATTTTTTGCACAGAAATGGTTGAAGAGGTGGAAAACGACATAATTTTCTAATTACCCTTAAATACAGTCATAAAAACGATGTCCAGGCGGGCGAAGCCGCGGTAAAAAGCTTGTAATATAATATAAAACATTTTCTGTGGAAAATCTTATAAACTTTTAATAAATCCAATCGCACATCTTAAGTTAGTCGACCATTACTCCTAAAATAAGAAAGCCTTGTCAATCGTGATAGTTTTTCTAGTAAATTGATTATAATTCTACTATTTTCATATTTTTTTAGATTTCCTGAATGGGGGGGGGACGACTTGACTCTTAGTTTAAAGCCTAATATATCGCAAGAATAATAATATTAATGTTTTTACCCGCATTATTTTTAAATGACCTTTTCAACGACTCACCATACTATGGGATAGACGAGAAAAAAATCTTACCCACTTATCGTGTGGAAGATGTACTTTATAAATTAGTTTTACAAGATTTTATTTTACCACTTTGTCGGCGTGAATAATTTTATATGCATATTTAACTTGTAAAATAGTGAGGAAACATGCACATCTGATTCCAGATGTGTACGAAGGTCGCGTTGCACACGTCCGTAGGTGTAAATCTAAATGCCCTGCACGTGACCGCGGGTGATGCTAAGTGCAACACCAGGCAACCGCAGTCCATCCCTTGGGTAGCACGGTTAATTGTGCCACTCGATAAGAGAGGGAGTTACGAAGTTAACGCTGCCTATCACTTTGAAATTCCAATTACATATCGAGCGCGGAGTCAATTTCATGGAATGACTATGCTTTTTTGAGGGTAAATAACCTGTTACGTTCCATGACTAAGGAGATAAGTCCATTTTAGTGTACGTCCTTTCTAAGTGTTTTTTAACCGACTTTAAAAAAAGAAGGAGGTTTCTCAATTCTACCGTATATATTATATATATATAATTTATTTTTATTCACAATTGGTAAACCCTTGACAACATCTCACCTGGTGGTAAGTGACGATGTTGCCGAATATGGAAGCGGGCCTACCAAGATTCCCCAACGCAATGGGGAACTGGCTATCTTATCTTCATGCCGGAACACAACAATGATATAAACATTGATATTTGGCGGCAAGACTTAGATAAGATGGTGGTAGCTAGCCAGGCGGGCTTTTAAAATGCCCTACCACCAACCAAACCGAGTCTTGAACAGTGAGTGAGTCAGTGAACTTTGCCTCTGAGCTACGGAGGCGGTTTATTATGTGTGTTCGCGGATAACTTCGTCGTTTATGAACCGATTTTGATGATTCTTTTTTTTTGGAAAGGAGATATCCCAAGGGTGGTACCACGATAAGAAAACCAGGATCTGATGATGGCATCCCAGAGAAATCGAAGGGAACCTTAGTTTACTGTTTGAAGTCAGTTTTTTTTATTTAAAATTATCATGTAAATATTTGTTTGCAACAAAGAATATATATATAGGTTACAATCGTAAAATTACAAACTGAAACAAAAACAAAATAATTAAATTAATGGAAAAGCACGTTAAAAAACCGACTTCCATCGCAAGAACTTAGTTTTTTTTTTGTTTTCCAAAAAGGAATATTCTAATTTTAGTATACTTTATATGGAAATAATTTGGCAGCATACACCGTAGAATAAAAAGGAATCATGAAAATCGGTTCACAATATGCGAACAAACAACATACAAAAAAAACACATACAGTCGAATTGAGAACCTCCTCTTTTTGAAAGTCGGTTCAAAAGCGGTAAGCGATGTAGGTGTGCTATGGAAATAAAGAAATTACCATTTACAAAGGAAAAGAAAATGGAATATTTACATTTATAATATTTTTATTAGCTCCTTCACATGGATTATTTTTCTGAACGCGAAAGCTCTTACTCGTGCCTGTTGAGACAAATTATACAGATTAAACCTATTTTTCAAATATTTATGAAAACACACCCCATAATATTATACTGAGTTACTTATTGATACGTCAAAAGTTATTTGCTACGGCGTAGTATTGTGACTAAGATGCTACGGCGTAGTATTGTGACTAAGATGCTACGGCGTGGAATTGTAAGCTAAGACGTTGTATTGTGAATACGATGCTATGGCGTAGTATTGTGACTACGATGCTGCTGCGTAGATTTGTGACTACGATGCTACGGCTTAGTATTGTGAATACGATGCTACAGCGTAGTATTGTGACTACGATACTACGGCGTAGGATTGTGACTAAGATGCTACGGCGTAGTATTGTGCCTACGATGCTACGGCGTAGTATTGTGAATACGATGCTACGGCGTAGTTTCTTCGCCTCGTCCTTCCAATGTTGGTCGGCCGTCATCATATCAGCTCATATACGTCCCCAACGAGGGGCTCGAGCCTACCCTGAATTAGATCAGGCCTTAGTCGACCACGCGGGCCCAGTGCGGGTTGGTTGACTTCACACACAACCTTCGAGTTTCTTCGCAGGTGTGTGCAGGTTTCCTCACGATGTTTTCCTTCACCGTTAAAGCAATCGGTAAGTATATGTACGTAAGTTTTTAAAAAACTCATTGGTACATTGGCCGTCCAGATTTGAACCCGGTACCTCTGGTTAGAAGGACCGAGTCCTTACCAGTTCAGCCACCGACGCTTTTTGGTCCGCCGTATATAGCTTTATTTTCTGTCGTCGTGGAAATCCTTTGGGGAGGCCTTTGTCCAGCAGTGGACGATTTCCGGCTGATATGATGAAACAGGTATGTCCTATTGTACCGGACTGTGCATTGCTATTATGACATATTATATTGCCGTAAAGGTGACTTGAAGCGCATAGTTGTGTTTTCATAATAGGTACATGTGAGAGTCCCATAAAATTTAAAAAGACAAAAAATAAATAAAAGATAATTTATTTGTAAAACAACATGAGTAAATTAAAATCTTTATTGTACAAGAGAAAGATGTACAAAGTATTGTGAACCTTAACTCCTAAACTAGGAAGAAAACTTAATTTCCTTTTTAAAATACAGATGTTAGTGTTATAATAAACTCTTTGGCACGGTATGGCTCAGGAGGGGACCTACACACCTAGCTGCGGCATAAAAAACCAGTTGCGTCACACTCGCAATGGTAAATTACATTTTAATTACAATTTAGAAGTTGAATAAAATCTAAGATCGACCTAATTGAAGTCTTTTATTTACTTCAATGAGCGTCGGTGGCGTAACGGCTAGGGCCGCCGCCTCCTGTCCGGGAGGTCATCGTTCGAATCCTGCCACGTACCAATGTGATTTCGAATTTAGATTTCATATGTACGTTTATCCGACGCTCTTACGGTGAAAGAAAACATCGTGAGGAAACCTGCACACGCCTGCGGAGAAACTCGCAGGTTGTGTGTGAAGTCGACCAACTCGCACTGGGCCCGCGTGAGCGACTAAGGCCCGATCGCCCTAATTCAGGGTAGGCTCCAGCCTCTCGGTGGGGACTTACATGAGGTGATATGATGATGACGATGATTTACTTCAATGTAATTTTTAGTCAAGTTTGTTTGAATATACATTTAAAATATAATCAGAATGCAATCCAGTCCTAGTACAAGAATAATCAAAATAATTTTAATTTGGCTTACAATATATCGTTTAATAATTTTGAACAAAAAAAACCGACTTCAAACAGGAATCTAAGGTTCCCCTCGATTTCTCTGGGATGCCATCATCAGATCCTGGTTTCCTTATCATGGTACCACCCTTGGGATATATCCTTTCCACCAAAAAAAGAATCATCAAAATCGGTTAATAAACGACGAAGTTATCCGCGAACACACATAAATGATGATTCTTTATATATGTCGCAGGATAATTTGATAATCCGTCGTTTCGCGAAAATCCTAGGAAAATTGGATACTATGGAGTAGAAAACTCCTAATAAAACCAAGTCGGACGGAGCCCCGCTTCGTTAAATAGGTTAGGTTATGTTAGCATGTCTTTTTCTACCGTAAAAAGGAGCCCCGCATAGCGGGGCTCCGTCCGACTTGGTTTTATTAGGAGTTTTCTACTCCATAGTATCCAATTTTCCTAGGATTTTCGCGAAACGACGGATTATCAAATTATCCTGCGACATATATATATACTAGCTGTCCCGGCGAACTTCGTACCGCCTTACATTATAACCTATATACATATACCCTATATATATTACTGCTATGATAAATTATCAAGCATGGGAAGCAGTTTTACAGTTCTGACACAAAATATTCGAAGCATAAACAAAAACTTGGATCAGTTTTCAGTTTTCCTCAAAAGATTACAATTTATGCCTGATGTAATTGTGCTTACTGAATGTAGACTAAATGAAAATTCTCCGAACTATTACCTGAACAATTATGACTATCACTGTTCCAAAAACTACTTAAATCAGAACGACGGGCTTGTCATCTTTACTAAGATAGGACTTAATGTGAAGATACTTGAACCTTCTTTTAGAGATGCCAATTGTCTCATTATCCAAGTAAACAATATCTTCACAATCATAGCTCTTTATAGATCACCTTCTTATAAGGTCCTAGATAATTTTATGAATTCACTAGAAGAAACTATTTGTAACTATGACAATGGTACATGCATTGTAACCGGAGACATAAATATTGATATTTTATCAAGTAACTTAAAACACGTAGCAGAATATTTAGACCTCTTGGCACATTATGGGTACATTGCTGGTCACAATCTTCCAACCCATGATCGCACAAGCCTGGACCATATGTTTATAAAATCTGCCAAGAAATCCGAAGTCGTTGTATGTTTATCCGATGTAACCGATCATGATACAGTCATGGGTGGAATTCAATATTCGATGACAAATACAAATAATTTAACAACGAAAACTACTAAGATTAACTTTGAAGCCCTAACAGAAGACATAAAAGATCTAAATTTGAATGATATACTCGAAAAAGCCGAAGCATCTACTGCGTTAAGCCTTTTCACTAACAAAATCAATAACTTAGTAAAAAAAAACACATCAACTAAAACACAATCAAATGCTCAATTTATTAAACTCCCTTGGATGACTCCTGGTGTTTTAAAATGTGCAAGGAATAGAGACAAACTGCACCAAAAAGCAAAAAAATACCCAAATGACCAAGACATAAAGAGTAAGTACAAACAATATAGAAACTACTGCAATAATCTAATCCAAAACTTGAAACAAGAATATGAAAAGCAGCTCTTATTGGACAGTAAAGGAAATAGTAAAAAGACTTGGGATGTAGTCAAAAGTATTTGCAATATAAAGGCTAAAAATATTTCGAATTTGGAACTTCTCAACTCAGGCCCAAATCCTAAACAATCACTTAACCATGTAAATACTTATTTTTCCACCGTCGGCAAGAACCTGGCAAGTACAATACTTACACAATTAAACAAAACAGAACAAGATCTCGCGGGTGCAGTACCTATAAACAACGTTATCTCGCCTTCCAATTCATTTTTCATGAAGCCTACCAATCCAGCCGAAGTCTTACAAATAATTGATTCTCTGAAGCTTAGGTCTGCAGCTGGTTTTGATAGCATAAGCAATAAAATACTCCTGCAAAATAAGATGTACTTAGCTGTACCACTTGCACACATATGCAACTTGAGTCTTTCAAGTGGATCAGTACCACATGATCTAAAAGTAGCAAATATTAGTCCTGTACACAAATCCGGCGACAAAAAAGAACCTTCAAATTACCGCCCTATTTCCCTTTTAACAGCAGTCTCTAAAATAATTGAGAAAGTCGTAAATAAACGATTACTTAATTATTTAGAAAATGGTAATTACCTAGCTAGCAATCAATATGGATTTAGAAAACAAATCTCTACTGAGGATGCAGTTACTGATCTGGCAGATATGATCGCAAAAAAACTTGACCAGAACTATCATTGCACTGGTGTTTTCATCGACCTAGCAAAGGCTTTCGATACCGTTTCCCGCCCTATACTACTAGCAAAAATGGAGGCAATTGGTATACGCGGCATAGCTCTGGAATGGTTCGCCTCTTATTTATCTGACCGTTACCAGAGGGTAAAGATGGATGACCAGTTTAGTGACTTTCTTGCAGTTGATTTTGGCGTTCCACAGGGAAGTGTTTTGGGTCCAACCCTATTCTTGATTTATATTAACGATCTGTGTAAAATGAATATCAAACAGGCAAAAATTTTCACCTATGCAGATGACACTGCTATTGTCTTTTTTGCAAAAACCTGGAAACAGATTGTTGATGTTGTGCAAGTTGGCCTAAAACAAGTAGCTTTCTGGTTACAAAACAACTTATTGACTCTGAACGCTTCCAAAACCAAATACATCAACTTTAGAATTACCAATCATACTGCACCTAATGAACCACTAAATATAACGCTGCACACATGTACCGAAAAACATACAATTGCCAAAATTTGTAATTGCTCGACAATTACAGAAGTATGTTACATTAAATACCTCGGTGTCGTAGTAGACAACAAACTAAACTGGGCAAAACACATTGAATCAACTTGCACTCGGTTGAGGAAACTCACTCATATCTTTCGTAAACTAAGATCTGTTGCGGGAAAAGAGACGATTAACCTAGTTTATAATTCTCTGTGCGAATCAGTTATTAACTATTGCATAATAGCATGGGGAGGTTCCGCCAAAACCACAATGATTGAACTTGAACGTGCACAACGCTCGATCCTAAAAGTGGCTTATCGCAAGCCAATCAGGTTCCCTACGAACGAATTATATAAACTCTGCTCGGTTCTAAGAGTACGACATTTTTACATAATGGCCACTGTGCTCAAATATCACAAAAAAGCCCCACATACTTTTATAAAGACTTTCAGTTCACGGCGGCGGCACGAACCAGCATGGTCCGCGCCGCCCACGAGAACTACTTTTGCAGATCACTTTTTCTTTCACATGGCGCCTTTTCTTTATAATCGTGTTAACAAAATTCTAAAAATATATGATTTATGTAGACACAGCTGTAAAAAAACAGTTAGACAATGGCTACTAACCTTGGATTATGACGATACTGAGGAAATTGTGCATGCTTAAGCAGTCAGCAGACTGCTTAAATATGTATAATTTAGCAAAGCAAGAATACACACACCACACCACACTACACACACACACACACACTCACACACACACACACACATACACACTCACACACACCTACGCAACCCGCACTCATCCACACACACGCGTGCGCACACGCACTCACACTCAAATATATGCACAAACTTAATCTTACCCCGGGCACGGCACGCCATACTTTTGACTACATACTCTGTAAATTTAGTAGCTAATCCAAGTGCCTTTAAGCGAGTTTTAAAGCAGCGGCAGCGAAACCTTTTGTTGTTATAGTATGTCGTGCGTGCCTCAATAACACGTAGGTACAAGTTAACAAAAGACTGGACACTAATTATATATCTACCCACATTTTTATTTATTTTTTATAGATGAGATTAAAGCAATAAAACTTACCTTTTGTTCTTAAATTAGGGAAGAGACTGGTTACCCACAACACAGGGACCAGGGATACATACTGTGCTTTAGCTATAAGTCTCTTTTTGGTGCAATAAAATATTTTTAATTTTTATTTTTTTTTTTTTTTTTATATAACTACATATACCCTATTACACTGCCCTGCCCTACCCTACACTACCCTACACTACACTACACTACCCTACCCTACACTACCCTACATACACTACACTACACTACCCTACCCTACCCTACACTACTCTACACTACCCTACACTACACTACCCTACCCTACCCTACACTACCCTACACTACCCTACCCTACACTACCCTACCCTACCCTACATACACTACACTACCCTACCCTACACTACTCTACACTACCCTACACTACACTACCCTACCCTACCCTACACTACCCTACCCTACCCTATCCTATCTCTCAAGTTGGATCGAACTGCACATGGTGTGCGAATTTTATTATAATCGGTAAAGTGGTTTAGGAGTCCATTGAGGACAAACATTGTGACATGAGATTTATATATATTAGAGAGATATACGGTCGAATTGAGAAACCTCCTCCTTTTTTTGAAATCGGTTAAAAAATCATTTAATGTGTAATAGCATTTATAGTGAATAGTTACTTTATTCTTCTTCTTATTGTTTTAAGATAATTTACTCATGTTTGTATTGAATTAAGTTTATCTTAATTTGTCAAGTAACCAATTATATAAATTAATCAGTCTTAAAAGTAATTACAATAAATAATACAAATAAGAGTATATAAAAACTTAAAACCGACTTCAAAATGAAATTCACTCAAAAGTATAAAATAATATTATCATACTTAAATACACAACATTAACCAACAATAACGAAATCAAAGGTGGATACGAATTAAATTAGGGGCGTTACATTTTTTTGAGGTCGGTACCCAGTTACCAGCACACAGTTACTTACGTATCAAATATTTTAAATTCGATAGCATTGCTGACACCGACATCAAAAAAAAAATTTAAATTTATTTATTTAATTTAAGTGTCAGCAATGCTATCGAATTTAAAACATTTGATACGTAAGTAACTGTGTGCTGGTAACTGGGTACCGACCTCAAAAAAATTTAAAGCCCCTAATTTAATTCGTACCCACCTTTGATTTCGTTATTGTTGGTTAATGTTTAAGTATAATAATATTATTTCATACTTTTGAGTGAATTTCATTTTGAAGTCAGTTTTTAGTTTTTTAAACTTTTATTTATATTTTCTCTATTTTTAGTGATAATGCTATCTATCTAACAACGTTAAAACCAATCACCTACTCACCAATAGGAATTATCAAATCATAATACATGTGTTTCATTAACAGATACAAAGTCCTGTGGCTTCCATCATCATCTCAGCAGATGATGATGGACGATTTAACTTCATAACATGAAGTTATGGAGTTAATCGTCCATCAAAAGCTCATCTGAATAAACTGAAAGAATACAACCTATCGGTCTATGCATACCCACGTATATATCTAAATATATATAACTCAAAGGTGACTGACTGACTGACTGACATAGTGATCTACCAACGCACAGCCCAAACCAATGGACGGATCGGGCTGAAATTTGGCATGCAGGTAGATGTAATGACATCCGCTAAGAAAGGATTTTGGGAAATTCCTACGGGAACCGCAAAAATCGGTATCTGCTCGGGCGAAGCTGCGGGCATCCACTAGTCTATGTATAATATTGAAAGAATTTTCCTCCAACTCCTAATCGTTAAGGAGTTGTACCTTCCTTCATCAGCCTATCAACATGAGATGATGACTAACAGACGCAAGTATTTTAATAGCTTTAGAAAACATATGAATCACGTAATAAGTGCCTACTTAATGAGTAATTTGAGGGTTGCTCTCGATTTTTCTGGGATCCCATCATCAGATCCTGACTTGGTGACAACGGGACCCCCTCGGGAGTATACTCCTTCGAATGAAAAAAGAATTTTGAAAATCGGTCCACAATTGACGGAAAAATCGGCGAACATACATTAAAAAAAATATACAGTCGAACTTAGTACCTCCTCCTTTTTGAAGTCGGTAAAAACCTACAATAAAACACCTAAAGTGGCGACCTCGCACCGGAAAACGTAGCGTAGGCAGTCCTCCCACTCTGTGGACCGACGACCTGGTGAAGATGCGGGCAGCGCAGGACCGGCCGTCGTGGAAATCCTTGGGGAAGGCCTTTGTCCAGCAGTGGACGTTTTTCGGGTGGTATGATGATGATGATGTAAGTATAATTTTATTAGCTTTAAAGTGTTTCCTCTAACTCCATAATATAAGCAAGATTTTTTAAAATAATGTCACGGTCAACATAGTCAAAAGCTTGCGTCATGTCCATATATACAGCACACTTAACTTGTTGCCTAATGTCAATATTTGGAGTAATTCTTTTTAATAAGTCAAATAGAGCCAAGTTGGTCGATATGTCTCTTCGGAAGCCTTGTTTTGAAAAAATGTTTTTGTTTTCCATGTATGCATTCAAATCTTTATGAATGAAATTTTCAATTTTTTTTAGCAAATATCGACTAAGGAGCAATCGGCCATTTAACATAACACATTTTCTTTATCGTTTTTTATGAGAAGCTTAATATCAGCAAATAAAAACCATCTGGAAAAATGCTGTTAGGAAAATGGAAAAACCGGCCAACCATACTGGATACCATTATACTGGATGGCGCTAGTTTCTTCAATTCCGTATTATCATACTAGATGGCGCTAGTTTTTTCAGTTCCGTATTATCATAGTATATGGCGTCAGTTTCTTCAGTTCCGTATTATCACACTAGTTGTCGCTAGTTTCTTCAGTTCCGTATTATCATACTAGATGGCGCTAGTTTTTTCAGTTCCGTATTATCATAGTATATGGCGTCAGTTTCTTCAGTTCCGTATTATCATACTAGTTGTCGCTAGTTTCTTCAGTTCCGTATTATCATACTAGATAGGGCTAGTTTCTTCACTTAAAAAAAAACATTTTTTGTATGGAGACTTTCACTGTTTCTAATTTTTAGTATTTGTTGTTATAGCGGCAACAGAAATACATCATCTGTGAAATTTTCAACTGTCTAGCTATCACGGTTCATGAAATACAGCCTGGTGACAGACGGTCACTTAGTAATAGGGTCCCGTTTTTACCCTTTGGGTATGGAACCCTAAAAATGTTTGGCACCGTCCGACATAGATACATCCTTGCCTGACTTCATGCATGGATTCATGCATGCTTGGCTCAGGGCGGGACCAACAGACATAGTTTCGTGCGCGTGTTGCACCGCCCGGCATGGATGAGCACGGTATGGCCAAAGTATACATATTAGTACTAAGTATACATATTGCGACCTCATCCCCTCGTCACCCAGATTAATACAGATTGGTTACAGTTTGTGTGTCGAACGTAAAGGATTTCGCCGTTTGTTTTGTCATTCGTTTTTTGAAATGTCATTTCTGGCCCGTTGTATGAAGTGTCCAGGGTGTGGTAATAGGGTGCTTAGTAATAGGGTCCCGTTTTTACCCTTTGGGTATGGAACCCTAAAAATGTTTGGCACCGTCCGACATAGATCCATCTTTGCCTGACTTCATGCATAGATCCATCATGCCTGGCTTAGGACGGGACTAACACACCTAGCTCCGCGTGTCGCACCACCCGGCATGGATGTGGACGGTATGGCTCAGAACGGAGATCTACAGCACGTATGTACCTACGCCGCGCGACCGTTGCATGGGTCAAATTCAGTATGGTCACACCCTGGACACTTTATAGAACTAGCCAGAAATGACATTTCAAAAAACGAATGACGGAACAAACAAAATGGCGGCGAAATCCTGTACGTTCGACAACCAAACTGTAACCAATCTGTTTCAATCTGGGTGATGGTGACGAGGGGGTGAGGTCGCAATCTAGAGAGCGGCAGGGAGTGTCCATATTGTATGTTAGTACTAATATTTATGCTTTGGCATGGTGTCACGCGCGCTCCACCTGATGCTATTTAGTAATATTTCTCTACTCCTTGGCGCGTATGGCTCAGGACACATCTAGCTGCGCGCGTAACTTCTCTTTTTCTCTTTACCGTACTTGTACTGATCGAGGGGACCCCTTAAACCGTACTTGATGTAATAAGAATTTTTAAGTTCAATATTCTTTCATCATATCAGCTCATATACATTCCCACCGAGGGGCTCAAGCCTACCCTTAATTAAAGCGATCGGGCCACGCGGGTCCAGTGCTGGTTGGTCAACTTTACACACAACCTTCGAGTTTCTCCGCAGGCGTGTGCAGGTTTCCTCACGATGTTTCCCTTCACCATAAAAGCATCGAATAAACGTACTTAGGAAATCTAAATTCGAAAAAACATTGGTACGTGGCAGGATTCGAACTACGACCTCCCGGATAGGAGGTAGCGGCTCATGCCGTTGCGCCACGAATATTCTTTATTGCAATAAAATAACAATTCTACCTACTCTCTCTCTTCTCTCTTTATCGCTCTCTTTCGTTCTCTCTTTATCTCCCCCTCTTTATCTCTCTCTCTCTTTCCCATTTTTTTCTCTCCCTTTTTACTCTGTCTCTCTTTATCTATCCCTCTTCATCTCTTCCTCTTTATCTCTCCCTCTTTATCTCTCCCGCTTTATCTCTCTCTCTCTCTCTTTATTTCTCCCTCTTTATCTCTCCCTCTTTATCTCTCTCTCTTGTCACGTAGCACAATTAACTGAGCCATCCGAGGTTGCCTAGTTTAAGATACTAACAGCATCTTGCTGATTCTACTGAAAAATCTTTAACTACAGTTTTATACTTAATTTTATGTGTATTTATATCAAGAAAACATAAAACATATTTATCTGTGGCCTTCTTGTAGTTAATTATCGTCATAAAATGTCAATTTCACGCTTCTTTCCCTTTACAGCCTTTACAAGTGGCTGTACAGCTATAAAAAGGCTAATTTATTAATAAATCCCTTCTATTTACTGACCCTCGTCGTCATGGGAGTAAGGTCGACCATTTAAGTTGGTTGTTAATAGTTCAGCGGTGAGTAATTTAGAGTTGAATTACTTATGACCCAGAGTGTACTTACTGGTACTCTGAGTACGTTCGGTAGCGATCGTTAAAACTAATTTAGAAGGGACCTACAGCACTCAATGGGACACTTTTGTGGGCAACTGTTTGTTCACGAGAGCATTGTGTAGCCACGTTCTATATTTTTTTAACTGACTAAAAAAAATGAGGAGGTTTCTCAATTCGACCGTATATATATAATATATAAATATATAATATTTTATATGTGTTCGCGGATAACTTCGTCGTTTATGAACCGATTTTGATGATTCTTTTTTTGTTGGAAAGGAGATATCTTAAGGGTGGTACCATGTTATAAAACCAGGATCTGATGATGGCATCCCAGAGAAATCGAGGGGAACCTTAGTTTCCTGTTTGAAGTCGGTTTTTTTTGTTCAAAATTATTGGGTTTTCCACTTGTTATCGGTCAAAAATTTGCTTACAGTTACATAAGCCTCTAATAATAAGATAATTGGGCTATTGAGTCGACTCTCTTTAGAAAATAAATATTTTTGAAAGGTTTTAACGCCATTATATTCAAAGAAGCTCGTGACTTGAATACTTTAAAGATTTGTTTACATAAGTACCTACTTTAATCTACATAAATTTTTTATTCTATACTTAAAAACAAGCCAAGTGCGAATTGGAATCGTACACGAAGGGTTCCGTAACATTTTATAAGATTTATTGTTTTGATTTATTATTAAAGCGGCAATAAAATACACACTCTGTAAAATTTTCAAGTGTATAACTATTAAGGTTCATAAAGTTCGCTGATAGACATACGGACGGACAAACAGACAGTGGAGGCTTAGTAGTAGGGTCTCGTTGCCACCCTTTATGTATGGAACCCAAAAATATAACCTAAGATCAGCAAAACATTGTTTAGAAAGGCAAAGTAAGTATAAATTACTGACTGAAAACTTAAAAACACTCATCAAATAAGCTCCCAAAATCACTCTACATATGCGAATTTCACTGTTGGAATTAGGTCTTTTTATAATGGCAGGCACACGGTGGAGCGACTCATGACTTTAAAATTGAGGCCCGTAATCCACCAAAGCGTAGAAGAGCGAAGAGTAGCGGAGCGAAGAAGAGACGTGTCTTAAACGACCAACAGTATTTCTTTATTTCCACGTCTCCATTCTGCTCAGCTTCTGTAGCCACGGTTCAAGCGGAGAAGAGGAGATGTCTCATAATTATATGGCGGGTTCAAAACGGAGATGAGAGCATTGTGGTGCGCAGCGCAGAGCTGCTAGTCCCATACTTTCAAGTGAGCGCCCATCCCCGCTAAGGCCATCAGACATCTTCGCTCCGCTCATCATCATCATATGATCTCATATACGTCCTCACCGAGGGGCTCGAGCCTATCCTGAACGAGAGCGATCAGGCCTTAGTCGACTACACGGGCCCAGTGCGGGTTGGTCAACTTCACACACAACTTTAGAGCTTCTTCGAATGCCTGTGCAGGTTTCCTCACGATATTTTTCTTCACTGTAAGAGCGTTGGATAAACATACATATGAAATTGAAATTCGAACCACGACCTCCCGGGCAGGAGGTAGCGGCCCTAGTCTTTACGCCACCGACGCTCCGCTCTAGCCAGAACATATTATCTGCTCAATTTCAGTGGCTACACCCTACTGCTACGCTGCTTTTCTCTCCTCTTCACCCCTCTACACTTTGGTGGATTACGGACTTTACTCCCGTTTATTCGCACAGGTTTTTCTGCGTCTCGGCCCAGAAGAGATTCGGACTGCGGCTCGTGTTGCCACCATGTTGTTTCACCTTTACTTTTACAGTTTAAGAGATGATGTAGAGTAAAAGTATATTTTTGAAGAGGCCAGTAAATAGGCATTCGCAGGTCGGGTACAAATTTTTAAAATAATAGATAAAAAATATCACATATTAAAAATTCAGTGATGATTCTTAAAGAAATTATCCTATCTATCTATAACAAATAACTGCACCGCGGTGGATAAAAAATTTATTTTCGGATTTTTGATTGACTGGTACTAAATTGTAATACTGTAGTACTGTTATAATATTGTTGTACTGTCATAATATTGTTGTACTGTTGAAGATCACGAGAAGCCGATGAATGCGGGCAGCGTAGGACCGGTCGTCGTAAAAATCCTTGGGGGAGCCCTTTGTCCAGCAGTGGACGATTGTCTGCTAATATGATAATGATGAAATTGTTATCTTGCAATAAGTCAAAATTGTACAACTCATTGATTTTAAGGAAGTAGTCCAAGTTACTATTGGTCCGAGTCAATGAAATACCTTAAGATATTAGACCGGAGTAGAATTAAATTTCGACATCAAATAAAAAGGCTTTCATGTTCCAATTTCCTGCTTTCTCAAACGTCTACAGGGAGATGAACCTTCCCAACCAAGGAACTTGGAATCGAGTTACACATTCATTTAGAGAGTTTTCTACTTCTTCGGAGCCCTGTGTATGTAGACACATGTTATTTCTTATACAAGGTGTTTTTGTATGTTCTGCTGATACCTATCGGAGACGAACTAATTTTTTTTTACGAAACCGACTTTTAATCCTCTGAATGTTATTTTGAACTCCCTGTACATAATTTTTCAGCTAATTCACCAATTAGATGGATTTCAAAAATAAAAAGTATGAGGGAACTGAACATGAAATATTAACGCGGGATATCGTAGGTTTATGTCAAGTCCGAATAGAGGGAGAGGAGACCATGATCCTTAAACTCGGAATACTGCTCTATTTCCGGGGGGGGCGATCAGCTGTCCCGGTGTGGTGTACCACAAGTTCCATAATTCCCTCATTAACAATGTGGTCCAGATCCTGAGCGTTTCGAAAAGGGTAGCATACCTTATGCTCAGAATCACCAAACGGTATTCGATGAAGGTCATACAGGCCAACTACGGAACACTCTGACAAAGAGGTAGAAACTATATATGAGGACATCTCTACAGCCATACATAGCACCAGGACTCATAATACCAATGTTATGGGGGATTTACACGCAAAACTAGGCAAACAAAGCGATGGTGAGCTGAGAGTGGGGCAATTTGGATACGGAGTAGAAATGCACGTGGTCAGATGCTGGCCGACTTTATGGAGAAGAAGAGCCTCATTATGATGAACTCCTTCTTTATAAAAACAAAACTGCGGAAGTTTCGAATGCCTAAGACTGCGAGAATGTGGATGATTATAATGACAAACTGGTGGATATTGTCCAAACGGTCGGGTCTAAGATTTTTAAAACTAGGCGTTCAAACAGAACCAAAATAATCTCAGACCTCACCAGTAACCTCAAGAAAGTTGCAGATTGGTTTTACAGTCCTCTGAAGTCGCTACTCAGTATCGGCAACTAAACAGGCAGATTTCTAAGTCCCCTACTTGCGATTTGAGCGAGAATAACAAAGGCTCAAAAGTGTTCGCGAGAGATCTGTCTGTTGGACAGAGCCAACTGACTTAGCCGAAGACTGAGGATGGCAGGCTCATATCGTCTTAGACTGAGTTGCTGGAAGAAGTTGAGAAGTTCTACGGACAATTGTACATGACCACGCGTTTACCTGTCAGCGTTCAGGCCTAAGACCCAAGAGCCGGACTATCCCAGCACTATACCGAAGATATTACGGACATCAGCCAGTACGAGATTAGAATGGCTCAAGCAAACAGCTCAAGAACAACAAGGCACCGAGTGATGATGGAATCATGGCTGAATTTCTAAAAGCAGGTAGATCACCGGTACTAAAAGGTCTTCAGAAGTTATTTAATTCCGTTATACTCGAGGGACTAACGCCTAAGGCATGGCATAGAAGTGTGGTCGTGCATTTCTTCAAAAAGGGTGACAACACCCTGCTGAAGAACTACAGACCCATCTCACTTCTGAGCTATGTCTACAAGCTGTTTTCGCACGCAGGTTTGATGACTTACAGCCTCCCAAACAAGCCGGTTTCCCAAAAGGTTTTAGTACTACAGACCACATACATTCGCTGCGGCAGATTATACAGAAGACCGAATAGTACAATCAGCCACTATGCTTGGCATTTTTTGAGTATGAGAAAGCCTTTGATTTTCTCGAAACCTGGGCTCTGCTACAGTCTTTTGAGCGTAGCCAAATTGACCATCGATACATCGAGGTGTTGAAATGTCTATGTGAAAACGCCACCATGTTGGTTCGCCTCCAGGATCAAACTCGGAACCTATCCAGTTGCAGCGAGGGGTGAGACAGGGAGACGTTATATCTCCGAAACTGTTCACCGCCGCCCTGCAAGTTGTTATCAAGCTTTTGGACTGGGGTGTACTCGGCACCAGTATCAACGGCGAGTACATAACCCATCTCCGATTTGCTAACGATGTCGTGGTCATGGAATGGAATGAAAGAATATGGAAGACCTAAGCACAATGCTCGATGACCTCAGTAAAGTCTATCAACAAGTGGGTCTTAAAATGATCATGCACAAGACGAAAATAGTGTTGTATGTCCGTCTAAAGGTTGGAGACTCTACACTGGAAGTTGTTGACGAATATGTTTACCTGGGACAAACAGCCTAGCTGGGTAGTTCCAACTTCAAGAAAGAGATCAATCGACGAATCCAACTCGGCTTGGCAGCGTTCGCGAAGCCTTGCAATATCTTCACGTCCCAAATACCGCAGTGTCTCAAGACTAAGGTCTTTGACCAGTGTGTGTTGCCAGTGATGACTTACGGAACTGAGACATAATTGCTTACTATGGGCCTCATAAGAAGGCTCAATGTGACCAAAAGGGCAATGGAGCGAACTATGCTCGGAAATACCCTACGCGATCTATCAGAAATGAGGAGATCCGCAGGAGAATCAAAGTAACTCACATAGCTCACAGAATCGCTAAACTTAAGTGGCAGTGGGCAAGGCACATAGCTCGTAGAACAGATAGCCGTTGGGGCAGTAAAGTTCTCGAGTGGTGACCGCGCACCGGAAAACTTAGCGTAGGCAGGCCTCCTACGCGGTGGACCGACGACCTGGTGAAGTTCGCGGGAAGCCGCTGGACGCAGGCAGCGCAAGATCGGTCGTCGTGGAAATACTTGGGGGGGGGGGCCTTAATCCAGCAGTGGACGTTTTTCGGCTGATATGATGATGATATATGATAACTTGAATTGTACAGTCACGCTGTTAATACTTTCTCGCGAAACCTTCACCCTCTTGTATCGTAGTTGGGTATACACAAATCAACTACAAACATTACACTTACTTAGTAGCAAAAAAGAAAGTTAGGTATATCAGGCTTGATGATTTTTTTTTAATAATATTGGTTTGTACTTTTCTTGGATTTTTCCTGAAATAATTAACTACCCAATGCAGTAGACTTTGTTAGGTCCTAATTAAAAGGTTTATTAAAATCGTTAGAGCTATTTTTAAGAAAATGTAACGAACCATCTGTATTCGTGTCCGAGGTACCTTATTCCGATTTTTATTATGGCACTAGCTGTCCCGGCGAACTACGTACCGCCTTACATTACATTACACTGCCCTACCCTACCCTACCCTACACTACACTACACTACACTACACTACTCTACCCTACCCTACACTACACTACCCTACCCTACACTACCCTAACCTACACTACCCTACCCTACATACACTACACTACACTACCCTACCCTACACTACACTACCCTACACTACACTACCCTACCCTACCCTACACTACCCTACCCTACACTACCCAACCCTACCCTACCCTACATACACTACACTACACTACACTACCCTACACTACACTACCCTACCCTACACTACCCTACACTACACTACCCAACCCTACCCTACCCTACCATACCCTAAAAAAAATGATGTTGGCCGATTCTCAGACCTACTCAATATGCTCACAAAATTTCATGAGAATCGGTCAAGCCGTTTCGGAGGAGTAAGGGAACGAAAACTGTGACACGAGAATTTTATATATTACATTATACTGCTGGCTGGATATGCGTTGTGTCTGGGGGCAAGAAGATTTTAAGCTCCACAACGAGCACAAGTATTTCGTTAATTTGTTTAAGGCGGTAATATTGCAGATTTTCGTTATTTTTGACGTCAATGTACTCCTAAATGATAGAAAACCCAAGTTTGAAAAAAATACCCTTATTGTTGATGATGTTCCTTAAAGTTAATACTATTATAAACACGATTGAGCAGTTTTGGCTCGATAGAAAAAATCCCTAAGATAGGTCTACACCGTTACTTTTAACTGTAGTTATGACTAATATTTTGAAGTACAAATTTTTAAAAATATACAACATTCTTTTATGATAATAAAAAGTGAGAAATGTTATTATTCTTTCATTGTAGTTTTTGATTGAAACGAAAATCCATTGAAAAAGTGCGGTTATTTTCTTTACTCTTTACACGTAAAGAAAAAGACAGAGACAACTGTTCCATCCAACCAATACATCGCCTTAATAGAACGACCATCAAATGTTTGTTGTAAAGTATGTTGTTAAAACACACGGCTTTGGCATTTGAAACCGTTATTTTTTTAGGGTTCTGTAGTCAACAGGGAACCCTTACAGTTTCGCCTTGTCCGTCTGTCTGTCCGCGGCTTAGCTCAGAGACTGTTAGTACTAGAAAGCTGTTATTTAGCTTGGATATACAAGCGTCGGTGGCTCAACCGGTAACGACTCGGTCCATCTAACCAGAGGTACCGGGTTCAAATCTGGACGGCCAATGTACCAATGAGTTTTTCAAAAACTTACGTACATGTACTTACCGATTGCTTTAACGGTGAAGGAAAACATCGTGAGGAAACCTGCACACGCCTGCGGAGAAACTCGAAGGTTGTGTGTGAAGTCGACCAACCCGCACTGGGCCCGCGTGGTCGACTAAGGCCTAATCGCCCTGATTCAGGGTAGGCTCGAGACCCTCGGTGGGTACGTATATGAGCTGATATAATAATAATAATACATATTAATCACGCCGACATAGTGGTAAAATTGGTTTTATGAAAACATTGTTGATTGACTAACAAGAGCATAAGCCATTTTTACCCGAAACGTTCATATAGCCACCCGAGTTGGTACATCGATGGTAAAATGGGTTTTGTGCTCGAGTTTTACACTCTCCTTTTTACTTAGATTGCAAGGAAACAAAAAATATTCAACCGCAATACAACAAATTTGGCTATTTTTGACGAATAACTAGTTTACCACCACACAATGTAGCGTTTTTTTTTTAATTTCCAACTTGTGACGTTTTTCTATGGTGAAATCCTTAATTCCAAGTAACGACAGGTCGTCTTTGGCCAGGCTATACATATTTGCGTTATTTGTTTTTTTACGTAAATGCTCGCCCGTATTTATATTAATCTTAAATTTGTATTTAGATAGTAATACTTATGTCATAATTAAATTAAGATATACATAACCTAAATCTCGTAAAAATGTGGCTGCAAGGCCTAATTGCCATAATCTTAAAAGAAGTTCTTTAAAAGGAATTACTTTATGCACAAGAGGATGTAAAACCATTTTATGCAGCTTCTCTCGCTTAGTTCTGACGACATAAATAATAACTTTACGAGCATGAGAAGTGAAAAATATTTTAGAATACCTCCCCTATACATGACGCTGTCTTTTCTAATTTAGATTTCATATTTACGTTTATCCGACGCTCTTACGGTGAAGGAAAACATCGTGAGGAAACCTGCACACATCAGCGAAGAAACTCGAAGGTTGTGTGTGAAGTTGACCAACCCGCACTGGGCCCGCGTGGTCGACTAAGGCCCGATCACCCTAATTCTGGGTAGGTTCGAGCCCCTCGGTGGGGACGTGTATATGAGCTGATGTGATGTGATGACATGAAGTAAGGCCGTTTTTTTGTCTCGTCAGGTGAGTCTGGGTCTTTCTTTCACCAACTCTTTCGTCGTTCGAAAATAAAAAGACTATCAAAATTATCTACTGAAAGTAATCTAATTTTTAACGTTATATTATACATTACAATTAAGTGCGTCAACTATAAACAGACACTAAGTAGGGAGGTATCAAAGTCCAATTTGCTACTAAATTCTATCTATGATTAGAAAATCAATGACGAGGCCTAGTAACTAATTTCAAAGATGTACGCACACGAAATATGACAGATAGCTTATCAAAATCACGTGTCTGAAGATATGCAGAACATTATTAAAATAATTAATATTACCCATGTTGTAGCAAAAATTTCTAAAGTATATCAAAGGTAATAGATAATGCACATTTGTGAATCAAGACATCCAGTTATTATCACAAAAACATTAGCCTTAAAAAATTCAGATGCCCAAAAATTTTGAGGTTATTCACAACATCACAAAAGGTGAACTCACATTTCATCGAAGCGTGGCAACACGGAGCTCGACGCGACGAATTCAATTTCGTAAATTGCAACTAGTTTTTTCCATAAATTCGAAATTTGAACATAAAATTGATAAAAAAAGATTGTTTGCTTCACGAGCTAATATCGAGGATTGTTGGTGCGCGGACTGAAGTTGGCGCATGCGTAGTTGGTCCCGCTTCAGGAGGCTGGCAGGCAGGGAATTATTTCCGTTGAATTTCCGACCCACCGCCACTGTAACTCGCAGGCGTCGGAATATTTAGGGCTTGGCCCCAGCTCGGCCCTTTTTAGTCAAATCAGAATAAGACGTCTTGTCGTATAAATATGACTGTTGTAACCGACGCTGAATAAAATAGAAATTTCAAGTATAATGTAAGATGATGCCAAGGGTTTACTAATTATAAATATTTAAAAAAAAAATAAAAAAAATACGTATTTTGTTTAAGCCTAAGTTTGGTGCATGCGATGATTTTATTAAAATTCATCATCATATCAGCGGAAACACCAGCGGCTTCTCGCGACCTTCACCAGGTCGTCGGGCCACTATACTGGCTAGTTTTTAACGAAATCCCATTGACTGAAATGTATAGCCGAAGTTGTGTGTGTATGAGCGTTCGAATATATAATATTTTACTGATTGAACTACGAAAACTTGAAAATAAAACCTTCAAGACAATGTTGTTAAAATGGCTTATTGACAAAAAATATTATAGCGTTAATGAAAACTTCTGTGACAAAAATAAACTTGTTGACATTGAATTTTTTAAGATTTACGTGACATAATAATTATAATCTATGTTAAACATTTGCATGCCTTGCACAGGCGAAACATGATTACACTACAATATTATATTTAACATTCTACTACCATGTTTGATGCAAATAAATTATCATTTCTTATATTTTCACAATTTATTAAATTTAGCTGTGCAATTTTTATAGAGGTGACTTTGGTCCCCGTGTATGGAGTGTGGCCTAACCTTCCCGAGTTTGGGAGGAGACCCGTGTCCCAGTAGTGGGGACGTTGATGGGTAAGTAACAAAGAGCAGTTTAAAAGATAAAGTGCTTTTAGATTAGTTCAGAATAGTCTGCTAAAACACACACAACACATACACACACATACACTTTAGCACACCTACACTCACATACAAACACGCAATCATGCTCACATATTTCTGCAGTGATACTACTCAATTAATTATTTAGTCATTAAAACAAAATTTAACGCATGATATTTTGCCCAATCTATTTTATTAATATTATTGTGTTTAATTTAACCGTTTATACGTAATTCAACTTGTTTCCTTTTGTTAAGTGTCGAACAATGTACTTTACCATATTTAACCGCATAAACAGTCGCATTCTTTGTAATCTGGAAATCGTACTAAATCAACTACCACGATACAGGCAAGTTGCCTAGTGTGGGGTTACTGTTAAAAATTGTGTTCCTTCTGTCAATAAACATTTTTTACTTTTTTTTATTTTTACTAAATTTGGTATTAGGTTTTTTTATTGCTGGTCAACTTTGGTTTGGCGTGTATTTATAGAATTTGAAGTTGTATTTATAATTGAATTTAAATTATGTAGAAAGCTGAACGACCTATTTAGTTCAACCGCCTCCGTGGCGTAATGGTTAGTCCATTCGCTTTACACTAGGAGGTCGCGGGTTCGATTTCCGGTGGGGTCAACTTGTAAGACTCGGTTTGGTTGGTGGTAGGGCATTTTCTAAACCCGCCTCGCTAGCTACTACCATATTATCTAAGTCTTGCCGCCAAACATCAGTGTTAACAACATTGATGATTCTGGCTTGTAGATAAGATAGACAGTTCTGCATTACGTTGCAAAGCCCGCTTCCATCTTCGGCATCATCGTCACTTACCATCAGATACCCTTCTTCATTTATTATGCGTACAGCGCAGGAGTGGAACTCCTTGCCTGCATCAGTGTTTCCCGATTCCTATAGTTTGGGGATCTTCAAGGCAAGAGTGAATAGACATTTTTTGAGTTTGCTTGTACCATCCTCGACTGCATCATCACTTACCATCAGGTGAGTTGCAGTTAAACGCACTCAAATTTTTAATTTAAAAAAAATGTCGATGATGCCAAGCGTTTACCAATTAAGAATAAAAAAAAACTTTAGCACGCGGCTCTGTCAATTGGTACATCGTTTTTATGACTTTCTTTGAAGGTGAGTAGTGCGTGAGCCGCAAGCAGCTCGCAAGCGTGGAAATGAGTTTTCTTCACATCCTTCGAGGACTAATTAGGGCTATAATAATTATTAGTCTATGTCACTTCCCACTCCCTCAATTATCTCTGAGCAAAATGTCACAAAGCGTGTAAATTAGTTTTCTCCAGATACCTCGTGGACTATAGTTATATGGACTATGTTTATTAGCATGGCTTACCGAACGTGTTTATGTTCCGACCAGTTAAATGTCGAAATCGGGTCTATTCATCCCAATCCCAATAGGGATGACGACAGCATCTGAAATAAATTATGAACTGTTGATCACTAAATTGCCCTCCTACTTAAACTTCGGAAAACCTTACTCGTTTTGTTTTCCATCAAGTCTTCGATTTTTAACTCACCAAAATCACAAAATGAGTACATAAATGACGCTGCTAAACTATGACGTCACGCCTGGGTATTTCTTAAATTTTTAAAACAAAAAGTCGTTTTTGACAGAAAATAAAAAGTAACTCACAATCAGATGACTAGCAATCGTCATCCCTAATTAATGGTAGCTATTACGGTTTAAAAGAAACAAGCTTTCAAATGTCGGACAGATAGACGGACAGCGTAGGCTTAGTAATAGGGTCCATTACCTTGCTACGGAACCCTTAAAAATATTTACCTACTCTCTTTTGTGGTACCATAGGATATTGTAGGTTGGTGTGTTGACCTGTTTCTTTTTGCAACTCCACACATCACACTAATATATTGAATGCAAATGGATCTACGAATTCTATGTCATTCTCAAAATATGAAATTTTCTCAAATTATTAATAGTCGATATCAATCTCAATAGATTTTCATAGAATTTCCTAAAAGTTTTGAATGAAAGATACGAAAAAAAGCTCTTGTAATGAGGTCATAAATATTTGCCTTTTATTTGTAACTAGTGGATGCCCGCAGCTTCGCCCGCGCAGATCCCGATTTTTGCGGTTCCCGTGGGAATTTCCCAAAATCCTTTCTTAGCGGATTTCTACGTCATAACATGTACCTGCATGTCAAATTTCAGCCCGATCCTTCCAGTGGTTTGGGCTGTGCGTTAAAAGATCACTATGTCAGTCAGTCAGTCACCTTTGAGTTATATATATATATATATATATATATATATATATATATATATATAGTGGATATATAGTGATATATAGTGGTATATAGTGATCTTTTAACGCACAGCCCAAACCACTGGAAGGATCGGGCTGAAATTTGACATGCAGGTAGATGTTATGACGTAGAAATCCGCTAAGAAAGGATTTTTATTTGTAATACTAATATTTATTTGTAATACTAAGATTTAGTTTTACTAAAATCAAAATTAATACCTTTTCTTTTGTAAACTTTTCGTAAATTGACACAAATTATTATTATAACCTTTTGCAAATTCGCGAATTCTTGTACCTATTTTAATTAATAATTAGCTATGCCCGCGACTTCGTCCGCGTGGAGGTTTTGTATTTTCCCACGAGAACTCTTGGATTTTCCGGAATAAAAGGTATCCTATATGTTACCCCGGGCTTTAAGG
The DNA here is from genome assembly GCA_947284805.1 of Coleophora flavipennella. Lineage (NCBI taxonomy): Eukaryota > Metazoa > Arthropoda > Insecta > Lepidoptera > Coleophoridae > Coleophora > Coleophora flavipennella. The sequence goes on from OX369269.1 coordinate 3,975,043, forward strand.
AACCACCATACAAAATTTCATCAAAATCGGCCAGCTAGTTTTTGCGTGATGCGCAAACATACAAACAGACAGACAGAAAAAAAATCCAAAAGTGGTTGTTTTGGCCTCTATTTCGTTAGTAATGTCCACCACAGTTATTATTTTCCAAAATATTCTAAAAATATTTTATGTACAGACACGGTCCCGTTACCGTTTTATTATATAAAAAAAAAAGTTTTATGTAAGTTTTATTATATGTATAGATTTATAATATTTTTGGAAAATTTTGGAAAATAATAGCTGTGGTGGACATTACTAACGATATAGAGGCCAAAACAACAACTTTTGTAATTTTTGTATATCTATATGCCTTTAATTCACAAATATTTACAGTGCCGCGTGGCGTGGCACTCCTAGCAATGACGTGGCAATAGCACCCCTACTTCGTAACGGAAGCTCCAAGGAAGGGGCACGACAAACTATTTCCCTTCCATACCGCGTTAAAGCGCACGATACTAGCCTAGTATTATGTGTTATTCTTTTTTGATGTGTAACATCTTTGCTCTCGCTTTCCTGCAATTTGTGGGAGTGATTTCGTGAAATGGGACGGAAATGTGTAACAGGAAGTCGCGAAAGCGCGCGCTATTCGATCTGACCAAGTGCGGGTCGGACTCGCGCACAGCAATTTGTGGGAGTGATTTCGTGAAATGGGACGGAAATGTGTAACAGGAAATGCGAACGTTTTTTAATTCTCGAAAACTAAGGTTGTCATAGCCATGCCGCCTAGTGTGATGGCAAAGGCATATTCGAAGGGTCGGCCCGTGAATGTACGACCCGATAATTAATTAATTTCATAAGTATTTTGTCACATGTTACACATCATATGCGAGTACTGTAGGTCTCGTTTTTTTTTTTCGCTTTTAGGGTTCCCTACCCAAAGGGTGCTAACGGGACCCTAATAATTAAAGGGGTAGTACCTTTTGAACAGTAATGAGTTACCGGTCTTAATAGCTCTTTTTAAGGTTCCCTACCCAAAGGGTAAGAACGGGGCCCTTTTACCGAGAATTCGCTGTCCGTCCGTCTGTCACCAGGCTGTAGTTAGTGAACAGTGATAGCTAGACAGTTGAAATTTTCACGATGATGTATTTCTGTTACCGGTTGAATAAATTAATTAATTTTTGTCTGGGTGTTAAATATATATGTATGTATTTAAACGTATATAAGTATGTATATCAGTCTCTGGTAAACCATAACACAGGGAATCCTACTTTGGGGCCAGATGACTATGTGTGATTTGTCCCAGAATATATATATATGGAGCATGCTGTGCTCGGAGTTTCTCTGAGTGATCGAATCAGAAACGAGGAGATCCGTAGGAGGACCAAAGTAACCGACGTAGCTCTCAGAATTGCTAAACTTAAGTGGGCGGGGCACATAGCTGGTAGAATGGATGGCCGTTGGGGCAATAAAGTTGTCGAGTGGCGACTGCGCACCGGAAAACGTAGAGTAGGCAGGCCTCCCACTCGGTGGACCGAGGACCTGGTGAAGGTTGAGGGAATCCGCTGGATGCGGGTAGCGCAGAACCGTTTGTCGTCGCGGAAATCCTTGGGGAAGGTCTGTGCCCAGCAGTGGACGTCCTTCAGCTGATATGATGATGACGAGGATGATAATTAATGTTGTCATGACGATTAACATTGAAGCGGTCGTAACTGTGCAACCTGCTTGGTTGTGTTAAGATCCATTCTTCGGTGTATTCCGAGTTTTTATTCCTACTGCCTACCGGGTCAACGAACGAGCGGGCATTCACCTGTTATAGCGGCATGAATTATGATGACGGACGAGTTGTATGAAAAGTGTATTTAGGTGTATCCTATTAATATTATAAACGCGAAAGTTTGCAAGAATGTATGGATGTAGGTTTGTTACTCTTTCACGCAAAAACTACTAAACGGATCTGGCTGAAATTTGGTAGGTAGGCAGATTAGGACCTGGATTAACATAAAGGCTACTTTTTTTTCCAAAAACCACAAACCTTTTTTTAGATTTTTATTTTCCATTCCGGGTCTCAAGTTTACATCTATGTACTAAATTTCTTTACTATATATCGAATAGTAGCAGATAAAAATACTGTGACATATGGACATACAGACATACGGACGGACATGACAAAATCATAAGGGTTACATTTTTTATGCTATTTTGGCTTCGAAACCCTTAAAATAAGTTCTAGATTTTGATGTAGATTGGCCCTCCAGCGCATTAACAGAGTCCGATGAGGTAAAACAAAAGCCCCGTGCGTCTCTGGTTACACAAACAGGGTTCTGCACCGAAACTTTCACTACTAACAGAACAAGACCCCTCAGTGCATACTTTGCTCTAGGTCAGAAGTTCCTTTTTTTTGTAATGGAACCCTAATTGAATATACTTTTTAACCCTAGTTTTAGTACAGAAAATTATTACCTTGAAGTTTATTTATTTACACTTATGGTACACCAAAAACAATATCCTAAAGCTAATACATAGGGATATTATATATAGTGTAAAGTGGGCGGTCTTGTTGCTAAAAGCAATCACTTCCAGACAACCATAACCTTAACCTGGAGTTTGTACATTTTCATTTTTTGATTTGAACAGAAAGAACAAATGTAAATGAAAAATGCTCACGCGTTGTTTGTGGTCGCGCTATCTTCTCAACTGTCAAGCTGTAAATTACCCCCCACCTCCCTATCTGTCACAGGGTTCTAGGCGCGATATTGTTAATAGGGATGACAAATGCTAGTCATCTGATTTCCTTTTTATCATCCGTCAAAAAAGACATTTTATTCAAAAAATTTTTGAAATACCTAGCCGTGACGTCATAGTTTAGAAGCGTCATTTATGTACTCATTTTGTGATTTTGGTGAATTAAAAATCGAAGTCTTGATGGAAAACAAAACGAGTAAGGTTTTCTGAAGTAGGAGGGCAATTTAGTGATCAAGAGTACATAATTTATTTGTGATGCTGTCGTCATCCCCATTGTGGCCATAGATTGGGCCACAGAGGTAGACAACTTCACTCTTATTGATTTCTTTGCTTTCTATTGGTTCAAACAACCTTTAACGTATTTTAGATAGGGTCGGCCGGCGCGCGAGAACAACTGCGACGCGGTTGTGTTTTTTTACGAAAGTTATGTTTAATTTTTATCAGAACGCGGAACCCTTGTGGCCCTTCCACGGAACCCCAGGTTTCCGCTGACTACTATTCGGGAAACATTGCTCTAGAAAAATAGGAGTCTACCTATTCTGGACTATGGAAATTTTATTTATCCTGTGGGAACGGAAGGACTTTAGATTTTTTCATGGGATTCCCTTTTATCTATGCATTTAACCTCATGCACTGGGATTTATTTTAAAGATTTTAGGCACAGCAATTTCGCAGATAAGGGGCGGGAATGGTAAATTTTTGCCTATTTTCTTAAATAACTTCAAAACTGTTTAACTTAAATATTTAAAAAAAATGAATATTTAACATTTAAAAAAAGAGATTCTTACAACAAGCCCTTTCAGATGATATGTCACACGGTACAGTTCGCAAAACGTATTTTTAATTTTCTAATTTACCCCCCCAGAAAAAGCACCTATGTTAAAAATTTATTAACGGCTTCTACACCGTATTTTTACAAAAATTTGGACCCCCAAAAAAAGTGAGAATGAAGTAATGAAAAATTAAAAAAAAAACAAATTAAAAAAAAACACATTTGATTTCTTTGAGTTAGTTATGAGGATATTTCGTACTTTTTAAGGTATATTTTACCAAAAATAATTCAACCTTATCATATCTGGAGAAGCCCAAACTTGGTATGTTTTGAAAATGTTTTTTATTTTTATTCAAAACAAGTGATAGATATGTCATGATATGCTATATTTTTAGAATCGACTTATTAAGCCCTTTCACTTAATACCATACACAATAGGTTTCAATACAAAAAAGACCAATAAAAAAAATATTACGTCGTAACTCCTTTACACTTTTTTTTTGGTGCTACGGGTCAATTTGATACACTTAAGGGCTAAAGACCAATCGTTCTGATTTTCATGCTTTTAACACCATATGCCACCTTTTTTTTGAGCACCGCTAGCACTATCATGTGTTTCTTATGGTAATGCATTAATTTGTAGGCTTTATCAGCCGAAAGACATCCACGGCTGGAAAAAGGCCTTCCACAACAAACGGTCCTGGGTTGGCTGCATCCAGCGGCTCAGCACGACTTTCACAAGGTCTTAGGTCCACTAAGTAGGAAACCTACCTACGTTACGTCTTTCGGTATACGGTCGCTACTCGAGAACTTTACTGCTTTAACGACCATGTGTTCTGCGAGTTATGTACCTCACCCACTGCTACTTACGTGTAGCGATTCTGAAGTTATTTCGGTTACTATTGTTATCCTACGGATCTCTTCATCTTTGATTCGATCGATTATAGAAGATTCAAGCATGGCACGCTCTATTGTCATCAGCTCATATACGTCCCCACCGAGGGGCTCGAGCCTACCCTGAATTAGGGCGATCGGGCCTTAGTTGACCACGCGGGCCCAGTGCGGGTCGGTGGACTTCACACACAACCTTCGAGTTTCTTCGCAGGTGTAGTGTGTGCAGGTTTCCTCACTATGTTTTCCTTCACCGTTAAAGCAATCGGTGAGTGTGCGTAATTTTCGAAAACTCACTGGTACATTGGCCGTCCGGATTTGAACCCGGCACCTCTGGTTAGGAAGACCGAGTCGTTACCGGTTGAGCCACCGACGCACATAACGCTACCCTATCGTAATATTCTTAAACTAAAACCAAATCTTATTTCGCCGTAGCAACTAGCAAAATGTTTCACTTTAATACATTTTCAAGTTGCTGTGTCCGCTTGAAAATGTATAGAAGATAAATATTTAGCTTACTCAAAAGTTCCTTGTCTGGCGCCAGGGATTTCGTTTAAAAATTTAATTACAATATGAATGCAAACGACCCGTGGCATGAGCCATGCAAATAGGAATAATCTCGGTATGCAGATTTCCCACATTAACCGTAACATACGGGCGTTGAAACCGTCGGGAAAAATCCTTGTTATCTAATTTACATAACGAACCCATTTTGTCTCGTTTATTTTTAAGAAAGTGGGATAATTAGTCAAACGGATGTAAAGTTTTAACCGCCTCCGTGGCGTAATGGTTAGACCATAGGAGGTCGCGGGTTCGATTCCTGGCAGGGTCAAATTTGTAAGATTCGATTTGGTTGGTGGTAGGGCATTTTCATAGCCCGCCTGGCTAGCTACCACCAACTTATCTGAGTCTTGCCGCCAAAAATCTGTGTTAACAGCATTGATATGTTCCAGCTGGAAGATAAGATAATCAGATCCACATTGCTTTGGGGAATCTTGGTAAGCTCGCTTCCATCTTCGGCATCATCTTCACTTACCATCAGGTGAGATGATGACAAGAGCTTACCAATTGTGAGTAAAAAAACGAGTCATGTTTTACGAAAACATACCTACTAGTTTTCAATTTTGGTATATTTGGTGTGTAATAAAGGATATTTATAGACAATAGACAGATTTTTATTTGACACGAACACGCACTATCTTATCTTATCTACTCTAATCCCTGTTAAGGTCGTAACCGCTACTGTAGTAACGTCACTGTAACAGCTACAAATATTGTAAAGTTGAAACTGTCAGGAAATATCCTTGTTTTCAAATTTACATAACGAACCCATTTTTCTCATTTATTTCAATGGTAGCGGGATAAGTAGTCAAACAAATCATGTAATACGAAAATATACCTACTTTACTCCCTGTTAAGATCGTAATCGCTGCTGTAGTAACTACTGTAACAGCTACAAATATTATATAGTTGAAACCGTCAGGAAATATTCTTGTTTTCAAATTTACGTAACGAACCCATTTTGTCTCGTTTACTTCAAAGGTAGTTGCATAATAGTCAAACAATTCATGTAATACGAAAATATACCTACTTTACTCCCTGTTAAGATCGTAATCGCCGCTGTAGTAACTACTGTAACAGCTACAAATATTGTATAGTCGAAACCGTCGGGAAATATTCTCGTTATCAAATTTACATAACGAACCCATTTTGTCTCGTTTATTTCAATGGTAGCGGGATAAGTAGTCAAACGATTTATGTTATACGAAAATATACCTACTCTACTCCCTGTCAAGGTCGTAACCGCTGCTGTAGTAACTTTACTGTAACAGCTACAAATATTGTATAGTCGAAACCGTCGAGAAATATTCTCGTTATCAAATTTACATAACGAACCCATTTTGTCTCGTTTATTTCAAAGGTAGCGGGATAAGTAGTCAAACGATTTATGTTATACGAAAATATACCTACTCTACTCCCTGTTAACAGAGATTTGTTACCATAGATGGGTTATGCACTAACAAACCACATTTGAAAATCGAACCCATTTACACACACATTATAATAGGTACCTACCGAATGCTACTATGCAAAGAGATGCCAATTCGCATCTTTTTTTTGCTTCACTTTTAGGACGTATGTACCTCCCTTTATATATAGCTATCTCTGTCTGTTAAGGTCGTTATCGCTGCTGTAGAAACTTTACTATATCAGCTACAAATGCAAAGATTGTTACAAAAATTCTCAACTGAACAACTCTTTCCTGTGCTGGAAAACTTTTTGGGTTCCTTGGGGTAAGACAAAAACCAAATTTTTGAATATTTTACCGTGACATTCTTAAGAGCTACAAACCAATCGTTCCCCACCTAAACTGAAAATTACTACTTCTTGAAAACAAATGGGCCGAAACGTCTTTAAAACTACACCAATAAACACGGGTACAAAGTCAGAATAGTGGACCTTCACTTCAATGGCCTAGATTGTCTTACCTTTATAATTACATTTGTAATTAATTGTAATAAAGTAAAACAGTTGTATTCTGTTTTTATTTTATTTACTTGACGGTCCCCCTACGCGACGACTCTGAGATCAAAATATAACTAGGTACTTATATTAAACTGAAAGGGCCAAAGCATATTTTCTATTTTTAGAGTTTTTTTGTCGGGGGATTTTAAAATTTTTAATTTAAGTTTTGTTTCATGTTTTTTAAACTTTATGTATCTTAAACACGACACCTCTGCTGTAAGATGGTAAGGAGTTGGGTATCATGCAGATACTAGGTGATGCTGCAGCATCAGGTCAAGGTTACCATGTTCTATTTAAAATTTTTACATTGAGACTATTCCAATGAGCCCAAACACGATTTATCTGTTGTAAGAAATTAAATTGTTTGCCATTACGCCACCGACACTGTTTTTTTTAACGGCCATAAGGTGCTTATAAGGTCAAATATTTGGATGCTTGTATCTCTGTAACCGTTCATTGTTTACATATTGTTATTTCAATTGTTTCAATCTGTCTTGTGCCTACAGCTCCGGGACCTACCTGGACAGTAGGTAGTGGTTCTCTTCCACGAGGCACTCGCCTTGCAGAGTACCGGGACAAGCGTCTTGGCGGCAAGACCTACCGTAACTGGTCCATGTCTTCACCTTATGGTGTTGGCAGGAATAGCGGCCCTCACTGTTTGCCCAAGGGTAGGAAAGTGGGGAAGCTATATCATAAACCTGGTAGTTTTAGCGTATCTGGTAGATATACGAGAGGTAATGTTTCAATCCTTACACTAAAAGCGACGTGTTGACTACGTTAAACCAACGGCCGTGTACCCCCACACGGCCCCACCCGATCTTTTTCTCAAAAAAATATTTCGCTTGGAATAAAATGCGAATGTTACGGGATACGTTCCCGTGTGTATTTGCAAACTACTTTTCATTGTTTTCGTTTTAATAGAGCCTCTGTTGTGATCACGTCATCATCAACCTTGATGAGACCCCAAAGGCATAGGTGTAGTTTATATTTGTCGTAGTCGTTGACAACTCATAACTTAGTTACTTATAAGGTATGGTTCTGTATGGATGTACCCCGAGGTTTGATAGTTGAAGGTTCATTCATTTATTCATATCAGCCGAAGTCGTCCACTGCTGGACAAAGGCAAAGTATATATATTAGTACTAACATACAGTACGGGCACTATGCCGCTCTCTAGATTGCGACCTCGCCCCCCTCGTCACCAAGATTGATACAGATTGGTTACAGTTTAGTTGTCGAACGTATAGGATTTCGCCGCCATCTTGTTTGTTCCGACATTCCTTTTTTGAAATGTCATTTCTGGCCCGTTGTATAAAGTGTCCAGGGTGTGACAAAGGTCTCCCCAAGGATTTCCACGACGACCGGCCCTGCGCTTCCCGCATCCAGTTGAAGGTTGCGCAGGGGTATTAAAAGTGACACGGTTTGCAATTCGTTCATGAACGCCAGAACTAATTTTGAATAAAATAAAATGTTTTACTGAAAGATACATGATGTCTTTAGCGTTGAGTGTATAGTGCGACGCGGGCGGGGAACGACAGACGTGTCGATCCCGATCTAAGGACAAGCAGCCTCATCATCATATCAGCCGATGGACGTCCACTGCTGGACATACGAGTAGGCCTCCAATACGATATTACCGTTTTTAAAATAGAGCAAAAAATTAAAACAACGTTTCTTGTATATTATGTTGTTCTTTAATTTCTTTCATCATATCAGCCGAAAGACGTCCACTGCTGGAAAAAGTCCTCCCGACGACCGCTCCTGCGCTGCCCGCATCCAGCGGCTTCCCACGATCGTCACCAGGTCATCGGTCCACCAAGTGGAGGCCTGCTTATGCTACGGTTTCCGGTGCGCGGTCGTCACTCAAGAACTTTACAGCCCTAACGGCCATTTGTTTCACGAGCTATGTGCCCCGCCCACTGCCACTTAAGTTTAGCAATTCTGAGAGCTATTTTGGTTACTTTGGTTCTCCTACGGATCTCCTCGTTTCTGATTCGATCACGCAGAGAAACTCCGAGATTAGCACGCTCCATTGCCCTTTGGGTGACCTTGAGCCTTCTCAAGCAGCCTACGCAACCGCAAATAAATATATGTAGTATGTTCCCTACAGGTCTGTTCCAAAAACGGGAAGGTTAGCCAATACTCCATCCAGTAGTCCGGATTGGTGAGGGTTGCAGAGCTACTAAGTGACCCCAATATTAAAAGTTTTCAAGCCACAGCAGCTTAGTGACTGCCATCCAGTGATACCAACCGAAAGCAACGGCTTAGCGAGCCTTGGGAACCACGATCGAGAAACGATCCAGATGTATGCCACTAATAATCCAACTCATCTAGTTAATGACCGTGCTTCTGGTCAGTTAACTAGCGTTAGCGACCCAACCACGAAAGTCTCACTAAACATGACTGCTTCAATTTGGAATGAAAGAAATGTATGACATCTTAGGTAGGTACCTTAGCAATAAAGCCGCCTATTGTATAGGCTTTCTTCTTTATTGTTAATTTTTTTTAATGTTGTAATGCAATAAGGAATATTGTATTGTATTGTGTTGTATTGTACCTTAATCGCATTTTTTAAATCCGTCAAGTGCGAGACAGACTCGCACGCGAAGGGTTCCGTACCATCATACTAAAAAAACACGCTTCGTGTATGGGGGCCCTTTCATTCAAAAAATGGCAAATCGGTTTGATAAAACGATCGGACGGACTCAGATTAGATTAATTTTTTTTAATGATTATTGAGCAGGGCGAAAGTTAAGCGATTTCCAATACTTTATAACAAATCTGTGAAACCGGTTAGATAGAACGGCTGGACAGACTCGTTTTACATCCTAAAGGGAGTGCTGTGCGCGAGCCGCGAGTCGCTCGCTGGGGTGATTTCCTAAGCTTGATGACATTCCAATATTTCATGACAAATCTGTACATTAACACCTTTTTGTTTTATAAGCAAGTCGGTTAGATAGAACAGCCGGACGGACTTGCATAAGATTTAATCAATTGTTTTTATATATAGGAACGGTGTGTTCCTACTCTTCGAGAGCAAAGGGAGATATCACTGCCAGGCGAGGTGGTGTGCCTGGGGTCCGGCCGTGGACCAACCGTTGATGGTTGGTACTTGTGTTTATACTCAGTGCTGAAGAAATGTTAATAGCGCGTTGTAGGTGTTGTATTTATTTTGTCCTCTCGTCGCTTGTGTTATGGTTCAGTGGCGGGTGGGTTACCGCAGTTTCCGCTAGTCGCTTGTATTAGGCGGGTGAGTTACTGCATTTGCTGCTACATATAGACAAGAATACGAATTAATTAAAATTATTTTCGAATTAAAGCTTGTACCTAAAAGGTTTTTGTATATACATATAGATATAATTTTTATTATTTTGTTGTTACAGCGGCAATAGAAATACACTCTGTGAAAATTTTAACTTTCTACCTCTTACGGATCATGTAATACAGTCCGCTGACAGACACACGGATTGACGGACAGCGGAGGCTTAGTAATAGGTTCCCGTTGTCACCCTTTGGGTGTGGAACCTTAAAAAATGTCCCGGGTAGCACAGTTTTAACTTACAGCTGTTTAGGTGCTAGACAGACACGAAAATACTGATTTAATTGTATTCGTTTCATTCTTGCAACGCAGTTTTTGTAAACAACGAAGCGAAACAAAAGAACACTGTATATACTAGGGTTCCGTACCCAAAAGGTGCCAAAAGTAACCTTTTACTAAGCCTACGCGTCAGTCTTTTGTATCTTTTGAACCGTAATTGGTAGCTGGCTAAGTTTCACATAATATGTATTGTTATGGCGGATTCACTAAAAAATAAGTTATATTCTTTCAGGTTATTCAGGTGAGCTGATGATGGAAGGTTTGTCTCCTTAAATTTCATGCTGCTGAGATGATAATGGGAAGCCACAGGACTCTGTATCAGTCAATGAAACACTTGGCGTGTGAGTGATAAGGTTTAACGTTGTAAGATAGCATTATCAAATCAAAAATTGACGTGTAAACATTGTTTATCAATAAATGATTATGATTATGATTATGATTATCACAAAAAATAAAATTAAAATTTTAAAAAATGTTTAAAAATACTAAAAATCGACGTCAAAAAGAAATTCACTCAAAAATATGAAATAATATTTTTATAAATACATGAAATTAACAAAAAAAAATTAAATCAAAGGTAGGTTCGAAACAAATTAGGGGCCAACATATTTTTTTGAGGTCGGTGCCAGCCAAGCCATCGAATATAAAACATTTGATAGGTAAGTATACTTTTCTCAAGTGCTGGTACAATAGTACATTACTGCAGCGGCTAGCAAAAGAGGCGTGGACGAACATGTAAATCTCGCCTCGGCCCACACATACGTAAGTCCATCAACGCCTAGTTGTGGCCAAGGCTTTTATAGTATTTTTTCTCAAATAATACTCGGTAATTAAAACTTCAATAATGACTTTTCATTAACTATTTGTTTTCGAGAAATTTTGCAATTAATGCAAAAAACAGGGTCTACAGTATATTTTTTTTACATCAAAAGTGGTATTATTTTTAAAAATTTATTCAATAAAATCTATTTTTTATTCGAAACGAAACAGGAATCCATTATTAATTAATAAACTTGTTTTTAAGTAAAAGGCGGAAAACAAGTTTATTGGAATTAAATTGATTCCTGTTTCGTTTTTCAAAAAAGTAATGAAGTATATTATATTTATTTTTTCCATGGTGATAGCTTTACATAGTCCTTCAATAATTTGAATTGAATATTTTCATTTGACCCATCTTATCGCCTTAAGTCTATTAGCTTCACATCAGGGGGTCGTGGGTTCAATTCCCGGCGGAGTCTTACTTTGTAAGGCTCGGTTAGGTTGTGGTAAGGCATTTTGCCACTTGGCTAGCTACCAACATCTTATCAAAATTTTGCTACAAAGCATCAATGTTAAATTACTGATGTGTTAAGGCATGATGATAAGATAACCAGTTCCCCGTATCGTTGGGTAATTTTGGTAAGCCCGCTTCCATCTTCTGCATCATCGTCACTTACCATCATTCCCTCTCGTATATCTACCAGATACGCTAAAACTACCAGGTTTATGATATAGCGTCCCCACTTTCCTACCCTTGGGCATAAAGTGAGGACCGCGATTCCTACCAACACCATAAGGTGAAGACAAGGACTTACCATACTCACTTACCATCAGGTGAGATGATGCCAAGGGCTTATCAATAGTCAATAAAAAAACTAATATTATTATTTTTACCCGGGATTTACACTCAGCCACTGCCACTGCTCCTGCCACTGCGGGGGGAAATATTGCCCTAAATACTTCTGCAGTAGGTAACATCGACGCCAGTGAGTGTTCACACTCAGCCGATTCCTTTGACTTCCCCACGAAAGCCGACAATCGCAGCAACGGCAGCGGCAGCGACAGGCGCAGTGGCAGCGCGAGTGAGCTATTTACATTCTCGCCTGCCCACTTCTCTGCTCACTTTCCTGCCCAACAGGGCTGAGTGAAATGCGCCTTTACAATTAGGCGAAAAAGTTAGTTAAGTTGTTGGGTTATCTTAGTTCCATGTATTATGTTCAATGAGTGAATTTATTGTTTGAGCCCGACATATATAGGCCTACTTCCTAACACCGCAAAATATGTCAAGCTCCAATTTACTTCCTAAAGGAGAATTGCTTTATTTTATCAATCCTTACTAATATTATAAATGTGAAAATGTGTTTGTTTGTTTGTTTGTTAGTTAGTTTGTTTGTTTGTTACCTTTTCACGCTTCAATGCCTTGACCAATCTTAATGAAATTTGGCATGCAGGTAGCCTGTGTCACAAGGAAGGACATAGGCTACTTTTTATCCCGTAAAAATAGCATAGCCCGATACAATTCCTGAGGGAACTGAAAATATACTCTTTTTTGGTTAATTACTCCTCTCGACGGATCGGGATGAAACTTGGCACACATATAGGTTAGGTCCTAGAATAGGACATAAGCTGCTTTTTACCCCGGGACAACGTCTTATTCCTACGAAAAAAATTGAAAACAACCGCAGGTGGACGGCTAGTAATAATATTATAAATGTGAATATGTGTTTCAACACCTTGACCAATCTTGATGAAATTTGTCATGCAGGTAGCCTGTGTCACGGGGAATGACATAGGCTATTTTAATTTTGTGAAAATAGCATAGTCCGATGCAGTTCAAAGGGAACTGAAAAAATACTCTTTTCTTGATTAATTGCTTTAACATCGCAACGGAACAATAGATAGTTGTGATTTTTCTTACAGAGATGGTTGAGGGGATGGGACATAACATAATTTACTAATTAGCATGCGAGGGATCTCGAGAAAACTCATTTCCACGCTCGCACACGTCGGCGGCGTCGCAATGGAGCAACGGATTGAAGTGTTTTTTTTTTTGTATAGAATTGGTTGAGGGGATGAGAAATTACATAGACCGCTAATTAGAATAGCCCGATACAGTTCCTGAGGGATCTGAAGAATACTCAAGTCCACGCTTGCACACCACTCACCCTCAAAGTCACCCATAACAACGATGTCCACGCAGGCGAAGCCGCGGGCAAAACTAGCATATATTATAAAAGAAAGTGTACAATGTTCGTGCCGCTTTTTTATTTTTTTATTTACAATTGGTAAGACCTGATGGTAAGTGACGATGATGCCGAAGATGAAAGTGGGCCTACCAAGATTCCCCAACGCAATGGAGAACTGGCTATCTTATCTTCAAGCCGGAATACATCAATGTTGTTAACACTGATGTTTGGCGGCAAGACTTAGATAAGATGGTGGTAGCTATCCAGGCGGGCTTAGAAAATGCCCTACCACCAACCGCTAAAACTCAGAAACGACTCCCGGTATGATCAAGAAAGTTATATTATGGTGTGGTAGTCCTCTATCCCCCATCAATGAAGAAGGTTCCCGTTTTTACCTGAAGGGCGTGCTTTTGAACATATAATGACTGGAAGTTTCGCACTCTAGAAATTTCTAGAACAGCCCAGAACAATTGACAGTTTTCGAGAGCATTCTTCAAAAACATCCCAGATCTTTGTGGAACATTCCAGAACACTCTCGAATGTTGTGGAGAGTTCTGGAACAGTTTGGACCATTTGAAGCCTTTTTGTGTGGGTGGGTACCCCAATTAGTAATAAATATTTCAAAGTGAAAGCGTCAAAAGACCTAGTCGGTCACTGGTTTCTAATAATAGGGTCTCACAGAAGCTTTTACCATTTTTACTGTTAAGTATATTTGTATAGTTATGTATCCACCCTTTATATCAGATCCGTACCTTTTTGTAGAGAAATCCTTCTAGTAGGCCACAAAGATAAGATTTTGTCGTCAAATAGTTTGGTAAATGAGGTACAGTCGGCGTCCCACAATAACTGAGCTATGTTCATTTGTTTGTTTTATAGCTATGCTAAACGGTATAGTTACCGCCTGTAGGGTTCGTGACCCTGTCTTGGTAAGGTGCCAGAAAGAAAATGTATTAATTTATATTTCTAATGTACTACGCACCCACGTCAGCTCGCTGTGGCAGCTAGTTGTCAAGTGTCACACGCTCGTCTGCGCTGCCACCGCCGTAGGTGCAACTCTCATTACTTTTTTCGAGACGTTTCGCCTCTTCTTTTGTTTTCGAAATTAATAAATACTTTATTATAATTATAACAACTAAATTCAAATAATAACAGTAATCGGTTCCGAGATTAGAAAGTTATAAGTTAAGGGCTGCCAGGAGGCTCGAGTTTCCATACAAACGTAGTTCTGCGTTAATACAAAAACTACATGCCAGATTGAATCCAAACACTTTGCAAATATATTGAGGAGACACATATCGATGTTTTTATATCAAATTATAGATCAAATGTAAGTTGATTTGATACAACGTAATGAAATAATTAATATTACATGCCAGATTGAATCCAAACTTTGCAAATATATTGAGGAGACACATATCGATGTTTGTAATTAGTTTTCGATGTAGCACTAATATGGTGGAGTGACGACATCGCGCAGCTAGCCGGCTGCACCTGGACCCGCCTCACCCTGGACAGAACTACGTGGCAGCGAATGGAGGAGGCCTACGCCCTACAGTGGGTGTCCCAATAATTAGATAACTATACCTATAGCAATATATAAATATAAACAGATAAATATAAAAAAATTAGACATTTATTGACATAACGTAAATACTGTTGGAATTGATTATTGCTTCATGTAATTAATGTAATAAATTTATAAAAAAAACGTAATCTAAATTAGTAAATTAATGAGTGTAGGTACATAGCAGATTAAAATGCAATCTGATATTTTAATGATATTAATTTGCATGTTTTATTATTTAATTTGATATTGTCAATGAATAATTGTTTTATTTTTAATATTAATGTATTAAAGATCAAATGTAAGTTGATTTGATACAACGTAATGAAATAATTAATATTGCATGTTTGTTGCGCATTAATATATAGGTAATGTAAAATAAATTATTGTAATGTAAAAGAGTAATTAACGAACTTAGTTACTCATAATTTTAAAGTAATACTTTTGCATGCAATACAATGTAAATCAAAAATTTTTGGAATGGGAATAAATGGCTTATATTATTATTATTACTAATATAAAACGGAAAAAAGAGCAGTTTCAAACTTTCAGTACAAAACTAATTTAAGCCTTCGTTTAGTTACGTTACAATTTACTACGATGAAAGCTAATTACAAACACCGATATGTGTCTCAATACAAACTCAATATATTTACAAAGTTTGGATTCAATCCTGCATGTAGTTTTTGTATTAAAGTGGAACTACGTTTATATGGAAACTCGAGCCTCCTGGAGACTCTTATGCTACTAAAAACATTGTTTGTTTTTATCAGTATGTGTTTCTTAATTTTTTTCGGTATCTCCTTCTTTTATTTCCTCATTTTCTCGGCATTTTCCTCTCATTTCCAGTTTACTATTTCATTCTCTTATTTTTCCATCTTTCTGAGTATTTCCTTCTCTTTTCCAGCTTGAATTCTTCGTCAATAAGCCTCGTGTTTCCAAGCCTACATCTTATCGTATCTTTTACGAGTCGCATATTGTTTGTGTCACATGTCCTTCATTGACTTATCGTTATCGCAGACCTCCTGACGGTGACATATCCGTGGGTAGGCAGGGATTACTATTCCGGTAGGAATAGGGCATCTTTGACGTAGTGACGTTGCGTCGATCACTTGGTTTGACCAAAATCTAAGTCAGCGGTGCCAGACGTATAGTTTGTCGAGTTTCACACACTCGCATTACTATTATTCGAGACGTCATACTGCCAATAGGGAATATGCGTGAGAAACATATTGGGTATCTAATCATTTCATCGAGAAAAACACTTAAATATTTGCTTAACTCCCACAGTGGAAATAGAATCAAAATTGACCAAAATATAGGCATTGTAGGCACGCTTGGTGTATGAAGTCCACAGGCTAAGGTTAGGTTCGTTTAGTATGTCTGGTGCTACCGTTGTATGATTGACTTAGTATTTTTGGAGCCCCGTGATGAAATGCCTGGGCCTCTCGCGATCTGCCTAGGTATGTCTGGGTAGATCGAGATCTACCGGATTCTTACGATCTGCCACCAACATAGCTAAAAATGGTGTAAAAAAATTGTTTGCGAGCTTTATGCCTTTGATAAAAGCGTGTAAACCTGACGCAAAGATTTAGAACAAAATCGAATTTTCCGCTTTATCTAGAAAGGTCTTCGGACCTTACACGGCTTAAAATATACAGGAATGGTCGTGATTAAACTAATTGTAACAAAAATCTTTTCTTCATAAATTTAAATTTTGTTTACAGGATGTAACAAAATTGGTGTAGGACCCGTTAACTGGGGGTACTACTTAAGGTACTGAATATCTTGAAGGATCCCATAGTAATAAAACCCTTACCAAGTCAAACTAATTAATTTTAAAAATTTAAATATTTTTTTTTTTATTTTAATTTTTCTTTTTATTTATAGTATGTATAGTAATAGAAAGACATAATAGAATGTGACTTAAAATCAATGATTTGATTAGATTTGATATAAAACTAAGTTAACTACTATTTTTAGTTTACTCTTTGTTTGTTGACTATTAATTATTGACATAGTATTATTATAATTAAAAAAATAATAAAAATAACTAACATAGGCTAAGTCTAATTAACAAATTTGGATCTCTGTTGTTTGGAAAATAAATGATAATAATTATAATAATCAATTCTAAAAAAAACTTGACGCCTCATAACAAAAATGCACAATATTGATCAATCACATGATCGATTTGTATGAAAAGATTTTTTGCGATTTCAGCAAAGTCGTAGAACTAAAGTTGTTCAGTATGATGAGTAGAAGCCCTAGTTAACGGGACCTACACCAATTTTGTTACACTCTGTATACACAAATGTATTCCTTATTTAAGTTACGCCCAAGAGTGTGATCTCATGGAGATCTCCAAATATTTCACTTTTTAATACTTTTTGGCTTCCGAATACCTTTTTGTTATTCAAAACCATGGGTGGCTCAACCGGTAACGACTCGGTCCTTCTAACCAGAGGTACCGGGTTCAAATCTGGATGGTCAATGTACCAATGAGTTTTTCAAAACTTACGTACATACTTACCGATTGCCTTAAAGGTGAAGGAAAACATCGTGAGGAAACCTGCACACGAATGCGAAGAAACTCCAAGGTTGCATGTGAAGGAAGTCGACCAACCCGCACTGGACCCGCGTGGTCGACTAAGGCCTGATCGCCCTAATTCAGGGTAGGCTCGAGCCCCTCGGTGGGGACTTATATGAGCTGAAATGCATTCAAAAATAACTGGGTGTATTTTAACGGTGAAGGAAAACATCGTGAGGAAACCTGCACACGCCTGCGAAGAAACTCGAAGGTTGTGTGTGAAGTCGACCAACCCGCACTGGGCCCGCGTGGTCGACTAAGGCCTAATCGCCCTGATTCAGGGTAGGTTCGAGCCCCTCGGTAGGGACTTATATGAGCTGAACTGCATTCAAAAATAACTGGGTATATTTTAACACACATTTTAAAAAAACTAATATTAAATTATTCGTGTTATTTCTTCCCTACATATTTGAATGACGCATTGACGTGTGAATTGCTTTAGATATTTTTATACGCCCAAGAGTGATCTAAATAGCTTAACATTTATCAATCTGTTGGAATATCCCCGAACTTTTTCGGTTTATATTTTGCGTGGCAAAATTCGTCCATCCTGTATTTTATTCAGTATTTTTTCAATAATCCCTAGGCCGGCCATACTATTATACAGGTGTCCCATAAAATTACGATAATTGTTTGAGGTGATGTAGCTGACCTTATTAACTACCGTATGAGAGATTTTGACCTTACTAAAAGGTGTCAATGCTATTGTATATATTTATGATTTTTCGAAATATCTGCTTTGATCAGTTTTTATCTTCCCATTTCTGCAAATTTAGATATAGTTCATTTCTATTTTTGCAAAATATTTCTGAATAGTACTGCTAACTATTTTAATTATATTTATTCAAAAACATTTTCAAACTGACTTGAAAAACACATGAACATATTTTTAGTTAACTTCATTTAATATCAAAGTTGACCCCCAGTGTAGTAAAAAAATACTATATCAGAGTTATCAATCATTTAAAAACTACCTAAGTAAATATAGCTTCCAAAATGCTACAATAGTTGATTATTTTTATCGGCTTAGTTGCAGTTATAATATATAGTTTAGGCTCTTAAATGACAATATTTAATTCAAATTATTGAAAGACTGTGTAAAGCTATCACTGTGGAAAAAATATATAATATACTTAATGTAATAAAAAAATTATTTAATTGAATACAATTTAAAAATATTACCACTTTTGATGTAAAAAAAGATCAATTCAATTCAATATATTTATTCAAAATAGGTGCAAATTAAACTCTTCCTGATAGTCATAAAATAATACTAACAATGTCTCTTGTGAAGAATCAAGAAATAAACAATAATTATAATTAGTTAATAACGTCAAAATTAAATCCTTGATTATATGTAGATGGATTATGTCATTAGAACATGAAAATAATATGACACAAAAAGTTATACACAAAAAAAAACATTGAATGCATTTAACAAGAGTAGGCCAGTTCACGCGGACAGCACCCGGTCACAAGTATAACGCGAGAGTCAGCCATCGCTCCCATCAACCATATTAGAGATATTTTCTTTGGAAGTTAGACGTACCATGTGGCTGCAGACTGATAGATGTACTACCCAAATATGCTACTTGACTTGAGTGCGAAATCACCTCTACAATTATTTTTTTTGCCAAACTGATGGATTGGTCAACCGGGACCAATTTTGTGGCCACCAAGATCTCTTGTTCATAACCCACTGGCCTTTTCTAGTGGGTCTGCTTCAAAGAAAAAGTAGTACAGCCCCATTACATCTATTGGACAATCATGCCAACGCGAGCAAGACGCTGCTCGCGATATCAGCCAATCTGGGTACTCACTTCGTTTAAACGCAATTTCATTTAAAGATGCAAGGCCTGCATCCTGGCAGAGGAATCTCATTTTGTACATTTCGTTAAAAAGGAAGCGATACCACAGTATAACGATATGGCTTACAGTAGCGCAACGCCTTTGATAACACACTATGCCGCCACCGGCGTAGGTACTAGCTCGCTGGCCTGTAGTCAGCCTGCCAATCTCGCGGAGTTTGACAGGCTGTGCCCCGCCACCCGCTAGTACCCTTCCGTTGCTCCGCGTAAGCACATTCGTTGCGCTACTGTAAGCCGCTATATGTAATACCGTGACGATACGAAGGAAGATAGTTAAGTCATTATTTATCCTTTTTCTCTCATGAAGGAAATGATGACGAATTAACTTTCTTAACGTCATCATCAAATCAGCCAACATACGTCCACTGCTCAGCTGGACAAATGCCTCCCCCATCGATTTCGACAACGACTAGTCCTGCAATGCCCGCATCCAGCTGCTTCCCGCGACCTTTACCAGGTCGTCGACCCACTGATTGGGAGGGAGGCCTGCCTTCACTGCGTCTTCCGTTGCGCGGTCGCCACTCGAACTTTACTACCCCTACGGCCATCTGTCATTTATTGTAATGTTACCTGAATAAAAAGTTACAAGCAAGAACAGTCAAATATTCCATTTAAAGCCAATAAAAGTATAAATTATTTTACTATTTTGGAAAAAAAAATACTTCGGTAGTTTTAAAATTATGAGCAGCTCTGGTGTAGTACATTTTTCAAGTTCCGTATCTAAAAAGAAAAATAGGAACCCTGCTGGGTTCACTTTGTTGTCTGTCTGTCTGTCTGTCAAGACCCTTTTCTCAGGAACGCATTTATATATCAAGGTGAAATTAATATCAAATAAGTACTTAGGTCTATAATATGGCCTCTTGACGCTATAATAAATTAGGCCTCTAAGTCAAATCAGTGAAAAGATATGGTCATTTTACGGCATTTTACGTTCATTTTTTTAATACTGGAAAGTAAATGAAATGAAAACCTAAAGGGTACTTCCATTTGACCGAGAATCATGAGGCAGGAAGCTAGTTCTCACAGCACAAGGTAAAGGAAAAGTCTAAAATTTATAAATATTTTGTAGTTATATCACATTATTTTATTTTGAACAGAAGGGTAGTAAAGTTCTCGAGTGGCGACCACGCACCGGAAAGCGTAGTGTAGGCAGGCCTACCACTCGGTGGACCGATGACCTGGTGAAGCTCGCGGGAAGCCGCTGGATGCGGGCAGCGCAGAATCGGTCGTCGTGGAGATCCTTGGGGGAGGCCTATGTCCAGCAGTGGACTCCTTCGGCTGATATGATGATGATGATTTTATTTTATTGCGAATCCATACTTACACTTGCTGTTTGTGTAGACACACAGCGACATTTTTTACGTTTTAGTAGTTTCTTCTACATAGTGGATTTATGTATCGTGTTTGGCAAGAAGCAAGGTCTCACAGAACAAGTAAAGGAAAAATCCGTAAATTGTATGACCTCTATCCATTGGACTTGAGTTCGAATTTCGGCGGAGGCGTGAATTTTTTTTTTTATATAAATGAAAATAATAAAGTGCGGCATGCAAATTTATTTATTTCTAGATACCTCACGCACACATTCAAGAGCTTGTAACGAAACTGATGACAAATTCATCGCTAACAGGAAAGTGTGAATAACTAAGTAGTACTAATCTTAAAGTAAAAAAAAAAAAAATCGGAAGTGTGATTCGTAATCGTGCTAAGGTCCCGCACAGAATGAAAAATATTAGAAAATTGTCGCTCGCGTTGATCTATTTTGTTTGTCATAGTAATGTGGTGAGGTGTAGCGGTACGGAACATTCGGTGCGCGAGTTCGACTTGTACTTGGCCAGTTTTTGGGGATGTCGATTGAATATGGACTTGTGAGATTAATGATATTAAATAATACGCCTGGTTATGGGGTTTTGGAAATAAGATACATTATACTCTTTATTGCACACACTTTACATAGTTACAAAAATAATAAACTGATTATAAAAACTCAAAAACCCATACTCAAAAAAAAAAACACAATATAAAAAAATAAACTTATACAGGTTGTAACAAAATTATTGTAGGTCCCGTTAACTGGAGCTTGTACTCATCAAACTGAACAACTTTTGTTCTACAAGTTTGCTGAAATCGCAAAAAAAATTGAAATCTTCATACAAAACGATCAGCTGATCGACCAATTTTGTGCATTTTTGTATGGAGCGTCGAATATTTTTTTTTTGGGAATTGGCTATGGGTTCCTTGGGGAAAGGTGTTCAGTATGATGTGTAGAAGCTCCAGTTAACGGGTCCTACACCAGTTTTGTTACACCCTGTATGAGTACTATAGCGGTACAATTTGGGCTCTCTTATCGCTCAATGCGATTTCTTCCAGACAACCCGGTCCTAAGTTTTTTTACTATCTTGCTTTAATATTAATAAAACAATTAGGTAAAAACTAAATATTTTCAAGTATCTATCACTCTTGAGTTTTGATAGACCCAAAACGTTGAGTGTTCAAGTTCTGAGTGGTTTTTTTTTTATTAACAATTGGTAAACCCTTGACAACATCTCACCTGGTGGTAAGTGACGATGTTGCCGAAGATGGAAGCGAGCTTACCAAGATTCCCCAACGAAGATGGAAGCGGGCTTACCAAGATTCCCCAGAAGAAGAAGAAGGTAAGAACTTTTTATTGGGAACAATAAAATATATTTAAAAAAAGCGTGCGTTAATTACCTATATTGTATCTTAACTTATAAATTTTTATTTTTTTTTGTATTTATATCTTTTTAGCAGTATTTTTTACCTGGTGAAGGTCGCAGCAAGCCGCTGGATGCGGGCAGCGCAGGACCGGTCGTCGTGGAAATCTTTGGGGAGGCCTTTTTTAGCAGTGGACGTCTTTCGGCTGATGATGATGATTATTTTCATGGATAATACTCCTACCTGATATTCTATTATGTATCTTCATCACTTTTCCATTTCAATTCCACGTAAATATTTTTGAAAACAGCCAAAATATTTTCACCTTAACATTAGAGTATTTAGCCGATATTTTTATTATTGTTAAACTTATTTTTTATAATGAAATAATATTTATTAGCTTATTCTAGGCAAAAATTGGTGTAAATCTATATATACAGGGTGTAACATAAAGGTGTGGTGATACTTTAAGGTGGGCTTGTACCCATCAAACTGAACAACTTTCTCCATGGAACCCATAGTCAAATCGCAAAAAAAATTGGCTCTCCCATACTAACTCGATCAGCTGATCAGCCAACTTAGTATGGGAAGTTCAAATATTTTTTTTTTTCCATGGAGAAAGTTGTTCAGTTTGATGGGTACAAGCCCACCTTAAAGTATCACCACACCTTTATGTTACACCCTGTATAAAAGAAAGTCGTGTTAGTTACACCATTTATAACTCAAGAACGGCTGAACCAATATTTATGATTTTTGTGTTTTTGCATTTGTCTTCGTCCGGAATAGGATAAGTATTAAAATATGATATTCATCAATAAAAAATATTATCAGTCAAAAAATAATTGGTTTTAGTGTGGAGTAGGGTAATGTAGTGTAGTGTAGGTGTAGTGTAGTTAGGGTAGAGTAGGGTAGGGTAGTGTAGTGTAGGGTAGGGTAGGGTAGTGCAGGGTAGGGTAGATTAGGGTAGTGTAGTGTAGTGTAGTGTAGGGTAGGGTAAGGTAAGGTAGGGTAGTGTAGGGTAGGGTAAGGTGGTGTAGGGCAGAGTAGGGTATTATAGGGTAGGGTAGGTAGTGCAGTGTAGTGTAGTGTAAGGTGGAACGAAGTTCGCCGGGACAGCTAGTATACAATAAATTAAAAATTTCCTTTCAAAACCTGTTCATAATTTAAGCGTGCCTATATTTAAGGTGAACTTTTAATCTAATCCTGCTGACACACTGATTACTTTCTAAATTAGCTCATTTAAAAAATAACGACGTTTATGAAAAAAATAATTAAATGCCAGCTACGGAGAAATATGAAGATGTTGAACATAATTAGCTGATCTTTCAAATTCACGACAAACAAAATTAATTATCACTGTTAATACATTACCTAAGTATGCCTTGGGATCCAAGTTTTATAGAAATGCGATTCAATTAAGCACTATCAAACTAGGGTGGTAAATCCTTACTAATGTTATAAATGTGAAAATGTGTTTGTTTGTTTGTTACATTTTTACGCTTCAACGCCTTGATCAATCTTAATGAAATTTGGCATGCAGGTAGCCTGTGTCACGAGAAAGGCGCACCGCGCGCCCTCTAAGACAGTCATAATAACGATGTACGCGCGGGCGACGCCGCGGGCAAAAGCTAGCAGGAAATAAGGGGCAAACAAGCAACATTTAATTTTGTACTTAGGGCTTACCATCGTCACGAGTTTGCCAATTATCTTTTAGGTCCGTGTATCATACGACGTTTTTAGTGATTCGTACACGAGTACATACATATAATATAGTTCACCGTTATATATGAGAAGAAGATGAGTCCAGTAGCTTTGTAAACTAGACCCTATTACTAGGCCTACGCTGTCCGTCCGTTCAACTTTTAAAAGACTGTATCTTTTGAACCGTGATAGGTATCCGGCTGAAACTTTCACAGAATTTTTGTGTTATCATGAGAAATTTAATAAAAAAATTGAAAATTAAGTGGTCCCGAGAAACAAAGGTTTTTGTTTTTTCTCTGTCGTGAAAATGGTTAGGTATATATATATATATAAAACGTAAAAATCGGAGTGATTAAAGTACTAATTTTATATTAAAACGCAAAATAATGAAAACCCCAAGTGAGAGTCATATTCGCGCTAAGGAGTCCGAACTGAATAAAAAAAGAAGTATTTTTCTGTTGCTCGCATTGCACAGTGTTCTATGGGACCCTAAAATCGGACATTTACCTTTTTCTTCATAATTGTATAGAGTTTCAGCTCACAAATGCACTTGTAAAAGTTTCTTCCCGATCTTATTTAATTATGAACAAAAAATTAAAAATTGACAATTTTTGTGCACAAGAAAATATAAAATAGTATTACAAGAAAACCGTACGCGTTTTAAATGCACTGATATTACACCTAGAAAGATCTCAATAATGATCTATATCAGAAAAAATATTGAAGTAAAACCAGAAAAAAAAATATCTTTGCAACGGTGCATTGGAAAGCTCAAAATGGTTTCCGATATAGGTCATTTTTGAAATCTTTCTAGGTGTAATATCAGTGCATTCAAAACGCGTACGTTTTTCTTGTGATATTTTATTTTATTTTTCCGGTTCAAAAAGATTGCCAATTTTCAAATTTTTTTTCTTCTATCTATACTAAATAAGATCGGCGCGTGAAACTTTTACAAGTGCATTTTTGAGCTGAAACTCTATACAATAATGAAAAAAAGGTAGATATCCGATTTTAGTGTCCCATAAAACACTGTGCGTTGATATCTAACGATTGAAAATGAATATGCATCATTGTTAAAGCGTCATCATAGAAAAGCGTCGGTGGCTCAACCGGTAACGACTCGGTCCATCTAACCAGAGGTACCGGGTTCAAATCTGGAAGGCCAATGTACCAATGAGTTTTTCAAAAACTTTTTTTTTTTTTTATATCAGCTCATATACGTCCCCACCGAGGGTCTCGAGCCTACCCTGAATCAGGGCGATTAGGCCTTAGTCGACCACGCGGGCCCAGTGCGGGTTGTTTCAAAAACTTACGTACATATAATTACCGTTTGCTTTAACGGTGAAGGAAAACATCGTGAGGAAACCTGCACACGCCTGCGAAGAAACTCGAAGGTTGTGTGTGAAGTCGACCAACCCGCACTGGGCCCGCGTGGTAGACTAAGGCCTAATCGCCCTGATTCAGGGTAGGCTCGAGCTCCTCGTTGGGGACGTATATGAGCTGATATATAATAATGCATCATTGTTGTACTTGTGGGAGAGGTGTGGTGGTACGGAACAATCGATACGCAATTAACCGGTATTTTTACTACATTGGGGTCAGACTTTGCAACTGAAATAAAGTTGACAAAAAATACTGACTGACTTGGTGGCTCAGTGGTTAGTGCTCTTGACTACTGGTCCGAGAGTCGTGGGTTCGATCCCCACCCAGGGCAAACAAATTGTGTGATGAGCAGATTTGTTTGCTCTGTGTCTGGGTGTTAAATATCTATATATGTATGTATTTAATTGTATATACGTATGTATATCAGTCTCTGGTTCCCATAACACAGGGAATCCTACTTTGGGGCCAGATGACCATGTGTGATTTGTCCCAGAATATTATTATTATTATTATATATTTAGGTATGTTATGTTAGCCAGTTCCCCATTGCGTTGGGGAATCTTGGTAAGCCCGCTTCCATCTTCGGCAACATCGTCACTTACCACCAGGTGAGATGTTGTCAAGGGTTGACCAATTGTGAATAAAAAAAAATTAAAAAAAATGTATTTAAACATGATAAACATTTTTTTATAAATTTGATACACAATCGTTAGCAGTACTATTCATGAATATTAATTAAAGATAAAAAACGAACAATACACTTATTTGCGAAAATAGCAAAATAAAAAACCGGTAAAGTACGAGTCAGAACCGCACACAGAAGGTTCCGTACCATACAAAATGGCGCTAGTTTCTTCACGTTTTAAAAAACAAGTTTTTTTTATCGAGATTTTTCTAAATTTCTGTATTTTTTGTTGTAGCGGCAACAGAAATACATCATCTGTGAAAATTTCAACTGTCTAGCTATCACGTTTCTTGAAATACAGCCTGGTGACAGACGGACAGACGGACGGATAAGCGTAGTCTTAGTAATATGGTCCCGTTTTTACCCTTTGGCTACGGTACCCTAAAAATACCCTTATTTGCGAAAATAGCTAAATAAAAACTGATAAAAACTGGGATAAAAATCTATAAAATACAATGACCTTTTAGAAATATCGGCAACTAGCTGTTTGCCGCGGCTTCACAAGCGTGGACAACGTTTCTTTGACTTTTCGAGAGTGCGCGAGCGTGAAAAAAAGTAGCCTATGTGTTAATCCAGGTCTTTATCTGTCTACCTACCAAATTTCAGCCCGATCTGTTCAGTAGTTTTTGCGTGAAGAAGTAACAAACATACACACTCACAAACTTTCGCCTTTATAATATTAGTGTGATAAGGTCAGCTATTCCCTTAGAGGGTTATCGTCAACTTATGGCCCACTCTGTATATGCCGTGCCAGGGCTATGCTATAAACATGTCGGTCCCTCGGTGTGGCAACACTAAATATCTCTCGTGTCGCGACGAAGCCGAGGGTAAATAGCGAGAGTGGTATAAAGTGAACAGACAGTTTTACCAGATTTTAGCCGCCTCCGTAGCTCAGAGGCAAAGTTCACTGCCTTTACACAGGAGGTCGCGGGTTCGATTCCCGGCGGGGTCAATCGTAAGACTCGGTTTGGTTGGTGGTGGGGCTTTTTCTAAGCCCACCTGGCTAGCTACCACCATCTTATCTAAGTCTTGCGGCCAAATATCAATGTTGATATCATTGGTGTGTTCCGGCATGAAGATAAGATAGCCAGTTCCCCATTGCGTTGGGGAATCTAGGTAAGCCCGCTTCCATCTTCGGCAACATCGTCACTTACCACCAGGTGAGATGTCGTCAAGGGTTTACCAATTGTGAATAAAAAATAAATTAAAAAAAAAATTCAATTTTTTTTACCAAAAAACACAGAGTTATTATAAACGCTCTATTGTCAATATAATAATAATGATTAATTTGCTTTAAATGTGGTAGGTAATTACAAATTTTTGGAAGAAATTCTGAGTATCACACATTTAACCAAAGGTATTGGCATGCAAAATGAATGTTAGTTTAATCTATAGGTATTAAACAAGATTATAAAAGAATATAATAGAATGAAGACAAGTCAAATAATGTAGGTACTTACTCTATAAACAATATGCTTAAATGTCAATAATAAATTTGCAATGTCAAAGTTTTATATTATATCAAAAAATAAGTTTTTGTATGAAAATTTTTGAAATCGTCAACAACTTAAAAATGTCCACTGCTGGGCACTGGTCTTAGGCCATACTCCACACACGTGGGCCAAGTCCGGGTAAGTGGAGGTTGAAGAATTAGAATCGGACCCTACTGTCTGTGTGCAGATACAAATATAATTTTAAACAAAAAAAAAACGACTTTAATCATGAAAACTAAGGTTCCCCTCGATTTCTCTGGCATACCATCATCAGATCCTGGTTTTCTTATCATGGTATCACCCTTGGGATATCTCCTTTCCAACAAAAAAAGAATCATCAAAATCGTTTTATAAATGACGAAGTTATCCGCGAACAAACATACGGTCGAATTGAGAAACGTCCTCCTTTTTTAAAGTCGTTTAAAAAAAAAAAACGCTTTTAAAGCACATAAAACTATTAAGTGAAAAATAATTCTTAATATTATAAGCTAAAAACGATAATGAACGAAAGATACTAGTATTACTGTGATACGAAAAATATGACACAAAGCGCGCCACGCTTTTTTCACAATAATACTTACTAGTTTTTTTCGTTAATTATCCGGCTTGAAGATAAGATAGCCAGTTCTCCATTGCATTGGGGAATCTTGGTAAGACCGCTTCCATCATCGACATCATCGTTACTTACCATCAGATGAGATGAGGGCTTACCAATTGTGTATTTAAAAAAAATATTTTTAGCTAATAATATTAAAAATTATTTTTCACTTTTTAGTTTTATGTGCTTTAAAGGGGTGAAGCTATTAAAAGCGATATAATAAAACAGTAAAATTTATCTAGGATATTTATATGAGAAGTTTTTATAAGCCACCTATGAGGCATCGGACACGGCTCAACGACTGCCATCTGGTGACAGCAAACGCCACAGAAACGATAGAGAAAAACACCACTAACATTCAAACCCATCCAGGTAATGACCGTGCTTCGGTTCAGTTAACCTGCGTGATCGACGCAACCACGCCAGTAGCACTGAACTACGACCACTTCTCAGGACCTACATATATATTACAGTGGACAACATGGAAATACAGTAAAACCACTGTAATTACAGTAATTATGGCAACACTGCGAGTATGATGAATGATGATCAAAATTTAGGGCTAGATTTTTAGACCTCCTGCCAAATATTAAAAATGGCTTCTACATATAGAACTGAACAAACTTTCACTTTACATACAACATTGGGTAATCAGCTGATAAAATTACAATAAAATATTTAGTGAGAAAGCTGTAAATAAAATTTGAAACAAGCTTACTGAATTGTATTAAATATTCACATAACTTACATTACGTTTATTTTTGCTTCTTTTTTGATGGAAGCGGGCTTACCAAGATTACCTAACGCAATGGGGAAAACTGGCTATCTTATCTTCATGCCGGAACACACCAATGATATCAACATTGATATTTCTACACTACGAAAACAAATAAAACGGTTTAAGGCTCATACCGCCGCCAACGAACAACTTTATAACCTCTGCGACTTTTCATACAAACGGCATTAACGATTTTAATGTTGTTCATGTATTTTCATACAAAACTAATTTCGGCCATTTTTTGTTTATTTATTATCAGTCATTTAAAAAACGAAACGTATAAGCCTAGTTTTTGTTCTAACTGACAACCTATCAAAAATTGGTCCAAATCGGTTAACATTTAAGAGGTGAAAACAATTCACAATCCTCTTAAGGTTTTTTTTTTGTAATTTACAGGATATGGAGGGATTTTGATTTTCTCGAATTCTATTTTAATACACAGAACCAAAGAAAAAATAACCTAGTGCACCTTTTTTTTCTAGTTGATAACCATAGAAGTGCTGTAATTTTATACGAAACATTAGGATAATATAAATTATCATAAGAACTTCTTAACAAAACAATATAAAATCATTGTTTTCCTATTTTATGGAAACTCTTCTTTTTATTTGTAATGAATTAAAAAGAAAAACCACAATTTTCGCACGATTCGGCCGAAGCGGTTGACTTAACAGCCACGTTGCTTTACGAGCTGACAATAACTTTATTTCCTAAAATTTTTTTTATGTCAAAAACATCATGAATCGAGGTACTAATTTTAGGGATGGAGAAGCCTTGAGGTAATGAGATAAGGTTGCTATTGTGAAAAACAAAACACATAAAATTATTCATCATAGAACCACGTTTGCGTTGGCAGTACTAAAAATACGAGTACAATACGCTCATGTACAGACAAGAAACTTACAACACTGAAGCGCAATATAAATAAAGACTACATTCCAACTTCACTACTTTCGGTGTACTATACAATAAACACACATCCTGTGCAAGCAAGATAATAACGAAATCTTTCCTCATTGACTCACAGACACAAATAACCGAATATATCGAAAATCCCTGATAAAATGGACAAACACCAAATAGGTACGTAATATCGTACGCACTGCGAGCGCTAGGCTTTCATAAAAAACAATACTCTCTTTCGCAGTAGTCGGGTGAAGACGTGATACAGCCAGGCATCACGTCCCAGATTTATCGTGTGGGTAGATAGATAAAATGTGAAAACTGTGTGTATATAGGGCGTTATTAAAATCTGACGGGGGGCACATCGATGGGATGGTTTATACAGGGTGTAAATTTGACGGGTGAAACATTGATGGGATGGTTTATACAGGTGTAAATCTGACGGGTGAAACATTGATGGGATGGTTTGTACAGAGTGTAAATCTGACGGGTGGAACATTGATGAGATGGTTTATACAGAGTGTAAATCTGAGGGGTGAAACATTGATGGAATGATTTATACAGGGTGTAAATCTGACGGGTGGAACATTGATGGGATGGTTTATACCGAATGTAAATCTGACGGGTGGAACACTGATGGGATGGTTTATACAGAGTGTAAATCTGACGGGGGGCGGGTGTAAATCTGACGGGTGGAACATTGATGGGATGGTTTATACAGGGTGTAAATCTGACGGGTAGAACATTGATGGGATGGTTTATACCGAGTGTAAATCTGACGGGTGGAACACTGATGGGATGGTTTATACAAAGTGTAAATCTGACGGGTGGAACACTGATGGGATGGTTTATACCGAGTGTAAATCTGACGGGTGGAACACTGATGGGATGGTTTATACAGAGTTTAAATCTGACGGGGGGCGGGTGTAAATCTGACGGGTAGAACATTGATGGGACGGTTTATACAGGGTGTAAATCTGACGGGTGGAACATTGATGGGATGGTTTATACCGAGTGTAAATCTGAAGGGTGGAACCTTGATGGGATGGTTTATAACGATTGTAAATCTGACGGGTGGAACACTGATGGGATGGTTTATACAGAGTGTAAATCTGACGGGGGGCGGGTGTAAATCTGACGGGTTGAACATTGATGGGATGGTTTATACAGGGTGTAAATCTGACGGGTGGAACATTGATGGGATGATTTATACAAGTTGTAAAAGGTGTTAGGTAAAATGAAACACATTATGAAACTTAGCAAAGTTGGTAAATCAGATTATGGATTTATATTATTAATTTTTTTTTTCAGTATAGTCGTAGAAAAACAGTACCAGGCGACGCGCGACGGAGAGATTGTCGAGACGTCCTTAACGTGGCTGCTTCCGCCACCCATTGCGTATGAGAATTTCGCTTTTTAAAAATACCAGTTTGGTGGTGGAATTTGTGTCAATTTATACACATATTTACTTTATATGAAAATGTTAGCCTACAGTAGCCTTGACGATGATTGCAAATAATAGGCAATACTGAAAAACTAAATTAATAGCTATCAATTATAAGTTACCTTTTTCATTAAAGTATCTGAAAATTTCCTTGTATTTTTTTTTAACTGTCGAAATTTTTAAAGCAACGCCCTTCACATCCTCCACTTTGACAATGATTGCAAATAATAGACAATAATGAAAAAAATAATAAGACCACACAAAAATAGCTATCAAATAAAAAGTTTAAGTTAAATTTGAACATCAAATCCTCCGAGAAAAACCCATAGAGACAGGGAGTGGGCTTTGATAAAAAATGTAGCCGATACTCAAGTAGTATTACCGGAAAAGAAAAAGAGGAAGACTATAAAAATAAGAAAAGCTCAGAGAGTGGGCTTTAAGAAAATCCGTTATTGGTATTCAAGAAGTAGGAGGTACCGGAAAGAAAAAAAAGAAGGACGATCTACAAAAAGAAATGAGATGCCATCAAAAACATAACATGTAAAAAAAAAGTCTCGCAATTTAGTTCTTCTACCGTAAAAAGTTGTGAGATCAATGTAATACCAAGTCGGTTATTTCAGTCCCTACTTAAGGGACCTTCTGTCTTAAATTATTAAGTAATTAGTTAACCTAACAACATCTAATAGTTTCATTGACTTGGAAACCACACTAAACAATCTAATTTAATATAATATGTATTACTTGTGAGGTACTCTGTGTTTTCATGCGATGGTCAAGTCATTATGTTTATTTAAAACATAAAAGAGTTTAAATATTGATATGGTTACTATAAGATGATGTTAGGTTACCTAATTTCGTAATAATTTAAGACAGAAGTTCCCTTAAGTACGGACTGAATAAATTAACCTATTTACTATATTAACTACTAACATGGTTCTTACAACTTTTTAAGAACTTAGTTGCGAGACTTGCTCTTTTTTATAAGTTATGTTTTTGATGGCTTGTAGATAACAGGAGTCAGTTCGGGGGTCCATCGCATCTGAGCGATGCGGGACTTTTGCGCACGCCTGGATGGTTTCGCAAACTCCGCCTGAGATGGTGATGATCTCGGTGGGCTCGGTGGTGGAAGGGAGGCCGCTGACGTTTTATAATAATTGTTATATTCTATATCTGAACTCTTAAAAGGAAACCGTGTATAACTGATTGATGGATCTATCAACGCACAAATCAAACTACTGAATGGATAGGGTTGAAAGGCATAAACATAGCAATTATGACGTAGGCATCCGCTAAGAAAGGATTTTGGGAAATTACCACAGGAACAGCCTGAAACGTGATCTGGGCGTTCGAAGCCTCGGGGAACAGCTAGTTATCGTATATGGTGGCACCTTGCTAGACAAACCTATTACCACACCCTGGACACTTCATACAACGGGCTTGAAATGACATTTCAAAAAATGAATGACGGAACAAACAAAATGGCGGCGAAATCCTATACGTTCGACAACCAAACTGTAACCAATCTGTATCAATCTGGGTGACGAGGGGGTGAGGTCGCAATCTAGAGAGCGGCAGGGAGTGTCCATACTGTATGTTAGTACTGATATATATACTTTGCCTAATACAGTGAAGGTTTGAGCTGGGCCATTAATTTTCTTATTTCCAACGATAATCTAGAGTAAACTCGGTAGACCGACGACCTGGTAAAGGTCGCGGGAAGCCGCTAGATGCGGGCAGCGCAGGACCGGCCGTTGTGGAAATCCTTGGGGGAGGCCTTTGTCCAGCAGGAGACGTTTTTCGGCTGATAAGATGATGATAGATCTAGGGTTGGAAATTCCTTCAAACTCTACGCGAATAAAGTCGCGGGTAACGGCTTGTAATTGATATGAAAAAAACAAAAATATGGCAAATTGAGACAATTTGATCCAGAACTTACAATAATACATACAAAAAAGTAAGTGTGTGGTTTTATGAAACCACGGTAAAAGTGAAACTTTACAAAGGACGAAACGATCATGGCTGCTCTCGCTACGGTACAGAGGACGAAATGATCATACCGTCAGACGAAAGCGACCGTCACACGACATGCAACACACAGACGAAAAATTTTTTCACTTTAATAAAACATCGTTCCTGGCTCCGGTAGCGGTTAAGGTAATGGCGAGGCATGGGGTACCGGTCGTCGTGGAAATCCTTGGGGGAGGCCTATGTCCACCAGTGGACGTACTTCGTCTGATATGATGATGATGATGATGAAAACATCGTGAGGAAACCTGCACACACCTTCGAAGAAACTTTACACTCCACTGTGAAGTCGACCAACCCGCACTGGGCTCGCATGGTGGACTAAGGCCCGATCGCCCTAATTCAGGGTAGGCTCTAGCCCTTCGGTGGGGACGTATATGAGCTGATATATGATGATAAAAACTACTGAAACTTTACAAATATTTTAGTTCATCTGTTAATATTGCACTTTACATATTTATGACGCTAAGAAGTGAAAAAGGATGTTGGTAGAAATAAGACGAATTTTAGGCAGCCTCAGTTACCCTATTTGTGTATTCACTGACAGTCGTATGGTTATCTCATACCCTCTACCTGAAGATTGCCTACATCCATCCCTTAGCTTGGCAGGCAAACAAATTGGGTAGATTATTTGTGCAAAGTCTAGCTTTACTTGTGAATTCTGGCTCAGCGATAGCTGACATCTAACATGGTGGCACATTTTCTGCCATCAGGTTTATAAGTTAACATGGAACATTAATTTTAAGACTGCTACTAACATAATATGGATTATTTTTTCTGATGTAAAATTAAGATTACGTACACAATAATAATTACAGTAATTTCTTATAGATTCTCCTGTTGTAATTTGATATGCACGGCTAACTGTCCAAGCGTTGGAGGCCATCTATTTTAGGTCATTAAACTAGACCTAGGACCTGTGCCAGCTAACTGTCCAAGCGTTGGAGACCATCTATTTTAGGTCATAAATTAGACCTAGAGCATTTGCCGGCTAACTGTCCAAGCGTTGGAGGTCATCTATTTTAGATCATTAAACTAAACCTAGGGCATTTGCCGGCTAACTGTCCAAGCTTAGGAGGCTATCTATTTTAGGTCATTAAACTAGACCTAGGGCATTTGCCGGCTAACTGTCCAAGAGTTTGAGGCCATCTATTTTAGGTCATTAAACTAGACCTAGGGCATTTGCCGGCTAACTGTCCAAGCGTTGGAGGCCATCTATTTTAGATCATTAAACTAAACCTAGGGCATTTGCCGGCTAACTGTCCAAGCTTAAGAGGCCATCTGTTTTAGGTCATTAAACTAGACCTAGGGCATTTGCCGGCTAACTGTCCAAGAGTTTGAGGCCATCTATTTTAAGTCATTAAACTAGACCTAGGGCATTTGCCGGCTAACTGTCCAAGAGTTGGAGGCCATCTTTTTTAGGTCATTAAACTAAACCTAGGGCATTTGCCGGCTAACTTTCCAATCGTAAAAGGCCATCTATTTTAGGTCATTAAACTAAACCTAGGGCATTTGCCGGTTAACTTTCCAAGCGTAAAAGGCCATTTATTTTAGGTCATTAAACTAGACCTAGGGCATTTGCCGGCTAACTGTCCAAGAGTTGGAGACCATCTATTTTAGGTCATAAATTAGACCTAGAGCATTTGCCGCCGGCTAACTGTCCAAGCGTTGGAGGTCATCTATTTTAGATCATTAAACTAAACCTAGGGCATTTGCCGGCTAACTGTCCAAGCTTAGGAGGCCATCTATTTTAGGTCATTAAACTAGACCTAGGGCATTTGCCTTCTAACTGTCCAAAAGTTTGAGGCAATCTATTTTAGGTCATTAAACTAGACCTAAGGCATTTGCCGGCTAACTGTCCAAGCGTAGTAGGCCATCTATTTTAGGTTATTAACCCGGCGGGAGTGTGGTGGGGTGTGATACACCCCAAGTGCAGTTCAAACCGCTATATCATTTTAATTTGCGATGTTACAATTTAGCGGCTTTGTGTAGCTGGAGGTGAGGGGTTACGGGAGGGGAAAGTGGCATGATCGCAGTGTTGCGCCGGCCAGCGCTCGGAATACACGTGTGCAACTGTCTGTGGGGTAAGTCACACCCCGCCACATTCTTGGTGTATGCGTTTTGTGACAAAATAATTTTGCGCTTGGTTTAGTTTTATTAGTTAATTATTACTTTATTTTTAGGTTATAAATAAAAATTTCAGTGGAAAGCGGTGAAAGAAGACTTACGTCATTGCTAGATGAAGTTTTGGACCATTCTTCAGATGAAGCAAGCTCGTCGGAAGTATCCGATCATTGCAGTGAACATAAACAGGAATCCGATACGCAAGGCATACATTTGGAATATGAGGAGAGCAGTGAATGGGATTCAGACGATAACATCCCTCTTTCAGCTCTGAGGACACGTCGTCACTCTACTGTAAACATCCATGCACCTCACTATAAATCTAAAGATGGCCAGAAGTGGTTCAAGCAAGCTCCCCGTACCAATGTACGAATTAGGTCGGAAAACATTCTTGATGAGCACCCTGGAGCCAAAGGTATAGCGAAAGATGCTAAAACTGAAGGTGAGTGCTGGAATATATTATTTACAGAGGAAATGAAGGGGAATATATTAGTGCACACTAACGAAGAAATCTCGAGACGACAACTAATTTGCAAGGACCCTTCAAGACTATATTTTATGAAAGAAACGACCTCTTCAGAACTCGATGCTTTTATTGGGTTATTATACATCACTCGTCTAACCAAGTCAAGCCGTCAGAGCCTGAAAGATTTATGGAGGACAGATGGAACAGGAGTCGACATATTTCATACTACCATGTCATTGCAACTGTGTGTATTCGCCAGAGAATTTCTTCTCAAATGAATGTACCGCTGCGCCCAGTAGTCCACAATAAACCTGGATGATACACTCATTGTGTAGATTGCTTACGCAAGAAAGATCGCAAAACAAAATACGCATGTACGGGGTATGGAAAGGCCATATGCTTAGATCATGCTATTTTTTCTTGAAAAAATTGTGCGGATTTTGAACAAAATTTCTAAGGTGTTCCAAAACTATTTTCTAAGGTTTTATATTGTTATTTCGTCTAAGACCTCATGTTCTTTAAGTTTCAAGAGTTTTTTTGTATAAATAGATTTTTTTTTTTTGTGATTTTTGATATTTTTGTTACTAAAAACTAGTACCCTCGATCTCATTCGGTTATTTAATAAATATATATAAAATATACAGCAGTTTTCATTTTTATTACACGCAAATAAATGTCAAATATAATATACACCACTCATGTCATGTAATTTCATTGAAAAAAGAATTTTAAATGCGGGTTTGTATTGGGGTATGTCACACCCCGCTACATACCATATGTAAGTTTTCTTCACCACACTCCCGCCGGGTTAAACTAGACCTAGGGCATTTGCCAGCTAACTGTACAAGCGTAGGAGGCCATCTATTTTAGGTCATTAAACTAGACCTAGGGCGTTTGCCGGCTTGCTGTCCAAGAGTTGGAGGTAATCTATTTTAGGTCATTAAACCAGCGAAGTACTAAGTCCATTAATAAATGTTTTTGGAACTGAATAACTTTTGGTGTACAACTTAATTGAAATCTCAAAAAAATATACATACAAATCGATCAGCTGACTCATCAACATTGCATGGGAAGTCCAAAATTT
This sequence comes from Coleophora flavipennella, assembly GCA_947284805.1. Lineage (NCBI taxonomy): Eukaryota > Metazoa > Arthropoda > Insecta > Lepidoptera > Coleophoridae > Coleophora > Coleophora flavipennella. Next base: position 4,011,875 of record OX369269.1, read on the forward strand.
TTGCGATTTCAACAAAGTTGTAAAACGAAAATTTGTTAAGTTTTATGAGAGCCTCTTTTTTCAAACAACTTCAAAAAAGGAGGTTATCAGTTCGACCCGTATGTATGTGATATTGTTAGAATTGCACAATATTCGTGTATGTTAGTCTATGTGGCCTTTCTAAACGGGTTCGCCAAACTTCATAAGTGTCAACTCATATATTATGTCCCCACCTAGGATTTCGAGCCTACCCTGAATTAGGACTATCGAGCTTTAGTCGACCACGCGGGCCCAGTGCGGGTTAGTTAAATTTACACTCAACCTTCAAGTTTCTTCGCAGGCGTGTGCAGGTTTCCTTACGATGTTTTCCTTAATCGTAAGAGCGTGGGACAAACTGTAACGGATGTATCTCTAATCTCAGACAAGAGACATAAATAAATATATGTATATATACATATAAACAATACCTAAATGTTACTGAATTAAGAATTTTATGAAATGTTTGGCCAAGATATATTGTTTGTATGTGTAAAGTCCAAACAGTTAGCCTTTTGGTCGTCAACAAGCAAGTTTAAGTTTAAGGGCATGTTTAAACACCTCTCTTCCAGCGTAATTAGCGTGATCGGCTTTAACTTTTCGGTTTTTATGTTGCTCTCACAAAATTTATTCATTTATTTCTCGATCATTTCCGACGTCGTCTGTGGCTTAAAAAAAACAAGCATATACTTTTCTTGTTCTTTCGACTGTCTCCAGTAATTCAATAAACAATATCCCTTTTAGTTGAGTTTCTCTGCTTTTTTGTTGTGTACACTTGCCATTCTAATACATCTGCATCGGAGTTGTGGCAGTCAATGAGATGGGCCTATGGTTGTGCTTATCAGAGGGATCACTGGTTTTGTTTATGATTATTGGTACAACCACCGTTTTCATACACTCATCGGGTAAGTACGAATGCCTTACACATAACGTGTAAAACATCGCAAGTACCCACGGCAGGTGAACACCCGCATGCTGCAGGTGCTCAATTCTGAGTTCATCATGTCCCGGGGACTTTCCCCTTGTCATTTGTTTTATAACAGAGTAGACTGCAGTGAATTTTGTTGGCAAAAGCACCGAGCACCAGCGGCGCACCGGTGCGGGGTAACGGGTCCACTTGGAAATGAGTTCTAAACACGTTAGCAATCTCACACGGCTCGGTCACGCCATCTACAGTTAGCTCTATTTTTTTTATAGAGCGAAACAGGGATGCTTTTCTAAAGTGTTTCTATTTAGGCATCCAAGCGGCCTGTAACAGGAAGTGATCTATAAAGGTTTCAACTTTTTTTGTTTATAATAGTAACATAGTTTTTTTTTTTTTTTTATATTTTACTAGCTGTCCCGGCGAACTATGTTCCACCTTACACTACACTATACTACCCTACCCTACCCTACCCTACCCTACACTACACTACCCTACCCTACACAACACTACACTAAACTAAACTACCCTACCCTACCCCACTCTACATAAGAACCTTCTGACAATAAGTAACTCGACAAAAAAATAATTAGCGAAATCGGTCCAGCCGTTCACGCGTGATGCCGTGACCAAGGGAAATAGGGATTCATTTTTATACAGGGTGACTGTTAAGTAGTGCAAATCCTTTTAAGGGGATAAACTACATCTAATTTAGAACAAAAAATTCATTTTAACTGGGGGTCGGAAATTAACGGTTTTCGAATTAAAGTCCATTTAAATTGTAAAACGCATTTGTTTAAATGTTTTGTGATTTTCCAAAAAAAACTAAAATATAGTTGACTTGCCAAATACGACAAAAACTTCCTTATTTTATCATCTTTCCATTAAAATAAAAAAAAATAAAAAATATAAATGAATTGCAACAAAAAACAATGATTGTTGTCAAAAGGGTGTCTCAAGTCCCATACTAATTTATCCAACAATTTTGTATGAATAAAATCAAGTTCGAATTTTTGGACGAGCTTGTGAATCAAAGTTAGTCGATGATGGTAGAGGGTCATAGATTTCTGTTAATGCAAAAAACTCATAAATCTTGGAATTAAAAAAAAATCTTAAACATTTGTATGGGATTTGAGGGCACCCTTTTGACAGGAATTGTTTTTTGTTACATCTTATTTGTATTTTTTTAACTTTTTTTTATTTTAATGGAAATATGATAAAATAAGGAAGTTTAAACGTATTTTTCAAGTCAACTATATTATAGGTTTTTTTTGGAAAATCACAAAACATTTAAACAAATGCGTTTTGCATACAAAATTTAAAAATTTAATGGGCTTTAACTCGAAAACCGTTGGTTTCCGACCCCCAGTTAATATGACTTTTTTTGTTCTAAATTAGATGTAGTTTATTCCCTTAAAAGGATTTGCACTACTTACCAGTCACCCTGTATATATGAGTGTTTGAGTTGAGTGGCTATATTCTTGCATGATTATTAGTTACCGAGTCCAAATATTTTGCATTAATGTTGCCATTTAATTTTGTACTTCCATACTTCATATGAAGTGATTCTAATTGTATAAACACCACTGTATATAAAAGACACAGGAAAAAAACCAAACAAAAAAGTGTGAATGTCAGCTGCGACACGTGACTGGAGTTTACTCATACTGAATCATTTTTTTTTATCCTACGCAGGGCTCGGCCTCCGGCCTTGCGGTTTAAGCTGTATGGCCATGGAGTCTTAGCGATCCTAATGTAAAAGGTGACCGACACAAAACGTGAGTAAACAAGGTGTACAGTACACTCGATTTCACTCCCCATCTATAAATAGTTTCTTGGAGTGAACTCCAAAAAAGTGGAACAGTCTGAATAGAAAAAAAATACAGGGGACTAGAGTTTACCCGACTGGCCAAAAAGAGGCGTTAAGTTTTTATGCAGACGGGTTTTAATTTCTTATTTAGTCGTTTAGTTATTTTGTAGTGTCGTTTGATGGATCTTAGAGGCGGTATAACTTTTATTTTGATATCTGTTTGGCCGTAAGAAGCTCTTGAAATTAGGTAAGTACATGTGGTATGTTTGTCAGTCTGTTGTTTATTTGTCTTATCTCTGTTTGAAAAGGCCTTTGGTTATCTATGGGAAAAATTGTTTTCCATGGTCCACTTAAGTGGGCTACAGGTAAAAAATAATTACCCATGGGCCACCTGGGTGGACTACGGGAAATATTTTTACTCATGAATCACCTGGATGGACTACGAAGGTAGACCATGGGCAATAAACGGTTTTTAGGCCACATTTTTCCTGAAATGCGCGCCGAACCAAACGTAAGACGTTCATCGAATTCACTTTAAAAGATAGCCCTTCTTTCAACAACTTAAGTCTTATCCACGTTGGGTACATAACTGCGCCCGCCATACAAGTTTGATAATTGCCATGAAGAGCCACTTTTAAATAGAGAGAGAAACTTCTCCAGGCACTCTCAGAAACTTACGTTTCAACATTGCCTGTAAGGTAAGTAAAGTTTGAGATGAGAGAACTGGTTAAATGTTAACTTCAAAAGTTTCAGAAGGAGTAACTAAAATAAATTGTAGAGCCACGCTGTGCATACTTTCTCGCGAAGCCTTCACCGTCTGTCGTAGTCGGGCATACACAAATCAACAACAAACATTACATTTACTTAGTAGCAAAGAATAATAATAAATTATATAAGAATAAATTTTAAGGTTCGTATGGGAGGTACCTTACTCAGATTTTTCCTGGAATAATAAACTACTCAGTGCAGTAGGCCTCATTTATTTCTAATTATTCACAAAGTTTCATTAAAATCTTTAGAGTCATTTTGAGAAAAAGTAATAAACAATCTGGATTTGTATGGGAGGTACCTTTTCCGATTTTTTTTTTCAAACAACGGACTACCGTATACTATAGGATAGGGCATGTATACTTGTAGTAACATACTTATACCTAGTTTCATCAAAATTGTTAGAGCCATTTTTACTATGCCAGCAAAAATCAAGACACCTAGGGAAAATTTCAAAAGCAAGACGCCTGTAGATATAAAAATAATATTGCCCCAGCCCAAATTTCACCCAAATCCGACCAATACTTTGGGAACTAGAGCACCGGACGGACGTACAGACACACACACTCACACATTTTGATATTTTTGTTTTTTAGACTCATTAGTGTAAGACAAGCGATCCCCATCAAAATCTCAACTTAATTATTTTTTTGCCATCACAATACTTTCTTGACTCCTTCGTCGCTCGAAAGTAGAAACAAAAACTATAAAATGTTCCTTTCCGTTTCTCTCTTGGCTAACAGCAACAAATAAGGAGTTCTTAAGCTACGACGACGTAAAAAGTAAGGAGTTCTTAAGTTACTACGACGTAAAAAATAAGGAGTTCTTAAGCTACGACGACGTTAAAATTTTTAGTTATGTAATACTAGCTTTTGTCTGTCTGTCTGTATGTTCGCGCATCACGCAAAAACTACCAGACCGATTTTCATGAAATTTTGTATGGTGGTTCCTTATAGCCCGGGTTAACATATAGGATACTTTTTTTCCCGGATAATACAAGAGTTCCCGTGGGAAAATCAAAAGTATTCATTTATAGAATGGCTCACCACGCAAATGTGGCTTGACCTATTACAATCAAATTTTACACGTTGATACCCTATATCGCGAACTAAAACTGATACATTGTGAATTCCAATAAAATTAAGGGTTCCTGCAGAAATGCAAAAAATTGTATCTTTAGAATGGCTCAACGTAACAATATAAAACCTTTACATTGGGATAGGGTGTTTTGACCATCATTGTATAGTTGGGTAATTTTTATCCCGGCAAACTAAAGAGGTCCCGTGGGAAATTAGATCTATTACTTACTTACTTACTTATTACAAGTACATTTTTCCCCATATTAGCACAGATCACTAAATAGTTACTTCGATATTAGCTACTCATACCACACATTATAATCATAGCAGCAGATTGTCAATAGATGGCACTGCAGGTATAATAAAACGCGCTTAAGTTGTATTAAAACATTAAAATATTATTTCATACTTTTGAGTGGATTTCTTTTATGTATTTTTCAGCATAATACGCTACTTTACACAACTCTAACTCTGGAACTATGGCACGTAGCGATGTGTTTAAAAGACGAACAGATAGATATATTTTTACACATTCCAATCGTGTAAAAAAATTAAAAACATAAGTCGAGTTTAGCATCTTTTAACAGAAGGCATAGATATGGGAACTCTTTTGACGGCGACTATTTGCGTGTGGCAGTTGCTCTCCGCCTGGGCTGCAATATCTGTGAACCTCATCAATGTATTTTCGGGTCCACGGTGGAGGCAATTGGCCATCACGCACTGAGTTGCGGTCGTTGTTTGTGAAGATTCCTACGTCACCAATTCCTTAATGACCTCACTCGGAGGCCACTGGCCTCGGCCAGATGGAATATTTCATCCTTGATGCAGCTGCCGGGCTTTAGTCGATGTGATGGCAAAAGGCCGGATGGTTTAAACAGGTGCCATGACAGAGAGAAACGTGCCTGCTTTGGGACGCCACTTTTTCTTCCTTACACCTCACCCGTACGGTACTGCTGCTTAATTTGCGGCGAAAAAGAAGCATAATAAGTACTCGGTCTTGGAGGCAAATTACTGCTTTGTGCTGCTGGTCTGTGAGACAACCGGCTGCTGAACCCTCAGAGGCCTTTGCCTTCACTAAGCACATTGGCCGTTGCCTTCAAGAGAGGAGAAGTGACGCCCGCTGCGGGTCCTACCTGCTGCTAAGGTCGTCTATTGCCAACCAGCGCGGCAACGAGAAGTTCGTCATGGGCTCCTTGAGACCCGACTCGGACCGAGGTGGACGACTCGAGAATTTGACACATATTTATCTTTTTAGGAAATTTTATTACTAGATTGATTTAATGATTTGAATTAGTTTTTCGATAATATAGGTATGTGTGTTATATCATCATATTAGTTTATATACATCCCCACCGAGGGGTTCGACTTGCCTTGAGTTAGGGCGATCAGGCCTTAGACGATCACGCGGGCCCATTGCGGGTTGATTGACTTCACACATAAGCTTCGAGTTTCTTCGCAGGCGTGTGCAGGTTTCCTCACGATGTTTTCCCTCACCGTAAGAGCGTCGTATAAACGTACATACGAGTATGAAATCGATATTCGTATAGATATTGATAAGTGGCAGGATTCGAACCACGGCCTTCCGGACAGGAGGTAGCGGCACTAACCGTTACGCCACCGACGCTCTATTTGTTATTTAAGATTTAGTAATCCTTACTTAATATTATAAATGTGAAAATGTGTTTGTTTGTTTGTTACCTATTCACACTTCAACACCTCTACCAATCTTGATGAAAGGTCATTGGGCAGCATAGTATGAAACCTATACCCACGGCCTACAGAAAAAAAATTAGGTAGGATGTTTAGATAAGCGTCTCTAGTTCACGAATATATATGTCGCATTAACGTAGTTAATGGGATTCAAGCCAAAAGCTTAAAAAAGAAAAATATAATATTGAGGTTAAAACTTTCGTGTTAGCAACGTGACAGAACGTCCTTAAACGTTCTTGAGGTAAAAAAATTAGATGGAGCCTATTGCTAGTGAAAAGCAGAGTTGTACAAATCGATGGAGCCTCTTGCTAGTGAAAAGCAAAGTTGAAAAAATGGATGAAGCCTCTTGCTAGTGAAGAGCAGAGTTGAAAAAATCGAAGGAGCCTCTTGCTAGTGAAGAGCAGTGTTGAAATGTGTTGTTGTCCATCTATTTTTTCAACTCTGCTCCTCCCTAGCAAGAGGCTCCATCGATTTTTTTAACTCTGCTTTTCATTAACAAGAGGCTTTATCGATTTTTTCAACTCTGGTCTTTACTAGCAAGAGGCTCCATCACTTCTTTTTACTCTGCTCTTCATTAACAAGAGGCTCCATCGATTTTTTCAACTCTGGTCTTTACTAGCAAGAGGCTTCATCCATTTTTTCAACTCTGCTTTTCACTAGCAAGAGGCTCCATCGATTTTTTCAACTCTGCTCTTCACTAGCAAGAGGCTTCATCCATTTTTTCAACTCTGCTTTTCACTAGCAAGAGGCTTCATCGATTTTTTTAACTCTGGTCTTCACTAGCAAGAGGCTTCATCCATTTTTTCAACTCTGCTTTTCACTAGCAAGAGGCTTCATCGATTTTTTCAACTCTGGTCTTTACTAGCAAGAGGCTCCATCTATTTTTTCAACTCTGCTCCTCACTAGCAAGAGGCTCCATCGATTTTTTCAACACTGCTCTTCACTAGCAAGAGGCTCTATCGATTTTTTCAACTCTGCTCTTCGCTAGCAAGAGGCTCCATCGATTTGTGCTTCACTAAAATTGTTTTATTTACGCATTTATATATTTTTTTTACATTTTATTCCCATGGTTTAAAAAAAAAAAAACTATTTGTAATGAAATGTGGGTTAATACTTAACAATTTAAAACTAATTTGGTTTTTGTAGGATAACTTTAGTTAACCGGGTCAGATTTTGCCCAATGACCTTTGGCATGTAGGTAGCCTGTATCACTGGGAATGAAATGGTCTACATTTTATCTCTGGAAATTATCATAGCCCGATGCAGTTGCTGAGGAAACTAAAACAATACTCATAGTTCGTTAAGTTATTTAAAATCGCAACAAAAAAATGAATTGGTGTGATTTTAAGCACAGAGATGAGGTGGAAAATGATTTAATTTACTAATAAGTATATCCTGATATAGTTCCCAAAGGAATCTGGGGAAAACTGTTTTCTACGCTCGAGCACGTCGGCAACTCTTTATTATACAGGACGTCGGTGGCGTCGCAACGGAGCAACGGATTAAAGTGATTTTTTGTATAGAATTTGTTGAGGGGGTAGGAAGTAACAAAGACTGCTAATCCGAATAGCCCGATGCAGTTCCTGAGGTACCTGGAGAAAACTCATGTCCACACTTGCGAGCTGTTTGCCGCTCGCGCACCACTCACCCTTAAAAAGAGTCAAAAAGCTATGTCCACGCGGGCGAAGCCGCGGGCAAAAGCTAGTTTATAATATTAGTAAGGATAATTGATTGTTGTAATGTGGTAGATACGTCGCAGTGGGATCGAAAAAGCCGCGATAGTTGCTGGACAAAGGCCACAAGGATTTCCACGACGACCGGTCCCACGCCGCCCGCATCCATCGGTTTCTCGCGATCTTCACCGGGTCGTCGATCCACCGCGTGGGAGGCCTGCCCGAGCTACGTGCACTTCAGATAAGCGATTCTGTGAGCTATTTAGGTTACTTTGGTAATTATAAAATGAGATAATTGTGCGAATCTAATCTATTCTCACATCAGTATATGTACGTCCCCACCGAGGAGCTCGAGCCTGCCCTGAATTAGGGTGCTCGGGCCTTAGTCGACCACGCGGGCCCAGTGCGGGTTGGTCGTCTCACACACAACCTTCAAGTTTCTCCGCAGCCGTGTGCAGGTTTCCTCACGATGTTTCCCTTTACCGTAAGAGCGTCGTATAAACGTACATATGCATGATATCGAAATCAAAAACACATTGGTACGTGGCAGGATTCGAACCACGACCTCCCGGCCAGGATGTATTGGCCCTTGCCATTACGCTACCACGCCAAATTGTATTATTTTATCTTATTTTTTTATTAATTACTACTATTTTATCTTTTGTTGCTACTAGTACTTTTGTTGCTTCTAGTACTTTTGTTGCTATTAGTACTTTTTTTGCTACTAGTACTTTTGTTGCCACTAGTACTTTTGTTGCTACTAGTACTTCTGTCGCTACTAGTACTTTTGTCGCTACTAGTACTTTATGTGTGTTGTTGTACTTCTATGTTCTTTTCTTTTCAACTTAATCAGGTAAATTAAGTAGAGATAATAAAAATAAAATCTGCGGTTGGTCGAGGCCTAGGGGAGGGTACCTTGACCCCCATGATCCCTCCCTTAGACTAGCCGTTGAATTGTTACCTGCTCGGCTTAAGTGATTTATTTCCCACTCAGCAGCAAAGAATCGTACGAACATATTAAATATATTTTTGTTTACTGTACTTGGTCTTGGGATAAATATAAACCTACCAGTATACTTTTATTGTTATGTTATACAAGCTGTTGCCCGCAACTTCGTTCGCGTTAGAAAGGATAAAAAATGTTCTGCATGTTACTCCAGGTCCTAATATGTCTACCTAACAAGTTTCATACAAATCCGTCTAGCCGTTTAGGCGTGTAGAGCTAACAAACACACACACACACATACAAACATTCGCATGTATAACATTATTATATAGTAGGATGTTTGTTCGTATTTTTTTTTACTATTTGAGAAACAACCTTTAGTCAGGTATAAAATCTGGCTGGGATAAAATCCCGACTAAACTTTTTTAAAGCTTTCCAAAGACCTGGTAACACCTGTAATCTGCTATTTGGCTGACTTATGCTTACATAAGGGAATATTCCCTAAACTATTAAAAACATCAGTAATTACTCCAGTGTACAAGGGAGGGGCCAGGGACGATGTCAACAACTATAGACCAATTTCAGTTTTACCGGCTATTTCAAAAATACTAGAAAAACTCATAAACACTAGACTGATCAATTATTATAATAAATACGATATCCTATCTGCCTCACAATTTAGATTTAGACAAGGAAAATCGACTGAAGATGCAATTTTAAATCTTACCTCAATAATAACTAAACAACTGGAACTAACTAAACAATGAGAAAAAAATTCTAACAGTTTTCTTAGACTTGAAAAAAGCATTTGACACCGTCTCTGTCCCCACTCTTGTGCAAAAGTTAGAAAACATTGGTAAAAGAGACAAATCTTTGCTTCTGTTCAAAAGTTGTATGTGATCGTAAATAGAGAGTCACGTAAATAGAGAGTCAAAATTTAAGAATACACAAGCAATGCCTTACAAGTCACATTTGGAGTTCCACAAGGCAGTGTCCTAGGTCCTACATTGTTTTTAATATATATAAACGATTTATATAATCTTAAGTTAGACACTGGGAAAATTGTATCTTATGCTGATGACACCGCTATTGTTTTCACTGGGAAATCTTGGGAAGACATTAAGAAAATTGCTGAAAAAGAACTGAGTTATGTGGCAAAATGGCTTAATTTTAATCTGTTAACACAAATGCGTCAAAAACGAATTACATATGCTTTACCAATAATATCATAACCCAACCTAAAACTAACTTAAAGATTAAAGTTCACACATGTAATAAAATTTCAAATGATAATTGCAACTGTCCTATAATAGAAAAAGTAACTTCAACGAAATACTTGGTAATTATCATAGACCAAAGATTGTCATGGCATTCTCAGCTGAAAATGGTAACAAGCAGAATCAGGAAACTAATATAGATCTTCAAATCCCTGAGACATGTTGGCCCGGTCAATTTACTACATCAAATTTATATTGCCCTAGTACAATCAGTATCATCATATTGTATCTATATCTGGGGTGGAGCCTCAAAAACGAAGTTTCTTGAGTTGGAGAGAGGGCAACGCTCTTTAATAAAAACCATTCATTTTAAATAGTCAAGATTTCCTACGGAGCAACTGTACTCATTATGCCGATTACTCACAGTAAGAAAACTCTATGTCTTACAAATCATACTTAAGAAGCACATATCACTACCCTATAACGCCAACATAACTAAAAAGAGTAGACAAGACATAGTATGTAAACTAGATCCAGATTAAGACTGCTTTTGCTAAAAATCAATATAACAACCAATCTAAGTATCTATACAATAAAATAAATAAAATACTTTGTATATACCCTTTAGCACTAAATAAATGTAAAGAAAAATTAATGTACGGGCTAAATTCCCTCACTTACGAGGAAGTTGAGGAACTGATGCAGGTGATTGTTTAACACGTTATATGCCGTATTGATTTTCGTGTTTTTCCATTCAAGCCATGGGGTGCAATCGTTAGTCGACATTTGAATATACCGTTCAGGCCGTGGGGGACACCAGTTGACCGCGCACTAGCCGCGATTTAAAACTTACCAGTGGAGCCGGTGGGCACATTTATCTTACAAATGTCTATAAAACGAGACCCCCACGGCCCCGGAGAGCAGTCAGGTCTAGTTGGTTCTTAAAAATAATTAACACTTAGAAAAATATGATGGATTTTAAATTTTCTTCTATAGAGCCATACTAAAATATTATAAAGAATGTATTTTTTTCAAATATCATTTGTTTTCTGACGGTTAAATTGCAAATATATGAAGACATCTTTTCAAAGATTATAAACTAGAGTTCATATAGGTTAGGGATAAAATACACGCTTGCAAGGCATCATTTTACTTATAAATTCTGAGTATGTGTACAGATTAAGACAAAAATGGTGGCATTATTGGTTGCCTTGGTAGAAATATTTAATTTAAGAGTACTCTAAATAAAAATGGTTTCGTATTCATTAAAATTTATTAATTTATTAATTATTATTGATTTAATAATACCTAAGCAGACATTCTGTTGAGATCAAAGTAATTGACAAATTAGTAACAATAATCAGTACAAAAATAGTCACAAAATTAAATTCAAATAATCAAATGGAACTCAATGAGATTTATGGCGCGGGGGTGTGCGCGGAGGTGCCCGACACCGCGACCCGCGCGGCCCCTTGTAACGTAAATTCGAATTTCTCTCCTGGGAGGCCGCGGGGAACACCGGTTGAGTGACAGTTGGATTTACGTTTATAGAATGTAAAAATCAACAAGTTTTTGATTACATTAAAGGTTTTGATATATTTCTCTTCATTTAAGCATAAAATAAGGTGTGTTTAAAATTTGTCATTTTTGCATTTTTTGGGTGGCTCAGTGTGTTAAACGAGTGTCGCCCAAAATGTAGTCCTCCAAGGCGTACAACGTGTTAAACTTTAGTTGTTTATATTGTTAAATAAACAAATAAAGGTAAACACACAACACGCACACGCACATGCGCACACTCACGTTTAAACACGCGCATACACACACACACACACGCACACACATGCTCGCATATACATCATTTTTGTATTAAGTTATTAAAAAATGTTAAATTTATTTGGCAACTTACTAATTTATATTCTTTATTTCAAGTTATGAAACTAATTACTATATAAGAGTGACTGGTACAAGTATCCGTATACTTAAAAGGGGGTCACATCCATGTCTGTAGATTTTCTGTACTTTGTTATTGAAATAAACATTTTTCATTTTCATTTGTTTCAAACATTTAGAAATAAATCTTAAAGTTTTAATATACAACAGTTAGTCAAGTTAAGACACATTAGCTTTATAGCGGAGTAGTTTGGTACTTTATAGCGCAGTAGTTTGTTACTTTATAGCGGAGTAGTTTAGTACTTTCCGCGATATCGGTTATCCACTCGATCAACTCCATCGCCTCTCCAACAAATGATCGTCGAAGTTTTAACTTTAAACATTAAATACTAGACCCGCAAGAGTTTCTTGGCTTGTTCCACTTTGGTCTATAAGTATTTTTCTTCTCCAATCCCCCCCCCCCCCCCTCCCCAAGTGTTGAAAGTAGAATAATACAAAATAAAATATAAATAATTCGAAAACTGCATAATTATTTAGAAACGAGAGTGACTGAATATACAAAAATGTTGTGAAATTATTGTTCAACAAATTATCCTTCTATTGAAATTTTAAAAAAATACCCAAGTGCGAGTCATACATGCGCTACTAGGATTCCTTACCACCACACCACTACGCCACAAAAATATAATAATCACACTAATATGTGTATAAGTGTGTATGTTTGTTACTTCTTCACGCAAAAACTACATAACGGATCTGGTTAAAATTTGGTAGGTAGACAGATTAGGACCTGGATTAACACAGAAGCTGCTTTTTGGCACTGCGCACCCTTAAAAAGTCATAGAAACGTTGTTAACGCGGGTGAAGCCGCGGGAAACAGCTAGTGATACATATTGTAGAGATCTAATATCTCTACAATTGCGTATCGTTCCTCCTTTGTAGCTGTTCTAACCGCGTGTCGGTTTATACGTAAATTTATAATTTGATTTTGAGAATATAATGTTGTCGGGAACGTTCTAGAGACATTCTGCGTTCGGTCTTCGCTCAAGACAGAGGTCTCATCATTTTAATTGAATACTCATTAATTTTGCATGAACAGCTACATAAAAGTAGAATCGAGTTTAATTCTACACACCGGCACAGCTAAAAATAAAGTGAAATAAAAGGAATTGTAATAACCAAAGAAAATTTTGCATTTCACTAAGTTACCCTGAGCTAGCAAGCCCCTTGACGATCAGTAAGAGTCGTTATAATATTCATTATAAACAAAACGCGAGTAAACAATGTTTTTTTTTATTCAGTTCGGACTCTTTAGCACGAGTACGACTCACACTTGGTCAGTTTTTATTATTTATCGTTTTACTTCCTGAAGTAAAAACTAAACCTGACCTACTAACTAATCCTGATTAGTTTTATAACTAAACTAAAGTTTACGAATGTATGTATGACCGTTTTTACGATAGATCGAAATTAAAAAATCTGTACAAGAATTCTATTCATATAACTATTCACTTTTTTATTATTTGTTATTGGGTTTATTGGCCTTTTACGTATTTGGCACTATGCATCTAAACTACCTAAATACCTAATACCAATGGAAACAAAATCCATAGACCACAGTGGAATAAGCCGTTCTGCTTGGCCCCAATAAAACTTGACGCTATATTTTTTCCAGAGACCGCGCAATAATTGATGGCGCTTCTTGGTTCCTTTTTTTTGCAATAAAAGACCTAACGTAAAAACTTGAGTTTTAAAATGAATAGTTTGTGTTTACTCTGACATGGATCTCGGTGAATTTTACTTCGACAAGTCATAACACTTTTGGACAAACCTCTCAATCAAAGTGTCTCAATTGTCAATCTCAATTTTTGACCGTCTCCGTGGCGTAATGGTTAGTCCATTCGCATTCACACTAGGAGGTCGCGGGTTCGATTCCCGGTGGGGTCAACTTTGTAAGACTCGGTTTGGTTGGTGGTAGGGCATTTTCATAGCCCGCCTGGCTAGCTACCACCATCTTATCTAAGTCTTGCCGTCAAACAACAATGTTAACATCATTGATGTGTTCCAGCTTGAAGATAAGATAGCCAGATCCCCATTGCGTTGGGGAATCTTGGCAAGTCCGCTTCCATCTTCGGCATCATCGTCACTTATCAGGTGAGATGATGCCAAGGGCTTATCAATTGTGGATAAATAAATAAGTCCACCACGATACAAAACGACCTAAGCCTAGTAAAAATATATAAATATAAATAAATTATGCCGTATGGCTCCCGGCTTAGAATAGGACCATTCCATCTCTTCCAATGGGGTTTGTAAGGGACTTAAAACCGGAGAATGGGCAGCAGCGTCCTTTCCGTGCATTGCAACACACCTGCAACCACATGCGATCGCCAACACGCCTTACGGCAAACCCCCCCATGAATAACACACCCAGAAAACGGCCCCTAGTCCCCGGCGGCCCTGCTTTTCCTCCGGTAGCAGTCATGGTAACGGCGGAGCGGGGGGTGAGAAGAATTCCCAGCAGATGACACGCTACCAAACTCAACGACCTTTTGCCTTGGAAACTTACAACACGCGTAAACTGCGGACTGACGAAAAGCGTACTGACGACGAAGAACTGAGCAGGTTACGGTGGGATATCGTACGTTTATGTGAATTCCGAAGAGAGGGAGAGGACATCATGACCCTTAAATCCAGAAACCTGATCTATTTCGAGAGGGCGACCAACTGTCCCAGGGTTTCTCATCCACAAGTACCTCAGTAACAATGCATTCCAGATCGTGAGCGTTTCAACAACAAGGGTAGCATACCTTACGGTTATACAGGTTTACGTGCCAACCACGGAACACTTCGACGACGGGGTAGAGGCTATGTATGAGGGAGGACATCTCTACAGCCATACATAGCACCAGGACCCATCGTACCATTATTATGGGGGAATTCAATGCGAAACTGGGCAAACGAAGCGATGGATAGCTGAAAGTGGGGCAATTTGGATGTGGAGTAAAAAATGCACGTAGACAGATGCTGGCCGACTTTATAGAGAAGGAAAGCCTCTTTACGATGTACTTCTTCTTCAAAAAGTCAAAACAGCGCAAGTGGACATGATTGCACCCCAATGAAGAACGAGATAGATTTCAACTTGTCGACAAGGAAGCAAATATTCAATGATGTCTCTGTGATTAATCGAGTCAAAACATGAAGCGATCACCGGATGGTAAGAAACACATTGAATCTAAAGACTAAGCTAGAAAGATGTCGACTGATGAAGTCTACGCTCCGACCAGCGCCCATCCAGCTCCAAAACCCCGAGAGCTTTCAGCTCGAGTAGTACAATCGCTTCATGCCTAGGAAACTGCGAGAATGTGGACGATTATAATGACATATTTTATGAAATTATCCAAATGGTCCGGTCAAAGATTTTTTAAACTCGCCGTTCAAACAGAACCAAAAAAATCTCAGAGTTCACCAGCAATGTTATGGAAGAAAGACGCAGATTGCTTTTGCTTTCCTCTGAAGACGCTACTCAGTATCAGCAAGTAACAAGTAGATTCACGATTTGCGCCAGTATAATACAGATTATATTGAATTGAAATCAAATATGATAATATGGTGGAGTAAATCAGAAAAAAATGGCTAGATATGTTTACAGGAAGATGTCAATGTATAAGCACAGATGAGATACTAGTTACTTGTATAAGTATATCGTTATCTCTTCCCCACTATGTTCGAATATGGAATGGCTGAATTGGAGAGCCCGCTATTGAGGCGTAAACTAATGCTTATCCTACACTATCGCGCTGTATTGAATGGTCGTGTTGATAACTCGACGGCGATGTCTTGAATGGGTTTTTTCCTGCCAGACCGATTTTTAACCTGTCAAGCACCTTACTATATTAGCAAATACTCCCTCAGGCACCGCCGCCCCGTGCGCGCCGACCCTTCTTTGATACGTATTTATGCACCGTGAGGGCTGAAGGTGGCGTGCACCCTTCCGGAGCCAATAAGTTCCGTTAGGCCCCGAGCGATTAGCATTTACCTCGGAGCCATTAGGTTCCGTTAGGGCCTGACAGGTTAGCGGGTGCGGCGCTGTGCCGTAGAGGCGCGTGCGACCGCTGTTTGCGACCATTCTCTCGCACACCTGCAGCGCTCTGCGCTCGCCTACTGCTCGGGCAATCAACCTACTAAACAAACTGCTAACAGGACAGTCACATGCTGACATATTTAATAACACCTCTGTAGTATTTCGTAAATTTGCTGTTTTGTTCCTTAATGGATTTTTAGAGACCAAAAGCAGTATTCTTGGTTTGGTGTGGGGTATCTTATCAAAGAGTTACGAAGCTTCATTTTTGTAAAAAAGGAATGAAGACTTCAGCCAAAGCGTATCAAGAGACCGTCTTGAATCGTTTTGTTAAACCTCTCAGCAATACATTTTTTTTAAATGTACCCTGGACTTTCCAGCAGGACTTTCGTCTGTCTGTCCGTCTGTCACCAGACTATATTTCATGAACCGTGATACCTATACATTTTCGACATTTTCACAGATGATGATGTTTTTGATAGATGTATTTTTATTTGGCCGACCGACATTACATACATTCTAAATGTAAAATTAAATTAAACATTAAAATCCAGTTATTACGACGAAAATATTATAATGTATATTTTATGATATGCAATTTATTTGTGCGTCCCTTGTAGCATCAAAACGGACAGGAAGTTTTAACGAGAATATGTTACTGAGTTCGTTACGTCAAACATATTCGTTTACAGGAAGATATCATCTTTCAAAAGCTTGTGGATTTTATTAAGCATAATAATTATTGCGTATATAAAAAGCGTCGGTGGCTCAACCGGTAACGACTCGGTCCATCTAACCAGAGGTACCGGGTTCAAATCTGGACGGCCAATGTACCAATTAATTTTTTTTTAAAACTTACGTACATATACTTACCGATTGCTTTAACGGTGAAGGAAAACATCGTGAGGAAACCTGCACACGCCTGCGAAGAAACTCGAAGGTTGTGTGTGAAGTCAACCAACCCCCACTGGGCCCCCGTGGTCGACTAAGGCCTAATCGCCCTGATTCAGGGTAGGCTCGAGCCCCTCGGTGGGGACGTACATGAGCTGATATAATAAATAATTATAGATATTGCTATTATTTTTTAACCCTGATTTTTTTTTTCTCGCTCCGGTATTTCAGCAAAAGTGTGACATGGCGATTGTTCTGAAAGTATTTAGAGTATCTTTATGATTTAATTTTTAAAAAAGTTTTTGCAAGTCGAGAAAAAAAAGTATACTCTTTTTCTCGACTTTAGATATTAAAAAGGCCCATAAATTAATTAATGTAATGATGCCATGCTACATTCTAAATACAATACAATTGAAAGTGGTTGATAAATAAATGTAGCTGTAGCACACCCCGGATACTTCATACAACGGTCGTGAAATGACATTTCTCTAGAAACAAACGACGGAGCAAACAAAAGTCATGACGAAATCTTATACGTTCGAGAACCAAAGTATCAATCTGGGTGACGAAGGGGTGAGGTCGGAATCTAGAGAGTGGCAGGGAGTGTCCATACTGCATGTTTTTTCGGTTAACGGACGATAGTTTAATGTGACAACGTAACGTAACGGGACAATGAGTCATTCTTTTTGTGCGTGCAGCCGGTGTCCATCGATTTATTAGACGTTTGCACGTCAAAAAATAGTAATTCTAATTGGCGTTCATCTACGTTCAAGTATGTTGAGCGACGTATTCACACGTTGTTATACATGCCTTTTCAGTATTGTGGCCGTCTACATACTTAGTTAAAAGGATTGTGAAGTTTTGACTTTTTATACAAACAGCGTTAACGATTTTCACCTCTGAAATGTTAACCGATTTGGACCAATTTTTGATAAGTCAGAACAAAAGCTAGGCTTATATGTTTAGTTTTTTAAATTACTGATTATATAAATAAACAAAAAAAAATCCGAAATTAGTTTTGTATAAAAACACGTGAACGATAATAAAATTAAACTTATTAACTTTATCGAAAAAACAAAAATGTATAATTGACGTTCATAACCTAGCTCACTAACCTGTAGTCAGCCTGCCAAGCTCGCGGAGTTTGGCAGGCTGTGCCCCGCCGCCCGCAGCCCCACAAGTATCCTTCCGTTGCTCTGCGTAAGTACATTCGTTGCGCTCACGTTGCGCTACTGTAAGCCGCTATGTGGCAGTGGTTTGCACAAGCCGCGTCGTTGCACGTACCGTACGAGCTCTCGCGTTCATCAAAAATCACACCCCAATTCTTCTTTAGTAAACCCCAAATCAAACAGAGGGGTGTTATAAGTTTGACGTGTAGGTAAGTAAGTAAATATCCAAGCATACAATACTTAAATATCCTTCATTGCACGCCGGAAAAATCATTACAAAAACCTTATTAAAACATGACGTGGTTTGGAAAATAACCGCGTCTGTTTGTAATTTAATAAATATGCGTAATGGCACTTGAACGCATTCATTTCATCACCTTCCTTGTCGTATTTCGTCGTAAGCTTCAAGTGTGTCTACGCTTCGACTGCGGCTCGTTGAAAATATACATATTGCAAGGGGGGCCTTATCGCTTTTAGCGATTTCTTCCAGGCAACCTTAAGGTCGATAGGAACTGGTAGGTAAAAAGGCTGAATGCGGATGGCTGCAGATCAATAATAAACAAGATTATAACGATATTATTTAAAGATATGTTTGTGTGTCTGTCTGTAACCAAAGGGATCTACCGATATTGTTTTATTTGCTTTTCTTGTTTGAAAGGTGATTTGAACGAGAGTGTTCTTAGCTATGGTTTAAGAATATCTGTTCAACCGTTTATAGATCAAAAGCTGTTTTCTAGTTGATGAAGTGAATTGGGCAACTTCCACAAGTCTGATTTATTCTAAATTTGGTATCCTGTTACTTCAATGACATTTCAAGAACATGGTAACCTTGACCTGATGCTGCAGCATCACCTGAAATCTGGAGGATACCTAACTCATCACCACCTTACAGCAGAGGAATCGTGTTTGGACTCATTGAAATGATCTTAATTAATGTACTCGTAATAGTTATAGATAGATGATGGTCAGGGTCTGATGATGGAGCAGAAAAGAGAAATTTCAGGGGTATTCTAATTTTAATTCATAGATACCAACGCCTATCTTCAATTGCTACAACTCCGTTATTAAACAGATCTGACTATAGATACTTGACTAAAAATCTGTGATAAAATGTAATAGTCTTTTTATTTTGCTTCATAGAATTACGTAGGAAAATATCGAAATTTTTACTTATTGTTTGCTTTAGAAGGGAAACGTATTAAGCTGAAAATGTAACCATAAATTTTATTGAAAATGGCGCAGAACTATTGCAAGAATTCCAAGAAATGTGTTTACCGTACTAACATTGGAGAAAATATAATGAAGCTTATAAAATTGCGTATTTTTTTAAATTTTAAACATTGTCTTAAAGATCGTATTCAGAAAATCGTTTCCCATACAAATTTAAAATGACTATTTCTTGAAAATGGGTGAGCCGATTCTTATACAACTTTATACAAATAAGCAAGAGACGAAATTCTAGTTTGTGGATAGATAAATTCTAGTTTGTCGATAGATAATATTTTCGAAATACTTAAAAAGATTAGCGAGTTTTAAGATAACTATCAACTACCTTCAATCACTATTATTTAGTGACAACACTTTTTTTGTGAAAACTTAATTAACCTACAAACTAGAATTTCGTGACTTGTTTAAGTGTATAAAGTTTTATTATAATCGGCCCATCAATTTTCTAAAATTAGTATTTTGAAGTTTGTATGGGATAAGATTTTGTGAATATGCTCTTAAGTTAAGCAAGAAAAAAACATTCTTGTAAGCGACCTAATCATTTTAAAGTAGGTAAAAAGTGTAAAAAGATTGAAGTAAGTAAGTATCCAATTACAGACTTTCCATATTTAAAAAGTGGTACTCGACAGTAAAGGAAAGATATGGTGAAGATCGCGGGAGGCCGATGGATGCGGGCAGCGCAGGACCGGTCGTCGTGGAAATCCTTGGAGGAGGCCTTTGTCCAGCAGTGGACGATTTTCGGCTGATATGAATAAATGAAAGTAGGGACACTTAAGGAAATAAAATTAAAATAATGATATTTATTTATTTGTCTTCGTAGGTATATAGGGTGACATTTAATTATTTCTTGATAGCAAAGGATATGAATGTACTCGTGATTACAAACAACTTTCCCAAAGAAACTATGTTAAATATGAAAAAAAAAATTGGTCCTTTATACATTTTTGCCGATTTGATAACTTATTATGTATCGATGACCATTTTTTTTTCTGATTTGAAATATATTTCGGATCATCAAAAGGGTTTTGGCCGTATCTAAGAAATAAACTAGTCTTTGAGAAGTTTTGGAGTGTACAATCAATATTCACACACGTTTGCAACACGAGGCTTCACGATGATTCGGATGAAAACCGATTATTTTATAGACTGCGATGAGTTCGCCACGGGGCTGGCTTCCCAAGTTGACAGTTCAGCTGCTCGATCAAAAATGCTCGTAAAATAATTGGCGCCTCTGTCGCAGCCTCTGTAGGTAGGCTGCATTGTCTTTAATGGTTCGATAATCACAACGATTCTGATTGGCTAACAAACAAGTACCAACACTACCAACTTCCGGGTTCCGGTCTCGCACAGACCACGCCTTGGCCAAAGATGACTATTATTACTACCCTAGCTAACCGCTTGACGTTTCAAGATAAAACACACGGTGCTTCAACGCATGCATAGATGGCGCCACGTCCTTTCGCTCCGACACGGCCATCCTGACGGCGATGCGTGCCCAGCAGCTGCCATAATCAGTAATGAGGAGTGGATGTGTGTTTAAGTTAGATATTCAGATTACCTAACTTATCATAAATCCACTACAGATAAGTAGGCATGTGGTATGGCCCTAGAATAGTACCACCCGTCTCTTCCCGAAGGTTTGGTAAGAGGTGACTAATGGATTAAAGACCGGAGGATGGGCAGCAGCGTCTTTTCGGCGTACCGTGCCACACACCGCGATCGCCCACCTGCCTGCCAAGCGATTGCGCCTTTGTACAGCAGTGAACGTTGCCTGGCTGATGTGATGACGATGAGCTGTGTAGGTACTTGAACTCCCCTTCCACAGGGCAAAGCTCACGAAAAAAAGGTAGGTACTTGAACTCCCCTTCCACAGGGCAAAGCTCATAAAAATAAAGGGAATACGTAGAGGTCGATGCTGTGCGACACACAGAGGCTCTAAAATGATAAAGGTCAGGTCGATGCTGTGCTCTAGGCGCATATGTCCATATGCGCCGTGGTACACAGGGGCCCTAAAAAAGAAGGAAAGGTCGATGCTGTACTCTGGGCGGTCTTGTACGCCGTGGTACACAGGGGAAAAGGAATGACGGTAAAAATGTGAAATAGTTTGCAGTCGTCACTACAAGTATCATCAGGAAACCTGACCAAACAACACTGGCTGTAAACAAATCTACACGGAAACGACCAAACCATGTTTTTCTTTGTTATAGCTTATGGTTAGTTAGTTTATGGTCAGTTAGTCTATGATGGTTCCGAACCAAGGTGTCGTGCCAGCTCCGTGCCGACATTGAGTCGTCAGACTAAAGAGTCGGACAACCAGCTGTCGTCAGTCTGTAGCATTGTCAATGGTAGTCGTGTACCTATTCAGTGCCTCTTAACTTGCACTGACGCAACAGATAACAGATTTATCTTTAATAAAAACTGCTCACCCGATGGAATTCCAGTATTGTGCATCAACCACGCAAAGGTTGACGCTCTTCTCCATCACTGAGGCAGCTTCACAGGTGCTTCCCTCTTGGCTGCATCGCTTCAAGCAGCTAGACATGTAGTGGCCCTGCCCCTTGCCGATATGGGTCGTAGATACACAGATCCGTAGTAGCAATCTATGCACGTGCATTCACATCCGATCTATAGGGGTTGAAATCGGGTTACCTCAATTCATGGGACGATGATGGCATCCGCGTGGTTAGTATCAGCGTCAGAAAATTCTGATTTCGTTGTTCCAGAAGCACTTTCTATTTTGTGTTGCTCACATCACTATCTGGAACACGTGGGGCGTCCATGTCCTATCCCACTTCTGATTTCGGATCATCAGAAGGGTTTTGGCCGTATCTAAGAAATAAACTCGTCTTTGAGAAGTTTTGGAGTGTACAATCAATATTCACACACGTTTGCAACACGAGGCTTCACGATGATTCGGATGAAAACCGATTATTTTATAGACTGCGATGAGTTCGCCACGGGGCTGGCTTCCCAAGTTGACAGTTCAGCTGCTCGATCAAAAGTGCTCGTAAAATAATTGGCGCCTCTGTCGCAGCCTCTGTAGGTAGGCTGCATTGTCTTTAATGGTTCGATAATCACAACGATTCTGATTGGCTAACAAACAAGTACCAACACTACCAACTTCCGGGTTCCGGTCTCGCACAGACCACGCCTTGGCCAAAGATGACTATTATTACTACCCTAGCTAACCGCTTGACGTTTCAAGATAAAACACACGGTGCTTCAATGCATGCATAGATGGCGCCACGTCCTTGCGCTCCGACATATAGTTTCTCTGAGAAAGTTGTTTGTAATCCCGAGTACATGCATATCTTTTGTTATCAAGAAATAATTAAAAGTCACCCTGTATGTATACAGGGTGTATCAAAATTGGTGTGGGTCCCGTTAACTGGGGGTTCTACTCATCATAAGCGACAAGTTCGCCTTTGCATATCGTGTGTTCTGATAGTTAATAAGTTTTTTCATTTTTGTATATTTGTGTGCAATAAAGTATATTTATCTTATCGTATCTTATCATACTGAACAACTTTTGTTTTACGACTTGGCTGAAATCGCATAACAATTTTTTACTCTTAATACAAATCGATCAGCTGACCGGCCAATTTTGTGTATTGTAGTATGGAAAGTCCAATTTTTATTTGAGAATTGACTATGTGTTCCTTGGGGAAAGTTGTTCAGTATGATGAGTAGAAACCCCAGTTAACGGGTCCTAAACAATTTTTTTTACATCCTGTATAATAAATACTGTACCAGAATTTAACTTCACTGCAATACACTCTTAACAATGCATACCTACATACTCGTAGATACTTATATTCAAAAAAATGGACTACAAATAATTGAGTTTCATTAGCTTTTATTTAATTTGCAATGTTTGTCAGTTTCTTTAGGTCTAATCTTGTAAGCTGAATTAGACCACTTCCCGGTTTTCGTTTCAGCTGAAATTTTGCATACACGTTTAGTTTGGATAACAATGGTGTCGATTCGATGTAACACTATTTAACTAGTTTGACAAGACTTAACTAAATTTGTCATTCTATATCGAAAAAACAAAGGACAGAATGCTTAAATTTAGTTTAGTCCTGTCAATTAAGTTAAACCGTTTTACACCGAATCGACACCAATGTATGGTTAGGTACCTGAGTGATGTAATCTGTATGTCGAAGGGGGTGTGTAGGTTAGGTTATGGATGGCCTTGTGGTTCACATCCTTAACTATTTCGGTCTTGGGCGTCGAAATAACAATGCAGCTATATCACAGAAGTCCTCCTTCAATAGTCTTGATCATTCGGCAATTTTACAGAATGCTTTGGATAACAATGGATGCAAACGCGGTGATCACAGCGATGGCGTGACACGTCCGTTCAGTTCGATGCTCCGTCAAAAAGTGTCTGCCTCAATGACGCTCCGACATGTATATATAAAACTGGTATATCAACGCACAGCCGAAACCACTAGCTGAAATTCTTAATTCCACATAAAATAAATAAAACTGCGTTTTTAGTTTGTCAGCGAGCGGTTTCGAACACCATCTATTTGAAACGCAGTTTTATTTATTTTATGTGGAATTAGTGTAGATATATACCAATATGTGTGACATAGCAATAAGGACGTGGACATCCGCTAAGAAAGAACTTCGGGAAATTCTCACGGGAACACCAAAAAATGGGATCTCCGCGGGCGGAGCCGCGGGCACCCATTAATTCTATATATGGGGGACTCCCTAAGATGACGGACTAGTTATTTTTTATGCAGCCCCATGATGTGGGTATCAAATGAAAGGGTTTGCTGAGAAGAATACGAACTGATTGTAGTACATTGCTGACGAGGCCGGAAATTTTAAAAAATGCTTTTCGGAGGGTGAGCGGATTAAAAAATTTATGACCTATACCAGACAACCGGCCTATGGTCTAGTTATGTGGGACTCACCTAGTGCATACCTACTAAAAAACCTCTCTGGATTACAAGTCTGCTAAGACTTATGAACCCTTCATCTGAGCAACTCCCCCCTAGGAAGGGGGGAAGTGCAAAAACAAGCGGTCAGTGACTGCGCGAGGATCTCCTGATGAGAGTCATCGCTTTTTGATTTACATTTTAGCACACACTGGACACTTCATACAACGGGCCAGAAATGACATTTGAAAAAACGAATGACGGAACAAACAAAACGGCGGCGAAATCCTATACTTTGGACAACCAAACCGTAACCAATCTGTATCAATCTGGGCGACGAGGGGGTGAGGTCGCAATCTAGAGAGCGGCAGGGAGTGTCCATACTGTATGTTAGTACTAATATATATACTTTGATTTTAGTGTGCTAGGGGGGGTACTGTGTCATTCATGAATTGACACTATCGGTTAGTAAGTAAGCGATTGCTGGATGAGTAGAGTTTGTGTACTGAAGCGCAGAAGGTAAGGCCTTTATTAATACGAATCCAGAAATTGCTGTTCCAGCCCAGCCTTGTATAGTGCTTTACTGAAACAAACAAAACAAGGAAATTAAAACAATTAATAATGTAATTTTAAGCAAAATACTGGCCGTATGGCTCCCGGCTAAGAATAGGACCATCCCATCTCATCCAATGGGGGTCGTAAGGGACTTAAAACTTTTCCTTCACCGTATGTACGAGCCAACGTACATTTTCATTTTAATTTTTTATTAGAGAGACATGCCAATTCGGCGCTATTTTTAGTAGGTCGCGATTGCGCATAGCACTTTGTACAGTTTAGGTTTAGAAATTAATTAATGAAATAGTCTAATTTTAGCACTCAACTGGGTCGGTATTATTATTTATCACTCTCCGGAGTCACCGTACCCCTCAATATCATATCATCATTGCACCCCCTACACCGTAAGAGCGTCGATGGCGTAATGGCTAGGGCCACCGCCTCCTGTCCGGGCGGGAGGTCGTGGTTCGAACCTGCCACTTACCAATGTGATTTCGAATCTAGATTTCATACTAGCTTTTGCTGTGGACATGGATTTTCATCAGATCCCTCGAGAACTATGTCAGGATATTATTAGTAAATCATGTAATTTCCCACCCCCTCAACCATATCCGTGCAAAAAATCCCACAATCCATTGTTCCGTTGCGATGTTAAAGAAATCAACCAAAAAAACAGTACCTATATTCACAGTTCCCTCAGGAACTGCATCGGGCTATGGTATTTTTACGGGATAAAAAGTTGCCTAAGTCCTTTCTAGTGACTCGGGCTACCTGCATACCAAATTTCATAAGCATTGGTCAAGACGTGGAAGCGTGAAAAGGTAACAGACAAACAAACAAACACATTTTCAAATTTATAATATTAGTATATTTAGAAATGAAAATATTTAATCCGTTCGCTACATTGTGAAAAACCAGTTGAACAGTGTTACTGTACTACAAACTCCAATACAATAAATAGAAAAAGATTCGACAGCGGAGGTGTGTCCTACTTTCAGTTGTTTGTCCGCTATTTGTTACAGATAACAAATAGCACTCTTATCCCGTGATACGGACTGAAAACTAGGAATCGTCGAGAACCTCCGACATTACGAGTATTGCAGCTATAGGTTATATCGCGAACGAGCGAGGATAAAGATCAGTGGTGCAACCTTCTAATATAAATAGATAAAGTAAGATGTTATTCACATGAACATAATATCAGATGTGCTCTGGTAAGGAAGTCAATACAGCCTTTGTTTTTATTTAAAACTAGCTGTTTCCCGAGGCTTCACCCGCGTGGACCACGTTTCTATGACTTTTCGAGGGTGCGCAGTGCGCGAGCCGCAAGCGGCTCGCGAGCGTGGTAAAAAGTAGCCTATGTCTTAATCCAGGTCCTAATCTGTCGACCTACCAAATTTCAGCCAAATCCGTTCAGTAGTTTTTGCGGGAAAGCGTAACAGACAGACAGAGTTACTTTCGCATTTATATATTATATATTAGTAGGTAGTAGGGATAGGGATTAGATAGCGTTTGGCTGCAACTCACCTGGTGGTAGCCGAGGATGCAATGCGCAAACGAAATGCATCTTAAAAACCTGCACACGCCTGCGAAGAAACTCGCAAGTTGTGGAATGAATGGCATCATCAACTCTTTGTCCCCGGCATGATGCCCACTAAGCGGCAGTGTTGACGGTCCTGGGCGACGCGTCTCTCTGGTCGCGAGGAGAGTGGGCATGTGGGGCACGCCAGCAGGTGCGCCATGGCAAAGTATATATATTAGTACTAACATACAGTATGGACACTCCCTGCCGCTCTCTAGATTGCGACCTCACCCGCTCGTCTCCCAGATTGATACAGATTGGTTACAGTTTGGTTGTCCAAAGTATAGGATTTCGCCGCCGTTTTGTTTGTTCCGTCATTCGTTTTTTGAAATGTCATTTCTGGCCCGTTGTATGAAGTGTTCAGGGTGTGGCCATGGTTTGTGTTATTGTGTGTGGCGCCATTGTTTATTTGTTTGTATACTATTTTGTTGTTCAAAATATAAACTCAAAACAATAATATTAAAAAAAATACGTATGTATAAGGGAGCCATTGTGAAGTACAAGAGAACTGGCATTATTAACTTTTTAGAGATATTTCGATTTTTACTGTAAAAATTAAATTGTGATTAGTAAAAAACTAAATTAATTCCATAATTGTAATTTTTGCTACCTTACTAAAATCATTATCATCATATCAGCCGAAGGACGTCCACTGCTGGACGTAGGCTTCCTCAAGGATTTCCACGACGACCGGTTCTGCACTGCTTGCATCCAGTGGCTTCCCGCGACCTTTAGGTCATCGGTCCACTTACTAAAATATATTTATTTAAATATAGGGTTTTTTTAAAGACTGCGGAACGCCACTTCACGCGTTGTTAGACACGCACTTGGCCACTATAGCCATAATATTATAATAAAGTCTTAAATATTTAAGGTGTTTGGTACTGGCTGAACCATATACAGTCGTGGTAAACTAATTAGGTAGAACCAATTACTCTTATCTTATCTGTGACGAAACCACTAAAAAAGCAAGAACTTCCCTCAAGTGAGAGAAATTCATTTATTCACGGGGCTTTGAAGCTTGTATTATTAATTTTCTACTCCCATTTGGTAATTTGCTTAATCCTCATTACCTCAAATTTTTATTTTACCTCAAATCATATCACAAAAGTATTCATCCTTACAATTCGTTTAACATGATTATTTCAAAACGAGGCAACTGTACTGTACTACAATGAAACTTTTAAAATATTTTTATGGCTTTGGCTTCAAGAATTCGATAAACGAGTATGAATATGACAAAATTTCAATGTATTTAGTGCATGATGCCAAGGCCATTTAAAAAAGCGCGCGTACCTGCGCCATGGCTAAACATCGCGTGTGATTGATTAGGTTGTATGGACTATGGATGAATTTTTGTCGGTTTAAAATTTTGTTTATTTATTTCATCGTCGTAGAAAAAGTATTGTATGCCACTGCACGCAATTAGCCATTGTAACTCTCGTTGTGCCACAAACTAGCACTCATGTTACAATGGCTCTCATTACTTGGCAGTGGCATAAATAACTATTGTAGTATAATGTAAATTTATTTATTTTTTCATTCATAATTGGTTTACAGATTAAATGTACCAGTATTGTAAATATCTTGTGGTCCTGAAGGGAAACAGCTACTCGGTTAATATAATTTAAAATAAATACGTGATGTGAAATGTCATGAA
The DNA here is from genome assembly GCA_947284805.1 of Coleophora flavipennella. NCBI lineage: Eukaryota > Metazoa > Arthropoda > Insecta > Lepidoptera > Coleophoridae > Coleophora > Coleophora flavipennella. The sequence goes on from OX369269.1 coordinate 4,039,962, forward strand.
AGAGTGATGAAAGCATGATGAAAGCGTCGGTGGCTCAGCCGGTAACGACTCGGTCCTCCTAACCAGAGGTGCCGCGTTCAAATCCGGACGGCCAATGTACCAATGAGTTTTTAGAAACTTACGTACATATACTCATGCACTGATTGCTTTAACGGTGAAGGAAAACATCGTAAGGAAACCAGCGCACACCTGCGAAGAAACTCGAAGGTTGTGTATGAAGTCGACCAACCCGCACTGGGCCAGCGTGTTCGACTAAGGCCCGATCGCCCTAATTCAGGGTGGGCTCAAGCCCCTCGGTGGGGACGTATGTGAGCTGATATAATAACAATAAAACGTGATGTACTACTCTCGCATACTGACTACTGAATAGACAACTAATTAGAGACACCGAATATTTTTTCCTTTTTATATCAGTTTGAAAATGAAATACGAACTTCATCTTGAATATTTTATGCAGTTTCACGCCGTTATTTATTTATTTTTGGTTTTCTAAAATTGCGTTTCAAAACTATGAAAAAAAAGTGTGTGTGTCAGCTCCGACGCACGACTGGAGTTTACTCGTTACGAACAGTTATAAATGTGCTGGGGGATGCGCAAGATAAGTTGCGCACAAAATTAATAACTATACTATATAACTAATGATCGGAATAGGTAGAGTTTTTTCATGTACTTTTGCAACGTTGGCACAACATGGATAAGCTTAATTTTATCTGGTATCCGGTTTTTTTTTCATTTAGAAGCAATTAACTCAAGACTCAACAAAATGCTAATGCGTGCAAGGTTTTATTGAGAAATACTTGCACAAATATATTATTTTCCCATTTGTTTATTTACTAATTCTTATTGTATAATTATTGGTGTAATTTGTTTTAAATAAGTAATTTATGCATTTATAAACAATAAAAAGATTACACCAAAAAAGTTTTTATTTCACTTTGTAAGACCCTCAAATCCGGAAATCCGGAGAAGCTTATCCATACTATTGACAACGTTATGACATAATTGCCGGAAAAAACTCTACCTATTCCGATCTATGTTATATAACACATGTACACCAATGGGCACACATAGACACACAACACACGCGTACATACATACACACATACATATATACATACATACTAAAATGTAACTCCTTTTTTCGGCAGAGATATGTATTAAATTAATAACAATACTATACAACTATCGCATAACGCACAACGTTTTGATTTAACTCCCCATAAATTTTCATACCCCGGAAATATATATGAAAATCGATTGTTATGGCGGTAAACTCCCGTGAAATATTAATGAAGTTTCGAGGTTGTAATAAGTTTCATAAAATACCTTAAGAATTCATAAAAAAAATAAAACCCGACTGCTAAAAACCTAACCCCTCTTTTTGACCACTCTGGTAAAAAAAGTATTCTATGTCACTATCGGCAAAGTATATATATTAGTACTAACGTACTATCGGGATCAAGACGAACCAAATGATACCTCATACGTTAAAATACATTCCATTTTGACTCGCGCATCAAGTGTTCCGTACAATCGCACCATCCGCTCCATCCACACCTCTCCACACAAGTATACCAATGATACCTATTCATTTCAAACAAAAGACATCAACGCGAGCGACTGCTTATCTTTTCATTCGATTCGAACTCCTGAGTTTGATTACGACTCACACTTGGGTTGTATTGTTATTCATTTGTTTTACTTTAGAAGTACCTAGCACTGTGACAAGACCAAGGCACACCCGGACACTTCATACAAAGGGCCAGAAATGACATTTCATTTGACGCAACAAACAAAATGGCGGCGAAATCCTACGTTACGTAGTATACGTTCGACAACCAAACCGTAACCAATCTGTATCAATCTGGGCGACGAGGGGGTGAGGTCGCAATCTATAGAGCGGCAGGGAGTGTCCATACTGTATGTTAGTACCAATATATATACTTTGACCAAGGTTCTCGTTTGTATGTATTACCGTTTTGAAGATAGAGCAAAAACAATATCATCTAAAAAAACACGTTTGATCGATTTTCATATATGAGTCCGTGGTATGAATATATCATCATATCAGCCGAAGGAAGTCCACTGCTGGACATGAATATATATGGGGAGTAAAATCAGATGTTATGCGTTATTTGTATGTATGTATGTTCATTTCTTTGGCATGTCCTGTAGCCTAAACGGCTTGATGTATTTGGAAGTGTGAGTAAGTAAGTAAGTAAATATACTTTATTGCAAGCCACAAAAACAATACAGGACTTATAATTTGTAAATAACATAGAGTGCAAAGGCGGCCTTATCGCTTTAAGAGATTTCTACTCAGGCAACCTTAAGTCGTGTCGTGTGTGAGGTGTCGTTAAATTTATCTTGTCAGAATTTAAATGGTGCCGCCATTTTGAACTTTTTAGTTACTGGGCGGAATGCTTCCAAAAATCTATATCTGACAGTCCCTGAGGTCCTATATTACGAATCCGTTGTCAAAATTTTAAAAAGTGGCCGCCAATTTGAACTTTTTAATTACTGGACCGATTGCTTCCAAAGTCGATATCTGAGGGTCCCTGAAGTCCTTCACCACGAATCCGTTGTCAGAATTGAAAAAAGTGGTCGCCATTTTGAACTTTTTAATTCCTGAACCGATTGCTTCCAAAATCGGTAACTGAGGGTCCCTGAGGCCCCTTATCACGAATTCGTTGTCAGAATTGAAAAAAATTGCCGACAATTTGAACTTTTTAATTACTGGACCGATTGTTTCCAAAGTCGATATCTGAGGGTCCCTGAAGTCCTTAATCACGAATCCGTTGTCAGAATTGAAAAAAGTGGTCGCCATTTTGAACTTTTTAATTACTGGACCGATTGCTTGTCGATATCTGAGGGTCCCTGAAGTCCATAATCACGAATCCGTTGTCAGAATTGAAAAAGTTGGCTGCCATCCCCCAGCACATTTATAATCGTTAGTAAGGAGTCCAGTCGTGCGTCGGAACTGACACAACACCTTTTTATTTATTTTTTATTAGTTAATCTCCCATGATGTTCTGTGAAAGTTTTCGCCGGCAACCTATCACAGTTCAAAAGATACAGCCTTTTAATTCATATCTAATTATGAAGCGTCTCTTATTATTTGACTACCTCTGTATATGAATGACACGGATTAAAACTTTCTACTGAAAGTGAAAAATGATTCTCAAAAACACTTTTAGTCAATTTAATACCCAGATACGGAGCAAACAAACCAATATGTCACATGAATGTTTTCCCTGGGTGGGGATCGAACCTATAACCCTCGGCTCAGCAGGCAGAACATGGCCACTGAACCAACGGCACACATGAGATACTAGTTACTTCGTAACAGATATTGCACTTCCTTATAAAACGAAAACACCTACGCATTTGTTCACCTGCTCCATCCCATACACGGAAACATGGGTATTAAGGCGCTCGACTTAGCGGTTATAACTGCGTACTCTGGCGGGCGGCGCGCGAATTGCGGCGGCGATAGTACGGTGTTCTAGCGCTGACGAGCGGAACGCGGCCTGTAGGGTGTGACGGGAAGAGTGACGGGGGCCTGCCAGTGGGCCATTCATTGACATTCAGTGACGAGTGACTAGGAAACTAAGACTTCAAGGAGCTTTTAATATCATTAGTACTTAACCTTTCAAGTACTTACTTCCTTACCCCCGTTACAGTATTACAATATAGCGGCTTACAGTAGCGCAACGAATGTACTTACGCAAAGCACCGGAAGGGTACTTGCGGGACAGCAGGCGGCGGGGCACGGCCTGACAAACGCCGCGAGTTTGACAGGCTGACTACATTCTAGTATGGGCTAGTACCTACGCCAGTGGCACATCGTGCGATATCAAAGGCGTTGCGCTACTGTAAGGCATTTCGTAATACTGTTCCCCCGTGTAATGTTTCACGAGAATATCAATCACTTTGGAGTCCAGTCTAGCCCGCTGTAATCTCTAGACTGAAAATCGCATAACAGAGGTAATAAAGGCCTTCAACAACCAGACATAATCCATTAGGCGGAGCATCTCGACAGTTTTAATTAAACCCTGTAGCTGGTAATCCGCCATTAAAAGGAAAGATATTAAATTTAGTAGGATATTATCCGTTGTTCCTTTACTGGGTTTAGCGAAAGACGGAGTGTACACTCCAATCTTCGTCAGTTTGCAAGGTGTGGAATCCATTGAGGTTTAAGATATGACAGATCACTGGATGAATTTTACTAGATTTTTAACCGAATTCAAAAAAAAGGAGGAGGTTTCTCAATTCGACCGTTTTATTTTTTTATGTGTGTTCGCGCATAACTTCGTCGTTTATGAACCGATTTTGATGATTCTTTTTTTGTTGGAAAGGAGATATCCCAAGGGTGGTACCATGATAAGGTAACCAGGATCTGATTAAGGCATCCTAGAGAAATTGAGGGAAACTTTCAAAACTTGTAGTGGCGATTAGTTTGAAGCCGGTTTTTTTGTTTAAAATTATATATCGGATGAGATATTTACAAGTTTGGAAGAATTTTTAAAGATTATATAAACAAGCCAAGTGCGAGTCGGACTAGCGCTACGAGGGTTCCGTGCCAACACACCCCTCCATACAATTATTATAATGATACTTATTCATGACAAACAAAAGACAAAAACGCAACCGACAACTGTTTTTTTTTATTCAGTTCGGTCTCTTTAGCGTGAGTACGACTTACACTTGGCCGGTTTTTATGATTTTTTTATTTTAGTATAGGATTAGACCTATAATCACACTAAGTTTCACGCTTGTATGTATTTACGATAGAGCAAAAACAAACAAAGCTACACACCCATTCGAAATACTACTATTGGTTCCTCAATAAGTGCTAACAAAATTCCACTTTGTTTCCTGTAAGAAGTTTTGCTTCTTTCTTCTGATTGGTCCGCGTTCGTGAAGATGTATAATATGTCGTAGGTGGATTGTATATTTAGTCATATTACAATACCGCTAGCTGTTTTACAATACGGAGGCACATTGCGATACAGCGTGTCGACGATACGCTGCATCGTCATCGCGACATATGTGGCAGACAAATTGTATTATTAGTCATTTTACATACGGTCAGGCAAATTGTAAAATTCTGTATGCAGATTGCAAAATGCCGAGCCAGGCAAATTGCCAAAATGCCGTACGGCAGATTGTAAATGAGCTCGCGAAGCGAGCGATGTTAGGTTCGGTCAGCTTTGATTGATTTAACTGTCAAAGGCCTCGCCCTCGCCATTGTATAGTTTGCCTAAACTTATGTAAAATGACGAATCATACAGTACGCCTGCGACACAATGCCAGCGGTAATGCAATCTGCCTTATCGTCAACCCGCTGTATTGCAATGCAGCTCCGTATTGTAAAACAGCTAGCGGTAATGTAATGTAATAAATAAAATATGACTAAAAATACAATACACCTGCGACATATATATCACAAACTAACATAAAATTCTTTATCGTAATAAACTCACATCACAAAATAACATTTAATTAAATTATTTATGGTGATATACGCACTTTTGTGATTGGTTAGCAAGGAGTTTGTAATTTATTACATATTATCTCTTATTTGGTTAGTATGTAAAGTTAACCAAAGAGGTCGAAATAGATGAAGAAATAGAGTCGGTTAGGTTTTGGCGGCAATTTGCGCTGAAAAAAAAGAACGGTCATGTGCTTTTTTCTTTCTTTTCATTTCTTTTTTTTTCATAGGTGTAATGAAAAATTGTGTGTGTCATTCGGGGCTAAAATATGTTATTCTCGGGCGACGTATATTGAATTCCTCGCTAAGCTCAGGATTCATACTAACGCCCTCGGAACTAGGGTTACCATGTGACAGGAATTTGCCGCATTTGACAGGCATTTTGTGGTTTAGACAGGCGTGCGGCCGGCTCTAGGCTGAGACAGGCATTTTTGAATTTCGCGGATCTCAGTGAAATCTGGAAGCTTGCTCACACAAGATGATGAAACTGACTAAAAATCACGCCGCGCGGGCAGAGTTAAACTAATTACCTATCATAGCTAAAACTATCTGTTGTATATTACTTATTTTAAGACTTACAGCTTTTTACTGTAGACAGGCATTTTTCTGAAAAATCAGGCATTTTGTACATCCTAGACATTACATAGATAGTAACCCTACTCCATCTAACCAGTGGTACCGGGTTCAAATCTGGACGGCCAATGTACCAATGAGTTTTTCAAAAACTTACTTACATATAATTACCGATTGCTTTAACGGTGAAGGAAAACATCGTGAGGAAACCTGCACACGCCTGCGAAGAAACTCGAAGGTTGTGTGTGAAGTCGACCAACCCGCACTGGGCACGCGTGGTCGAATAATGCGTAATCGCCCTGATTCAGGGTAGGCTCGAGCCCCTCGGTGGGGACGTATATGAGCTGATATAATATAATAAAATAACCCTACTCGGCACAAAACATAACTTTGTTCCCTTGTTACACAAATAACTATTATATTCTATCAGTAGGCACCACAGATAAGCGTTTTTGCTGTAAACAGCTAATGTAGGTGTAGGTTTCAAAATATTTTTGATAAAACTACAATAAAAAAATTCGAGCGAGACCTACAGTACTCGCATATGATGTGTAACATGTGACAAAATACTTTATAAAAGGACGGCAAAGATACGGCAGACTAGGCTGTATGGTCATAGATACCTTTGCCTTTTCCGCGCTTTTAAAGCCTGAAAAAAGGACGGCAAAGATACGGCAGACTAGGCTGTATGGTCATAGATACCTTTGCCTTTTCCGCGCTTTTAAAGCCTGAAAAAACGTGACTCCCTGGGACACATTTCCGTCCCATGGGACACTTTTCCGTCCCATTTCACGAAATCACTCCCACAAATTGCAGGAAAGCGAGAGCAAAGATGTTACACATCAAAAATGGCTAATTCCGCCTATTTTTTATTTATAAGTTTTTTAATGTAAATGTTAACAAATACCCAAATAGATTTGTTTAATCCATTGTAAGGAAATAAAGGCTTTTCGATTATCTTAAATTTCTGATCATCATATCACCGGAAGGACGTCCACTGCTGTACATAGGCAAAGTATATATATTATTATTAACATACAGTATGGACGAGACTCTAGATTGCGACCTCAGCCCCTCGTCACCCAGATTGATACAGATTAGTTGTATTTTGGTTCTCGAACGTATAGGATTTCGCCGCCATTTCTTATTCCGTCATTCCTTTTATGAAATGTCATTTCTGGCCCGTTGTATGAAGTGTCCAGGGTGAGACATAGGACTCCCCCAAGGAAATCCATGACGACCGGTTCTACGCTGCCCTTCATCCAGCGGCTTCCCGCGACCTTCACCAGGTCATCGGTCCACCACGTTAACCAATCACAAGAGTGCGTTTATTACCATTAAGAATTTTATGTTAGTTTGTGATATATATGTCGCAGGTGTATTGTATGTTTAGTCATATTACATTACCGCCAGCTGTTTTACACTACTTTTTCTGGTGCACGGTCGCCACTCGAGAACGTTCAACCCCAACGGTCATCTGTTCTACGCCCACTGCCACTTAAGTCAAGTTAAGTTAGCGATTCTGAGAGCTATGTCGGTTACATTGGTTCTAATTTTTTAATTTAAATTAATTTGTCATATTAGAAAGAAAAATTCATAGAAGCTTTTCTGTACCTATGGGAATAGAATTTGTTTCTTTATAGAGTTCCGTGGTCAACAATGAACCCTAAAAGTTCCGCCAACACAAAGTACATGTCGATTTCTATTTTCTTTTTATTTTCTTTTTTTCTATTTTATCAACCGACTTCAAAAATAACGAGGTTCTCAATTCGACTGTATGATTTTTTTTGGGTGTGTTTGTAACACGATGTCTTCGCAGACTGTGAACCGATTTTCATAATTCTTTTTTTTTCGAAAGGGTATGCTCCCCAGTTGGTCCCATAAAAGTTTTAACAAAATCGCTACCTACGTTAAAAGAAACTTAACAAAAACCAAAAATAATAATGCAAAATTGTACTATGTTGTTGCGATGGAAGTCGGTTTTTTAACTTGTTTACCGTTTTCAATTATTTCCTTGCATTTTTGAGAAATTAATATATAACTCGAGCTTCAAACTCATACTCCACCATCATTACAGCTCATATACGTCCCCACCGAGGGGCTCGAGCCTACCCTGAATCAGGGCGTTACTCCACCATAAATCGCCTGTATTTCGTTCCTTGGAAATAATGTACTATTTACCACCTGTGTGTATATATAACTGCAATAAGCTCATTTCTAAAAACTTATGAACTTATAGGTACAAGCTTTTGAAAACAATCTTAATAATTTCGTATTCTTCTTTGTAAATACTTTCCTGTGATACCCATATCATGGAGGTTAAAAAATAACTGGTCCGCCATATTTGATTTAGAATGACGTCACTTAGCACTTAACCACACCCTGGACACTTCATACAACGAGCCAGAAATTACATTTCAAAAAAGGAATGACAGAACATACAAAATGGCGGCGAAATCCTATACGTTCGACAACCAAACTGTAACCAATCTGTGTCAAGCCCCACCGAGGGGCTCGAGCCTACCCTGAATCAGGGCGATTAGGCCTTAGTCGACCACGCGGGCCCAGTGCGGGTTGGTCGACTTCACACACACCCTTCGAGTTTCTTCGCAGGCGTGTGCAGGTTTCCTCACGATGTTTTCCTTCACCGTTATAGCAATCGGTAAGTATGTACGTAAGTTTTTGAAAAACTCATTGGTATATTGGCCGTCCAGATTTGAACCCGGTACCTCTGGTTAGATGGACCGAGTCGTTACCGGTTGAGCCACCGACGCTTCATTAATTATAATATTAATATGTATAAATATGTATTAATATGTATACTTTGACTTGACCTAACCATGCATTTTTATCCAAACTAAACATGCATGCTCAGAATAAAGAGTTTGTTCTATATTCAGAGCGTGTATGCAAAATTTTAGCTCAATTGGAAACTGGGAAGTGGGTCAAATTTAACTTGCAAATTTGAAGCGGACAACTTACATAGGTACTTAAATACAAAAATTGAAAGTTAAATATAAGCTTGTAAAAAGGGGAAGTTCAATAGAAATCGGAAATAGCGTGTAACGTGATACGGTGTTATTCGTTCGTCTATCATTCGACCTTTTTTTTTCATTCAATCTATTTAACATTTTACGCATGCGTTGTCTTTTATATGACAATGTGATTCAAAAAATCTATTTTTTTATTATTATTCATAATTGTCATGTGGTACCTGATGGTATGTGACGATGATGCCGAAGATGGAAGCGGGCTTACCAAGATTCTTTCCACTATTCAACATATTTTTCAAAACCAAACTTGGAAACTTTATAAAATAATTATTTTAACTTGCTGCTTTAAAGACCCATCTCGGGTAAGATATAATTATGTTTGTTATTTGTGATTATAATTTAAGTGTTTATCTAATCCTTGTGTTCTGTTTTATTCTATTGACGATTTACTAAAACATAAGCAATGTTAATCTGTAGTGTATCATTATTTCATTTGAATTATGAATTTGGAAAGTGTTGTTTAATTACTTGGACTTATTTTATTTTATTATTTTTGTACTCATAAAAAATATTTGCATACTAATAACACTAAAGTAGCTAAATAAGTGATTCTAAAACTATTGTAAGACCTTTTATACTTACCTTATTTAAAAGCAAAAAAGCATTATATACTTTTAGGTCTGTATTTCATCTTATTCATCTGTAAATAAATCTGAATACCTGTAATCCCGTTATTACCTACCTACGCCCTGCCTACCATACCCTACACCACGACGACGTGTCACAAGCGACAACAAATAACTGCATATTGAAATTGAGTCTGATCGGATACGTCATGACCTAAATTACGAATGGTTCTGCAGGAATCGGGATTAATTTGGCGAGGCCATTGCCCCGGTAACATCCACTCTGCTCTAGAGGCCAGGCACGAATCAAGGGAGATAGTTGAAGCTGTTTCCAAAAATATGAAAAGAAAAGAAAAAATAGGTACATACTTAGTTAAATCAAATCAAATCAGTTTTTATATCAGATTGTAAAAAATCCATAGAATTGTTAGTTCAACCACTTAAAAACTATGTTAGTAAAAATATCCAGCGCGCCATCAGCATTGAGTCCCAGTGCTGTGCCAGCGCGCTCAGGATACCGTTCGCGCTACACCGGACACGGTTTAGTAGTGAGGCGCAACGCTTTCGCATTATTGCGAAAAAGCAATCGATCTGCGCCTCAGCAAACATTGTTGATGCACAGTGTCTCGGCAGCCCAAACAGCATCCTGAACGCGTTGTTATACTGCACGCGCAGTGCGCTGTATGCCCGCCGCGTAAAGTCAACCCATAAACTGCACGTGTAGAACGTTTGACAGTAGGAATTGAACAAAGTCACTTTTACCTGTTACTTTTACGGGCCAACATATTGCAGCGCACACACAGCGCCCTGCGCTCACGCTCAATGTCATCATCGTCAGACATAGTATCAGTGACCCAGTTGCCCAAGTACTTAAACTTCTCTACTTTTTTCAAATGTGTACCACATAGAGTCGACATTTTATATCTCTTATTGCCTGCCTTAAATAACATGAGCTCACTCTTTGACGCATCCTCTTCCCCCCGGACCGCCGTAAGGTGTAAACGTATTGTCGAATCCGTGCCAATTTAATTTTTAAATTTAAATAAAGTTTTTGCTAAAAAAATTCAACATAAAAAAATAGGAGTGCATAACTACGCAACAGGTCACCAGCTGCAATTCGGACTAATTACTGAGTGAGTCAATGAAAACTGGTTCTACCAATCTGCGTACGCGCCGCTGCAGCCATTTTGTATCTACACCGCGAACCCCGCCTACTGCTGCCTCATTGGCTACAACGCGGACCTATCGGCTGCTTCGTTTCCGCCATCTTATTTTTGCCTACAATATCTACTCTTTTGCGATCATTACACCCTGGTAGCATGGATGGTGCAGCGGACAAGTCATTATCAGAGACAGATGTTAGTAAAGTCGGCGAAATCACATTTTCTACCTCACCCTCGTCAAACCTTGTCCCACCACGTGCACTAAAAAGGAAGTGGGACGATGATGGCAATACTTTACAATTTGATGACTTCAAAGAAGAAATGAAGAAATTAATTGCATCATCAATGGCTTCACATGCACAAGAGTTACAAAAAATTACTCCGGTCCTGTCAGAAATTCAAAAATCTAACCTAAACATACAAAATTCAATAGCGCTTCTGACCGCACAAAATGAAGAGTACAAGAAGAAAATTGAAAAATTGGAGTCTCAAAGGCAAGAAGACAGGCAGTATATCTCTATACTGGAAGAAAAAATCGAGGACATGCAAAAAGGAATGAGAAAATCCAATTTTGAATTAAAGAACGTCCCTAGAAAAGTAAAGGAAACTAAGGAAGATCTCGTTGACATGGTGATGACCTTGACAAAGAGCATTGGTTGTGAAATCAATAAATCAGATATAAAGGACATATACCGAGTACGTGGAAAAAGGGAGGACGTCCGTAACACGCCAATTATCATAGAGACATCATCAACTTTGCTTAAAAACGATGTCTTGAAGATGGCTAAATCGTTTAACATAAAACACAAATCAAAACTTTGCGCAAAACATCTTGGTTTCCGTACGTCTGAAGATACACCGGTCTTCATTTCAGAGAACCTAACTGCACGAGCATCTCGTCTGCACTTCCTTGCAAGAGACGTCGCTAAGACTAAATCTTACAAGTTCTGCTGGACGGCATATGGTAAAGTCTATCTGAGGAAAGACGAGAACTCCCCAGTTATAACCATCAAGAACGAACTCCAGATCCAGCAGCTTTTGCTAATAACCTGACTATCTGCAAATAGGAATTCACTGACTACAATTGTCTTCTGTGCCTGCATAACTGTAAGAATAAAACATACACAAACTCAACGTGCGCACGTTAACTACATTCACGTCACACCATTACAAAAAAACTCACACTTACATAATAACATAATACACAAAATGAATGAAATGTCTGCATCTGCCTTGCCCAACAAATATGGTATCTCTGATACTCAGTCTAACTATTATATGAAAGTTGAATACGCAAATCAAAGTAACCTTGTTGAAGAATATAGACTTTCTTTTATATATCCATATGGATAGTTCTCTCACTACCCTGAATGAAATAGACAAAACTGAAATTGCTTACTCTGTAAATTGTGATATAGGAGATCTTAACAAACATATAGAAATAAATAAAAATGATCTAACAATGATTACCCAAAATATTAGAAGCATATATAAAAACCTAAATGACTTGGAAATTACATTATCAAATCTAAATTTTAACGTTGACCTAATAGTTCTTACTGAATGTCGAATACACCCCACTAAACCAATTCCAAATCTTAAACACTATACATCTTACGTTACTGCTAACCACATCAATCAAAACGACGGTGTAATAATATATGTCAAGGATAATCTTAAAGTAAAAGCAAAAGAAATTATACTTGAACATGCTTCGTGTCTTCAAATTGAGATCTTAAACTATACTTTTCTTGGCATATATCGCTCACCGTCAAATACAAATGCTAACCGATTTATAGAATCTCTTAAAATGCATTTAGAAAAAATTAAATGTTCTCAAAATATTATATTAACTGGAGACATAAATATAAATATAATCCCTAAATTAAATGCAAACATATATGAAATTAACAATAGGTCAAACTACTTAAATATGTTATCTGAGCGTGGATTACTACCTGGGCACCTATTGCCTACCAGAGAAGAAAAATGTTTGGATCACATCAACCTAAAACTTAATAAAAAAAAGGTATCGGCTAACATAGCTGTTTTTGATACCACAATCACAGATCATATGATGGTATTTTTAAGCATATCTAAAGTGAAAGTGGCCACCAAACGCTCTAAAGTTAAAACTATTATTGACTATGAGAAAGCAGTAGAAAAACTAGCCACTAAAAACCTATCTGCTCTATTTTTATGTGACGATCCAGACATCATAGTGCAAGGCTTGATACAAAATATAACAGAGGCTTTAGAAGAGAGTACAATTACAGTACACCTTCCCAAAAGCAAACAAGTAATTAAACCTTGGATAACTGAAGGTATCCTACGATGTATTAGAAACCGTAATAAAATGCAAAAAAAGCTTAAAACTAACCCTTACGATGAGATACTTAAAATATCATACAAAAGATACAGAAATTATTGTAATAACCTTATAAAAAAACTTAAGCGGAACTATGAAAGAGAACAACTAGCCAAATCCGTAAATAACCCTAAAAGTCTATGGAATAATATAAAAAACATCAGTAATCTTAAACTAACCAAGACCACTAATTTGGAACTTTTAACAATTGCTCCTTCACCTTCGGACTCTGTGAATGAAGTAAATCACTTTTTTGCCAGTATTGGGAAAGTACTGGCAGAAAATATTCAGTGCCAAAACAAAATACAACACACTAATAACCCTACAATCAGTTCAATTTCTCAACTAACATCATTTGTACTATTGGATACTGACCTAGATGAAATAAACACGATACTTTTAAACCTGAAATCTAACAGTGCTCCTGGATGGGATAAAATCCCTACTAAATTTTTAAAGCTTTCCAAAGACCTGGTAACTCCTGTAATCTGCTATTTGGCTAACTTATGCTTTCATAAGGGAATATTCCCTAAACTATTAAAAACATCACTAATAACTCCAGTGTACAAGGGAGGGGCCAGGGACGATGTCAACAACTATAGACCAATTTCAGTTTTACCGGCTATTTCAAAAATACTAGAAAAACTCATAAACACTAGACTCATCAATTATCTGAATAAATACGATATCCTTTCTACCTCACAATTTGGATTTAGACAAGGAAAATCGACTGAAGATGCAATTTTAAATCTTACCTCAGTAATAACTAAACAACTCGATAATGGGAAAAAATGTCTAACAGTTTTCTTAGACTTGAAAAAAGCATTTGACACCGTCTCTGTTCCCTTTCTTGTGCAAAAGTTAGAGAACATTGGTATAAGAGACAAATCTTTGCTTCTGTTCAAAAGTTACTTATGTGATCGTAAACAGAAAGTCAAAATTGAAGAATACACAAGCAATGCCTTACCAGTCACATTTGGAGTTCCACAAGGCAGTGTCCTAGGTCCTACATTGTTTTTAATATATATAAACGATTTATGTAATCTAAAGTTAGACACTGGGAAAATTGTATCTTATGCTGATGACACCGCTATTGTTTTCACTGGGAAATCTTGGGAAGACATCAAGAAAATTGCTGAAAAAGAACTGGCTTACGTGGCAAAATGGCTTAATATTAATCTGTTAACACTAAATGCGTCAAAAACGAATTACATATGCTTTACCATTAACATCATGACCCAACCTAAAACAAACTTAAAGATTAAAGTTCATACATGTAATAAAATTCCAAATGATAATTGCAACTGTCCTACAATAGAAAAAGTAACTTCAACGAAATACTTGGGAATTATCATAGACCAAAGATTGTCATGGCATTCTCAGCTGGAAATGGTTACAAGCAGAATCAGGAAACTAATATGGATCTTCAAATCCCTGAGACATGTTGCCCCGGTCACTTTACTACATCAAATTTATATTGCCCTAGTACAATCAGTATTATCATATTGTATCACTATCTGGGGAGGAGCCTCAAAAATGAAGTTTCTTGAGTTGGAGAGAGGGCAACGCTCTTTAATAAAAACTATACATTTTAAAAAGTACAGATTTCCAACGGAGCAACTGTACTCATTATGCCGATTACTCACAGTAAGAAAACTCTATGTCCTACAAATCATACTTAAGAAGCACAAATCACTACCCTATAACGCTAACATAACTAAAAAGAGAAGACAAGACATAGTATGTAAACTAGATCCAGTTAAGACTGCTTTTGCTAAAAATCAATATAACAACCAATCTAAGTATCTATACAACAAAATAAATAAAATACTTTGTATATACCCTTTAGCACTAAATAAATGTAAAGAAAAATTAATGTACTGGCTAAATTCCCTCACTTACGAGGAAGTTGAGGCACTGATGCAGGTGATTGTTTAAACTTTAGTTGTTTAGATGATTAAATAAACAAATAAAGGTAAACACACAACACGCACACATACACACACACACACATACGCTCACACACACACACACACACACACACACACACATGCGCACACTCATGATTACACACGAGCATACACACACATGCATACATCATATACATCAAAATGTTAAATTTAATTGGCAATTTATTAATTTTTATTGTTTATTTCAAGTTAAGAAACTAGTTACTATAGAAGATCGGGACCTCCTGGCACAAGTATCCGTATACTTAAAAGGGGGTCCCATCCATGTCTGTAGATATTTTGTATTTTGTTACTGAAATAAACATTTTTCATTTTCATTTTCATTTTCATTGTACTTGAGCCCATGGGCCACCGCATATGCTTCACAAATGCGTAACAACTTTTGCAGAGCTCCTATCGAGGGACTCAGCAACACCATTTCGTCTGTATAACTAATATTGTTAATAAATACCCCGTCAATATGAAACTCAACATTAGTGCCGCTGAGCTCCTCAATCAACCGGTTCATGTAGAGGTTAAACAATTTGGGTGAGCTCGACCCCCCCCTGCCTCACCCCGCAATTCAACCCATACGCACTTGAGTAAACTCCTGCCCACCTTACAATATTCTTTTGATTAGCGTACCAATACTTAAACATTGCTGATATCTCACTTGGCACTTCAGTTTCATTTTGTAGCTTGTTCCACATTATGTCATACGATACCAGATCAAATACTTTTGACAAGTCCAAAAAAACAGGCATAGATTGGCGTCTTACGAGCAATGTAGTACTGAACAGTCTGCTTGATACAAAGGATAGCGCTTTCAGTAGACAAACCCGGCCGGAAGCCGAACTGAGCATCATGGAGATCGATGTGTTCACCTAACATGTCATCAAGCAGACGGTCCAGCACCTTGGCTACTATAGTTGCCAAAGCTTAAGCTTTTTATATTTTTTTTGGGTTTCTTCGATATTAAACTAGGAACCCTCACAGTTTCGCCGTATCGGTATTAGTGTTCTGAGGGTATTCAGTTGTAAACTCCTTACTGTAGACCAATACTCCGCTATTACCGCCTCACAATTATATCCCTGGAGATGTTTTTAAGCCTTTGAACTGGGGTGGACTTGGCATTAATATCAACAGCGAGTACATCGCCCACCTTCGATTCGCTGACGATATCGTGGTGAGACTGTGGACTACTTAGGCACAATTCTCGATGTTCTCGGTAGAGCCTCTCAACAAGTAGGTCTTAAAATTATGTCAAACGTCCGTGTCGCACCTACTTCTCTGAAAGTTGGAGGCTCTACACTCGCAGTTGTTGCCGAATATGTGTATCTGGGACAAACAGTCCAGTTGGGTAGGTCCAACTTCGAGAAAGAGATTAATGTCGAATCCAACTCGGCTGGGCAGCGTTCGGGAAGATTCGCAATATCTTCACGTCCCAAATACCGCAGTGTCTTAAGACCAAGTGTGTGTTGCCAGTAATGACATACAAAACTAAAACATGGTCGCTTACTATGGACCTCATAAGAAGGGTCAAGGTCACCCAAAGGGCAATGGAGCGTGCTATGATCGGAGTTTCTTGCGTGATCTAATCAGAAACGAGAAGATCCGTAGGAGAACCAAAGTAACCGACATAACACTCGAAATTGCTAAGATAAAGTAGCAGTGGGCGGGGCGGGGCACACATAGCTCGTAGAACAGATAGCCGTTGGGGCAGTATAGTTCTCTAGTTTCGACCGTGCACCGGAAAACGTAGCGTAGGAAGGCTTCTCACTCAGTGGATCTGGTGAGGGTGCGCTGGAGGCCGCTGGATGCGGACTGGAGCCTGTCGTCGTGGAATTTCTTGGGGGAGGCCTATGTCCAGCAGTGGACGTCCTTCGACTGACATGATGAACCGCCTCACTAAGTACGTCCCTATGCCCAACTTGTCTGTGCCCTGGTGCCACTCGGCGATATTGAGATTAATGATAAACGTGACTCATTAATCACCAAATTGTCACGAGTGGATCGTATCTGCAAGGAGTACAGAGGGCTTACGCGCCTCGTAACATGAGCTCGACGTTTCGCAAATCAACCATAGATGATTTGTGATTGTGAATGTTCAAGTGGTATAGGGTAACTATACCTACAGGGTGCCCAGTCATAAAGTGCAGAAACTAAAGGGGGTAAAACTACTCTCAAATTTATTTATAAAAAACAAAAAAAAAACAAAAAAAAAATGGTTTTTTTTTAAATAATATTACTTCTAAAGTTTGAGCTCCATATGTAGTGCCATAACTTTTAAATTATCAGGATTATTGAGTTGAAATAAACACAGAAATGATTAAAAATAATGTGTTATGATAAGTAATGAAAAAACAAATAAAAATAATATTTATTTAGGATAAATAATGTTCTAACAGAAACAACACAATTTTTGTAATATTGTTTCAATTAAAGTTATTTTCTCGGAGTAATGGCCACACAACCTTTGTTTTTATTACTGTTTGTTAATATGCATACAACTATCATTCTATACTTAAAAAAATAACGTTGTAACCAACTTTTTTTTTACTAGAAATTGTTAAACATGTGTACATAAGGAGCTTAAACTTATGTAATATTAATTAATAATATTTAAAAACCCCTGACTATTTCTGATTTTTTTTAAAGTATAAATATAAGTCCATTTTCACTCCCTTTCGTTTGTGCAATTTACGAGTAGGATTGGGCACCGGTTAAGGAGCCGTTATTCCGAGAAAAGTCATTTTAATTTAAAAAAATGCTAAACAAAAATTGTGTTATTTCTGTTAAAACATTATTTTTTAAAGTTCCGTACCTCAAAAGGTAAAAACTAAACCCTTTCAGGATCACTCTGGTGTCTGTCTGTCCACCCGTCTATCACAACCGATTTGCTGAGAAGCTACTAAACTGATTGAGTTGAAATTACGTACATAATATATGTCAATTGGTGACCCCAAAGGCGGTACACGTAACGTAATAAATTAATTTTAAGTATGGGGGTCACTTTTGGGGGTAAATTATAAAATGTAAAAAAAAGATTTTGCAAACTATATCTCGTGACATATGAAATGAAAGGGCTTGTTGTGAGAATCTCAATTATTATTTTTGATGTGTAACATCTTTGCTCTCGCTTTCCTGCAATTTGTGGGAGTGATTTCGTGAAATGGGACGGAAATGTGTAACATGGGACGGAAATGTGTAACAGGAAGTCGCGAAAGCGCGCGCTATTCGATCTGACGAATGAGCTTTGCTCTCGCTTTCCTGTAATTTGTGGGAGTGATTTCGTGAAATGGGACGGAAATGTGTAACAGGAAGTCGCGAAAGCGCGGAATTCTACTTTACGAGAGTCCGACTCGCACTTGGTCGGTTTTTTTCGTTATTGTCAGATCCGCCACCCAGGTACAATATAGTCATCAAATCTAACTAACCTAAAGTACTTTGTCACATGTTACACATCTTATGCGAGTACTGTAGGTCTCGCTCGATTTTATTTTTTATTTTAAGATAAATAGTTTTGACGTCATTAAAGAAAATAGGCATAAATTGACCACCCCTTATCACCGAAACTACTGGGCCTAAAATTTGAAAAAGTAACAGTATGTGCGGTGAAATACATAGATTACAGGAAAATCTGTGAAAAAATCTATAATCCTTGCGTTTTTGCAGAAAAAATATCGTTTTCAGATCGAAATGAATATTATTTTAAGGACCGGGTTTTATTAATTAGGTAACCAAGTCTGAACAGTTTACTATGAGATATGACGGATGACAGAGCCAACATTATTTTTACTTTTGGCCACTATGAGCGCTGCGATCGATTATATTACCCCCACCTAGTACTTCGCACCCGGCGAATAGAGATCTCCGGATTTTTTCACTTCTTCTAATTTTTTGTATTTGTTATTATAGCGCCAGTAGAAATAAATACACACTCTGTAAAAAAAACAACTTTCTACTTATTTCGTTTCATGAAATACAGCCCGCTGACAGACGGACAGACAGCGGAGGCTTTATAATAGAGTCCCGTTGGTCACCTTTTGGATGTACGGAACCGTAAAATCGAATATTGTGCAATTCCCACTGTATTACATACAAACGGGTCGAACTGATTGAACTCCTATTTTTAGTCGGTAAATAATTAGTTAATCAGCTGATCACTAAAAAAAATATCATTTTTGAGAAAAAGTAACAAACAAACTGTATTGTACGGGAGGTACTATTCCAATTTTTCTGAAATAACAAACTACAGCATGTAGTAGGCCATCTAAGTGTATCGTACCGGACTAGCAGTTTTTTAAATAAAAAAATCAAAATGAAAAATTGCATTGAAATGAAATGGTAACATTGTTGTATGTATACAGGGTCTTAACAAAAGTACGCACTTTTTGATGTGTAACATCTTTGCTCTCGCTTTCCTGCAATTTGTGGGAGTGATTTCGTGAAATGGGACGGAAATGTGTAACATGGGACGTAAATGTGTAACAGGAAGTCGCGAAAGCGCGCGCTATTCGATCTGACGAATGAGCTTTGCTCTCGCTTTCCTGCAATTTGTGGGAGTGATTTCGTGAAATGGGACCGAAATGTGTAACATGGGACGGAAATGTGTAACAGGATGTCGCGAAAGCGCGGAATTCTACTTTACGAGAGACCGACTCGCACTTGGTCGGTTTTTTTCGTTACTGTCAGATCCGCCACCCGTGTAAAATATCGTCATCAAATCTAACTAACCTAAAGTATTTTGTCACATGTTACAACATCATATTATGCGAGTACTGTAGGTCTCGCTCGAATTTTTTTAACTGAAGCATGTACTCATGAAACTGAACCACTTTCCCCAAGAAACCCATGGTCAATTCGCTTTTGTTTTTTTTATTAAAATTATTAAATTGCGCGGAATACGCCAGAATACGCCGCGGCGGCGTGGCGGGCCGGCGCGGTCATTGCACTTTGTCAATACGCGGATACCAGCTGGGAGTTGTATTCTGAACAGTTGATAATTTAATTACAAAACAATAAATGCAAATTGATCATGGGTTTCTTGGGGAAAGTTGTTCAGTTTCATGACTATAAGCTCCAGTTAAAAAAAAGTGCATACCTTTGTTAAGATCCTATATATAAGGTCTAACAAAATTAGCTGAAACTATTTTAAGGGCAAGTTCAGCAAACGAAACTGAACAACTTTTTCTTCAGCGACCATACTGAAATCTAAGAAAAAAAATCTACAATAAAAAAATAAGAAATCTTAATGAATCCGTCCGGCACTGACCATCGCACCGTAAAAGCCGCAGCCCACGCGCCTCCGCCACAGATGATAATAATAGCACAAGCCTCCGCTCCGATCCTTTACCCGCAGCCTTCCTTCTTACATCCCAAACTTGTGGTTACAAACTTCATAGCACACCGCCATGTCCAAATACTGTTGTACGGCATTTCACAATAAAACACTTAACTTAGGCACTTAGGTAGGTCACACACAATCTGTCGTTAGGCTTTGAGCAACGTAACTCAATGAGTGCGCGAGAGTAACTGAGATATTTTTTTCGCGCTTAACAGTATTCACAGTTGCTTGTAGGCGCTTGCTCGTAGTCGTAGGTACATATAATTCGCGTGGTTCGTTCGACGACCTCAAGCGCCTCGAAGGAACGAGCCGCTGCCTTCAATTTCAATTTCTTCTTTTTCGTAAATACCTGTTGGGTTGTATTTTACTACCTACAGCTAAAACCTTACAGTTGGTTTTAAGTATTTTAAATATGAATTGATTGAGAGAACTAGTAAAGGTCAACGGCCGGGCACAGTGCACAGTTTCGTTGCGGGTGGTTGCGGCACGGCACGAATCCAGCGATGTAAACTAAACAGGGCCGCACAACGAGAATATTATTTATTTAAGTAGGCAATAATGGAATGTAGCGATTTTTTTTTAGAATTCGGTATGGTCGCTGAAGAAAAAGTTGTTCAGTTTCGTTTACTGAACTTGCCCTTAAAATAGTTTCAGCTAATTTTGTTAGACCTTATATATAGGTACTCGCGTGTGGAGAGGTGTAGTGGTACTGAACCTTTGGTGCGCAAATCCAACTGGCGTTTGGCTAAAATTCTTTCTTTTTGGAGGTCCACTCTAAAATATTAAAAAAATGTGTGTTACATCCTCGGCTGCATCGGCACTTACCATCAGGTGAGGTGCAGTCAAACGCACTCAAATTTTTAATTTAAATATTTTTTTACTGAAATATATATTCTCCTACCGTTTTCTATACCTAGATAGTAGTTTTAAGTAAATGTTTTTTTTGTACCCCGACAGATTTTTGTCACTGAAGGATATAACGTTCAGTAGATGTATGTAAGTTCTTAATGAATTCTTCCTGTACATCTTTGAATTTATTAGCCTTTTAGTAAACGATTAAAATTTTAATAAATGTGACAGTTGGAGCTAATTCCTATTATTGACTTATTTTTTTTTCAAAATCACCTTTTTTCTTTCTTTTTTTTACATAACTATCACTATCATTACAAGGTTTACCCCAATTCAATAGTGTAGTAACGTTAACAAAAACAACAATTATAATTATAAAAAAGAGAAGGTTAATTATATGTTACATAAATAACTTACAACTACTTTTTCGAATTCCGTCAGTGTACACGTGAATATTTCTATATCCAGCCCCACCCTATCAATAATTCTAACTGCCCTTGGGATATCGAACTTCCCTATGTTTGTTCTGAAGAAAGATTCTTCAAACACTCTGTTGTTCGGACCAATCTTTTTTCTATCACTGTAAAGTTTATCATCATCATCATATCAGCCGAAGGACGTCCACTGCTCGATATAGGCCTCCCCCAAGGATTTCCACGACGACCGGTTCGGCGCTGCCCGCATTCAGCCGCTTCCCGCGACCTTCACCAAGTCATCGCTCTCAGAATTGCTAATTAAGTGGCAGTGGGCGGGGCACATTGCTCGTAGAACAGATGGCCGTTGGGGCAGTAAAGTTCTCGAGTGGTGAGTGGCAGGCCTCCACTCGTTAAAGTTTACTCTGATAGAAATATTCGTATTCGTACAACTTTAATTTTCCTATTTCCAATAAAACATCGCACTTTGAAAAGTATTAATAAATTCCCGTTAGTTCTCGTGTTGCTGGAAGTTCCATTTGGAAATTCCAAATATAAATCGCGTGCTCAACGGATTTTATTTTAAAGAGATATCGTTCTTTATTTGAAATTTATTTTCCAGGATGGTAGCCACTGTTCATGGCATAGTAAGTATTTTGAAATATGGCTGTCGCCATCGCAGTGATCTTATAACTTTATATGAGCAATTCTTGTATATATTTGTCGAAGGGAAGGGTCAGGTTATGGATGGCCTTGTGGTTCATTCCTTACCTATTTCGGTCGTGGGCGTCGAAATAAAAATGCAGCTATATCTCAGCTGGTATTGGTCGCGTTTTCAATGACGCTCCGACATATGTAACTAGCTTTTGCCAGCGGCTTCACTTGTGTGAACATAGTTTCTATGACTATCTCCGAGGGTGCGCAGTGCGCGAGCCGCAAGTAGCTTGCGAGCGTGGAAAAAGTAACATATGGTCGTATGTTTATCCAGGTTTTATACCAAATTTCATCCAGATACTTTCAGTAGTTTTTGCGTTAAAGAGTAACAAACATCCATACATACAAACTTTCGCGTTTATAATATTAGTAAGGATAAACGTACAAAGTATAAATTATGTAGCTTTTGTGGTTTTAGATTTATTGATATTTGAAATACGTCGATTTCGTGACTCACTGATGATCATCATACCCTCAAGGGTACTTTCTGAACTCTATAAAACTGAAATTTATATCCCACCAAAAACATTCTGTAAAAAAACTAGCCTAGTCTCGATGGAGCTGCTTGTTTATCTCTAAAAAGTAATGAAATCTAGAGAAATCGTGCCAAGTCTAAGGTTCCTTTTCTTTATTATTACAATTAATGTTGTGTGACTTGGCCGTTGAAGGGTACACAAGGGTACAAAACCAGGTGGTGCTCCATGATACCATTGCACCAATCTGTCGCCGCCTCCGTAGCTCAGTAACGCCTCCGTAGCTCAGAGGCAAAGCTCACTGACTTTACACTGGAGGTCGCGGGTTCGATTCCCGGCGGGGTCAATTGTAAGACTCGGTTTGGTTGGTGGTAGGGCATTTTCTAAGCCCGCCTGGCTAGCTACCACCATCTTATCTAGCCGCCAAATATCAATGTCGATATCATTGGTGTGTTCCGGCATGAAGATAAGATAGCCAGTTCCCCATTGCGTTGGGGAATCTTGGTAAGCCCACTTCCATCTTCGGCAACATCGTCACTAACCACCAGGTGAGATGTGGTCAAGGGTTTACCAATTGTGAATAAAAAAAATAAAAAAAATTAACCGCTACCCATTGATGATGGAAAATTGCCACTTGGAAAACGTTGATTGAATAACCAGTCAATTGTAGGCTTGATAAAGCTGCGTATTTCAATAATACTTATGTATAGGCGAGCCTGAAATAAACAGTATAAAAAAATATTTCCAATACAGACGGACTTCTAATCATTGATAGAAGTCCGTCTGTACGTCTATTTTATGTTACATCGATGGTCCAGTGTCAGTGACAGTCTGTTTGTTTCCATCGTCAATGGGTAGCGGTTCTGGTGAAAGATTGGTGCAACGGTGTCATGGATCACCTGGTTTTGTACCCTTGTGTACCCTTAATTTAAGTCACACAACATTAACTGTAATAATAAATAAATCGCAGTAAGGAACCTTAGACTTGGCACGATTTGTCTGGATTTCATTACTTTTTAAAAATAAACTAGCAGCTCCATCGACACTTGGCTAGTTTTTTACAGAATGTTTTTGGTGGAATTTCACTTCTTTTTGTAGATACGTGGGCAATTGGGCATATTGATTTATTTTATTATAATCAGTAATTCGTCACTAATCATAAAATTCCTAACCTATTCAAATTTTCGAATTGTTATAATAACAACCTGCTAATTAATCTTAGCAAACCTCACGAAATTTCAGAGGCGGGAAAAAGAAAAAAAATGGCATTCTTTTGTTTTTTTTTCTCATTTGACAGCGATTTAGTGAAAGCGTGAACTTAAAATTGTTAAAATGGAGAAAGAACAGTATCGGTCTGTAATTAGATTCTTGTTTTTGGAAGGAAAAACATGTGATGAAATAAAAGTAAGAATGCAAGCGATTTACCATGAATGTGCTCCTTCTATGACAACCGTCAGATATTGGTATAACGAGTTTAAGCGGGGGAGAACAACCGTCTTTGATGAAGATCGCCCAGGCCGGCCAATTGAGGTGACTACAGACGATATGGTTAAGAAAATTGAAAATATCGTGTTAGCCGACAGCGGAATTAAACTTCGAGAAATCGTTGATGGTGTAAACGTTTCAATCGAGAGGGTACAACACATATTAGAAGAAAAATTGGGCATGAAGAAAGTATCGGCGAGGTGGGTGCCGCGTTTACTCACGGAGGAGCAAAAACAGAACCGACTGACTACTTCGGAGCAGTGTTTGGCCGTGTTCCAACGTAACCAGAAGGAGTTTCTGCATCGTTTCGTGACCGTGGACGAAACGTGTGTTCACCACTACACCCCGGAAATGAAAGAGCAGTCGAAACAGTGGATTTTACCGGGTGAACCTGCTCCAAAGAAAGCAAAAACCGTCCCATCGGCTGGAAAGGTCATGGCGACTGTTTTTGGGATTCGCAGGGTATTATACATATTGACTACTTAGAAAAGGGGAAAACGATAACAGGGCAGTGCTATGCTAGTTTATTGGATGAATTTGACGCCGTCTTAAAGGACAAACGACCCCATTTAAAAAAGAAAAAAGTACTGTTTCATCACGACAACGCCCCGGCTCATTCGTCCAGAGTTGTGACGGCTAAATTAGCACAGTTACGCTACGAACTATTGCCTCATCCCCCGTATTCTCCAGATTTGGCCCCATGCGATTTCTTTTTGTTTCCCAACCTAAAAAAAATGGCTCGGTGGTAAGCGATTTGGATCAAATGACGAAGTCATTGCCGCCACAGAGGCCTATTTTAATGACTTTCCAAAATCATACTTTTTGGATGGTTTATTGAAGCTTGAGTATAGGTGTAACAAGTGTATGGAGTTAAAAGGTGACGACGTAAAAAAATAAATGCATATATAAAAAAATGGTTTTTTTTGCCATAAACGGGTACTTATCAAACAGCCCTCGTATTCCCTCTCCAACCTTTTGTATAAGGGTGAACACAGAGTTTTAAAAAATTGAGTCCCCTAAATCCAATGTCATTGAGGGTGGATATCTGCAGACTTTGAACCATCATTTAATACTGAAAATTTCAGCTTTTTGAACTTCAAAAAGCTGAAATTTTCAGTATAAAATGTTCTTGGCAGATTAATGAAGTATACAAAACATCAATATGGTTTCAGATTTAATAACATCTGAAATAAGTCAATTCCGCAACTGATTCATTCACTCGCTGATGATCATCAAATTCTCTGCGGTACTTCCTGAAGTCCTAGAAGACTGAACTTTGGTACGAGGCTAAGAATCATCATATCAGCTCATATACGTCCCTACCGAGGGGCTTGAGCCTACCCTGAATTAGGGTGATCGGGCCTTAGTCGAACCACGCGGGCCCAGTGCGGGTTGGTTACGTTTGCGTTTGGTACGAGGCTAAGAATAAACGACGCAAAATAAATTTCCCTGTCCACCCTATCTTATTCGTGATCGTCGCACAAACCATTCCTGAAGGACTTAAATTTTCGTCACGTTACAGTTCCACGAACATTAAACGGCCAAACCATAACTTTTTACCAAGATGTAGAGGTCGTAGAGTCAGGGCTTGTAGGTAGAGTTATTTGTTATGTTTGTTTGTAAGGCGTCACTACCAGGAAAGTAGACGAGTAGACAAGTAGACGAAATAGGAAAGTGAACGAGGTAGGAAAGTAGACGAGTAGACAAGTAGACGAAATAGGAAAGTGAACGAGGTAGGAAAGTAGACGAGTAGACAAGTAGACGAAATAGGAAAGTGAACGAGGTAGGAAAGTAGACGGAGTAGACAAGTAGACGAAGTAGGAAAGTAGTCGAAATAGGAAAGTAGACGAGGTACTCCGGAAGGCTGTACGATTATATCCGTGTAAAATTCCTTGTCGATGTTGTATGTTCTCGTTTTATTTTTTATTTTCACGTAACCACCACATGTTTGGATATTTTCTAAAAAAAATATTTTGTTTACGCCCACTTTTGAAATTAGTAGAATATTTGCCCGCGCAGATCCCGATTTTTGCGATCCCCGTGGGAATTTCCCAAAATCCTTTCTTAGCGGATGCCTACGTCATAACATCTTCCTGCATGCCAAATTTCAGCCCGATCCGTCCAGTGGTTTGGGCTGTGCGTTGATAGATCACTATGTCAGTCAGTCAGTCAGTCACCTTTGAGTTATATATATTTAAGATTAATTATATTGAATTTTATTCTTATTTAAGATAATTGTAAAATTCTTAATAAGTATAAATGTTCTCTAAACCATTGGTTATTAATTTGTACAAATGTGGCACAGTCGGCACTTAGAGCTATGTACTTGGACTTGGAACAGGCTCTGTGGGCCATGATGCGCGGCACAAATCGGAGCTCAGCTAGAGGCTTGGCTCTGCTAGAGATCTCATAACTTTTTAACACTCAAAACATTATGAACTTGTGAGTCTTATCAACAAACTTTATATGGAAAATTTTTGGTGGCAGTTTTTTTACAGAAAACTTGAAATAAACCGAGCAAAGCTCGTTTGCCCGTTTTAGAAAAAAGAAATTGCTGTTTTTTCGACTCATTCATTACACAGCAATATATTATTACAATTTAAGATAAGATAAATACTCTTTATTGTACCCAAAAATATAAAATAATAAAAAAAAACACAATGTAAAACTTAGAAACTATAACTTAAAAATTTAAACAAAAACACAACTTAAAACAAAATCTTATAAGCGGTACAATTTGGGCGGTCTTATCGCTCAAAGCGATTTCTTCCAGACATGAGTACTTACTATACTTAAATATGTAGTTACAATCTTTTAAACTAAGTATCTACTTACGAGTACTAAAGGTTGGAGACTCTACACTGGAAGTTGTTGACGAATATATATACCTGGGACGAACAGTCCAGCTAGGCAGGTCCAACTTCAAGAAAGAGATCAATCGACGAATCCAACTCGGCTGAGCAGCGTTCGGGAAACTTCGCAATATCTTCACGTCCCAAATACCGCAGTGTCTCAAGACTAAGGTATTTGACCAGTGTGTGTTGCCAGTGATGACTTACGGAACTGATACATGGTTCGCTTACAATGGGCCTAATAAAAAGGCTCAAGGTCAAGGTTATAAAAAATATGACTTTACATTGTATTTATTACTAGCTTTTGCCCGCAGCTTCGCCCACGTGGAGATCCTTTTTATGAGTGCCTTTGAGGGCGAGTGGTGCGCGACCCGCAAGCGGCTCGCGAGAGTGGACATGAGTTTTCTCCTGATCCCTTAGAAACTATATCAAGCTTATAGTAAATAAGCAGTTTGTCACTTCCCACCTCCTTAACCAACTCTGTACAAAAAATCACTTCAATCCGTTGTTCCGTTGCGACGCCGACGTGCGCGAGCGTGGAAATGAGTTTTCCCCAGATCGCTCGGGAACTATGTCAGGATATGCTTATTAGTAATATATATCATGGAAATCCCAATGGACAAAGGGTCTATTACGCATAACGATCACACTTTGCTACAAAACATATTTTTGATGTGTAACATCTTTGCTCTCGCTTTCCTGCAATTTGTGGGAGTGATTTCGTGAAATGGGACGGAAATGTGTAACATGGGACGGAAATGTGTAACAGGAAGTCGCGAAAGCGCGGAATTCTACTTTACGAGAGTCCGACTCGCACTTGGTCGGTTTTTTTCGTTACTGTCAGATCCGCCACCCAGGTACAATATCGTCATCAAATCTAACTAACCTAAAGTATTTTGTCACATGTTACACATCATATGCGAGTACTGTAGGTCTCGCTCGAATTTTTTATTTTTTTTTACATATAGACCCTTTATCCGGTGACGCTTTCAATAAGGGATCGGACTGCTAATCATTTGAGTTACTTTTTATGATCTGTCCAAAACTGAAATTTTGTTCTAAAAATGTTTGAAATACCCACAAGTGACGTCATAGATTTTAAGCGTCATTGACGAACTTAATTTGTGAATTTGATCGATTAAAAATTGAAGACGTGATGGAAAAACAAAACAATTAAGGTATTTTGAAACTCCAAGGGGAGAGCAATTTAGGAAATGATTTTTCAGAATTTATTTTTGTTGCAGTCCGATCCCCTATTGTCTAAATGAAAGGCTTTTAATGTTAGTTCCATTTCACGCCAAGACGACGCGACGGTTGTTTTTACGCATTCCTCTTCTAACATTTTAACAAAGATTATCTTAAGTATCCTTCATCATCATTATCATATCAGCCGAAAACGTCCACTGCTGGACAAAGGCCTCCCCACCGAGGATTTCCACGACGACATGTCCTGCGCTACCCACATCCATCTTCTTCCCGCGATCTTCACCAGGTCGTTGGTCCACCGCGTAGAAGGCCTGCCTACGCTACGTTTAACGGTGCGCGGTCGCCATTTGAGAACTTTACTGCCCCAACGGCCATCTGTTCTACGAGCTATGTGCCCTGTCCACTGCCACTTCAGTTTAGCGATTCTGTGAGCTATGTCGGTTACTTTGGTTCTCCTGCGGATCTCCTCGTTTCTGATTCGATCACGTACAGAAACTCCGAGCATAGCATGCTCCATTGCCCTTTGGGTAACCTTGAGCCTTCTTATGAGGCCCATAGTAAGCGACAATGTATCTATACATAACTACAATACATGTAGAAGAAGGATTTGCCTAACCTACGCTATGTCACAGAACGAAATAGGTATGTAATTATCTGTTCAAGATTCAAGGTATTTATTCAAAATAGGTGCAAATTACACTCTTTCTGATAGTCATATAGTAATAATAACATTATTTCATTTGTGTAAAATCAAGGAATTAAACAGTCATTAGTTTAATATCAAAATTAAATCCTAGAAATAAACCAGATATGTCTTTAGAACATGAAAACAATATGACACGAAAAGTTATACATAAAATTATTGAATGTCATTGATACCTTTGACAAGAGTTAGGCCAGTTCACACGAACAGCACCCGGTCACGAGTATAACGCGAAAGTCAGCCATCGCTGTGACAGAACTTTCGTAAGTCCTTAGGATCCGTTCACAATAGTGCAAATCCTTTGCTAACGAACGTGTACCGAGTTGTGACATTCCTTTTGTGTCAGCCACATACATTGAGTTTCAGACCATTGTCTAAATAAATTGCCTTTTCGGGGCGATAAATATTATTGAGATGCTTTTTAGAGTTCCGTGCACACAAAGGGTGACTGACGGGACCCTATTCGTCTGTTCATCTGTCTGTTAACAGGCTACATTTCATGAATGGTAATAGGTCGGTGGCGTAACGGCTAGGGCCGCCGTCTCCTGTCCGGGAGGTCGTGGTTCGAATCCTGCCACGTACCCATGTGATTTCGAATATAGATTTCATATGTACGTTTATCCGACGCTCTTACGGTGAAGAAAAACATCGTGAGGAAACCTGCATACACCTGCGAAGAAATTCGAAGGTTGTGTGTGAAGTTGACCAACCCGCATTGGGCTCGCGTGGTCGACTAAGACCCGATTAGGCTTAAGCCCGTAGGTGGGGACGTTTATAAGCTGATGTGATGAATAGGTATAGTCAAAATTCTCGTGTACTTTTATTGCCACTATAAAAAATTAATAATAAAAATAAATTTTAATTTAAAGAAACAAGAAACTTGTTGAACATATTTAGGTTTTTTCTTGCACTATTCCACAATTAATGTAAATAAAACAAAATTTGTTTATACTGCAACCGGTTTCGTGATCATCTTCAGGCAGTAGACTACTTTATTTCAAAGTGAGGGTAGTGTGATACTTACTAAAATAGGGATAACAGTTTCTGAAAAAATCTACCAAAACGGTAGTTTTTGTGTCATACTAGTACCTAAATAAATAAATAAGATACCAATTGTATCTGAATGTCAAATTAAAAATGTCAAATTTAAAATTACTAAAATTACAAATGTCAGCTTAGGTTTTTGAATTTAAATTAAAATAACCTAAAATAGGCGATGTCGAGAGATGTGTCTGATCGTTAAGCAATGGAAATTTGGTTGTGAGTCTCTGTTTGTTTACTTCCAGGGCTTCAAGGGCATTTAGTTTGCTTCCTTTCTTACAAACGTGTAGGATTCTTGTATCTCTTGTAGGGTCAAAAGTGTGAGCATGTTCATTGAGGTGTTCTGCAAAGGTTGATGTTGTTGACTTCTTTTGCCAACTGTTGATATGTTCCTTTATCCTCAATTTGAACTTTCTGCCTGTCTGCCCGACGTAAACTCCTTGGCAGGTTCCGCATGTGAGTTTATAGATGCCGCTGTGTTCATTTATTGGGATTGTGTCTTTATTGCAGATACGGTTTTTAAGTGACTTGGTCGAGTAAAAGGCAATTTTTAGGTTATTTTAATTTAAATTCAAAAACCTAAGCTGACATTTGTAATTTTAGTAATTTTAAATTTGACTTTTTAATTTGACATTCAGATACAATTGTTTTCTTATTTATTTATTTAGGTACTAGTATGACACAAAAACTACCGTTTTGGTAGATTTTTTCAGAAACTGTTATCCCTATTTTTAGTAAGTATCACACTACCCTCACTTTGAAATAAAGTAGTCTACTGCCTGAAGATGATCACGAAACCGGTTGCAGTATAAACAAATTTTGTTTTATTTACATTAATTGTGGAATAGTGCAAGAAAAAATCTAAATATGTTCAGTTCAGTGTTCCACCAAGAACCTACTATATCAAGCATACAATAAGAAACTTGTTATTTTTTCTTCTACGTTGTTCGACACCTTTCGTACGCAAGTACTCCCACTTGGCCAGTTTTTTATATTTATTTTTATTTTAACCGCCTCCGTAGCTCAGAGGCAAAGTTCACTGGCTTTACACAGGAGGTCGCGGGTTCGATTCCCGGCGGGGTCAATTGTAAGACTCAGTTTGGTTGGTGGTAGGGCATTTTCTAAGCCCGCCTGGCTAGCTACCACCATCTTATCTAAGTCTTACCGCCAAATATCAATGTTGATATCATTGGTGTGTTCCGGCATGAAGATAAGATAGCCAGTTCCCCATTGCGTTGGGGAATCTTGGTAAGCCCGCTTCCATCTTCGGCAACATCGTCACTTACCACCAGGTGAGATGTTGTCAAGGGTTTACCAAATGTGCATTAAAAAAAATAAAAAAAATATTTAGGTACCATACGTCAGATTTTTCTGGGCAGAAAATTTCATACTAAATTTATCATGTTCTGTATACGAAGTAGTCTCGTTCGGCATTGCATAGCGGTGCCGACATAATATCAGCGCTGTGGTCCGCCACAGCATACGCTGAGTCGGAGCCTTTTCCTTGCTACGGCACAGTAATGTTATTCACCGAACACTTTCGGCTGGTGTGTGTCTGTTAAGCAACTGCAAACTACTAAATTTGTTACTATAGCTTTTTAGTTATATAAGTGTACTAATGTTAATTTACTGTATTCGTGTTGTGGTAGCCGAAAAACGTCCACTGCTGGACAAAGGCCTCCTCCAAGGATTTACACGACGACCGGTCCTTCGCTGCTCGCATCAAGCGGCTTCCCACGATCTTTACCAGGTCGTCGATCTATCGCGTGGGAGGCCTGCCTGCACTACGTTTTCCGGTGCGCGGTCGCCACTCGAGAACTTTACTGCCCCAACGCCTATCTGTTTTACGAGCTATGTGCCCTGCCCACTGCCACTTCAGTTTAGCGATTCTGTGAGCTATGTCGGTTACTTTGGTTCTCTGCGGATCTCCTCATTTCTGATTCGATCGCTTAGGGAAATTCCGAGCATAGCTTGCTCGATTGCCCTTTGGATGACCTTGAGCCTTCTCATGAAGCGACCATGCCTCAGTTCCGTATGTCACCATACAGTTATACTTCATTTATAATTACTAATTAATTTGTATACCAACAAAAGTTAAAGCTTTATTCCACGAATAAAGTTACCCATAAGTTCAAAACTTTTCATGTTTTCTTGGAAAAGTATTATTTACGAGTAGAATCGAATCAGGTTTCCCTTATTGTTGATTATGGTATTAAGCCTAGAACCACAACACCTTAATTAGTTTCAAGAACCACAACATGGGTTGCGAGTGACCCCCAAGGAAAAATGTGATTTTCTAGAATATTATAAACTTCAATGACCTGTAATACTTATAAAACGTTTATTTATCTATTTGAGGAACATATGAAAAAAATATTTAGTAAGTAGCAGCTTGAAACACTGGGAACAAATAGATAACATGTGGTGCTCACATATATTTTTTTAACACTTGGCCATCGCTCTCTGCCCTTCCTGTCTTTAACCCAAGGACATAAAATAAAGTGATTACTCGAAAACTCATCAGCGTGCGTAATCCATAAAGCTTGGAAGGCTACTGACAGCTAAGGCTGGCCTTACACGGCCGGAATTCCTTTCTGAATTATAATCTGAATTCGGAAAGCTCGGATTTTAGTATTATTTCATTATGCTCCACACATATTGAGACTTTTTCCAAAACCGGGCCTTCTGAATTCAGATTTTAAATTTTTCGGCCGTGTAAGGTCAGCCTTAGTGGAAAGTACTTAAGCACAGATTTCTAAATCAATATCTAACTAAAAAAACTAAAAAAATAAACACGTGGGGTCACCCACGACCCCATGCACTGATTCTAGTGTTACGGTCTCATTAGTAAATATATTGAGGTTTCGTTTAACCTACTAATTAAGAGCCCGCTGGAGTTCATAAATCCTATACGAACGTAGTCTTTGATTCATTTGTTATTCAAACAACCGACTTTGAAATAATTTTATATCGATAATTGGATGACGTATATCTGTGTCGTTATCGCATTATTTTTTTGAAAAACGAAACAGGAATCCATTATTAACCAATAATACCTTGAAAATAATAACTTGGTTAATAATGGATTCCCGTTTCGTTTTTCAAAAAAAAATGCAATACCGACACAGATATACGTCATCCGATTATCTATAAAAAGTATTTAAAAATCGGTTGTTTGGTTAAACAAATGAATGAAAGACTACGTTCGAATAGGGTTTATGAACTCCAGCGGGCCTTTAAAACCTAAAGCAGCATACAATAATTTTTAATTACCTACACACAAAACAGAGAAGAATAAAACAATAATAGAAAAATAACTCGGACATTACTACCTGCAGTATATGCTGAGTCGGAGTCATTTCAGAGCTACGGCACAATTTTATGTACCTACCCTCTTTTTACATTTAAGCTTAGATATAAGAAGTTTTTATTATTAAGCTATTGCATATCTTTTATCGCAGGCTTTGAGCGCGGCGACCGAATCAATAAATTCCGTAACGAAAATAAAACATAACACCCCACGCTCGGCCGAGTTCTAACAACTTACAGTGCCATCTATTAGCGATTTGCGGCACTAAAAGGACTTAGTCAATTTTACTGGTGTAACTTTCTTAATGTTAATTTATTACGTAAACATACCGCGCCCCAAGGACTATATGGTACTGGTAAATACTGCATAAATAAATAATTATAATTGCTTCAGTTGATAAAAAATGCTATGCAATAGCTTTACCGCGGGATTCCCCGAATGCCACACGTTTTTTTTTGTATATTAATTGTAATGTAACTTTAATTAAATGTTTTATCTATCTATCTACTACGGTATCACATAACCTACACTTGGGTTGCCAAACAACTAATGGTCTAAACAGTCCTCAGCCTGCTTGACTTGCAAGTATAGAGCCTCGCTGTTACTCCGGCAGTCCCTCCGCTTGGTGTCGTCCTCGTGGCCGAACTGGTAGCCCCGCGCCAGGTAGTGGAAGATCGCAATTGACACGTACATCAGCCCCGTGTAGATTAGGGACTGGGTCTCCTGTGAATGAGGTTGTCGTCAAAAAGACTTGCAGAGAGTCATTGTTATCCTTACTAGTTTTATCCTTTCAAACAAACACACTTTCAGATAAACAAACAAATACTTTGTTACCTACACACAAAACAGAGAAAAATAAAACAATAACCGCCTCCGTAGATCAGAGGCAAAGTTCACTGCTTTACGCAGGAGGTCGCGGGTTCGATTCTCGGCGGGGTCAATTGTAAGACTCGGTTTGGTTGGTGGTAGGGCATTTTCTAAGCCCGCCTGGCTAGCTACCACCATCAAGTCTTACCGCCAAATATCAATGTTGATATCATTGGTGTGTTCCGGCATGAAGATAAGATAGCCAGTTCCCCATTGCGTTGGGGAATCTTGGTAAGCCCGCTTCCATCTTCGGCAACATCGTCACTTACCACCAATTGTAAATAAAAATAAAAAAATGAAAAAAAATTAATTATTTAGGTAATATTTTAAAACTGTAAGTGTGTTTGTGTGACCTTCTTTTTGACGTCGTAACGGAGCAACGAATTATCGTGACTTTTTTAGCTCAGGGATAGTTAACAAGGTTGGAAGTGATATAGGCTACTTTTTACCCCCGGAAAAAACATCCAACACAGTTTAGGAAAACAGGAAAGAACTATTTTAGTTGTTTTAAACCGACTCTAAAAGAGGAGGAGGTTCTCAATTCGCATGTATGTTTTTTTCGTGTATGTGTGTGTTATCCGATATTTTCGCCGAAATTTTAACCGATTTGAATGATTCTTTTTTGTCTCGAGGCTGGTTTCATTTTAATTTTATTAAAATCTCTTCAGTACTTTTATAGGAAATATACAATAACAGAAATTGTTTGCGATTATAGACGGTTTATGATGTGTTTATCGTTTACAATTATTGCTGGTTGATAGTTGAGTGAGCAGGAAGTGACATATAATACTAATTAGCATAGCTTGATATAGTTCCTAAATGATCTTCCTAAATTTCCGCGGGGATGGATTTTGGTAGAAACGACACTGGTGATAATATGAGAGACAGGCGCCCTTGTCACTTTTGTGTTCAAGAGTTTCTAAAGATATTTCATTGACCTCATTATCAGCTGTCCTTTTCCATTTTAGGCGATTTAATGTAAATTTCGGCTTCTCTTTTTGGTTGTTGATTATAACCCTTTGTTATTCCTTACCTGCTTATAATTAGCGAAGACTCTCGTGATGATGATGATAATGATATTTCCAGCGGCTTCAGTGAGCAGCCATACCGCAGTCATCACCGCTTTCATACTTTCTGGAGATTCTTTAAAGGTGAATTCATATCCTGTTACGCAAAATAACACCTGCGAAGTGTAAAAAATAACGTCTTTTAAAAGGGCCTCAATTATTAAACTATTGATAACTAAGCGCATTCTTTATCTACGCACACACTCACGTCACAAGCCGTAAGGTGAACACGTAAATTAATATTAGAAAATACATTGGGAAAATACTCTGGTAAAATACTATCTATTGGAAAATAGTATTAGAAATACTATGAGAAAATACTCTGGTAAAATAAAATCTATTGGAAAATAATATTAGAAAATACTATGGGAAAATACTCTGGTAAAATACTATCTATTGGAAAATAAAATAAGAAAATACTATGGGAAAAGACTCTGGTAAAATACTATCTATTGGAAAAGAAATTTTAGAAAATACTAGGGGAAAATACTCTGGTAAAATACTGTCTATTGGAAAATAATATAGGAAAATACTCTGGTAAAATACTAAATATGAGAAAATAATTTTAGAAAATACTATGGGAAAATACTCTAGTAAAATACTATCTATTGGGAAATACGATTGGACTCGCTCACGGAGTGTTCTGTACCACCACACGTTGGGCCCAAAACAACAATCGCATGGAAAGACAAACTTAATTTTGCTGTGTAAAAAATATTCTTCCATACATCGGTCTAATCGTGGTCGATGTAAGTTTGTATTTGCATTTTTTTATTAAAAATTTTGTAAGTGACGATGTAGTCGAGGATGGTACACGCAAACTCAAATAATGTCTTTTCACTCTCGCCTTGAATATCCCCTAATTGTAGGAGTCAGAAAACACAGACGCAGGCAAGGAGTTCCACTCTATCGCTGTCCGCATAATAAGCGAGGAAACGTAATGCTTCGTGCGTGCGTATGTACGTAATGTGACTACAAATCAACGCCTTTCGGTTTACTTGCGCTGTGAAACCTATATTCTTGTCAAACTTTATGTTTCTAGGTGAACGGGAGACACTAACATTTTTTTGGAAATAATTCGATACCGCCTTCGAGGCGTAATGGTAATGACCATGAGCTTCAGATCAGGAGGTCGCGGGTTCTAACTTTGTAAGACTCGGTTTGGTTGGTGGAAGGGCATTTTTCTATACCCGCCTGGCTAGTTACCACAATCATATCTAAGTCTTGCCGCCAAGCATCAATGTTGACAACATTAATGTGTTCCGGCTTGTAGATAAAATAGTCAGTTCCCTATTGCGTTGGGGAAACTTGGTAAGCCCGCTTCCATCTTCGGCATCATCGTCACTTACCATCAAGTGAAATAATATCAAGGGCTTATCAATTGTGGATTTTTTAAAAAAGACACCCCGTATTTTTTTTGTAAAGCGTCTTTATGTGCAAATTACTATTATTTTATTTTTTTTATTAAAAATTTGAGTGCGTTTGACTATATCTCACATGATGGTAAGTGACGATGTAGTCGAGGGTGGTACACGCAAACTCAAATAATGCCTATTCACTCTCGCCTTGAAGATCCCCAAATTATAGGAGTCAGGAAACACAGACGCAGGCAAGGAGTTCCACTCCATCGCTGTCCGCAAAATAAATGAGGAAGCGTAACGCTTCGTGCGTATAGGCTGAATATCAACAACAAAGGGGTGGTACCTTCCCCTGCGTCTCGTAGACTGAAGGTGGAATGGATGGAATTCGATAGAAAACCGAAAGACATGCAACTTTGCGGCGATGCTCAATTTGTGACATATATGGCCGTATCTTTTGACTGCGTTGACAGCGAACCTTGAATTTTTTACTCTCCCAAGGAACCATAGACCATAGTCGTCATCAACATATTATCAGCCAAAAGACGTTTCCTTCTAAATTTAGGCCTTCTCCAAAGACCAGTACTTCGTACGCGTTATTCTAGTGACCGGGTGCTGTCCGTGTGAACTGGCCTATTCTTGTTAAAGGCATTAATGACTTTCAATGATTTTAATGTATAACTTCTCGTGTCACATTGTTTTCATGTTCTAATGACAGGATTGGATTTTTACTTTAATAACTAATGATTGTTAATATTTTTGTTTTTCACAAATGACATGTATAATAGGGGATCGGACTGCTAGTCATTTGAGTTACTTTTTATGTTCTGTCAAAAACGAAATGTACTAAAAATGTTTGAAGTACCCACAAGTGACGTCATTGATATTTAGCGTCATTGACGAACTTTTTTTGTAAATTTGATCAATTAAAAATTTAAGACGTGATGGAAAAACAAAACAAGAAGATTTTTTGAAATTTCAAGAGAAGAGCAATTTAGGAAATCATATTTTTTATTTCAATTAAGGAAATTTAGGAATTTAGTTTTGATGCAATCCGATCCCCTATTATGTAATTACTATTTTATGACCATCAGAAAGAGTGTGATTTTCACCTATTTTGAATAAATATCTTGAATTTTGAACTTTCGCTGACTGTATCCAGTGGTTTCGCGCAAACTTCACCGTGTCGTCGGTACACTGAGTGGAAGAAATTCCTTCGCTATGTGTTCCGATGTGCGGTCATCACTCAAGAACTTTACTGCCCTAACGGCCATGAAATAAAATGATACCAACCTCTGCTAGAGACATGATTAGAAACTGAGGTAACAACCACGCCATGGATATCGAGTTAGCTTCGGTCAGTATAATTTCGTTGCTTATCTGAAACAAAAGTGGTTTTATGATAATCTTATCTCATTTCATCTGTAAGCTGTATAAAATTATCAAGGATTTCATCATTATCATTATCATATCAACCGAAACACGTCCACTGCTGGACAAAAGCCTCCCTCAAGGATTTCAGAAACGACCGGTCCTGCACTGCCCGCATCCAGCGGCTTAACACGTTCCTTACCAGGTCATCGATCCACCGAGTGGGAGGCCTGCTTACACTATGTCTTTTGGTGAGCGGCCGCCACTCGAGAACTTTACTATCAAAACGCCTAAACGGCCATCTGTTCTACAGTCTATGTGACCCGCCCACTGTCACTTATGTTTGTTCTCCTACGGATCTCGTCATTTCTGATTCGATCGCATAGGAAAACTCCGAACGTAGTATACTATAGTATAGCTCGCTCTATCAAGGCTTTCAATCGAAGTTAAATAATAAAATATTTTTTTTTGTTATAATTTTAACCACTTCATTTTTCATTCATTTATTTCTACACTAGCTGTTTCCCGCGGCTTCACCTGTGTGTATAACGTTTCTATGACTTTTCGAGGGAGCGCAGTGCGCGAGCCGCCTAATCCTAATCCTAATCTGTCTACCTACCAAATTTCAGCTAGATCCGTTCAGTGTTTTTTGCTTGAAAGAGTAACAAATATACATCCATATATCCATACATGCTTACTAACTTTCGCGTTTACAATATTAATAGGATAAACAAAAACATAACCCATGATCCACAAATTTCCGGTTTATCAAAACAACAATAAACCTCCATTAATTGTCATTCAATATTTGCGTTAAGAAATACCTCAAGACGTTTTGTCGGATAATTACAATCATTTAAGTCCAATATTGGTAAAACAATAACGTGTAAGGTATCACAAACGAGGTATAAGGTATCACAAACAAGGTAAGACGTGACTTTGGGTAACAAACATAACATTCTCACAAAACCTTATAACATAGCGTTATGTCGAGATAGTACGACTGTCCTAGGAGTAGAGCTTATAATATTTATCCAACTTATACAGGATGTAGCAATAACCTTCCAACTTATTTAAAATATAATATTACATGGAAAAATAAATTACGTCTACTAGCTACAAACTTTTTAGAAATAATAAAGCAAGCCTAATTTTAACCTTTCTTTTAAATATATATAACTCAAAGGTGACTGACTGACTGACTTAGTGATGTATCAACGCACAGCCCAAAACACTGGACGGATCGGGCTGAAATTTGGCATGCAGGTAGAGTTATGACGTAGGCATCCTCTAAGAAACATCTCTTTTGGGAAATTCCCACAAGATTCGCAAAAATCGGGATCTGCGCGGGCGAAGCTGCGGGCATCCACTAGTCATTGTATAATTCGTCAAACTTCTTGCAAAAGCCTGTTTATAAGGAGGACGACGATCTAACTGGCCAATATCACTTTAGATATTATTATATCAGCTCATATATGTCCACACCGAGGGGCTCGAGCCTACCCTGAATCAGGGTGATTAGGCCTTAGTCGACCACGCGGGCCCAGTGCGGGTTGGTCGACTTCACACACAACCTTCAAGTTTCTTTGCAGGCCTGTGCAGGTTTCCTCACGATGTTTTCCTTCACCGTTAAAGCAATCGGTAATGATATGTACGTAAGTTTTTGAAAAACTCATTGGTACATTGGCCGCCCAGATTTGAACCCGGTACTCTGGTTAGATGGACCGAGTCGTTACCGGTTGAGCCACCGACGCTTTTTTTCACTTTAGATAAGATAAATAGTATTTATTGCACACACTACAAAATTGAATATTAACACAATATTAAACCTAAATCATGACCAGAAAAGTGCTAGATATCGAAACTAAACCCCGAGGACGAGGAAGACCTGGAATCACATGGATGTCCGTAGTAAATAAGAACCTCAAAGAAGCCCAAGTCAACAAAGAGACGACCCAGGACCGAGCTGCCTGGAGACGCATGATACGGAGGGCCGACACCAAATAAAATGGGAAAGGGCCTGGCAAAGAAGAAAGAAGAAGATTTAATTTTAATGATAAAGCATGACTTAAACTGTAAAGTGGTATTGAGACAAACCTTATGAAGTTTTAATAATACCTCATTCTAATAGACAATCCGCTAGTCTGACCAAGTGAAAATCGTTACGAAACTAACTATACCAGCCGCTATGGAGCAGGCCGAGGATAGAAATACATGGCGAAAGCTTGTAGACACCTCGACAAAGGCATAACAGGCCAAGGATATAAATACATGGAGAAAACTTGTAGACACCTCGACAAAGGCATAAGAGACCAAGGATAGAAATACATGACGAAAACTTATAGACACCTCGACAAAGGCACAGAGGGCAGGATGGACACGAACTTCAGAAATGAAGAATATGACTGGATTAATTGAAGTAAAATAAATAAAATTGTGGTAGGACTCGTTATCTGGGGCTAATATTAAACAGTTTTCCCCCAAAGAACATTTCGACTTCTAGGAAGAATAAGAATAAAAACATTTATTTGCCAAAAATAGATACATGAGATTAGTTTACTTGCGACCCCCATATTAGGAAAAGCCTGGTAGCGTAAAAGACAGTTTACCAGCTCCGCGAACATCAAAATTAACTCGAAAAAAGTTAAAAAAAACTGAAAACCGACTACAAAATTAAATTCACTCAAAAGTATGAAATAATATTATAATACTTAAATACATAACATTAACCAACAATAACGTAATCAAAGGTGGGTACGAATTAAATGGGTTTATAATTTTTTTTGAGGTCGGTACCAGCACGCAATTACTTACGTATCAAATGATTTAGATTCGATGGTTTGCTGACACCGACTTCAAAAAAATTGTAAGCCTCTAATTTAATTTTTATCCACCTTTGATTGCGTTATTATTGGTTAATGTTATGTATTTAAGTATGTATAATAATATTATTTCATACTTTTGAGTGAATTTAATTTTGAAGTCGGTTTTTAGTTTTTTAAACTTCTATTTTTATTTTCTTTTTCTTTTTAGTGATAATGCTATATATCTAACAACATTAAACCTAATCACCTACTCGCCAATATGAATTATCAAATCATAATGCATGTGTTTCACATAACAGATACAGATTCCTGTGCCTTCCATCAACATCTCAGCAGCATGAAAGTTCAGGAGTTAAATCTTCCATCATCAGCTTATCTGAATAACCTGAAAGAATACAACTATCGGTCTATGCATACCTACGTATCGATCTATGTATAATATTGAAAGAATTATCCTCAAACTCCTAACCGTTAAGGAGTTGTACCTTCCTTCATCAGCTTATCTACATGATATGATGACTTCCAGACGCAAATACGTAATTAGCTTTAGAATACATATGAATCACGTGCCTATAAAATTTGAGGGTTGCCTTCGATTTACCTGGGATCCCATCATCAGATCCTGATTTGGTGACAATGGGACCCCCTCGGGAGTATACTCTTTCGAATAAAAAAAGAATTGTGAAAATCGGTTCACAAACGGCGGAGATATCGCGTAACAAACATACAAAAAAACATACAGTCGAATTGAGAACCTCCTCCAAAAATGCAAACTTAAATAAACTCTATGATCGATTTTGTTCAACATCATTATATCAGCCGAAGGACGTCCACTGCTGCACATAGGCCAAGGATTTCCACGAATACCGATTTTTTTGTTGCTCAAACGGTCAAATAAGTTTTGCCAATTGATAGGTATTCCTCGAAGAAAATTGATCAATTCAGGGAAGTAAATCTTTAATACAACAATTTTGGCACCTTTTTCAGAAAAATGTACTTTCCAATGAACGTCAGCGAAGGTTAGATCTGAATAATAATTACAACCAAACTAATTACAAATACACATGATATAAAAAAAAAACTCTTTCATGCTCCATCGTAAGTGGTGAGAAGTTGGATATCCTGCAGATTCCAGGTAATGCTGCAGCATCAGAACTCAAGTTTACCATCTTGCAATAATATTCAAGTAACAGGATACCAAATTTCGAATCAATCAGACCGTTTGGTATATCCGTAGATTGGTATATCCGTTTGGGAGCTACGATGTAACAGATACACACACACGTTAAACTTATAGCACCCCTCTGTATGCGTCCCATTGCAAGTTGGACCTCCGCAATAAAGAATAAAGAAAAAACCATCAACGATACAAAAATGATACTTATTCATTTCAATACAACACATATTTGACTTTTTTTAATTGTTAGTGATTTGTATAAAGTACTCGTAGATATCAACGAAAGCGTCGCTAATAATGTTTTTACTTTCATTTTGTTCGTATTTGATTTTAAAGATGTTTCACGTCAAGACATGAAACCTTGATGTTAAACGTATTTCTTGTATGGAGTAATGGAGACCCCCTAAACTTTTCCATTTTTTCTTTCCTTATTATTTACTAGCTGTTTCCCGCGGTTACACCCGCGTGGACAACGTTTCTATGACTTTTCGAGGGTGCACAGTGTAGGAAAAAGTAGCCTTTGTGTTAATCCAGGTCCATTCAGTAGTTTTTACGTGAAAGAGTAACAAGCATACATCCATACATTCATAAAAACTTTCGCGTTTATAATATTAGTAGGATTAGACAATTCGTCATAATAATACATAATCTGTGAAACTTTCAACCGGCCTACCTATTACGGTTCAATAGATACAGCCCACTAAAAGTCCGACAGACGGACAGACAGACAGACAGATCGAAGGCGTCGTGCATGGCTTTAGCAAGAAGTCTCGTTGGCATCCTTCGGTACGGAACTCTACAAAGGTCTGATGGAATAAATTTCTCATTATAAATAAGCTGTATCGTTTGTGTGTCCTCACTATCCTTGTCTTTTTGTTCCTTGCACCGTGGCTCTGGCTGCAGCATATGCTAAAATGGGTCCTGTTTGGCATCACACTACAGCCAAAGTATATAATATTAGTACTAACATACAGTACGGACACTCCCTGCCGCTCTCTAGATTCCGACCTCACCTCCTCGTCACCCAGATTGTTACAGATTGGTTATAGTTTGGTGCTCGAACGTAAAGGATTTCGCCGCGATTTTATTTGCTCCGTCTTTTGTTTTTAGAAATGTCAATTCACGACCGTTGTATGCAGTGTCCGGGGTGTGGTGCAGCGCAACGCACACCTACCTCCCATATGTGGCAACGTTAAGTAGATTGTTGTTTATTTTATCTTTTACTTTGTATAGCAACATGATTCTTGTCTATTCGTGTTGTATTGTTTTGTGAGTTGTAGTGTTGTGTCTAATAAATGTTTGAATCTGAATCTAGTTACTTACATTGTTTCCTATGTGCAATACAATATAATTAAATTAATGCAAATTGTGTTCTCAAATGTCTTCGATGTGGACCAAATTTCATGATACATATATATTTGAAATGCATAATAAACATTCAGTCCGCAAAATAACTACTTGAGCGGCAAGATTTCATGATTGAGCGGCAGAAAACACTGTAGGAAGAGTGTGGTACGGGGAGTTCTAAATGGAAGCGGGAGCGAGCGAAGCGAGCTCGGACTTGCGGAGCACCCCGACTCGGATCCGTTAGGTTCGGAGACTGTGCGGGGAGGCGAGCTAAGCTCGCCTCCCCGCACAGTCGTAGTGTTAGGTTTAACATGAGAACACAGAAGTAGGAGCCCCGAAGGGGCTCCGTCGACCACTCAACACTGTAGGAAGAGTGTAGTACGGGGATGTTTAAAATAATTACAGCCATCCAGAATGACATAAATTGCTGATTGATTTTGAAATTTTTGCTGACCATGAGTTGCTGACCAATTAGCTATTTCTGCTCACCGATTATATTTTTCTGCTCACAGAAATAACAATACTATGCTAACCATTTAATTGACACCCAAATTTCATAGCAAAGATACTAGCCATCTTCGAGCACCCGAAAAGCACACCAACTGCAAGCTATGGCCCTGATTTTTCGTGTTTTGTATCTAAACGGTGCCAAGTACGCTATTGCTAAGCCTACACTGTCTGTCTGTCCTTCCATGCGACGTTAAAAGGGCTTTATATTTTCAATTTATAGCCGACTGAAATTTTCACAGAATATTATGTGTCATCATGACCAATTCACCAAAAAATAAGAACATTATTTTTTTTTAAATCAGGGAGAAACTTGTGCTCCAAAGATTTTGTTTCTTTTTGCTCTATTGTAAAAACCGTAAAGCAAACAAGCGGCAAACTTAAGTGTAAAATTAGTAAAAACTTTAAAGTAAAACAACAAATAATAAAACCTTTCACATCAGGGGGTTGCGGGTTCAACTCCCGCTAGAGTGTAACTTTGTAAGAGTCGGTTTGTATGGTGGGAGAGCATTTTCTAAGCCCGCCTGGCCAGCTACCACCATCTTATCTAAGTTTTGCCGCCAAACATCAATGTTAACAGCATTGATGTGTTCCGGCTTAAAAAAGAGATAGCCAGTTCCTCATTGCGTTGAGGAATATTGGTAAGCTCGCATCATCTTCAGCATCATTGTCGCTTACCATCAGGTGAGATGATGTCAAGGGCCAATTTTAGATTTAAAAAACCGGCCAATTTTAACTCATACTCGCGCTAAGGAGTCTGAACTGCAGTAAAAAAAAAACATTTTTAGTCGCTTTTGTTGATCATCATTACAGCTCATATACGTCCCCACCG
Organism: Coleophora flavipennella; assembly: GCA_947284805.1. Classification (NCBI taxonomy): domain Eukaryota; kingdom Metazoa; phylum Arthropoda; class Insecta; order Lepidoptera; family Coleophoridae; genus Coleophora; species Coleophora flavipennella. Next base: position 4,084,872 of record OX369269.1, read on the forward strand.
AGGGGCTCGAGCCTACCCTGAATCAGGGCGATTAGGCCTTAGTCGACCACGCGGGCCCAGTGCGGGTTGGTCGACTTCACACACAACCTTCGAGTTTCTTCGCAGGCGTGTGCAGGTTTCCTCACGATGTTTTCCTTCACCGTTAAAGCAATCGGTAAGTATGCATATGTACGTAAGTTTTTTTGAAAAACTCATTGGTACATTGGCCATCCAGATTTGAACCCGGTACCTCTGGTTAGATGGACCGAGTCGTTACCGATTGAGCCACCGACGCTTTTTTGTTTTTGTTGATACCTTTTGATTAAAATCAATAGGTATCATCGTTATGTGTAACACCCTGTATAAACTCCTTGCGACTGTCTCGTGGATTTGCCCCACAAACTGCAAACACTATCCAAGGAGTATGAGCTATAAATATTTACCCTTGTCGTGTATCAAGTCTTTGCACAAGATACTACTAGTCGAGCGCACTATCTTGTTTTGATACATTTTGGTTGAATACCTATTCTCTGAAATTGCTTCCTACACTTCCTTATCTTATAAGAATACTGGCTTTTGCTCGCGGCGTCGCCTGCGTGGACACAGTTTCTATGACTGTCTTTGAGGGTGCGTGATGCGCAAGCCAGGAATGGATCGGGAGCGTGGAAGTCAGTTTTCTCCCGATCCCACAGGAACTATGTCGTTATATACTAATTATGTAGTAGTTTGTGTGATTCAAAGCTATCTCTGTTCAAAATATCACAACTATCTCTCGCTTCATTTTGACGTAAAAAAAAGGAAAAAGACAGCTAAGTTAACAAACAGCTGTCCCACAAATCGGCCTAAAAGATAGCCTATGTCCTTGTCCATTCCACAGACTACTTGCATGCCAAATTCCGTTAAGATTGGTTGAAGCGTTAAAACGTGAAGAGGTAACAAGTAAACAAATACATTTTCACATTTATAATATTACTAGCTTTTGCCCGCGGCTGCACTCGCGAGGGTATCGTTTTAATGAATAACACTTATCGTGTAACTGGTATGCGAACTGCAAGCGGATCGCGAGCGTAGGCAATAGTTTACTTCAAATCCCTCGGAACTATATTAGGCTATTCTGACATTTATTGACATGATTCTGACATCTCTGTGCAGTCTATGTCACATCCCACCCCCTCAAATGTTCATATGCAAAAAAATCACGTCAATCAGTTGGTTGCTCCATTGCGAAGTTGACGTGCGAATGAAATGGCTGGAAATAAGGAACTATCTTGGGCTATGCTAATGAATAGTCTATGTCATTTCTTAAACCATTCTCCATTACAATGCGAAAAATAACAAAAATCCGTTGGTTGCAATTTTAAATAAATCAACCAAAAAGTGTTTTTTTTTTCAGCTCCTTTAGGAAATGTATCGGACTTTGCTATTTTCACGGGATAAAAAGTAGCCTTTAAACTTCTCCATGACAGAGGCTACTTACATGTCAAATTTTGTCAAGATTTGTTGAGATGTTGACACGTGAAGAGGTAACAAACAAACATACAACGCATTTTCACATTTATAATATTAGTAAGGCAGTGAGGTTTTTTTTAGTCCACAATTGATAAGTCCTGATGGTAAGTGATGATGATGCCGAAGATGGAAGCGGGCTTACCAAGATTCCCCAACGCAATGGAGATCTGGCTATCTTATCTTTAAGCTAGAACACATCAATGCTGTTAACACTGATGTTTGGCGGAAAGCCTTAGGTAAGATGGTGGTAGCTAGCCAGGCGGGCTACCTATGAAAATGCCCTACCACCAACTAAAACGAGTCTTAAAAAGTTGACCCCTCATGGCATTGAACCGGCGACCTCCTGGCGTGAAGCGAATGGACTAAACATTAAGCCACGGAGGCGGTTATCCCGGTAGAATAACATGGATGTTGGTGGCAAATTGTGAATGGATAGTATTTACTGTCCTTCAGTGCTCAGGGGCTACCCACAGCTAACTATTTACCGTCCTTCAGTGCTCAATGGCTACCCACAGCTAGCTAACGCTGCCATCAGTTAAATGAATTGTACGGCAGTCCGCACTAAACTTTGTCCACAATTTTTTCATTACTTTTTTTATAAAAAACTATTAAAATATTTTTAAAAATTCTGATGAATTCATATTGCATGACCATCTATATACTTATTCGTAATGCGTGACAATTAAATAGCTCCAATCATTCATATCAGCTCATATACGTCCCCACCGAGGGGTTCGAGCCTATACTGAATTAGGGCGATTAGGCCTTAGTCGACCACGCGGGCCCAGTGCGGGTTGGTCGACTTCACACACAACCTTCGAGTTTCTTCGCAGGCGTGTGCAGGTTTCCTCACGATGTTTTCCTTCACCGTTAAAGCAATCGGTAAGTACATGTACGTAAGTATTTGAAAAACTCATTGGTACATTGGCCGTCCAGATTTGAACCGGGTACCTCTGGTTCGAAAAACCGAGTCGTTACCGGTTGAACCACCGACGCTTTTTTTTGAGCCACCGACGCTTTTTTATATTAAATAGCTCCAATCATTTGTGAGTAAACCGCAAGTTTAAATTTCATTTGTAGGAGAACTATACAATCACGATTTTTCCCAGACCATGTAATAGATAAACATAAGAAACTCTAACATACAAAGTTTCGTCAAAATCGTTAGAGACGTTTTTGAGGAAAAAAATACAGTTTTTGTTATATGACAGCTACTCTCCGGTGTGACGGTTCGAAGAAACTTGATAATCCCTCGATGAAATCGGACTAAAGATATAGCCTCCAAAGCTAAGCGTGACAGATGGACGCACGGACGGACGAACGAACGAAATTGAGATATTCGGTTTTTCGGTGTGTGATATATAAAACAAATTATCACGAAAATTTGAAAATAATTTTTTTTTCTATAACGATACTTCATCTATCCTACGTACCAGTACGTAACGTACTACGAGGTCGAGAAAGTAAAAATATTTATCTACTCTGATATCGTAAAGTTCGCATTATCAACTTCAAAACGAGTTTATATTGCCATACTTTATAAACACAATACCGTAATTTAATAAAAATTACATTATAACATTATTTTGTTAGAGAAATAATTATTATATCAGCTCATATACGTCCCCGCCGAGGGGCTCGAGCCTACCCTGAATTAGGGCGATTAGGCCTTAGTCGGCCACGCGGGCCCAGTACGGGTTGGTCGACTTCACACACAACCTGCGAGTTTCTCCGCAGGCGTGTGCAGGTTTCCTCACGATGTTTTCCTTCACCGTAAAAGCAATCGGTAATGATATGTACGTAAGTTTTTGAAAAACTCATTGGTACATTGGCCGTCCAGATTTGAACCCGATACCTCTGGTTAGATGGACCGAGTCGTTACAAGTTGAGCCACCGACGCTTTTTTAAAAAAGAGAAATAATGTTATCATGTATTTTTTTTCCATTACGATACAAGTTAAACCAAAGAGATAATATCACCAACGAAGTTCCATATCATTTTAGGAGTTACTCCTTAAGAATCGATTTGCATATAAGGCGCCCGGTATGAAAAAAATATGAGGAGTAAAATCTAGTGATCGAAAACGTAGTTTGTTATATTCTCTTTGCGCGTAACGTTTTTTACGCGCAACCTATTGTGCGCACCTCTGTCACGTGATACAAAACAGTCAGGATTGGCTGAATCTGACAAAAATAATATAAGTCACTACGAAATCTAAAATGAAGTCACAACACAGTAATCAAATCAGATCTGTTATTGTTGCAGTCTTACAATTTTTGATCTGATAAGATTTTAAAATCCGTGATTTTTATATAATTTGGTATTCCACTTCATCATGGGTGTCAATTTTGTGAAAGCAGATAGCAGAAACTTGCCCAAAGTGGATGCAATCATGTTCTTTAAAAATAACCCCGATTTTTATTCTGCAGAGCTGAGAAATGTAAAAACAGCAATGTAAGTACTATAAAATAATATAACACTACCTACGTAAGTATCCTTAATTCTGCTAAGGCGAAATAATAGTCTTTCTTTCAGTAGTAGTTTTTTAGGTTATAAAGAATAAATTTTGTTTACAGTAAGTAATTAGTTTGCATTTTCAGGGCTGCACGAGAATCTTATGGTGACGATGCTATTGGGTACGTGCAACTACGTCGTGGATCAGGACACACACTCAATTGCAAGATCTGCCCCGAGCACAAAGTGAGGGCTAGTTCATACAAATTCACTATGGTGATAGACGAGACTAAAGGTGAAATCGTCAGTTACCAGTGCTTGGACTGTGCAGCTTTAGCTGGTGGTTGTAAGCATGCAGTGGCATTTTTGATGTGGACCCATCGTCGCAGTGAAGAACCTTCCTTGCGTGAATGTTACTGGAAAAAACCCGTCCTCTCGAGAGTAGGGACTACTATGAAATACGTCACTGTATATCAAATTTGAAAAAAAAACAGCTCCACATCATGAAACCAGCACAGACCTTTTCCACGGGTTTCTTCAAGAAGCAAAAAAGAAGAAAATTATGAATTGTGAACTTGTAAAGTATCAGAACGACTTTAAACACAGTGATGTTCGACAGTTTTCATTTCCTTATTCAAGTGAGTGATGATATAAAGAAAGATGTCAACAAATTACTAGAAACATTACAAGAGAAACTTAACAAAAATGCTCTTGATTTAATTGAAGAGTCAACACAAAACCAATGTTAGAACCCTTTATGGTATCACCTAAGATATGCTCGTATAACCGCATCTAAAGCATACGAGGTTAGTCGCTGCCAAACACCAAATGGATCATTAGTAGCTGCGACCATGGGAGCTAAAACACCTGACACATCAGCTATGAAAAGAGGCCGGAAATTGGAATGATTAGTTATAAAAACTGTGCAGAGTAAACTTAAAACTAAAGTCAAGCCCTGTTTTGTGCCTGTTTAGACAATCGTACTTAAGTAGTAAACTCCAGTCGTGCGTCGGAGCTGACACACACACTTTTTTTTTTATTGGAACGCACATGCGGTTCGCGCCATTTTTACAGCAATACAAAAAATTTTCATTCCAATGTTTACTTGTCTGTGACAGCGCCCGCTTTAACGCATGCGCGGTGATGTGTTGGTTTTTCATTGAATTTTGTTGTAGATACTGAATTTCGTGGGATTTTTTTCTTACTCTTAACTTTGATCATTGTATTTTAGTTGATTCAATCATAATGTATGAGATTAGATAAAGTAGTGTATGAAACTGCACATAATTTGGTCTTATTATGCAACAGTTTTATAAACTACTACTGCTCGCTTGCTACCTTTTACCCGAACGTGCCAGAAGGAGGGTTATTTTTTTCGAGTGTACGTATTAGTGATGTAACGAATGTCACTTTTTAGGCTTTTGCTTATTTTTTCGAGTGTATGTATGTATGTTTATTTATTAAGCTATTGCATAGCTTTTATCGCGGGCTTTGAGCGCGGCGACCTAATCAAGAAATTCCGTAACGAAAATAAAACCTAACACGCCCGGCGGACGTGGAAAATCTTTATTTTTAAAATCGTTTTATTAGAATTATTTTACTAGCCATGGATTCAAAGCCTGAGTATAATGCCCGTCCCCATTATTACTGTACATGTCGACGTCTATTACCTGTCGATAGACGCAGTTTTATTATACTTTTTTCAACCATAAACCGAGCGCAGCAATGTACGTAAAAAAAAACGGACCAGGTGGTCATTTTAGAGGGATAGCAGTAGCTGGTGAAAGCTATACGCGTAAAATTTGTGTTTTCAATATGAATAAACAAAGTGCATTTATTAATGAAGAAAGTGATGAAAAAATAGTGAAAGAAAATGAGTGAGTACTCTAACATACATTTTATTATTATCACAAATGCATTTTTTTTTAATTTATACATAAATAATACTGCTATAAAAATAACCTAAATTTTTTATATTAAAATGAGCGATCTTAAAAGTAGCCCTCTTTTATACACACACATATATAGTTTAAATTCTCAATATGTATGTATATATATAAATCAATAAAAATAAATAATTATAATTGCATAAGTTGATAAAAAATGCTATGCAATAGCTTTACCGCGGCGGTCTTAGAGTGCCACACGTTTTTTTTTTCTGTCTTTCTCCGCGCGCGCTCTATAGTCTAACCAATTTTTTGAGTATTGGAGTGCGAGGTGTCGTTAAGTTCGTCTTGATCCCGTGTGTAGTAATATTTTGATCTAAAAGTCGTCGCGCGTAGTCGTACCGCTAAGTAAATTAAACAAAACGGAATACAACTGATTTACTTTACTACAACTAATTACTTATCATTTCACAACTTAGCGGTCCCCCTACACCACGACTCTCAGATGAAAATATAATCATTTATATTGAACTTAAGGGCCGCCAGGAGGCTCGAGTTTCCATACAAACGTAGTTCCGCTTTAATACAAAAACTAGATGCCAGATTGAATCCAAACTTTGCAAATATATTGAGTACACACATATCGATGTTTGTAATTAGTTTCCAATGTACTAATATAAAACGGAAAAAAATAAGAGCAGTTTGAAACTTTCAGTACAAAACTAATTTAAGTCTATGTTTAGTTACGTTAAAATTTACTACGATGAGAACTAATTACAAACATCGATATGTGTCTACTTAATATGTTTACAAAGTTTGGATTCACTTCGGCACGTAGTTTTTGTATTAAAGCAGAACTACGTTTGTATGGAAGTTCGAGCCTCATGTAGACTCTTAAAGAGCCAAGACATATTATTTTGTTTGTTTGTTTGTTTGTAAACTCTTTATTGCTTTTAAAACAAATACATTAAATATTTAGACAAAAGAATTACAAAATCAATTTATTTATCGTCATCTAATCTAAAAATTCATTTACTGTATAAATACATCGTCATCTAATCATCAAACTAATCTTAGGAATCGAAGAGTCCGCCCCGAGTCATCCCTGGCGCAAAGGTGCCCATCACACTTGCAGCGTTGCCACGCTGGATCGCAACGGACAACCTTTGCGCCAGGTACGACCCCGCACGCACCTCCGATCCTCTCTCCTTGATACGACGCCCCAACTCCCTAACAAAGGCTATCGCCTCTGTCCCCCAACACCCTGTCGTCTCAAACGCGAGAGGTACAAAGTCGTACTTGTCCACTAGGACGGAGTACTTGTCGCGTTTTTTAGCCGCGGCGACCTCTGCAGCCGCACCGGCCCTCCGCGCCGTACGGCTGAGGTGCGAGGCGGCAAAAGTGCTGACGCACGTGGCGTCCCATAGCAGGCACTTCCCCCTCTGCCATGGCACCAGAGTTAGGCCGTCTGGCCTTTTGCCGTCGGTGCGGCACAGACCCGGGGGCTCCAAGGCGCACGGGACGTTGGCGGATATTAAAGCCCTCCGAACGATGTCATTAAGAGCGTGGTGGCGCGGAAATCTTCCCGCACAACGACAGCAACTCAACGCGTGGTGACCGTTCGCCTCCACCATAGACCCGCAGATGCATTTATGTGGTTCACAAACATCGCAGCCCAGGCGGAGAGCCACCGCCACTCGAATCGAGTCACTGTCGAGGAGCGTTCCCAGATAAGGGGCCGGTAACGCATGTAACCACGCTCCCGATTCCACTCTCGACACAGCCCGGAGTCTAGCCAAATCTGTCCCTGTGGCGGCACTCATGAGCCTCGCCAGAACAGCTCTTGCACTGACATCATCCCAAGACCGCTGCACCTGCGGCGCCTCCGGCACCGCCTCGGTCGGGAAGAGAGCCGTCCACCTCTCCAAAGCATCGGCAGCAAATGGTATGCTAATCCTGTCTCCATGGGAAGGCAAAATACTAGAGACGAGGCCAGTGACACCATGCGCGGACGCCAGGAAGGCCGGCAAGCTGACATCTCTCACACACCGCAGACCCAGGCCTCCGTAACGGATGGGAAGAGAGGCTTGATCCCACTGATATTGGGATAGGGATACATTAAGGATACTTTCGACAGTATCCCTCAGAGTATTGTCAAACCTGGACACCTCATTTGGGCACAGCCATGTCGGAGCGGTTCGTAGCAGATACATTATTTTTGGCACCGCGAAACACATTCTCAGCAAAACCAGGGCAACATGTGGAGAGATTTTGATAAGACGCTCCTGGGCGAGGATGAGGAGCCTCCTTCTGGCTTCAATGGCTTCTGGGATGGCTTCTGGAAATATTGGTGCCCCCAAGAGCTTAAATGAGGTTTCTGACAACTCCTGGAGGCCAGGAAGCAAGGACTTAAAAGTAGGCAAGGAAGTGAAGGAAGTGGGCCCACAGCCAAAAAACTCACACTTGGACGGATTAACCTCCAGACCCAGCCCTCCAAGACGGGGAAGCAAAATATCTAAATCTTGTTTAACGACCTCTGGTGTGCCCCCTATGGTCCCGTCATCCAAATACCAGATATTTAGGGGAGATTTAAGTGATGAAATTACTTTGTGGATAGCTAGACTGAATGCTAGAGGCCCAAGCGGGTCTCCCTGCTGCGCACCCACCTGGGAAAGAATCAAGGAGTTGTTATAAAACAGATTAGAAGGAGAGCAGTAAACTTGATAAAGAAAGGGGTATAGAGAAGGGATATTTTTCTCAACCTCTCCGAGGAGTACATCTCTTTCCAAAGTGTTAAATGCATTTTTGACATCCAATTTGATGACAATACACTCTTTGTTGCCCGGCTCCGTCACAAATGTACGCGCTGCATGTATTGCAGCCTCACACCCCCTTTGGGTACCGAATCCTAGTTGATGCGGCTGAAGGTACCCGGCCATCTCCTCCCTGACCGAGCGACCCAGGTTCTGAAAAGCAGTGCGCTGAGCTTGCAAGCACTGTGACGACGTGCCGCCGGCCTCATCGGGCTGGTCCCGAGGGGGAGTCACTCCAACAGGGGCGGCGGCCGGGGTGGCGAGTGGCCCTGGAGTGCACGTCAGTTGACCAGTGGTATGCGGAGCCGTCCCTCCGGATGAGCTCTGAGGACGCAACTGGTGGACCACGTCCCTGTGCATGCGACCGATATGGATCTTAAGGCCATGCGATGTGAATGTCCGAGACGATCCAGAGCAATGGGGGCAAGTCAACATAAGGGAAGGGGAACTCATTATGTCGCTAATTAAAACCATGAGACCAAAAATATATAGCTACCTACTTAAATAAATCTACTACCGCCGGTAGGTATCATAAAATAATAATAATAACAATACAATTACTATGTCAACAAAAATAATAACAAAGTCAATAAAATTTCAAAAGGAAAAAAAAAAAAAAAAAAAAAACAAACAATTCAAATTGTAATAAATAACTCAATGTCGGCTGCTTAAAATCAAAACAAAAATATTAATATAAAGGAATTCAGTAATTAAAAATAAGTCTAAAGCCGCCTAAAACCAAAGTCAACAATTCGCAAATTTACTTCTGTAATAATTATAACGATCGATGCGCTTTATTAATAGGTGTATGTTCCTTGACTTCCGTGGCCGCCGTCATACGCCGTGGCTCCAAACCGGTCCGAAGTCTCATCAGCCAATGTTTCATAAAAATCAGATAGCTTCATAGATGCGCGAAACGAAACGCCTTACTTGTGGGTACTTGCATTACGAACTCGGTTGGCATTATGACAGCTGCTTGAAGTTGCTCTCGCAATCAGACGTCATTAGTGGTGCGCAGGCGCAAACAGCTGATTGTCGTTGTGTGTTTTTGTTCAATGGAAGGTTGTTTTCGCTGTGTTATTAGCGATTTCAAATGTCAACTGCCAAAAATACTTCCTTAGTCCATCATTAATTAAGGGTGAAATAGTCAATAAACGTGTGATACTTGCAAGTTTTTGTGGCGAAGAGGTTTTCTTTCTTCTCAGGATACAGGTTTTCAGCATCGGTAAGTAAAAGCACCACTTTATTTTGAGGAAAACTTATATAAATAAGCGAGAGTCTAATTTCGGATGTTTCCTGCGCTGGGGTTGCCAGCTTTTTTCGTTAGACAAAATAAAATACATTATGCAAAGGCGGACTTAATTATTTTCTATTTTTAGCGTTTTTTTTGTCGGTTTTTTTTTTTTAATTTTAATTAAAGTTTTATAGTGAAAAACTCCTCATGTCATATTGTTTTCATGTCCTAGTGACATCATTTAATTTATAATAATGATTTTGTTTTGACATTGCTACTCATTATATTTGTTATTCACTAACTTTGAAATAAATTAACGTACTAACTATTTTATGACCATCAGAAAAAGTAAAATTTGCACCCATTTTGAATTTTACATTAAGAAACTTGAAATTTTAGAATTGTGTCTTAATGTTGGCAACATCTGGAGTTTAATAGACTTTCAAGAGAGTTTAAGTGCTGCTTCAACCACATTATAGCAAACAACAACGCCTAGAAGAAGCTTGCTTTGCCAGAAAGGGCACTTTAGTTCTTATAAGAAATACAAGCTTTTGCCCGCGGCTTCGCCCGCGTGGACATCGTGTTTATGACCGTCTTAGAGGGTGAGTGGTGTGCGAGCCGCAAGCGGCTCGCAAGCGTGAACGTGAGTATTCTCAAGATCCTTCAGGAACTGTGTCGGGCTATTTAGTCTATGTCACTTCCCACCCCCTCAACCAATTATGTACATAAAAATCACTTAAATCCGTTGCTCCTTTGCGACGCCGGCGTTCGCGAGCGTGTAAATGAGTTTTTCCCAGATCCCTCGGGAACTATGTCAGGATATGCTACTTAGTAAATAATCTCATTTCCCACACCCTCAACCATCTTTGAGCAAAAAATTACAACAATTCACTGTTCTATATGACCTTGCTGTCGGTGAGTGTGGACGCTATACCATAAACCTGGCAGTTTAGCGTATCTGGTAGATATACTAGAGGGAATGTTCCGTTGCGATGTTAAAGAAATTAACCAAAAAAATTGAATTTTTTTCAGTTCTTTTTCCTGTTCCAGCATCGGACTATGCTATTGTCACGGGATAAAAAGTATACTATGTCCTTTCCAGTGACACAGGCTACCTGCATGCCAAACTTCATCGAGATTGGTCGAGGTGTTGAAGCATGAAAAGGTTACAAAAAACGCATTTACACATTTATAATATTCGTAAGGAAAGTAAGGATAAGGATAAACAGGGTCTGTTCACAGTAAGCTTAATGTAGGGTGTAAAAAATTGGTGTTGGGCCCATTAACTGGGACTTCCACTCAACACACTGAACTCAAACAAGAAACTAAAAAACGGTTGTCTGTAAAGTCGGTTTACTGACGATAGTTGAACGTGACAACGTCATAAGAAAATACTGATGGAATGGTTTCATAATATCGAAAGAATCATTACCTTTATCGCCGCAATTATTTCGTGCGTGCAGCCGGCTCCATCGAAAACGGAACGCCTCACGGAACGCCTCAGAGCGAGGTAACGACGGAACGCCTCAGAGCGAGGTAACGACGCATTTTTTCGTGCGTGCAGCCGGCTCCATTGACGTTATCACGTCAAAAATCGTTTAAAATTATGTAATCCCTTTTTTTAATGGGATTATACTATAAATTTACGACTTGGAATTTTGTACTTTACTTGTGCTGCATCCTGCTTCTAGCCAGATTTTATAATTCCACCCCACTGGTCAGATTGATACAAATGGCCGTATCTCTTGATTGCCTTGATTTAGAAGCTTAAGTTTTTTATACCTACAGGGGGTCAGAGAACTTATAATTTGATATTTAATTCAACTTTCACCCGATTACGAGAAATAAGGTCTTGTCAGACAGACATACGGACGACAAAATGAGTCTATAAGGGTTCCGTTTTTAAGCTATTGCATAGATTTTATCGCAGGCTTTGAGCGCGGGGACCGAATCCAGAAATTCCGTAACGAAGAAAAAAACCTCACGCTCGGTTGCCATGGCAACAATATCGGTTGTCAAAACAAACATATAAGAATGGTTGCCATGGCAACAATATCGGTTGTCAAAACAAACATATAAGAAGATTTGATCATTTTCGGAGAATAATAAAACTCTTTTCATAAACTGTATGTACCTCCATATGACAAAAAAGATTTGATTATTTTCTGAAGACTAAGTATTTACTTTCAAACATATATTGATGGAGCTAAAAAAGTTTTACTTCAGTCGTGTGGTCTAAAGCACACTCGTATTTTTAACTATTGTAAGTATAGCTTTTATCGCGGGCTTTGAGGGGACTGAAAAAAACCAGACACCCCAAAAAAAAATATATTGAGTTCTAAAAAACTTACAGTGCCATCTATCTATCCATCATGATGATGGTGATGGTGGTGGTGATGGTGCTTGCGATGGTGATCGCAATGGTGCTCGTGATAGTGGTCGCGATGGTGGTCGCGATGGTAAATAATTATAATTGCATAAGTTGATAAAAAATGCTATGTAATAGCTTTACCGCGGCAGTCCCCGAGTGCCACACGTCTTTTTTTTCTTTCATGACACGAAAACCTAAAAGTCACAAAACATTTGGAAGTAGAATAAGGAACCTCACCGTGCTGCTGGGTGAATGATTTCAACCGACTTCCAAAAAGGAGGAAGGTTCTTAATTCGACTGTATGTTTTTTTGTGTTTGTTACGCGATATCTTCGCAGACTGTGAACCGATTTTTATGACTATTTTTTTTATTTTATAGAGTAGGCTGTCAAATTAGTTCCATAATCTTTTTTTTAAATCGGTGTCGTGATTTTTAAAATATCAAAAAAAAATCAAAAAAAATTTTAGTTGTTGGGATGGAAGTCGGTTTTTTTTAACATATTCAGCAGTTTCAATTAACGTAATTTCATTTATACACAGGATAAACTATGTTCGTTTCGTTCCCACAACGTAGTGAGTGACTCTGTTTTAAAAGCACTATTAAAAAAATAATCTGTGGATCTAAAATAGAGTCCTCAGAGAATTTAATCAATTTGCGTCTTAGCCTGAATATAAAGTTTAACTTTTTGTCTGAAGAACAGCTGCAACGCACCCTATCTTTAAGGGTCGGCACCTCTTACTGGTGTCGGAGTTCCGTGAAAAAACAATAGCGAACTTTTATAGTTCTAAATAAAATTGTTACCTTTTGCTAGTAAAAAATATGAAGTATAATATCAAAAAGCAAAATTTCACTATAATATTAGCTATTGTGTTCAGACTTCAGTTTGCAAATAATCCATAATGTATGTGACAAAAAATTGCTATTTACTCATTTTTTATAAATTTCTTGAGCATTTTCTGATATGCTCATAAGTTTTATTACAGTGTTCTTTTTTACGTTTTATGTTAAAATTAATTTGTCTCATACCGTGCATTTCAACCTAAGTTTGCGGCGTCCTATTTTGATGACGCATCAATTTTATTGCAATGAATAAAACATAATATTATTTTTACTTTGAGTACGATTGCAACCGCCGAGTGGCGCGCACATAAGGAAGATTCGACAACTGATAACTCTATGTACCAACTAATTAAAATTTTAACTTAACTGTGCATCTTTTGCAACGTGCTCCATCCTCCTGCAACTAACTGCGTATGTCTGGTGGCCATCACACCATACACTTTAACTTGCGATAGGTACCAATTGTATTTTTTTGCTATCTTTTTTTTACGGAACGCTAAACCCAGTTTTAATAGGAGTCCAACCGATGCACTCTAACTTAAAACTGAAACAACTATAAAAGTTAAAAATATATACTCACATACTTCCCCCCTTGCTGATCAATGATCACTGTGTATACTCCTCCACTCTCTAGATCTACGTCACTGATTATGACGTCATCATCAGCCATGATCGCGTAACTTGAGCTGAACACCTCCATCTGCTTGGAAACGCCAGCTCCGATTGTAGCTTCGACATCTTTCCGTCGTTTGTTGAAGAGAGTAATATTGGTGGTGTTAAGGTTGCTCGTGACGAGGAATCTGAAATTTAATAACTTAATCAATAAATTAAAAATTTAAAACCCGACTGCATTACAACTTTACCCCTCTTTTTTGGCCAGTCGGGTAAAAAGGTATCCTTTGTCATTTACAGGATTAAGACGAATCTAGCGACACCTCGCACTCCAAAATCCATCAAGCCGTTTAGGCTACAGAGCATGCCAAAGAAATAAATAAATACATACATACACTCGTTAAAAAATACCTTACTTCTGGCGCATTAATACATACTATAGCGAAGATAAAATAATAATATTTAAAATGGCAGCTATGGATTCGCTACATGACACGTAGAAATTGGATCAATGGCCTAAATGCGGATTATGAACAGAAAATGTTTTGTGGGGTAATTCGGAATATATGCATTTTATACTTTCACTTTTTTATCTCTTTTATAGCTAATTTACCATTTTTATTTATTAAATACATATATTCCGAATTACACCACAAAACATTTTCTTTGTCATGTAGCACATAGCTGCCATTTTAAATCTAATTATTTATTTTCGCTACAATACATAAACTTAAAAAAAGATAACCCTTCTTCTGGCGCAGTGGGGTAAAAATAAATGTATGGGCTTGCTATTTATGTTGCTTTGGTTACGCAGACGACATGGTGCTGGTAAGCCCATCGGTTAGTGCCATATGTACTTTCAGAAAACTTCTGAATTTCTGTGAAGCTTGCACAGTCCCACGGACTTAAGGCTTATGCCGCCGTCAACTACCAACTTTGTAACCACTTTTTACTTAAATTAAGAATTTTTATCGAAATAAAAATTGTTTTGTAATTTACGGGATATGAGGAGTAATTTTGGTTTTTTCAAATTCAATTTTAATACACAGAACTAAAGTAACAAATATTCTAATGCACCCTTTTTTTCTAATTGTAACCGTAGAACTGCTGCAATTTTAATCGAAACATTATAAGTTACGAATTTCCTAAGAAAACAGTATAAAATTAATTTATTTTCTTACTTTTTGGAAACTCTTCTTATTTTATTTGTAATAAATTAAAAACCACAATTTTAGTACGATTCCGCAGCGATTGACGTCACAGCTACGTTGCAGTACGAGGCGACAAGAACTTTATTTCCAAGCTATTTCGTTCTATGTTGTTAATTTTAGGGACGGAGGAGCCTTAACTACAATGTTAAAAAGAGCGACCGCTGATGTTTTGGGCGGGACGTAGGAGTCCTTCCTGTGTTCTGCCAGAGACACTAAGTAGGCTCGCTTTGAATAGAGTTACCCATTTTAAATAGTTGGGCCACTACATCACCGCAGATCTGTTAATAAAGCCACGGTTAAACCTGCGCGTATGTGACGCGGGAGCGTCTATAATGCGAAACTCTTGCGAAACTTTTCATGCACACCTGCGCGACCACGGCGCGAAACTTTCTATAAACATCTCTGGATTAAGGTGCACTTGAAAGAGCTTTTTTATTTTATTTTTTATTTTTACGCAAAGAATTTTTGGTATAGCAGCCCTATAAGTGCATCTCACCCCATCTCTGTACTATCTCCTGCTGTAGTCATCGTAAAATTACAAATAATACACGTACGACACGTCTAACTACAAGTGTTTAAGGGTCCCCAGGAATCTCGAGTTTCCATACAAACATAGTTCAGCTTTAATACAAAAACTACATGCCGGATTAAACGTAACTGCAAATATATTGAATAGACACATACCGATGTTTGTAATTATTAGTTTTCATCGTAGTATATTGAAAAAGCGTCGGTGGCTCAACCGGTAAAGTACAAACTAGTTAAAGCCTTTGTTTAGTAATGTTTCAATATCATCATCATTACAGCTCATATACGTCCCCACCGAGGGGCTCAAGCCTACCCTGAATCAGGGCGATTAGGCCTTAGTCGACCACGCGGGCCCAGTGTGGGTTGGTTGACTTCACACACAACCTTCGAGTTTCTTCGCAGGCGTGTGCAGGTTTCCTCACGATGTTTTCCTTCACCGTTAAAGCAATCGGTAAGTATATGTACGTAAGTTTTTGAAAACTCATTGGTACATTGGCCGTCCAGATTTAACCACGGGACCTCTGGTTAGGAGGACCAAGTTATTTGCGTTGAGCCACCGACGTTTATTCCAATATTAAAATTGACTAAGGATGTGGTTGGGGCTGCCTCGATTCTGAGGCTGAGGCACACGTTGATGACCTTTTTTGCAAATGTAAGGAAAAGAGTTGCCTCCTTGATGCACCCTGGTCGCTGCAGCGCCCACAGTATTCTAGGGGACAGAGTTCATAGCCCTATGGTTAAGCACTGGGTAACTGTCCATCTTGCCCCAAATCGTAAGACTTGGAAACCTTTATCTGCTCCCTGTTACTAATCTACAATTAGTGTGTTTTTATTAACCCATGTTATATGAGTTTATTATGATTCGAAATTAAAATTATTCTATTCTATTCTTTGTAAAGTTTAGCAATTCTTCGATTAAATTTATCGGTCGAAATCCAACCAGCGTCGCCTTAACTCCCTGGAGCAGGTATTGTAGCGAAAACGAGAGATAGTAAGGCTGAAATACCACATAATACGTTGAATTTCGATCAAGGCCTAAAAGTGGAAATAAGGAAAGAAAATATTTAGGGGTAAATCGGAATATATTATAGGAAAAAAGAAATGGTTAAAAAACAATTACAAAAGACAATGGCGGTGATCAATGGTGCTTCCTTAAAAGTATAACGCACAATTTGACTTATTTAAGAAAACAATCTGATATCATAAAAATTCGGTTATGTTCCAGAAAAACGCACCAGTAAAACCCCCCAGCGAAAATATGGTCAAAAGCGGTAAGATACGCAACGATTCAGACTCATGGATAAAACAAAAAACCGGGAGTCTGAAACGCGATATGTGAGTGTACAAAAACCACTCTACCAAAATAAAGGCCAAATGGGGTAAGACAAGGGCAAGATAACTGAAAAAAGTTTAAAAATTGTTGTAATACCTCAAGAAATCTAAACAATACTGCGGAATAGAGTAACGTTGTCACATAAACGTGAACAGGGACCGCCAAAAATTTAAGGAGTACCTCGCAAAGCAAAGAGTAAAAAATATTCCAAACAGTCACTTTCTAAGATATTTCTCCTAAAACCGATATTAAAAAATCTGCAGTCTAGCCATTAACTACTTAAATAAATTCTCTTGGAATAGCACGAGAGAGAGAAAATACACAGGCAAAAACAACACAACAACACGAAAGCAATTAACCAAAAGAGGAATAATGCCATTAAGCCGGGGAAAAAACAGACCCGTGTAAAGAGAAGCAAAAAAATCACGTGCATACAAACAAAAAACTCACGTTTCCAAGAAAACTGCACGGTTAAATTAAGTAAAGGTTCTGAGGAATTAAAATTTAAACCTAAATATCCGGGAATCGGATGCACCCATAAATGTAGCGAAAACGAGAAATAGTCAGGCTGAAATACCTCTATTGTTTCGCCACATAATACGCTGAATTTGGAACCAGGCCTAAAAGTGGAAATAAGGAAAGAAAGTATTTTCAGGGTAAATCGGAATATATTATAGGAAAAAAAGGAATGGTAAAAAACAATTACAAAAGACGACGGCGGTGATGAATGGTGCTTCTTTAAAAATATAACGCACAATTTGACTTATTAAGAAAACAATCAGGTATCATAAAAATTTTCGCTTATGTTCCAGATACACAACGATCGTTGTTATATTCGGATAAACCCCCTACATTACTACAGGCTTATAATTAAGGTCCTAATAACTAAAATATATATTAAAATTGCTTTACCGGAAGTACCCTGAGGTTTAAAAAAATATCCGACTTACTTAAATTTTCTTAAGGAAACATCGTCTCGTAAAATCTTAGATATTTAAAATTTACATAGGTCTACTTAATCGTTGAAATAAAAATGAATGAATGATCTTGAAATACTGGATCTCCTAAGAAACAAGTTAAATGTTTTACCTGAGGAAGAGCGAAACCAAGTAATTCTACAGCAAGATGGTGCTCCGGCCCATAACAGCAGAATCACCACTGCCTATGTTAATAACCATTTCAATACCTGGATCGGTACAAACGGCACAATCAGATGGCCTGCGAGATCACCAGATCTCACCCCTTTAGATTTTTTTTATGGGGATATGTAAAAAATCTAATTTACCAAAATTCCTATGCAACTGTAAACGAGTTAAGAGCTGAGGTGCACAATATGATTATGAATATTCACCACAACTCGATTTTAAAAGTTACTGGAAATGAATAACTTAAAAATATCCAACAAAATGGAGCACATTTCGAGCAACTAATTAGTTAATTTACCCTTTTTTCGTTCAATTAAAAAAGTTTAGATTTCATGGTTTTCCTTTCATTTAATTTACCACGTTTGTTAGAGAGATTTGATCCTTATGATTGACCCTATCGATCGATGCCGTAAAAGTAAAGGGTGTTGTTTTTTCGGATTTTACCCGGGTCGATTCCCGGGTGTGGCAAGCGAATTTTCGAAAATCTGTGAATGCATTTCTGTTTCTTTTTAAAAATAAAGTAATGTTTCCTTTGAGTAAAATTGTCTATCTCCAGTACGTAGAGTGCTTTCCCTCCAGGTGGCGTTCAAAAATTTCACCCTATTTATAATTATTCATCTCACGCAGAGAAACTCCAAGAGTTTCTCTGCGTGATCGTATCACAAACGAGGAGATCCGTAAGAGAACCAAAGTAACCGACATAGCTCTCAGAATTGCTAAACTTAAGTGGCAGTGGGCGGGGCACATTGCTCGTAGAACAGATGGCCGTTGGGAAGTAAAGTTCTCGAGTGGCGACCACGCACCGGAAAGCGTAGTGTAGGCAGGCCTCCCACTCGGTGGATCGATGACCTGGTGAAGGTCGCGGGAAGCCGCTGGATGCGGGCAGCGCAGAACCGGTCGTCGTGGAGATCCTTGAGGGAGGCCTATGTCCAGCAGTGGACTTCCTTCGGCTGATATGATGATATTCATCTAAAATTCCGTTGAATATACCATAAAATTTAAAAGTGATAAATAAAAAGATAAAAATACCATACATCACCAACCGTCTATTTTTCCTAATCCAAAATGTCGAACCTCGCTATTTCAAGTTTTTTCTTATTCTCAAAAAGAACAAATAGTTCAAACAAACAAAAAAGATTCAACTCCAAAGGAGTTTTCATTTTGAGACGAGAAGTTTATCGTCACAGTATCTAACACTGCGACGATACGAATCGATAAAATTAAACTGATAAAATTTAGGGCACGATTGAATGTAAAAAATATAACTATCCGTTTAATTCGGCTATGCCCGGGCTTGGCCAAAGCCTTTGGTCTCCTTTAAAAGATGCCCGCGGTAGGATTCAAACCGCGCAGAGCAAAGTTCCAGAGTGGATTCCGCAACTTTCAATATATTATTTGTGGCCGAGTTAATACAAGATGAAACCAGTTTTTTAGTCTCCAAATAATCCCTTGGATAGCATGGTTATTTATTGTGCCACACGATAACAGACATAGAGTTTTTCAGAGCTTTAAAAAATCATCGATCCCTAATACCTCTAGTAAGTCGTCCTTTGATAATACCTCGCAGGTGATTGCCCGCGTTGTTCAAATGAAAAAAAAAATCTTTCATAGGATTTATTTCTTTGGAAATCAACACTATTAAGAAAATAAATCCTTTCCAAAAAAAAAACAAATCTTCAAAGACGCCGCATTAAATATTTGCTATTATTTTTCAGGACTTTTGATCTCTTCAAAGAAACCGACCTTAGTCACCATGTTTACAAAAAAAGATTTTAAGCTATTGTACAGCTTTTATCGCGGGCTTTGACCGAATCAAGAAATTTCGTAAAAAAAACCTAACACCCGAAAAAAAAAAGAGTTCTAAAACACTTACAGTGCCATCTATCTATCCATCATGTTGATGGTGATGGTAGTGGTGATGGTAGTCGTGATGGTGGTCGTGATGGTGGTTGACAGTGGTCGTGATGGTGGTCGTGATGGTGGTGGTGATGGTGGTCGTGATGGTGGTGGCGACGGTGGTCGCGATGGTGGTCGCGATGGTGATTAATGATGATTTAACTTTCTTAAATTTCTTAGTGTTAATTTATTACATAAACATCCCGCGCCCTAAGGACTATATGGTACTGATAAATACTGCTTATATAAAAAATAAATAAATAATTATAATTGCGTAAGTTGATAAAGAATGCTATGCAATAGCTTTACCGCGGCAGTCCCCGAGTGCCACACGTTTTTTTTTTATTATTTTGTTCTTATTTTTGGTTGATAGGCGAGAACCGATTCGACAGGTACATTATTGAGAAAGTCAAATTAAAAGCTTTCTTATTCAAGGACAATGGTACCAAAACTATTAACTCTTTTTCTGCCAAGTATGCTTGCGTATTCCGCATGTAAGTAGTTTGTATCAGCGTTTCCACACTTTGTTACGAAGACTAACATAAAAAAAACCGGACAAATGCGAGTCGGACTCGCCCACCGAGGGTTCCGTACAAATTTGTAGGTACATATTATATGATAAATCGTAACAGTTCAAACTTTTCTATATACACTAGCTGTTTCCCGCGGCTTCACCCGCGTGGACAACGTTTCTATGACTTTTCGAGGGTGCGCAGTGCGCGAGCCGCAAGCGGCTCGCGAGCGTAAAAAAAAAGAAGCCTATGTAATAATCCAGGTCCTAATCTGTCTACCTACCAAATTTCAGACAGAACCGTTCAGTAGTTTTTGCGTCAAGAAGTAACAAACATACTCACTCACAAACTTTTGCCTTTATAATATTATTTATATATTTATTTACACTTATAGTACACCAAAAACAATTTCGTAAAGCTAATACTTATAGATATTATAATATAGTGTATTTATGTATGAAATATATATTTTTTAAAGGCATAATAAACATTCGGTCCGCAAAATAACTACTTGAGCGGCAAGATTTCATGATTGAGCGGCAGAAAAACATGTCTATAAGCAGCAACTCAACACTGTAGGAAGAGTGTGGTACGGGGAGTTCTAAATGGAAGCGGGAGCGAGCGAAGCGAGCTCGGACTTGCGGAGCACCCCGACTCGGATCCGTTAGGTTCGGAGACTGTGCGGGGAGGCGAGCTTTAGCTCGCCTCCCCGCACAGTCGTAGTGTTAGGTTTAACATGAGAACACAGAAGTAGGAGCCCCGAAGGGGCTCCGTCGACCACTCAACACTGTAGGAAGAGTGTAGTACGGGGATGTTTAAAATAATTACAGCCATCCAGAATGACATAAATTGCTGATTGATTTTGAAATGTTTGCTGACCATGAGTTGCTGACCAATTAGCTATTTCTGCTGACCGATTAGCTATTTCTGCTGACCGATTATATTTTTCTGCTCACAGAAATAACAATATTATGCTAACCATTTAATTGATACCCTTTATGTATTAGTGATATTATAATATAGTGTTGCTAAAAACAATCTCTTCCAGACAACCTTTAGTTACAGGAGAGCACGAAATACTTAGTTAAATATTAGTGTGATATAAAAAAGGATTTTTTTTTATTCTTCGTCATAAATCGAAAACTATACATCATAAAAATAATTTTTAAAAAAATTAAGCTTGTGCCAATGAAGACCTTTCATACGATATCCGACATGACACGGTTAACTCGATTCAAAATTTGGACCGCCGCACCGTTCCTTGCATTGGCCACTACTCTTGCCGCTCACTCTGCATCTTACAGAAAGTGACACCGATAATTCGAGTCTTGTTTTCTTTTACGTACTTTTGTTTTATTCACAATTTGTAAACCCTTGACAACATCTCACCTGGTGGTAAGTGACGATATTACCGAAGATGGAAGCGGGCTTACCAATATTTCCCAACGCAATGGGGACCTGGCTATCTTATCTTCATACCGGAACACACCAATGATATCAACATTGATATTTGGCGGCAAGACTTAGTATAAGATAGTGGTAGCTAGCCAGGCGGACTTAGAAAATGCCCTACCACCAACTAAACCGAGTCTTACAATTGACCCCGCTGGGAATCGAACCCACGACCTCCTGAGTAAAGCCAGTGAACTTTGCCTCTGAGCTGCGGAGGCGGTTAAAACTTTAAATAAATGATACTACTTTTTTATTTAACGTAGCTAATTCCGCCATCGATTTTTCCCAACTAATATCTAACTAAGATCTGCCTACGCACCAACTAACTCCATTTTAGAGAGCGTTCACTTCTGCAAGTGCCATTCGCTCGTACTAACTACAGGAAAAACTCGTTCTTATCACGAGTACTCAAAACTTATAATGGGGTGTCTACTGATAATGATTTTGACCTCTTTTGCTCCAGCGTCACAACAGCTCGAAGGTTGCTGGCTTCTGAATTCTTTAATAGTTAATGAAAACGCCTTTTAATGTTGTAGTTTTTACATACCTACACAATTAAGTGGATGTTCTCCGTTGCTTTTCTTTTATTCTCTTTTTTTATACTTTTTAATATACATATTAAAAAAAATAGTATGTACCTATCGGCGGAGACTTATACATAGCACTGTATTTATTTATAAGTTTTATATACTATCAATATTTTGCTGTTAGTCTTCCTAAAATAAATAAATTAAATAATAATAATATGAGTATATTTTTTATGATTTAATTACAAATTTATAGTTATCTCATTTTTCCCTATAATTGTAAAATAAGACGGTATTACTTGCCAAATTTCATAGTTCTAGATCAACGGAAAACACCCTGTGAAATTTAATTCCCTTGAGAATGTCGAAATGTACGTTTTTTGAGGCATAAACGATACGGCTTTTTTTACGCTAATTTATAAGTTTGAATTTTTCACAGCTTCAAAGGACTATAGACCGGAGTATATGGTTTTAATTTCAACTCGATACCTTTACCAGTTTCCGAGATTAAGGGTCTTGACAGACAGACGTACGGACAACAAAGTGATCCTATAAGGGTTCCGTTTTTTCCTTTTGAGGTACGGAACCCTAAAAACCAAAAAAGTGCGAGTCTGATTAGAGCGGTAAGGTCTCGTTATTCTGTACCACAACGCACGTAGCTTACGAGTACTTCTTTTATAAATTTTAATTACTTACAAGCTTTTATTCTTAGAGCAATAAGAGCTTTAATTCTACTTCATAACTAGTTTATTTATTACTTTATTTAATTAGTCCGGATCAAATCTCGCAAACGATTTTAGAGTGATTTCGAGCTTTAGCTCAACTTCAGACCAAATTTAAATTTGGTACAAAGCCGTGTTCCCGATGACAATGGAGCTTCTTAGTATTTTAAAGTTAATCTGATGATTAATTTGGAGGATCGTAAAAAATACAGTCATCATCATCATATCAGTCGAAAGACATCCACTGCTGGACAAAGGCCTCCCCCAAGGATTTCCACGATGGCCGGTCCTGCGCTGCCCGCATTCAGTGGAAACACAATGCTTTATCTTGTTTCAATTTGGAAACGTGCATTTATTTCCACATTTGGCACACTGAACATTTGTCATTTACAAGTATAAGAATTCTCGTCAATTAAAAACTGTACCTAAAAGATTTTAGGTTTTTCTGTTAATTATAAAGGATGTTTAGTGCATCTTGTGCCAAATTGAATTGGGCAGTAGGAGAGGTCAGTAGTTATCCCTTCAGCCCTCATAATCTATCCTATGCCTTACGGAATTTTTTTAAATCAATTTTTTGATATTTTTTAAAGAAAGTCCAAAATCCTGCATTTAGGTTTGAATTTAAAAAAAACTATTGGGTGTAGCCCCAAAGTTTTAATTTTGTTTTGATATAAACTGTAGTATGGCGCTAGTAAACAGTTACTGGCAGTTACCATTTAGTTTTTTTTTTATTAAATCTCAAAGTTTTCGGATGAGGTAAAGATGAACTTAAAATTAAATTTTACATGAGTATGAAAAAACTAAAGCGATCGGAATCTCTAACTTTCTTCCAAACTTCTCTATTCTATTCTTTTTTCAACGGTATCCCACATGCCATAAAAGAACTTCACTAACGCAAAATTTGTGCATCGGGCTAAATCAAGCTGATATTCAAAATTCAGGTTAAACCATTTTTTGCGTAAATAACACGTGTAGACACGTTAAAACTGTTATCTCACCTTTGTAAAATGAAATCTGTCATACGAGTATATCTCTGTCTTTAATGGAAATATACTTAAAATTTAAGATAAAAACATAGTAACGTGTATAAATGGTTTGTGTTTGTGTGTTTGTGTGTGTGTGTGTGTGTGAGTGTGTGCGTGTGTATGTGTGAGTGTGTGCGAGAGAGAGAGAGAGAGTGTAACTGTGCCTATTCCACTAAGGCCTAATCGCCCTGATTCAGGGTAGGCTCGAGCCCCTCGGTGGGGACGCATATGAGCTGTAATGATGATTCCCGACGAAGACAAATGCAAAAACACAAAAATCATAAAAGAATTGGTCCAGCCGTTCTCGAGTTATAAATGATGTAACTAACACAACTTTATTTTTTATATATATATATATAGATAGATGAACAGACGTAAACGCCAATTATTATCGTCGGCTGTTCCCCAGGACCCAGCAGTACTCGCAGTAGTATATGCGGACCCGTCGCTACGATTGCGATACAATGGGAGAGAGAGAGAGGTTATAAAGAGAAGCAACCATACTATCAAGTGCACTTATTTTTGATCCTTGGCACCCTTTGGCAGTGGAACCTTAAAAACGACACAACTTCGTACGGCGACGACGTACTACGCGTACTACGCGTACTACGCGTGCTACGCTTGTTCGTAGCAAGGCAGGCGTAGCCATCGCGTCGTAACTTTGTTTACGGAAATAAACTAGATTAGATTAAAATTATATTGGTGTTTATATACAGGGTGTAACAAAATTGGTGTAGGTCCCGTTAACTGGGGCTATTATATTTAACAATCTTCCCCACAATCTGTACTAGTATTTTAATTCTATACATTTTCATTTAAAATGTAGCCAAGACGAGAGCATATGGCTCCATTGTCAAAAAGTTATCAGATCTCATGTCGAGTCAAGCTTCTAGCTCATCATCATCATATCAGCCGAAGGACGTCCACTGCTGGACATAGGCCTCCCCCAAGGATCTCCACGATGACCGGTTCTGCGCTGCCCGCATCCAGCGGCTTCCCGCGACCTTCACCAGGTCATCGGTCCAACGAGTGGGAGGCCTGCCTACACTACGCTTTCCGGTGGGTGGTCATCCTAGCCCTAGATCTTCTAGCTCAACACGCCCTAATTCTACAAGCCCTAACTTCACAAACACTATACCTTACTCAAAATATGTGGCGCTTCGATACTACAACTATTGTATGTATGACAAAAAAGTAATGACCAGTAAGTATTTTTTTACCTTACGGCCATACAACGATGCGAAAGTTTGCGTGTGTGTGTGTGTTTGTTACCTTTTCACCTCTTAAACAGCTAGACATCATTATCATCATCATCATATTAGCCGAAAGACGTCTCCTGCTGGACAAAAGCCTCCCCCAAGGATTCCCACGACGACTGCTCCTGCGCTGCCCGCATCCAGCGGCTTTCTGCGATCCTCACCATTTCTTCGGTCCAACGTGTGGGAGGTCTGCCTACGCTACGTCTTCCGATCCCCGGCCGCCACTCGAGAACTTTACTGCCCCAACTTCTACGAGCTATGTGCTCAGGCCAATGCCACTTAAGTTTAGCAACTCTGATAACTATGTCGGTTACTTTGGTTCTACTACGGATCTCCTCGTTTCTGATTCGATCACGCAGAGAAACTCCGAGCATAGCACGCTCCATTGCCCTTTGGGTGACCTTGGGCCTTCTTAAGAGGCCCACAGTAAGCGACCATGTCTCAGTTCCGTATGTCATCCATCAATGGCAACACACACTTTATAATAAATTGTACAGCCACGGTGTGCATACTTTCTCGCGAAGCCTTCACCGTCTGTCGTAGTCGGGCAAAGACACATCTACAATAAACATTACACTTACTTAGTAGCAAAGAATAAAGCTAGGTATATCGGCTTGATGAAAAAATACAAATAATTTGGGATTGTATGGGAGGTACCTTACTCAGATTTTTTCCTCGAAAAATTAAGTACCCAATGCAGCAATTCCGGCACCGGACGTACGTACAGACACACACACACACAACACACACACACACACACACACACACACATCCATACGCTTTTTTTTTGTAGACTCTATTAGTGTAAGACAATCGATCACCATGAAAATCACAACTTTAATTATTTTTTTGTCATAACAATACCTTTTTCACTACTTTGTCGCCCGAAAGTAAAAATACCAATAAAGAAAATAACAAAGCAATCACTTACCTAACTACAGGAAAACCCGATTTGCTCTTATCTAATATGTCTTCAAAACGATAAGTATCATTCCCTGAAACGTAGAAAGATACCGCTCTATTTTCCTCCAATATGAACATCTCCTCTCTCGCTTGCACGCAGCTCCCTTCCATATACATGGTGAAGTTTACAAAATCTCTGGCTTTTACATCCTTTTTGGTGAAGTGCGAAAGACTTGGCATAAAATACGATACGTTTTCGTGGCTGTATAAGGAGACGGGACAAGGGTTCCCATTAAAAATACGCAGTTGACTGTAACCAGCACTTGGTAGCTGTGGGTATGTGGTCTGGAACATAAAATGTACTAGGTAGAATCTTGTATAAACATTAATTAATTACTTAATACTACTAATATAAGATGCGTCGGTGGTGTAACGGTTAGGACCATTAACCGCCTTCGTGGCGTAATGGTTAGACCATTCGCTTCACACCAGGAGGTCGCGGGTTCGATTCCCGGTGGGGTCAACTTGTAAGACTCGGTTTGGTTGGTGGTAGGGCATTTTCTAAGCCCGCCTGGCTAGTTACTACCATCTTCTTGCCGCTAAACATCAGTGTTAACAACATTGATATTGTGTTCCGGCTTGAAGATAAGATAGCCAGTTCTCCATTGCGTTGGGGAACCTTGGTAAGCCCACTTCCATCTTCGGCATCATCGTCACTTACCTTCATGTGAGATGATGCCAAGGGCTTACCAATTGTAAATTTTAAAAAAAAGACCGCTCCGGTAGGTCATGGTTCGCATCCTGCCACGTATCAATGTGTTTTCGAATTTTTGAAAAAGTTTTTTCGTATTTTGTAACTATAAATTTGTAATCAAATCTTTTTGCTTGTATTATTTGCACCTGGCTGGTTATAATAAAATTAAATAAGTGAATTTATACTTCAAGCAATCGGTAAGTATATGTACGTAAGTTTCGAAAAACTCATTGGCTCATTAGCCCTCCGGATTTGAACCCGGGACCTCTGGTTAGGAGGACTGCGTCGTTACCGGTTGAGCCACCGACGCTAATTCAGTTACCGATTCATTTATCGGAAAAAATTGCATAAGCAAAACCTCAGTAGTGTTACAAGACTTACTCAACGGTATACCACAAGATAGGGTACGCGAACAAACAAAATATTAGGTCTTTGCCTATGAAATTGCCAATTGTATAAAAAAGTTTAAATATGAAAATTTATATTAGGAACAATAGCAAAACAAAATATGTTTCCAAAGTAGCATTAGACTATTAGACATTAAATGGTGGTAAACATATGCCTATTGTTTCGATAATTTGAGAGCACGCGCGGTACGCCACCATGAAGTCGGGGTTTTTAACCTGAAAAATCGCCTTTATTGAGGCAAAAAAAACAATTTTTAATTTTTAAGCTCTAGAGTTATCGCGGCAGTTTCTTCGTTACTAATCCCATGTTTAGGAATATCGCGCATAAGATTCCGTTACTTTCAGGAAAATTCAAGAAAATTAACTAGTCTAAAAAATTGCCCCATCTGATCACTAAGAAAACGCCTTTGTTCATTTGTTGTTGTACATCATCATCATCATCATATCAGCCGAAGGAAGTCCACTGCTGGACATAGGCCTCCCCCAAGGATCTCCACGACGACCGGTTCTGCGCTGCCCGCATCCAGCGGCTTCCCGCGACCTTCACCAGGTCATCGGTCCACCGAGTGGGAGGCCTGCCTACACTACGCTTTCCGGTGCGTGGTCGCCACTCGAGAACTTTACTGCCCCAACGGCCATCTGTTCTACGAGCAATGTGCCCCGCCCACTGCCACTTAAGTTTAGCAATTCTGAGAGCTATGTCGGTCACTTTGGTTCTCTTACGGATTTCCTCGTTTCTGATTCGATCACGCAGAGAAACTCCGAGCATAGCACGCTCCATTGCCCTTTGGGTGACCTTGAGCCTTCATATGAGGCCCATAGTAAGCGACCATGTCTCAGTTCCGTACGTCATCACTGGCAACACACATTGGTCGAAGACCTTGGTACATAGCTCAGGGGATTGGAACATGAAAGACATGCCACTAGTTACTAATAAAATACCATAAGTAGTGTCACCATAAGGTCAATAATAAAAAACAATAACTTTTTTTATTATCAATAAAAATTGACATTGAACTTCAAAAACTGAATCGGCAATTTCATAGTAGGTAAAGCCCTTATATCACCCTAATTTATATTATCAGAGAGGTTGCTCTGTTGGAATCCATAATTTGCCGCTATTCAGCGAATAAGAAGTCAATATCATTGTCATCATCATCATCATATCAGCCGAAGGACGTCCACTGCTGGACATAGGCCTCCCCCAAGGATTTCCACGACAACCGGTTCTGCGCTGCCCGTATGCAGCGGCTTCCCGCGACCTTCACCAGGTCATCGATCCACCGAGTGGGAGGCCTGCCTACGCTACGCTTTCCGGTTCGCGGTCGCCACTCGAGAACTTTACTGTCCCAACGGCCATCCGTGTTACAAGCTACAATATCATATCATTGTGATACATAGAATTTGACTGTCAGCACCACATGGTGGACACTGGACAGCTTCAGAGAACTCACCTTGAGGTAAATCTCGACTGTAGCCGAGGCTATGAAGGCCACACCGGCCAAAATACCCCCCAGAGTCAACTTGTGGAGGGGGTTCTTTAGTGTGCCGTATCTTTCCAAGAAGGGGTATACGTACTGGAACAATAATGTCACAATTAGTTTTTAAAAGCATGTACCTTTTTTGATAGTAAATATTCAAATAAAGTCTTAACTAAGCCATTTACCAAGCATTTACCTAAACTTTCTATGAAGATTAATGTTTTTAAGTAAATAAGTTTGTATGTAAGGTTGGATATAAGAGGTAATCTCCGCAACTACCGTTACATTTAGTTTTTAAAAGCAAGTAACATCTTTGATAGTAGATATTTAAGTAAAGTCTTAATCCATTTACTAAACCATTCATCTAAAGTGTTTTTAAGCATGTAAGTTTGTATTTAAGGGTTGTGTGTAAGAGGTCACCCCCGCAACTACTCATCCTATTTCCAAATTTCTTAAACCAATATTTGGAATGCATACAAAAAATAATAAAAATTATTTTTTTTTTGTTCTCCTCCTTTACTTAAGCTCTGTGCCAAATTTGAACGAAATTAGTACAGTAGTTTAAAACTGAAAGAGTAACAAGCGGATAGACACACTTCCAGATGCGTTACTATTAAAACTGTAAAAAATATTTCTTTGCACAAGTCACAAAGCAGTTTTTTTTTTCAAGATTACTTTCACTTTCAATCTTGAGAAAATCAAGGGATATTGTCTTTTAACTAGCTGTTGCCCGCGACTTAAAAGTAGTTTTTATGTTAATCAAGGTCCTAGTCTGTCTACTTACCAAACTTTCTTTAAACAAATCTCATCCAAATCCGTCTAGCTGTTTAGATGTAAAGAGGTAACAAACACACGCACACACGTTTTTATGACTGTATTTGAGGGTGAGTGGTGCGCGGGCGTGGACACGAGTTTTATCTAGATCCCTCAGGAACGATATCGGGCTATTCTCATTAGCAGTCTATGTCACTTCCCACTCCAACAACTAATTCTATACAAAAAATCACTTCAATCCGTTGCTCCGTTGCGACGCCTACGTGCGCGAGCGTGGAAATGAGTTTTCTCAAGATCCCTCGGAAACTATGTCAGGATAATTATGCTTATTAGTAAATTATATTATATTCCACTTCTTCAACCATCTCTGTGCAAAAAATCACAACAATTCGATGTTCCGTTGCGATGATAAAGAAAGTAACCAAAAAGAATATTAAGAGTATTTTTTCTGTTTAGCCTGGTGACAGACGGACATACAGACAGACAGACAGACAGACGGACGGACAGCAGAGTCTTAGTATTTTTTACCCTTTGGGTACGAAACCCTAAAAAAGAATATTTTTAAGTTCCCTCAGGAACTGCATCGGACTATGCTATTTTCATGGAATAAAAAGTAGCATTTGTCCTTTCTAAAAACACAGTCTACCTACTGCCTACATGCTAAATTTCATCAAGATTGTTCGAGATGTTGAAGCGTTTGTTTGTTACCACAAACAAACAAACACATTTTCACATTTACAATATCAGTAAGGATTATTTGTCGGATAGAAGATATCGCAGCTACTGACTTAAGTTTTATCTTGACATACCGCTAGTAACCGATTGCTTTAACGGTGAAGGAAAACATCGTGAGGAAACCTGCACACGCCTGCGGAGAAACTCGCAGGTTGCGTGTGAAGTCGACCAACCCGCACTGCGCCCACGTGGTCGACTAAGGCCCAATCGCCCTAATTCAGGGTAGGCTCGAGCCCCTCGGTGGGGACGTATATGAACTGATATGATGATGATGACCGCTAGTAACAGGAAAACCGTTTGTTACAATAAACTAACGATATCTAAGTTTCCTCAGTCATAAATCTTATTTCGCAAAAAAAATCGGAGCGTTAGTGGCGTAATGGCTAGGGCCGCCGCCTCAAGTACTGGTCGTGGTTTGAATCCTGCCACGTACCAATGTGATTTTGACTTTCGATTTCATATGTACGTTTATCCAACGCTCCTACGGTGAAAGAAAACATCGTGAGGAAACCTGCACACGCCTGCGGAGAAAATCGCAGGTTGCGTGTGAAGCCGACCAACCCGCACTGGGCTCGCATGGTCGATATTTCGAAGATATGTATGTAGTTCAAAGCACAGAGAAAAACATCCAAACCAAATAAAAAATATTTAATCTCTGATCAAATACACTTGGTAGGATAATTTATTATTATAAGCTCTAGCATGTTGGTTTCTTCGCGTGAAGTTGTGTCGTGAAGTAGGTTTTTTCCCTACTGCCCAAAAACGAGGTGTATGTATTTCAGTATGTCTATGTATTTGGCTAAGCTTATAGCCTAAACGGCTTGATGGATTTTGGACTGCGAGGTGTCGTTAGATTCGTCTTAATCTCGTGAGTGACATAGGATACATTTTTAGCTGACGTCCCAAAAAAGAGGGACTATGTTTTATGCAGTCGGATGTTTAATATTTAGTAAAATTGGTTAGATTATCTTTATTTTTCAACCGACTTCAAAAAGGAGGAGGTTCTCAATTCGACTGTATGTTTTTTTTTGTATGTTTGTTACGCGATATCTCCGCCGATTGTGAACCGATTTTCAAAATTCTTCTTTTATTCGAAAGAGTATACTCCCGAGGGGGTCCCATTGTCACCAAGTCAGGATATGATGATGGGATCCCAGGGAAATCGAGAACAACCCTCAAATTTTATAGGCACATATTACGTGTTGCATGTATTTCCTAAAACTATTCAAGTTTTGGCGTCTGTTAGTCATCATCTCATGTTGATGAGCTGATGAAGGAAGGTACAACTCCTTAGCGGTTAGGAGTTGGAGGATAATTCTTCAAATATTTTGCGTAGATACGTAGGTAAGTATAGACCGATAGTTGTATTCTTTCAGGTTATTCAGATGAGCTGATGATGGAAGATTTAACTCCTTAACTTTCATGCTGTTGAGATGATGATGGAGGCTACAGGAATCTGTATCTGTTATGTGAAACACATGCATTATTACAACAGATACTGTTAATGAAACACATGCTTTATGATTTGATGGTTCCTATTGGCGAGTGGGTGATTGGGTATAACGTTGTTAGATAGATCACTAAAAATAAATAAAATTAAAATAAAAGTTTAAAAAACTTAAAAACCGACTTCAAAATGAATATCACTCAAAAGTATGAAATAATATTATTAAACTTAGATACACGACATTAACCAACAATAACTAAATCAAAGGTGGATACGAATTAAATTAGGGGCCTAAAATTTGATATTGATACATTTGATACGTAAGTAGCTTTGTGCTGGAACCGACCTCAAAAATAAATTTAGGCCCCTAATTTAATACATACCCACCTTAGATTTCGTTATTGTTGGTCAATGTCGTGTATCTAAGTATAATAATATTATTTCATACTTTTGAGTGAATTTCATTTTGAAGTAGGTTTTTAAGTTTTTGATCTTTTATTTTTTTCTAAATAGCGGTAGGAGCTGATAAGACAGGAGGCCGCCTAAACTCAATTTAACTGTACCTAACCGGGAAGCTTCACAATATCTTCACGTATCAAATGCCGCGGTCTAAAGGTCTTCGACCAGTGTGTGTTGCCAGGGATGATAGTCGCTTACTATGGGCAAAGTATATATATTAGTACTAACATACACAATGGACACTCACTGCCACTCTCTAGATTGCATCCTCAACCCCTCGTCACCCAGATTGATACAGATTGGTTAAAGTTTGGATGTCGAACGTATAGGATTTCGCCGCCATTTTGTTTGTTCCATCTTTCCTTTTTTGAAATGTCATTTCTGGTCTGTTGTATGAAGTGTCCAGGGTGTGCTATGGGCCTCATAAGAAGGCCTCAAAAGGGCAATGGAGCTTGCTATGCTTGAGTCTCCCTCCCTACGTGGTCGAATCAGAAATGAGGAGAACCAAAATAATCGATATAGCCCTCAGAATCGCTAAACTTAAGTGGCAGTGGGCGGGGCACACAGCTTGTAGAACAGATGGCGGTTGGGGCAGTAAAGTTGTCAAGTGGCGAGCGCGCACCGGAAGACGTAGCGTAGGCACACCTTGGTGTGTCGGCGATCTTGTTAAAGTTGCGGGAGCGCAGGGTCGGTCGTTGTGAAAATCCTTGGGGAGACTTTTGCCCAACAGTGGACGTCTCTTGCCTGATATGACTAACTAACATCTAGAAATATTGTAGAATATGGGCAGCTATTAGTAAAGTGGTTACGATGGAAGGATGGACGGATGGATGGATGGACGGACAGACGGACATATAAAACGTAGGTAGTATTTTAGGTAGCGAGAAGTGAAGCGATGAGCTGTAAGGTTAACTTTTCATACAACGTGTGAGCTGAGCGAGCGAAGCTAGCGTGACACGACAGGGGTTGGCGAAGTGCCAAATCCAACTTCGCTCGTTGCCCTGGGTTTCCATTGAAAATGATTTAAACCTACTTTCAAAAACGAGAAGGTTCACAATTAGACTGTACGTTGTTTTTTTTGGTTTGTTACGCGATATCTTCGCAGATTTTGGACCGATTTTCATCATACTTTTCTAGTATATCCTCCAAAAATGATCTGAGACTAATTGTATCAAAATCGGTGTAGAACTCAAAAACCATATATCATCATCATCATATCAGCCGACGGACGTCCACTGCTGGACATAGATCTCCCTCATGGATTTCCATGACGACCGGTTCTGCGCTGCCCGCATCCAGCGGCTTCCCGCGACCTTCACAAGGTCATTGGTCCACGGAGTGGGAGGCCTGCCTACGCTACGTTTTCCGGTGCGCAGTTGCCACTCGAGAACTGTTCTACGAGCTAGGTCCCCCGCCAACTGCCACTTAAGTTTAGCAATTCTGAGAGCTTTTTTGAAAATTTTACAAAATTATTTAATAAACAGATATAATAATACAAAATTGTACTAAGTTGTTGTGATTCAAGTTGGTTTTTAACGTGTTTATCATCTCCAATCATTAATTTTACTTCTTATTTAAAAATAGCCCATTATTGGTTATACTACTGCCTACATTTACCGCCCAATCCATTATTACATGGACACACAGAAAAACATTTAATGGGAGGATCAAAAATAAATCGAAAGGACGGTCGAAAGAGCAACTGATCTCTTTGAGATCGAAGATCCCAAAAGCCTATTATTGCTCAGACTTAATAGTAACTCTGTGTATTATACAGAGTGGGAAGGAGTATACCGATAGATTTTAACTATGGATTCCTAGTCGTGTTACGAGTAAATAAATTTATATAAACTAAGTTATTTAATTCCGTTATACTCGAGGGACAAACGCCTAAGGCATGGCACAGAAGTGTGGTCGTGCTTTTCTTCAAAAAGGGCGACAACACTCTGCTGAAGAACTACAGACCCATCTCACTTCTGAGCCATGTCTACAAGCTGTTTTCGAGAGTCATTACGAATCGTCTCGCACGCAGGTTTGACGACTTCCAGCCTCCCGAACAAGCCGGTGTCCGAAAAGGCTTTAGTACCATAGACCACATACATACGCTGCGGCAGATTATACAGAAGACCGAAGAGTACAATCAGCCACTATGCTTGGCGTTTGTGGACTATGAGAAGGCCTTTGATTCAGTCGAAACTTGGGCTGTGCTACAGTCTCTCCAGCGGTGCCAAATTGACCATCGATACATCGAGGTGTTGAAGTGTCTGTATGAAAACGCCACCATGTCGGTTCGCCTCCAGGACCAGAACTCGAAACCTATCCAGTTGCAGCGAAGGGTGAGACAAGGAGACGTTATATCTCCGAAACTGTTCACCGCCGCCCTGGAAGATGTTTTTAAGCTTCTGGACTGGTGTGGACTCGGCATCAATATCAACGGCGAGTACATATCCCACCTCCGATTCGCTGACGATATCGTGGTCATGGCTGAGACTATGGAAGACCTAAGCACAATGCTCGATGGCCTCAGTAAGGTCTCTCAACAAGTGGGTCTTAAAATGAACATGGACAAGACGAAAATAATGTTAAATGTCCGTGTCGCACCCACTCCTCTAAAGGTTGGAGACTCGACACTGGAAGTTGTTGACGAATATGTATACCTGGGACAAACAATCCAGCTAGGTAGTTCCAACTTCAAGAAAGAGATCAATCGACGAATCCAACTCGGCTGGGCAGCGTTCGGGAAGCTTCGCAATATCTTCACGTCCCAAATACCGCAGTGTCTCAAGACTAAGGTCTTTGACCAGTGTGTGTTGCCAGTGATGACTTACGGAACTGAGACATGGTCGCTTACTATGGGCCTCATAAGAAGGCTCAAGGTCACCCAAAGGGCAATGGAGCGTGCTATGCTCGGAGTTTCTCTGCGTGATCGAATCAGAAACGAGGAGATCCGCAGGAGAACTAAAGTAACCGACATAGCTCACAGAATCGCTAAACGGAAGTGGCAGTGGGCAGGGCACATAGCTCGTAGAACAGATGGCCGATGGGGCAGTAAAGTTCTCGAGTGGCGACCGCGCACCGGAAAACGTAGCGTAGGCAGGCCTCCCACGCGGTGGACCGATGACCTGGTGAAGGTCGCGGGAAGCCGATGGATGCGGGCAGCGCAGGACCGGTCGTCGTGGAAATCCTTGGGGGAGGCCTTTGTCCAGCAGTGGACGATTTGTGGCTGATATGATGATGATGATAAGTCTAAAACTGCCTCATTAATTTATTTAATTTCTGGAACAAAAAATCAATTAACGACAGTAATCCCTTTTGAACTTAGCCTTAGTCTAAATAGTGAAAAAGAAAACTTCACACTTTAGGAACGACACCGACAACATACGATAAACGACAAGTGGAGTATGCTGTACGACGTCAGTATGACACTTGATTATTAAGAGCTCAAGACAGCAAACGTCAGATAAACATCTGATATTATTAAGGCGTGTTACCCTTGACATTTTTTAACTTGTGAATTACTGAATATCTCGAGAATTAGGCTTTATCCAGCAATTCTTTTATAACTTTTTTGTCCAAATAGGCACTAGAATCCTCCTTACCACCCTGTAGATCCTATTCTAGATTAAAAACTCTTATAATAAGGCTGGCTGGATGTTTGTTTGCTATAGTTTAGTTAAGGATAGAAGCAGAACGTAAATTTTTTTTTGAGATTTTATGTACAACACTATTCTTGACCCGAGAGATCCTTCAAAATGTTATGTTAGGTAATACATTTTTTTTTAATCAGCTTCTACATATATTACGGAACTCATTTTACAACCACTGAATTACTACTACTTCGTATTTACAACTTCGTTGAAATCGATAAAAGATTTTGTGCTGTTTGATTTTTGAATTTGATTTTGAAATTTTTGGTTTTCGGCACAGGTCCAGAACAAAAATGTTATTTTTTAAAAATCACATTACTTTTTTTAAAAAAAACTTTGACACTTTATAAAATATGTTTTGAACAAAAATTGTTCAGTTTCGTGAGTTGTACATAATATGTATAACTAATTAGTCATTCATATGGTAAAGCTCTCTTCATAAATTCTCTATTTTAATTAACAGTTTGTTTAACAAAGTTGGAGTATACTGACATCATTAAAATCTAACTGCCAAAAGCCCGCCAAGTTGAGAGTTGTGGGTTCGTTTCTGGTGACGTCATATTTTGTTTTGTTACTGGGTGTATCATCCCATCAGCTGGAAGACATTCACATCTGAAAATAGGCATCGCCAAGAACGACAAGTCCTTCACTGCCCGCATCAAGTGGTTCAGCGCAAGCTTCACCCAGTCATCGGTAAACTTTGGGAAGCCTTAATGCGCTTCATCTTCCTGTTCTCTTACTAGAACTTTACTATCCCAAGGACCGTCCATTCTACGAATTATAATGTACCCCGCCTACTGCCCCTCTGTAGTTATTGTAGCTGTATCTTTATAAACATTTTTAACAATATTCAGAAAAATAGTTATACGTTTATCTGACGCTCCTACGGTGAAGGAAAACATCGTGAGGAAACCTGCACACGCCTGCGAAGAAATTCGAAGGTTGTGTGTGAAGTCGACCAACCCGCACTGGGCTGGCGTGGTCGAATTAAGGCCCGATCGCCCTAATTCAGGGTAGGCCCTCGGTGGGGACGTAAATGAGCTGATGTGAACTACCTAGCCAAAAACTCAGAAACTTCATAGAAGGAACTTGTAAGAATTTCTTAAAGATAGTCCATTGCATCTCCTTAAGTACACCTATTGCCCGTGCGTCGTAGAAAAAGGCAAATTTTAAATAGTAGCGGCTCGTCTTTGGAACGCCTCCTGCATTGATTCATAATTTCGACTTTGGGACCTAACGCTGGTTGCGCGTGTTACTCGCAGTTTCTGGCTATTATTCTGCGAGCGTGTGTATCTTAAATTTTAAACAGTTTTAAATAAATAATTGAAAACGCTAAACACGTTAAAAAACCGACTTCCATCGCAACAACTTAGTACAATTTTGCATTATTATTTTTTATTTTTGTTAATTTTCTAATAAAGTACTACACCGATTTTGATAAAATTTATAAATAACCACACGGAAAGCACTAACTTTCAAATAAAAAAAGAATCATCAAAATCAGTTTACCCAGTCAAAAGTTCTGAGGTAACAAACATTTAAAAAATACAGTCGAATTTAGAACCTCGTCCTTTTTGAAAGTCGGTTCAAAGTCATTAAAACGATGAAATAAAACGAAAGTTTATATTTTTTTGTTTTCAATTTAGGTTTCAGCTACGACCTCCAGCCGCCAGGACCTGCAGGAGTCGAACAGTACTCACTCTTTGCGATATTGGTATAATGATGAGGATGAATGTCGGCGCTACGACTTGCATCTGATCTGGTTTGATGGTGAGGAATCCCAGTCTACCGTCCATCTTGGTCGCTTGCAATGTCCAACGGGAACCCTGAAAAAATCACACAGATAAGTTATTAAATCATAATCATCATCATCATATCAGCTGAAGGAAGTCCACTGCTGGACATAGGCCTCCCCCAAGGATTTCCATGACGACCGGTTCTGCGCTGCCCGCATTCAGCGGCTTCCGGCGACCTTCACCAGGTCATCGGACAACCGAGTGGGAGGCCCACAGAGCAGAACCAATAGGGGAGGCCTGCCTACGCTACGTTGCCACTCGAGAACTTTACTACCCCAACGACCATCCGTTTTACGAGCTATGTGCCCCTCCCACTGCCACTTAAGTTTAGCTATTCTGAGAGTTATGTCGGTTACTTTGGTTCTCCTACGGATCTCCTCGTTTCTGATTTGATCACGCAGAGAAACTCCGAACATGGCACGCTTCATTGCCTTTTGGGTGAACTTGAGCCGTATTATAAGGCCCATAGTAAGCGACCATGTCTCGTGTTCGTATTACTGGCAACACACACTGGTCGAAGACCTTGGTCATAAGAAACTGCGGTATCTGGGACGTAAAGATATTGCGAAGCTTCCTGAACGCTACCCAGCCGAGTTGGATTCGACGATTGATCTCTTTCTCGTAGTTGGACCTAACTAACTGGACTGTTTGTCCCAGGTACACATATTCGGGAAGTTATTAAATAGTGAGAGTTAAAGTCACTAAAATATTAAGTGAATTAAATTGTGAGTGGGAGCGTCGGTGGCTGAACCGGTAACGACTCGGTCCTCCTAACCAGAGGTGCCGCGTTCAAATCCGGACGGCCAATGTACCAATGAGTTTTTCGAAACTTACGTACATATACTCACCGATTGCTTTAACGGTGAAGGAAAACATCGTGAGGAAACCTGCACACACCTGCGAAGAAACTCGAAGGTTGTGTGTGAAGTCGACCAACCCACACTGGGCCCGCGTGGTGAATTAAGGCCCTATCGCCCTAATTCAGGGTAGGCTCGAGCCCCTCGGTGGGGACGTATATGAGCTGATATGATGATGATGAAATTGTACAGCCAGGCTGTGCATAGTGTCTCGCGTAGCCTTTACCGCCTGACATCACACAAATCAACAACGAACATTATGCTTTAATAGCGTAGGCAAGCAAATATAAGAAGCGTATTAATTAATGCGGATGGTGACGTATCGGGAGCCGGGTCGCTCCTTTCCCTGTAATAGAGGGGAGCGATGGCTGAATAATAAGTACGGTCACGAGGACATTTTTCTTTTTTGAAAAAAAATTGCAAAGTTCGCTTTAATTTATCAATTTTCGCTATATTTTAGCCCCCAAAAAACCAGTTTTACTTTATTACTGTTAGACATAGCACTTTAATTTTTTCTCTCTCTTATTCCTTAATAAAATTCCACTTTTTTTGCAAAAACGCCTATATCTTAAGTAAAAACGAAAAAACATTGAAAAAGTGCAAAAGTGGGGTTATTTTCTTTACTCTTTACACGTAAAGAAAAAGACAGAGACAACTATTCCAAAAGATCTATAGTGTACTCATCCACAAACAACACGCATTCTACCTAAATAAGTTTGTCTTTATAACTAAAACGTGATGTCCAGGCTTCGGATAGCTCACAAAAGAGCGAAAACTTCAGTGGGTTAGCTCATCTACAATAATATTGTCACAATCTTAAGAATCTATACAGTCATCCAACAGCGACGTCCAGATTGGGTAACCGAGCAGGGGCCGAGAGGTGGGACGTGGGAGGTTGACCCGAACTGTCCTAGTCACTGTTCGGGACAGTAGGGTATCCATCAGGATTCGAAGTGATAATTATTATTACGTTGATAGTTACCTTGATAATTATAAAATTCATTGCAAAAACATATATAAGTGAGTATAGTAAGCATATATGTATAAGTTATTTTTGACAGGACGCTTGCCTCGCGCTATGTCTTGCCATGTTTATCCGAACACGACTTGACGTTTCGTGACGTGTCGAAAAACGTCAAACTTCGAATTCAGAAAAAAGTCACAAAATCTTTTTTTTTATTAATAACCTTTGTTAAACAATTAAAAGTTATTTGTTATTTTTTCTACATGATTTTTTAGTATTTTCATTTTTATTAAAAAAATTAAAGAGCCAAAAATATGAATAAATTGACGACGTCTTAGCAAATAGTATGTGTATTTTGGAGTGGTTTTGATACAGCGATTTGTTATCCTTGATAGGTTATGCATGCAATAAAAACTACATTTTAAAACGAACCCGTTACGCACATAATATTAAAGTTGTGCGCCGATACAACTGAAAAAAGAGATGCCAATTGGCTTCGTTTAGTGGCTTCACTTTTAGGACGCATGTAACCTATCTACTCCCCTTATAATATAGTGTAGGAACGGATGTGCTCCTACATGACGAGAACAAAGGGAGATATCTCCGCCAGGCGAGGTGGTGTGCCTGGGGTCCGGCCGTGGACCAATCGTGTGTGGTTGGAACTTGTAAATATGCTTATGAGCAAAGAAATGTTGATAGTGCGTTGTAGATGCTTTGTTAATTGCCTTCTTGCGATGATGGTGCCATCTATCGAGGTGAAGATGCAACTC
Organism: Coleophora flavipennella; assembly: GCA_947284805.1. Taxonomy (NCBI): domain Eukaryota; kingdom Metazoa; phylum Arthropoda; class Insecta; order Lepidoptera; family Coleophoridae; genus Coleophora; species Coleophora flavipennella. The sequence goes on from OX369269.1 coordinate 4,125,174, forward strand.
TCCATATAGTTTGATCGATGGTTCAGTCTTGAGCTGTGGCAACGTAGTTGTTAGTGGCGGGTACTGCAGATGTCGCCACAATAGCATATCTCTGGTTTTGAGTCTATGTGTGCGCGTTAAGTGTATACGTACAGGTTTGGAGTGGCTTTGATTGGCTTCACATTGAATATACGTAAAGTTCAATCTGAACTTTGATTTGATCTGAGGTTATTAGTGATGCTGGTCAAAACGCAAACATCAAAGGCGTATTGGACCACTGCTGTATGGATTCCTACACTGTGTGGGTATTGTCGAGGGGAATAAATACAATAACAGTCGGGAAATTGTATCAGAACCCGATCAGCAAGATAATTATTGGATTATTATGACAAAACTGTGGCGTAATAATTTATTATTAATCGAAATTATCCGGCTCGAAGGATCAACCGTTTTGTGATTTATTGAAGAATTATTATGAAGGTAGTCTGTGGTTTATAGATTAAGGTTTGATTTATGAAAGTACCTAATATAAATCAATGATAGATGACGATTGCTGTCGGTTTTTAAAGAAAAAGACCGGCCAAGTGCGAGTCTGACTACCATTCCGAGGGTTCCTTACCACCACACCTCTCCACACAGCTACATAGTATAATGTCAATGATACCTTTTCACATTTAAAATAAAAAAAACATCAACGCGAGCGACAAAAATGTGCTTTTTTTATTATTCAGTTCAGACTCCTTAGCGCGAGTACGACTCACACTTGGCCGATTTTTAATATTTTTTCTTTTACTTTAGTATTAGTACTATAATCACACCAAGTTTACTACCGTTTTTACGATAGAGCTAAATCAAAAATACTTTTAGACCTATAAAAAACACGTTTTTTGTATGGAGTACCCATGTTTTTTCACTTTTTTAATTTTAAGAATTTTTTTTTTTTTTATGCACAATTGGTAAACCCTTGACAACATCTCACCTGGTGGTAAGTGACGATGTTGCCGAAGATGGAAGCGAGCTTACCAAGATTCCCCAATGCAATGGGGAACTGGCTATCTTATCTTCATGCCGGAACACACCAATGATATCAACATTGATATTTGGCGGCAAGACTTAGATAATATGGTGGTAGCTAGCCATTTGTTGTTATATCGGCAACAGAAATACACATTCTGCGAAAATTTTAAATGTCTACCTATTACGGTTCATGAAATACAGCCCGCTGACGGACGCAGAGACGGACAGACAGCGGAGGCTTAGCAATAGGGTCCCGTTGGTCACCCTTTGGGTGTACGGAACCCTAAAAAATTTATTGGCTTTATAAAACAAAGTGTTGTTGTCAAGGGTTTACCAATTGTGAATAAAAAAAATAAAAAAAAAGTCGTTGGAGACAGCGTTATTGCTTAGGGCTCCTCAGGAATAAAGGGAATCTTTTTAAAAGTTTTGGACCTTAAGGGTGCTAACGGAACCCTATTATTAAGCCTACACTGTGCATCTGTCTGTCCGTCCAGCTCCTCAGGAATAAAGGGAATCTTTTTAAGAGTCTTGGATCCGAAGGGTACTAACGGAACCCTACTATTAAGCCTACACTGTGCATCTGTCTGTCCATCCGGCTCCTCAAGAATAAAGGGAATCTTTTTAAAAGTTTTGGACCTTAAGGGTACTAACGGAACCCTATTATTAAGCCTACACTGTGCATCTGTCTGTCCGTCCGGCTCCTCAAGAATAAAGGGAATCTTTTTTAAAGTTTTGGACCCAAAGGGTGCTAACGGAACCCTATTATTAAGCCTACACTGTCCATCTGTCTGTCCGTCCGGCTCCTCAAGAATAAAGGGAATCTTTTTTAAAGTTTTGGACCTTAAGGGTACTAACGGAACCCTATTATTAAGCCTACACTGTGCATCTGTCTGTCCGTCCGGCTCCTCAAGAATAAAGGGAATCTTTTTTAAAGTTTTGGACCCAAAGTGTGCTAACGGAACCCTATTATTAAGCTTACACTGTCCATCTGTCTGTCCGTCCGACACTTAAAGAGCTGTATCTTTTGAACCGTAATAAGTAGCCAGTTTTAATTTTCATAAAATGTTTTATGATAAATTTCCTAACAAAGAATAAATGTAACTGAATCCGACAATAAGGATCACTTGTCGGTAGAATAGTACTCAGTCCCACGATAATATTAATTTAATTAATTACCCTCCTCCCCCCTACTTAAAACACAACTATACTGTATCATGGTTCGAAACCCACGGTGCTCAAGTCCTACTCACACTTGGCCAGTTTTTTTAGCCCGCCGCTTGCACCTTCGGCATCATCGTCACTTGCCATCAGGTGGGGTGATGCCAAGTGCTTACTAATTGTGTTTTTTAAAGTCATACCATTTGTGAAACCTTTCTTCAAATCATAACATCTGTCATCTTGAACCATTACAAACCGTGATTTCCAACTCCTGTTTTAGCTATGATGATGGTCACAAACCAAGAAGAAGGGGGGGTATGAAAGCAAAGAAAAGAACATAAGGCATCTTATCTCAAGCCAGAACTATAGGTGTTATTTTATGTATCATTTATGCAATAAACAGTTAATTAAATAAACAAACATCACACAATCTTACGTCTCTTATCTCTTGCCTTTTCTATATCCACTTATCATTCCTCCGCGTTTAAATCTTGTCGCATTCCATTGACCTCGTGATATAATTAACATTGGGAAACTAAGGAACCTGGCGCCAGTTTTTGGAGTGACTTAATGAAAAAGTTTTGTAGATTCTTAGCCTAAAAAATTTTTGTATGGTTCGAAACAGTGATGGCGCTTCGGACCATCTCAACCTACCATATGATCTAAAAGTTCCAAGAAGGTATGTTTGACCCTTGCTTGTTTGTTTGTAAACTCTTTATTGCATTAAACAAATAAGGTGTTAACAAAAGAATATAAATATTGCAAAAGCGGACTTATCCCTTAATATGGAGAGAGTCTTATTGGATGTCACGGATAAAGCTTTAAGCAAACCGTTAATACGATAAGTACCTATCCCCAAATCAAAACTAAGATATCCGCTATAACAATAGAGTTACAGTAGTCTTACCATCTTATCCAAAAGTACAAGGAAGACAAGTATAAAAGCGAGAGCATGAATACGGAAAGAGTCTTCTTGACGTTATGGACCTAAGTCTGGTCAAAGAATACATTAAGTATTTATCCTCGATTCAGGGCTAAGCAGTTTTGTGAGAACAACAGATAGAACAGGAAATCTAACTATCTGACCCAAAAGTGCCAAGAAGACAGGTGCGAAAATAAGGATAAAGTCAGTTATGCGAACGGCCAAGGAGTGGAATTTCATGCCGGCGTCTGTATTCCCCGATTCGTATAATTAAGGAATCTTCAAGACGAGAGTGAATAGACACTATTTGAGCTTGCGTATTACATCCTCGGATGCATCGGCATTTACCTTTAGGTGAGGTGCAGCCATACTCACTCAAATTTTTAATTAAAAAAATAAATGAAAAAGACATCGGGAGGGAGGATCTACTTTATATATAGAACCTTGGTACCTTATTAAGTAGGGTATACCTACTCTCAAACTAGAACAATAAGTTTCGTTAGAACAGTAAACCTACTACCATCTCATCCAATGCGCGAATAGAACGGGTATAAACGTGAATAGTATGAGGAACGGGGCGACCCACTTAATATCACGGATAAAGTGTCCACGATACGATACCTACTCTTAAACTAGAACAATAAATTTCGTTAGAACAATAGAGATACAGTTGACCTGCTATCTCATTCAATGCGCAAATAGAACGGGTATAAACGTGAATAGTATTGGGAACGGGGCGCCCACTTAATATCACGGATAAAGTGTCCACGATACGATATCTACTCTCAAACTAGAACAATAAGTTGCGTTAGGACAATAGAGATACAGTAGACCTGCTATCTCATCCAATGCGCAAATAGAACGGGTATAAACGTGAATAGTATTGGGAACGGGGTGACCCACTTAATATCACGGATAAAGTGTCCACGATACGATATCCACTCTCAAACTAGAACAATAAGTTGCGTTAGAACAATAGAGATACAGTAGACCTACTATCTCATCCAATGCGCAAATAGAACGGGTATAAACGTGAATAGTATTGGGAACGGGGTGACCCACTTAATATCACGGATAAAGTGTCCACGTTACGATATCTACTCTCAAACTAGAACAATAAGTTGCGTTAGAACAATAGAGATACAGTAGACCTAACATCTGATCCAATGCGCGAATAGAACGGGTATAAACGTGAATAGTATGAGCAACGGGGTGAACCACTTAAGGCGCAGTGTTACCAAAAAATCCACTTTAACAGGTTTTTAGAATTCATTTTTGAAGTAGTTAACTGTAAATTTAAAATCTAGGAAAACATATTGGTATTATTGATAATATTTACGAGGGACTACATCGAATGGAAACACGAATTAATATACGATACATTAATATTAATATAATATACGATGGTGGCGCATCGGGAGCCGGGTCGTTCTTTTCCCTCTAATATGGTTGATGGGAGCGATGGCTGACTCTCGCTCGTTGTACTCGTGACCGGGTGCTGTCCGTGTGAACTGGCCTATTTTTATGTGTAACTTTTCGTGTAATATTGTTTTCATATTCTAATGACATAATCTGGTTTATATCATGGAATTAATTTTGACGTTATTAAACTTATTAACTAACTATTGTTTATTTCTTGATTCTTCACAAATGACATTGTTATTATTATTTTATGACTATCAGAAAAAGTGTGACTTGCACCTATTTCGAATAAATACAGGGTTACAGGTTAAGTCGACCTAAATCCTTTAGGACGATAAATAACATCTGATTTGCAACAAAAAAAGTCATATTAACACGGGGTCGGAAATCAGCGGTTTTTAAGTTAAAGCCCATTTAATTTTAAAATTTTGTATGAAATTTGGCTCGATAGAATAATTTCGCAACCTCTTTTCGAGCCATTTTATCGTCTATTTCCGGTTTTATTCTTAAAATAAGTAATTTGATAATATGATTTATTTACTAAAATAAAGTTCATAGGGAAAACATTGATTGGGTTTTTATTTAAGATAAATATGATGAAAATAAAAACGAAAACATCCAAAAAAGTGCAAAAGTGTGGTTACTTTCTTCATTCTTTACACGTAAAGAAAAAGACAAAGACAGATTTTTAAGTACCACGGGGCCTTAATATCACGGAAAAAGTGTCCACGATATGATACCTACTCTCAAACTAGAACAATAAGTTGCGTTAGAACAGTAGAGATACAGTAGACCTACCATCAGATTCAATGCGCGAATAGAACGGTTATAAACATGAATAGTATGAGGAACGGGGCGACCCACTTAATATCACGGATAAAGTGTCCACGATACGATACCTTCTCTCAAACTAGAACAATAAGTTTAGAACCATAAAGTTACAGTAGACTTACTATATGATCGTAAAGTGCGAAGAAAACGGGTATGAAATGATAGAACATGAGGATGGAAAGGGCCTCCTTGACGTCCCGAATGAAACGCTGGATCATACGTACTCTAACAGGTCTAACAGTTTGGTGAGAACTAAAGATGTTACGTCGTCGTTACGTTACGATGATGGAGCGTCGGTGGCGTAATGGCAAGGGCCGGTACCTCTTGCCCGGGAGGTCGTGGTTCGAATCCTGCCACGTACCAATGTGTTTTCGAATTTCGATTTCATATGTACGTTTATCCGACGCTCTTACGGTGAAGGAAAACATCGTGAGGAAACCTGCACACGCCTGCAAAGAAACTCAAAGGTTGTGTGTGAAGTCGACCAACCCACACTGGGCCCGCGTGGTCGACTAAGGTCTGACCGCCCTAGTTCAGGGTAGGCTCGAGCCCCTCGGTGGGGACGTATATATGAGCTGACATAATAATAAAAAAATGATGTTACAGTAGTCTTACTTACCATCTGATCCAAAAGGGCAAAGAAAACGGGAACAAAAGCGAAGAGCATGAGGATCGAAAGAGTTTTCTTAATATCTCGGATGAAGCGTTGGTCGTACTGATGTTGAGTGCTGTCCAGCCAGTGCGCGGTGCTTTCGTTGCGGTTCCGTTTTAACAGGACGTTCTTCAGGCCCAACTGTGGAAGAAATTTGATGAAAATATTATTATTATCATTTATTTATTTATTTTAGGAAGACTAACAGCAAATAAAACTTATAAATAAATACAGTGCTATATATAAGTCTCCGCCTATAGGTACATAGGTAGGAGCGAACACATATGTATATTAAAAAAAATAAAAAGTACAACATTAAAAGGCGGTTTCATTAACTATTAAAGAATTCAGAAGCCAGCAACCTTCGGACCGTTGTTACGCTGGAGCAAAAGAGGTCAAAATCGTTATCAGTAGACACCCCATTATAAGTTTTGAGTACTTGTGATACGAAAGAGTTTTTCTTGTAGTTAGCACGAGCGAAAGGCACTTGCAGAAGTGAACGCTCTCTAAAATGGGGTTGGTTGGTGCGTAGGCAGATCTTAGATAGTAGTTCGATATAGAAAAGTTTAGGTCACATACAAGCTAAAAGCTTGCAAAGTTTGCAAGGCTGGATTGTAATATACTCTTTGAATGTTATGTGTCCATATGGTGTGAGGTCTAATCCAGTGTGCATAATGAGGCTCGAATTTCCATAAAAACGTAGCTCAGCTTCAATACAAAAACTACATGCCGTATTGAATTCAAACTTTGCAAATATATTGAGTAGACACTATGATGTTTGTAATTAGTTTTCATCTTAGTAAATTTAAACATAACTAAACGAAGGCGTAAATTTGTTTTGTACTGAAAGTTTGAAACTTCTCTTATTTTTTTCAAGTTTACATTGAAACATCGACAACGAAATACAAACATCGATATGTGTCTACTCAATATATTTGCAAAGTTTGGATTCAATCCAGCATGTAGTTTCTGTCTTAAAGCGGAACTACGTTTGTATGGAAACTCGAGCCTCCTGGAGACCCTTCCCATTGGAGTACAAATACAACAGCACTGTTGTTTAAGGGTATCATTTAAGCTATCACCAATTTAATTAGTTTTGTGTTTCATAAATAATAGGGTTTGTCCTCAAAATAGTAGATCTGTCACCAAAATGTAGTCACCAAACAATGCAAAATCAATTCCACAATAAATCACCTAAAATCCTGAGATATAAGGTCTAGTACCAAATAAATGTTTTTGTATGTATTATAATAGGTGTGTCCTAATAAGTATTTAACCAAACTAATTTAAAGAGATCACCAATAAATCATATTGAGTGGTCGACGGAGCCCCTTCGGGGCTCCTACTTCTGTGTTCTCATGTCAAACCTAATACTACGACTGTGCGGGGAGGCGAGCTAAGCTAACGGATCCGAGTCGGGGTGCTCCGCAAGTCCGAGCTCGCTTCGCTCGCTCCCGCTTCCTTGGTGACAGATCTACCATTCTGAGCACAGAGCTATTATTTAAGTAACAAAACTGTTATTATAAGAACGAAGTTTATATTCATGTAATGCAATATAATTTTATTGGTTATCGATCTCTTATTTTACACATATATTAACATTAATTTGATAATTCATACCTGGGAACAATTTTTATTTATCTGAGAACGAAAATATTTCGTGGCGATAGATCTATTTATTAGGTGATACAACTTGATGACAAATATAAATTTTGGTGATAGAAAATATAGTTCCCGTTGTTTAACAGCTGGTTAAATTTGCAGGTACTTTTAAACACGCTTCAGCTTGACTTGTATTGTGTATGTAGAGGTAATAAGTAAGAAATATACAGGGGGGAAAAAAATCAATTATAGGACTCGTTAATTCAGCTCATCACACTGAACAACGTTCCCCAAGGAACCAATAGTCAATTCTCAAAAATAATTGGACCCTCTATACTAAAATGCACAAAATTGGTCGATCAGCTGATCGATTTGTATGAAGAGTAAAACATTCTGTTTTCAGCAGTCATAGAATAAAATTTGGTCAGTTTGATGAATAGAAGCCTAAATAACGAGACCTACAGAAAAGAGGTTGACTGTTTAGATGTTTTTAAAAAAAAAAGTGATATGTTTCACAACCTCATTCCCCCCTCTCCATTTCATCATCGGACGACCAGGCGCGGAGGGCGGTTCCATACCTTTGTCGTCAATGTTCCACCTTTACGCAGGAAGCGTTTTGCGTCTTCGTTCATCATGCGAACGGCCAATGAGTGGAATTCCCTTCCGGCGTCTGTATTCCCCGATTCGTACAATTTAGGAATCCTCAAGACGAGAGTGAATAGGCACTATTTGAGCTTGCGTGTCACATCCTCGGCTGCATCGAAACTTACCATCAGGTGAGGTGCAGCCAAACGCACTCAAATTTTTAATAAAAAAAAAGGCATATTACTCTGTTGACGAATATCTTAATGACTAAAATGTGACATTTCTTACTATATTATAAATTTGACATGTAACTATTTTTATTAATCTGCGACTGGTGTTACCTACCTTATGATTTGTTTTCTTTTATTTTTAATTTAATTCACAGTATTAAAGTGAATTTCTCTAGTTAATAATTTGAAATGTTTTAACTCCTTTTAATTTTAAGACTATACTAGTGTTTTTCTTTTTATGTAATCATTTAAATTTGTTTTATTCATCACCATGTTACTAAAGATTTGCATGCCGTTTTACGGCGGAATATTTAAGGGACTATTATTTAAGACTACAACTTTTGTTACCAATATTCTGCAAATAAAGTTTTACTTACTTACTTACTTACCTTCACCAATAGGGATGACGAATACTAGTCATCTGATTTACTTTTTGACATTTTGTTCTAAAAATGTTAGAAATACCTAGGCGTGACGTCATAGTTTAGCAGCGTTACAGATGAGATACTAGTTACTTCATCATTAATTCATATTGTGTTTTTGGTGATTTATTCATACTCGTTTTATGTTTTTGGTGAATTAAAAATCGAAGACTTGATGGAAAACAAAACGAGTAAGGTTCTCCGAAGTTTAAGTAGGAGGGCAATTTAGTGATCAAGAGTTGATAATTTATTTCTGATGCTGTCGTCATCCCTATTTTATTACAGCCTGTATAAATTTATAAAATGTTTATTATAAAGAATGTATGTACATATATGTAATAGTGTGAATTCTGGTCTAAGAGCTCACCCATTCTGTGTTTGAGCAAAGTATATATGTTACGGCTAAAGGTAGGTGTGAACATAAACTTATGATTAGCCGGCTAAACTTCACCCAGGGGATGAGCCAGGGGCTACGTGAGGCTCATCGACTGTAAAATCCATTAAACCTGACCGAACCTAATATTGCTCGCTTTGCTCGCTCACCACCCAGAAAACATTACCCAGCCAGTGCTGGGTAGACCTTGTTGTGTACGGTTAAACGCCGAATACCAACTAATAATCGGACTTTACCCAAACAACTTAAGCCGGCTAATCTTAAGTTTATGTTCACACCCACCTTTAGCCGTGACATATATATTTGTTATTATTATTATTATTATTATTATATCAGCTCATATACGTCCCCACCGAGGGGCTCGAGCCTACCCTGAATCAGGGTGATTAGGCCTTAGTCGACCACGCGGGCCTAGTGCGGGTTGGTCGACTTCACACACAACCTTCGAGTTTCTTCGCAGGCCTGTGCAGGTTTCCTCACGATGTTTTTCTTCACCGTTAAAGCAATCGGTAATGATATGTACGTAAGTTTTTGAAAAACTCATTGGTACATTGGCCGTTCAGATTTGAACCCGGTACCTCTGGTTAGATGGACCGAGTCGTTACCAGTTGAGCCACCGACGCTTTTATAAAACTTTTATAAAATATAAGCTTTTATAAAATAAGTATATATTTGTACTAACATACATTATGGACACTCCCTGCCGCTCTCTAGTTTGCGACCTCACCGCCTCGTTACCAAGATTGATTCAGATTGGTCATAGCCTGGTTCTAGAACGTATGGGATTTCGCCGTGATTTTGTTTGCTCCGTCATTTGTTTTTAGACATGTCATTTCACGACCGCTTGTATGCAGTATCCGGGGTGTGGTTTGGGCTAATTAGAATCGTCTCAATGAATATTCAATAAACCGTTGAAGGTGGTTTATATAGGTGTGACTTTTTTAAATGGTCAGGTTATTTAGTCGATATTCGATGGATTAAGTTATATTCGATGTTTAACTGACCCTGTGGCGTAGTAGTTGGCACTTCTGCCTGCTAGGCAAAGGTCGTGGATTCCATACCCACCCAGGCAAACATTTGAGTGACGCAGGTTTGTTTTCTCTATGTCTAGGTGTTTCATATTTGAACAAATTTGTATTTAAACGTATATAAGTGTGTGTATCGGTCTTCGGTAATCCTAGCTTGGGGTCAAATGACCGTGTCGTATGTGTGAGTGTGTGTGTGGATTTGTCTCTGGATAAACCCAGATAACTTTCTAAAACACACCCTCCTTGGTTAAAATACAATAAAATTGATTATAATTTTGATCAGCTAGAATTTTCTTTACACGACTGACCAAAAAGAGGGTTGTATTTTTTGGGTGTATGTATGTCTTTTTCTTTGGCTTAACATGTAGCCTCAACGGCTTGATGGATTTTGGAGTGCGAGGTGATGTTAGATTCGTTTTGATCCCTAAGTAACACAAGATACATTTTCCCTGAGTAACACAAGATACATTTTCCCTGAGTAACACAAGGTACATTTTTTGTAGTCCGGTTCATAATTTTCAATTAAATTGGTTAGATTATCTATGTTATTGACAGTTGCTAACAATATAATTTTATTACGTCGACTAATATGGCTATTAATAGACAACATATTTATAGAATAACCTTATGAATAAATATTATAATAGAGATAGCCTTGCAGGCGTAAGGTTTGTTTGTGTAATCTCTACGGATGCTGCATTCGTGATAAGTATCAATATAATATATTTACCTATGCTTAAGACAAACTATTTCCTATCCATTTCCCGACTTCCTACTGCATAGTTAAAGCAAGTACAATAAATATGAAAATGCGACTTCAGGAACATTCGTCAATAGAGTTCCGATTTTACTTTGTCTAACTTTAAACAGCTGTCAAAATGTAAAACGCCTATAACTCAAAAACTAATAATCCTAGGTTACAAGTCGCTTAAAAGGACTGTGAACCCGCGGCGAAAATTCGAGTTTTCATACAAACGGCGATAACGATTTTCACCTCTTTAATGTTAACCGATTTGGACCAATTTTTGACAGGTTGTCAGTCAGAACAAAAGCTAGGCTTATACGTTTCGTTTATTTAATTACTGATTATAATTTTTAAAAAATAGCCGAAATTAGTTATGTATGAAAACACATGAACGACAATAAAATTAAACTTATTTACTTTATCGAAAAAACAAAAACTTTCAAGCCTAGCTTTTGTTCTGACTGACAACCTATCAAAAATTGGTCCAAATCAGTTTAAATTTAAGAGGTGAAAATCTTTATCGCCGTTTGTATGAAAAGTCGCAGCTTCACAATCCTCTTTAGAGTAATCATAGATCTCTTCGAGACCTTCATTTTGGATGACAGCTGTCAAACTCAAAACTGCAATAAGTCCGTAACTATTAATTATGAGCTACTAGTTTAATAACGGAAATGATGACAGTATGACATTTAATTATTTTTATGTGTAACTTCTCGTTTCATATTGTTTTCATCTACTAATTAAGTAATAGGGATGACGACAGCATCAGAAATAAATTATGAACTCTTGATCACTAAATTGCCCTCCTACTTAAACTTCGGAAAACCTTACTCGTTTTGTTTTCCATCAAGTCTTCGATTTTTAATTTACCAAAATCACAAAATGAGTACATAAATGACGCGGCAAAACTATGACGTAACGCCTAGGTATTTCAAACATTTTTAGAACAAAATGTCGTTTTTGACAGATGATACAAAGTAACCAGCATTCGTCATCCCTATTTGTTAGATATCAATTATTGAATTTTGACGTTATTAACTAATGATTGTGTTTTTTTTTCTCACAAATGACATGTATAATTATGTAATTCCTATTTTATGATTATCAGAAAGTGTGTAATTTGCACCTATTTTGAATAAAATCTTGAAATCTCGATGATAGATATCGTCAAGATCTTCATTCCGTATTACAGCTGTCAAACTGCCATCATCATCATCATCTTATCAGCCAGAAGACGTCCACTGCTGGACAAAGACTTCCCCCTAGGATTTTCACGATGACCGATCCTGCGCTGCCCGCATCAAGCGGCTTCCCGCAACCTTCACCTCCCCGAGTTAAGGCAGACTTCTGATCATCGAATTCATGAAAAATAAACTAGCAGTGGTAGCCCGACCTCTACCACCCTGATTTTTTTTAAACTTGATAACAATATTATAATAAACCCTTCAATTATCCTCCTCCTGATACTCTGAATTCTTCTCATTCTTTCTAAGTTAAGTTTTCTTAAGGTTTCACTTCTACCGCGTATGAACTGCACTCATTTCTTTTTTTTATTTTCAAATGCTGTCGGTGGCGTAACGGCTAGGGCCGCTACCCCCTGTCCGTGAGGTCGTGGTTCGAATCCTGCCACGTACCAATGTGGTTTCGAATTTTGATTTCATATGTACGTTTATCCGACGCTCTTACGGTAAAGGAAAAAATCGCGAGGAAACCTGCACACGCCTGCGGATGGTGAAGTGTGAAGTCGACCAACTGGGTCCGCATGGTCGACTAAGGCCCGATTGCCCTTATTCAAGGTAGGCTCGAGCCCCTCGATGGGGACGTATATGAGCTGATATGATGATGATGATGTCAAATGCTACATTATTTCATTGGCCACATTTTCTTCAATGACCGCAGTAGATGGACTACCTTCTCGAGTCTTATTGTAGAGAAAAACCCGACTACAATCAAATTCAGCATACTTGCGCCCTGCTTAGATGTGTCTCAAGCCTATGAGCATTTTCAAGGCGATTATTGTTTGTACTCTTGCAATAATAATAGATTGTTTACCTAGGGAGTGAGCAACTATTTTAAAGGCGAGAGTGTTTCTTTTAATCCAGCGCGGAGCAAAGGGTTCTAGGGTAAAATCTCGAGTGTAGCGAGGGATTCTAAAGTATAATCCTGAGCGCAGCGAGATATTTTAAATACATCACTCCAGTTTAAAATAGTGTCGCTTGCGAGGTAAACACTCTACTTTTTATCACCTCTATGAGAAATATTTTTTGTAAAAACCTAAACGCTTTTAAGTACAAGCTTTAATTTGAAAGGAAATTCAATTATTTTGTATTCTTCTCATCGAACCCTTACCATTGTGTACCAAACTTAACGCGTATGCAACATTTCAGCTTAATCGGAAACCGGGAAGTAGTTCTAATTTAGTTTCCAAGATTTATCTCAAACTAACAAACAAATAAACCCGACAAGCTAAAATAAACTTTGTAAATAAGTAAGTGCAACTGATGAATAATAATAGTAAATTACGATATTGTTTTTAATCCTTATTTATAATTTAACTTATCATTATGTTTTATTTATTATGGTCTGTATACATTTTTTTCATTGACCATGGGGCTAGTACCTGAGAATCATCATATCAGCCGAAGGAACCACTGCTGGACATAGGCCTCCCCCCAGGATCTCCACGACGACCGGTTCTGCGCTGCCCGCATCCAGCGGCTTCCCGCGACCTTCACCAGGTCATCGGTCCACCGAGTGGGAGGCCTGCCTACACTACGCTTTCCGGTGCGTGGTCGCCACTCGAGAACTTTACTGCCCCAACGGCCATCCGTTTTACGAGCAATGTGCCCCGCCCACTGCCACTTAAGTTTAGCAATTCTGAGAGCTATGTCGGTTACCTGAGAATAAATGATTTCATTTTATTTGACGTCTGAAAGTCACAATTTTTATGACTGACTGTATATCAAAATTCAATTATTAACTTGAAATTTTCCATCGAGGTAGTTTACTGGACGTATACAAAGGAAAAATTCGAAAAATGGCCAAGTGTGAGTCGTACTCACGCACTAAGGGTTCCGTATCACCACTACTCAGCAAAATATATAGAACACTTCCAGGTAACTTACAAGTTTGAAATTTGCCATCAAGATAGGTCATATGGCGTATTATAATAATAATAACAAAACCTATTTATTTCGGATCTACAATTTTTTTACATGTATTTGAATTAGATGTATTAAATATTATAATGATTTATTATAAGTTGAAGGTAAAATAGCCAAGCCGCCAAACGAACAAAGCTTGCTCTTTAAAAACAAACGCCAATATAGAATTTAATTGGAGCGAAAACTTGCCAATTTATACCATTAGTAGCACAGAATATAACAAATTTTCTTTTAAGCAACTCTGAAAACCGTTGTATATTCTTCGAAAAAATTTTAATATATTTTTTTTCTATATGAAGTTCCATAGCTATGATTTAGGAACCACAGTAGAACTTGGTACCAACCCATTTAGATCGCTGTAATTATTTTGTGTCGAACTTGGCTCCTTTTCATATTTATGTTATGTTGGGATCTACTTTACGTGGTTTCCGCTCGAGAACTCCCATTTTCTAACAACTAGTGTCCCTGTTCTCATTAGCCACTTCAGTCTGCTTATTTTGCGAAGTTGGCCAATTGTTGGTGAGCTACCTTGTTGTGGTTCTCGGCAAATAACTGTCTTCATTTTGGATTGTATTCGACAGGAAGCTACGGTGTGCATTCCTCGCTGATATATTTTTATGGGCTTTCCTAGGATAGGGGAGTATCATCTTTGAAACTATGTGCTGTGCGCCCGGCTCGCAGGCTTTTTTATTCCTAAGCTTATTCGGACTATCTCGAATATTTTAAAACAAAAATTAACGAAATCGGTCAAGCCGTTCGTTCCCAAGTTAAGCGCTTACCAGCGAACAGCATTTTATTTTAATTGCGCTGGCGAATCTTGGTAAGCCCGCTTCCATCTTCGGCAACATCGTCACTTACCTACTTACAGCAGCTCTGATCGCTGGAAATTGAAGATCCGCAAGTCTTCGTAAAGTTTGTTATGAATGACTCTTCATAACCGACTGCCTAAAATATATTTTATGTCACTACTATATTCAAGACGAATCTAAATTTCAAAATCCATTAAGCCATACAAGCTGGCTCAGTCAGCCCGAGAAACAAGCATACACTTAAAAAAACATTATACCCTCCTTCTGGGACAGTTGGACACATGTACCTAAATGGAGGGCATTGAAAAACTTCTGACCTAGGGCGGGAAGATGGCTAAGGCCGGCGCTGACTTTACTAAATAACAAGAAATACTGTGGCAACTAACTTTATCATGATATCCGCACAAAACTACGAAGAAATAACGAGTTAGCCTCGTATTATCATCACATTTAGGCCATTTTCTGTTATATGAGAGAGGCAAGTGGAATTGGAAGCGTGCCAGACAGGGTAGATCAGATAAAGGCTGTATTTATTATAAAACAAGGCCCGAAGAATAGCTAAGGTAGTTACGTAAGTATACTTGGGAATACTGCGCTGCGAAGTGGAGTAGGGAGGGACTTGGTATTGAAACACATAATTATAGCTAATTTCACACATTATGGACTATCCTTAAGGTTCAAATCTCTGTGACATGGTAACAATTTATGTTATAATTATTTTACTTTTTTTTAAATCAACGAAAGACAACGCGGGTGGAACCGCGGGGCGGAAAAATAATGAGGTGGAATGTAAAGTTACGTGTTGCACTCGAGTGCAAAGATTTTTCACCTCGTGCTCTTTTGATTCCCTCGCTAACGCTCAGGATTCTAATTTTAGACTCCTTCGCTTGCTCGATTATCAAAATTGAGCACGCGGTTAAATAGCAACTTTGCACTCTTGTTTAACAAATAACTATTGTGTGGATGGCTCAGGGAGTAGCGAAGCCGGGTACCCCAGCCAGCTTGATATAAAGTCCTTTTAGCTAACTACTTATTACATTTGATTAAGAATGTTTACTATAGAAAATTTAGTTTTTTTTTTTAGATTTACATTGTCAAAATAAACAATATATTAGTTAATGCACCAAGGAAATAAAGCAGTGTCTTATGTCACGGGCGTCATATTGGACCCTGAGCGTAACGAGGGACTCAAGATAAGTCTCGAGCGTAGCGAGGTATTTTAGTTAGGTATGTAGAGTCCTGAGTGGAGCGAGGGTTTCAAGCCTCTCAAGACGAAGACAGGATTCCAGAGGTGAATACTCTACTTTTCACGCCTATAACTGTGTGGCAATAAAAAGCCAGAGTTACATAAATAAAACCGTCTTTTGTTTCACATTCTTTACAATCGCGCCTTTTTTATTGGTTTTTTTTCTTCCAGGTCACCTTAGCCAGCTCGATTTTCGAATAAACTCTCTTTACAATTTTTTCATGATCTGGGTTACAATGCCCGTATGCTAAGAGTTTTCATACGAATTTTTACGTTCCAAATTCAAATCACATTACATCGCCCTGGGGGTTTCATAAAACTGTACCTCCCTTGGGATATAATGCCTTGTTTTACGTTGAGATTGCGTAATATAATATACAATTGGTTATTGTCGAACTGGTGGTGTGAAGTTTTTTAAGTAGCCAGGTCTGCTCTATACGAGCAGCTAGTTGCAGGCAACACCATTTGGCGCCCAACGTGAGACAATATTTAACTCAGAATATCTCAGTATCGTGAATCCTTAGGTCAAAATTACCAAATATATTTTCGGTATGTATATCCTCTATTGAATATATAGGTTTAATCGTGTGCGTATGTCCACGTCTTGTTGTCACTATGCCACGCTTCTTAGAGAAATATTCCAACCGGTTTCTGCTACAAAGCCAACAATTATTCGCTACTATTCAATGCAAGTCTGATAATGAAATAGACTGAAACTTCAAAAATGCTTTGCAGTCACAGATCTACAACAAATAGATTTCTATGTCGCGTGGCCACTACAATGCCTCTCGCTTTAACCGTTTTAAGTATTTGTGTTGCCACCTTAATGTTATTTCCATTAAGTCAGGGTAAATTTCAATGTTATCAGCGCGACCTAGCGCCTTTGTAGTAGATCTGATGAAATTTAAGTAATGCTTTCGAAAAGCATTTGTACAGCTTTATTTTTCAATATACTCTAATATACCTCTTCAAAATCAGGGGTCACATAGAAACCCACAAACATATATTATTTTTATTAGACAAAATTTGAAATTATTTGGCAACATTGAAAGAAACATTGTTTGGCTAAGAAACTGTCAGATTTTGACAATAAGCCAGCAAAAGAGAGGAGACTGGGGAAGAGACTAGCACCCCCAACACAGGGAACCCTAGTGGGGGTTCTAGAGAGCCCAATTCAACGACAGCGTACCGTTGTACTATCTATGTTAACAATTAACAACAAAAAAGAATAGAATTATTATTATTATTAAAAAAGTGGTCATAAGGACAAAAAATAATATCAGTATCTTTTTCGCACTCGTGCCATATCGTAACTATCCTTCTTTTTCTAACAATTTCTTTACTTATCTATTTGTTGTAGATCTGTGTTTGCAGTACCTAGTTGCATAAGCTGCACGTGCCATATCTGGGCACTTTTCTCCACCGATACCCATTTATGATACGTCGCGGTAGACAGTGAGCGTCGAGACTTAAAGCTCCCAAATCCCGGGAGATTTAGATAGAACGTTAGAAATTTCGTTTCCGTAAAAAATCGCTGAGGGTCTAAGATAAATTAGAGCATATTTTTCTAGGGGACAAACCCCTTCAAAAATGTGTTCTATTTTACCAAAACTATGTTTTAAATAAGAAATGGCTAAAAGGTATGAGTTTTATCGGATTTTGGCTAATACTATGAGTGTTTTTCCCTGTTTAATCCTTACTAATATTATAATGTGAAAATGTGTTTGTTTGTTTATTATCTTTTCACGCTTCAGCACCTCAACCAATCTTGATGTTAGGCATACAGGTAGACATAAGCTACTTTTTATCGCATGAAAATAGCAATCCGATGCAGTACCTGAGGAAATTGAAAAAAATACTCTTTTTAGATTTATTTCTTTAAGATCGCAACGGAACAATTGTGATTGTTTGCACAGAGATGGTTGAGGGGGTGGGAAATGACATAATTTACTAATTAGCATATCCTGGCACAGTTTTCAAGGGATCTGGGGAAAACTTCTCGCGCACGTCGTCAGCGTCGCAACGAAGCAACGGATTGAAGTGTTTATTTGTGCATAATTAGTTGAAGGGATGGGAAGTGACATAGACTGCTAATTAGAATAGCCCGATATAGTTCCTGAGGTATCTGAAGAAAACTCATGTCTACGCTTGCGAGCTGCTTGTAGCTCGCGCACCATCACCCTCAAAGACAGTCGTAAAATCGATGTCGAAGCGGGCGAAGCCGCGGCCAAAAGCTAGTCTCTATATATTAGGTATAAAAAAGTTTAAAGATGAAAATTAATATTAAGAACAATACTCGTAGTTATTAAAACAAAATTTATTCTCAAAATAGCATTAGACTATTCGAAATTAAATGGTGGTTAACGTATGCCCATTGTTTAGATATTTTGAGAGCACGGTGGCTTCAACCCCATGAAGTCGGGTTTTTTCACCTGAAAAAATCGCCTTTATTGAGGCACCAAATACACATTTTTATTTTTATAGCTCTAGAGTTATCGCAGCAGATTCTTCGTTACTAATCTCATATTTGGGAATACCGCGGAATACATTCATCACTTTCAGGAAAATTTAAGAAAATTTAACTAGTTAAAAAAAATTGCCCCATTTGACCACTAAGAAAAGGGATGGGATTTGCAAAAATTTTAAAATGGCCGACCGATTTAAATATATTTTTTATTGTTTTCGTAATTGTCGAGACAAGGTTTGTATACACAAAAATCCCGCGCGCCGTTCGCGACTCGCACCCTTTAGTTCAATATCAATGAATCACAACAAATGTAAATAATACTTGAATGTATTTTTACCTTCGAGTGAAATAATCGGAGTTGAGATTTTAATGGGGATCGATTGTCTTGTACTAATAGTTTTAAATAAAAACCGGCCGAGTGAGAGTCAGAACTGCACACAAAGGGTTCCGTGCCACCATACTAGATGGCGCTAGTTTCTTCACGTTTCAAAAAAACACGTTGTATTTGTTGTTATAGCGGCAACACAAATACAATATATGTGAAAATTTCAACTGTCTGATAGCTAGAACGGTTCATGAAATACTGGTGAAAGACAGACGGACGGACAGTGAAATTTTAGTAATAGGGTCCCGTTTTTACCCACTGCTGGAAAACTGTTTGTTTCAGGATACTCTAAAGTCTAAATCGTTTTCTAGGTCCAATGGTTTAGAAACACCAGGGTCACTTATAAACGATTTTGACAAGCTTTATCTTGGGAACGGCACATCTGTCAAAAATATGTTGTTAGAAAGAACTACTTCACTTCAAAAGACCAATACAACGATACTATCTGTCTTTTGTCTACAGACTGTAAAAAAGCCACGTTCCGAAAAACGTAGCGTAGGCAGGCCACACGTTGGACCGACGGCCTGGTGAAGGTCGCGGGAAGCCGCTGAGGGTCGTTGTGTAAATCCTTGAGGGAGGCCTTTGTCCAGCAGTGGACATCTTTCGGCTGATATATTGATGAAACCGAAAAACATTCCCCAAAGTCCCCATACTAGTTAGATTTTTTTTATTTTTCATACAAGTCGTTCAGCTGAGTTTGTATGGAGGGTCCGAACATTTTTTAAGAATCCAATAGGCATGGGTTGTTTAAGAATAGTTGTTTTTTCATCAGAAATGAGGAGATCTGTAGAAGAACCAAAGTAACCGACATATCTTGTAGAATTTTGGGACAGTAAAGTTCTCGAGTGACGAATGCGCACCGGAATACGTACCGTAGACAGGCCACCCACTCGGTAGACCGTGAAAATCCTTAGGGGAGGCCTTTGTCCAGCAGTGGACGTCTTTCGGTACATGAGTTATTTTTTTAAACCCTATGTTTTTGCACCCGGATGGTCCAGTCGAGCTTATGCTCAATTCTTCAATTTAAGAGGGTATTTACATTCTCAGAATGTAAATCCCAATAAATACGGTTATCAACCGACTTCCAAAAAGGAGGGGAGGTTCTCAATTCGACTGTTTTTTATGTGTGTTACCTCAGAACTTTTGACTGGATTAACAGATTTTGATGATTCTTTTTTTATTTGAAAGCTAGTGCTTTCCGTGTGGTCCCATATAAATTTTATCAAAATCGGTGTAGTACTTTATTAGAAAATTAAGAATTCCAAAAATAGTTATCCAAAAATGTACTAAGTTGTTGCGATGGAAGTCGGTTTGTTAACGTAATTATTTTGTATCTCAGCATTTAGCCATGTTATAAAAATGTGTAAGATAAGTTAAATATAAGTAAGTAAGTATTAGTTTTATGTGATATATGTATGTACGTATTTTATGAATAGACAGGGGCCACTGGCCGCGGCGCGTTTGTGAATCAACTTTTGGTTTTGTTAATTCTAAATGAAATAATCTGAAAGTGTATGACCTTTATTTGTGTTTTACGGGACTGTAGTCCCACTGATTTAACCTACTGGTAGGTAGAGATGAGTGTTGCAAACCGTAAATAGTTACAGAAACTGTGTATTGCTGTAATACCGAAAACTATGTATTGGCTTCAGCAAAAACTGTTTATCGGACGAAACTACTTATTGATCAACAAATGATCTCACTCGAACCGTAACGGAAGAGTAAACGAGATAGAGGATCGGCTTTCCTATGCACAAGTAAGAGAGCACGGCGCGGGCGGGAAGCGAAATAATTCTATCTCAGTCAATAATTAAAAATAGCCCTATTGTATTTAAGTACGCACAGAGTCACTTATTGTTTGATAATTTAATTGACCTTTGGCTTAAACTGTGGTACGTGACTCAGTTCATAGTGCAAATAGGTGACATATTTTACATTTTTGTGGTCATTATTTCTACTGTTAAAAAAATATATAAAAAAATAACCACATAGGACCCAAGTAGGACCACGGTATACCACTATTTATACTCGTGATCCTACTGAACTAGGGCGATTAATTAAGTTACATAGTATCGATAAATGTCTGTATTTTTATTTACATATTTTTTATTTTAATCGGGTTTATAAAAATCTTGTAGTTTACGCATTCTTGGTCAAGATTGCGTTGTAAGACTATTTTTTTTTCATATTTTAAAGAAATTTATAGTGCAATCCTAATCTGCTCACAAATTAGTAGATTATATGCCCAATGTCTGCGTTTTTAAACCTCTAGTATTATACCTAAATTAGAACGAAGCAAGCAAACCTACGAAGTCTTTCACTACGTGTCACAAAAAATCCTATTTTGCCATCAGAATTCTAAACTATTCGCAAACTGATATACAATGATTAACTAATAATTAAAAATAGACATGGCAGAATGCCGGGATCTAATTATTATTATATTTCCCTTTATTCAGACCTTGCAATTACATTTCACAAGCTGTTACTAAGCTTATATAAATTAAGTCTATTCTAACCTACAATTTCTTACTTTTTAATTTTTTGCATATCTGTTTACCAGTCGGCAAAGGCCTCCTCCAACCTTTTCCATTCCATCCGATATTGAGCCACTCTGTTCTAGGCCGGGATCTAATAAGGTACGAATTTTGGGATTTCCGTCTTCAAAATTAATAGGTAGCAAAAAAAATGATTTTGTAGGTAAAGTCTACTCACCGAAACACACCTAACGAAGTCGATGACCACATTTCCTGCAGGTTTTTGAATCTTGTAACGCGATTTCGCACTCACAAATATCACTGAAATAAATAAATATCAATGAAAATAGCTCCGACTTATATTTTTTTTAACACAAAACTATGTAAGCATACGAGTAGGAACTCCTACCTACCTAATTTTATGGAGCATCTAATGTTGGTTTTCAATGAATTTAAATTAATTAAATGGTTAATTGCTATCATGGTATATATTGTTAATCAAACTGGCTTCAGGTGCCAAAAGTGAGAACTATTCTAGCTTAATCATTGGTAAGGTATAACACTTTAAACTTTCACGATTATTCATACTGACAAATTGAAAACGGGGCTTGACGTGATTTTATATAACTGATGTTGTTTTTAAATCACGTCAAGCCCCGTTTTCAATTTGTCATTGGTAAGGTGGTAGGATTAGCACACCAGCACACCCCGGACACCGCATACAAACAGTCGTAAAATGAGATTTCTAAAAACAAATGACGGAGCAATCAAAATCGCAGCGAAATCCCATACGGTCAAGAACCAAACTACAACACCAATCTGTATCAATCTGGGTGACGAGGGGGTGAGGTCGCAATCTAGAGAGCAGCAGGAAGTGTCCATATTGTATGTTAGTACTAATAAATATACTTTGACACTAGCGCCGCGAATAGAAATAAATTCTTATGGATTTTAATCGAAATCATTGAGTATTTTGCACATATTCTAGGGGTGCAACAACTATTGTTTAATTATTAATTTATAACTGGTAATATTAGCAACAAGACGTAATTATTTTGCAAAACTAGCTTTGATTCCAGTTTTTACAGACAGGTAAAAATTGGAATCAAAACTTTTTTGTAATGCTATAAAAATGGCGCGCCCCGCATAAGGGTTCCATTAGAAGAAAATAATTAATGGAATCTCCTTGATGATATATCTCCTTGATTTGCCATGTTTCGCATAGGTAAAGAAATGTTTCATAACATTATATTTTCAAATTTAGGTATGATGTTTATAAAGTACGTCAATAAAAACTAGTTTTGAAGCTTATAATTAGAATTTTACGATATGGGACACACATATTCAGCGTTGACTATGCTGGTGTCCTAGGAAAATTTACAGAGGGGCGGAAGAATAAATTTAGAGGCCATTAGCATGAAAATTATAAAAAAGAAAAGAGCGAGCTAGTGATGCTATTAGAAAATAAAAAATGAAAATAGAAAACAAAATCGGGGAGAGTACGCCACCCTGAGGTACACCAGAATCCATCGAAGCACCAGTTGGGGGACTTGTAACTTACCTAATTAAGGGAGATTTAGGTAAAGGGGTTTGAAAACTTTTGTATGGAGGCTGGCATACTGGAGTCCGCCATATTATTATTTTTTTCAAAATGACGTCGCACATTGAGACCTATATATTTGGATAGGGGACATACAGACAAACAAAAAATTTCATGTAACATAGTGTCCTAAAATGTCACGTTACGGAGATAATTGAATATATTATATATATATTCCTAATTTTGATTATTTTTAACTTCTCTAATATCTCAGAAACGTGACACTTTAGGCCAAAATGTTATATGAAATTTTTTGTTCTTCTATAGGTCTTCTATCAAAAAACATAAGTTAGATTGTGCGAAACCATTTTGAAAAAAAATCAAAATGGCGAATCCTGTGTGCCAATAGCTTTCAAACCCCTTTAGCGCCTAAGACACACCAGCCATACCCTGGAGTCGCCACTGGATGGAACAACCCATAACGTGCACACTTCTGAGCCACGGGTGTCTTCCCATACTCCAAGTCCAGGTTGGTATGGTGAAACCAATTGTCAGAAGTTTTTCAAGCCGTCTATAAGGCATTTGACATGGCTTAACGACTGCCATCTAGCGATAGCAACCAGCACCAACGACTTTACGTGTCTTGCGAAGCACTGACAGTCGATCAAAATTCCACTAACAGTTAAAGCCACCCAGTTAATGACCAAGCACGGTCATGTCAGTTAACCTCTATGATCGACCTAACCACGCAAGTTATGAACGCTTTTTTTTATTCACAATTGGTAAGCTCTTGGCATCATCTCACCTGATGGTAAGTGACGATGATGCCGAAGATGGAAGCGGGCTTACCACGATTCCCCAATGCAATGGAGAACTGGCTATCGTATCTTCAAGCCGGAACACATCAATGTTGTTAACACTGATGTTTGGTAGCAAGACTTAGATAAGATGGTGGTAGCTAGCTAGGCGGCTTAGAAAATGCCCTTCCACCAACCAAACCGAGAACTTTTGCTTCTGGAACTTTTGCAGTTATAATAGAGTAGGTAGATATGTATGCACTTTTACACGCTCAATCTTACCTATAGAGGCTAAAACGATCAATCCTGGCGCACCAAATGCCAGCGAATAACAGTCCTTATCGCCAAAGCAGTGGACCTCAGACCTCAGTATAGGTGAAATGGTCTTAGCTACCAAGGCTCCAGTACATAATGCGAAGTATAGCACGCTGAAATACACAGCCAGGTGGTGTTCCTGCTCCGGCAGAGAGAACTGATCACCCCCAAATGATGTCACGCAAGGCTTTATGCCGCCAGTGCCGATAGTGATCAATAATAAGCCTATTAGCGTGCATAATCTGAAAAAGTTATTATTATTTAATGGTAATTTAAATTGCAGGCTAAATAATTGAAAACGCTAAACACGTTTAAAAACCGACTTCCATCGCAACAACGTCGAACAATTTTGCATTATTATTTTTGGTTTTTGTTAATTTTCTAATAAAGTTCTACACCGATTTTGGTAAAATTTATATGGGACCACACGGAAAGCACTAGCTTTCGAATAAAAAATAAAATCATCAAAATCGGTTCACCCAGTCAAAAGTTCTGAGGTAACATACATTAAAAAAAAATACAGTCGAATTGAGAACCTCCTCCTTTTTGGAAGTCGCTTGAAAATGTTACATATCGTTGTCGCACCCACTCCTCTGAAGGTTGGAGACTCTAAACTCGAAGTTGTTGACGAATATGTAAACTTTTTTTTCTCCCTCAGACTGCGGAGGAGGGAGGGAGGAGAATGCTTTTACGCATACCAATAACAGCCGGCTGTACTGGTTATGTGGGACTCACAGCCCTGCGCCTATATGCATACATACCCATTATAAACATAAGGTATATATAAATAAATATGCACAGGCCCAAAACCACACTACCCACTAAACTCCCCCTAAGCTTTGGCAGCTAAGCCACCTTAAAAGCTAATCGGAGCGACGCCCCCCCCCCTAGGGAGGGGGGGGGGGGAATATGTAAACCTGGGACAAACAGTCTAGTTAGGTAGGTCCAACTTCGACAAAGAGATCAATCGACGAATCCAACTCGGCTGATCAGCGTTCGTGAAGCTTCGCAATATCTTCACGACTCATATACCGCAGTGTCTTAAGACCAAGGTCTTTGACCATAGTGTGTGTTGCCAGAGATGACATACGGAACTGAAACTTGGTCGCTTACTATGGGCCTCATAAGAAGGCTCAAGATCACTCAAAGGGCAATGGAGCGAGCTATGCACAGGAAGACGTAGCGCTGGAATCAGGAAGCGCAAGACCGGCTGTTGTAGAAAAACCTTGGGGGAAGCTTTTGTCCAGCATTGGACCTCTTTCGGGTGATATGAAGATGATGACGAAATGAGATCACCCCTTTGAGGCTTTTGTCCAGCATTGCTTTTGTCCAGCATTGGACCTCTTTGAGGTGATATGAAGATGATGACGAAATGAGGTCACCCAAAGGGCAATGGAGCGAGCAATGCTCTAAATTTTCCTACGCGATCGAATCAGAAACGAGGAAATCCGCAGGAGAACCAAAGTAACCGACATAGCTCACATAATCGCTAAACTGATAGCAATCGGCAGGGCACATAGCTCGTAGAACAGATGGCCGTTGGGTCAGTAAAGTTTTCGAGTGGCGACCGCGCACCGGAAAGCGTAGCGTAGGTAGGCCTCCCACACGGTGGACCAACGACCTGGTGAAGGTCGCGGGAAGCCGCTGGTCGTGGAAATCCTTAGGGGAGGCTTTTGTCCAGCTGTGGACGTTTGTCGGGTGATATGATGATGTAATGAAAGTAATTATAACCAAAAGTTTAACATGTACACAGGCCAGCAAATCAAACTAGACACTTTGGACTTTGTACCGTTCTTATGCCGTATGCCTATGGGTCAGAATCGCACTATAAGTGACTAACTTGATGTGCTGGCCTCTGTACATATCATATCAGCTGAAGGTCGTCCACTTCTGGACATAGGGCTCCCCTAAGGATTTCCACGACTACCGGTCCTGCGCTACCCGCATCCAGTGGCTTCCCACGATCTTCACCTGGTCGTCGGTCCAAAGCGTAGGCGGCCTGCCTACGCTAGGTTTTCCGGTGCGCGATCGCCACTCGAGAACTTTACTACCCCAACGACCATCCGTACGTACCTAATTAGATTTACTTACCGGCCAGGCAACGCCAGCTGTGGTATTGCAGTGACAGCAACCAAAATGTTGCCACTCGCATAAACAAACATCATGTACAGTACAGTCCTGCAATAAATGGAAATCATTAATCATTTATTTATAGTCATAACTACCTATCATAATCACTATCGACTCCAAAACAGCTGGAGCGATGTTGCTGAAACTTTGGAGAATTTTTGCGCGCACGCTAGGGAAGGTATATAATAAAAACTCTCAGGACGAGCCGCTTGCGAATCGCGCACCGCTCACCCTCGATAGCAACGCAGGCGAAGCAGCGAGCATCAACTAGTTTAAAATATTAGCAAATCAGGATAAAAGACTTCAGTTAGGTAACCAACGACCGAACCGTTTAATCGTTGGCATCGATTTCACGGTGGGGGGGGGGGCTCATCCTTAATATTTAGTCACCACTCCAATCGGTATGGTGGGTTTTTTAGGGTTCTGTACCGTTAAATGAAAAAAGGGATTATAGTATTACTTTTTTGTCTATCTCTGTCTGTCTCTCAAGAGCCGTTTTCTCAGGGATTTTCTGAGCTCGCCTGGCTAACAACCATCTTATTTAAGTCTTGCCGCCAAATATCAATGTTAACAGTATTGATGTGTTCTGGCCTGAAAATAAGATAACCAGTTCCCCATTCCGTTTGGTAAGCCCACTTTCGTCTTCAGCATCATCTTCACTTATCAGGTGAGATGATGGCAATAGGGCTTACCAATTGTGGATTTAAAAAAAGGAACACGTGGTGGTATCAAGTTAACATTAATCTCAAATACTAGGTCCAAAGGTCTACGGTCCCTTGGAGGTATAAAAAAAAATCAAGCTTAATTAATTCAAAATAATACACAAACAAAATAATTTTCGAAAAACCTAAAAAGTTTTAGTTACAAGCTTTTATTTGAAAATAATTTAATTATTTCGTATTTTTCTCAGCAAACCCTTTCATTCCATACCCATATACAGGGTGTAACATAAAGGTGTGGTGATACTTTAAGGTGGGCTTGTACCCATCAAACTGAACAATTTTCTCCATGGAACCCATAGTCAAATCGCAAAAAAAAATTTGAACTTCCCATACTAAGTTGGCTGATCAGCTGATCGAGTTAGTATGGGAGAGCCAAATTTTTTTTTTGCGATTTGACTATGGGTTCCATGGAGAAAGTTGTTCAGTTTGATGGGTACAAGCCCACCTTAAAGTATCCCCACACCTTTATGTTACACCCTGTATAAAATAACTGGTCCGTCATGTTTGGGAGTCCACCATATTGTATTTAGGATGACGTTACTTAACTAACGTGTATGCAAAATTTCAGCTCAATCGGAATTTTAGCTTCCAAGATTTGTCGCAAACTAACACCACAGATTACTAAATAGTTACTTTAACACGGCAATGATGGCGCATATGTTGACAAAGGCAAGGAATTTAAAACCTAAAGGGTACTTCCCGTTGACCTAAAATCATGAAATTTGGCAAAGAGGCAAGTTCCGGCAGCACAAGTAAAGTGGAAATTCCGAAAGTCGTTAAGACCATATTCACAAAACGTTTTCCATACAAATTAAAAATTACCTTACTACTTTTTGAAAATGGGTGGGATAACAGTGATGAATTTGGTAATGATTGCAAAATTTCCAGGCAATTATGGCAGAATTGAGAGAATCATTGTTTTTGAAAAAGGCGTGCACACAGAATGCTCCATAGTGACTGAATTCCCAAGAGCCAAGCTACCAATTAATCTACCCCCCTCGCCCCTCCGATTCTTTGCGTTCACGCAATAAGCCAAATAAATATATAAACTTTATTTTGGGACACCTTGTTTAAAAGACTAAATAGATAGGTTACATGCGTCCTAAAAGTGAAGCGAAAAAACGCTAAACACGTTAAAAAACCGACTTCCATCGCAACAACTTAGTACCATTTTGCATTATTGTTTTTGGTTTTTGATAATTTTCTAACAAAGTACTACACCGATTTTGATTAAATTTATATGAGACCACACGGAAAGCACTAGCTTATAAATAAAAAAAGAATCATCGAAATCGGTTGACCCAGTCAAAAGTTCCGAGGTAACAAACATAAAAAAAACATACAATAGATTTGAGAATCTCCTCCTTTTTGGAAGCCGGTTGATAAAATGATGCCAATTGGCATCTCTTTTCTCAGTAGCACTTGATGCAACGGAGGCTAACTACCTTTAATAATGATTGCGTAACTGGGTTCGATTTTCAAATGTAGTTTGTTTAACCCCTCTAGGTAACAATTCGCTGGTGACAATACTTTTTTTAATCTAATCTATCCACAAACTAAAATGTCGTAACTTGCATAAGTGTAAAAGCGCGGTTGCGAACTAGACTGTTCTTTATTACCGCGCAGCGAGAGTTGCTATTTATTTAAAGCGTCATTGCGAGTACTTCATCTGTACTTGTACTATTATTATCATCTGTGACGAAGCGAGGGAATTCTGTAGAGTCCTGAGTGAAGCGAGAGGTTCAAGCCGGCCAAGATGAAGACAGGCTTTTTTACCAGAGGTGAATACTCTACTTTTTATACATACTGCGAGGCAATAAAAACAACAACGACATTTTTGTGTCAACGTGAGTTGTTTGTAAGAAGTGATTTGCAATGAAATTTATAATTTTACCTGTTTTCTCACAACTGTATTGAAAGACGTCGTATGATACACGGGTGTAAAAGGTAAATGATAAACTCTTGACGATGGTAAATCCTCGTCTACGGCGTGGGCTCACAAAGTCACTCGTTTGTTATTTACCTTTTTACTACCCTTGTATCATAAATAACTGTTCTTAGTCTGAGTTAAAACCTCGTATGCTTAGAGTTTTCATACGAATTTTATTGTTCCAAATTCAAATCCCATTACATCCCTCCGAGAGTTTCATAGAACTTTATCTCCCTTGGAATACAATGCTTTACTTTTTTTTATTTACAATTGGTAAGCCCTTGGTATCATCTCACCTGATGGTAAGTGACGATGATGCCCAAGATGGAAGCGGGCTTACCAAGATTCTCCATGCAATGAGGGCCTGGCTATCTTATCTACAAACCGGAACACATCTATGCTGTTAACATTAATGTTTTGTGGCAAGACTAAGAATAAGGTGGTAGTAGCTAGCCAGGCGGGATTAGAAAATGCCCTACCAACAACCAAACCGAGTCTTACAAAGTTAGACACTGCCGGGAATCGAACCCGCGACCTCCTGATGAGAAGCCGGTGGTTAAAATGGCGGTTTATGTGGAGATAGTATGATATATTATCGAGCAGGTGAAACTAATTTTTTACAAGCTTACATTTAACTTGCAATGTATTTAGGTTTTTTCGGGTGGAATCTTGCAAGTTAAATATGACCCACTTCCCGGTTTCGGATTGAGCTGAAATTTTGCATGCATATGTATATCGCATAACAATGCAATATTAAAAGCTTGTACCAAAAAGTTTTTAGATTTTTCGAAAATTATTCCAGACAAACACACAATGGAGAAATCTGCTTATCCAAAGAACATTTAGTGAGTGGAAATAGCTTGCACAAATGTCGGCTTAGATTAATAAAACAGGAGTACAATTAAAACAAAAATTACTTGAATTTTCCGAAGTAGCTATCAGCAAGTATACCTCCAAATATGGGAAAAATATACACTAATGTGCTAAAGACGTGATAAGTTTCCGTGGCACCTTCGTCCGTGTAGCCTAGTTTACTGCGCAGATAGAGAGTCAGGAACGCTGGAAATCAACAAGTTCAACGATAACGTTAATTTCTTTGATTTTTAATAAGACTGTTTTAATTATACTTCAATAAAGTAAAACAATTGTTACCTCTCATCCCCGAATAGGAAAACCTTTCACATATCTCCGTTAGCATAATGATATAAACTATTCGAGGAAATCTGTCTTTGATCTAAAATATAAAAAAAAAATATTATAGATTAGTCTTAATATTTTAGTCTCTCTTTCAAGCAAAATTAAATTGATTTGGTTTTAAGTTAGTTTTTATTTTTAGATTTTGTAATGTTCCTTTCACATAATATGTTAAAGGAAATCGTAGCGACGGTGGCGTAACGGCTAGGACCGCCGCCTCTTGTCCGGGAGGTCGTGGTTCGAATACCGCTACATACTAATGTGATTTTGAATTTCGATTCCATATGTACGTTTGTCCGAAGCTCTTACGGTGAAGGAAATCATCGTGAGGAAACCTGCACACGCACGCCTGCGAAGAAACTCGAAGGTTGGGTGTGAAGTTGACCAACCCGCACTGGGCCCGCTTGGTCGACTAAGGTCCAATCGCCCTAATTCAGGATAGGCTCGAGCCCCTCTGTATGGGAACATATATATGCGCTAATATGATGAAGTAATCAAAAAATCGTCGTGGAGATCCTTGGGGGAGGCCTATGTCCAACAGTGGACTTCCTTCGGCTGATATGATGAATCAAAAAACATATAGATCCCACCAAAAGTTAATAATTATATCAAATTTAACACACCGCAAGTTCCGATTTCAAGGGCTGAAGTGCCTCCGTCTCTTTTTCCATTTTGTCACCACACACACGCATACACAACACGTAGTAAATAAAATAAGGAATGATAATGCACAAAGCATTATTTCCATTTTATAACATTCGCAATGGCAGCCTCTGTTGTCTTAGCAATCAGCCATATCGCGAAGAGGCTTAACTGATCAACGTAAATGAATCACAATAACGATTTTGTTTAAAAAGTGGGTAGCTGTATTTACTCTCATCAACACTAGTTTTAACACCATGTTTTTCTCGTTTACAGTACTAACTATTAATTATGTTAAGACCTTGTTGTGAAGTATTGCAAATAAAAAATTATCTTATCTTAACGTATTTTACAAAAATCGTATATTTTTAAAGAGCTGTTACTGTATCTGGTCGGTGGTGTAACGACTAGGTCCCCTACCTCCTGTCGCCCTAATTCAGTGTAGGCTCGAGCCCCTCGGTGGGGAAATATATATAAGCTGATATGATAACTGTATTTGGATCTCAGAGGGATGAGAAAATGACATGTCGAGATTATATTGTAACTCTTACAAGCACTCTTGAAAGCGTCGGTGGCTCAACCGGTAAAGACTCGGTCCTTCTAACCAGAGGTACCGGGTTCAAATCTGGAAGGCCAATGTACCAATGAGTTTTTCAAAAACTTACGTGCATATATTTACCGATTGCTTTAACGGTGAAGGAAAACATCGTGAGGAAAACTGCACACACCTGCGAAGAAACTCGCAGGTTGTGTGTGAAGTCGATCAAACCGCACTGGGCCCGCGTGGTCGA
Source organism: Coleophora flavipennella (assembly GCA_947284805.1). Lineage (NCBI taxonomy): Eukaryota > Metazoa > Arthropoda > Insecta > Lepidoptera > Coleophoridae > Coleophora > Coleophora flavipennella. The sequence continues at coordinate 4,156,770 of OX369269.1, forward strand.
CTAAGGCCTCATCGCCCTAATTCAGTGTAGGCTCGAGTCCCTCGGTGGGGACGTATATGAGCTGATATAACGATAACTCTTGCAGCCCCCCTGTCTGTTGGGCCGTGTCTTGAGCTGGATATCCCCCCCCACTCGGGGCATACTTCCTGTAGCGCCGACGCTAGCCCTCGATGAGAATACAGCGAGATTGTCTTACAGCGTGTTTTGGTCGACGCTTTCACTTCCCGTATAAATAGGGATGACGAATGCTAGTCATCTGAGTTACTTTTTATCATCTGTCAAAAACGACATTTTTGTTCTAAAAATGTTTGAAATACCTAGGCGTGACGCCATAGTTTAGCAGCGTCATATATATGTACTCATTTTGTAATTTTGGTGAATTTAAAGTCGAAGACTTGATGGAAAACAAAACGAGTATGGTTTTTCGAAGTTTAAGTAGGAGGGAAATTTAGTGATCAAGAGTTCATAATTGATTTCTTATGCTGTCATCATCCATATTGTAAGAGTATTTCGTTTCACAAGAAATGCGGTTTTAGGAAAGTTCAAGGCTAGTCTAGCCGCTCCAAACAGTCAGATTTTCTTTTAAAAACTCAGATTATGATTTTTTTTAAAGTATCGTAGATCTACGGTTCTATCTAGAGGCAACCTACGGATTTTTCAGCGTCACCTTACGGATTTTTTAAAATCAGATCAGGCAACACTGACCCTACGCCTCTCAAAAGGAGGAATATTGGGTTATATCTTTGTGAAGAACAAAGAATAAATATGAATGAAGCGCTTATTTATTTATTTTATTTATTTATTTACACTTATTATTTTAATGCTTGTTATATTATTGTTCTAACCCTTATTGTAGTCTATTTATGATAATATTAAAAATACTTACGCATGCTAGCTAAAATATGGCGCAATTTTCGTAAAATTTAATTGAGATGTTTTAGTTGTGAAAACGAATAAAATTATGAATAGTTAATATTTGTGTAATAAAACATATACTTATGTGTACGTATTAGAATAAATAAAGTGAGATTACTCCCCGGACATTTAAAATGAGCCACAAGTCGCGTAAAATGAACTTTGGTTGCCGAAACCTTGATAGGTATGTACCCATGTATTTTTTTTTTTCTGTCACGGTCGTTTTTTATTTTACCGGTTTTCTCACAGCGGTATTGAAAAACGTTGTATGATATATGGGTGTAAAAGAAAATAATAAACTCGTGACAATGGTTAACCCTCGCCTGCGGTTCGGGCTCACAAATGTCACTTGTTTGTTATTGACCTTTTTACCACGCTTGTATCATCTATCTATCTATAATATAATAAAACTGTAACGGGGCCGTGTCTGTACATGAAATATTTTTGGAAAATAATAACTGTGGTGGACATTACTAACGATACAGAGGCCAAAACAACAACTTTTGGAATTTTTGTCTGTCTGTCTGTCTGTCTGTCTGTCTGTATGTTCGCGCATCACGCAAAAACTACCAGGCCGATTTTGATGAAATTTTGTATGGTGGTTCCTTATAGCCCGGGTTAACATATAGGATACTTTTTATCCCAGAAAATTCAAGAGTTCCCGTGGGAAAATCAAAAGTATTCATTTATAGAATGGCTCACTACGCAAATGTGGCTTAACCTATTACAATCAAATTTTACACGTTGGTACCCTTATCGCGAACTAAAACTGGGACATTGTGAATCCCAAAAAAATTAGGTTTCCTACAGGAATGAAAAAAAAATGTATCTTTAGATTGGCTCAACGTAACAATATGAAACCTTTACATTGGGATGGGGTATTTTGACCATCATTGTATAGTCGGGTATTCTTTATCCCGGAAAACTAAAGAGGTCCCGTGGGAAATTATCTATCGATACTTACAATAATAGCAATAGAGTACTTTTTTCTATTTATTAGCTACACATACCAAACATTATAATCATAGTAGCAGAATGTCAATAGATGGCGCTGTAGGGATAATAAAACGCGCTTAAGTTGTATTAAAACATTAAAATATTGTTTCATACTTTTGAGTGGATTTCTTTTATGTATTTTTCAGCATACGCTACTTTAAACTCTGGAACTATGGTACGTAGCGATGTGTTTCATAGACGAACAGAGAGGTATTTTTTTACAGATTCCAATCGTGTAAAAAAATAAAAACACATAAATCGAGTTTAGCATCTTTTAACAGGAGGCACAGATATGGGAACTCTTCTGACGGCGACTATTTGCGTGTGGCAGTTGCTCTCCGCCTGCAATATCAATATCTGTGAACCTCATCAATGTATTTGCGGGTCCACGGTGGAGGCAATTGTCCATCACTCACTGAGTTGCAGTCGTGTTTGTGAAGATTCCCACGTCACCAATTCCTTAATGACCTCACTCGGAGGGCACTGGTCTCGGCCAGATGAAATATTCCATCTTTGATGCAGCCGCCGGCCGGGCTTTAGTCGATCTGATGGCAAAAGGCCGGAGGTTTTAAACAGGTGCTATGGCAGAGAGGAACGTGTCTGCTTTGGGAAGCCACTTTTTCTGTCTCACTCCTCACCCGTACGGTACTGCTGCTCAATTTGCGGCGAGAAAGAAGCATAATAAGTACTCGGTCTTGGAGGCAAATTACTACTTTGTGCCGCTGGTCTGTGAGACAACCGGCTGCTGAACCTCTTAGATGCCTTTGCCTTCATTAAGGAGATTGGCCGTCGCCTTCGAGAAAGGAGATGTGACGTGAGGTCCTACCTGCTGCTAAGGTTGTCTATTGCCATCCAGAGCGGCAACGAGAAGTGCGTCATGGGCTCCTTTGGAGCTGATACGACTAGAGGATTTGACCGATATTAATATTTTTAGGGAATTTTATTACTAGATTGATATAACAATTTGAATTAGGTTTTTGATAATAAAGGTATATGTGTTATTTCATCATATAAGTTTATATACGTCCCCACCAAGGGGCTCGACCTGCCCTGAGTTAGGGCGATCAGGCCTTAGACGATCACGTGGGCCCATTGCGGGTTGATTGACTTCACACATAAGCTTCGAGTTTCTTCGCAGGCGTGTGCAGGTTTCCTCATGATGTTTTTCTCACCGTAAGAGCGTCGGATAAACGTACATACCAGTATGAAATCGATATTCGTATAGATATTGGTAATTGAGAGGATTCGAACCACGGCCTTCCGGACAGGAGGTATTGGCTCTAACCGTTCTGCCACCGACGCTCTATATGTTATTTAAGATTTAGAAATCCTTACTTAATATTATAAATGTGAAAATGTGTTTGTTTGTTTTTTACCTATTCACACTTCAACACCTCTACCAATCTTGATGAAATATGGCATGCCTGTATCACTGGGAATGAAATAGTTTATTTTTTATCTGTGAAATTATCATAGCCCTATGCAGTTCCTGAGGAAACAAAAACAATACTCTTTGTTCGTTAAGTTATTAAAAATCGTAACGCAGAAATGAGGTGGTGTGATTTTAAGCACGGATTAAAGTGAGTTTTTGTATAGAATTTGTTGAGGGGGTGAGGAGGGGGGGAAGTGACAAAGACTGCTTATCCGAATAGCCCGATACAGTTCCTGAGGTACCTGGAGAAAACTCATGTCCACGCTTGCGAGCTGATTGCGGCTCGCGCACCACTCACCCTCAAAAAGAGTCATAAAAGCTGCTATCAAGTCATAAAAGTCATGCGGGCGAAGCCGCGGGCAAAAGCTAGTAATATAATAAAACTGTAACGGGGCCGTGTCTGTACATGGAATATTTTTGGAAAATAATAACTGTGGTGGACATTATACTAACGATACAGAGGCCAAAACAATAACTTTTGGAATTTTTGTCTGTCTGTCTGTCTGTCTGTCTGTCTGTATGTTCGCGCATCACGCAAAAACTACCGGGCCGATTTTGATGAAATTTTGTATGGTGGTTCCTTATAGCCCGGGTTAACATATAGGATACTTTTTATCCCAGAAAATTCAAGAGTTCCCGTGGGAAAATCAAAAGTATTCATTTATAGAATGGCTCACCACGCAAATGTGGCTTAACCTATTACAATCAAATTTTACACGTTGATACCCTTATCGCGAACTGAAACTGGGACATTGTGAATCCTAAAAAAATTTGGTTTCCTACAGGAATGCAAAAAATTGTATCTTTAGATTGGCTCAACGTAACAATATGAAACCTTTACATTGGGATGGGGTGTTTTGACCATGATTGTATAGTCGGGTATTCTTTATCCCGGAAAACTAGAGGTCCCGTGGGAAATTATCTATCGATACTTACAATAATAGCAATAGAGTACTTTTTTCTATTTATTAGCTACACATACCAAACATTATAATCATAGTAGCAGAATGCCAATAGATGGCGCTGTAGGGATAATAAAACGCGCTTAAGTTGTATTAAAACATTAAAATATTGTTTCATACTTTTGAGTGGATTTCTTTTATGTATTTTTCAGCATACGCTACTTTAAACTCTGGAACTATGGTACGTAGCGATGTGTTTCATAGACGAACAGAGAGGTATTTTTTTACAGATTCCAATCGTGTAAAAAAATGAAAACACATAAATCGAGTTTAGCATCTTTTAACAGGAGGCACAGATATGGGAACTCTTCTGACGGCGACTATTTGCGTGTGGAAGTTGCTCTCCGCCTGCAATATCAATATCTGTGAACCTCATTAATGTAATTGCGGGTCCACGGTGGAGGCAATTGTCCATCACTCACTGAGTTGCAGTCGTGTTTGTGAAGATTCCCACGTCACCAATTCCTTAATGACCTCACTCGGAGGGCACTGGTCTCGGCCAGATGGAATATTCCATCTTTGATGCAGCCGCCGGCCGGGCTTTAGTCGATCTGATGGCAAAAGGCCGGAGGTTTTAAACAGGTGCTATGGCAGAGAGGAACGTGTCTGCTTTGGGAAGCCACTTTTTCTGTCTCACTCCTCACCCGTACGGTACTGCTGCTCAATTTGCGGCGAGAAAGAAGCATAATAAGTACTCGGTCTTGGAGGCAAATTACTGCTTTGTGCCGCTGGTCTGTGAGACAACCGGCTGCTGAACCCTCAGAGGCCTTTGCCTTCACAAAGGAGATTGGCCTTCGCCTTCGAGAGAGGAGATGTGACGTGAGGTCCTACCTGCTGCTGAGGTTGTCTATTGCCATCCAGCGCGGCAACGAGAAGTGCGTCTTGGGCTCCTTTGGAGCTGATACGACTCGATAATTTGACCCATATTAATATTGTTAGGAAATTTTATTACTAGATTGATACCTATAATGATTTGAATTAGTTTTTTGATAATATAGGTAATGTGTTATTTCATCATATCAGTTTATATAGGTCTCCACCAAGGGGCTCGACCTGCCCTGAGTTAGGGCGATCTGGCCTTAGACGATCACGTGGGCCCATTGCGGGTTGATTGAATTCACACATAAGCTACGAATTTCTTCGCAGGCGTGTGCAGGTTTCCTCACTATGTTTTTCTCACCGTAAGAGCGTCGGATAAACCTACATACCAGTATGAAATCGATATTCGTATAGATATTGGTAAGTGGCAGATTTGAACCACGGCCTTCCGGACAGGAGGTAGTGGCCCTAACCGTTTTGCCACCGACGCTCTATATTTTATTTAAGATTTAGAAATCCTTACTTATATTTAGTATTATAAATGTGAAAATGTGTTTGTTTGTTTGTTACCTATTCACACTTCAACATGATGAAATTTGGCATGCAGGTAGTCTGTATCACTGGGAATAAAATAGTCAACCTTTCATCTGTGGAAATTACCATAGCCCGATGCAGTTCCTGAGGAAACTAAAACAATACTCTTTGTTCGCAAAATTTAAAATCGTAACGAAAAAATGGATTGGTGTGATTTTTAGCACAGAAATGAGGTGGAAAATATAATTTACTAATAAGTATATCCTGACATAGTTCCCGAGGGATCTGGGGACAACTGTTTTCTACGCTCGCGCACGTCAGTGGCGTCGCAACGGAGCAACGGATTAAAGTGTTTTTTTTGTATAGAATTTGTTCGAATAGCCCGATACAGTTCCTGAGGTACCTGGAGAAAACTCATGTCCACGCTTGCGAGCTGATTGCGGCTCGCGCACCACTCACCCTTCATAAAGAGTCATAAAAGCTATGTCCACGTGGGCGAAGCCGCGGGCAAAAGCTAGTAAATAACTATTTCTTCTTAGCGAGTCGATACTTTGGCTTAAATTATTTTTTTCCAGACCAATATCACCCAATACTCTGCCGCCCGGACTGTATAGTCCGCTTCATTGTACAGGTCCTCGCGCGTACAGGTGGTAGGACACACAGGACAGGACAACCGGTGTGCCATGGTCTAGGGAGAGGCACCGCACTCGAAAGTGCTATCCCAGCTGTAGCCCCACCTGCACATATTTCTTTGCTTCGGCCAACTTGAGTCCGGAGTCTGTTTAAAGACTTTTAAGTCAGCCAGAGAAGGTCGTGTCCAGGGGGAAGTTTTTCTGACAGTGGGATGTGTGTTGCCGCGGGATACCTTTCCTGCAAGACTTAGTCGTATTTTGGAAGCATCACCATTCCTCATCATCATCATCGTATCAGCTCATATACGTCCCTACCGAAAGGCTCGAGCCTACCCTGAATTAGGGCGATCGGACCTTAGTCGACTACGCGGGACCAGTGCGGGTTGGTCGACTTCACACACAACCTGCGAGTTTCTTCGCAGGCGTGTGCAGGTTTCCTCACGATGTTTTCCTTCACAGTAGGAGCGTCGGCTAAACGTACATAAGAAATCTAAATTCGAAATCACATTGGTACGTGGCGGGATTCGAACTACGCCCTCCCGGACACGAGGCGGCGGCCCTAACAGTTACGCCACCGACGCTCTATCACCATTAATCATTAATTATTTTTTTGTTAGTTTTTTTCTGTACTAGGAACATTAATCACAGTTCACAGAGATTTAAATCTATTTTTAGCTGTGTAGAGGAAAGTCGCGTGTGTCCTAACTTTGGGATATGTAATAAAAATATTTACTGAGGAAAATTACGCTTGTTCGTCTGATAACGAGTTTAATGATCTTTTTTTCTTACTAGCTGTTTCCCGCGGCTTCACCCGCGTGGACCACGTTTCTATGACTTTTCGAGGGTGCGCAGTGCGCGAGCCGCAAGCGGCTCGCGTGCGTGGTAATAAGTAGCCTATGTCTTAATCCGGGTCCTAATCTGTCTACCTACCAAATTTCAGCCAAATCCGTTCAGTAGTTTTTGCGGGAAAGCGTAACAGACAGACAGAGTTACTTTCGCATCTATAATAATCTTCTATATAATATAATAAAACTGTAACGGGGCCGTGTCTGTACATGAAATATTTTTGGAAAATAATAACTGTGGTGGACATTACTAACGATACAGAGGCCAAAACAACAACTTTTGGAATTTTTGTCTGTCTGTCTGTCTGTCTGTCTGTATGTTCGCGCATCACGCAAAAACTACCAGGCCGATTTTGATGAAATTTTGTATGGTGGTTCCTTATAGCCCGGGTTAACATATTGGATGCTTTTTATCCCAGAAAATTCAAGAGTTCCCGTGGGAAAATCAAAAGTATTCATTTATAGAGTGGCTCACCACGCAAATGTGGCTTGACCTATTACAATCAAATTTTACACGTTGATACCCTTATCGCGTACTAAAACTGGGACATTGTGAATCCCAAAAAAATTAGGGTTCCTACAGGAATGCAAAAAATTGTATGTTTAGAATGACTCAACGTAAGAATATGAAACCTTTACATTGGGGTGGGGTGTTTTGACCATCATTGTATAGTCGGGTATTCTTCATCCCAGAAAACTAAACAGGTCCCGTGGGAAATTATCTATCGATACATACAATAATAACAATAGAGTACTTTTTTCTATATATTAGCTACACATACCAAACATTATAATCATAGTAGCAGAATGTCAATAGATGGCACTGCAGGGATAATAAAACGCGCTTAAGTTGTATTAAAACATTAAAATATTATTTCATACTTTTGAGTGGATTTCTTTTATGTATTTTTCAGCATCCGCTACTTTAAACTCTGGAACTATGGTACGTAGCGATGTGTTTCATAGACGAACAGAGAGGTATTTTTTTACAGATTCCAATCGTGTAAAAAAATAAAAACACATAAATCGAGTTTAACATCTTTTAACCAAGAGGCATAGATATGGGAACTCTTCTGACGGCGACTATTTGCGTGTGGCAGTTGCTCTCCGCCTGCAATATCAATATCTGTGAACCTCATCAATGTATTTGCGGGTCCTCGGTGGAGGCAATTGGCCATCACTCACTGAGTTGCAGTCGTGTTTGTGAAGATTACCACGTCACCAATTCCTTAATGACCTCACTCGGAGGGCACTGATCTCGGCCAGATGTAATATTCCATCTTTGATGCAGCCGCCGGCCGGGCTTTAGTCGATCTGATGGCAAAAGGCCGGAGGGTTTAAACAGGTGCTATGGCAGAGAGGAACGTGTCTGCTTTGGGAAGCCACTTTTTCTGCCTCACTCCTCACCCGTACGGTACTGCTGCTCAATTAGCGGTGAGAAAGAAGCATAATAAGTACTCGGTCTTGGAGGCAAATTACTGCTTTGTGCCGCTGGTCTGTGAGACAACCGGCCGCTGAACCCTCAGAGGCCTTTGCCTTCACAAAGAAGATTGGCCTTCGCCTTCGAGAGAGGAGATGTGACGTGAGGTCCTACCTGCTGCTAAGGTTGTCTATTTCCATCCAGAGCGGCAACGAGAAGTGCGTCTTGGGCTCCTTTGGAGCTGATACGACTCAAGGATTTGACCCATATTAATATTGTTAGGAAATTTTATTACCTATAATGATTTGAATTAGTTTTTTGATAATATTTCATCATATCAGTTTATATACGTCCCCACCAAGGGGCTCGACCTGCCCTGAGTTAGGGCGATCTGGCCTTAGACGATCACGCGGGCCCATTGCGGGTTGATTGACTTCACACATAAGCTTTGAATTTCTTCGCAGGCGTGTGCAGGTTTCCTCACGATGTTTTTCTCACCGTAAGAGCGTCGGATAAACGTACATACCAGTATGAAATCGATATTCGTATAGATATTGGTAAGTGGTAGGATTCAAACCACGGCTTTCCGGACAGGAGGTAGTGGCCCTAACCGTTTTGCCACCGACGCTCTATATTTTATTTAAGATTTAGAAATCCTTACTTTATATTATAAATGTGAAAATGTGTTTGTTTGTTTGTTACCTATTCACACTTCAACACCTCTACCAATCTTAATGAAATTTGGCATGCAGGTAGCCTGTATCACTGGAAATGAAATAGTCAACCTTTTATCTGTGGAAATTATCATAGTCCGATGCAGTTCCTGAGGAAACTAAAACAATACTCTTTGTTCGTTTTATTTAAAATCGTAACGAAAAAATGGATTGGTGTAATTTTTAGCACAGAGATAAGGTGGAAAATGATATAATATACTAATAAGTATATCCTGACATAGTTCCCGAGGGATCTGGGGACAGCTGTTTTCTACGCTCGCGCACGTCGGTGGCGTCGCAACGGAGCAACGGATTAAAGTGATTTTTTGTATAGAATTTGTTGAGGGGATGGGAAGTGACAAAGACTGCTAATCCGAGTAGCCTGATACAGTTCCTGAGGTACCTGGTGAAAACTCATGTCCACGCTTGCGAGCTGATTGCGGCTCGCGCACCACTCACCCTCAAAAAGAGTCATAAAAGCTATGTCCACGTGGGCGAAGCCGCGGGCAAAAGCTAGTTTATAATATTAGTAGGGATAGGGATAACAAACAGCCTTCGTGGCGTAATGGTTAGTCCATTCATTTCACACTTCGTCACAGGTCGTGGGTTTGATTCCCAGCGCGGTCTATCTTTGTAAGACTCGGTTTAATTGGTGATAGGGCATTTTTTAAGTCGGCCTGGCTAGCTACCACCATCTTACTGTCTTGCCGACAAACATCAATGTTAACAGCAATCATGAGTTCCGGCATGAAGATAAGATATCCAGTTCCCAATTGCATTGGGGAATATTGGTAAGCCTGCTTCTATCTTCGGCATCATTGTCACTTCCCATCGGGTGAGATGATACCAAGGGGTTATCAATTGTGGAATAAAAAAGTTTAACTTAGGTTATTTTAGTCCCCAGTTTCCACTTAAATACGTAGGTCGCAGGGTTCCGCATCCAAAGATTGACAACTGACTGTCTTTTTGTCTGTCCGACCGACCTTTAATAGACTGCATCTTTTGAACCGTAATAGATATCTGACTGGAATTTTCATGGTATTACCACCAAACAATAAAAATAAAAAGTGAATATTACCCCAGCGCAGGGCAGCGTTCGGGAAGCTTCGCAATATCTTCACGTCCCAAATACCGCAGTGTCTCAAGACTAAGGTCTTTGACCAGTGTGTGTTGCCAGTGATGACTTACGGAACTGAGACATGGTCGCTTACTATGGGCCTCATAAGAAGGCTCAAGGTCACCCAAAGGGCAATGGAGCGTGCTATGCTCGGAGTTTCTCTGCATGATCGAATCAGAAACGAGGAGATCCGCAGGAGAACTAAAGTAACCGACATAGCTCACAGAATCGCTAGACTGAAGTGGCAGTGGGCAGGGCACATAGCTCGTATACAGGAGGCCGATGGGGCAGTAAAGTTCTCGAGTGGCGACCGCGCACCGGAAAACGTAGCGTAGGCAGGCCTCCCACGCGGTGGACCGATGACCTGGTGAAGGTCGCGGGAAGCCGATGGATGCGGGCAGCGCAGGACTGGTCGTCGTGGAAATCCTTGGGGGAGGCCTTTGTTCAGCAGTGGACGATTTGTGGCTGATATGATGATTACCCCAATTTTAAGTCCCCCTAAAAAAAGCGTGTTTTTAGAAGGTTCTTTTAGGGTTCCGTACACCCAACGGGACTACTAAGCCTCCGCAGTCTGTCCGTCTGTACGTCTTCTGTCCGTCTGTCCGTCTGTCAGCGAGTTGTATTTCTCTGTAGTTCTCTCCCGCCATAAAACAGGTGCTGTTTATTTCACTTGCACAGCGCTTCACAACATGCACTTTTGAAAGGACATTCAGTAGGTACTTTACGCAATGTCAAAACTTGGTTGCGGTCAAAAATGACAGAAAACCGGCTTGTCTGCCTCTGCATGATGAGTTTACACAGGAAGATTGTTCTGAAAGCGATCAAAAATGACAGAAAATTGATTTGTCTGCCTCTGCATGATGAGTTTGCATAGGAAGAGGGTTCTAAAACCGGCTTGTCTACCTCTGTATGATGATTTTGCATAGGAAGAGGGTTCGAAAACCAGCTTGTCTGCCTCTGCATGATGAGCATAGGAAGAGGGTTCTAAAACCGGCTTGTCTGCCTCTGTATGATGATTTTGCATAGGAAGAGGGTTCTAAAACCAGCTTGTCTGCCTCTGCACGATGAGCATAGGAAGAGGGTTCTAAAACCGGCTTGTCTGCCTCTGCATGATGAGTTTGCATAGGAAGAGGGTTCTAAAACCGCCTTGTCTCCCTCTGCATGATGAGTTTGCATAGGAAGAGGGTTCTAAAACCAGCTTGTCTGCCTCTGCATGATGAGCATAGGAAGAGGGTTCTAAAACCGGCTTGTCTGCCTCTGCATGATGAGCATAGGAAGAGGGTTCTAAAACCGGCTTGTCTGCCTCTGCATAATGAGTTTGCATAGGAAGAGGGTTCTAAAACCGGCTTGTCTGCCTCTGCATGATGAGCATAGGAAGAGGGTTCTAAAACCGGCTTGTCTGCCTCTGCATGATGAGTTTGCATAGGAAGAGGGTTCTAAAACCGGCTTGTCTGCCTCTGCATGATGAGCATAGGAAGAGGGTTCTAAAACCGGCTTGTCTGCCTCTGCATAATGAGTTTGCATAGGAAGAGGGTTCTAAAACCGGCTTGTCTGCCTCTGCATGATGAGCATAGGAAAAGGGTTCTAAAACCGGCTTGTCTGCCTCTGCATGATGAGTTTGCATAGGAAGAGGGTTCTAAAACCGGCTTGTCTGCCTCTGCATGATGAGCATAGGAAGAGGGTTCTAAAACGGCTTGACTGCCAGAAAGAGGGTTCTAAAACCGGCTTGTCTGCCTCTGCATGATGAGTTTGCATAGGAAGAGGGTTCTGAAACCGACTTATCTGCCTCTGCATGATGAGTTTGCATAGGAAGAGGGGTTTGTAGAGAAGATATATATGTTGATTCTATAATAAATACCATAACCTGAGACATAACGTAATAGACAAAAAAAAATTTTTGACTATTTAAAACTGTGTGTAAGCACCTATTTAAAATAAATTATATTAATTTTGATTGACCAAAAAATAAATTTGAAAACGAAACTTTAGACATTTTTACATTAATATTAATATTTAAGTATTTTGTTTATTTAATTAAGTATTAAGACTTTTATTTTATTTATTTAAGTATTTTAAATAACTGTTTATTTGCAAATTTTTCCGCCTCTTAACTTATTCTATCGTTGTTTCCCTACCCAAAGGTTGCCTGGAAGAAATTTCTACCTAGCAATAAGGCCGCCTATTGTATAGGCTTTCTTCTATATTGTTAATGTCTTTTTTATGTTGTGATACAATAAATAATATTGTATTGTATTACATTTAGCCAGAACCCTCACAGGTTATTATTGAAATAAGGAAGGAAAGGTCAGTAAATAATAGTTATTTGTTATACAAGAGTGCAAAGTTGCTTTTTAACCGCGTGCTCAATTTTGACAATCGAGCAAGCGAAGGAGTCTAAATTTGAATCACGAGCGCAGCAAGTCGAGTGCAACACGGAACTTTTCATTCCACCTCAGTGAGGAAATTACTAAATGAAAAAAAAAAACATTTGCGCATTACAAACAGTTTCAGTCAATTCTGTTGGCGTCAAATAAACTTCCTCGTCACTATAATCACTCATTTTAGGTTTAAAATCTTTGCAGTCGAGTGCAACACGGAACTTTTCATTCCACCTCAGTGAGGAAATTACTAAATGAAAAAAAAAAACATTTGCGCATTACAAACAGTTTCAGTCAATTCTGTTGGCGTCAAATAAACTTCCTCGTCACTATAATCACTCATTTTAGGTTTTTCACTTGTTTTCAAGTTTCTTGTTTTTAACCTAAGGTTTTAACAATATAACGTGAAAAGAAAAAAATGGCGCGCGCAAAGCAAATTAAAAAAAAAAGTACACCAAGAAAGTTCCGAGTCTGAGTTTTTAACAAATTAAAAAAGGTTGTATGATAAATTCGGCACCATGGAGGTAGAAGTAAATAGGTATAATAATGTTTTGAATTTTGTTCTAAATTCAATTTACTTTTCTCCTCTAGCGAAGGAAAACGGCTTTTGCACTCAGATATTTACTTAATCCTGTAGCGAATAAAAACGGCTTTTGCACTCAGATATCGAAGAGCAAAAATACAATTTCCGAGATGGGGGGATGAAAAAATCATTTTTAAATTCGTACTAGTTATCGAGTTTACTTACTTCTGCACCCATCCCTAAAAAATGTTGGGTACGCCCATGCGCATAGAATCATAAATGTGACTGCGACTAGAAGTGACGTCGGGAGGTGTGCCTGTTTTGCGATAACACCTTTGCTCTTCACTTTTCACACCAGTGAGATAAGATGTTAACGTTTGTGTATATTTACTTTACTATCTATCATCTTGAGGAAAAGTGTAATCCTTACTATATAACATTTTACCTAAATGTGAAAGTGTGTTTGTTTATTTGTCCTTTTTTCACGTCGCACGCAACGGAGAGATAGTTGACGAGGTGGGAAGTTACATAAGCAGCTTTTTATCCCGTGAAAATAGTATGACGTCGTCTACGTGACGCCTGGGGATCGTAGTAGGCAGAACAGGTACCGAATAAATAAAATACTTTTATACGAATTGAACATGGCTGAAGAGCTATCTTCATTGAATTCGTAAAATTTATATATGCTCTGTCAGCTGACTTATTATTAGGTTTTTCAAAAAAAACTAGTTAAAATACACTCTTGCCATGTGAAAAAAATATAAAAGGGATCTCTGCCCTGGCGCGCGGTCTTACTCTTGATAAAGGACCTCTGTCCTGGCTCGCGGTCCACAATAGAATGAATCTCAACTGTTTCGGAAAGCTTTCAAACGACTTACTAATTTAAATAAATAAATAAATATTCTGGGACAAATCACACATGGTCATCTGGCCCCAATTTGAACTTTGGTTTTTAATACGATTCGCGCTAGCAGGTGAGCACTAAAGGAGACGCGAGTGCGTAAACGTAGAGACATACGATTTCTACAATAGCATAGTTCAACACAGTTTCTGAGGAAACTGAAACTTCTTTATTCACGCCGAAACGAAGCAACGAATTGACGTGATTTTTTGCTAATTTGGCACAATGTCTGAGGGATTTGGATAAAACTTATTGTCAAACTCGCGCACTCACAATTGAGTAAAGGATTAGTAATTTTTCTTGTAAAAAATTTAAATGTTTTGGTTTGATGCTGGCTTCTCGGCTGCTGAAATTCTCGGCGAAGCGACCCGGAGCAACGCGAGCAAACATAGATGAGTCTATCGTGTGAACTCGCTGCGCCTCGTCTGGTCTCGTCTACATTCCGGCTCCAGTCCATTTTTAGGGCTCCATACACCCAACGGGACTCTATTACTAAGCCTCTGTCTGTCCGTCTGTTAATACGTAGACAGTTGAAAGGGTCTAGCAGGCTAAGCGAACATGAGCGGCTCCCACGAGGAATCTGGCCATCCTTTTGGGTGGAGTACTGGCAAGATCTAAGAACACAGTGTGCCCAACATCAGCTCTCAATCTTCTTTTAGTTTCGAGTTATACATAATTATATTAAAAAATCAAGCCTTTATATTAAGAGTATTTTTAGCTAAACTATGCAAGTTACAGTAATGTACTAAAATCATGATTAATAAGAATAGAATTGACTATAATATGCATGTCGAAGGGGGTAGGGTGTGTGGTTAGGTTATGGATGGCCTTGTGGTTCACGTCCTTAACTATTTCGGTATTGGGCGTCGAAATAACAATGCAGCTATATCACAGAGGTCCTTCTTCAATAGTCTTGATCATTTGGTAATCGAAATTGTACAGGGTGCCTTGGATAACAATGGATGCAAACGCGGTGATCACAGCGATGGCGTGACACGTCCGTTTTGCTCACAGATCACCACTACTTGTGTTCTGCTCGACGCTCCATCAAAAAGTGTCTGCCTCGAGACTGACGTCCAGCTAATATGGCTTCTCCGCAGATCTAATAAATTCTCAACTCAGTGTGGCAGCACAAACAGCCTTCCGTTAATACGTCATCTTTGCTACCACAAACGATCGTCTCACGAGTACAAGCGATCGTCACGCCACCACCGGTTTCACCCAGGTACTAATACCTGACGTTTGATCCAAACAAAGTGTAACTATGTAAACTTATCTCGAGCTGGTATTGGTCGCGTTTTCAATGACGCTCCGACACGGCCATCTTGACGCATCACACGTCCCCGTATGGGTCACCTGAAAGAAAAACATGACCACCAGAGTATTTCTTTTCTTAACTGGCCCACTCGGCCAACCTGACATAAAATACAATAAGCATCAAGAGATTTTTATCACAGTTTACAGAGAAATTTTTCACTAAGCTTTCAAAATAAATAGGCACTTTCAGTAAAACAGTCAAGTCAATGTCAATTGTTAACAATTTCACTCGTTTAATCACTTGAATTGTATCGCAATGTTTCGCTATGTATCGCAATGTATCACAATGTTTAGCAATGTATCGCAATGTTTCGCAACAAATTAACAGTTCGGTAACCCCCATTCGTTTGATAATCACAACAGTCACCCATCTTGGCAACTCTGGGCCACCTCCATCCGGTGCCCAACCAAACTACAGTCACTCTACCTGGCGACTCTCAGACACCTCCATCCGGTGCCCGCCCAAACTCACAGTCGCTCTACCTGGCGACTCTCAGACACCCTACGGTGCCCGCCCAACTCAGTCACCCTACCTGGCGACTCTCAGACAACCTCTCAGGTGTCCGCCCAAAAACACAGTCGCCCTACCTGGCAACTCTTGGACCACCTCCCTCCGGTGTCCAACCACACTGTCGCTTCCATGCGGCGATCTCAAACATCACCTCTTTCTGGTGATTGCCAACATCACCTCCCCGGTGATACGCCTGCGAGCCAAACGCACGCCACACACAGTTGTGGCCGCACAGCAACGAGAAAATAACTCGGTGTTTTACGCCTACGTCTACGAATGGCTGAGGCTATTGGCGTTCTGTTGCGAAACATTGTTTACGGCTAAGGTTCAAAATACAAACTAGTAAACGTTAAAATCACGGTCAAGCACAAAAGTCCTTACTCTGCATTAGTAGATG
Organism: Coleophora flavipennella; assembly: GCA_947284805.1. Taxonomy (NCBI): domain Eukaryota; kingdom Metazoa; phylum Arthropoda; class Insecta; order Lepidoptera; family Coleophoridae; genus Coleophora; species Coleophora flavipennella. The sequence continues at coordinate 4,173,182 of OX369269.1, forward strand.
GTCGAGGTTCAGTCTCTCCATCATCAATTCTGTCCAAGTCAATAATACTGTCACTATCGGGCATTTAACGTAGTCTGTCCTCAATAACTCTGACGGTATTTGATATCTAAAGTGGTCGGTTACGCTTGTCCATTTGTAACAACACAAAGTTAGGTAACTTGTGAAGCTAAGCTTTAATTTAGAAATCAGCCTGTGGTGCTGCCCCAGAGCAATGTAACACCCCATCTCTTTCCGAGGGTTCCTTATGAAGCAACTAAGGGACCAAAAATTTGAGGACAAGCAACATCGTCCTTCACGCTCATACTGTACCGCCAAACAACCCGCCAAGTGTAGCGTTTATTTTTTTTTACAATTGGTAAAACCGATCCAACATGGGGGAGGCCCATGTCTATTATCACATCAGCAGCAAGCTGATTAACAACTCCTGTCATAGGATGCGTTACTCTCCGTATTATCACTAGTCTGTTGTCGTGCTTCACTTAGATAAAATTACAGCCTGTGTGTGTAATCCACAAACATGACATTTAGAGGTTAAGCTACTTTACTCGTACCTAGAAGCAACTCCAGGAGGCTGTACTTCGTAACTCGGTTAACCAACAGTTCGGTTGTTGCCAAATGATCATCATGTAGGGACTTGTAACATGAAATCTCATTACTATACTCGAAGGAAGTGAGCATATTTTATAGAATACTTAACTATGAGCACCAACGTTTAAACGTACTAAGATTCACCTGACCGTTGCCACGCAAGTGCTTAAAGCGTTTATGAACGTGAGTTTGAAACACAAGGGGGCATTACGTAGATCAAATGACACATGGATGTATTCGAACAGAGCCTCCGGAATTACAAAATCAGTCATTTCGATTTTATAGGGATAGAATGCACCTGATGTAACCCCTGGCTATGCCTGACGGTGGTGAAATAGTGACCACGTATGAAGTCAATCGCTGTGGTAAACTATCAGAGGAAGCAATTTTCGTTCAGGCATTTTATTGTCATTTCGTTCACGGTTATCAACACACTTGCGTTCTATGCCATCCTTTTTTTTACCAGCATGGTAAGGCCATCAAAAAGGGAAAACTTCAGGGCTTATGACATTCGCAGCCTCCAGTCCATGAATCCTGCATCATCACATCAGCCGAAAGAAGTCCACTGCTAAAAAAGCTATTAAAAATAGACAACTTTGGCCTATGATCATTGAGGATATCAGTCCCAATACTACAAAAGCTAATAAGGGTTTTACTCCATGTAAAGACGTCGGTCTCAATATTATGAAACCATAAAGGGCTTTCAATACTTTCAATCCTAGTTTAAGTTTGTATAACCGAAACTCTAGTTAACTAAATGAATCATCATATTTACAATGAGTCCTCTTTTTAAATCTTCCGTTCAACCACGACGAACCACGACGTTGTGTCACAAGGAATGATCCGAAAGCACGTTAAAGAGTACTTTGAAGAACTACAAGGCTAATGCAATCACCACTAGAAGGGTAAGGGACTACTCTATTCGCATCCTTTCCGACCGTCGAGCTATTTTGTTTTTGACAAACTCGTTTAAGAATACCGTCAATCCTAGATTTAAAATATCTGAATCGATCATAATATCGTTCGTACTCGTCTGGCATAACAAGATATGACCATTCTGAACAATGCCCGTCAATATTACCCTCACTCGATATTTGTTCTGTACAGTAAACTTAAGAGTTGCCTACAAAAGTCAATAGTGCGTTAGTATTGAACACACTCCCGAAAGTCTATACACGAAACTTTCTTTAACGAGAGAACAGTAGGCACCACTACAGATTAGGTAATAGTACTACGCACGTACTACTACCACCATCAAAACAAAAGGGGTACGACTCACCGGATTTTCGTAGCTCCGCGTACATCACGCACTTCGCTGAAGCTGCACGCGCCGCTTGCGTGGATATCCGCTGCTGCCAGTGCAGCTCATGCTGTCACCTCATTCCAACGATTGTTCCGTAAGGGAGATGGCGACAGTTGAGCACCGTGCACGTGTATTAGCTTCAGGTATATTCCGGCCTTTGTTCAGCAGTGGACGATTTGTGGCTGATATGATGATATTCCGGTTGAATGCTGGCAATATGATTGCAGCAGATGTAGGATGGTGCTCGCATAGCCTCAATTAATCGCAGTATGTTCTGGTTCTGTAGCACGAAGAATTGTTGCCAGTGAGTTTTTATTTCGCTGCTCCATCATTATTTTTCACATTTTCCCGTCGTTGTCCACTCGTTGCGAGCGCTGGGAACAATCCCACTACTGATGTCGAAGGGGGTAGGGTGTGTGGTTAGGTTATGGATGGCCTTTTGGTTCACGTCCTTAACTATTTCGGTATTGGGCGTCGAAATAACAATGCAGCTATATCACAGAGGTCCTTCTTCAATAGTCTTGATCATTTGGTAATCGAAATTGTACAGGGTGCCTTGGATAACAATGGATGCAAACGCGGTGATCACAGCGATGGCGTGACACGTCCGTTTTGCTCACAGATCACCACTACTTGTGTTCTGCTCGACGCTCCATCAAAAAGTGTCTGCCTCGAGACTGACGTCCAGCTAATATGGCTTCTCCACAGATCTAATAAATTCTCAACTCAGTGTGGCAGCACAAACAGCCTTCCGTTAATACGTCATCTTTGCTACCACAAACGATCGTCTCACGAGTACAAGCGATCGTCACGCCACCACCGGTTTCACCCAGGTACTAATACCTGACGTTTGATCCAAACAAAGTGTAACTATGTAAACTTATCTCGAGCTGGTATTGGTCGCGTTTTCAATGACGCTCCGACATGCATATTTTTACACAACACCCTGTCCTTAAATTTTGATTCAAAAAATATATATGTGTTTTTATTATTATTTTTTTGACACTTCCCGCCGAGATACAGCTACCAAAAATAAAACATGACAAGCTACTAATGTCCACTACATACATATACAAAAACATTTACAAAAGTCTTGGTGCGTCATGTCAAAAAATAAAATTTTCGAACAAATAGTTACTATCATTCAATACAGTACCGGTGGTAGTGAGTAGGTGTATATTAATCTCTATAATTGAATTAGAATGCATTTATGATTATAAAATTTTACATTTTATCTTCATTTCTTTATTACTGCGATGAAAGAGCAAAGAAGAACGAGAAAATTGAAGTCAAAAAGTAAGTGTTGTGGGACGGAAATGTGTCCCATGGGACGGAAATGTGTAACAGGAAGTCGCTTTGTTTCAGGCTTTAAAAGCGCGGAAAAGGCAAAGGTATCTATGACCATACAGCCTAGTCTGCCGTATCTTTGTCGTCCTTTTTTCAGGCTTTAAAAGCGCGGAAAAGGCAAAGGTATCTATGACCATACAGCCTAGTTTGCCGTATCTTTGCCGTCCTTTTATAAAGTATTTTGTCACATGTTACACATCATATGCGAGTACTGAAGGTCTCGCTCGATTTTTTTTTTCATCTTATTAACCAGTTTTAGAACATTGTTTTTTTTATGAAACTTTACTAAGGTAATTCCCGGTGATAAGGCCCGCCGATTTGCAAGGCCCAATCGCAGAAAACCGTTTAAAATACATTTGATCCGCGCCAACTTCATAGTACGTATGAAACAGACCAATAGGAACGCGGGAACGCAGCGTCGGCTGCGTGCGGCCGCCATCTTGCCAGTGACGCTCGGTTGTTGGCCGACCTCGGTCATGGTCACTGTTTTCGTTAAGTTTTGTTCCCACAAACGTAAGTTTTTACTTGTTTATACTAAGATTTGTAAATATATTTTTGTTTAGTGTGCTCATTTGAACATTGTTCTTTTGATATATACATGGACATTGGACATGTGCGATTTTATAAATATTTATTACGAAAATGATCGATTTGCAAGTGCAAGTGTTGCAAAGCCCACGTCGTTTAGGAGGGCCCAACAAAATTGCTGCTTGGGCCTTACAAGACTTGGCTGGGCCTTTCGAACCGTACTGCAGTCTAATGAGGACTCTTAGTGTTTTGTAAAATGAGTGAGAAATTTTATAAAGTTCTTTTTACTGATGTACTTAAGTTACACAAGTTATAAATGAATAAGTATTTAAAAGGATGAAAGCTAATAAATTTTAACCTTATATTTCCGTACTGAATTTTACAGGGCCTTGTAAACCACAATAGGGGCCTTCTAAGCCAAATATGTGTAATAAGCCCCAATAATGTATGAAAATTATAAATCAAAAAACCTTGACAATAAATACTTAATTCTAGCATCAATAACGATATTTTTAAGTAAAATACTAATATTTATACACTAAACACCTAAAAATTCGATAGCTGGGCAGTTTTCTTAAACAGTGAAAAAGTGTATTTTTCAAAAAATATATTGATGATTTTAGTTTCTGCATGCTGTTATTAAGTTCATGAATAATTACCATGTTCATATTTAAATATTTTTGAAGTCTATCTTGCTTACTTTTGCGCCAAACGAATTAAAAGCTGCACTGGCAGAGATATGCTGGCACGGACCTTATTATACACACCATGTTTAGTAAAACCCAAAATAGAGGTTTTTAAAAATGTTTAAAAAAGTACCTTATTGTCGTTATAGCTTTAAAAACTACATTTGTTTGGATTCTCAAATAATCATAGCTTTTACTAACACTTTTTCATTCAGGGTTGTAAAATAATGGTTTTATTTCCATTTGCAAAAAGTGGGTCCTATTACCCCGAGTGTAATATGGTGTAAGTAAGTAAAATATTTATTAATGCATACAAAGAGCATTACATTACAATGCATGACATTAAAATAATTAGAATTTTCCTGGATAATATCTCGAATACTTTTAATGCGCATATTCAAAAAAAGGAAGAAATAAGTTTCATTTTACACCTTTAATGTAACACGTCTATCACTTGACTGGCTATTGAATCTCATTCTAGGAGACATTTTTAATTTCAAGAGAGCATATATCTACACACTTTTCAGGTAGCAGTGTTCCGCTATAATAGAGTGTCTTGACTGGTTCCTCGTACTAGGCTTGAACAAAATATGTATTTCTAAATCCCCTTCTTGGACGGTTGTGTTCCGTGACCGATTAAATTTCCTCTGAATATACCGGTCGTGTGCGATAAAAAGAATGTTATTTGCGTACCTAGGACAACGGTCTATCACCATCCAGAAGTCTTCCTCATCCATAGACAGAAAGAACTGCAAAAAAAAAGTCAACTTAGATAAAGATCAAAAAGGCCAGATTCGAAAGATAGAATCTCAAAAAAATATATACTTCTTAAATAGAAAGAGATTTTCCATCCAAGTCCGTAGGTACTGTAGTTGGCAATGTCCTTATGACCCAGATCATCCTGTTACTGCATTTCTCAGGAAACGTTGCAAAAAACGGGTCACTTAATAATCCAGTTGAGTCCTTCGGAAATAGAACATGCCTTGTTTGGGCTTTAACTGTTTGAATTTGATCCTGTAATAGATATAGTTATAATTTAGGTAACAGATAAACTATTGTTTACTCCAATTTAATAAATTATTTAAAATAGTACAGTACAACTGCTTAGTACTTACTGACAGAAACACTTCGAGCTTTCTCGCTGTAATGACTATTTTCCTCTCAATTAAAAATACCATTGGTGCACACGTTTAATTAGACTAATTTGTAACAATTAATTAATGAGTGTGACGTGCAGTCCTCTATATTTTCATTGATATTTGTACCATAAAAACTCGCAATAAGGTTTGTTTTTCAAAATACTTAATGCTCATTACGTTTCCCATATTGTTGCGGATGCCGATCAATCTTGGCCGCTGAATATTATTTTAGGAACCAATGTTCGTAATTATTTGTAGAGATTCACATCAGTTCGTTTTGATCCATTAAAAACCGCGTTAATGAGTCACCGAACGTAAGATAAATAAACCAGTTTTAGATAATGCGTGTTGTTCGGCAAAATCCGCTTAAAAAGCGCGTTAAATGATACCAATACCAATACATTGAGGGTCAGTTTCATGCGCTGAATTTCTTAATTTTTAGTTGGTATAAACCTTTTTTCTGATTCGAATAACGAAAATTGGAAAAAGATTTTAGATTTTGACATAATTATGTCCTAGTATTTTTTTTAAATAGTTTTGAGGTCTATTTGGCCTATGCTACAACATAGGCACAGTATATATATTAGTACTAACGTTAGTACTAACGTACAGTATGGACACTCCCTGCCCCTCTCTAAATTCGACCTCACCCCCCGTCACTCAGATTGGGTGTAGATTGGGTACCAAACGTAAAGGACGAGCTACGCAAGCACTTTTATTCACTATATTCACTTTGCGCGTCGCTGTGATTTCGTTCACAAGCATAAAAACCAACCAGTTACCGAACGTAAAGGCCTAACTGAAATCTTTTTTTTTTTCATACTTGTCATGTTGTAAACAACCACCGCTCGAACAAAAGCACCACTTTCCGAATACACCATACACAGTATGAGACTATAAAACATTGTAAATGGTAACTGCGACGTGGACGTATGAATTAACACTGAAAACTGCTATTATTTTATACGGTCTAACACTTTTTCCATAAAATTTGGGGATGTAAATGGGTGGAGGGGGCTGGGCCCCCTGGACCCCATATCATGAATCTTGGTGATCAAATTGACTTCACCTGTTTTTGGAATAAGCGTTAGCGATTTTCGGCGTCATAGAAGTAGATGACCTTTTTTTTAATAAGCGGTAGCAATTTGTCGGTCAAGGAAAAAGTGTTTAAAGATGTACAAAATAATAGCAGGTTTCAGTGGTAATTCGTACGTCATTCGGAAAGTGGTGTTTTTTTTTCGAACGGTGTTCGTTTACAACGAAAAGTATGAAAAAAAAAGAGTTTAGTATTCACACAGCATTCAGTAAATAACTAACAAACATTTTGTGACCAATACCGCCGGTGTGATTCAACCCTACCTGCATTCTTGCCTATAGATACGTCAGTTATAATTATGTATATCATTTCTCGCTCGTTTGTATGGAGTGTCCGGGGTGTGACATAGGTATATTTTTGGAACTCAATACACAGCGGCCCAACGAAAGCCAACGAACTGTAGTATGGAGTTGGCACTACAGAATAGGTTGGCAGCACAGGACTCAAATCTGTTTCTGTCTTAGTTGGCCTTCGTTGGGCCGGTGTGTACGCGCCCTTAGACGGTCCATGTCGTGTCACTGACAATGGTTGAGCCTTTGAGTATACAATACTCTAAGGGTTGGGCCCGCATTTTGAGAGAAAACATATATGAGCCCTGTTTGCCAATCTGCAAATACTGGCAATTTTAAGATAAGTACAATACCAACCAACGACGGGCTTAAAGTTGACCTATTATTGCTAGACGTATCATTAAAGGTGTGATGCATGGGTTTTCGTAGTAATGGTAGGTCATCTTTGCCTTCGTAGACGATCTTTTTTTTCCCGCTATCATTACGTTTCATTTTTGTCAATATCTAAAAGCTTGGTCATAGTTAATCTATTTTGAAAATGTAAAATCTTTATATTCATATTTAAAGATTTTACATTTTCTTTATTTGTGTATGTGAATGTATGTACGTAGAATATTATTTGCTTATAATATTAAAACTCAAAATTATTTTTTCTGACTACATATTAAATTATATAAAGACAGGTAGTTCTATATTATTATCTACAGTGAAGTGATACAACATACGTACTGTCAAAAGAAACGTAAAGGAGATTTAAAGTTTGTGAATGACAGACAGACAACGGTTTTTATTTCAGTTTTAGTTGATTTCACTATTTTCACGTACCTGCTCAGTGCTTGTTTCATGTGTTTATGGCGATTAATACTTGTTCTAGGTAGGTCAATACAAAGCGTACATATTACGAATAAGCATAAAAAGTAAATAAGTGTTTTCATTTGGGGTTAGTCCATATTTTAATGTTGATTGCTTCTTGTTAATTTATACTGAAACGTTATGTCTCAATCCAGAGGTGACTTCAGTTTGAAACTTCTAGACAGTTTATAAAACAGATTCATACTTATATTTCACAGTTTCACACTAAGGACTTATAAAACAATTAAAAATACTCAGAACATGTTACCTTAGCCCTAACAAGTGGCATAAAAAAACACATCTGGAAAGAATTGAATAGGGGCTAGCCATAGAACCCACCAATATGCAAAAAAAGCTATAGCATCTTTTCTGGACAGCAATAAATGAAGTGTTCGTGCATATTGTATTATATATTTTGAGTGTTTGTGTGTAAGTTAAGCAATCATATTAATGTGCAAATTACAAATGTGAATAATAGATATAAGGAAGAAAACTCTGGTTATTTGTGAAATTCTTAGGAATAGAAAGTATATATTTTAGATACATAAAAGAACTAGAAAGGTAACCTCTTGCTAAGGGCTTTACAGACCAAACAAAATATATACTTCATCATATCAGCCGAAGGACAGACATATGCCTGTCCACTGCTGGACATAGGCCTCCCCCAAGGATCTCCACGACGACCGGTTCTGCCTTCACCAGGTCATTGGTCCATCGAGTGGAAGGCCTGCATACATTACACTTTCCGGTGAGTGGTCACCCAAAGGGCATTGGAGCATGCTATGCTCGCATGATCCAATCAGAAACAAGGAGATCCGTAGAAGAACCAAAGTAACCAACATATACCTACCAAATATAAAATCTTACAAAAAGTGATTCCAATGCAACTTTTTTGGAGTTTAGAAGTCACACTCAATAAAAATATCCTCAATTCAGTGGGTACCTACCCACCCTTGAACAAAGGGAAGATGTTAACAATGGAACAAGGAACCAGTGACATTACATTGACTGAGAAAAAAAAACTCAGCTAAATGACCGACCGGTGACCACTCTAGGGGAAATAAACTCATCGCACGGCTTGTAAACAATACAACAATTGATATTGGAGGAACAGCCCAGTGTCCCTTTTTTCAATAGGAACATCATTGACAACCCAATGAAAAAACCCTCGGAAGAAATACAGGCTGAAAAAGACCACTACGACAACATCAGGTTGAATTCACAGCATCATCTGTAAAAACGGTGAAACAATGACACGCAGCGACGACTTTGAGAATAATAGCTCAATGCAACAAAAATCAATACTAGAAGATAATAAAAAAGAGAAAAAAAAAAGAATTACGGCTTGCATGAAGACACATTGACAAGCAGTACTATTCCTCCCCTGTATCTATGACACACAAAGTATAATATCTATCTTCCTAATATGCTGACTCGTTGCTAGTATACTTGTCGGCTCAAGATCCAGTCACTCCCATCCTAACTGCAACCACCCTACACTCCTGATTGCATCTATGTGGCCACTGGTGTCTCGGGTAGATTTCTGTTGCATAATGACAGACAGCGATTGCTGATACACCACAGACGTTGTTAACGTGGCCACCTTCGGATGTGCCTGGTAGGCGACAGCGGGAATCTGTTGTAGCAGACTGCATTTACTCATGAGTACCGTCGCATGTCAGGTGCAGCTACGGGGGACACGCTTACAACAATGGGTGCCTTAGCCCCGACTGTTCTCCTGTATGCGCTGATGTCAATTCCCCTGCAGAAGAACTTCTGGTCAGTGCGGTATGGCTCCTTGCTTAGATTAGGACCATCCCATCTCTTCCTCTTGGGTTGTAAGAGTCGACTATATTTATTTATTATTTATTATAGCCTTCTATTCAGACAGTATTTAAATTTGTTTTTCTCAATATGTTGAGATGTATCAGTTAATATTTATCACTCTTATAATTAGTTAAGATTTATAATTTTCTTTGCTGTCTATATGTCACTGATTGACAAAGGCAACAACTGTCTCCATTCATCTCTATTGTTTGCGAGTCTTGTCCATGTGCCACCTTCCGCCGCTTTTATGTCATCAACCCGTTTTTTAGACTGTCTTCAAAGTTTTCTTTTCCTGTGACCCATGAACCAATTCATTATAACTTTTGACAATTTTTCTTTCCCTCTGGATGGTATGTCCAGTCCATTTCCATTTCAGTCTCCTGATTGTCTTTATCTTTTCTTTTTTGTATATGTTCTTATTCTATCTGAGAATTTCTTCCCTAACATACTCAGTATGTATGTATTAAGAGTGGACTAAAGGACTTTAAAACTGGAGGATGGGTAGCAGAGTCCTTTCCGTGCATTGCAATACACCTGCAACCACACTGTGATCGCAAACCCGCCTGCCAAGCGTGGCGACTACAGCAAAACCCCCCTATGAATACCACACCCAGAAATGAAAACGGCTCCTAGTCCCCGGCGGCCTTGCTATTCCTAGCTCTGGTAGCAGTCATAGTAACGGCAGGGCGGGGGGTGCAAGGAATCCCCAGCAGATGGGAGGCTACCAAACCCAACAACCTGGCAACTTACAACACGTATACACTGCGGACTGACGAGAAGCTTGTTGAAGTTAGGGGCGGGCTGATTTCCGCAACCAGGCGACCACTGCGCCCATTTTGCGTGATTGACGAGAAGCTTAAAGAGCTCGAAAAAGGATTGAGCAGGCTATGGTGGGATAGCGTAGGTTAATGTGAAGTCCGAAGAGAGGGGAGGACACCATGATCCTTAAAAACCTGCTCTTTTTCCAGGTGGGCGACCAATTGTCCCAGGGTGGTGTTGGGTTTCTCGCCCACTAGTGCCTCATTAACAATGTGGTCCAGATTGTGAGTGTTTCGACAAAGGTAGTGTAGAGATCGTATGTCTCTACATTTATGCACTTCCAACTCTTTTGATTATTTTCTTGCCAGCGCAAATCGAATTAAGAGTATTAATTTAAATTTGAATCGGTTTGTCAAACGAAAGCTTTTCAAAAAACAATAGATGTTGATTCTATGGCGGACCGTGAGCCAGGACAGAGGTCCGTTTTTCAATAAGTATATTTTTATTAACCGCGCGTCTGGGCTGAGGTCCCTAAGGTCATGGCAAGAAAGTGAGAGGAATCAATGAAGCTATAATAATCAGTCAGCCGACAGAGCCTACTACCTCTTTTTTACGTGTTAAATATATGATCATCTCTGATGATTCTTTAATACGTATCTGAATCTTTCCTTGTAAAGTAGTAATTTGAGCTACACACCCCAGCGTCCCGTAGACGACGTTACAGTAGCATACCGTATACTCAGAATCACCAAATGGTATTTGATGAAGGTCATACAGGTATACACGGCGACCACTCCGATTACAAGGTAGAGACTATGTATGAGGACATCTCTACAGCCATACATACCCATTATACTGTTGTTATGGGGGACTTCAACGTGATACTGGGCAAACGAAGCTATGGTGAGCTGAGAGTCGGGTAATTTGGATATTATGGAGAAAGAAATGCATGTGGTCAGATGCTGGAAACGGTCCAGCTAGGTAGGTCCAACTTCAAGAAAGAGATCAATCGACGAATCCAACTCTGCTGGGCAGTGTTCGGGTAGATTCGCCATATCTTCATGTCCCAAACACCGCAGTGTCTCAAGACTAAGGTCTTTGACCAGTGTATGTTGCCAGTGATGACTTACGGAACTGAGACTTGGTCGCTTACTATGGGCCTCATAAGAAGGCTCAAGGTCGCCCAAAGGGCAATGGAGCGACTATGCTCGGAATTTCCCTATACAATGGAATCAGAAATGAGATCACAGGAGAACCAAAGTAACCAACATAGCTCATAGAATTGATAAACTGAAGTGGCAGTGGGCAGGGGCACTTAGCTCGTAGAACAGATGGCCGTTGGGGTAGTAAAGTTCTCAAGTGGCGACCGCGCACTGGTAAACATAGTGTAGGCAAGACCGATGACCTGGTGAAGATCCCCACGAGCCTTGTACTTAAAAACCTACCTACCTACCTTTAAAACTTAACACAAAAGTATTGTTATTTACGATTTGTGAGTGCATTTTCCACTACGGTAGAGTACACTCACTTACGTATATAAGCATACTTGGTTCATTTATGAAAGGTGCAAACTAACCTATAATCGTATTTTTTTTAACATATCTTAAAGAGTGTTATTGTACAGTCCAGCCTTGAAGTAGCAATGAAAATAAATTTAATAATTAATTATTTTCTTTAGGTAAAAAATGATGCAAACAACGAGGATCCCCTCCCCAGCGCGATCGCAGGATGCAATAACACCCAGACGCAGTAAGCCTCGAACTACGCGCTCTGTCAGCTCCTCAGCAGTCTCGGGCACCTCTGGACGGCCGACATCAATCATAGATGAGTTCAAGGAAGCTAATAGGAATTCCTTTGCACCATCTCCACTGAACAAATCTGTACTGACTGACAATACAGAGATTGAACACCCAAGACGTGAGTTGTTTTATGTCTTTATCATGCTCATACATGAATAGTGTATTATTTTTTCTACCTTACTGTGATGTGGATGCTATAGCATTCAAACTTCTTCCTACTATATTTGACACAAATGCTAACACAGCTGTTGTACTATTTTTAAATATAAGCTCACATTTAGTACCAAATTTTTAGAGTTCCATACCCAAAGGGTAAAAACAGGACCCTATTTCTGAGACTTCGCTGTCCGTTATCTGTCTATCCGTCCACCTGTCACCAGGATGTATTTCATAAACCGTAATAGCTAGACATCTGAAATTTTCACAGATGATGTAATTCTGTTGCTGCTATAACAACAAAAACTAAAAAACAAATAAATATTAAAGGGGCCTCCCATACAACAAACGTGATTTTTTTTCTCGATATTGATAGTGGCAACGGCAGAATATTTAGTTGTATATTCACTATATAAATAATTAAATTAAAATAAAAGAACTATTTAAGGGGGTTTCCATACAACAAACATGATTTTTTTGCTCGATATTAATAATGGCAACAGGTAGACATTTGAAATATTCACGGAATATTGATTTGTATTATTCACTATAAAAATTGATAATTAAATCAAAAAAAGCAAATATTTAAGCCATACAACAAACGTGATTTTTTTGCTCGTTTTTGCTGGATTTTGATAACGGTAACAGGTAGAAGCTTGAAATATTCACAGAATATTTAGTTAGATATTCACTTTAAAAATAAATAATTAAATTAAAATAAAACATATATTTAAGGGGGGTTTCCATAGAACAAACATGATTTTTTTGCTCGATTTTGATAACGGCAACAGGTAGACGTTTGAAATATTCACGGAATATTGATTTGTACTATTCACTCTAAAAATTAATTAATTAATTAAAATATAATTAATATTTAAGATTGGACTTTTCCATACGACAAACTTGATTTTTATAGATAATGGTACGGAACCCTTCGCGCGCGAGTCCAACTCGCACTTGGCCGGTTTTTTAAACTAAATAAGGGCAACTAGAGTCCTTCAAAACACTTAAAAAAAGTTACTTTCAATAGCCTAAAGTAGGGTGACAAGAATTCAATAGCTTTTTAATTTTGTTCATTCCTGAGGGAAGTGACCTGGAGACTACCTGTGTTTTGTAAATACATAAGTTCACATGTGATGACAAATGCCCCAACCTCTCTAAATTCTCCACTCTAGTCCAGTTCTAGTTTTTAGGGTGCCGTACCATCTGTCAAGATTCTTTTCTCGGGAACGAGTAGAGATATTGTTGAAATGAATATCAAACATTGAGGTCTGCGACTCTTAGTTTAGACTGGGACTTTACTAGTTTAGCTTTCATCTAGCCCCAAGTTAGGATTCATATCACATGTACCTACCTTCTGATACACATCAGCCAATTGTGCTCATTACAAAAAGTTTACCCTGGTTTGGAATCAAACCCACAATCTCTGTATAGTAGGGACTTTATCAGTAACCGCTGGACCACCGTGCACCACAGAATCATTATGACACGGTATTTAAGTTCAGTACTTACTTATGTGATTTTATAACAAATAAGTATTGCAGGGAATTTACATATATCTCCCATATTGGTATATATCTACACTAATTCCACATGAAACAAAAAACTGCATTTATAATTTGTCAGCAACTGGTTTCTAACACCATCTTCAGGCAGACATTTTTACATATCTATCTGTGATTTTTGCAGGACAAAGTTGGTGGAAAAAGGTGAATCAATCTAGAAATATTGATGAAGTTATTGGGATTGAGACAGCTATGGAGCCTAATAATATAATGGATGATTTGGAGATAGAAGTGTTGAGGTAAAACGCCTTAGTCTACACCTAACTGTTTGTATTTTCTTGATTGGGACAAACTTTTTGAATTAATGACGAGCAGCGACTGTGCCCGCATGGATATCAAGGGTGCGCTGTGTGCAAGCTGATCTTTTTTAGCCCATGTTGATCCATAAGGTCCATTCTAAATATTGGTGAGAGAATTTTCTAAACTGGATGAGTAATTTCAGAGATCTACTCTACCATCCAAACTTACAAACATTACATCTTTATAATATTAATTTAGATGTGGTCTTGAGGACTTGTTTTAGGTTGGGTAGATCTGTCGCCAAAACTTACTAGTAGCGCTTCACTTATGAAAATGAGCAAAGTTTACTGAGAAAGCCAGTGTTTATTAAAAAAAATTGGGGTGGTAGAAGATGGGGCTACTAACACTAGTTTTTTCGTGAAATTGATGACTGCATAGGGGGCTGTCGATGATACCTAGAGCCAGAGCTAATAGGTGTTTATTGAAATCCCATGTCCAGTAATAGCGGCTGTTACCTTGCTGAGCTGCGCTCTCCCAAGTCTCAGGAGCTTCCTGGATAGGTCAAGGCTAGTTGCCGGCGGGGCTAACTTTGCTTGCTTGTACGTTTCCAAACTGGAACAGTACAAATTGTGTTTATTTCATGTACATTGCCTCAAGGTGGACCGTAGCCAGCAAGATGAGAGGGATAATATAAGGTTCTGATCTCACAGCCGTAAGTTCAGACCCTCTCCTGGCAAGCTGGTCTACTGCATTGTTGCCACATATGAGTTGCTGTGCCCTTAAATCCATTGCAGAGTTACGCTGCCATGATTACATACCTCTGACTTTTTGTTGGCACTGCAGTGTAAGCTCCGATGTGATCATGCTGCTCTGCAAGGCCTTTAGAACAGCTCTGCTGTCAGACAGGATGCAGATGGGGTAATCACTCACCTCCCTTGCAGCAGTCGCTTTAGTTGCCTTGATGATGCCAATGCACTCAGCCTGAAAGACAATATTATGTGCAATCCTGGAACAAGACCCCATACCCGGTGCCAAAATCTGTTTTGGAACCATCCGTAAATACCTGAAGTTCTTTCAGGTTCTGACCCTCCCAGGGCTCTTCATATAGTTGTACCATGTATTCCTTATCAAAGTACATGTTCTTTATGTTGCAATTTTTGTGGAATGCCCACAGAGCTAAACGCAACAGTCATCAAATTCATGTCAAAAATTGGACTTCTCATACAGAGTTGGCAAATCAGCTGGTCATTTTAATATTAGAATTTGGAATTCCAATTTTTTTACGAATTCACTATTGGTTCTTTGGGGAAAATTGTTTAGTTTTTTATGATTACGAAAATAATTCTATTCGAGCACCCTTTCTTTAGAAAATTCTGTGCATAATGAAGATCAAAGTTAAAAATCTTTGTTCAAAATACAAGTATGTAAGATTAGATAACAAAATTAGCTATAGTCCGCATAAGCTGGTTCACTTAAAAATTGTATAATCATAGATATGACTTTTTTCAGCCAAAACAAACACAACTATTCATTGGATTTGCCAGAAAGCAGTGGCAGTGAATCCATTGCTAGCATTGTCCTTCCACAAAGAAAGTTGTTAACACAGAAGGAAAATGTTCCACATGACATATTCAAGCAAATACTTAACTCTCGTCAATCAATGACTCAACAAAATAAAACCAATGTTGAAGACAAAACTGTAAATATTAGTGCCAAAACATTGTTTGGTCAAGGGGTAAAGAGATCCAGACCGGCATTCCCTGCGGCTCTACTAAGTCGCACTCCCGTAAAGACACAAGCCGACAAAACCAGGGAACTTCCCATTGAGGTCAAAGCTCAACGTCACAATCTTTTTGGCCACAGACCAGACACAGAGCGAAAGAACATTTTTGCCGACTTTATTGTTTCTGAAAGTGAAGATGAAATGTCTGACATCCAACCAAAATTATTTGCTTTCCAAAGAAACACAAACCCAGTACGTCACAGCACAGCTTCTCGAGCTTCCCGTGGCGATCTTCCGATCTATCGGGAAACTTCTCCGGCCTCCAGCATTACAACAGATATTGAAATGGAGGAATGGAAGATGTTGCCATCTTCTACTATGATGGAACACCAATTTGAAGCAGGAGCTGCTTCAACACCTGGAAAAAGAGCAAGAATCAGTAAATTCACTAAGCCTACTCCATCAAAGAGTAATGAATCTAAAGTAAATGAAAATAAAGATGTAGAAGAAACCATCAGCAAAAAACAAATTTTACAATTAAATAAAAGCAAAGAGATAAACAATACATCTCTGAAAACCTTTATTGAAAGTGAAAAGAGTACAAAAGTAACAAAAATGCTAAATGAACCTAACACAGCAGACATTGTTCAAGAGAATGAAAATGACGATGATGAAAATTTAACACTGACTTACGATGATAACGAGCAGCCGGATAATGGGGAATCTCATGCTACAATAAATAGAGTTAATAAATTGGAACAACAAACCGAAGAACTGTTTAAAGAACGTGATGACAATTTTCCAGTTAATGTTTCAATAAATAAAGATAACAATGAAAACATCAACCAGTCCAAATTGAAAAACATATGTTTGGGTGAAGAAATGGAAAGAACCTATGAAAAACACTTAAAACAAAACGATGGAAAGGAAAATTACGATAATCGAACATTGCAAGATGAAGATTTAGACATAACCCTTGTTCAAAATTATCACGAAAAAAGAAATGCCGACCAACAAAAATTAAAAGAAAAAGACATAGATACAGCTGACAAAGAAATTTCAATAACTAATGAAGAAATAGAAGTAGACAAGGAAGTTGGGGGCTTTGTAGAGACGGCTGACAGTGAAAATAAGGCTGATCAAGAAGTGATACAACTTGAAGATGACGAAGAAGCCCAGGTTCAAGATGAAGGAGAACAACAAAATGTTAGCGAAGAAGAAAATGAAAAAGATCAAAATGAAGATGTTTATATGGATGTAGAAGAAGAAAATGAAATCGAAAATGAAGAAGATGACAATGAGGATAAAGATCATAATAAAACTAAAGTAGCAATAGAAAGTGAAGAAGGAGAACAAAATGAAAGCGAAGAAGAAAATGAAGAAGATCAAAATAAATCTGAAATAGCAGTAGAAAGTGAAGAAGAACAGCGAAATGAAAGCGAAGTAGAAAATGAAGATGATCAAAATGAAGATGTTTATATGGATGTAGAACAAGAAAATGAAATCGAAAATGAAGAAGATGAAAATGAGGATAAATATCAAAATAAAACTGAAGTAGCAATAGAAAGTGAAGAACAACAAAATGAAAGCGAAGAAGAAAATGAAGATCAAAATAAAACTGAAATAGCAGTAGAAAGTGAAGAAGAACAATTTAATGAAAGCGAAGTAGAAAATGAAGAAGATCAAAATGAAGATGAAGATGTTGATATCGATGTAGAACCAGAAAATGAAATCGAAGACTTAATTGAAGAAAATGAGGAATACCTTGGAGGTGAGGTCCAAGAATCAGAACAACAAGAAATCGAAGACTCTGAAACCTCAGAAGCTGAAGCAATAAACTCCGACGTGACACACAATACAACTGGTAAAAGTCACCAAAAAGATGTTAAATCACTTGAAGCTGTTTTAGATAACATATCAAACCAAAACGTTTCATTTATTCATAAAGGGCGCAACACGAGCATCAGAAAAACTGTTTTAAAGAATCTTACAATCAGACAAAGTGAGGCGCCGCTTAGAGAAAGTACAGGACTTGATGATGGAACTAAGAACTCGAGCGCGGGAGGGTCTTGCTGGGACTCTCATCGCACCACCAGGAAAACACTTAGGCAAACTTTTGGTAAAGACTTTACACCTAGAAAATCATTGCGAACTTTGGTAATGGAGAAATCTGCCAAAAGGCAAACTGCTATCAATGAAGCCAATGCTAAGATGCACCAAGCTAATTCAACCGAAATACCAGGTCATAATACACCAGACATTGATGTGGAATTCGATAATGCTGAAACGATTGATGTATCAAACCATGAAATATCAAAGAGAATGCGACAGACCAAATTAGAGGCGTATTTGCAAAATGTAAAGAAAGCAATTGAATCAAAACTTAAAATTGTAAGTGTCGTTTTAATAACGATTTTAAGTCAACTTGTGGATTGTCTTTAACCCTATCGTATTTTGTTATTTCACAGGAAACAGAAGTAAGAAACTTATTAAAAAGAAAACCCGTCAAAGTAGATTCCCTTATCCACTCGCCTTACAAAAGTATTCGCAAAACCAACATCAAATCGACGGCGCCAAAGGCTAAAAAAAGAACCAAACCAAATGTGGTGGCCTTAGAAGACATGCCTGAAGAGTTCATTGAAGACATGAAATACAGGCCGCCTAAGAGGTATCAACCAAGAAATGCTCCATGGATAACTAAAAGATTGTACAAGTTCTTGGAGACTAAATTGGAGGCTAAGTAAGTTGACCTTTAATTATTGTTCTGTTCTTCTATGTTAGATTGTTTTTATAAAGACAAGATTGCTCCGGAGATTTCTTATGAGACTCAATGTCCGCGTTTCGTTTAGAGACCATAACCATAACTGACCATAATTTGTAGTCTAAGGGGTTCTCATCTGGGCTAGACGAGACGAGAGGGCCAGTCTTCAGCTCTTACAAAATCCGGAACGTTGGTTTCGAGCCAGGCTTGGGTAATTTGTGCCTTGTAATCAGGTGCAGAGTTCTGCTTTTCAAAAAGTGTATTGCTGAGAGATTTCACAACACGATCCAAGACCATCTCTTGATACACTTTGGCTGAAGTCTTCACTCCTTTTTTTACAAAAATGAAGCTTTGTGACTCCTTGATAAGACACCCCCCACTAAACCATCAGTGATGAAGGATGATGACCACGTTGTACCTTTCCGACCACTTGCGCAGCTTCTTTAGAACTGTGAGCATACACTTTGTCATTTTGCTTGTTGTAGTGCTCTACAATCGTGAATTTTTTTTCATTAATAAAGTAGATATTTATGTGCCTTTCACCTGCGTATCGAGACAAAAGAATTTTAGATTGATCCACTCTCTTTAACTGTAGGGATTGATTTAGGGCGTGTCCTGTATATCGACGATAAGCGCCGAGCTTCAGGTCTTGTTTTATTATACCCGACAGAGTCCTAGCGGGAACCTGCATTTCTCGCGATAAGATTTTTTGTTTCCTAATGGGGTTTCGACGAATTCGGACTTCACCAGCAACGTCATGGAAAAAAGACGCAGACTGGTTTTGCAGTCCTCTGAAGACGCTATTCAGTATCGGCAACTAAACAAGCAGATCACTAAGTCTCTAACTCGCAATTTGCACCAGTATAATACAAATTGTATTAAAGAGGCGATTGAGAACAACAGGCTCAAAAATGTTCGCGAGAGATCTGTCTGTTGGACAAAGCCAACTGACCAAACTGAAGACTGAGGATGACAGGATCATATCGTCTAAGACTGAGTTGCTGGAAGAAGTGGAGAAGTTCTAGTGACAATTGTACACGACCACACGTCTGCCTGTGAGCTATCTGGCTAAAGACCCAAGAGCCAGACTAACCCGACACTATACCGAAGATATCTCTCACGTCAGACTGTACGAGATTAGAATGGCTCTCAAACAGCTCAAAAATGAACGTTATATCTCCGAAACTGTTCACCGCCGCCCTGGAAGATGTTTTTAAGCTTTTGGACTGGGGTGGACTCGGCATTAATAGCAACGGCGAGTACATCGCCCACCTTCGATTTGCTGACGATATCGTGGTCATGGCTGAGACTATGGACGACTTAGGCACAATGCTCGATGGCCTCAGTAGAGCCTCTCAACAAGTAGGTCTTAGAATGAACATGGATAAGACGAAAATTATGTCAAACGTCCGTGTCACACCTAGTCCTCTGAAGGTGGGAGGCTCTACACTCGAAGTTGTTACCGAATATGTGTACCTGGGACAAACAGTCCAGTTAGGTAGGTCAAACTTCGAGAAAGAGATCAATCGTCGAATCCAACTCGTCTGGGCAGCGTTGCGGAAGCTTCGCAATATCTTTACTTCGATACCGCAGTGTCTTAAGACCAAGGCCTTCGATCAGTGTGTGTTGCCAGTGATGACATACGGAACTAAGACATGGTCGCTTACTATGGGCCTCATAAGAAGGCTCGAAGTCACCAACGTAGAGACGATTGGTCTTATTTATTATTGCTTTTGACAATTCTACCAAGGTCCTTTTAGCGCGTTACTGAGACATCAACTCTCGCCCACGCTATTTCGTACGAGTTATGTCAGATGGCGCTACTTTTTGCTTGTATGAAGATAATCTTGTAAGAATAAAATATGGAGACGGGAGGATCCTTCTGTCCAAATCTGTGTTTGTGTACTTCGTCGTACTTTGGATTGACGATTCGAACGGTGAGATGAAACGGATAACATGTTGATTCATCATCATCATCATCATAGCTGAAAGACATCCACTGCTGGACAAAGGCCTCCTCCAAGGATTTCCACGACGACCGTTCCTGCGCTGCCACCACGTTGACGCAAAAACGTGGAGGAGTCTTTATCTGGATAAATTGAACCACAAGCACACCCTGGACACTTCATACAAAAGGACAGAAATGACATTATTAAAAAAGGAATGACGGAACAAACAAAATGGCGGCGAAATCCTATACGTTCTACAACCAAACTGTAACCAATCTGAGTGACGAGGGGGTGAGGTCGCAGTCTAGAGAGCGGCAGGGATTGCCCATACTGTATGTTAGTACAAATATATTTACTTTGCCACAAGTAACTAATTCACGGCCGACGACGAAGTAAGAAAGGGTAAATTTAGTTGTTTTGTTAACGGATGAGTTAATGGCGAATTCAATTTGAATCAAATGCAAGTCCAAAGTAAGGTGGACAAAGGCCTCCTCCGAGGATTTCCACGACGACCGATCCTGCGCTGCCCGAATCCAGCGGCCTCCTGCGACCTTCACCCCCACGCTTCGTCTTCCAGTGCGCGGTCACCACTCGAGAACTACTGCCCCATAGGTCATCTGTACTACGAGCTATGTGCCCTACCCACTGACACATAAGTTTAGTAATTTTGAGAGCTATGTCGGTTACATTGGTTTTCCTACGGATCTCCTCATTTCATTTGTGATTTGATCGCGTATAGGGGAACTCCGAGCATAGCTCGCATATTGATTAGGTGACTGTATTTTTTTTATGCACAATTGGTAAACCCTTGACAACATCTCACCTGGTGGTAAGTGACGATGTTGCCGAAGATGGAAGCGGGCTTACCAAGATTCCCCAACGCAATGGGGAACTGGCTATCTTATCTTCATGCCGGAACACACCAATGATATCAACATTGATATTTGGCGGCAAGACTTAGATAAGATGGTGGTAGCTAGCCAGGCGGGCTTAGAAAATGCCCTACCACCAACCAAACCGAGTCTTATAATTGACCCCGCCGGGAATCGAACCCCGCGACCTCCTGTGTAAAGCCAGTGAACTTTTCCTCTGAGCTACGGAGGCGGTTAAATAATTTAGGAGTAATTGACGTCAAAAATAACGAAAGCCTGTAATATTACCGCCTTAAAGAGTAGGTAATCTACTTTCGAATAAACCTTTGAGCTACTACAAAAGAAACCTTCGTATACTTTCACTTCGTTTATGAACTCCAGCGGGCTTTTAAATACTTTGCGCAGGTATATCCGCCGGGCATTTGCACATGTTTGTGTCCATGAATAGCCGTCGCTCTACGCGCTAACTAGTCGTGACCAAGTCATTGACCTGTGAATTTTACAGCTGCGCAAGGCTATTTCACTTCTCCTGTTGGTGGGTTTTCTGTTCCTTAAACCAAAAACCAAAGTTCTAGCTCACACTAGTTTTCACCAACCTCCTCAGGTACGATTACAAAGCCCGCTTGCGCGCGGAGAAGCTAGTGGAAACTCTGTACGAATTCACACGTCGTGCGCACAAGCAGCGCGTGGCGTCGCCGCATGCCATAGCCGAGCTCGAGCACGAGATGGCCCGACTCGACATTGTCAAGACGCACTTGGATTTTTACGACTTCTTCCATGATTATATGCCACGTGAAGTTATAATCAAGGTGAGTTCAGTTGAAAACACGAGATGAGGTGGGGAGACTCGACGTGGTGCGCCTTAATCGTACACTGGCCGGTCTGGTAAGAGGTAAGCACGCCATTTAAACAGCAAGTCTTAGCATGTAGCATCATCATATCAGCCGAAGGACGTCCACTGCTGGACATAGGCCTCCCCCAAGAGTTTCCACGACGACCGGTTCTGCGCTGCCCGCATCTAGCGGCTTCCCGCGACCTTCACCAGGTCATCGGTCCACCGAGTGGGAGGCCTGCCTACACTACGTTTTCCGGTGCGTGGTCGCCACTCGAGAACTTTACTGCCCCAACGGCCATGTGTTCTACGAGCAATGTGCCCCGCCCCACTGCCACTTAAGTTTAGCAATTCTGAGAGCTATGTCGGTTACTTTGGTTCTCCTATGGATCTCCTCGTTTCTGATTCGATCACGCAGAGAAACTCTGAGCAAAGCACGCTCCATTGCCCTTAGGGTAACCTTGAGCCCTCTTATGAGGCCCATAGTAAGCGACAGTTCCGTAAGTCATCACTGGCAACACACTGGTCGAAGAATGTAGCATAGAAAAGAAAAAGACTTGCATTTTGAGATATATGCCACCAGCACCCTCTTTCGCCTATTTTCTTTTTTCACGACTGTATGTACTTTTCCAAAATGCCGTATGATACACATCATCTCGTTTGCAATTACGTATTTACGATCCTTTATCATAATGCACTTTTTTGATTAAAAAGGTCATTGGGCAGCATAGTATGAAACCTATACCCACGGCCTACAGAAAAAAAATTAGGTAGGATGTTTAGATAAACGTCTCTAGTTCACGAATATACAGGGTGATTTGTAATGTCACGTATTCCCGTTAAGGGGTGATAGATAAGGTCAAAAGCAATCAATTTTGTCCTATAATGTGCTATCCGAAAGTTAACCGTTTTCGAGTTATTTCAAATTTACTTTTTTTATTTTAAATTCCGGTTTCAGATGGCTAAAATTTGAATAAAAAAAAACTACGTGCCTGATTTTGAGTTTCTTGCTATCGTCGTATAGCGGACATTCCAATAGTTCATAATAAATGATAAAATCTTGAAAAGCTTTAAACGTTTTCAAATTACGCTTTTTAAATTTATCAGTTTCCTATTTTTTTCTATTTTTTTCGATAAAAAAGGCAATTTTCTGTAAAAAATCTCCTAGTAATTAAATGTGCAAAGTACGTTAATAACATCTCTAACTAACTAGCTTTCATTTGAGGTAAAAAGTTACAAATAACTCCAAGTACAAAGACAGAAATAAAAAAAAAATGATGAGTAGGTAAAGAAATTAATGTTCGAAAAATAATTACGTACGATAAATAAAAGGCTTTTATTTTAATTAAACACTTTTATTAGTTTTAGTTAGTTATAAATAAAAAGAAATTCCATGAAATGCGAGTCCTTTGAGGACAGTAACGACTTACCTACTTAAAACAGGTAATAAAAATTCCTTTTAAAAATCCGGCCTCTGTGGGTCTCAACGTTTTTTCTCTACATGTACTTGAGATACTACTAAGTTTAATACCTCTAATGAAAGCTAGTTAGTTAAAGATGTTATTAACCTACTTTGCACATTTAATTACTAGGAGATTTTTTACAGAAAATTGCCTTTTTTATCGAAAAAAATAGAAAAAAAATAGGAAACTGATAAATTTAAAAAGCGTAATTTGAAAACGTTTGAAGCTTTTCAAGATTTTATCACTTATTATGAACTATTGGAATGTCCGCTATACGACGATAGCAAGAAACTCAAAATCAGGCACGTAGTTTTTTTTTATTCAAATTTTAACCATCTGAAACCGGAATTTAAAATAAAAAAAGTAAATTTGAAATAACTCGAAAACGGTTAACTTTCGGATAGCACATTATAGGACAAAATTGATTGCTTTTGACCTTATCTATCACCCCTTAACGGGAATACGTGACATTACAAATCACCCTGTATATGTCGCATTAACGTAGTTAATGGGATTCAAGCCAAAAGCTTAAAAAAGAAAAATATAATATTGAGGTTAAAACTTTCGTGTTAGCAACGTGACAGAACGTCCTTAAACGTTCTTGAGGTAAAAAAAATAGATGGAGCCTATTGCTAGTGAAAAGCAGAGTTGTACAAATCGATGGAGCCTCTTGCTAGTGAAAAGCAAAGTTGAAAAAATGGATGAAGCCTCTTGCTAGTGAAGAGCAGAGTTGAAAAAATCGAAGGAGCCTCTTGCTAGTGAGGAGCAGAGTTAAAAAAATAGATGGAGCCTCTTGCTAGTGAGGAGCAGAGTTGAAAAAATAGATGGAGCCTCTTGCTAGTAAGGACCAGAGTTGAAAAAATCGATGGAGCCTATTGCTACTGAAAAGCAGAGTTGTACAAATCGATGGAGCCTCTTGCTAGTGAAAAGCAAAGTTAAAAAAATCGATGGAGCCTCTTGCTAGTAAAGACCAGAGTTGAAAAAATCGATGGAGCCTCTAAACTCTGCTCTTCACTAGCAAGAGGCGCCATCGCTTTTTTTCACTCTGCTGTCCATCAACAAGAAGCTTCATCGATTTTTTCAAGTCTGCTTTTTACTAGCAAGAGGCTCCATCTTTTTTTTCAACTCTGCTCTTCACTAGCAAGAGGCTCCATTTATTTTGTCAACTCCGTACTCTACTAGCAAGAGGCTCCATCGATTTTTTTAACTCTGCTTTTCATTAACAAGAGGTTCCATCGATTTTTTCAACTCTGGTCTTTACTAGCAAGAGGCTCCATCACTTCTTTTTACTCTGCTCTTCATTTACAAGAGGCTGCATCGATTTTTTCAACTCTGGTCTTTACTAGCAAGAGGCTCCATCAATTTGTACAACTCTGCTTTTCACTAGCAATATGCTCCATCGATTTTTTCAACTCTGGTCCTTACTAGCAAGAGGCTCCATCACACGGGAAGCACTAGCTTACAAATAAAAAAAGACTCATAAAAATCGGTTCACCCAGTCAAAAGTTCTGAGGTCACACATTTAAAAAAACATACAGTCGAATTGAGAACCTCCTCCTTTTTGGAAGGATCCGTTCACTTAGGGCCACTTTCCTCGCACGGCTGGATACCTGGCATGCCCACATCCCTGAACGTCCATGTCGCTCGAACGACCATAACACTTTTTTTTTTATTTTTTTATTTACAATTGGTAAGCCCTTGGCATCATCTCACCTGATGGTAAGTGACGATGTTGCCGAAGATGGAAGCGGGCTTACCAAGATTCCCCAACGCAATGGGGAACTGGCTATCTTATCTTCATGCCGGAACACACCAATGATATCAACATTGATATTTGGCGGCAAGACTTAGATAAGATGGTGGTAGCTAGCCAGGCGGGCTTAGAAAATGCCCTACCACCAACCAAACCGAGTCTTACAATTGACCCCGCCGGGAATCGAACCCGCGACCTCCTGTGTAAAGCCAGTGAACTTTGCCTCTGAGCTACGGAGGTGGTTAAAAAAACACTAAAAAGGCCACGTGCTTTCAGTTCGACTTCGTCATTTTCTTAAACTTGTCTTTTTTCTAAATTGTCACTTTCCTAACTCGTCACCTTTTAAAGTGACCGGATCCTTTTTAACTCGCCTTTTTCTGCTACCCATGGGGGGGGAGCCTCGCTTAGCGAGGCTCTTTGACTGTATAATCAATCAAACCTGACCGAACCTAATATCGCTCGCTTCGCTCGCTCATTTACAGTTTTTTTACTAAGTTTTATCTTAAAAAAAATGTACAATAAAAGAAGTGGTCGTTCAAGGAAATGTATGAAAAAAGAAGTGGACGAACAAGGAAATGTACAAAAAAAGAAGTGGTCGTTCAAGGATGTGGTCGTTCAAGGATATGGGCGAACTAGGAATTTGGATAGTGGCCATTAGATGAAGTGGCCGTAAGTGACCGAATCGTTTTGGAAGTCGATTGAAAACGGGTCTAGTTGTACAAGATGAAGTTTAACACAGGTTCTATTATACAGCTTCAAATTCAAAGCGAGTTAAAGATTACCTATTAATCTTTTGGTCATAATCATAAGTTCCTGGGCCACCGAGTGATGATCGGAGTCTTCTAGGCATGTGAACTAACCGCATTTTTCTAGGAAATCGCATTTTCCTAGAGTTAAGATCGATTTTTCGCCCCTAAAAGCCCCCGTATACCAATTTTCAAGCAAATCGCTAGAGCTGTTTCCGAGAAACATATAAAGATAACATATATGCAGAGAAGATGGGTTATGCACTATCAAACAACCCATTTACACACACAATGTTATAGGTAGTTCGCTTCCACTGCACCGAATGCTACTAAGAAACGAGATGGCATCATTTTATTTGCTTCACTTTTTGGACGCATGTGACTTATCTACCTCCCCTTATATATAGCATATCTCCGCATATATGGGTATAATTATAGAATCATTGCTCGTTTAAAAAAATTAGATGCAGTTTTAACACGTGACGACGAGACTTGAGGCGACTTTCATACGTACATACCTTCGAGCGACGATTGACGAAGGAGCAAATAGAAGGTTATGTGATCATAGGAAAACGTGACTTGGACATTTTGATGAAAATGTACTCTTTATCTCTAATAGACACCATTAGCAAAGTATATATATTAGTACTAACATACAGTATGGACAGTCCCTGCCGCTCTCTAGATTGCGACCTCACCCCCTCGTCACCCACATTGATACAGATTAGTTACAGTTTGGTTGCCGAACGTATAGGATTTTGCCGCCATTTTGTTTGTTCCGTCGTTCCTTTTTTAAATGTCATTTCTGGCCCGTTGTATGAAGTGTCCAGGGTGTGCCATAAGGGTCGAGGCACACATATCTAATCGTAAACCAATCATCACCGCCTCCGCCTCACCTGCACACGCCTGCGGAGAAACTCGCGGAGTTGTTTGTGAAGTCGACCAACCCGCACTGGGCCCGCGTGGTCGACTAAGGCCCGATCTCCCTAATTCAGGGTACGCTCGAGCCCCTACCTGCACACGCCTGCGGAGAAACTCGCAGGTTGTGTGTGAAATCGACCAACCCACACTGGGCCTGCGTGGTCGACTAAGGCCCGATCGCTCTAATTCAGGGTACGCTCAAGCCCCTCGGTGGGGTCGTATATGAGCTGATATAATACAACTCGACGCATTTAGTATTATTTTTATGATAATCAACGCACACTAATAAATAAGCATCGTAACGATATCGCCTCGCCTCGGGACCAGCTCATGAACCTCAAGCGGTGCTCGGTCAACTCGCAGTCCCCGAGCTCACCGTCAGTCGTCACCGCGCTTCCGTCTATCCGTCACCGCGTTTACGTCTATCCGTCACCGCGCTTACGTCTATCCGTCACCGCGCTAACGTCTCTACAAGGGGCGCCCGCTTACCCCTCCCGCGGCCTGATAATAATACATTATGTAAGGTGTAACAAAATAAGCTGAAACTATTTTAACTGGTGCTTCTACCCATGAAACTGAACAACTTTCCCCATGGAACCCATAGTCAAATCGCAAAAAAAAATGGCTCTCCCTTACTAACTCGATCAGCTGATCAGCAAACATAGTATGGGAAGTTCAAAAAAATTTTTGACTATGTGGAAAGTTGTCCAGTTTCATGGGTAGAAGCACCAGTTAAAATAAAATAGTTTTAGCTAATTTTGTTTGACCTTATATAACCAATACGCGCGCTACCCTTTACGTTCGACTTGTAGCTGATGTATACTCGTTGAGATTAAGTTGTCCGCCTAGCCACATATTTTGTAATTGCTGTTATTTAAATCAAAAGGTTTTTAATTGTTTGAGGTCAGATCATAGCGGAGTAATGGCTAGCTTTCCCGTAAGTATTTCTGCAGAACACATAAAAATTCAAACGAGACCGGTCACTGCTAATCGAATAGAAAAGTTTAAAACAGTGCTAGATGAAAAACTGCCCATACCAGATTTTGATAGTGAAGTGCAAGCCAACAGTTTTTACAATGATTTTTTTACAGTACTGGATAGGGAATTCCAAAGTATATTTAAGTCTAAATCCACAATCAGTAACATCAAATTTAAATTCAGTGAATGGGCTACTATAGGTATATACAAAAGTCGCCAAACTTTGTTTGACCTTTATGACAAAAAAACTTACACTTTTGATGAGAACTTTACAAATTATGTGAAACAATATTCAAAAATTTTTAAGCAGGTTTGCCACGTAGCAAAATCTAATTATCTGGCTAGAAAAATAAAATTTTCAGATAATAAAATAAAAACTGTTTGGAATATCATTAGCAAACAAACAGGTAAAGTCAAACCTCGCGACAAAGAATATGTTTTGCAAACAGATCAAGGTAAAATTAGTTCGAATGCCGATGTAGCCAAAGAATTCGAAACTTTTTTCACATATATTCCACTTAAGACTACTGAAGCCCTAAACTCATCACCCATGTATGCTCAAAGACTGCTAAAGGATAATGTTAGTAATTGTGATCAAAAATTCTCCTTCAGAGTAATTGAACCACAATCTATTGTAAAAACTTTTAAATCTCTTAAAGTGAAAAGAACCGAAGACCTCTGGGGATTATCGGTAAGCTTGATCAGTAATGTAATTGATACTTTAGCGCCATATTTAGCTTGTCTTTTTAATATTAGCATTGATAGTGGCGTCTTTCCAGATCTCATGAAGCTTAGTAAAGTGATACCTTTATATAAATCTGGTTCAAAAACTGATGCAGGCAACTACAGACCAGTTTCTGTGCTGCCAGTTCTTAGTAAAGTGTTTGAAAAGATTATGCTTAACCAAATGCTACAATATTTTACAGAAAACAAACTACTGCATAACCAACAATTCGGTTTCACTAAAGGACGATCAACAACCGATGCAGGAGTAGCACTCATTCGAAACATATATGATGCCTTCGAGGAATCGCAGAATGCAATTGGAGTGTTTTGTGATTTATCTAAGGCTTTTGATTGTGTTGAACACCAAACATTACTTATGAAATTAAAGCATTATGGTGTAGAGGAAGGGGCTCTCAGTCTTTTAAATTCGTATTTAGACAACAGAATACAAAAAGTACAAGTGAATGGCACTAACTCATCTGGATCTAAAGTGAAAATGGGTGTGCCCCAGGGTTCCATATTAGGGCCTTTTCTTTTCCTTGTTTACGTTAATGATTTGCCTTTTATGGTGCAACATCTGTCAAATATTGTGTTGTTTGCGGATGATACTTCTCTTATTTTTAAAGTGAATAGGAAAGAAAACGAAATTGACGAAGTAATCAACACTCTTTCAAAGATACTGAACTGGTTCACTGTGAACAACTTATTATTAAATGCTAAGAAAACAAAATGTATAAAATTTTGTTTGCCAAATGTAAAAAAGGTCAATAATAGTGTAATATTAGACAGTAATAAATTAGAATTTGTAAATACCACGGTGTTCCTTGGTATAACTTTGGATATTTCACTTCAATGGGGACCACACATTGAAACTTTAGCGGGAAGGCTTAGTTCAGCTGCTTATGCCGTTAAGAAAATAAGACAGTTAACGGATGTAGATACTGCGAGACTAGTGTATTTTAGTTACTTCCATAGTATAATGTCTTATGGCATATTACTGTGGGGGCATGCGGCTGATATAGAAACTATTTTCATCCTGCAGAAAAGAGCTATCCGCGCAATCTATCAGATGCGATCACGTGACTCGTTACAGAATAAGTTCAAAGAAATCAATATTTTAACTGTTGCTAGTCAATTTATATATGAAAACATCATGTACGTTCATCATCAGGGGCAGTGTATAAGATTCTACAATAAAATTCCAGAAAATGTAACTAGTTTGTCAGAGAATAAATTCAAGACTCATGTCAAAAAAGTTTTGTGCTCTAGAGGATATTATAAAATAATAGATTATGTAAATGACAAAGATATATATGTTGATTCTAAAACAAATACCATTACCTGAGACTGTAATCTGAATCATGACATTATTTGTAATTTTATTTTTATTGTATTTTTTTTTTGTTTGACTATTTAAAATGTGTGTAAACACCTATTTGAAATAAATTGTTTTTGATTTTGATTTTGCCGTAAGCGCGACGCGCCGTTGCCTAACCATAGCCGAGTCGACGTGCCGGCGCTGCTGGTTCCGTGATTCCTGGTGGACGGCGAGAAAAAGGCGGTACGGTGACAAACCGTTTCCGGGTTGGTATGTGTGTGTGTATTGTGTTAGAAAGTGGTCTAGAAAATGTGTGTGTGTGTGTGTTTGTATGAATGTCCGCCCGGCTGTTTTGGCAGGAATCTGTTGGACCGATTTTTAATAAAATTTTGCATAAGTTAGTTTTAATATACAAAATTATTGTGAAAAAAACGTAACCCTAATTTTTGGTAAGTCCCATAAATATTTTGCAAATTGTGATATGAAACTGTATTTGTTTCAGGTTGTTCCGGACATCGTGAATGACATACCTCTACCAAGGAACGGACCGTTTTCTAATATCATTGAGTAAACACAAGATGTACAGAGCTATGTGCTTCATTTATTTCTATTTTCAACCGACTTCGAAAAAGGAGGAGGTTCTCAATTCGACTGTATGATTTTTTTTTATGTGTGTTACCTCAGAACTTTTGACTGGGTAAACCGATTTTTATGATTCTTTTTTTATTTGAAAGCTAGTGCTTCCCGTGTGATCCCATATAAATTTTATCAAAATCGTTGTAGTACTTAATTAACAAAAACAAAAATAATAATGCAAAAATGTACTAAGTTTTTGCGATGGAAGTCGGTTTTTTAACGTGTTAGCGTTTTTAATTATTAAGAATTATTTTGACCTCGATTTTATAGCCCGTTATATTATAGTAATCCAGTCTGCAGGGGATTTGTCTATGGTCCCTGTGTCGGTTTTTTTTAATATTTTGTTAGGGTTGAAGTTCATAAGAAAAATCTAAGATTGTTGACTATTAAAGCCTATTTAAACCTGCAAAAAAATCATAAAGCAGCGGAGTTTCGGGGTGTTCTTAAAAAAAAAAGATTATTTTGTGTTCGTTATTTTTTTGCCCCTAAAAAAAGAGTTAAAATGGTTGAAAGTGACATAGACTACTAATCATTAGCATAGCCCGAAATAATAAGTAATTCATTTTCACGCACGCGAGTCACTTGCACTCGTACAATGCCAATGTCCACGCGGGCGAACCGTGGGAATAGCTAGTTAGACTAGGTAGCTCACTCACTCACTCACTCATATCAGCTCATAAATACGTCCCCACCGAGGGGCTCGAGCCTGCCCTGAATTAGGGCGAACTAGGTAACTAAGTGGTTATAAATTCCTTTCAACTATAGGGTAAACTGAAAGCACTCAGACTCGTGGTTCCCCTGCGATGTTTCCCTGGGGCACAGTATTACGATATGGCTTACAGTAGCGCAACGCCTTTGATGTCACACGATGCCACTACGGCGTAGGTACTATAGCAGTACTAGTCTGTAGCCAGTCTGTGCCCCGCCGCCCGCAAGTACCCTTCCGTTGCTCTGCGTAAGTACATTCGTTGCACTACTGTAAGCCGAAATATTGTAATACTGTCACAGTATTACAACGGCACAGTGCCTGGGGGAACCACGAGGAATTCGCATTTGCTTGTTGAGTTTTAAAAGGAACATAATATGGTATGTAGTTGGCTAAATACTTCACATGCTTTTCTGTACATATGGCCACTTACTGGCCACTTCTTACTGTGTTCAATCAACCTTTGGCTATGATTGGCTTAAAAGTGTCTTCCTAGGGGCATATTACACTATCGTACACAAGATCCTAAATAAAATAAACAAATAAATATTCTGGGACAAATCAATCACACATGGTCATCTGGCCCCAAAGTAGGATTCCTTGTGTTATGGCTTACCAGAGACTGATACACATACTTACAGTGGTGGCCACATAATTAAGAACGATAAAAGATACAAGGCCAATTCAGTTTTGTCACCAGAATAAATTGTACAATAAGTTTATAAAAATTATTTATTATTGTTGTAGAATATTGCTATGACTATCCTGTTTTATTTAGTATCACAATATTGTCAAAACAGTTTGCATGTTTATTTACTTATTTATTAAATCACAAGAACTCATTTATTTACAGGAACACTAGCTGGACAAATAATTAAGAACGAAATATTTTTTTTATTTTTTCATCAGATTGAAAATGGAATGCGATGCTCTTCTTTACTATTTTTATTGCAGTTTTGCGCAGTTATTGATTCCTTTCTCGTTTTTTGCAATTATTCGTCAAAAACCATTGGAAAAAATAAATTTTGCGACTCTGCTACTAGAGAACTAATAATAAAGTTGCGTGGTCGTAATAGGTCTTACAAAAAAATTTTGGATCATTTGGCCTGCTCTAAAACGATGGTGTACCAGGCTGTGATACATTTTAATACCCATAAAGCTACTTCTAATAATCCCTGCAAACGAAAACCAAGAAAAATGTCTCCTCGACACGATTTAAGAATAGTTCACTTTGCTAAGCAGGACCCATTTAAAGGCTCTAATCAGATAAAAATGAAGTTTTTATTGAAATTAACCCTCAAACAGTGTCGGCGCGCACTGTTCAAAGACGTTTGGTGGAGGCACAGTTATTTGGGAGATGAACCAGAGAGGTACCCATGCTGACACCATGCCATAGACAGGCCCGAGTTGCGTTTGCAAGGAATTATGTAAACTGGACAGAACAGCAATGGAAGAATGTACTTTTTTCTAACGAAACCAAAATAAATAGAATATGCTTTCATGGCAAGCAGTAGGTACGCCGACCTGCAAATAAGGAATTCGACCCAAAATACACAAAAATATGGTAAAGGATGGCAAGCAGTAGGTACGCCGACCTGCAAATAAGGAATTCGACCCAAAATACACAAAAATATGGTAAAGGATGGCGGTGGAAACGTCAAAATGTGGGGTTGCTTTGCCGGTTATGGCATGGGACCTTATACATGTCTGATACAAAGTAACATGGATCAATATCAATGTAAACAGATTACTCGGAAGAATGTATGCTGCCATACGCTGACGATAACCTCCCGGTAATTTGGATATTCCAGCACGATTATGACTCAAACACACTGCCGTGCCAACTCTGTAAAAAAATCCTCAATAGGCAAATGGTAACTGTATTAGACTGGCCACCAAATAGCCCAATCTTAATCCCATAGAAATTCTGTGGTATCAAGTTAAAAAGCAATTGTCGAACAGAGTGTGTGGTAACATGAATGAACTTTACAATGCATTTGTTTTTTAGTTGAAATCTGCCAAAGGTTCATAGCATAGCACATCAATTCCGCGCCGCCGCGCCGCGCCTTATCCACGGTAGCAGACATGCAACTAAGTACTAACGTTACAAAACAAGTTGAATTCATCAATAAAAACGCTGTTACATTCACTTTAAATTAATAAATAACTTAAATTATAAAGTTATTGTTACTCTTATTATAGTTTTAACTCGTTCTTAATTATTTGTCCAGCCTCTCGCCTAATCCTATGTGAACAATGGTGTCGATTCGGTGTTACACGACTTAACTTAATTGACAGGATTAAACTAAATTTGCACATTCTGTCTTTTACTTTCTGTATCGAAAAGACAAGGATAGAATGCTTAAATTTAGTTTAGTCCTGTCAAATAAGTTAAATCGTGTTACACCGAATCGACACCAATACCTAAACAACAGCTAATTAAATTGAATATTAAATATTATTTCCTAGTTTTATTTTTTGATTATGTTGGCCTTATAAATGTACTAGCCAGCAGTATAGTCAATATTGTTCAATAAGGTTTAAATATCTTTATAATGACCATTACTTTTAAAGCGATGTCTGATTATGAAGCGTTCTTAATTATGTGGCCACCACTGTATATAAGTTAAATGTAACCCAATGATCATTTTTGACAGCATACTGTGAAGTATGATGCTACAAAAGCGGAAATGTACTAGATATAGGATCAGATATGCTCATATATTTGTGTAATATGCCCCGAATGGTTCATTTGTAAAAACATTTTATAAAAAAACAGCTTGTACAACAGCGGACTTATCCCTGTAAGAAATTTTTTCCAGTTGATTTCTTGTGTATTTATAGGTTTTTCTGTACGAATTTCGTTGTAGGTGGTATTTTTGTAATCGATCGTATATGTAGATAGACAATGAAAAGTCTGTACCACATTTTTTTTGTTATTCCTTTTACGATAGTTCTCATCTTCGATACGATTGGTACAAAATATCACCTACAACGATAATCGTATATAAGAATTTTGCTCATTTGAACGTGTCCTACCCTACACGTCTGGAGAAGTTTTAAAAAATCCTTG
Organism: Coleophora flavipennella; assembly: GCA_947284805.1. Lineage (NCBI taxonomy): Eukaryota > Metazoa > Arthropoda > Insecta > Lepidoptera > Coleophoridae > Coleophora > Coleophora flavipennella. The sequence continues at coordinate 4,207,814 of OX369269.1, forward strand.
TTTTGTATAAAAATAATTAAAACATACTTAGACAATGTTGAACAGTATTAAAAAGGGCGTTTACCCGTGGTCCCATCAAGTAAAAAAAATGAAAAAGTTAGTAAATAAAAATAAAATAAAACTAAAAACTCTTTGTAAAGCGAAAAAATATACATTTTGAAGGACTATCAAGTAAGATTGAGTTAATTTACGTAGAATTAGTATAAAAATTATGATTAAATACGTGATTCAACTTTTCAATTTCGTTTTTTATTAATTTTATACATACATAATTGAAAATATGCCTTTTAAAAACTTTTTACGTGATACGAAACCTAACTCGTGTCCCTAACCACAACAAGCACATAAAAAGTCCTATGAAAATAGAACCTATTTAATCCTTTTACATAACATCTCGAAATTTAGGGCATAATTTGAGCAATCATCTTGCCAAGTCTCAACGAGGAAACAGCGTCAGAAGTTGTATACTTTGCGAGATGCTCGTATAGCCGCCTAAAGGTGTGCTTGCTGGACGGATTGCACAGCGGAAATACCCTGGTGCACGAAAACTACCAAGACTTAGGGAACACAATGGGGCATGTACGCTGTCATTTACGTAAAATAACTCTTCGTACTATAATGACTCATGCTAATACCTCAGAATACAGAAAAAACCAGAACACGCGTACGGCGATAAGTGAGGCAAATTGTGCTTGTATGAAACACTCTAAATTGGTGTAGTTTTGACGTTTTGTTCCTTCTTAATCCTGCATGCAGGCGATTTATTTTTGTGAGTAAACAAGCAGTGGTTCTTCATAACTTACCTAATTCAAAAAGTATTAAAATCCGACCTAATATAGCAACATTACAGCCAAGTGAAGGAGGGTATTCGTGGAGTTTTTGGCTTCAGAGCGCGTCATACTATTCTGACTTAACGCGCATTCTGGATGTTTCTGTATTCTGAGGCTAATACTTATCTCGCTATATCACAAAGACTGCTCCGGCACAGTATTACAATATAGCGGCTTACAGTAGCGCAACGAATGTAGGTACTTACGCAGAGCAACGGAAGGGTACTTGCGGGACAGCGGGCGGCGGGGCACAGCCTGGCAAACTTACAGGCTAGTACTGCTAGTACCTACGCCGGTGGCGCATCGTGCGACATCAAAAGCGTTTCGCTACTGTAAGCCATATCGTAATACTGTGGCTCCGGACTGTTACACAATTTTTTCTGGTGTCCACATGATGGAAGGGCGGCAGACTTACACAGGCTCTTAACTATGTTTTTTGGGTTTTATAAATTAACCCAGGTTTCTACAGAGGCTCTTTCTCTATACATAAATCTTGAACTAAGATGAAATTGTTAGGTATGGAGATCTCTTGTGTCTGCCAAAAACATTTGAAAAACAAATCCGGAGCAGTCTTCGTGCAGGGGTATCGTTTGATTTTAAAAGACCCACGATACCACCAGGGGTATCGTGGGTCCGCAATGGTGTTCTAGCGAGTCACGATTATGTTGGTGGAAATCACCCTTGGTAGTCTTCGTGCTCCAGGGTTTGGTGAAATTCATCCAGCGAGCACACCTTTAGGCTCCAGTTATAAGCGTCCGCTCAAAATGCCGGCCCGGCCGCACTGTCGCGATTTTACATGAGATTGTATGTGTCGCAGCCGACTGGTTATTCAATTAACTGCCTACATTTTATTTAATTATACATTTAATGACGGCTGGCTGATGCTTGCCATCGAAGCGAATACAGAAGTAGGAGCTCCGACGGGGCTCTGTCGACTTAGAATGGAACAATCGAATCTCGGAAAACCCCCGACTCATTTGGTTAGGTTCGCAGCTAGTTCGCCTCCTAACAATCGTAGTGTTAGTTTGAACATGAAAATATAGAATTAGGGGCTCCGTCGACTGAGAAATGTTCTCTTCTTACTCCCACCTCCCCTGAGGTGTGAATTTAAACTACATAGCTAGCAGAACTTGAACGTCATCAAATCAAGCCATTTTCCTAGGCGTTTAATTGAATGGCTGAATAATCATTTAGGCAGTTAGTTGAACGGCGCAATTTAGTCGAAAGGCTAGGCAGTTAATTTAATAGCTAATTAAGCTAGATAGCTGCGACATATGCATCGAATTATATGAACAGCGGTGAAGCCGCTCGAGTCGGCGGGCGCGCCGCCCTCGTGACTCAACGTTTTTTAATAGATTATTGCTCAATCATCATCATCATATCAGCCGAAGGACGTCTACTGCTTGACATAGGCCTCCCCCAAAGATCGCCACGACGACCGGTTCTGCGCTGCCCGCATCCAGCGACTTCCCGCGACCTTCACCAGGTCATCGGTCCAACGAGTGGGAGGCCTGCCTACACTACGTTTTCCGGTGCGTGGTCGCCACTTGAGAACTTTGCTATCCCAACGGCCATCTGTTCTACGAGCAATGTGCCCCGCCCAGTGCCACTTAAGTTTAGCAATTCTGAGAGCTATGTCGGTTACTTTGGTTCTCCTACGGATCTCCTCGTTTCTGATTCGATCACGCAGAGAATTGCTCAAATTACGCCCTAAATTTGGAGATGAGATACATCTGCTTGGTGGGTTCCGGGACAAAACCTACTTAATAACAATGATAAAAAGCGTCGGTGGCGGTGGCTCAACCGATAACGCCTCGGTCCTCTTAACCAGAGCTCATGGGTTCAAATCCAATTTACCAATGAGTTTTTCGAAACTTACGTACATATACTCACCGATTGCTTTAACGGTGAAGGCAAACATCGTGAGGAAACCTACACATCTAATTCCAGATGTGTATGAAGGTCGCGTTGCACACGTCCGTAGCCCTAAAAAAATGCCCTACACGTGATCGCGGGTGATGCTAAGTGCAACACCAAAGCGCCGTCTATCCCTTGGATAGGACGGCTGGTTGTGCCACACGATAAGAGATAATGATAAAAACACTACCATCATTGAGCAGTACGGTAATAAAAGTATAATTTTTTTTCATGACTTGTTTATTTTAAAAGTGGGGAATAAATTTTACAATACTAACGATAGAATACACTGGAGCACCATACGCATAAAATCATAAATTGAATTGCAGTACATACAATTATGCATTGAATAAGTTCTTGAACAAATATTTCATATAAAATTAGTTTGATTTTCTACGCTGAGATCTGATAACAATAGTCGCGGCATTTGAGTTGAACAGTGTGTAGTGTCTTTTTTTCAGATCTCAATCGAATCGCGCGCACCGATGGACGCCAAATCCCTGCGTAAACGACCGCTATTTGTTTTCAACTTATACGCCGCGAACTATACCTTCTCGCAGAAAAGAATATGGGACCTGGCTCGGATTACATCAAAGCGAACTGATATGAACGGAGATACTAGTTTACGCACCACACTAGCGCTTTAAGGGCGCAAGCGGCGGCGGGGGTCGGGAAGGGAAGCGCATTCCACGTAGATCCCACCCATGTTCTGCGACAAGTATGAGGTCCTAATTTTGTAACTGTCATCCTTTTAATCGGGTGTTCTACCCGAGATGATGACAAAGTTTCCCCATGGCATCTATTTTCAACTCGCAAAAAAAATTACTAAAACATTAACAGATCAGCCAACCGGCCTTCAAATTTTTTTCTTGCGTATACAGGGTTTAACAAAATTGGTGTACGTCCCGTTAGCTGGGGCTTCTACTCATCATACTGAACAACCTTTGTTCTACGACTTTACTGAAAACGTAAAAAATTTTTTTTACTCTTCATACAAATTGATCAGCTGAGCGACCAATTTTGTGCGTTTTAGTATGGAGGGTCCAATTTTTCTTTTGAGAATTGACTATGGGTTCCTTGAAGAAAGTTGTTCAGCATGATGAGGAGAACTCCTGGTTAACGGGACCTACACCAATTTTGTTACACCCTGTATACAAAAGTAACAATAAAGTAGGACCTTTTTCCCAAGGCATTTTTTTTAAATTCGCAAAAAAAAACTTTTTAAACAATAATACATCAGCTAACCTTACTTTTTTTAATTGCTTATATCAAAGGTTACAATAAAAAAGGACCTTTCCCTCAAGGTATCTATTTTCAATTCGCAAAATAGGTGTAGATTAGATTAGAGTAGAAGCCGTTAACACTGATTACAACTTCCCCCAAGAAACCCACAGTAAATAGGCAAATTATAATTCGCGATAGCCTATCTGGGTCTTAACGTGGCCTTCTATCGCAGGTTGTATGTCACAACTAGGACGTGATTCAATTATGAAAACGGACTAAACGATTCAGGAGACGTATATCAGCTGATATGATTTGCGACTCCAAAGACCGTTCGAAAACGAAAAATCCCATCTAGTCTGTCAAAATATTACTGCCATTTACAGCATATCGCCGTCTCTTTCTAAACGGCCGAGGGGAACCACATTCAACCGTTCCAGAACGTACCATAATTGTAAGCGAAATGTCAGTCACATATAAACTTAAACAATTAGAACTTAAGCCTACATAACATCGATAATAACGGCAGCGAAAATAGTTATCATAACAGTTAAAATTATAAAATGCTGTACAGGCAAATGTGCTAAACTAACAATAATTATTACATAATAATGACGTCTTAATTATTAAAAGAAATGCTTGTAAAATAATCTTATAATATCAGTGCTATATTTTGTGACTGTAAGCAGAAATTAGTTGTTTATTAAATTTTAATAGGTCGGGGAAAATTTTACTCTTATTTTGAAGGTATAAAGGCCAATGCCGGAAATCGGTGCCTTTTTTGATTAAACCTTCTTATTTGGATACAGGATAACGTAACAAACAAAATTTAATATGGCATCTACATCGCTAAACTAAGTCTGAGCTGAGTTATAAAGGTTAGAAGTAAACACTTTTTTATCACAATTTTTAACCAAAACTTGTTATTTGGATACAGGAATGACAAAGAAAACATATTATGGCATCTATATCGCTAAACTCAGTCTGAGTTGAGTTGTAAAGATTAGAAATAACAAGGTTTGGTTAGTGAACGTGCAAAAAAATATGTTTATTTTTTACTTTTAACTTTCATAACTCAGCTCGGACTGAGTTTAGCTATGTATATCCCATACTAAGTTTTTTTTGTAACGTTATCGTGTATCCAAATAACAAAGTTTGGTCGATGGCCGTGCCAAGAAAAAAAAAGCCACCACCTTCCATACTAAATCCGGCATAGCCCTTTGTAATCAAATCTCTTTGCTTGTATTATTTGTACCTGGCTGGTTATCTAAAATTAAAAAGTTGAACATTCGAAAATTTTCACCTGTTTTTTCTGTCTACAAAAATGAGTGAGAGTAAGGAAAAGATTATCTACAATTTGAAAATGTATTAAAAGGTAAAAATGCAACACAGGCTGCGAATAAAATTTGTGCAGATTTTATGGACTATTTAATGCAATATCAGTCAGTAGCACAAACATGGTTCAAGCGATAACAGTCTGGAAGATTTAACGTTCAAGATGCAGCTCGCTCTGGTCGCCATGTATGAATTTGCATACAAAATACAAAGATATTTTTTCCCCGACCTAATTATTAGTGTGTTTTGTTCTAACCGAAATAACTATCTAATACAGTTTATCTAAGTTGGTGCCAAAGGGATCGCAGAAAAAATACCTTAGATATATTTTCAAATTTTGGTGGCGCTTTGTAAAAATTGTACAAATCCTTAATAATTGGGGTACAAACGTTTGGCACTACTAAGACACAATTTTTTGAGGGTATTTAGGTTTTAAATTACATGACAATACCGATAAAAAAAGTAAAGTTAACTAAAATTGGCTAAAAGTCTGCCATAAATTTAAAAACCCAATAAAAATAATCTTAGGTCTTAAAGGTATATACTTTTTTTAACTGGAGCTTGTACTCATGAAACTGAACAACTTTCCCCAAGGAACCCATGGTCAATTCGCAATTATTATTTTTTATAAAATTATCAAACTGTAACTCTCAGGTTTACGAACTTGACAGTCAAAGGCCAAAGTTCATGACCGCGCCGGCCCGCAATGGTACCTATTCTGGCGTATTCTGCGCAATTTAATATTTTTATTTTAAAAAAGAATGCGAATTGACTATGGGTTTTTTGGAGAAAGTTGTTCAGTTTCTTGAGCACAAGCTCCAGTTAAAAATGCATACCTTTGTTAAGACCCTGTATATTAGACCAAATTTAAGTAATGTCGCTAATTATTTTTTTAAACTACAGGTTCATTAAATGCAATAATTTCAAGACAGTCTAATAAAATCTAGTATTAATATTTTTTACAACTTAAAGCTATTAAAATTAAAATCTTCTAATATTGCTCAATCAAATAATTTCATGTACAATATAAAATCAATCATTTCACAACACAATGATACAAATATAGAACTAACAGTTATCGTAACGGAATCCATTCACTGTATAAAATTAAATATACATAGCTAATAATAATTAATAATAGAATACGCCTTAAAAGTACAGAATTAAATACCTTTACATACGTACAGTCAGCATCAAATTTATCTAAACCTCCAGAGTGAGCAAAATATCTCTTTTACATAAGTTCATTTTTATGTACGCAATCAGAAAACCATATTGATAGAAGTACACAGTGTTCAAAATATCTTAGCAGCAATATTTCAGTTTTATATAACCCTTTCGGACCGGCGTCTAAACTACGGCGAAAATTTTAATTTTGAATATGAATCTTAAGTAATTTGGGGTCGTAAATTACGAATCTGCTATAATTTACCGGTTTTTCCGACGCCATCTTGAAAAATTTGCATACCAACATTTGTATCAGGCTGGGCCCATACTTACTCACGCACAATTGTGATACTCAATTCAGTCTTGGAAATTTTATACATCACATTGCATGAATCCCAAAAATCTTTTTTATATCTAGTAAAGTACAAACAGGTTTTATTTTTATACCAATTTTAGCCTCATCGTAGCAGTTTGTGGTCAAAGCAATTTGGTTAAAGAGGTCTGCCGCTTGAAATATTCTGCCGGAGTGCAAATATCCAGAATGAACAGCGTCTTGTGGAACTGGCTACTACTGAAGCGTTTCTTCTGCCACTCTAAAAGCTGACTCAGAGACATGTTGTCATTATCGTCATCCTTGCTTTCATCTGAAGAAGAAGACTCAGAAATGCCAACGTCTTCATCAGGATGGATGTCTAAATCTCCTACCTCATCATCATCGCCGTCGTCCCCAGAACCATTCAGCATTTTTGCGATAACACCATCATTTATAATGCTTGCCATTGTTTGTAAACTCTGATAATATGAATTTTATTTAGATTCTAAGCAAACGTATTAGGTTTGGTTGGGCCCGGCTTGATACAATTGTGTCAGAAAAATTCGGTGAGCCGTTACGTTAAAGTCTTTGTTTGCAAAACGTAACTTTTAACCTAAAAACTTCCTTTTTTTTATAATCAGTAAAACTAAACTCACTGCACTTACAATACAAATTAATTGCGATACATACTTTCGTCAAATCGGGAAGCGCGATTCTTCCTTGAACTGAACAGGTTGGCACTTGTCGACCGACTGTCGCCGGATGAAATTTACGCGGGGGCGGGACGAACGCTACCCGCACAATCGTACGACACGAGACCCGTCCAGTACAAACGTAAAGCAATTGAGATAAACTGAACTTTGTAACCCGCACAATTGTATTGGAGCGTCCCGAAAGGGATAACCTGTCAGGGTACGTAATCAAAATTATGAAAGCAAGTAAATTCTAGTTTCAAATTATATAAAAACAAAAGACGTCAATTACATCATGCACGAAATGAGATAGCATAGAAAAGGAAATGAAAATGCTAATCAAACATGAACTCTAGTGACGGGGAATAGCGTTATATTTTCAATTGAAGACATTTTTTTACTATTTTTAAGCATAGATACCATGTAACAGTTTATTCATCATGTTATTAGACATCCTGACAACCTACATAAAACTGAAAGTTCGCTTACAAGATATATTGACCATTAAGGGTGCTTGTAACAATAGGGTTATTCAGACTGTACACATAATATCGAACTTCTGACTGCATTACATCTATGATTATGAACAATGTGAATCTGAATATATTTATGAAGCTGACTGTACGGCTAAGCCTGATCATTGATAAATGATTCTTTTTAAAAATATTCCTGTACATTATAGAAACTTCATGACCATACTGGAAAAAGTACTACAGAAAATATCTATTTCAATATTTTTTTAAGTTTCGAAATAAAATTTGATTATTACTATAGGTATTATGTATTTATTGGTGTATTTGATCTTGATCAGGCTTTTAAATTCTCTCAAGATTACGGGGTTTTCTTAAATTACATGAAGTTAAATAACTTTAATATATGATGGAGCCACACTCTCTGCGATCGTTTTTGTGTTCATTTGATAGCAACAGTTCATTTTGTGTTCATTTGATGCAACAGTTTATTTTGTGTTCATTTGATGCAACAGTTCATTTGATATCAACAGTTCATTTTGTATTCATTTGATGCAACAGTTCATTTTGTTCATTTGATAGTAACAGTTCATTTTGCTAATCATAGGTAATTTTATAGTAAAATACTGGATTGTAGTGTTACTTTTTTAGGGCTCTGTAGTCACACTAGGAACGCTTATAGTCTCGCCATATTACAGATATAAAGCTGAAATTTTGTGAAAATATCTGTGACGCCTATAAATATATGGAATAAAATCTAAAAATATATTTTTTCTATATTAGGGTAGGTAACTCCCGTACATGTAAAGTGGGGTGAATATTTCAATTTACGTACCCCATTGTGTGTGTCGTTTGATAGTAAAAAAAAATCTCTTGACAGCGGAAAGCGATGACATACGAGGTTCGTCTGAAGAGTTTCTGACCTCACTGTGAAATGACTACATTTTTTATAAAATCTCTTTGGTACTACTTATAACATATCTTCTTTGAGCGTTACATATAAAAAAATCTGACGTTACTGAATTGTTTAATTTTTTTGGTTTTTGTTTTGTTTTTGTTAATTTTTCAAAAAAAAGTGTCATACTAATTTTGATATAATTTATATGGCACTAACTTGGCAGCATACCCTGTCAAATAAAAAAAATCATGAAAATCGGTCCACAATTTGCGAAGATATCGTGAAACAAACATACAAAAAAACATACAACCGGTTGTAAAGTAGACCAAATGGTGCTGGAAGATCGTCGAATCAAGATCAGAGAGATAGCAGATGCTGTAGGGTGCCGCGATTTCTGAATTTGGATGAAAAGGTAGTTCGAATGAACATATCCAAAACTCTTTAGGAGCGATTCTAGCGAAATAAGCGGACTTTTGCATCTTTTGATAATCGTTGATGACACATGGATTCATCACTTCACGCCTGAGACAAAAGCACAATCCAAACAGTGGACTGCGAAGAATGAGCCTGCTACAAAAGAGGCGACTTTCATCGGCCGGAAAGCTGATGGCTATTGTGTTTTGGGATAGTCGTGGAATTATATTCGTTGAGTACCTTGAAAAAGGGAAAACAATAACTGGAGCTTATTATGTATGGTAAGCTGAAGGCAGAAAGTACGGAAATACGGCCGCATTGGCAGGAAAGTGCTGTTCCATCAATATAACTCATCCTCTCACAAATCAGAGAACGCAATGGCAAAAATTCATGAATTGCGGTTCGAAATGATTGTCCATCCACCGTACTCACCAGACCTGGCTCGCAGTGATTTTTTCCTGTTTCCCAGACTCAAAGTTTGGCTCGGTGGACAGATATTTTCATGTAAGGAAGAGGTCATTGCTTCCGTAAATGCCTATTTTGCAGAGCAAGATGCCAACTATTATTTGGGCGGGTTAAATAAATGGGAACATCGCTGGGAAAAGTGTATAGGTTTACAAGATTATGTTGAGAAATAATACAAAAACTTACCCGAAAAAACTTTATTCCATGTCAGGTCAGAAACTCTTCAGACGACGATCTTACACGGAAAACTTGGCTTACTCCAAGGAGTTGACAGTACCTAATGGTATAACGTTCTCCAGAACTGGTAGGTATTCCAAAACTACTAAGGGTTTGTTGAGATATTTTTTTTTATAATGATTCATTTACGAAATATAAAGATTTTTAAGTGGTGATATTCTTGTAAGAGTTACATGTCCCTACCCCCTACCAGCTAATGCACCATTTCAGGAAATCTTAAAAGCATTAAAAATAATATGGCCTATAATGAATTTAAAAGGAAAGTTATCATGATTAAATAGGATTTCTTAGCTTAGGAGTAATAGTCGACCAACTTAGACGTGAATTTGAATAAAGTTAATAGATAGGTATTCCATACATGTTCAAAACCAATTGCGAAATTATCTTTGTATTTTTAAATATACATTTACTCTTTGAAAAAACTACGGTACCCTTCTTTGCGCGTGGTACGACACGCACTTGGCCACATTTTAAACATTGACTGCTTGCCATCTATACGACGCGGTTTGGTTGACCTCATTATTTGCAGGACTGTGTTGACATTGATATACATTTTTTTTAAAGAATGTATTAACGTCTCTGGGTACAAAAGCCCTTTTGAAACAGTCTTCATATGATTCTTTTTGAATTTGTTTTTTGATTTGCAATGCTACTAACGGTACATTACCAATCATCTCCGGAGTTCTTGACAGCATTTGCAGCAGCCTCTTTCTGAGGTGGAACACCCGGTTGCACTAGGGCGTCTATAAAACTGTACCCAGTGCAAATTGGTTAACAGAAAACAAATACAAAAAAAAGTAGTGTGTGGTTTTATGAAACCACGGTAAAAGTAAAACTTTTTTTCACATTATAGACATTTACAGAGGACGAAACGATCATACCGACCGTCACGCGACACACAGGCGAAAAAATTTAGACGATGTAATAAAAGTTATACTTTAAAACTACGAATGTGTCCACCACAAATCCCGCCAAAAAACTCATTGGTATACATGAAAACTGTGTTGCCATGCCAGTTACTATATATTTCATTTATGTCGCGTTGTTACTGGGTTGTATAGTGGGACAGGCTGGTTGCAGTGTGGCCACATTAGCTGCGTCGCGCGGGCAGCAGCTCGACGTAGTTGTATAGTAGGACAGGCTGGTTGCAGTGTGGCCACATTAGCTGCGGCGCGCGGGCAGCAGCTCGACGTAGTTGTATAGTGGGACAGGCTGGTTGCAGTGTGGCCACATTAGCTGCGGCGCGCGGGCAGCAGCTCGACGTAGTTGTATAGTGGGACAGGCTGGTTGCAGTGTGGCCACATTAGCTGCGGCGCGCGGGCAGCAGCTCGACGTAGTTGTATAGTGGGACAGGCTGGTTGCAGTGTGGCCACATTAGCTGCGGCGCGCGGGCAGCAGCTCGACGTAGTTGGCCGGGAACAGGCCGTACAGGCCGCGCGGGCCCAGCCCCTGCCACCAGCCCGCGTCGATCTGCTCGATGTGGGTAATTATGTCGCCAGGGTCGAACGTTATTTCCGACTCGTCCGCTGAAATGGAATAAACATATCGTCACTTGAAATTTGGTTGGTGGTAGGGCATTTTCTAAGCCCGCCTGGCTAGCTACCACCATCTTATCTAAGTCTTGCCGCCAAACATCGGTGTTAACAACATTGATGTGTTCCGGCTTGAGGATAAGATAGCCAGTTCTCCATTGCGTTGGGAAATCTTGGTCAGCCCGCTTTCATCTTCGGCATCATCGTCACTTACCATCAGGTGAGATGATGCCAAGTGCTTACCAATTGTGAATAAAAAAAAAGATTTTTTTACAAAATTACGAAAATAAATTAATTAAAAAAAATACATAAGAGGTTGGAACATAGGTAGTTAATTGAGTTTTCTTTTATCTACACTATTTGGTGTTCGACTCCACTAATACAAAATACAAATCATTTATTTATAAACTGCAATGTTACACGTCATATTCTTAATTTAATTATTTATTATTTTGCCCGCGACTTCGTTTTTATGAGGTGTCTTTGACGACGAGTAGTGCGCCAGTCGCAAGCGACTCGCCAGTGTGGAGATGAGTTTTTTCCAGATCCCTCAGGAACTATATTGGGCTATTCTGATTAACAGTCTCTATCACTTCCCACCTCCTCAACCAATTCTACGAAAATTCACTTGAATCCATTGCACCGTTGCGACGCCGACGTGCGCGAGCGTGGAAATGAGTTTTCCCCAGATCCCTCGGGAACTATGGCAGGATATGGCTAATTAGTGATAGTAGATCGTTAACCAAAGGAATGTCAAGATCGTATAACTTTACATTTACGCACTCGCGCCTCCTTTTATATATACTTGCCAGCGCGGATCGTATTAAAAAACTAAGTTCCAATTCAAACTAGTAAGTCGTTCGAAAGATTTCTGAAACAGTTGAGTTTCATTCTATTCGAGACCGCGAGTCAGAACAGAGGTCCCTTCTATGTGTGATTTACACGGCAACAGTTTAATTTAACTAGCTCGCATAGTGCAAAAACTAATAATAAGTCAGCTGACAGAGCATATATTTTTCGGAAAGTGAATGAAGAAATCTCTGCAGCCTTGGTCATATCGTACAAACGTATTTCATTCCATGGTACCTGAGATTTACGATCCCCAGACGTTACGTAGACACGTCATAGGAAGAAAGTGACCCATTTCACCAGAGAAATTTCCCTGTTTCCAGTGGACATCGTTTTTCAGTCTTTGAGGGAGCGGCACGCGAGCGTGGACATTAGTTTTCGGCAGATCCCCATGCCAGATCGGGCTATTCTAATTAGTAGTCTATGTCATTTCCCATTCCCTCAAGCATCTCTGTGCAAAACATCACAAAAACCCATTTTTCCGTTGCGATGAAAAGAAATGAATCAAAAAAATATATTTTTTTAGTTCCCTTTAGAACTGCATCGGACTATGCTATTTTCACGGGATAAAAAGTAGCCTATGTCCTTCCCCGTTTCACAGGCTACCTGCATGCCAAATTTCATCAAGATTGGTCAAGGTGGTGTTGAAGCATGAGAAGGTAACACACAAACATATTTTCACATCTATATGTATAAAAATTAACCCATATTTTTTCATGTCACGCTATAACTTGAGAACGGCTGGATCGATTTCGCTATATCTTTTTTTTTGAGTTCGTTATTGTCAGGAGTAGGTTCTTATGTAGGGTATTTTAGGGTAGGGTAGTATAGTGTAAGGTGGTTCGAAGTTCGCTGGGACAGCTAGTTTATAATATAAGTAAGTATTAATATATTATTATTAAGTAAGGATAACTTAGCTATTATATTACATATAAACGGTACATTGTACATTCTAAGTTTTTATATCATTACAGGTGTACAAGTGTGTAGTATGGGTAGGTATTAATTCTTTGCAACAACATAACTATGCTCCTGGGGAGCGTCAGTGAACTCGTCTACATAAATACGCACCATACTACCAAGGGTATGGCAAGTGATATGGTGGGTCTGCAGTGGAACATTTTTGTAGGGAGCGTGGTATAGTGATTGGTGACAATCGCACACGACAATACCAACATATTTCGGTATACAAATACAAACCAAAAATGTATAAGGACATTTTGCCTAGAGCATCACGTTACTGAGATATTTAGAGTTAAAGATTGTCAACATACATTTCTCTTTCTATTTCTTAAAAATCTCAATACCGTGACGCTTGAAGTCAAAATATTTCAGTGAAGTGACGATTTAGGTCAAAATGTCTCAGTAACGATACGCTTTAGGTCAAAATGTCTCAGTGACGTGACGCTTTAGGTCAAAATATCACAGTAACGTGACCCTTTAGGTCAAAATATATCAGTGAAGTGACGCTTTAGGTCAAAATATCTCAGTAACGTGACGCTTTAGGTTAAAATCTGTGGGATTTGGTAGTCTGCTGGGAGATAGTTCTTCGCCCAGAGTTCTTCTCTGGCTTTTGACGGGTCTTTATCCAGGGGCACTGAATACGCCATGAAGCTGTGCCTACTTTTAAGACGAGGTGGAGGGGGGCAGTGATTGAAGAGGGGACATCCACTGTTAAGGCTGTTCGTAAGACAGGGTATACACTCGGTGTAGCGCTCCCTACCTACGGAGTACAGTCTGTACAGTATATCAGATGTACTAAAACCATTGTAGGTTATGGATTTCATATGGTATTTTTTTCTTCTTAGATTTAAGAGCAATGATCTTGTGTGTAGTGCACTCCAATATCTTCTGTCCTCAGCCAGTATTTATTATTTTACCAGGCAATCCTCCACCTCTCCCTCTTGGACGGTTTTTATGAAGCTGCCGCGCGTGTCATATTATTTCATATTCTATTGTCTATTAAAGCGGTCGTAACTCAGCGCGACTTGCATGGTTAACCGATCTCAAGCACGGTCATTACGTGGATGGGTTTCACTGTTAGCGGCATTTTCTTCGACCGTTTCCGTGCTTCTCTAGCCACATAAAGCCGTGGATGCCTTATAGGCGGCTTGAAAAACTTCTGACATTGAGGTTCGTCCACAGAACTCTAAATAACAATTTAGATTTCTATGGGTATGCCACAAGACCTGCAACTTCGACCAACCCGTACTTTGCCCCCCTGTGTGGAGTATGGCCTTAACCGCCTCCGTAGCTCCGAGGCAAAGTTCACTGGCTTTACACAGGAGGTCGCGGGTTCGATTCCCAGCGGAGTCAATTGTAAGACTAGGTTTGGTTGGTGGTAGGGCATTTTCTAAGCTCGCCTGGTTAGCTACCACCATCTTATCTAAGTCTTGGCGCCAAATATCAATGTTGATATCATTGGTGTGTTCCGGCATGAAGATAAGATAGCCAGTTCCCCATTGCGTTGGGGAATCTTGGTAAGCCCGCTTCCATCTTCGGCAACATCGTCACTTACCACCACGTGAGATGTTGTCAAGGGTTTACCAATTGTGAATAAAAATAAATAAAAAAACGTCCCGAGTTTAAGAAGAGACCCGTACCACAGAAGGGTTGTTATGGGTTCATCATCATATCAGCCGAAGGACGTCTACTGCTGTACATTACGCCTCCCCCAAAGATTTCCACGACGACTGGAGCGGCGCTTCACCAGGTCGTCGGGCTTTAGACAATACATCACCTATGCGACGTTATAGGTTATTACGATTGTGTATGATTTTTAGTAAGCTTCTCTTTCTTAAAATCATTTCGAAAACTTCCAGGTTTTAGATACAAATAGATAACATAGGGTTCTAGAAAGAATTGTTTGTGTAGTTTTCTTACCGGCTTGGTAGTCATACAGAGCTCTGGCAGTGAGGCCGGGGTCGTCCAAATCTTCATAAATCACACCCTCTTCCTCTGCAGCTTCTGGAGACACGTCTGCAATGGAGCATATAACACCTCAGATTATTATTTTTTACGGAAAAAGGTTAGATTATTATTTTTTACGGTAAAAGGAGCAAAAGACTGACTTCCCACTTGATGGAAAGATAGATGTGGTATATTGGGCGATGGGTAAAAGACCAAACAACCCAATCGGAAAAACATTTAGCCTATAAATATCAAAAATTTACCCAGGTTAAATAAAATCCGTTTTACCATTTCTTGGGAATTTAGGAATGAATCTGGGATTACTGACGGGAACTGACCCGGTAGTCCAGTGGTCAGCACTCCTGCCTGCTGGGACGTGGGTTTTGGTTTCGACTCCCACTCAGGGTAAACATTTTTGATGAACAGGTTTTTTTGCTCTGTTTCTGGGTGCTTAGTATCTACACAGATCAAAAAGGATCAAAAATAGTATGCTAAATAAAAATAGAAACTTACCATTCTCTTCTAACGATCCATTCCCGTTCTCTTTCTTATAATGAACATTCTCTATAACCGTGTTCTGTCTGCTGAGCTCCTTTTCATTCTCCCCAGCTATATTACTCTTGCTGTACGGAGACCTTTTGATCGTGCTGAACTTGTTATCACTGTCATCGTCGTCGTTCTCATTTGAACTCGAGTACGAAGCATCAAACATATCGTTCTCTAAAATATTCTGTTTAATCATAGGCTCGCTTTGCTTCAAATCGTTTATTTCTCTGTAATCATTCTCCTTGTATTCTGAGTAACTGATGGCACTGAACGAGCTTGGCTCCTCTGTACTCGGACTTAACTCTGCTGGGTCTATTATCGGTTCGTACTGGATTTGCGAAGGACTTTCGAGGCTCATTTTTATCTTGTCTATGTTTTTTAGTGGGCTGGTTTTTGGCTGTTCTTGCGGTTCGTCTGCTACGGCTCTGGGTTCGAGGCTAATTGGGGACTTGATAGGGGACGTTGGCTGTGGGTTCTGGTTCTGACTGAATGCGTTGATGCGTTGCGCTATGACGGAACTGCGGGCCGGTTTTTCTGGTACGCTTGCGTTTGGCCTGGAATTAAAACGGGTTTTTTTATAGAAAAAGGTAGCAAAAAACTGACGGCCTATTTGATTAAAAGTGGCTAGTGTCTACCGCTTGTAACACCAGGCTAGTGTCTACACCAGAGCACAGTATAAGGAACCAAATAGTGGCCCACGCCTTCAATGTTCGCGTCGAAGCTGTTGGTCAATAGTAACTGTTTGACTTTTCTCTCTTCTCTCACCCTCCGCGCCATCGCCCTGACTAGACTTCTCCGGTAAACGACATTATGAAATCTTTAGGCTATGACCAGGGCAGTGATCTTTTCTCACTAAGATTTAATGCCTCGAATGCCGGTGGCCGCGCTGGCTCTCTCGCTTTACCCGCTGGAACGCAGTATGCTATTTGGAGGCAGTTATAGAGCGAGAAAGATTTCCCAATAAGAAGAGACGTCCGACAAGGAGACCCCATATCACCAAAACTTTTCTCAGAAGTCCTTGAGAACATCTTCCGCAAGCTGAACAGAGAGGTTTTTGGTCTGAACATAAACGGATCCCAGCTGAACCATCTCAGATTTGCGAATGACTTAGTTCTTTTCGAAGAGAAGCCAGAAATTTTAGAGCAAATGATACAAAGCCTTAACAGGGAAAGCGAGCAAGTTGGACTCAAAATTAACCTGACCAAGACCAAATTAATGAGCAATTCAAAGAAGGTAGACATAACCGTGAACGGAGCGATCCTAGAGTTTGTTAATGAATATACCTACCTAGCAAAAAACCTACGTACGAAGCGTCGGTGGCTCAACCGGTAACGACTCGGTTCTTCTAACCAGAGGTACCGGGTTCAAACCAATAACAATGAGTTTTTCAAAACTTACGTACATACTTACAGATTGCTTTAACGGTGAAGGAAAACATCGTGAGGAAACCTGCACACGCCTGCGGAGAAACTCGCAGGTTGTGTGTGTGAAGTCGACCAACCCGCACTGGTCGACTAAGGCCCGATCGCCCTAATTCAGGGTAGGCTCGAGCCCCTCGGTGGGGACGTATATGAGCTGATATGATGATACCTACCTAGGCCAGCTTATCTCTCCAAAAGACCTAATAGCAAAGGAAATAAATACAAGGATCGCCAATGGTTGGAAGAAGTTTTGGTCACTTAAGGATATCATGAAGTCACAGAACCTGGGCAATGAGCATGGCACTAAAAATAAAAACTTGCAACACATGCATCCTTCCATGCCTTACTTACGGGTGTGAAAAACCAAATCTCTTAGAGACAAACTTGCCAAATGCCAAAAGCAATGGAGCGCAGCATAGTAGGGAAAAAACGTCGAGACAGAGTCAGAAATACTGAAATCAGGACGAAAACCAAACTAACTGATATCCTTCTAAGCATCGACCAACAAAAGTGGAGGTGGACCGGACATATGATGCGTGACAAACAAGAAAAATGGTGTAAGGCAGTTTCAGAGTGGTACCCAAGAGATGGGAAGAGAAGCCGTGGAAGACAGTGTACAAGATGGGAGGATGACATAAAAATGACTGCTGGCCCAAAGTGGAGACGGGTAGCTCAGGACAGACCACAGTGGAAATTGTTAGAAGAGGCCTAAGAGGCCCAAGAGGCACACTGAGATTAGAAACATTTTATAAGATACGAATGATGCAATCGCGTATATCATCTCTAATTTCAGAATAAAGGGCTTTATTATTATTATTATAGAGCGAGAAGTGGTACCCACTAAGTCGGACCTTGCATAGTTAGTGGCTCTGTGATCTGTAGACCTCAGGAGTTTTTTGAAATGACTGAAATTAGATATTTTTTACGTTCTCAACCCTCATGGCTTCGCCATTTTGAAAAACTTCCAAAAACATAATCGACAAAAAATTCCATATACTACTCGGTCACATTATCTCTGGACCTCGCTGGAATGTGAAGCCCCTCCCCGTTCCCCTTTCACCTCCCTGCGCTCGCCCCGTCGCGTCAGTACGGTTAGCACTTTCGTTGCCGATACGTGTCGTGACGTCATCGACGCCAGGTCCATAGATAATGTGACCGGGTTGTAGTTACCAAACCTGCTCACAACCTTTACGAGAATCGGTTGAGAAAACGGTATTTTCCAAGTTTTTGAAAACTGTTTTAATTTGAAGATTGGAACGAAATATTTAACAACATAATAAAAATGAATTTATTTATGTCCATTTTGTAAATTTAAGGCGATTAAAATCAAATTGATTTGTAATGGTTTTGTACGTTCGTTTACTGTTTACTGCTAGAACGTTCCGTAAGATGTCTACCGCGTGACGACTAGCTTTATTCCCTATTCCGTGGGAATTTCGAAAAAATCCGGCCTGGTTCCATGTCTACAACATAAAAGGAACCGCCTCTGTGCAAAATTTCAACTTTCTAGGTTCAAGGGCTGTAAGGAATGGACTATATCGTGATGGGTCTACGGGTTTGAAGGGTAAATGACAAACGGATTATTTGAAAAACCCAGGTAATTAGGGGTGATCCTGTGTGACCACCGTGCGATGGCTGGATTTCAGGGGCGTTTTTTACTCAGAACATTTTTTCTTTCTTTGTATGAGAAACAGTAGTTTTCACTTTCTTCGACAGTTGGCGCCACAAGCCATTGGGATGTGCGCCAAGTTCGAAATTAGTCAAAAATTTCGCAAGTAAGATCATCTGATACATACCCGAATGGTTAGAACTCACGTGGTAACAATCCGGAGTGCGCGAGTTCAAAACCAGTAAAGTTTTTAAATTAGTACTAGTTTGGGAGCGGTCCGCTAGGGGCGCTGTCTTATTTGAAAGAGTGACATCTCTATTTTCCGTATGTATAAGGTACTTTTTGCTCGTTACTGACTACTGGTTAGTAGTTTTACACTTGCTTTAAAAGGCATAAGCGAAGACATATCTAGATATAGTTATTAGGTGTAAATACAGGTAAGTTTATTCGTCCCAATATAATGGTACAGATGGCGCTGTCAAAGGTAAGTACAATATTTTTTTTAATTTACTCAAATTAGGTAGAGTTTAGAAAGGTCTTCAACCCGCGGCCCGCGGGCCGCATGCGGCCCGCAGATGAGTCCATGGCGGCCCGGCATCTGATTTAAATAAGAAATTGCAAGGAAAAGATAATTTGATTCACGAGCTGTTTGACGCTTTAAAAGCGTTTGAAATGAAGTTGGACTTTTGGATCAATCAATTAAAAAAAAATGTTACTACACATTTTCCAAAAACATGGACAAATATATTACCGCGCTGCAGGATCTGAAAACACAATTCGACTCACGTTTTACTGATTTCCGGAAAAATTAAATAAATCTAAATTTGTTTGCTCGCCCGTTCAATGTTTCAGTCGAAGATGTCCCTGAAGAAGTTCAGATGGAATTGATAGAATTACAGTGCAACTCTACTTTGAAAAATAAATTCAATTTAGGTTTGATTGAGTTTTATTCAAAATACATTTTGGATTTTCCTAAAATTAGAGATCATGCACTGAAAATGACATCTCTGTTTGGCACCTCATATCTTTGCGAACAATTGTTTTCTCGAATGAAAAACGTAAAATCGAAGGCAAGGACCAGAATCACCGATGTCACCTTGAAAATAGTTTGAGAATTGCAACGACTACTATAGGGGCAGATATTGATAAATTAGTTAAAAATAAACAATGTCAAACGTCTCATTGATAAAATTTTAACTAAGTCCTTTCTTGTTTGTAAAATTACGTAATAAATAACTTCGATGATTATATGTATTATTGCTTTTTATTTACTTTTAGTTTAGAATGGAATGTTTTTATTACGTTGCGGCCCACCGAACCAATATTAGAGTATACTTGGCCCTTGACTTCAAAAAGGTTGAAGACCCTTTAGCTTTTAGTTCTTCGTCGGTAGATTTATTGTCTACAAGGGCGTTGATGAATCAGTCAGTGAGTGAATAGGGACATTATTAAGCCGTACATTCTCATGGTCTACTTATTTTGTTTGTCTACACGATCCGCAGATAGATAAGTTTTCCCCTGGCATCTAACTGACCTGTCACTGGACTTGATGACGAGATTCTGCTTGAAACGGTAGAGCTGATCGCCTGCTGCGCCTCCGCTGAGTGATGCATGATGAACTGTATCCTAACAGGTACTACACTTACAAGTGTTTCGGGAGTCCCCGGCGTGCGCTTGGCGCACCGCAACATCGTGCATATCCTAAAGGGGCGCCTGGCCAAACCGCTTTCTGGAGATTCCCATGGGCTCCATACCTCAAAAAGCTACTCCGGCGGCCGTATGCAGGCTACAAAATCCTACGCAGGTTTCCTTAAAAAAGCCGTACGATAATAAAATAATACTGAACTCAAGCTGTGTGTGAAGTCGACCAAATCGCACTGGGCCCGCGTGGTCGACTAAGGCCCGATCGGTAGGCTCGAGCCCCTCGGTGGGGACGTATATGAGCTGATATGATGAACTCAAGCTGTATGGAAATCAGCAAGCAGCTATGCACTGACCTGCCATTGGTCCTGATGGCGAGGTTCTGCTCGAAGACGGCGCGCGCGGCCGCGGTGGAGCCGATCACCTGCCGCGCCTCCGCCGAGCGATGCGTGACGCCCATCCGTCCCGCGGGCCTGCAACACAATAGCACCGGTTTATAGGGGACGCTAATATCGTAAACCTGGCCCTAGATATCGTTAGGTTCTTCGTATTTACAAAAACCGGCCAAGTGCGACTCGGGGGTCACACAAACAGGGTTCCGCACCAAACTCAACTACCAACAAAATAACACCTCTCACTACATACTTTGCTCTATGTAAATAGGGGACTTTAGATTTTTTCACAGATTTTTCTATAATCAATGTATTCGACCTCATATACTGTGACTCTTCTAAGATTTTAGGCCCAGTAGTTTTGGAGATAACGGGGGAAATGATCAATGTTCGCCTATTTTCTTAAATAAGTTCAAAACACTTAAAAAAAGGTTTTATTTTTAATTATTTTTTATTAAAAATTTGAGGGCGTTTGACTACAACTCACCTGATGGTAAGTGATGATGCAGTCGAGGATGGTACAAGCAAACTCAAATAATGCCTATTCACTTTTGCCTTGAAGGTCTCCAAATTATAGGAATCGGGAAACACTGACGCAGGCAAGGAGTTCCACTCCTTCGCTTTACGCTAAATAAATGAGGAAGCGTAACCCTTCGTGCGAAAAGGTGAAACATCAACAACAAAGGGGTGCAACCCCTCCCCGCGTCTCGTTGAACGACCGTGGAATAGAGCCGGTGGAATGAGATAGTGAAGTTCTTGCGCGTACTCTCCGAAATGAAATCGATAGAATACCGATAAACAGACGACATTGCGGCGTTTTAAAATATATAAAAATATTTGAGATTCTTACAACAAGCCTTTTCATTTGATATGTCACACACTATATTTTGAAAAACTTTTTTTAAATCTAATTTACCCCCCCAAAAGGAAGTATTAAAAGACTTTCTTACGATGATATCGAAAAGTAATTGTACTGAATACATTCAACTTTTATACTATTAACTAGACATAATTACCGTATTAATATAGTTATAAGTATTAAATTGTCCATTAAAATAATATCTAAAAATTCTTAGCCTGAAGCACAGGTTATTCCTAGAGTCTAGTTGACGTGCGCGAGCATAGAAATTAGTTTTCCCCAGATCCCTCGGGAACTATGTCAGATTGTGCTAATTAGTAAGTTATGTCATTTCCCACCCCCTCAACCACCTCTGCAAGAATCGCAACAATCCAATGTTCCGTTGCGATGTTAAAGAAATTAACCAAAAAAATAGTATTTTTTCAGTTTCCTCAGGAACTGCATCGGACTAAGCTATTTTCACGGGATAAAAAGTAGCCTACGTCCTTCCCAGTGACACAGTCTACCTGCATGCCACATTTCATCAAGATTGGTCGACGTATTGAAGCGTGGAAAGGTAACAAACAAACACATTTTCACATTTATAATATTAAAAAAGAAAGATACACTAGGTATACTAAGAGTTATTATTACCTACTCGGAACCGACTCGAGTCTATCGGAAAAAGATTTTTATGTGCGTCGTTGTCGATAGTACTTTTGTACACGCCTCTACCCGTTCGTATTTCATTGCTTTCTCACTTACTGGTTTGTCGATAGAAAACTAAATCAAAATAATTTATTTTAAGTAGGTGTTTACACACACTTTTAATTAATAGTCAAAAAAAACTTATTGTTTATTACAAATAATGTCATGATTCAGATTACAGTCTCAGGTAATGGTATTTGTTATAGAATCAACGTATATATCTTTGTCATTTACATAATATATTATTTTATAATATCCTCTAGAGCACAAGCATTTTTTGACATGAGTCTTAAATCTATTCTCTGACAAACTAGTTACATTTTCTGGAATTTTATTGTAGAATCTTATACACTGCCCCACAAATGACTTTTTAACCTTACTCAGTCTCGAAAAGGCTATATCTATATTATTTACATTTCTTAAATTCAAATTATGCCTGTCACTGTTTTTTGGAAATAAATGCAAATTCTTACGAACGTACATGATGTTTTCATATATAAATTGACTCATTGACTTACAGAGTTAAGCATACCAATTGTAAATTTATGTTTTTTTTTAACTTAGGTATTTTTCATTTACTGTGTACATTAAGGAATAAAATGAAAATAAATGAATAGTCGTAAATCCCAACTGGACCAGGGCGATGCATACAGTCATAAATGTTTATATTCCGTTGGTCGACCGGATCGAACCGATAGCGCGTCGCTATTATGTTATCATATCAGTCTAATAAATTACAGAGATGTCACGATTAACAATTACCAACCGAGAAGGATAAGTAAGTACACACACACCAGTCCAAACTTGGCCACTTGCGTAGAGTATAGTTCAGTAAGCCTAACATAATATCGTATAATAGTATCGCTTGTGGAATGCACTGCCAATGGAAATAAGAATGTGTCCCTTCATCTCCACGTTCAAGGCCCGTCTCATGAAGACATGACACCCGTTTATTTGTATCATCCTACTTGAGCTAAGTTTGTATTTATTTATGTATAAGTATGTAAAGTACTATGGTATGTAAATATTTTTATTTATATATTTATTATATTTTATTAAATAAATATGTAAGTATATTTATTAAATATATATATTTTTAGATTATTGTTTTTAGTTCTTTTAAATTGTGTACAAAGTTTAAATTCTTTCAGCGATTAAGGGTTGGCTGGAAGAGATCCCTGTTTTGGATAAGTCCGCCTTTGTGCATACTTCTATTATGTATACATAATTGTATATTTTGTTGTACAATAAAGAGTTCACAAACAAACAAGACGTAGGCGGTAGGCGTGTTTGTCTCAGGTTAACATACGGATCGGTAATATTAGGCACAAACAATCCCTAAAGCGGAATTATGACCTCAGTCAACTCGCACAGTCAACCGGTTTTACTAAATACAAAAACCGTTAGATTGTTTTGATGATATCACACACAAGAATGCACAAAGATAAACATAGTACCTACTATCTTAGCAGGTGTGTCAAAGTGTGAGTCAAAACTTGTGATTATGAGTCAAAACTCGTTGTATCTTGGTGTTCCATATTACAGGAATAACAAAATGGGTACAGGACCCGTTAACTGGGGGTTCTACTCATCATACTAAACAACTTTCCCCAAGCAAACCATAGTCATATCTCAAGAAAACATCCTCCTCACCTCACAATAATTGAAAACGCTAAACACGTTAAAAAAAACCGACTTCCATCGCAACGACTTAGTACATTTTTGCATTATTCTTTTTGGTTTTTGTTAATTTTCTAATAAAGTACTACACCGATTTTGATGAAATTTATATGGGACCACAAGGGAAGCATTAACTTCTAAATAAAAAAAGAATCATAAAAATCGGTTCACCCAGTCAAAAGTTCTGAGGTAACACACATTAAAAAAAACATACAGTCGAATTGAGAACCTCCTCCTGTTTGGAAGTAGGTTGAAAATGCACAACATTGGTCGATCAGTTGATTGATTTGTATGAAGACTTTTTTTTTTCGATTTCAGCAGTCATAGAACAAAAGTTGTTCAGTATAACAAGCAGAAGCCCCAGTTAACGGGACCTACACCAATTTTGTTACACCTGTATAATATCTACAGAAATACCATTAGCAATAATAAGAACTTCAAATTTCAAGCTGAATTTTCACTTTTTAACCGCCTCCATGGCGTTATGGTTTAGTAAACCCATTAGCTTCACATCAGGAGGTCGCGGGTTCGATTAACGGCGGAGTCTAACTTTGTAAGACCGATTTAGTTGGTGGAAGGGTGTTACGGATGCATACCCCTTCCCCCCGCGACGATGCTTTGCCTCACCCCTGGGACACCTATTTTATTACCAAATAAGGACTTGAATTTCTTTTGCAAAACGACGCGTGGCCGTTAGCCAATGACAGTCGTTAGGAGTGAGGTGAGGCGGGGTTAGACGCGAAATCGCTCTGTGAATTTGAATTATGTTCGTTCAGTCGCTCGCCGTATGCTGTTGGTTTTGTTTTGGTTTTGGACAATAGACACGTTACTTTCAATATCGTTGTTTTCTGTTTTCGCCACGACCCTTGCATGCTTCGTGCTGCACAAAGGGCATTTTCTAAGCCTGCCTGGCTAGCTACCACCCTCTTATGTAAGCCTTACCGACAATCATCTATGTTAACAGCTTTGATGTGTTAAGGCCTGTAGATAATATAGCTGGTTCCCTATTGCGTTGGGGAATCTTGGTAAGCCCGCTTTCATCTTCAGCATCATCGTCACTTACCATCAGGTAAGATGATGCCAAGGGCTGACCAATTGTGGACAACAACCTAACAACTCCGAGAGTGCCGACAGAAGTGAAAACTTTTTACAGTTTTATAAGTTTTGACCCTCCGAGTGCTCCTGTCGGTGTCGGTAGCGGTCGCGAGTTCCATGAAGAAGTTTTCACTTCAAAAAACATTAGCTTAGTCATACACAGTAACAGCATATCTGCCGCTCTGGACTGCGACCTCACCCCCTCGTCACCCAGATTGATAAAGATTGGTTACAGTTTGGTTGTCGAACGTATAGGATCTCACCACCATTTTGTTTGTTCCGTCATTCCTTTTTTGAAATGTCATTTCTGGCCTATTGTATGAAGTGTCCAGGGTCCAGGGTGTGACAGTGTGGTGTGTGGTGTTCTGAATGGCTTTCACACGGTGACTGGCTAAACGGCGGATGCAGTTGAAGGAGGTGAATAAGAAGACGAAACAACTTTCTCCTAGGAGCACATGGTCGGTTCTAAAATAAATTTAGGGCTTCGCACAAAACTGGATAACATGATTATCCAGCTTTGTAAAAGTTCTTTGGAGAAAGTGGTTCAGCTCTTCTGGGGAAATTGGTTTAGTTGGTATGACCCGGTGGTACAGTGGTCAGTTTCTTCCTACTGGGCCGACGGTCGTGGGTTTGATGCAAGGCAAACATACCGTGTGACGAACGGAGTGCTCTGTGTCCGGGCGGGTTTATTATCTATGGGGTGACTTATAGTTATTTCTTGATAGCAAAGGATATGAATGTACTCGTGATTACAAACAACTTTCCCAAAGAAACCATATGTCAAATATAAAAAAAAATTTGGTCCCTTATAAATTTCTGCCAATTTGATAACTTATCAAGGACCAAAAATTTTTTTTTTTTATATTTGACATTTAGTTTCTTTAGGAAAGTTGTTTGTAATGACGAGTACATTCATATCCTTTGCTATTAAGGACTAATTAAAAGTCACCCTGTATACAGGGTGTAAAAAAATTGGTGTAGGACCCGTTAACTGGGGGTTTTACTCATCATACTGAACAACTTTCCCCAAGGAACCCATAGTCATTTCTAAAAAAAAAAATTGGGTCTCCATACTAAAATGCACTAAATTGGTCGATCAGCTGATCGATTTGTATGAAGAGTAACAATTTTTTTGCGATTCGTAGAACAAAACTTGTTCACTGTGATGTGTAGAAGCCTCAGTTAACGGGAATTACATCAATTTTGTTACACCCTGTAAATGTATGTATTTAAACTAGGGATGCATCCGATACCGATATATCGGCGATACTTCGGGTTTGCCGATATATCGGTATCGGCGATATTTTTATGGCAGATTCAACGATACTTTTCAAATTTCGCGCTTTATAAATGTAATGTAAACGCGCGTGTTGTCCCATCTATTTCGTTTCAAACGAGACATCTATCGCATCTGAGTGACTATTTTCCACCGCAGGTCTTATTCAAACAGACTTGCGAAATCGCCTTTGCCCGCAAAACTTAAGAATGCTTTGTTTTTAAATAAAAATCTTATCAATGTTAATTTTGATTACTAAAACTATTAATTAATTGTGTTTTATTCATTCTACTTTCCTTTTTGAATTCAATAAGCGTATCGGTATCGGTATCAGTATCGCCGATATTTTTATAAGAGTATCGGTATCGTATCGGCAAAAAGGCGTTTCGAGGCATCCCAAATTTAAACTTATTTAAGTATGTATATCAGTATCTGGTTCCCTTAGTACAAGGAATCGTAGTTTGGGGCCTGATGACTGTCTGCGATTTGTACCAGAATTTTAAAAAACAGTATTTTTCTTTGCCTCTTTAAATGGTTCGTTCGTTCCATCGGTTACAATGTAAGCCTTGCGACATACTCCGCATCATAGCATGACGTGGTGAGAGTGAGGCAAAAATATCTAAAAATAATAATTTAAAGAGCGATCCAGCTCATAAAACTGAACAACTTTCTCCAAGGAACCTATACTCAATTGGTAAAAAGAACTGAACCCGCCCCACCCTCCAAGACAATCTTAAAAAACTATGTCCACGCAGGCTAAGCCGCGGGCTAAAGCTAGTTTACATATAGCTCAAGAAAACAATGAAATATCTCAAGGACAATATGTCGTATGACGAACGTGTTTGTTTGCTTCTTGTGGGTTATTCCCAGCAACTCCACGGCAATCGTTCTAAATTAAATAATTGTATGAACTTTTTGAAATTTCTAACAAAAAAATCAAATAATATTTTTATTCCCAGCGACTCCACGGGAGTATGGTTGACATCAAAAGCATAAATGAAAGTTTTTTATTGATTTAAACTTTTTTTTTAATATGTTTTATAAAAACTTTTAGGTGCAAGCAAGCTTTGTATCTTTAAGATAATCAAACGAGCCCAAACTCGATGTTATTGCATTTTTTTCAGTACTGAGTTCCTGTGGCCACCTTCCGGCTGTAAAAAAGCTCAATGGTACCAAAATATTGCATTGTTACCGACTTTACATACGTGTGACAAATTTCAGCCCAATCAAATACCGAGAAGTGGGGTAAATTTAACTTGCAATGCATACGAACATAGCAAGTTAAATAAAAGCTTGTAAAAATAGTAGTATTTGCAAAATAGTTTTTATACATGCGGAGAAAAATTTTAGAATTTGAAATGTATTGGCATTTGGCATATTTATTTTTTAAATCTTGATTACTGAAGATTTAACGATGTAATTTCAAATAAAATAAATATTTAAATAGAAATCATTACATAAGTTATAATAAAGTACTACACCGATTTTGATAAAATTTATATGGGACCACACGGGAAGCACCAGTTTTCAAAAAAAAACGGTAATTTCAAAAACTAAAAAACCCGACTGCGTTTCTGTGTAATTTGGAAATGAAAAACCCTAAAACAAGAAAGTCGTCATACCCCATTTCACTTAACTTAAGAAAAATTGTAGCAGTCGGGACCCATTCTAGGAATTCAGCCGTCTAGTCAGTATATTGGAGTAATCTGCAATGTAATATAGGTATGTGCTCTCAATTCACTATGCCTCCATTTCTAGAATGGGTCCCGACTGCTAAAATTTTTCTTAAGTTAAGTGAAATCGGGTATGACGACTTTCTTGTTTTAGGGTTTTTCATTTCTAAATTACACAGAAACGCAGTCGGGTTTTTTAGTTTTTTAAATTACCGTTTTTTATTTTATTCATTTTTTAGTTTTATTATTGAATGAGTTTGTATAGTAACCTATATACCCAAGACACACATTAAGATTACGCAGATTATTATTTTTCCTTGTTCTCGAAGTGCGTCAAAATCAATCGTACATGGTTCAATCCGTATACGAACTCCTGGTTGATATTTTTTTATTGTGCGGTCGTCAACAAACACCGCTTGCTGCAATTCTCCGGAAAATCTGCTTTTTTGTTTTTTATATTTTGATATACCCAGTGTCACTCTCACAGTAAATACGTATCTAACGAAACCCCTCAAGCTAAAATCCATCGAGCCGTTCTGGCTGCAGAGCGTGCCAACATTTGAATTGTTAAAATTTAAAAAGAATAAAATACCGCCTAGATCTATCTTATTTAGGCCAATTAAAGACATTAAAATAAAATACCGCCTAGATCTATCTTATTTAGGCCAATTAAAGACATTAATCTCTCAGATTTCAATGTAGATTTGGAAGCTGTAAACTGGGATCACATATTGACACTACACACAGTTGACCAGATGGTTGATGCTTTTAATAGAAATATTTATACAATCTTTGACAGACACGCTCCATATAAGAAACTTGTTATACGAAAACCTAACTCCCCGTGGTTGACTGATAATGTTCGTCACATGATGAAGCTGCGTAATGACGCGCATAATACATACCGAAAATCTAAACAGCATTTACACAAAGAACATTACAAGATGCTTAAGCACCTTGTAAATTCTACAATTTATTATGAAAAGAAAGCATTCTTTGATTACTGCATTAACAACAATTGTAAGAACTCTACTCAGCTGTGGAAAAATCTAAAAAGAAACATTTTACCTGATTTCAAAGGTTCTACCGAACTGCCTTCATTTTTTAATGACCCTGATGCTATAAATTCCCATTTCTTGGATGTACCAGGAACTGACTACGTACCATTGTCTCAGCTTACCTATTTAGAATTTTCAAAATCTAATTCTAACATTTTTAAACTTAATGAAGTAAGTGAGTCTGAAGTAGCAAAAATTATTATGACCATTAAATCTAACGCTATGGGAGTTGATCGCATCAATATAGACATGTTATTACTTACTCTTCCAAACACTTTAAAAATTCTGACAGCAATAATTAATAAATCAATTTCTACATCGTGTTTCCCTACACTATGGAAAACAGCCTTAGTCACTCCAATCCCTAAAAAGAATAATCCCACTGATTACAAAGATCTGCGCCCTATCAGCATTCTTTCCTGTTTGTCTAAGATACTAGAAAAAGTTGTGTACAACCAAGTATTATTGTTCTGTGAAAAACATGGTATCTTACCGCATTATCAATCTGGATTTAGAAAGCGACGTAGCACTGCGACAGCGTTGCTTGATGTAGTGGATAATATTCTTAGTTCACAAGATGAAGGTAAGGGATCTATACTGACCTTACTCGATTACTCCAGAGCATTTGATGCTATTAACACAAATTTGTTATTGTCCAAATTGTCCTATTACGGATTTGATACTTCTGCGGTTCTTTGGTTTGATGGTTATCTCAAAAATAGGTGTCAGAAGGTGAATATTAGTAAATTAGATGGTTCTACTATTGAATCTGTGCTGGCGGTACTTAATCGTGGGGTACCACAGGGTTCAGTGCTTGGGCCTCTGCTTTTTATTATATACACTGCTGATGTTATTAACCACATTAACCATTCGCATTACCATCTCTATGCAGATGATATTCAAATTTATTTGTCTGTCGATGCAAAAGATCCTGCAACAGCTATACATAATTTAAATGCTGACCTTGATCGCATTCACCAGTGGTCTCTCAGAAATTGTCTTCTTCTTAATCCCCTAAAATCCAAGTTTATGATTATGGGCACCAAAAGCCAGATACAGCGAATAGAGAATATTAATCCCAATATTAACATTCAGGGCGTCCAAGTAGAAAGAGTTAGTGAAGCTCGTAATCTTGGAATACTGATGGATGAGCGGCTGCTTTTCGAAAATCATGTGTTGGAAATTGTAAGGAATTGTTTCTATAGGTTGAAGGTGCTTTATAGAATAAGACCATTTCTAGAAACTAAGATACGTATTAATCTCTGTTAATCACTCATCTTATCTAAACTAAATTATTGAATCACGGTGTATGGTTCTTGCATCTATAAGAAAACTCAGCGTCTAATTCAGCGGGTTCAAAACGCCTGTGCACGTTTTTCTTTTCACATTCCCCCTAGAACTCATGTTACTCCCTTTTTAAATAAATCAGGTCTATTGAAGATGGAAAGCCGCTATAAACTGCATTTTGCTACTTTGCTATTTGGTATAATCAAACATAAAATGCCTGAATACCTGCACAATAAACTCACTTGGTCTGCTGCTGGCCATCGCTACAACACTAAGGCCTCTGCCTATCTCCTATGTGTTCCACGGCATAGGTCCTCTGCATTTCGTGGAAGCTTTAGGTATCTAGCCACGAAATGCTGGAACAACTTACCTCCTCCTGTCCGCGATGTACAAAGTTTGTTCTCTTTTAAGGGAAAGTATCGCGAGTATGTCCTTGATTTGCAAACATCAGAGTAACTACTTACTACATAATAATTCTTTTTTTTTTTAATCTAACTAACTTTATAAAATGTACTCTAGTATGATATATTGATATTCTTTATACCCATAACTAGTTTTTATCAGCGGCTTCGCTCGCATGGGTATCGTTTTTGTGACTATCACTGAGGGTGAGTGGTGCGCGAGCCGCAAGCGGTTCGTGAGCGTAGTGTCAATCGGGAAAGTGTAGCTTTCTACTGGTGAAAATATTTTCAAATCGGTTCAGTAGTTCCAGAGATAACTTACTACAAACAAACTTACAAACTTTGCCTCTTTGTAATATTATTGTAGATTAAGTACCTACCTTTATATATTTATATCTTTATTTATTATACATATGCTCAGCTATTTACTAACATTCTAGGCATGCATACAATCGCACACAGTTGTACCTATTTAGTTTTACAACGATGTAATTTGTTCGTTCTTGTGCCTCTACTTTTAAAAAATAACATTTTTATTGTTTCTATTTTAATTTATTAAATTTATTTTTAACATGTGAAGAGCGTGCGTTCGTTCGCCGAACCGGTTTCTGGCAGAATAACAGCGCTGCAGAGTATACTGCAGCATATGCTGAGTCAGTACCGTTTTGGTGCACAGTACAGCTATTTTTTATAGTTTATTTCTATCGTTTGTAAATTGTACCTGGAAATTGTAGTATACTGTGCTCTAAATAAAAGTTTTTCTATTCTATTCTATTCTATTCTATTCTAATTTGGCGCCAAAAATCCGCCATCTTGTTTTTATTTTATTTTGATATACCCAGTGTCACTCACACAGTAAATACGTACCTAACGACACCCCTCAAACTAAAATCTATCGAGCCGTTCAGGCTGCAGTGCGTGCCTAACATTGGAGTTGGGCGCCAAAAATCCGCCATTTTGTTTTTTTTTATTTTGATATACCCAGTGTCATTCTCACAGTAAAAACGTATCTAACGACAACCCTCAAGCTATAATTCATCGAGCCGTTCAGACTGCAGAGCGTGTCAAACATTTTAATTTGGCGCCAAAAATCCGCTATTTTGTTTTTTATATTTTGATATACCCAGTGTCACTCTCACAGTAAATACGAATCTGACGACACCTCTCAAGCCAAAATCCATCCAGCCGTTCAGGCTGCAGAGCGTGCCAAACAATTATACATACATACATACATACTCTCGAAAAACATAACCCTCCTTCTGGCGCAGTCGGGTAATAAAAAAAAGAATCATCAAAATCGGTTCACCCAGTCAACAGTTCTGAGGTAACAAACATAAAAAATAGACTTGAATTGAGAACTTCCACCTTTTTGGAAGTCGTTTGAAAATGGTTTGAAATACCTAAGCGTGACGTCATAGTTTTTCAGAGTCCTTAATGTACTCATTTTGTGATTTTGATGAATTAAAACTTGAAGACTTTTTTTTTATTTTTTTTATTCACCATGTGACCATTTCATAGTCGGTTAAATAGTCAATAAAAGGTATAATTTGAGTATTGTTTGCTTTCATAGTATTGAGACACTACATATATTTTTTTTTATTCACAATTGGTAAGCCCTTAACAACATCTCACCTGTTGGTAAGTGACGATGTTGCCGAAGATGGAAGCGGGTTTACCAAGATTCCCCAACGCAATGGGGAACTGGAAATCTTATCTTCATGCCGGAACACACCAATGATATCAACATTGATATTTGGCGGCAAGACTTAGATAAGATGGAGGTAGCTAGCCAGGCGGGCTTAGAAAATGCCCTACCACCAACCAAACCGAGTCTTACAATTGACCCCGCCGGGAATCGAACCCGCGACCTCATGTGTAAAGCCAGTGAACTTTGCCTCTGAGCTACGGAGGCGGTTTAAAATTATGCCTCATCATTACAGCTCATATACGTCCCCACCGAGGGGCTCGAGCCTACCCTGAATCAGGGCGATTAGGCCTTAGTCGACCACGCGGACCCAGTGCGGGTTGGTCGACTTCACACACAACCTTCGAGTTTCTTCGCAGGCGTGTGCAGGTTTCCTCACGATGTTTTCCTTCACCGTTAAAGCAATCGGTAAGTATGTACGTAAGTTTTTGAAAAACTCATTGGTACATTGGCCGTCCGATTTGAACCCGGTACCTCTGGTTAGATGGACCGAGTCGTTACCGGTTGAGCCACCGACGCTTTAAAATAATAATTATGCCTAAATTAATTTAAATTATGTTTAAAACTTGATGGAAAACAACACGAGTAAGGTTTTTAAAATTTCAGTAGGAGGGCAATTTAGTGATAAAGAGAAATCAACAAAAACCAAAAATAAAAAGTGTAAAAAGTTTTTGCTATGGAAGTCGGTTTTTTAACGTGTTTAGCTTTTTCAATTATGTATAAATATTCAAAAAATACTTTACGAATTGTGTATACGTTTCTTGGGGAAAATTTATCAGTTTCATGAGCTAAACCCCCCTTTAAATCATTTTTATGTATTTTAGAAGGACCCTATAGAAACCCTATAGAGACCCTGTATAGGATATTAAAAACATTTTATTATCCACAATTGGTAAGCCTTTGACATCATCTCACCTGATAGTAAGTGACGATGTTGCCGAGGATGGAACCAGGGTATATTCCCTAATTGCAATTGGGAACTGGCTATCTTATCTTCATGCCAGAACATATCAATGCTGTTAACTGATGCTTGGCAGTAAGACTTGGATAAGATGGTGGTAGATAACCGGCGAGCTTAGAAAATACCCTACCATCAACCCAAACGAGTCATACAAAGTTAGAATTTGCCGGGAATGGAACCAGCGACCACCGGATGTGAAGCTACTGGACTTAACAATTACGCCACGGAGGGGCTTAAAATGAGATTGTGTTACCAAAATCTGAAGAATAGTCGAATAAACGGAAACCTACCTCTGTTCTTCTGGAGCAACAACTGTAGATCTTTTCGCTGCTTCTAACTCATCCCTTCTCCTGACTTCTTCTTCTGCTTTCCTTTTCTCCTACAAAATAAACGTTTATGAGTCTGAGATAAGAAAACGTGCTGCAATAAGAAAACAGAAAGAAACAGATTGTATTATACCTCTTCCCTTCTTTTTCTCTCGGCTTCTACGCGTTTCTTTTCTTCCTCTTCTTCTTTTAACCAAAACTGGTCTCTTTCTTTTGAGTTTATCTCTTGAACTGTAAAAATTGATATTTTTTTAAATTCAGTCGACAAGAAACCTGCGTTAGTCACGTTTTACAGCTTCTTAGAGGTAAATAACGTCATAGTTATCTCTTAACATCACACAAATATTATAAAGGCGAATGTTTGTATGTATGCATGTTTGTTACTCTTTTACGCCACAACAGATAAAGGGATGTGGATGAAATTTGGTAGGTAGACAGATTAGGACCTGGATTAACATAATGACTACTTATTGTCACGTTCGCGAGACGCTTGCGGCTCGCGCACTGCGCACCCTCGAAGGCAAGACACTATGTTCACGCGAGCGAAGCCGCTGGCAAAAGCTAGTAAGTTATAATACAGGTGAATAGTAGAACGACGATGGATGGTAAATTTCAGGGGGTGAATCAGAACACGAAACTGAACAACTTTTCCCAAGAGACCTGTGGTCGATTAAAAAAAGGCTTTTACAAAATTGGTCAGCTTTTTAGCCAACTTGTATGAGAAGTCTAAAAAAATTTTGTCAATCAACAATTGGGTCCTTGTGAAGTGTTGATCAGTTTCGTTTTCTCTCACACCTTCTAAAATGCATCCGTTGTCTTACCAGTCACCCTGTATAGCGAAAAATAAACGTACAAAACTGACATACTTTAATCGAAATTATTATTTTTTGTTTTACCTTAAGATTTAGTACTATAATCACAACAAATTTGAGGCTTGTATCATCATAAATCAGCTCATATTTTTCTTAGTTGGATAATAACCTCGAGACGTGAGATTAGACTTTTAAAAATCAAATTTCAAAATGTTTGTTCAAAATAGGTGTTTATACAGTCTATCTGATGGTCTTAAATTAGTACAAATTCGTAACGTCAGTTTGTGTAAAATTTAAAAACAAACAAACATTTAGTAATAATGTCAAAAAATCTTTGTTACTTATAATACAAAATAATGACAGACGTTAGGACATGAAAACATTTCGTAGCGGTGCCGACAGAATATCAGCGCTGTGGTCCGCCACAGCATACGCTGAGTCGGAGCCTTTTCCTTGCTACGGCACAGTAATGTCATTCACCGAACACTTTCGACTGGTGTGCGTCTGTTAAGCAACTGCAAACTACTAAATTTGTTACTTTAGCTTTTTAGTTATATATAAGTGTACTAATGTTAATTTACTGTACTGTATTCGTGTTGTGGTAAAGAATAAATGTTTCATCTATCTATCTATCTATGTAAAACAATATGACACGAGAAATTAAAATTATTAAATTTTCATTAATATCTTCGACAAGAGTACCCCAATTCACACGGACAGAACTCGGTCACAGCGTTAGCCATCGCTCCCTTCGACCATATTAGAGGGAACGACCCGACTCCCGATGCGCCACCATCCGCCAAAAAACAAGTTATCAAGTAGGACACCCCAGCTGAAGGCCAAGCGCGTGAGTGCGCCGCACCTCCTGCACCCCAGTCTCCAGATAAAGCCGGCCCTGGTTGAGGATCGTGACCATCACCTCAGAGCAAAGGGGCCGTATTATGCAGTCCTAACGGCTCTGCCCAGTGTCACTACTTAAACGATCTTTCATTTTTTTTATTCACATTTGGCAAGCCCTTGGCATCATCTCACCTGATGGTAAGTGACAATGATGCCGAAGATGGAAGCGGGCTTACCAAGATTCCCCAACGCAATGGAGAACTGGCTATCTTATCTTCAAGCCGGAACACATCAATGTTGTTAACACTGATGTTTGGCGGCAAGACTTAGATAAGATGGTGGTAGCTAGCCAGGCGGGCTTCATAGATCGCTGTAGTAAGAATTATTGTTATTCATCATCATCATATCAGCCGAAGGACGTCCACTGCTGGACATAGGCCTCCCCCAAGGATTTCTACGACGACCGGTTCTGCGCTACTCGCATCCAGCGGCTTCCCGCGACCTTATTATTATTGCTAACTAGCTGTTTCCCGCGGCTTCGCCAGCGTGGACAACGTTTCTATGACTCTTCGAGGGTGCGTAGTGCGTGAGCGTGGAAAGAAGTAGCCTATGTGTTAATACAGGTACCTACCAAATTTCAGCCAGATCCGTTCAGTAGTTTTTTGCGTGAAGAAGTAACAAACATACACACTGTGTGATTTAATAGGTGAGAAGCTTGTAGCTGATGTGCCTATTCTGTGTTGGTGTTTTAAATAATTTTCGAAGAACTCAAAAGGTTTTTGGCACAAGCTTTTATTTGAAAAGAGTGTTTATGTTAAAAAAGCCAAATGTTCAAATAAATGTAAAAAACACACCGCTATATTGGATTTGGAATGACGTCACTGAGCTAACCATGCATTGTCATGCATCCAAACTAAACGTGTATGCTAAATTTCAGCTCAATCGGAATCCGGGAAGTGGGTCAAATTTAACTTGCAAGATTTCATTACAGACACCGGGACAGGTGAGAGTAAATAAAAGCTTTTAAAATAGCTCGAAGAACATATTGCCGTCGGGGCAGTAAAGTTCTCGGGTGGCGACCGTGCACCGCTAGAGTTAGCGTAGTTAGGCCTCCCGCTTGGTGGATCAACGACCTGGTGAGGGTCGAGGGAAGCCGCTCGATGCGGGCCCTGCAGCACCGGTCGTTGTTTAAATCCTCATGCCACGTTAGGGAACCATTTATTATACAGGGTGTTACAAAATTGGTGGGGCTTCTACTCATCATACTGAACAACTTTTGTTCTACGATTTTGCTGAAATCGCAAAAAAAATATTTACTTTTCATACAAATCGATCAGCTGACCGACCAATTTTGTGCATTTTAGTATGGAGGGTCCAAATTTTTTTTAGTATTGACTATGGGTTCCTTGGGGAAAGTTGTTTAGTATGATGAGTAGAACCCCCAGTTAACGGGTCCTACATCAACTTTTTTTACACCCTGTATAAAGTTGTCGTTGACATTGGCAGGAAGTCTAGCTTAGCTGGTATAAGTCGATAACTATATCAATAAGATACCTCTGCGCAGACTACTCTTTCGTCTTCTTATCTCCTCCACCAGATCCGAAAAAGCGTAAAGACACCGTCGCGACCTAACACTTGTCATCTTTCCAAAATTTCAGTGAAAAACGTAACGCATCAAACTAAAACTTTCATATCCCCTGTGAAGCACACAACTACTTGTAGCGGACGGGCCGGGTACACCAGCCCACAGGCGACCACAGGTGACACTGAAATGCACCTAGCATTCGTGTTTGCTTATTATTTCCACTTCGATGCAATAACAATACTGCAACGAGCAAACAAACCGTACGTACGCGTCGCTATTGTCTGCCGAGTGTTTTTAAACAATCGCTTTTATTTTTTTATGAGTAATGATTTTAACAAATGCCAGGCTATGCAGGTCATTATTCCTTGTTTTAAAATGGAGTTAGTAGGTTAGGGAACTTAGCTAGAGTACGCGACCGGTTTGGGGAGGTGGGGAGGGGGTCCCCGATATACTAAATTTATGGTTACAGAGGGAGGGGCTCGATATTTGTAACGTAGTTTTCACAGGAGCTGTAAATTTTGTTCTAAAAAACCAGCCAAGTGCGAGTTGGACTCGCACACGATGGATTCCACACCTACCATCGAACAATAAAAAAAATACGTTTCTTGTATGGGTTTTGAAATTTTAATTTTTTATATATTTTTTTTGTTAAAGCGACAATAGAAATACACATTGTGAAAATAACTGTAAGACAATCGATCCCCATCAAAATCTTAACTTCGATTTTTTTCTACTCTTTCTTCGCTCGAAAAGTAAAAAGTATAGCTTCGAAGATAATAAGGAAAATGTTATAATAAGGAAAAATTGAGCATTCCGAAACTAAAATAAGCCAAAAATTTTCCTCAGCCAAATATCCGATGAATCATGCGCCTGTCTGTCCGTCTGTTTAAAAATATGAAAAAAAAGATTTATCCCAACATATGGTGACATATCGAACGAAAGGGCTCGTTGTGAGAATTAAAAATATATTTGTTTTCTAATTTTAAATTGTATAATTTATACGATATTAAAAAATAAGTGGCCGAGTGAGTGTCCGACCATGCGCAAATTAGTGTTCCGTAATCTTTTCAAAAAATTATTACTTTTGCAGTAATAGAAAAAAATAAAATCCAACTGCACATCTTAAGAAGATTGTGAAGCTGCGAAATTTCATACAAACGGCGGTAACGAATTTCACCTCTTAAATTTTAACCGATTTGGACCATTTTTTGGTAGGTTGTCAGTCAGAACAAAAGCTAGGCTAATACGTGTCGTTTTTTAAATTAATGATTATAAATAAACAAAAAATAGCCGAAATTAGTTTTCTATGAAAACACGTGAACGACAATAAAAAAAAACTTAGGTATTGGATTTTTTCAGAAATACTGAAATAGCGGTTTAGCTGGCAGAGGAAGGGGGGGACAATTGACTCTAACAAAAATTTGCACTTTAATAAAGTTTAATATTTCACAAAAATAACATTACAAAAACATTAAATCGAGAAATCGGACAAGTGCTAGTTAAACTCGCCTGGAGAGGGTTCCGTAAGCTGATTGAGAAATTTCCTGTTACTTTAATACAAGACTTCTTATTGGTTTTCCTAAAGAAATATTTTTTTGAATTTTTCCAAAATTTTAGGCTTAGGAGTTTTGGAGATAAAAAAAGAGGGAGACGGGGGGTATTTCGCCTATTTTCTTAAATAACTTAATAACTATGTAAAGCGGTACATTTTTTTTCATTCCATCTATTTCTTCTTTTACGCATGCGCTATCATCCATCTAACAAAATCATTCTTATCATCCTTCACATTTCTAAATAAAATAAATCAAATAACTAATTCTCTCTTATAAAAGACCCAAAGACTAAGGGTCGGTAAGTGAGGACGCTATATCATAAACCTGGTAGTTTAGCGTATCTGGTAGATGTATGAGAGGGCTTGTTCCGTTGCGATGTAAAAGAAATTAACAATTCTTTAGGAACTGCTTCAAATTGTGCTATTTTCACGGGATAAAAAGTTACCTATGTCCTTCCCAGTGACACAGGCTACCTGCATGCCAAATTTCATCAAGATTGGTCGAGGTATTGAAGCGTGGAAAGGTAACAAGCAAGCAAACACATTTATAAATTTTATAATACTAGCCGTCCGCCCGCGGCTACGCCCGCGTTGTTTTCATTTGTTCCTGTGGGAATAATAAGTTTTTCCGGGGTAAAAAGTAGCCTATGTCCTATTCCAGGACCTAGCCTATATGTGTGCCAAGTTTTACCCCGATCCGTCCAGTGGTTGAAGCGTGAAAGAGTAACAAACATCAATACGTAAACAACTTTAGGCCAATTTCAGTCTTACCTGCTCTGTCCAAAATTCTTGAAAAGCTTATCAATAAGCAATTTACAAAGTACTTGGAAAAATTCAACCTATTATCGCCATGCCAATACGGATTTAGAGCTGGCAAGTCAACGGAAAGAGCTGTATCAGACCTAACTGAACACATTGTAATAAATCTTGACAAAAAAAGAAAAGTAATAGGTATATTCCTTGACTTAGCTAAGGCATTTGACACTGTATCAATCCTCATTCTTTTAAACAAATTAGAGTTCTATGGAATTCGCGATGTACCTTTTCAGCTTTTTAAAGACTATCTTACTGGTCGAACACAGAGGACAAGGATAAAAGACTATATAAGTGAAGACAATAACATCACTTTTGGAGTTCCTCAAGGCAGCATTCTAGGCCCGAGCCTATTTTTAACCTATATTAACGATCTATGTCAACTCCAACTCAAAGGTGGTAAAATTTATTCTTTTGCTGATGACACGGCTTTAATTTTTACAGGCAAGGACTGGGACGAGGCTCAGAACCTTGCTGAGGATGGCCTAAAAATTGTAACGAAGTGGCTTGAACAAAATTTACTCTCTTTAAATGTCAGCAAAACTAAATTCATAGCATTTTCTATTTCTGCTAGATCAAGTCCTCAACGTCCATTAAGTATTAGAGCCCATAAATGTAATGGAAACTATAACGACTGCAACTGCATGCCATTAGAGCAATGCCAAGTCATAAAATACCTCGGTGTAATGCTTGATGAGAGATTAAATTGGAAAACACACCTTGAAGTTATGACAAATCGTACTCGTAAATTACTATATATTTTTAGAAAACTAAGAAATGTTGCTGACCCAAAATTGCTTAAGTCTGTGTATTATTGCCTCTGCCAATCTTTATTTACTTATTGTATCACATGTTGGGGCGGAGCGTACAAAACATCGATGCTTACCCTGGAAAGGTCCCAGCGTGCCATACTTAAAGTTATGTACTTTAAGCCATTCTATTTTTCGACTTCTCTTATTTATTCAGAAGCTAAAGTTCTTACGGTTCGACAATTGTTTATTCTACACGTTATCCTAATGCAACATAGGAGGATAGAATTTACTGAGGTCCAAAAACTTCTGGAATCAAAGCGTAGAAAAGATTCAATTTTTAAACTGAAAATTCTGAATACATCATTTTCCCATCACTTTCAAATTCACCTAGGGCCGTATTTGTACAATTTAGCAAGTAATCGCAACAACAAACTGTACACTTTATCAAGATATCAGTGCAAAAATTTCATAAAAGAGTGGCTAACTCCAATGTCCTACGACGAGACCGAGCGGTTATTACTTATCACCGCCTAGTCAATACCTACCTATACTTTCTAATTTCTCTGTTTTTCATTTTATGTTTTTAAAGACACATACTAATTTACAACATAATTTTTAATATAATATCAACTAACGAAATAACATTACTTACCTATATATAAATAACTGTAAATTTTGTGCATATATCCCTAGTCTCCTCAAAACAACGTACATATTTATACACCTACCGTCCTTTTTATTAATAGTCATTTATCTTATCGATCGTAACCCCATTCCTGATATATACTAGTAATTTACTGGTTTACTAACTCTCGCACCTTATTAGGCGATTTTAATTTCACATAAGAATTAATTTATAAATTAATTTATGTCTACACTGAATTAAAACTCTTACACACACCTACACACACACCCGTGCTTTGATGCGACAAACATGTATTTTACTTGCTTATAAATAGTAGACTATTGTAATGTTCCTTTGTTACCCATAAGTTTAAGTAGATTAGTAATTCATAATATAATTAAGTATACATAATACGCATTATGGCTTCTTGTACCTAAGAGGAATCGCTGTTACCTACAACACAGGTTTTCCTAGTGTAGGTAGCAGCGTCGTCACTTTACGTTAACGACTGGCCTATTGTAATTTACTTTTATTTTATTAGTATTTTTTTTAAATTGCGAGGAGTATATGAAGATTCTGTTACCTACCTTTAAACTATTGAACTAACTATTAAACAATAATTCTAATACCAATGACACCTACCAACCTCATTACTGTAACTTCTACTTAGGCTAAGTTTGGATCATAATAAAGAATTTAATTTAATTTAATTTAATAACATACATCCATACATACAAACTTTCACATTTATAATTATAGTAGGATTAGTAACGTCGGTGCCGCAAAGGCAAGGGCCGGTACCTCCTGTCCGGGAGGTCGTGGTTCGAGCCTTGCCATGTACTAATATGTTTACGAATTTCGATCTCATATGTACGTTTATCCGACGCTCTTACGGTGAAGGAAAACATCGTGAGGAAACCTGCACACATCTGCGAAGAAACTCGAAGGTTGAAGTTGACCAACCCGCACTGGGCCCGCGTGGTCGACTAAGGCCTGATCGCCCTAATTCAGGCTAGGCTCGAGCCCCTCGGTGGGGACGTATATATGAGCTAATGTAATGTGATGATGAGGATTAGTAAGGATTAGATTTGTACGTAAGGAGAGCAATTTAGTAATTAAAAGTGGCACGCAAAGTTAGCTCTAATCGTAGTTTAATACATGTCTGTAGGGCATATCAATTCACGCGGAAACGACGCAGCCGACGACCTAGCCAGGAGAGGGTCAGAACTCGTAGATGTAGGGGAACCCATCTTAACCCTCCCTTAAGGCTGGCTCAGATCCACCTTGTAGCTGCGCACAAGGTCGGAATGATATCCGATATTGGACAGGGCCAGGCCAAACGGACATTACCGCTGCCTAACCCTGGCCTAGCCAAGATGCTCCTGAAACTCGGGAGACTCCAGCTCCGCAAGGTAACAGCAGTTGCCACCGGCCAAGGTTACTTTAATAAACACCTTTTTACCCTATGGATATAAGCGTCGGTGTCTCAACGGTCACGACTCGGTCCTACTAACCAGAGTTCCCGGGTTCAAATCCGCACGACCAATGTTTCAATGAGTTTTTTATTTTATTTAAGTACTGATTGCTTTAACGGTGAAAGAAAAACATTGTGAGGATACATCAGATGTGTATGAAGGTCGTGTTGCACATGTCCGTAGCAGTAAATCTAAATGCCCTACACGTGACCGCGGGTGATGCAACACCAGGCTACCGCCGACTATTCCTAGCATAGCATGGTCAATTGTGCCACACGATAAGAGAGAGACCCCCGGCGATTACAGACAGCCCGCTGTGCCGCGCATTCATGGTGGCCAAAGAGATAGCTGCTCACATCCTTCTGGATTGCAGAGAGGTGGCAGTGGACGGGGCCGAGCATATTGAAGACCTGAGGACACTCCCGGAAGTCTTCGGCAACCCGTGGAGGCTACTGGACTTCTTCGAGGAGCTGACATTGATGCCGGCCAATGTCGGCAAATGGGCGCATTAGACGTCTGCATTGTTGCGTAAACAAGCCTGTCCTTACAATTAAATTACATAAAAAATAAAACATACAACCATTTTGTGATTATTCCTTGTGTGCAATAAAGAATTTATACATACATACATACATGTCTGTGCTACCAACCAACCAACGCTTACCTGGATTGACTTTCTG
Source organism: Coleophora flavipennella (assembly GCA_947284805.1). Classification (NCBI taxonomy): domain Eukaryota; kingdom Metazoa; phylum Arthropoda; class Insecta; order Lepidoptera; family Coleophoridae; genus Coleophora; species Coleophora flavipennella. The sequence goes on from OX369269.1 coordinate 4,250,815, forward strand.
ATAAGCGGTCCCAACGGGGCCACTGGGCGGCAACTCCTCAGACTTAGCCGATTTAAACGTGAACGCAGACCCAGCCTTAGCCAGCTTGTCCAATATAACTCTCTCGTCAAGATCGTCTTCAGTCCGTGCATGCAGGGTCACATGGTGGCCCATGAACAAACGGGACACGTGCTTGATGTGATTTGCACATGTGCCTTTTCGTACTGTGGGTGCACCTTCGCCCTGGTAAAATAGTAATGAATATCATTATAGTTTTAATGAGCCAAGCGCGACTCGGACTCACGCATAAAGGGTTCCGTACTACCACACTTTTGGATGAGGATCCTTAAAAACATCAACGAGCACAACAATGAAATCAGATTCGAAAGGCATCAACGAGATAAAATGTTTTTTCTTTCACTCAGTTCAAGATCCTCAGCGCGACTACAACTCACACTTGGCCATTTTTATTCTTTAATACATGATTGGTAAGCCCTTGGCGTCGGTGGCTCAACCGGTAACGACTCGGTCCATCTAACCAGAGGTACCGGGTTCAAATCTGGACGGCCAATGTACCAATGAGTTTTTCAAAAACTTACGTACATATACTTACCGATAGCTTTAACGGTGAAGGAAACACATCGTGAGGAAACATGCACACGCCTGCGAAGAAACTCGAAGGTTGTGTGTGAAGTCGACCAACCCGCACTGGGCCCGCGTGGTCGACTAAGGCCTAATCGCCCTGATTCAGGGTAGGCTCGAGCCCCTCGGTGGGGACGTATATAAGCTGTTATAATAAAAAAAAAAAAAAAAGCCCTTGGCATTATCTCACTTGATGGTAAGTGACCATTTCATAGTCGGTTAAATAGTCAATAAAAGGTATAATTTGAGTATTGTTTGCCTTCATAATATTGAGACAGTACATATCTTTTTTTTTTATTCACAATTGGTAAGCCCTTAACATCATCTCACCTGATGGTAAGTGACGATGATGCCGAAGATGGAAGCGGGCATACCAAGATTCCCCAACGCAATGGAGAACTGGCTATCTTATCTTCAAGCCGGAACACATCAATGTTATTAACACTCATGTTTGGCGCCAAGACTTAGATAAGATGGTGGTAGCTAGCCCAATCGAGGGGGAATACACTCGAAAAAAAATCTTTACATGTAGGGAAGGCGACCCAAAAATATTTGACTTCATTTTGCATGTTTTTATTATAGTACATCTAATAGTGGCTAAGATATATGAAAATGACTTATGAACACAGACACACAAATATAACAAAAAGGAATCCTATAAATAGACTTATCATTAGTTCTCACAATAATTGACCAGCTAACTTTCAATTAAGGATTTGGTTTTTTATTTACTATTTTCCTAAGGGGGCCCTGGTAAAAAGTATTTAAAATTACTTATGGATGATGAAAAACCAGGCTTAAAGTCATGTTATATGCATGTAGATTAAATTTATGTATTTGATAAGATAATTATGAATTTATTATAATAAACTAAGCATTCTCAGTTTTCTGAATCAAGGTTAATTATTAAAATTGTTTAATTAACTGTTTTAGCATTCAGTTGCAATGTATAAAATTAAAATAAATACTCTAAATCTCAAAAACTAAAATAAAAAAGCATACAAAATTAGAATCAAAACATCTACGCAATTTCTTAAAGTGAGTCATTAATATCAACTCCTTATCTACATCCATACTCACCTGCCAGTTGATAAGCACATACTTTGATATGCTAGCATTTGGCATATCCACCTTGAGAAATGCGTACTGGATTTTGCCACTGTTGAAGTCATCAGTGAGCTCCGTGAGCCCCCCATCGCCTTTACTTATGAACTTTAAGTCGTTTGATAAGCCATCATAGCCAAATAATGCCCTGGAAAAAAACCCATGGGGTTTTTACAGGGTACACATTATTATTCATTATACAAATCTATGTACAGGAAAGGGAACCCACATATTGTTTATTAACTTTATTTTTTTGACTTCAAAAAAAGAGGTTTCTCAATTCGACCTTATATTTAATTATGTGTGTTCACAGATAACTTTGTTGTTTATGAACCTATTTTGATGATTCTTTTTTTGTTGGAAAGGATATATCCCAAGGGTGGTACCATAATAAGGAAACCAGGATCTGACGGTGGCATCCCAGAGAAATCAAGGGGAACCTTAGTTTCCTGTTTGAAGTCAGTTTTTTTTGTTCAAAATTATTTCTAATTATATAAAAAAAATTATATAAAATATAAAAACCAAACTAAAACAAAGTATGATTGCAAGATTCAGTCAGAAGACCATTTTTCTTTAGTTCTAAAGGATTTTGATAAGAATTAAAGTATACAATCAGACTTTTAAATTTGTCGGACTTCCGCGATTCTGTTTACATCATTATCATCATCTGCCTGCGCCATTAACCATTATCTGGGGTCGGCTCTCCTTGTCCCCTTTCTCCAGTCCGGGCGGATTTGGGCAGTTGCTGCGTTTATTTAGGTATATCTTTTCATTTACGTTTTTACTCCTTTCGCATTCACATCACTATTACCCTGTTTTACAAACCTATGTAGACCCTTGAACAGAGCTATACTAACTAAAGCATAACGTCAACAAAGTGTGCTCCTATCATGTCACAAATTAGGGGCTGCTGTGTGGGAGCCACGACGTTAAAATTCACTTCATTATCGCAGTCATTTAACGTTGTTTGATTAATTCCGCCCGCAAGTAGGTCGACGCAAGGATAGAATCGAGTATATATACCAGTTCGTGTCGGTTTTCTCGTCTAGTACGTCCTTCCAAGCGGCAATCAAATCACTTTTGAATTTTTCCAGATTAATAGACATTTTACATTCTTTTCTCTATCCAAAACTCAATAGAAAACTAACGAATTTTGTGCAAAATTGTAAAGAACACCACCAAACCTAAATAACAAAATTAATTGATTCCACCATAGTGAGTGAGTGACTTATATTCTCTTTGGATTCCACCAAAGCAAAGCAAAGAGCACACGATCACTCCATTTTATTAATTTTGCCTGTCAGGGCAGGCTAAGGCGCATTTGGCCATACTACCTTGTCTTCAGTACTTATATGTATTTTATTCAGTATGCAGAGATTTGTTACCATAGATGGGTTATGCACTAACAAACAACATTTGAAAATCGAAGCCATTTACACACACAATGTTATAGGTAGTTCCCTTCTATTGCACTGAATGTTACTAAGAAAAGAGATGCCAATTGGCAACTTATTTTGCTTCACTTTTTAGACGCATGTAACCTATCTACCTCCTCTTATTTAAAGCATATCTCTGTCAGTATGTATAATTTACGTCTAGTAATTTTTCTTTCACAGTTTTCAGTATTTTTCAGTATCATTGTAAACTTTTTCACTGGCACTATTAGCTAACTTAACCTACACACTCCAGCAAAATGATAACACTTTTGCTGAAGCGTTGGCGGACTTCTTGTGGGAACTCAAAACACAGCATACACACTTTCATTTCACCTACTCAATAAACACTTATATAGTACTTTGCTTGATAATAAATTATCATCAATATTATACATCAAAAACCGGCCAAGTGCGTGTCGGGCCACGCGCAATGTAAGATTCCGTAGTTGCCATTATCGCGTCCATGTCTAATTTTCATACGATGGTTTAGTTGTTAGGGGGTGGGGACATTCGAGTCCAACAAAATTTAGCACTTTCAAGCCTATTTTTTCGAAAACGGAACCCTAAATCATAAAATGGTCTTAGAAGACTCACAACTATTTTTTAAACTCTAACCAACGATACTCCACACGACTGGGCTTGACGAGAAAAAAAAACATCCCCACTTTACTTGTAAAATTTAGTTTCCAAAATTTTTTTTACAGTTCTCCGCGTTATTATTATATACAGGGTGTTACAAAATTGGTGTAGGTCCCGTTAACTGGGGGTTCGACTCATCATACTGAACAACTTTCCCCAAGAAACCCATAGTCAATTCTCAAAACAAATTTAGACCCTCCATACTAAAATGCACAAAATTGGTCGATCAGTTGATCAGTTTGTATGAAGAGTAAAATATTTTTTTTTGCGATTTTAGCAGTCATAGAACAAAATTTGTTCAGTATGATGAGTAGAAGCTCCAGTTAACGGGACATAAATATAACTTTGCCAAATTTCACCTCTTATCTACTAATAGTCTAGGAGCTAGGCCGCGGACAGACAGACATGACGAAACTATAGGGGTTCCTTGTTATACTACGGAACCCTAAAAACCACGAAATGTATTTTTTAGGTTAATGAAAGAAAAATGACAAACTGAACGCTACCAATTCCCGTCAAAAAGTTCACGTGGTCACTACGTTTACTTCCACCAAAGTGAACATCACATCACTACGTTAATACGGAAGACAATAATGCACGACACTTCGACCATAAATAAAAAATACAGACACAAAATCACGCGGGTGTAACTGTCCGAACGTAAACTTTTTACTCGAGGAGATGTACTCGTACTTGTCCGCCAGTCTCACGTGAACTCACGGTCCGCTAAGATGATAAAGTGCAGCTTAAGAAGTGCAAAAACTACGATAAGAAAAAGAGAAAAAAAGATGGAATATCTATATATCGGTAAGTTGAAGTAACTACTGTTTTTATTTATCACTGATTTAGTCGAAACATTGACGTAATAGCTTGACTCTCAACATGTTGCGGCATGCACTGGAAAGCAATGGTCTGAAGATCAGTAGAACGAAATCAGAGTATATGAAGTTTCTATTTGGGCAACCCTTCACCTCAGTCTGCATATAGACCATATCCATGTGCTCCTGGTGAGCAAATTCAAGATGAAGCTGCCAACTGTGATGCCGACAAAGTGGCGATCGCTGTCTGCTGTGCTCTGTGATCGCAAATAAAACCAAAGGCATTAGACCCGTTCTGCTCTATTACGCAGAGTGCTGGACAGCGAATCGAGATCATGAATTGAAAGTCTACGCCACTGAAATTAAAATTCTCCCATAGGCTGGTGGTGTGACCAGACAGGATAGGATCAGAAACTAATATGTACGAGGCGATAAGCTTCAGGAAAGCCAGCTCCGATGGTACGGTCACGTGATGCGCCGTGAAGAAGACCACCATGTTAAAATCGCCCTTAAAATTGACATAGGAAAACAACCCCAAGGACGTCCAAAAGCTACTTGGTGGAGTTGGTGGAGAAACCGTGAAAATTTTCCTAAATTAATCCCAGCGTATCTTAACGACAGAGCCGAATGGCGCAAACATATTCAGAGGCCCCAAATTTAATGGTATGGGAGGAGATTAACGTAGTAACGTAACGAATTTTATTTTCAAATGTTATTAACGCATTTAACAAGTATTAGCTTATTGAATTTAATGGTCGTTTGAATAGTACTTAAACAATAGAAACATAATCCTTCTTAATTTGATGGGTCTACATTGAGACTCCACTCCCTGCCTTGGTGAGACAATGATGCACGTCAACATATTATTCAACGCGAGCCGGCGAGGAATCCCGACATAATAATTGAAGTACACGGTACACAGATTATCGGGTCGGTAGATTAACTCGACACTGCCACTACCACTGTCCACTCTAGTTGTGTTAATCATTGTCATCGTATTGTCATCATAATCGTGGCAGGGAATGTGTTAAATATATAAAACCCTCCACCGACAAATCAAATGCCTCGTTTACTTGTCATTTGTCAAGGATTGTTCTGCTACGACTACACATTTGGTCAACAAAATTATACGTGATAATGGGTAATATTTGGTAAACGCAAGGGGATGATGTTTATGGAGTCTATTTCCCACCTTACTACCAGACCTTTCCACCAGCAGCAAGCCCCCGTCATTCGGTCGAGCAGGCGAAATAAGTATCTACCTACACATTGGCGCGGCCTACAGGGCGCGCTCTGCTCGTCAGCGCAAGAAGGCCGTACAGTCGCCACCGCAGTTCGCACGCCGCCCGTGTACGTCGTTATAACCGCTAACTCGAGCGCCTTAATACCCATGTTTCCGTGTATTGTCTGACAGGGGGAAGGAGTAGGTGAATAAATGCGTAGATATATCCGTTTTATAAGGAAGTGCAGTATCTGTTACGAAGTAACTAGTATCTCATTTGTGCCAGTAGTTAATGCAATATGTATTAGAAATTCATTGAGATTTACTTCTGGGGCTGATTTTCGATTAGTTAACCGCCTCCGTAGCTCAGAGGCAAAGTTCACTGGCTTTACACAGGAGGTCGCGGGTTCGATTCCCGGCGGGGTCAATTGTAAGACTTGGTTTGGTTGGTGGTAGTGCATTTTCTAAGCCCGCCTGGCTAGCTACCACCATCTTATCTAATTCTTGCCGCCAAATATCAATGTTGATATCATTGGTGTGTTCCGGCATGAAGATAAGATAGCCAGTTCCCCATTGCGTTGGGGAATCTTGGTAAGCCTGCTTCCATCTTCGGCAACATCGTCACTTACCACCAGGTGAGATGTTGTCAAGGGCTTACCGATTGTAAAAAAAAAAAAAAAAAAAAAGTGATTTCGACAGGGGGATCCAAAATCATGATTAATGGAAATCGAAAATATTCAGGTTATTTTGGCTTAAAACCTTTTTAATGAGTACATAGTACTGAGATATTTAAGGTGATAGAGCAAAAAAAAATGTTAATAAATTAAGTTAGTTAATTATCGAAATATGTACCTAAGTTTAATCGTGTGAAAAAGATTTTGGTAAAAAAACACTACTGGATGCGGGTAGCGCAGAACCCGTTGTCGTGGAAATCCTTGGGGGAGGCTTATGTCCAGCAGTGGACTTCCTTCGGCTGATATGATGATGATGAAAAAACCTACGTGGTTATACCACTATACCATAAAAGTTTCGTGCCCATTTCTTGTATCAAACTTATAAAATAACACGCACACACACACACGCACTTACACAAATACACACACACTGACACTCACACTCACACACTCACACTCTCACACACACACACATACACGCACTTTTATTTGGGAAGATATAAACTGGGAAACTCAAAGTAATGAGTGAGCGACTAAAATACTGAGTGAGCAACTACAATATTAAGTAAGACATGTCTGGACTATAGTAATTGAGCGAGCGATAACAGGTTCGTTGAGTTGTGTGATGCTACTGTCGAGGGTGGCGTAAGTATACTCGTAGTGGAGACAATAAGAGACTTGACCCAAAAATTTTGAGTAAGTTGATGAGCTTCAGCATGAATGTTCCTGAGGTCATTTTAAGTAGATCTAGTCCGGGCCACAACGCGAAATATGCCGCGGGAGGGGGGAGGGGGGGTTCAAAGATGGCCGCCACCCGTCGTCTTTCAAAAAAATCTGTCTCTTAATTTATAGCCATTATGGCAAATTTGGTGTCAATTTCGAGTAAAACAGATATGTACTTTTCATTTTCGGTATCTATTTTGACGAATTTTGAACAAAAACATTGAGTAAATTGTAAAATAATGTGTAGCATGGTCCTATTTTTTTTGTTTAATCATAGATATTTTTAAAATAGCACACATATCATTACTAAAAAAAACACTCAAATAAAGCCTATTTTATACAGATTCTAAAAATGTAAAAACTTTGTATACTTTCTAAGAAAAAAGTTAAAATAAAAAATATTTTGTGTCACGCGCCGGAGGTGGTTAGTACGACTGCGACTAATAACATAGGATTTATTTGATGACAAAACTTGTCTGAAATCTGACCATTTTTTTAAATAAATAATTTCCATTCAAAATAGATGATCCCTAACCTAGTCAAATCATATGCTAATTTTATGTCTATCAAACACCCACTAGCTTCTTAGCTTCTAGCTTCTTGGTACCCAAAATACGTGAACTGGTTGAGATAGATCAGTTGAGATAGATCAGTTGGTTGATGGTGACTGTACTTACAATCCGTGGATGACAGAACTTTGGGATTTTCCCTACTCTCAAAACAATATGTTTTTCTGTCAGATAACGACTGTAACACACACATTATATTAGTCATGTGAATTCCCGAACTAAAAATATGTAAACATAAAACTTTTTAGATAAGAGTGGTCAGCATAGGTACATCGCATTTATTAAGGAAAACCACACTTCAATAACAAGAGATAAATAGCTTACGTGGACATTTGATAGTTGTTTGAAAAACGGTTTTAAAAATATGCAATTTAAAAGTAAAAAGGACCCTAGGTCAGTCGGGCCAATGGAGAAAGAAAAGATAAGCGAGAGAGAGGACCTACTTGGAATCTGAAGATTGTCTGAAAATTTCATCGAAATCGGTCCAGCCGTTTTGGAGTCTATAAGGAACATTTTTTTTTCCTTCACATAGCACAGAGATAGACTGGATTCAAGTGCTAATAACTACAGCCTCCCTGATATAATAAAAGGATTTGAATGTAAATCACATGTTAAACGCTCATAAGAATTAGAAATGATTTGAACGATTAAAAATTATTCAAAATGATTACAAATCAAATCATTTTTAATCCTTTTTAATGATTTTGTTTAATCAGGGCTGTGATTAAAATAACTAAAAAAGAGATTATAAGGTTTTCTTATTTGTTTACTTAGCTTAAGTAATAAAAATATGTATCGTTTATTTAAGTAAATAAACTTTAAACAAAAAAAAATGTTATGAGAAAGTGGTAGCCCTAGTTTTGATAAGCATTGCTATTTAAACGGAGACGGAGGGTCGAAATGATTCATATTGTTGCAACCATTCCGGTCAAATGGAGTCCCAAAAAAAAACATGTATCAATTGTGGCCGAATGTACGATTTCAGCCCATTTTGGAGGTGGTGCAGAGACTGCGGAATAAATAAATTTATCGAGGAGGAGAAGAAAAAAAAAAAATAAGTGTTAATCTTCCGTTCACACATCATGAATTTCTTGTCTAACATTTTTTTTGGTGTTTGTCTAAACGTACTATCCTCATAGATAGCAGTGAGAAGCCAGTGCTGTCGTTAGCTGGTAAAGATATTGAGTAAGTTAGTATTCTCAAGAACCTGGAAGCTATTATCGATCCGACTCTGCAATGATCTGAGAACAACCGGACTATACGCTGTTATCGCCGATTCCGGGTACATCAATGTACAAGAGCTCTTTTCTTGTCCTTGGAGTTGCTTTCTGGAACTTTGTGCCACCTGCTGTTTCAACTGCTGCTTCCCTGGATGAATTCAAGACGATGCTACAACCACTTACTTGCTATTGAGCAAGCTAAGTCGCGAGTGCATAGTTTCTGGTGTGTGATGTGCTGGTAGGGCTGTCAAGTGTTATATGATACAATACTTTTTGTAAATCGTTTTGTTTCTGTTTTTTTAAATGCCATGAGTTTTATATTATTTTTGTCTTTATTTTAAAAAAAAAGGTTGAGCTAAAGCTTTTGTATTTTGTAATGATAAAGCCTACTCGAGGGTAAGCAGGCTAAAATCTTAAAATATTAAAAATTTTAAATACAGAACATAATTATAAAAAGCGTCTGATTATGGAATCTATGTAAATGGAGAGGCATCAAGATTTAATTAATAAAAGGAAAGATACAGAAACCATAGATAAGATCTACCATGATTTAATTAAATTAAAATAATCTTTAAAAAGTACCGTTGTTACACTTTCTTGGTTAATTAGTTGGAAATTTCAATTTGCGTTTGTATTCATGTAATTTCAAAATTTGTAATTGTAAGTGTCTTTTAAACTTTATGATTATATTTATGTAGTTCAAAATTGACAACCCTGGTTATCTGGGTAGGTGATTTGAATGACTGACTGTATAATTTGTAATATTACCAACTGTACATAAGACCAGTGTTAGCACACGGTTTTGGCTGTCAGTTGACCAATAATAAGATTTATGAACGCATTGTTCATGTGACTTTATAATTTCTTAATATTATAGTGTTTTTTAACTAACGTTAAGATAATTAAAGTTAATGAATTAATTAATTAAGTTACATAGTTGGACTCACATGAGTTTATTTATTTTAATATGGTTCCAAATTTAACGGACAAAACAGGTTATAAGTATTCACCGCTATAACCTGTCCTCATAACATTTTTTTTTGTTTAAAGTTTATTTACTTAAATAAACGATACATATTTTTATTACTTAAGCTAAGTAAACAAATAAGAAAACCTTATAATCTCTTTTTTAGTTATTTTAATCACAGCCCTGATTAAACAAAATCATTAAAAAGGATTAAAAATGATTTGATTTGTAATCATTTTGAATAATTTTTAATCGTTCAAATCATTTCTAATTCTTATGAGCGTTTAACATGTGATTTACATTCAAATCCTTTTATTATATCAGGGAGGCTGTAGTTATTAGCACTTGAATCCAGTCTATCTCTGTGCTATGTGAAGGAAAAAAAAATGTTCCTTATAGACTCCAAAACGGCTGGACCGATTTCGATGAAATTTTCAGACAATCTTCAGATTCCAAGTAGGTCCTCTCTCTCTCTTATCTTTTCTTTCTCCATTGGCCCGACTGACCTAGGGTGCACGGAGAAAAAAATATCGTCAGAATAACTATTCAAAGTTTATAGTTAAATAAGTTAAAAGACGTATCGTTAATATAGCCAACTGTTTCGTCAAACTAAGGATCTGTATCGCTGAATTGGCTATACAGATCCTCAATTCTAGAAAACAGTTGACTACATCAACGATACGTCATTTAACTAATTTAACTATAACTTTGAATAGTTATTCTGACTATATTTTTTTCTCCGTGTGCTTTTTATATTAATAATATGTATGTTGCAGTCGTTATCTAACAGGACAAAGTATTATTTTGAGAGTAGGGAAATTCCGACGGAAGTACGGTACTGCTATTGGTATCTGGCAATTGCATGACACCACCTCGTGGTCAAATAATATAAGTAAAATAGTCTTTTTCTTTCTAATTTAGAGGTAAGGGTTAATTTTAAGGGTCTTAGGAAATGAAAATGTAAAAAAAAATACATAAAAGTTATGCAAATTTAAAATATGCGACATTAATACCGTAGATAAGTTTATATAGTTCAGGATCGTGTATAAAGATATGCATAGAGCTACTGTTTCGTAATTAATGTTTTACTTAAGAAGAAATAGGTCATAGATATAATTATAGAGTAATTTAGGTTTCTTCTTTGTTTGCTAGTGAAAACTGCCAATGTTTTTATGTTATTATTTATTATCTCGAGTTGTAAAAGGATGTCTTTGTTTCTGAAACTTTATATGTGTAATTAGACATTATCTTCATTAAGTTTTTATAGAGTGTATAGACTTCATTTGTGACATTTGATGTGTATTTTCGTTCATTCTCTAAAAAGCTACAAAATTTGCGAACTAGTCACAGATTTGTAAGCTCTCAGATACCATAAAATTCACTATTTATCAACCATTATGATTCAGCATAGAACGATAGCCATTCAACACAATAAATGGTCATTCTTTAGCGCCTACATGTTTTAGAATATCAAAATCCACTGAATATATGTTATGAACCTGATGTGATGTCTTGTTTACGAAAATGCCATTACTCAGCCATAATAAATCATTTCGGATAACATCTGTGTTTCATTTAACGCTCCCTGTACAATTATAAACAGTGCGCATGGTTAAATTTTTTATAAGAATTTTCTAGTTGTTTTCTTCTAATCTTTTGATGCGCACTCACAGAAAATCTCGTCGAGTTTAGTTAAGTCCTTACTTTTGGATCCGAATAAATTCTGAGTAACATGTGACCATTCTTTCTGCTACCATGACTGTGCCTTCCTAAAACATTGCAGTTATGATCTGTCCATAAAACTGAACAAATATCATTAAGGAACATGGATGAAAAAGGGCTTAAAAACAAGCACATTTTAAAATCTTTAATAAAAAGGCAAGCATTAATAGGTGACATTAATAGGTGACTATATGTATTTAGAGGTAGATGTTGTTGTTTATGTGTAAATGTCTGTACCACGAAGGCCAATTCGTAGAAAGAAAGCTTGAACCATATTCATAAAGCAGCATGCATTAACAATTGCAGCTTCCACCACATAAACAAAGCTCCGTACACTTTAGGTGCCTTTTGACACAGCTGCACCTAAGTTTACAACCAGTCTTGCATCGGCAGCGTGTAAGTTCTATGCAAGCACTGGCAACATCCGGCAAGTCTGACCAGTGAGGTGTCCAATCGCTTTCTTCCTTTTTCCACCCCCAAAACGAAGGACTTGGCAAATCAAGCTGCGGTTTTAAAACTTGGCCCCAAACAAGACCTCCCTGATAGACTGCTCTTAAAGCATGCTGACGAAGAGCAGCCTCTGTTGGTGGGATGTTCTCTAAATTGCGGTCCTTTTTAGTGAACAAGTATTTTCGACATTCGTTTACTCTTGTGCATGGGCTTGAGCTGTAAAATTAAAATGCTTTTGTGATTTGTAATTTCCATTTTAGATACATTATAGGTATCTTATTTTGCAAAGATACCTACCGATCATACATGGATATTACATATTTTTGTATGAACCCTTTTGCCTGTTCAAAGTCACCAGTTTTTAACGCCTTGAAGCCTTTCGTTGCTTCAGGGTAGACACTCCAGGCATCGAAGGCGGTCTTCTTGCCTTTCCCGTTAAAAAATGATACGGTGTCGCATCCGGTAAACGAATAAAAAATCGGCAACACTTCACTTTTATCTGGTCCTGAAAAATTTAATGGTATATTCAAAAGTTTTGTACTAAAGTGTCTAAACTATAAGGTATCGTAGAATCAAATCAAATAAAAGACAAATAATTTATGTACATGTGAATTTAAAATAAAATAACATTACCAAGTGCATGGGCTATCGAGTGGCATGCGATATAGTTGTGGTGCTGGCCTGTGCCCATGTGTATCCACAGTTCACAAAGTGTAGGCAATTTTGAGACACAGGAAATAGCTATTACGACCACGTCGGTGTCCACAGTGCGCAACATTACATTTTTGTGCCCTTGGTCTACACAATCGACAACATGAAGAAGCATTCGACTATCATAATTTGCCTATTTCTTTTGATGTTACTCAAAACTGCAGTGTTTTGAGTAATGTTGATCTCTTTGCCTTCAGGAACATCCATGCCAAGGCATCGGGTTGTTAAGAGATCAAATAGCTCTACTTTATTTGTGTCTACCCGAAGAAAATTGGCCCATCCTTTTGGTACCTTCGTATTAGGTTCCACTTTGGTACGTAGGCCTGGTCCTCTTTTCTGTCGGGTTACAACTTTTAAGCTATCTGGTCTATAAACGTCCCACACTAAATCCAGCCGAGTAACGCTGCTCATTTCACGCCTGATAAAAGGAATGAATACTTTATCTGCGTAATCTGCAAACGTTTCAGATACGCCAGGATTTAGCATGTGTACTATGGCCGGTCCATCTAAAATCTTCTGGAGGGGTTGGAGTGCTGGTTATCATACATGTGCCATTTAAATAAATATATTATATAAAGTTTCAAAAATGCTTACCTTATTATCTTAAACCACCAATTTGTTAGAAGACGCGCATAAAAAACGTTCTCACATTGCGACTGAGGTTTGCTGACTGAGCGAGGGAGGTGGCGGCGTGGCGCGGCGGGCGCGCGCGCAATCGCATTATTGAGAATTTTGACCTTGAACTTTTGAATTTCTCATGCCCGGGTCGTCGTCAAGTAAGTGTCTAGCTAGATAGATAGATGTATATACAGGTATCTAGATTCATTATTAGGAATAGTATGTGTCTATGCTAAATCATTTGTCGATGATACCTACTTAGAATATACTTCCTTAATTCGAAATATTAATGTATGTAACGTAGAATGTAGATTGTATAAAATTATGGCTTAATTATTCATCAAAATACTGTCATACATAAACTATCTTTGAAAAGTTTAATAACAATAGTATTTATATCCACATCACATCTCTTACGTGTAGAAAAGAAGTACGGTTTAAATAGTAATTCAAAACGGTACTTGCCACATGCATGCCACCTGCGGCGCGTGGCACAAAATATTTTTTATTTTAACTTTTTTCTTAGAAAGTATACAAAGTTTTTACATTTTTAGAATCTGTATAAAATAGGCTTTATTTGAGTATTTTTTTTAGTAATGATATGTGTGCTATTTTAAAAATATCTATGATTAAACAAAAAAAATAGGACCATGCTACACATTATTTTACAATTTACTCAATGTTTTTGTTCAAAATTCGTCAAAATAGATACCGAAAATGAAAACTACATATCTGTTTTACTTGAAATTGACACCAAATTTGCCATAGTGGCTATAAATTAAGAGACAGATTTTTTTGAAAGACGACGGGTGGCGGCCATCTTTGAACCCCCCACTCCCCTCCCGCGGCACATTTCGCGTTGTGGCCCGGACTAGATCTACTCAAAATGACCTAAGGAACATTCATGGTGAAGCTCATCAAGTTACTCAAAATTTAAGGGTTCGGCCTTTTTTTGCCTCATGTCTCCAGTAGTAGCTGTTATTGAACTTTGTTGTCACTAACGCACGGTCAGTCGCTGACATAGTATTCTAATTCTTTACTAAGTATTTTTGACACAAGTCACTCTATACAACCCCTGTTATTTTGTACATGACAATCGATCCCTACTCAAATATCAACTTCGAAAGTAAAATAAATGAAAATTTAGTAGCAATACCTAATATATTTATTTTTGTTTTTCGGTTATCGAGAATGGTCCTACACAAATATAGTATTTTATTTAGTCACTAAAGGTGCAAATCGCCGAAGCAAAAAGACAGGTACAAAAAAATATGTTTTAGCGACTCCACAACCTGTTTTGTTCTCAGACAGCATCTTACCACATTGTTGCGCCTGTGCGTTTCTCCTTTACTGTCGAACATATTGTCTTCTGTCAAACAACTGCAGATATATAGCTATCTGGGACGATTTTTCAAGGCCATTTTATTTGACTATATGTTCTACGTACAGAATGTGTGTATACTCAAAGGCCATTTTGTATGAAACTGTGGGTATGCTTTTTATGTCCAACCACATGTCCAACCATTGAAGTGGCCGACCCAATAATAGCCGGCCAGGAAGCCCAGTACATGAGACTTATCGGACGGGCATTATCATGGTGAACGTTAGTAGGTCGTGTATTATATCATGACGGCCATTAAGCCTTGTTCTCAGAGAGAGTCACGTCACGTTATTGCGCATGCGCGTTATTCTTTTTCTGTCGAATATAGCTATTTACCTATTCTATCCTTGTCTTTTGTCAAACAAATGCAGGTATGTAGCTATAGCTAGCAATTACATATCCCGGACGGTTTTTAAGGTCGTTTCGTATGAAACTGTGTCTTGGTTTTTTTATTTATGGTCAGGCATGACACGATATTATTCAATACAAGAATTTCTGGCCAGGGAATACACGACAACATGATAATTCAAGTACAAATACATGAAGTATCGGGTCGGACAATCATTACTGTGACGCTTATTATCTGTCCGCGCAGATGATTGCCAACACGGAATGAAAAACGCATAGAAACCGATTCATAAAATAGTTAATGTGACGTCGTCTTGGCTAACCTATCTGTTTTACATACATTTTCTGTGCTTCAGACAGGGAGACTCACTCAATGAGAAGGTAACGGGGAAAAATGGAAAAAAGTTCTAAAAACTGAATGATGGGGCAAAAAAGAATAACCCGATAGCTCACTGCACAGTTGGTACAGTTACTCAGTCAAGACTTAACAAGATTTCGTTTGAAATCCAATGTCTTTGTATATTTGTTGTTTATTATTAGGGATGCATCCGATACCGATACCGATACCGATATATCGGCGATACTTCGGGTTTGCCGATATATCGGTATCGGCGATATTTTTATGGCAGATTCAACGATACTTTTCAAATTTCGCGCTTTAAAAATGTAATGTAAACGCGCGTGTTGTCCCATCTATTTCGTTGCAAACGAGGCATATGTCGCATCTGAGAGACTATTTTCCACCGCAGGTCTTATTCAAACAGACTTGCGAAATCGCCTTTGCCCGCAAAACTTAAGAATGCTTTGTTTTTTAAATAAAAATCTTATAAATGTTAATTTTGATTACTAAAACTATTAATTAATTGTGTTTTATTTATTCTACCTTGCTTTTTGAATTCAATAAGCGTATCGGTATCGGTATCGGTATCGCCGATATTTTTATAAGAGTATCGGTATCGGTATCGTATCGGCAAAAAGGCGTATCGATGCATCCCTATTTATTATGTACTCAACTGTTACAATAATAATAATAGGTAATCTTTGTCTGTACGTACGTACGATATGGATCGTGAAAAAATTCGTGCTTGACTTTGAGTAAATGTACTATCGCACACTGAGAACGATAGCGTCGGGGACCGCTATACGGAGCTATTTCTGCGCCCGGAGTCGCCGAACATTTTTGCAAACTACCCGCATTATTTTTAAATAGTGAGAGTAGTTACGCCCGTGCGTATCGCGCTGAGGATATCGCCACTTAAAGCCGCAGCTGAGGGGCTGAGACTGCCTGGACATCATCATCATCATCAAAATGTTAAATGTGTACATACTTTTTACAATAATAAATAAAAAAAATAAAAGTCTACTCAGGGGGAAGGTTGACCGAGTATGTAACGCCTCTCTTGACTCGCGCACCCGTATCCCCGTCCGCTGCCCGCGTTTTGCCTGTTCCCACGCATGGGACCCCACGCGTGCCTCAAGCTGCAGCCCCGGCACCGCAAGCCACCGCGCCGTCTTCAATCAAGCGTGATGTCCTCGGGTTCCGACTCGGAGACACCGCACGCGTCGCGGCCATCATTGCCGCATGATGGCATCCCCAACACCGATACCTCGGCGGAGGACCTCGCCTCCACAGCAAGCGCGAGTACTCGCCCACCGCAGCCCCTCTCGCCCAGATCGGCGCTGGACGCCGACACCGTGGTTGCCGCGCGTCTGTGGCAATCACGGATCGGGTTGGAGGAGCTGCTGAGAGCGATGGCGGCGCACCTCATGGAGCGCGAGCGCCAACTGGAGTATAAGTATAAACGAAAGTTCATTTTTTTTTATTCACAATTGGTTAACCCTTGACAACATCTCACCTGGTGGTAAGTGACTATGTTGCCGAAGATGGAAGCGGGCTTACCAAGATTCCCCAACGCAATGGGGAACTGGCTATCTTATCTTCATGCCGGAACACACCAATGAAATAAACATTGATATTTGGCGGCAAGACTTAGATAAGATGGTGGTAGCTAGCCAGGCGGGCTTAGAAAATGCCCTACCACCAACCAAACCGAGTCTTACAATTGACCCCGCCGGGAATCGAACCCGCGACCTCCTGTGTAAAGCCAGTGAACTTTGCCTCTGAGCTACGGAGGCGGTTAAAATACAGATTTTTAGGGTTCCGTGCCAGGGTAACGAGACCCTATTACTAAGCCTACACCGCGCGCCGCCATCCGTCTGTTTGTCCGATCTGTATATTTTAAACCATAACATTTTCACAAAATCATCATCATATCAGGCAAAAGACGTCCACTGCCGGACAAACGCCTCCTCCAAGGATTTCCACGACGACCGGTCCTGCACTGCCCGCATCCAGCGGCTACCTGCGACCTTTACCAGGTCGTCGTTCCACCGTATGGGAGTCCTGCCTACGCTACGTCTTCCGTTGCGCGGTCGCCACTCGATAATTTTAGGGCCCCAACAGCCATCTGTTCTACGAGCTATGAGGGATTCACAAAATATGTGTTATTAATTGTGAGGGATTTACTAACAAATAATAAAATTTAAAAAGTAAGAAATTAAGGGAGGGGGAGCATAGTAAGGTCCCATTACCAGAAAAGTGTTTTTAACCCTTAACTTTAAGATAAGATAGCCAGTTCCCCATTGCGTTGGGAACTGCTTCCATCTTCGGCAACATCGTCACTTACCACCAGGTGAGATGTTGTCAAATGTTTACAAATTGAAAAAAAAAAAAAACTTCCTGCCTGCGTTCACCGTGACTCCGGCGAATTTTTAATTTTGAATTTTTCCATTAAATAGCTACGTACGTTGACGTGCGTCTATATACCTTTTCTATTCGTCGGTCGGTATCGCGCAAGTGCTTGGCAAGGCTACAACTGCGCGTGTTTAGCTTGGGTGAGTAAAAAAAAATTTTTGCCGTAAAATATTGGGAACTTTACCTTCTGAAATTTTTATGAAACGTTCATAATTTAAGTGTTTTATAAATTTGTTTTTTTTATATATTTATAGGTAATAAGAAAAAAGTGAAATTTGCTCTAATTTTAACTTCCTATTATGAGGTCATTATCCGAAGATCATAGTTATTTTGAGTGAAATATGTCTGCATTTAAGTTATTTCATTTCATAGAAGAAAATGTTGTGGTATTTCGTTTTTTTTCTTTTTAATAGTATAATTACAATCTTAAAATGCGTTTTATTTATTGCTTGTTACATTATTGACACTTAATACATAAAAAACACGGTTTTAATGTGGAAGTCACTGTGACCGCGGGCAGGTAGTTGCGTTATCAATATAGGTGGTAGGGACATAAGGGATATAGGTTTTTTGTTTTTGCTATGGGAAAAACGGTACCTAATATACAGGGTGTAACAAAATTGGTGTAGGTCCCGTTAACTGAAAGTTGTTCAGTATAACGTTCTACTCGTCATACTGAACAACTTTCTCCAAGGAACCCATAGTCAATACTCAAAGGGGTTTCAAAGTTATTGGCATACTGAATATTCGTAATTTTGATTTTTTTTCAAAATTTTGTCGCACAATCTTATCTGTGTTTTTAGATAGAGGACCTATAGAAGAACAAAAAATGTCATATAACATTTTGGCCTGAAACTTGGTGTAATTATAGTACCTACTAATCTTATAACGTTCAAGTGTATTCATACGAAAATAATTTTGTTTATTACTCAGTAATTTCAATAACCATTACTTACTCTCTTTGTTGTACAGTCGGGTAAAAATAAACTCCAACGGTTTAGGTCACATGTCAATAACATTATGTAGCCTATTCGAGACTGAGTATACAATACAAGGTGTGAAAAAAATTGGTATAGGACCCGTTAAGTAGGGGTTATACTCATCATACTAAACGAATTAATCCAAGGAACCCATAGTCAATTCTCAAAAAAAAATATAGGACCCTGCATACAAAAATGTACAAAATTGATCGATCAGCTCATCGAGTTTTTTTTTGCAATTTCAGCAGTCATAGAAAAACAGTTATTCAGTATGATGAGTATAATCCCCAGTTAAAGAGACCTACACCAATTTGGTTACACCCTGTATAATGTAAATATCATTTCAGAGATATTTTGTGGGGCAGTGTATAAATTTACAATAAAATTCCAGATATAACTATTTTGTTTTTTTTAGAGTTGACATTATGGTATTATAAAGATTTTCAATGTTTTACTTTCTAATGAAATTGAATCGAATACAAAATGTATTTTGTATGCGATCTAATAAAATGAATGAAAAAATGAAATTAAATGCCAGAGAATAAATTCGTGACTCAAGAAAAATGACTGTGCTCTATCTTCTTCTTCTATACAGAGTGTAAAAGATTGGTGTAGGACCTGGTAACTGGCGGGGTTCTACTCGTCATACTGAACAACTTTCCCCAAGGAACATATAGTCAATTCTCGAAAAAAAAATTTGGACCCTTCATACTAAAATGCACAAAATTGGTCGATCAGCTGATCGCTTTGTCAATCAATCAATCTCCAGGCTTTGTTCCCTATTTGGGGTCAGCCCTCCTGATACTTTTGCGCCACTCTTGGCGATTTTGCGTCATTTCAGGCGTTAAGCCCAGCGTCGTCATGTCTTTAGAGACGGTTCGCATCCAGGTGGTCGGTGGGCGTCCTCTGCCTCTTTTTCATTCTTCTATGGCCATCACCCGTTTTGTCATATGGCCTTTACTACGGCGCATCACGTGACCGTACCAGCGCATACGGCTCTTTTGCATTTTATCTGGGATTCTGGCGACTTTAAAGGTCCCTCGGATAAATTCATTCCTAATTTTCCTAGCTGATCGCTTTTTATGAAGAGTAATTTTTTTTTTGCGCTTTCAGCATAGTCGTAGAACAAAAAAAAATCAGTATGATGATTAGAAGCCCCAGTTAACGGGACCTACACCACTTTGTTGCACCCTGTATAGGTATATAAAATTCTCGAGTCACAGTGTTAGTAGCCATACTCCTCCGAAACGGCTGGAAGGATTTCCATGAAATTTTCTTGTATATTCAATAGGTCTGAGAATATGTATATAAATTCTTTCACCGGGATCTGATCAGGCGAAGCCTCAGGAAACAGCTAGTACATATATAAAATTCTCGTGTCACAGTGTTAGTTGCAACACTCCTCCGAAACGGCTTGTCGGATTTCCATGAAATTTCTGGTATATTCGGCAGGTCTGAGAATAGGTATAGAAAATTTTTCATAGGGATCTGAGCGGGCGAAGCCGCGGGAAACAGCTAGTTATAATATAAAAGAATAAACTTTGCAAACGATAATGACATTTACTGATCCTCCGGCAAATACCAATAACCTGATACCTAATCTGAATCATGACATTATTTGTAATACGCATTAAAATAGGTTTTTTTTACTACCTAAGTATATGTATATTTAAAAGTGTTTCTAAACACCTATTCAAAATTCATCATCATAATCATATCATCCGAAAAAACATCTACTGCTGGACAAAGGCCTCTCCAAAGCATTTGCACGAAGACTGGTCCTACGCTGCCCGTATCCATCGGCCTCCCGCAATCTTCACCAGGTCATCGGTCCACCGCGTGGGAGGCCTTCCTACGCTACGTTTTCCGGTGCGCGGTCGCCACTCGAGAACTTTACTACCATCTGTTCTACGAGCTATGTGCCCTGCCCACACTGCCACTTCGGTTTAGCGATTCTGATGTGAGCTATGTCGGTTTATTTAAAATTAATATTTTGGAATTTGGTCAGTCTGTCTGCCTGTCTTCATCTATTCCCAGAAAATGAAAACGGTACCTTCTACGTCACACTAACATTATAATCGCGAAAGTATGGACGTTTGTTTGTTCCACTTGGCGAGGTATTGATTGGAACAGTTGTCTCTGTCTTTTTCTACGTGTAAACAGTAAAGAAAATAAACACAATTTTGCACTTTTTCAATTGTTTTTCGTTTCAATAAAAAACTGCAATGAGAGTATAAAAAATAATAACATTACTCACTTTGTATTATCCTAACAAATATTGTTGTATATTTTTTTTAATTTAAACTTCAAAATATTAGCCACAGAATTGAAAATAACGGTGTAGATTTTTTTTCTATTGCGTCAAAACTGCTCAATCGTGTTTTGACTTTAAAGAACATCATCAACAATAAGTTTTTTTTTTTCAACCTTGGGTTTTCTATCGTTTAGAAGTAATTGATGTCAAAAATAACGAAAGTCTGTAATATTACCGCCTTAACGGCTGAACGGATTTGATGAAATGTGGAAGATCAAGCACCGGATTAATACATGGGCACTGAACACCCTCAATTACAGTCTTAATAACCTACCATTTAATAAAAAAATGCCTGCATTAAAACATTCCCTCTTTTTAAGGGCAGTCTATAGTCGGGTAAATATGTAGGTATCCTATGTCACTCAGGGTATCAGGACCAATCTAACGACCCCTCGCACTCCAAAATCTACCATGCCATTAAGGCCTTAAGATGGGTCAAATGACAATATTCAATTCAAATTATTGAATGAAACCAACACACAAAAATTGGTGACTTTAATACTTTTAATTTTAATTGAACACATTTTTTTAAAACTTATTTGTAAGTGATGAAAAGTAATAAAAACAATTAAAAAAAATAGAGAATTGGGCATTCGGTTTCAACGTAACAGCCGCGTTGAAGTCCGCATTGATTTGAACTTAAAATGAATAGACTTACGTTCGATATTATTTAAATACGTATCACCTGCTCGGATTGTGTGATCTTAGCGCCTTAACGCTACAGGCTTAGCCACAGAAACAGTCATACACACACATACATACATACACCCGAAAAACATTACCATCCTTTTTGGGCAGTCGGGTAAAAACAATATCCACGCGGGCGAAGTCGAGGGCAAAAGCTAATTTAGGAACGCCAAGATTCACACGTATACGTATCAAACTGTGATAGAATATCGAAAATGGATCTTGGATATCGAATGATAGACTCGTGTTAAGGCTAGGTGTCCCTGCAGGCCGCCCCCTAGCGCGCTGCTTATAAGTACGTTCGCTTATTTAACCACAGATAGTGTATATACAGGGTGTTTAAAAATTTGTGTAGGTCCCGTTAACTGGGGCTTCTGCTCATCATACTGAAAAACTTTTGATCTACGACTTTACGGAAATCGCACAAAATCGGCTGATCGACCAATTTTGTGCATTTCAGTATGGAGGGTCAAAATTTTTTTTTTGAGAATTGACTAAGGGTTCCTTGGGGAAAGTTGTTCAGTACGATGAGTAGAACCCTCAGTTAACGTGTCCTACACAATTTTTTATACATATATACACTGTTGAGAGCGTCGTCGGTGGCGGAATGGCAAGTGCCGCTACCTCCAGTCCGGGGAGGTCGTGGTTCGAATCCTGCCACGTACCAATGTGCTTTCGAATTTCGATTTCATATGTATACGTTTATTTGATGCTCTTATGGTGTAGAAAAACATGCACATGCCTGCGAAGAAACTCGAGGTTGTGTGTGAAGTCGATCAGCCCGCGTGGTCGACTAAGGCCCTTTAAAATTCAGGGTAGGCTCGAGCCCCTCGGTGGGGACGTATATGAGCTGAAATAATGATATACACTGTCACTGTATTTAACCGCATCTTTGACGGCTCCCGACAAACACTGTCAAAGGTGCCGCCCTAAGTACAATCATGCCGTCAAATATGCGGAGCGAACAAAACTATACAAACGTAGTTTGGTTCTTAGTAGAATATAGATCAATGAAAGTTATTGAAATTTTGTAAACACGTTCTGCTAATGTTTGTCTGTGGTTCGTCAGATTTCCGTAACAATATGTCGGAATTCCTTAATAATTCCGTAAAGATTGCAAATCGTCCAACAACAATAAACCACAGACACAGAATATAGTTTCTAGGACGTGTTTACAAAGTTTCAATAAGTTAAATTTATAAATATAAAAAAAGTAAGTGTGTGGTTTTATGAAACCACGGTAAAAGTGAAACTTTACAGAGGACGAAACGATCATGGCTGCTCTCGCTACGGTACAGAGGACGAAACGATCATACCGTCAGACGAAAGCGACCGTCGCGCGACATGCAACACACAGACGAAAAAATTTGAGACGAACCAAACACGTTTGCGTGCAGCGAGCTAGGGCGGCCCGCACGCAGGGATACTAGCCTTAAATATAGATTTTCGCGGTTGATTTCTCACAGTAATTTTCTGGGAAATGGAATTTGAACAAAATTGAATTTTGGAATGAAGATATCTGTCACGAGTTTAGAATTGGACGAAAAATTTATCACATGGATTACAGTGTAAACTCTAGATAGCGACACTCAAGGGAACGGGCATTTTGTGACGTTATTGAAAGTTTTAGTTATACAGAGAGAAATTAGCGTCAAAGTAAACCAACTAGAGCCATCATGACGGCCATTAAGCCTTGTTCTCAGAGAGAGTCACGTCACGTTATTGCGCATGCGCGTTATTCTTTTTCTGTCGAATATAGCTATTTACCTATTCTATCCTTGTCTTTTGTCAAACAAATGCAGGTATGTAGCTATAGCTAGCAATTACATATCCCGGACGGTTTTTAAGGTCGTTTCGTATGAAACTGTGTCTTGGTTTTTTTATTTATGGTCAGGCATGACACGATATTATTCAATACAAGAATTTCTGGCCAGGGAATACACGACAACATGATAATTCAAGTACAAATACATGAAGTATCGGGTCGGACAATCATTACTGTGACGCTTATTATCTGTCCGCGCAGATGATTGCCAACACGGAATGAAAAACGCATAGAAACCGATTCATAAAATAGTTAATGTGACGTCGTCTTGGCTAACCTATCTGTTTTACATACATTTTCTGTGCTTCAGACAGGGAGACTCACTCAATGAGAAGGTAACGGGGAAAAATGGAAAAAAGTTCTAAAAACTGAATGATGGGGCAAAAAAGAATAACCCGATAGCTCACTGCACAGTTGGTACAGTTACTCAGTCAAGACTTAACAAGATTTCGTTTGAAATCCAATGTCTTTGTATATTTGTTGTTTATTATTAGGGATGCATCCGATACCGATACCGATACCGATATATCGGCGATACTTCGGGTTTGCCGATATATCGGTATCGGCGATATTTTTATGGCAGATTCAACGATACTTTTCAAATTTCGCGCTTTAAAAATGTAATGTAAACGCGCGTGTTGTCCCATCTATTTCGTTGCAAACGAGGCATATGTCGCATCTGAGAGACTATTTTCCACCGCAGGTCTTATTCAAACAGACTTGCGAAATCGCCTTTGCCCGCAAAACTTAAGAATGCTTTGTTTTTTAAATAAAAATCTTATAAATGTTAATTTTGATTACTAAAACTATTAATTAATTGTGTTTTATTTATTCTACCTTGCTTTTTGAATTCAATAAGCGTATCGGTATCGGTATCGGTATCGCCGATATTTTTATAAGAGTATCGGTATCGGTATCGTATCGGCAAAAAGGCGTATCGATGCATCCCTATTTATTATGTACTCAACTGTTACAATAATAATAATAGGTAATCTTTGTCTGTACGTACGTACGATATGGATCGTGAAAAAATTCGTGCTTGACTTTGAGTAAATGTACTATCGCACACTGAGAACGATAGCGTCGGGGACCGCTATACGGAGCTATTTCTGCGCCCGGAGTCGCCGAACATTTTTGCAAACTACCCGCATTATTTTTAAATAGTGAGAGTAGTTACGCCCGTGCGTATCGCGCTGAGGATATCGCCACTTAAAGCCGCAGCTGAGGGGCTGAGACTGCCTGGACATCATCATCATCATCAAAATGTTAAATGTGTACATACTTTTTACAATAATAAATAAAAAAAATAAAAGTCTACTCAGGGGGAAGGTTGACCGAGTATGTAACGCCTCTCTTGACTCGCGCACCCGTATCCCCGTCCGCTGCCCGCGTTTTGCCTGTTCCCACGCATGGGACCCCACGCGTGCCTCAAGCTGCAGCCCCGGCACCGCAAGCCACCGCGCCGTCTTCAATCAAGCGTGATGTCCTCGGGTTCCGACTCGGAGACACCGCACGCGTCGCGGCCATCATTGCCGCATGATGGCATCCCCAACACCGATACCTCGGCGGAGGACCTCGCCTCCACAGCAAGCGCGAGTACTCGCCCACCGCAGCCCCTCTCGCCCAGATCGGCGCTGGACGCCGACACCGTGGTTGCCGCGCGTCTGTGGCAATCACGGATCGGGTTGGAGGAGCTGCTGAGAGCGATGGCGGCGCACCTCATGGAGCGCGAGCGCCAACTGGAGACCCCCGCCGAGCAACCACCGTACTACGTTAATATATATACTTTGACCATACGCTGAGGAGAGCTTTGCCCCTGCCTGCCTCCAAGCAGCGAGCTCGGAGCTCCTACAGCTATCCACAAACCTGGAAGTCTGTGCAGCCGTCGCCAGGGACACGGTGCCAGGCTTCCACCTGAAGCCACCCAGACGCCTACGCAGCCCCGCCTTGGACGATTTGCCCAAGCAGGCGGCGAAACAACTCCGCAGCGAGTTCGCCGCTGCACTGCCGCCTGTGTCGGAACGCCTGCGCCAACCAGCCCCGGCCCTGCTCGCACCTATACCGAAGCCTCGAAGCCACGCCACGGTCTCCTTCACCGAGCTAGCTCGGAAATATAGGTACCTGGTGAGGTTTGAGGCCCAAGAAAACGCCGCAGCAACCATTGCCGCCATCGCCAGGAACACACGACCCACATACGCGGACCGGACCAAGCACCCAGCGCGTCGCCTGCCCCGGCCCCAACCGCCGCTGCTGCCGCTGCGACGCCCGCCGCCGCCGCTACGACACCCGCCATCGCCCCCGCGGCGCGCGGGGTACCACCCACCCCGGTCCCAACCGCCGCTGTGACGCCCGTCGCCACCGCCCTCGCTGTTGCCACCGCCCCTACTGCTGCCATCGGCGAGCCAAGGAAGGCCCGCTACCCGCCTCTGGTAGTGGAGACCCTTCCTGACTGGTCGATACACTTCAAGAAGCTTGCCGAGGAGCTCGGGCGAGCTCCTAGCGCCTGCCCCTTTGGCAATAGGGCGCGCTTCACCCCCGCAGACAGAGACGAGAACAGCACGGTGCAGCAGTACCTGACCCAGCTGCAGGAAACCATCAAGGAGGTCAGTTGGTTCTCCTATACACTGCCAGCCGAGAGACCCCTCAAGATGGCCATACGTGGTCTCCAGTCGACCATCGAGCCCGCCGAAATCGTTTCCGCCTTAGCCGACCTCGGCTATAAGGCGGAATACGCGAAGGCTATCTGGGCGCGCGCAGGACGCCCCGGGTGCATTTTCTTTGTCCCATTCCGGCGGACCCCCAACCTGACTTCCATCTACAACGTCGAGAAGCACCTGTATATGCCAGGCATCACCATTAAGGCCTGGCGTGGGAAGAAGGGACCAGCGCAGTGCCACCAGTGCCAGTCATTCCGGCACTCCTCCCACTGCTGCCACCACCCACAAGCCTGCGTCGGCTGCGGCGATCAACGCGCCGCCATGGACTTCCCACGGCCCCCAGGAGGACCTGCCGACCTGCGCCAACTGCGCGGGCCCACATCCCGCAAACCACATCTCATGCCCGGTGTACCGAAAGGAGCTCCGAAACAAGAAGTCCCAGAGTGTGCAGAAGCATGCCGCGGCCTCGCTGATGGTCCTGTCCACCCGCCAGTAGGCCGAGGCAAGCCAGCGCAGATCAACCGCAGCCGGGAGAGGAAGAAGAAGGCTTCTGCTTCCGCCGCCCCACTACCAACCACCCCGCCGAAGCCGTCAACAGCTTCGGACGCCGCATCCTTGTCAACACAGGGCGAACTCCTGCAAGCCCTGCGAGTCATACAGCTGTTGCTCGCCCCGGCCGGGGCTAGAGCAACCGCAAACGGCCCTGCGCACACCCCAAGGACCCGCTCATCGTAATAGGTGGCGGAAGCAGCCACGTTAAGGAGAAGAAAACCACGGGTTACGTCGGCCGGTCTTTCGTTTGTGTGGTAGCTGTGCCCGGACTTACCCTCATTTCGCGACCTCGGAATAGTTGCTGAAGTAACTACCCTCCGAGAAACACCTGACACGCCTCGTGTCTGAGGGGACAACCTACCCTCATTAGCGCCTCGGCGATTAGATGCCTTCACCGCGTGGTCGAGCCCGGTCTGCCACCAGCGGCAAGCCCCGGGTAAGTCCACGTAGTTTTGGCCCTGCTGTACTCGCTGCTTTTGGTCGCACGGGCACGCGAAATCCCACGCAGGCGCCTAAGAGCTTCGGCTCCCCCAACAGCGTGATGGCCTCGGGTTCCAACTCGGGGTTACCACACGCGTATCGGCTGTCATCGTCGCTTGACGGCATACCCCAAGAAAATGCACCGGCGGAGGACCTTGCCTCCAGAGCGAGCGTGAGTACTTGCCCACCGCAGCCTCTCTCGCCCAGGTCGGTGTTGGACGTCGACACCGTGGTTGTCGCACGCCTGTGCCAATCACGGATAGAGTCGGAGGAGCTGCTGAGAGCGATGGCGGCGTACCTTATGGAGCGCAAGCGCCATCTATTGGAGACCCCTGCCAAGCCGCAATACTCCGAAGAGAGCTTCGCCGCCACCTGCCTCCAGGCAGCGAGCACGGAGCTCTAGCTGATGTCTGCATATCTGGAATTCTGTGCAGCCGTCGTCAGGGACACTATGCCGGACTTCCAGCTGAAGCCCACTAGATGCCTCCGCAGCCCCAGACTGGAGGACTCGCCTGAACAGCTGGCGATGCGCCGCTGTGGTGAGTTCAGTGACCCCCTGCCGCCGTGGTTGCAGAGCGATCCACGCCTGCAGTCGCGACTGCCTCCGCCCGCACCGGCCCCGAGGCGCTCTGTGCCCCCACCACCACCGTGCCCCCTGCCCGGCCCACGTACGCCGCCCACCCCGGCTCTAGCCGCCATCGCCGCCGCGCCCAAGTCGCCGCCCGCCCCCTCGTAGCGTAAAGCGCCGCCTGCCGCTGTCCCCGCCGCTGCCGTCGGCCAGCCTAGGAAGGAGCGCTACCCGCCACTGATAGTGGAGTCCCTTCCGAACTGGTTGACCGACCCACTTCCGGAAGCTTGCCGAGGAGCTCGAGCGAGCTCCTTACGCCCGCCCCTACGTCAACGGGGTGCGATTCACCCCTGTAGACGGCGACGAGTACCACGCAGGGCAGCGGTACCTCACCACCCTTCAGGAAACCAGCGAGGTCAGCAGAAATTACATAGGGCCACCCATTTGTATTCAAAACGTTCCTTAGGATAATCTTTTATATTTAAATAAGCCTACTTTAAGTCATGATCTTGAAATAATCTTGTATAAAATTCAACACACGATTTCATTTCGCTTTGTTACACAAAAAAACAGTTTCTCTGATCACCCTGTGCTTTCAGCACTGAAATATAGATTAGACCTAAATTTAGACTTGTTTTGGAGACCAAAAAAACTACTTAGTCGAAGCAATATTGTATACATTTACAGCCTTCAAAGTCAGCTACAGGTCCATATCGTGGCCGATAGCTAACTTCACTATGGTGACACCACTTAAATTTAAGACAGTTGAGTAAAGTACTAAGTAGTCTATACGTTTCAATGTGAAATAAATCTCTTGGGATAAAACTACAAAATTTGGCATCACCAAAATAGAGATGAGATATTCAATGTTAAATATGAGATAAGCGAAGTTAAATCATTACAGAAGCTAAGCTAAAGCAAATCAAAAAAACTTGTAATTAGATAAATTGAACTAAATAAATATTTGAGTCTACGAAAAAATTCACCCAGTGAGTGACAAGTCTTAGCGTTATTGTTAAAATAACTTTGGGGACCTGAAACACCCGGTTAGGTTACTTACTTGAGGGGCATCGTGTTTTTTGAAATAAAATCCTTTGAAGCAAGAAATAAACGTTAGAAAATTAAACAAAATTTCATCATCATTATTAAGAGGGCCCAGCCCTCTGTCGTTGCAGCATTCTCCACTTCAGCCTGTCACTAGCTGTCGTCTTTGTCTCCTGGCACCATTCATTTACTTGGGTCATACCTATATTGCTTCCTGGGGCGCCCTCTTCCTCTCGTTCCTTCGATCTTGCCCTCCAGTATGGCTATGTTCAACTCTCCGTGTCTGAGGATGTGGCCCAAGCATCTAGCCCTTCTGTTCTCAATGGCGGACAATATCTGTCTTTTCTCCTTCGCTCTTTCTAGCACTTTAACATTGAAGCGCCTTTCCGTCCAGCTAATTTCTGATCAAGACATATATCTGGAGTATAGCTCTCTATGGATGTGAGTGCTGGAACATCACCACCCAAGGCCGACAACGCCTAGAAGCGTTTGAGATGTGGTGCTGGCGGAGAATGCTTAAACAAAATTTATAAGAGTTATTACTCAGATACTTCAACTTAATGGAAATAATACAACATCAAGCAAGAAAACTGCATATGTTTTGTAGGAAACGAAACATTTGAGTAAGTAAGATACACCCCCATTGATCTATAATTTTGATTTAGTTCAAATCAATACAAATTTACTTACTTGGCACATTATCAGCTTTTAATTATGTTCTCCGTTTGTTTTTCTATCTATGAATAATATATTTTAAAAAATAAAGATAGATTATTTATAAATAAATACCAGAAATAATGATATACTGCCTCTTGCTTACCCTTATTCCCGTACCCTTCTTAAATTTCCTTCCTGCGCGCGCATAGAACCGAGTGCATTATATTTACAACAGAAAGTAGCCAAACAAAAGTGCTTTCGAACGGCTTTCGACCTCCGCACGCTTAGTTATGAAACGAATCTCATTGCGGGCAAACACGGCGCGTGTAAGCGTCAGTCCGTGCCATGTTTTGTTCACGTGCTGAAAAAAAATAAAGTTTAAAAACGTAATGTGGGTAGACGTGAATGGGCGGGAAAGACAAAATTACATGACGCAGACAAACGGATCTTTTATACCCGGGTGAGTGTAAGATAAATTATTTCATAAAAAAGTTGGGGCGGAAACAGTGTTGTGTGGGTGACTGCGATGCGACAAGCAAGGGTGGGAATGAATGAAGGGTCACGTGACTATTGTCATAATTTACGATTCGTAATTGACCCGATAAACGTCGACTATTTCTCTGATGTTCGGTGGAACGGAAGCGAACTACCTATTATTGTGTGTGTAAATGGGTTCGATTTTTAAACGTCGTTTGTTAGTGCACCCATCTATGGTAACACTAAAGTACATTGTGACTATTTCGTGAAATCCATAGATGGACTAGAATATGTCCGTGAAATCTTTTGCTCTAGCGTACTCTAGGTCCTCCGTACTTTACGCCTTCGGTCTCGCCCTTACATTATGCTTGCAAATATTATGGGTTAATGCCAATGAATCGACATGTGAGAAATTACCATTAGTTTTTTGGAGTTTCCATGAAAATTTATGGGGATTAAAATCAGACGTTAAGCGCTAAGCATTATGCGTTATGCGATATTTTATTAATCCACAACTGATAAACCCTGTGCATCATCTCACCTGATGGTAAGTTACGATGATGCCGAAGATGGAAGCGCGCTTACCAAGATTCCCCAACGCAATGGAGATCTGACTATCTTATCTTATATACACACTAGAATAATCAAAGATGTCTGAGCAGAGATCAAACATACCTACTAACATTAACCTATTGTCATAGTAAAAATCTATTGTCCTTTATCGTGATGCGAAGAACAGTTTGAAATGTTTGGAAGCACGAGGTTTCCCAGACGGGATTACATAGGAAATATCTACCATTTTACAATCAATTTTATTATTACAGATCTTGTTTAAAGTTACCGTGTTGATTATTTAACGATGTGCGTGTACGTCTCAAAAGATCTTATTCATTGCTTGTTTATGCTAGTTTGTGCAGACCATAGAGTTTGGTCGTTTGGTCGTTTCAAACGACCAAACGACACTCGTTTGGTAAATTGGCTTACAGCTTGTTGGAGCTTTTCCAAAACGATGTTATTTTATTTGTAATGCTAAGTAATGTCAGAGCATACCCCGGACACTGCATACAAATGGTCGTGAAATGACATTTCTAAAAACAAGTGACGGAGCAAACAAAATCGCGGCGAAATCCCGTACGTTCGAGAACCAAAATACAACCAATCTGTTTCAATCTGGGTGACGAGGGGGTGAGGTGGCAATCTAGAGAACGGCAGGGAGTGTCCATACTGTATGTTAGTACTAATATACGAGTATATACATCGGTCAGAGTGAACGATTCACTTTCACTCTGGTCAACTTCACACATAACCTTCGAGTTTCTCCGCAGACGTGTGCAGGTTTCCTCACGATGTTTTCCTTCACCGTAAGAGCATCGGATAAACGTACATATGAAATCTAAATTCGAAATCACATTTGTACGTGGCAGGATTCAAACCACGACCTCCCGGACAGGAGGCGGCGGCCCTAGCCGTTACGCCACCGACGCTCAAAAATCTTACGGTGAAGGAAAACATCGTGAGGAAACCTGCACACGCCTGCGGAGAAACTCGCAGGTTGTGTGTGAAGTCGACCAACCCGCACTCAGCCCGCGTGGTCGACTAAGGCCCGATCGCCCTAATTTAGGGTAGGCTCGAGCCCCTCGGTGGGGACGTAATATATGAGCGGATATCATCAAGTACCTTACCTACCACCTACATCAAGTAATCCTAATACTCTTATGTGTCTAGCTTTATTTATTATTAAAATTAAAAGCTTTTATTTAAACTTGCAATGTTTGTATGTATGTATGTATATTTATTTTCATCTCTCCTGTTCGGAAAGTTTAATTTTCATGAGTAGATAGCCGGGTGGAACATTGCTTTTCCATCCCTAGGGAGGAAAGTATTGTCATCCCTAGGGTGAAAAGTAATTTATTTTTAATTGCCAGCCACAGAGTCGAAGATAATTGAGATACATCATATTATTAAATTACATTAAAATAAGAGGTTTTCATAAATCTTAACTCAACTATACATTAAACGACGTGTTTATTACGATCTATAGGTTGATATTAAATCATTTTATAGTTGGTCTATTTTTTAACAATTACAAAAGATTAAAATTTAAAATCATTTCTCTATCTGCTGCACGCCATAATGCCATGATACCATGACACTTTTTTTTCAATTTTCGCCATGGCCACCTAGATGCACGTCGTGACCAACTCGATTAGGTACAATCTAGTTGGCCGTGGCAAGCGGCCATTGCGAAAAGGTTGGAGGCTGGGTTGGGTATAGGTAAACTTAATTTATTGATATCTGATTAATATTTTATATCATATAAATAATACATTTCCTCACAGTCGAAATGAAAAGTAGAGTGTTGAACTCGGGTGAAATGACCCATTCCACCCTCGAAGTATTGGCGCTCTCACTTCGTTCGAGCGCCAGAAATATCTCGAGTGAAATGGGGCCCTTTCTTCCCTTGATTAACAATCTACTATTGTTTGTATATGTATGTATTCCCGGTGACAATAGATACTTTTGTTGTTTTGTAGTTGATCTGATGATGAGCTATGGAAATTTAATCAAGGTTCCAGAATCGTCTTTTACTTTTCAATAGAATCATAGGAAATACGATACTATGCTCACCTTTTTAACCGACTTCAAAAAAGGAGGAGGTTCTATGTTCGACTGTATATATTTTTTTAATGTATGTTCCGAGGGGGTCCCATTGTCATCAAGTCAGGATGGATGGATGGGATCCCAGGGAAATCGAGGGAAACCCTCAAATTTTATAGGCATTTATTACGTGATTCATATGTTTTCTAAAGCTATTAAAATACTTGCGTCTGTTAGTCATCATCTCATGTTGATAAGCTGATGAAGGAAGCTACAACTAGTTGGAGGAAAATTCGTGAAAATTCTTTCAATACTATACATAGATATACATATACGTAGGTAGGTATGCATAGACAGATAGTTGTATTCTCAGGTTAATCAGATGAGCTGATGATGGACGATTTAACTCCTTAACTTTCATGCTGATGAGATGATGATGGAAGCCACAGGACTCTGTATCTGTTAATGAAATACATGTATTATGATTTGATAATTCCTATTGGTAGGTGATTGGGTTTAACGTTGGGTTTAGCATTATTACTAAAAATCAAGAAAATAAAAGTAACCGTTTAAAAAAACTAAAAACTGACTTCAAAATGAAATTGACTTAAAAGTATGAAATAATATTATTATACTCAAATACAAAACATTAACCAACAATAACGAATTCAAAGGTGGGTTACGAATTGAATTAGGGGCTTAATTTTTTTTTAGGTCTTTTTTTTTCTTTGGAACTGTATTTTACTTTTTGAGCATAAAAACTCTTTTCAAATAAAAGCTTGTACCAAAAAGCTTTTAGGTTTTTCGAAAATTATTGTTAATTTGTGGATGAGAAATCCGGAGCTCTACAGAGCTCTACACTACAGTATTAAAAGTAAGTTTCCTTAAATTGTTCATAAGTATAAACGAAAGTTCATTTTTTTTTATTCACAATTGGTTAACCCTTGACAACATCTCACCTGGTGGTAAGTGACTATGTTGCCGAAGATGGAAGCGGGCTTACCAAGATTCCCCAACGCAATGGGGAACTGGCTATCTTATCTTCATGCCGGAACACACCAATGAAATAAACATTGATATTTGGCGGCAAGACTTAGATAAGATGGTGGTAGCTAGCCAGGCGGGCTTAGAAAATGCCCTACCACCAACCAAACCGAGTCTTACAATTGACCCCGCCGGGAATCGAACCCGCGACCTCCTGTGTAAAGCCAGTGAACTTTGCCTCTGAGCTACGGAGGCGGTTAAAATACAGATTTTTAGGGTTCCGTGCCAGGGTAACGAGACCCTATTACTAAGCCTACACCGCGCGCCGCCATCCGTCTGTTTGTCCGATCTGTATATTTTAAACCATAACATTTTCACAAAATCATCATCATATCAGGCAAAAGACGTCCACTGCCGGACAAACGCCTCCTCCAAGGATTTCCACGACGACCGGTCCTGCACTGCCCGCATCCAGCGGCTACCTGCGACCTTTACCAGGTCGTCGTTCCACCGTATGGGAGTCCTGCCTACGCTACGTCTTCCGTTGCGCGGTCGCCACTCGATAATTTTAGGGCCCCAACAGCCATCTGTTCTACGAGCTATGAGGGATTCACAAAATATGTGTTATTAATTGTGAGGGATTTACTAACAAATAATAAAATTTAAAAAGTAAGAAATTAAGGGAGGGGGAGCATAGTAAGGTCCCATTACCAGAAAAGTGTTTTTAACCCTTAACTTTAAGATAAGATAGCCAGTTCCCCATTGCGTTGGGAACTGCTTCCATCTTCGGCAACATCGTCACTTACCACCAGGTGAGATGTTGTCAAATGTTTACAAATTGAAAAAAAAAAAAAACTTCCTGCCTGCGTTCACCGTGACTCCGGCGAATTTTTAATTTTGAATTTTTCCATTAAATAGCTACGTACGTTGACGTGCGTCTATATACCTTTTCTATTCGTCGGTCGGTATCGCGCAAGTGCTTGGCAAGGCTACAACTGCGCGTGTTTAGCTTGGGTGAGTAAAAAAAAATTTTTGCCGTAAAATATTGGGAACTTTACCTTCTGAAATTTTTATGAAACGTTCATAATTTAAGTGTTTTATAAATTTGTTTTTTTTATATATTTATAGGTAATAAGAAAAAAGTGAAATTTGCTCTAATTTTAACTTCCTATTATGAGGTCATTATCCGAAGATCATAGTTATTTTGAGTGAAATATGTCTGCATTTAAGTTATTTCATTTCATAGAAGAAAATGTTGTGGTATTTCGTTTTTTTTCTTTTTAATAGTATAATTACAATCTTAAAATGCGTTTTATTTATTGCTTGTTACATTATTGACACTTAATACATAAAAAACACGGTTTTAATGTGGAAGTCACTGTGACCGCGGGCAGGTAGTTGCGTTATCAATATAGGTGGTAGGGACATAAGGGATATAGGTTTTTTGTTTTTGCTATGGGAAAAACGGTACCTAATATACAGGGTGTAACAAAATTGGTGTAGGTCCCGTTAACTGAAAGTTGTTCAGTATAACGTTCTACTCGTCATACTGAACAACTTTCTCCAAGGAACCCATAGTCAATACTCAAAGGGGTTTCAAAGTTATTGGCATACTGAATATTCGTAATTTTGATTTTTTTTCAAAATTTTGTCGCACAATCTTATCTGTGTTTTTAGATAGAGGACCTATAGAAGAACAAAAAATGTCATATAACATTTTGGCCTGAAACTTGGTGTAATTATAGTACCTACTAATCTTATAACGTTCAAGTGTATTCATACGAAAATAATTTTGTTTATTACTCAGTAATTTCAATAACCATTACTTACTCTCTTTGTTGTACAGTCGGGTAAAAATAAACTCCAACGGTTTAGGTCACATGTCAATAACATTATGTAGCCTATTCGAGACTGAGTATACAATACAAGGTGTGAAAAAAATTGGTATAGGACCCGTTAAGTAGGGGTTATACTCATCATACTAAACGAATTAATCCAAGGAACCCATAGTCAATTCTCAAAAAAAAATATAGGACCCTGCATACAAAAATGTACAA
The DNA here is from genome assembly GCA_947284805.1 of Coleophora flavipennella. Taxonomy (NCBI): domain Eukaryota; kingdom Metazoa; phylum Arthropoda; class Insecta; order Lepidoptera; family Coleophoridae; genus Coleophora; species Coleophora flavipennella. The sequence goes on from OX369269.1 coordinate 4,286,673, forward strand.
AATTGATCGATCAGCTCATCGAGTTTTTTTTTGCAATTTCAGCAGTCATAGAAAAACAGTTATTCAGTATGATGAGTATAATCCCCAGTTAAAGAGACCTACACCAATTTGGTTACACCCTGTATAATGTAAATATCATTTCAGAGATATTTTGTGGGGCAGTGTATAAATTTACAATAAAATTCCAGATATAACTATTTTGTTTTTTTTAGAGTTGACATTATGGTATTATAAAGATTTTCAATGTTTTACTTTCTAATGAAATTGAATCGAATACAAAATGTATTTTGTATGCGATCTAATAAAATGAATGAAAAAATGAAATTAAATGCCAGAGAATAAATTCGTGACTCAAGAAAAATGACTGTGCTCTATCTTCTTCTTCTATACAGAGTGTAAAAGATTGGTGTAGGACCTGGTAACTGGCGGGGTTCTACTCGTCATACTGAACAACTTTCCCCAAGGAACATATAGTCAATTCTCGAAAAAAAAATTTGGACCCTTCATACTAAAATGCACAAAATTGGTCGATCAGCTGATCGCTTTGTCAATCAATCAATCTCCAGGCTTTGTTCCCTATTTGGGGTCAGCCCTCCTGATACTTTTGCGCCACTCTTGGCGATTTTGCGTCATTTCAGGCGTTAAGCCCAGCGTCGTCATGTCTTTAGAGACGGTTCGCATCCAGGTGGTCGGTGGGCGTCCTCTGCCTCTTTTTCATTCTTCTATGGCCATCACCCGTTTTGTCATATGGCCTTTACTACGGCGCATCACGTGACCGTACCAGCGCATACGGCTCTTTTGCATTTTATCTGGGATTCTGGCGACTTTAAAGGTCCCTCGGATAAATTCATTCCTAATTTTCCTAGCTGATCGCTTTTTATGAAGAGTAATTTTTTTTTTGCGCTTTCAGCATAGTCGTAGAACAAAAAAAAATCAGTATGATGATTAGAAGCCCCAGTTAACGGGACCTACACCACTTTGTTGCACCCTGTATAGGTATATAAAATTCTCGAGTCACAGTGTTAGTAGCCATACTCCTCCGAAACGGCTGGAAGGATTTCCATGAAATTTTCTTGTATATTCAATAGGTCTGAGAATATGTATATAAATTCTTTCACCGGGATCTGATCAGGCGAAGCCTCAGGAAACAGCTAGTACATATATAAAATTCTCGTGTCACAGTGTTAGTTGCAACACTCCTCCGAAACGGCTTGTCGGATTTCCATGAAATTTCTGGTATATTCGGCAGGTCTGAGAATAGGTATAGAAAATTTTTCATAGGGATCTGAGCGGGCGAAGCCGCGGGAAACAGCTAGTTATAATATAAAAGAATAAACTTTGCAAACGATAATGACATTTACTGATCCTCCGGCAAATACCAATAACCTGATACCTAATCTGAATCATGACATTATTTGTAATACGCATTAAAATAGGTTTTTTTTACTACCTAAGTATATGTATATTTAAAAGTGTTTCTAAACACCTATTCAAAATTCATCATCATAATCATATCATCCGAAAAAACATCTACTGCTGGACAAAGGCCTCTCCAAAGCATTTGCACGAAGACTGGTCCTACGCTGCCCGTATCCATCGGCCTCCCGCAATCTTCACCAGGTCATCGGTCCACCGCGTGGGAGGCCTTCCTACGCTACGTTTTCCGGTGCGCGGTCGCCACTCGAGAACTTTACTACCATCTGTTCTACGAGCTATGTGCCCTGCCCACACTGCCACTTCGGTTTAGCGATTCTGATGTGAGCTATGTCGGTTTATTTAAAATTAATATTTTGGAATTTGGTCAGTCTGTCTGCCTGTCTTCATCTATTCCCAGAAAATGAAAACGGTACCTTCTACGTCACACTAACATTATAATCGCGAAAGTATGGACGTTTGTTTGTTCCACTTGGCGAGGTATTGATTGGAACAGTTGTCTCTGTCTTTTTCTACGTGTAAACAGTAAAGAAAATAAACACAATTTTGCACTTTTTCAATTGTTTTTCGTTTCAATAAAAAACTGCAATGAGAGTATAAAAAATAATAACATTACTCACTTTGTATTATCCTAACAAATATTGTTGTATATTTTTTTTAATTTAAACTTCAAAATATTAGCCACAGAATTGAAAATAACGGTGTAGATTTTTTTTCTATTGCGTCAAAACTGCTCAATCGTGTTTTGACTTTAAAGAACATCATCAACAATAAGTTTTTTTTTTTCAACCTTGGGTTTTCTATCGTTTAGAAGTAATTGATGTCAAAAATAACGAAAGTCTGTAATATTACCGCCTTAACGGCTGAACGGATTTGATGAAATGTGGAAGATCAAGCACCGGATTAATACATGGGCACTGAACACCCTCAATTACAGTCTTAATAACCTACCATTTAATAAAAAAATGCCTGCATTAAAACATTCCCTCTTTTTAAGGGCAGTCTATAGTCGGGTAAATATGTAGGTATCCTATGTCACTCAGGGTATCAGGACCAATCTAACGACCCCTCGCACTCCAAAATCTACCATGCCATTAAGGCCTTAAGATGGGTCAAATGACAATATTCAATTCAAATTATTGAATGAAACCAACACACAAAAATTGGTGACTTTAATACTTTTAATTTTAATTGAACACATTTTTTTAAAACTTATTTGTAAGTGATGAAAAGTAATAAAAACAATTAAAAAAAATAGAGAATTGGGCATTCGGTTTCAACGTAACAGCCGCGTTGAAGTCCGCATTGATTTGAACTTAAAATGAATAGACTTACGTTCGATATTATTTAAATACGTATCACCTGCTCGGATTGTGTGATCTTAGCGCCTTAACGCTACAGGCTTAGCCACAGAAACAGTCATACACACACATACATACATACACCCGAAAAACATTACCATCCTTTTTGGGCAGTCGGGTAAAAACAATATCCACGCGGGCGAAGTCGAGGGCAAAAGCTAATTTAGGAACGCCAAGATTCACACGTATACGTATCAAACTGTGATAGAATATCGAAAATGGATCTTGGATATCGAATGATAGACTCGTGTTAAGGCTAGGTGTCCCTGCAGGCCGCCCCCTAGCGCGCTGCTTATAAGTACGTTCGCTTATTTAACCACAGATAGTGTATATACAGGGTGTTTAAAAATTTGTGTAGGTCCCGTTAACTGGGGCTTCTGCTCATCATACTGAAAAACTTTTGATCTACGACTTTACGGAAATCGCACAAAATCGGCTGATCGACCAATTTTGTGCATTTCAGTATGGAGGGTCAAAATTTTTTTTTTGAGAATTGACTAAGGGTTCCTTGGGGAAAGTTGTTCAGTACGATGAGTAGAACCCTCAGTTAACGTGTCCTACACAATTTTTTATACATATATACACTGTTGAGAGCGTCGTCGGTGGCGGAATGGCAAGTGCCGCTACCTCCAGTCCGGGGAGGTCGTGGTTCGAATCCTGCCACGTACCAATGTGCTTTCGAATTTCGATTTCATATGTATACGTTTATTTGATGCTCTTATGGTGTAGAAAAACATGCACATGCCTGCGAAGAAACTCGAGGTTGTGTGTGAAGTCGATCAGCCCGCGTGGTCGACTAAGGCCCTTTAAAATTCAGGGTAGGCTCGAGCCCCTCGGTGGGGACGTATATGAGCTGAAATAATGATATACACTGTCACTGTATTTAACCGCATCTTTGACGGCTCCCGACAAACACTGTCAAAGGTGCCGCCCTAAGTACAATCATGCCGTCAAATATGCGGAGCGAACAAAACTATACAAACGTAGTTTGGTTCTTAGTAGAATATAGATCAATGAAAGTTATTGAAATTTTGTAAACACGTTCTGCTAATGTTTGTCTGTGGTTCGTCAGATTTCCGTAACAATATGTCGGAATTCCTTAATAATTCCGTAAAGATTGCAAATCGTCCAACAACAATAAACCACAGACACAGAATATAGTTTCTAGGACGTGTTTACAAAGTTTCAATAAGTTAAATTTATAAATATAAAAAAAGTAAGTGTGTGGTTTTATGAAACCACGGTAAAAGTGAAACTTTACAGAGGACGAAACGATCATGGCTGCTCTCGCTACGGTACAGAGGACGAAACGATCATACCGTCAGACGAAAGCGACCGTCGCGCGACATGCAACACACAGACGAAAAAATTTGAGACGAACCAAACACGTTTGCGTGCAGCGAGCTAGGGCGGCCCGCACGCAGGGATACTAGCCTTAAATATAGATTTTCGCGGTTGATTTCTCACAGTAATTTTCTGGGAAATGGAATTTGAACAAAATTGAATTTTGGAATGAAGATATCTGTCACGAGTTTAGAATTGGACGAAAAATTTATCACATGGATTACAGTGTAAACTCTAGATAGCGACACTCAAGGGAACGGGCATTTTGTGACGTTATTGAAAGTTTTAGTTATACAGAGAGAAATTAGCGTCAAAGTAAACCAACTAGAGCCAGAAAATTTTGACGTTTCAAAGAGTGAATCGTTATATCGAGTGACGTTTTACAGAGTTTACACTGTATGTTAAGTACTAGCTTTTACTTCCTTCGTCACTATTTTTGTGGAGCGTGGTCTCGATCAATTGGTTGTCTTGTTTCGTTTAGATAAGTACTTTTAAACCACCCCGGACACTGCATACAAAAATCACGGCGAAATCCTATACGTTCGAGAACCAAACTATAACCAATCTGTATCAATCTGGGTGACGGTCGGAATCTAAAGTAGTTAGTACTAATTTACATCATAAACGTCCCCAGCGAGGGGCTTAGGGCGATCGGGCCTTAGTCGACCACGCGGGCCCAGTGCGGGTTGGCCGACTTCACACACAACCTGCGAGTTTCTCCGCAGGCGTGTGCAGGTTTCCTCGCGATGTTTTTCTTCACCGTAAGAGCGTCGGATAAACGTACATATAAAATCTAAATTCGAAATAACATTGGTACGTGGCAGGATTCGAACCACAACCTCCCGGACAGGAGACGGCGGCCCTAGCCGTTACGCCACCGACGCTTTATAACTACAACGAACTAATATATAAGGTCTAACAAAATTAGCTGAAACTATTTTAACTGGTGCTTCTTCCCATGAAACTGAACAACTTTCCCCATGAAACCCTCAGTCAAATCTCAAAAATAATTTGAACTTCCTATACTAAGTTGGCTGATCAGCTGATCGAGTTAGTATGGGAAAGCCAAATTTTTTTTGCGATTTGACTATGGGTTCCATGGGGAAAGTTGTTCAGTTTCATGGGTTGAAGTACCAGTTAAAACAGTTTCAGCTAATTTTGTTAGACCTTATTATATACTTTGACCTAAATCTGCATCTAGCTTATTATCATTAATCAATTTTATTCATCGAAGTAACAAGATACGAAAAGAAATTACTTAGGTAGGTACCTATTGTTAGACAGAGAAAGTGTTGGGCATCAGTTGCGAATCGCAAACAATGGCAGCAACGAGCATCGATAGTGAAAACTAATTCTGCAACGTTCTCACGAACACGATTCACTTCGGTTGAGTCATCAATTGTATACCTAGCTTTAAATTATCTATTTACAAGTGCAAAATTAAAACTAAGTAAGTACCTTCGTAGAACAGATGGCCTTTGGGGTAGTAAAGTTCTCGGTTGGCGACCACGCACCGGAAAGCGTAGTGTAGGCAGGCCTCCCACTCGGTGGACCGATGACCCGGTGAAGGTCGCGGGAAGCCGCTGGATGCGGGCAGCGCAGAACCGGTCGTCGTGGAGATCCTTGGGGGAGGCCTATGTCCAGCAGTGGACGTCCTTCGGCTGATATGATGAAGTACCTTGGCGAACGAGCGATGCTCGAAGTCTCCTAGTATACTAGGAGGTCATGACAAATTTGGTAACGATAACGGAAATGGATAAACTTAGATCGAGAGGATAAGTGTGGCAACCGTCTGATGTTAAATATGTCCGTCTGCCTGCGCAAAGTGGTTGCATTATGTACTTATAGCGCCTGAAAATCTTGTTATCCTGACCAAAAAAAACGATAAGGGAAATGGCTGAGTAATATATAAAATGAAAGTACTAGTTGTACTCATGAAAATTCTGCAAAAACTGATTAAATATTTGGTTGCGTTATGGAGCAACGCCCGTTAGTAGTAGGAATTCTGGACCAGCCGTTTACAATCACGTCGCCTCCGCGCCTCCGGCGTTGGCGACCGCAGTTGTCGGCGCCGCGATTGAACTCAGGGCGGCTCCTTTGACGGAGTGTTTGATGCGAGCCGGCAGCAACTGATGGCATTTATCAAAGGTACAGCTAATTCAGCAAATGAATCATATCTAACAACGTTAAACCTTATCACCGATTCGCCAATAGGAATCATCAAATCGTAATGCATGTGTTTCATTGACCGATACAGAGTCCTGTGGCTCTCATTATCATTTCAGCAGTATGAAAGTTAAGGAATAAAACCTTTCATCATCAGCTCACCTGAATAACCTGAAAGAATACAAATATCGTTCTATACGTACCTACGTATAATATTTAAAGAATTATTCTCCAACTCCTTACCGTTGAGGATTTGGACCTTTCATCACCAGCTCATCAACATGAGATGATGACTAACACATACAAGTACTTAAATAACTTTAGAAAACAGATGAAACATGTAATACATGCCAATTTATGAGGGTTGCCCTCGATTTCCCTTGGATCCCATCATCAGATCCTGACTTGGTGACAATGAGACCACCTTGGAAGCAAAGTAAATATATGTATTAAATATACTAAAGGTTGTCTGGAAGAGATTGCTTTTAGCAATAAGACCGCCTACTGTACACTACATTATAATAACTATATTATGTATTAGCTTTACGAAATTGTTTTGGTATACTATAAGTGTAAATAAATATTTTAGTACTATGTCGGAAGTATACTCTTTCAAAAAAAAATCCAAATCGGTCTAGGCGTCTTCGAATAATCGGTGAACATACTTTAAAAAAAAACATACAGTGGAACATCCTTCTTTTTTAAGTCGCTTAAAAAAGTTGAAATAAACCATTAAAAAAAAACACGGCTCCGCTGAGGTTAGAACCAAGGTCTACTTGGATTGTGCGCTAACTCCTTAACTGTTAGGAGTTGGAGGATATTTATATTTAAATATTATAAGTACGTCGATACGTATACACCAATAGTTGTATTCTTTCAGGTTATTCAGGTGAGCTGATGTGATGATGGAAGGTGTTACTCCTTAACTTTCATACTGTTGAGATGATAACGAAAGCCACAGGACAATCTATATCGGTTAATGAAACACATGCATTATGATTTCATGATTCCTATGACACGTCGGCCGACAACGTAGGGGAGCGGCGGGCTGCAAGATTGGACTCAGGGTGGCCCCTTTGACGGAGCAGAGTGTTTGACGCGAGCCATCAAAGGTGCAGCTAGTGATTAAATTAATGATTTTTGGGTGCTGCTAATTCAGCAAACGAACGTATAATGATCAAAAAAAATATATTTAGGATCATCAGAAGGGTTTTGGCCGGATCTCAGAAATAAACTCGATTTAGAGAAGTTTTGGAATGTACATTTAATAATCACACACGTTTACAACACGAGGCTTTAGGATAATTCAGATGAGAACAGATTATTTTATAAACTGCGATGAGTTCGGCACGGGGCTGACTTCCCAAGCTGACAGTTCAGCTTCCCGATTAAAAGTGCTCTTAGGTATGTAAAATAATTGGCGACTCTATCATAGCCTCCGTAGGTTGGCTGCATTGTCATTTATTGATTCGATAATCACAACGATTCTGATTGGCTAACAATCAAGAGTACTAACCCGGCGCTTCGGCGCATGCATAGGTGGCGTCACCTCCTTGCGCTTCGACACATAAATGTTTAAAAAAACCGACTTTAAAAAGAAACTCACTCAAAAGTATGAATAATAATATGTATTTTTATAGGTATATGAATACACGAAATAAACCAACAATAACGAAATAAAAGATAGGTGCGAATAAAATTAGGGGCCTTTATTTTTTTTAGGTATTGTACCTATCTCTTATTTCGTTATTGTTGGTTTATTTCGTGTATTCATTTATAAAAATATTTTTTTGTACTTTTGAGTGAATTTCTTTATAAATTCGGTTTGTAGTTTTTTTTATATACTTTATTTTTGTGGATACCAAGTGGATACGCTTTTAATAAAAAAAAATAGTAAAAAAAAAAATAGTGCACGTGTTCGGCAACGGCTCTTGCAAACTAGGTATGTAATATCTTTGGTTTTCGCTATTTATTGAATGACTAGAAGCACATGTAGCATATCGTTGTAAACAGGATAAGCTGTATAAATTTTCTAAACAAAAATATTTTTGCTGTGTTTAGTTTTTTTAATGAATTTAGAAAATAGTTTTTTTTTATTTATTTTACGTATTGAAAGTCTCATAGGTTATTTTTGGCTGTTTGTGCGTAAAACAATGATTTATCTAGAATAAAGCTAGACTATTACAATGAAAGTATTTTTTGCCACTACCACCACAAACACAATAGCATATCAAAACGTGCGATTTGGGTAATTTTCACAATAAAATTTAAAAAATCTTACCTCTGTAACCATAACACTTAGGATAATAAGGTTCCTTGGTGTCAAGTGGTCCTCAGGACCTCACCTTCTCCCCAAAAAATACTGTCGCCCAGATAGCATTTTTTAGTCGCAAAATATTTGAGTCAGTAACAAATTGACAAAGTTCCGTTATTGTTTCGAAACAATGCGACTGTGTGCGTTTCGGTTTATATGTGTGGTATCAGTGTTTACACAGTTTGACGGAAACGTGTTTCAGTAACTCTTTGTAGTCGTTGTGTCGACAAAATATGTATGCATTTATGTCGACTTTAGTTTGGTTTACATGTGTTGTAACAGTGTTTACACAGTTTGACCGGATAGTGTTTCAGTAACTTTTTGTAGTCGATGAGTTAACACGATATGTACGAATTTGTGTCGACTTTATTTTATACACATTGCATTGAGTTTTTAACAAGCGAACAATCAAAGGTTAACTGTGTTGTAACGGTGTGGCAACTTTGTTACTGGAATAATATTCATGTACACAAAGTTTCGTAATGTTACGTCATAGTTCCAAAACAAAATTTTACCAAAATTAGCATAAAAATATCAACCAGTTGCATACCCGGGTTCTCAAATATTTCTGAATTGTATGCCAACTAAACATGAGTAAGCAGCCGAAAAAACGTAATTTTCGGACCACATCGACTTACTACAGGAAAATCAACGATTTATTAGTACGGCAAAATGAAGCTCCAAGTAAGTAATTGCTTAATTTATAATATAGGTAGTATACACAGATCATCTTTTTCTTCTTAAAACATTATTAATTCAGATGGTCTTGTAGTTATTTTTTTTAATTGAGGATATTTATAGTATAGTAAAAGTAAACTCAAATTTACGTATTGTTTGGTTAAAAAACATATTATTTCAATAAATTTCAGGTAATATATCAAAAGCACGGTCTTCAGCATCTGACAATCAAAATATTAATACAAATAATTCAGGATTATACGACAAAATTTTGATACCTTCTAACGCCGTTGATGAAACTTCTGTAAATCAAATAAATAATCCTGAATCAAGTGGTACCGAAGTTTCAAATATTTCTGCCGATGACGGTTCCGATTCCAACAGTTTTCCTGTAGAAGCCAAAGATTTTGAAGCTGCACTGAGCAACGAGTCATCAGATACTGACAATGATGAACCTACTATCACAACAAAAGAAAAAATTCAGCAATGGGCAATTAAGTATCAAGTTCCTCACACTGCCTTAAATGAAATACTTTCTATATTGCGAGAACATCCAAACTCAGATTTCAAATATTTTTTACCAAAAGACTCTAGGACTCTATTGAAAACGCCAAAATCAATCAATATAATACCCATGGGCTGTGGAAAATATTGGTTTAACGGCCTAGAGAAATGTTTAAAAGAAATTTTGTCTCAAATGATGAATGAATTACCATCATGCATATCTTTGTCTTTCAACATAGACGGCTTGCCTATAGCAAAGAGTACAAAAAATGAATTTTGGCCGATATTGGGGAAATTAGACGGGTTGGAAGTTGCCCCATTAGTCATTGCAATATATTTTGGAAACACTAAACCGCCGTTGGAATTATTTTTGCGTCCATTTGTAAACGAGCTCGCAAAGTTACTCCAAGATGGATTACTTATTCAAGAGAAAATCTTAGCTATCAAAACTCGTTGCTTCATTTGTGACACACCGGCGAGGTGCTTTATTAAAGGTGAGTTCTAAATCGTAATTATGAAAATACTTACAAACTATTTGAGTTTCTTTTGCTGTATGTATCTAGGCACTTACACATAAATAAATACAAAAAAAACTACATTTTCGGATATTTTATAAATCAATCTTCTTTACCACTTGATCAGCTGATGATATGTTTTGTACCTTCGTGCGTATTACCTGATTTACTTTTAAATTTCAGGTACTGTGGGTTTTAACAGCTATCACGGGTGCATGAAATGTTCAGCTATCGGAGAGTACGACAGAAGAGGACGGCATATGAGTTTTCCCAGGACGGACATGCCTTTACGAACTGACCATTCATTTAGAAATCAATTAGATCCAGATCACCACAAAGAAAAAAGTCCAATCGAAGATCTACCAATAGATCTTGTTCAGGATTTTACGATTGCAGATGCTCTACATTTATTGGATTTAGGAGTAATGAAGAGATGTTTATTGGGATGGACTAGTGGCAGTTACAATTTTCAAACAAAGTGGTCGGCAAGAGAAATTCAGGATGTTTCCAGAAAATTAATGGAAGTTAAAACAACTACTCCATCTGAAATACACCAAGGAAGAATGAGAGAGCTAGATACCCTTCACTTTTGGAAAGCTGCTGAATTCAAAAACTTTTTGCTATACTTTGGCCCAGTAGTGCTAAAAGAACACTTATCATTTGAAGTTTATCAACATTTTTTGACATTATTTTGTGCCACTACTATTTGTTATTCCGATGAATATGCATCATACCGGCACATAGCTGCAAAGCTTTTTATTGATTATATAGAAAAATATGCAGAGATCTACGGTCGTGACTCTGTGAGCAGTAATATTCATAATTTATGTCATATTGTAAATGATGTATCAAGGTTTGGGTCTCTACCTTCTCTTAGCGCATATCCATTCGAAAGCATGTTGTTTCGAATAAAAAACCTTTTACGAAAAGGCGATAAACCGCTTGAGCAAGTAGCGAAGCGCATTCAAGAAATGTCACATTTAAATTTCATAGATTGTAAATCTAAACCGGGATATCCTATTGTTAAAAATGAAATTTTATTGGAAACAGGCGAAAAAGTATATACTACTATAAAAATTAACGAAAAATTCCAGTTATCAAAACATATAAAAAATAAATGGTTCTTAACTACTAAAAATAATATCGTAGAGATGAAATTTACAAGTTTCGATCAAGGAAACATACAAATCGTCGGGGAAAGTATTAAAAACAAATGCAATTTTTTTGAACGACCGTTTAATTCTTCTCGTATAAACATTTTTGCAACATCACTCCCTTACGAGCTAGAGGAATTACAGAAATACAATTTAGACGACGTGAAATGTAAACTTCTATCTATGATTTGTACTACTCAGATGGTATTTATTCCAATATTGTCAACATTAAGAAAGTAAATTAATATTTTGAGAGGCCATTTATAATCCAGTTAAAACCCAGAAATCATAATAAAGGGAAGAAAATGTAATAATGCAAACAAGCATGACCTTTTTACAGATGTATCTGCAAAGGGGCAAATTCCTTCGATTGATTGATTGATGATTGATGGTGGTGATTCTGCCCATGAAACTAAACATCTTTCCCCAAGAATTTTATTGAATAAAAGTAGATATTTAGTAGTACTAAGTCTTGTATGGGGGCTAACCCGCAAACCTGTAAGAACTACGAAAAAAATTATGAAAAAATTTTCTTCCCCTTTTTTTTCACAGTTCTTCTAGGTTTACGGGTTAGCCCTCGTATAAGATTTAATACTACCTACTAAATACATACTTTCACTCTATAATAGTTTTGTTTATGTTTATCTATTAAATACTCTATTAGATAAGATTAGCATAATAGATATTAGCAAGAAAAAATGGAAATTTTAAACAGTCACTGGTATTGAATACAAGTATTTAAACCACATAATATAACGATGCGTGTTTTAAATCAAATATTTATCCTCTAAGACTAATTCCTTAATTTAGACTATGATATTACGAAAATCTTTGCAGTGCGTAAGTTTCATTTCACATAAATGATAAAAAAAAACGTAACAAAAATGTTTCTAAAAATCAACAAAATTTCACATAAATGTTAAAAATAATTGTAACAAACACTTTTAAAAATCTTTCTGGAAATCAAAAAATGCTTCTCTAAACTTCCAAATTTGAAAGTAAAATATTTATAATTGAAAGAACAGTATAGTTCACATTGTGAATTTTCATCCGTTTTAACTCGAATAAAATAAAAAATAGTCTACACTGTCAGTCAGTACCTGTCAGAACCGTCAAGTCAGTCAGGTCCAGGTGTCAGTCAGTTAAGTCGACCAGGTCACTCTGGTCGGTGAGTCACTCAACTATTTCCAGTACTCTAAATAAAATTAATACAAGAAGGAACATAAAAAAAATTGCATTCATGATGCATAAATATTAGCAATTCTGTGTGAGTCTTGTGACCCTTTATAATATTCTTTTAAATACTCAACATAATTAAATAATCAACAGAATCATAGTCGCAGTGGTTTGATGCATGCGATAGAATTATATTGCTAAACTAAAGATAATTCCGATGATTTATATGACGCAGAACGTACACGTAGCGATCACCTTTTATTTTTCCTCAAAAACTGGAGATGTAAGCAAATTGTCAGAACTGATATTTATTATTTTACTCTTATTCTGTATGTCAATATTCTTATTGTTTATTTTTATTTCCGAGAGTATTGTAACTTTTTTTGTGGCTGAGGTATCACCTGTAAAAAAAGAAGTTAAGTTCAATTGGGTTAAGTAAATGATGGATAAAACAAATGGCACTATTCTTTGATTAACATACCGATCTTGTTTTCCTTGTCGACGGTTTCATCCTGCACATTTATATTAATATCTCCTTCTTTAGTTTCGTCAGCTGAATTATGGATCGTTTCCTCCTCATTCTCATCAGTGGCGTTCTCTTCATTGTTAGAAGTATTCTCTTTTTCATTCTCAGAAGTAATAGTCTCCTTTTCATTATAAGTACTAGGTTCCTTATTATTCTCAGTAGTCATGCATTTTTTATCATTAGTCGTGGTCTCGTTTTTATTTTTAGCAGTAGTCTCCTTTTCGCTTACAATTTTATTTTTCTTCGGGTGTGAAATTTTCTCTTGGGAACTACAATAAAACAGGAATAAGTTTCGATGCATAATTCACTTATTGAACTACAGTATGTCATTGTGTAAGTTCCTTCTTCTAAGTAAATATATTTTGAAATATAACATAGCGTGTAATAAAATACATTTCTGAAGTTTAAGACAAATATTATTTTATCTTTGATAGTAGGACCTATAGGTACTAACAAATCAGTAAAACGAAACTAGGTGTAATAACTGTTTGTACTTACGATTGCCGTTTGAGACGCTGGCCGCTATGTTTAATGGCACTGTTTTGTAAAAACATGTCGGAATCTTTTGCAGTGCAAGAGCTGTCGGCTAATTTCACAATTTTATAAAACAAATGTCTTATTTTGATGAAGTTTAATAGGGGTACTTTTTGAGTCCCCTTAATGCCTTTCCAGGTTAATTGATTTAGTAGTTCATCAGTGAACAAACATCTTGCTAAGTTTAATCCAATCTTAGATATTTTTTGCTGTCCACTTGTACCAAATGTAGAAGAAAATTCTTTGATCTGAAATAAAATAAAATATGTTATGCATGCCTGAAGATTTTTTTACGAAACAAATCGGATAAATAATATGTTTAATTAATAAAATAGTGAAATAGTGCGTGCGTGTGTTGTGTATGTGTGTGTGTGTGTATGTGTGTGTGTGCTTGTGTGTGTGTTAAGGGTCATAAAAATCACGAGACAATAGTGAATCATGTTTCTAACAATATGTATTTCATAAAATCACAATAAAATGAAAGTAAGATTTGCATACCAAACCCTTTTCGAATCCCTCCTCAATAAGTTTCTCCTCTAGTAAATTTAATTGTTCTGTAGTTTGAATCGGAAATGTGATACCACTGTTGGCTATTTTCTTAATGTGCTCGTCAAATTTGGAAGTACTTGCATCTGTACGTGCACTGTAACTAATGTTACTTTTCACAAGATCAAATATTTTGTCCAGTTGAACTTGAATTTTTATAAAGTTTTTGTTATTTTCTTCTTTAACTATAAAAAAATATATAAGTAATTAGGTAGGTACCTTACTGTAGTTGTATGGCATACACGCAAAAATTAATAATAAAATTAACGATTAGAGTAACTTACGGTTTTCGAATCGTTGAACAGATTCTTTGAGGAATTTGTTTTCGGCTTGTAACACATTATTTTCGGCCACCATTTGATTAAATGAATTTATTTCTATGGTGACCATATTTTCTTCTATTTCTGGAGTTTCTTTGGTTTGTTCTTCCGAAACTAAAGGCAAATTCGAGGAGGCCACTGTTTTTTGTATTAAAAGGTTAAAATTGGAACTTGTATCGGCTTTATTTAAAAATTCGCTTATGACATTTTCTTCGATAGCATCTGTAGCTTCACTTGATTTATGGTTGTTTTCAATAATAGGATTGATTGTAGGTTGATTTTTTTCTTGCATTGTATTTTCTTGGTGTTCCGCCATTTCAAAATCAGCGTTTACATTAATTAAATTTCCTTCGATGGACTTTAGAGCTGGATGTTTCCTATTTATTTCACGTGTTTTGTAATACCTGTAAAAACGATGATTGTATTTTGCAAGACTGCTCGAAGCACAGAAGTCACAAAACGATTATAAAGTGTGTAACAGACGGCTTGGCAAACACTTTAAGGACGTGATTAAGTCATTAAAGTAGACATTTTTTTTATTCTTATATAATAAATCATTACTCGTACGCAACGTGCCGTTTTGTCCGGCTGTTACACACTGTAGGTATACAAATGTAATGTTGTATTTTACGCTTTTTAGGGTTCCGTACAAAAAATAAAAAACGGAACCCTTATAGGATCACTCGTGCGTCTGTCTGTCCATCCGTCTGTCACAGCCAATTTTCTCCGAATCTACTAGACCAAATCGGATGAAATTTGGTAAGAAGGTGTAATCTTATGACCCAAACACAGATGTGCAAAGTAAATACCTATTTTTAGAAAATAAGGGTATTTTCGGGGAACAAATTAAGAAATTATTAAAAAAAGTATTGCAAACCTTGCTGTGTAATATATCAAATTAAAGGGCCTGTTATGTGGATCTCAAGTATATTTTTGTTATTATTGTAAAATAAATAGTTTTGATTTTATTCAAGAAAGAAGACGAAAGAAGATGAAAATTGACCATCCCCCCCACTAATATCCGAAACTACTGAGCCTAAAATTTTGAAAAAAAATTAAAATATAGTTCATTACTTTTAGATTACAGGAAAACCTATAAGAATTATATCAATTGAAAATAAAGTGGTAAACTCAATATAAAACGTTCATTTGAGGAAAATAGTTTACTCAACCGAAACTAGATGGCGCTAGTAGTAGTTAAATCGCTTCTTTCTGTGAACCTACTAATTATTTCTAATAATTTGACTTTGGCATTGTACGGAACCCTCTACACGCGAGTACAACTCGCACTTGGCCGGTTTTTACTTTTCACCACGTATTCCCATTATTTTATCCACACTGTTTATGCTTTAAATGCAAACGTGTCCTTCACATTAAAAGCGTGCAACTCAACTGACCTGACGGCGCGGCACGCACGGCGGCCGGTCGGCCTACCTTATCTAACCCCTTGCCCCACCCCACCCCGCTGCTGTACATGTCTTTCACACTCTTCGCTCACTATTTCGCAATGCTTGTTTTTTTTCTTTGCGTGTTATTATTTTAGAGCCACATATTAAAATTTATAAGGGATTAAAATTTTGATAGATATGAATACCACATAAAATATAAAATAAGTTTAAATATTTACCGTGCTTCATCGTCGGTATCCTCGAAATTACAATAGACTTCTTCTAGTTTTATTCCTTCGGCAAA
Source organism: Coleophora flavipennella (assembly GCA_947284805.1). Taxonomy (NCBI): domain Eukaryota; kingdom Metazoa; phylum Arthropoda; class Insecta; order Lepidoptera; family Coleophoridae; genus Coleophora; species Coleophora flavipennella. Next base: position 4,302,937 of record OX369269.1, read on the forward strand.
AGTCGCTATGCCTTGTACTTTAATCTTGCATTTCATTTTTCTCCAGTTCGAAGAAGGGACGCTAAATTCGTCTCTTCTCAACTGCTCCAGATCACTATTTTTTTTTGTTCGTGGCCAGTGCAAAATAGAATTTTCGACCCATGTACTGGGTACCATAGATATCAATTGAGATGAACCCTCTTTAGTAAGGACAATTGAAAATGGCATTGTCAACAGTTTCAGAACCGCTGAAAAGAAAAAAGTGAGAGACACCATATTAAAAATTCAGTAACTGCAAGTCGAGTTGAGTCGCAGTGTCGTAACTTTTTTACCAAATACGATTAGAATAAGTTTACTTTAAAAACAAATGTTTTTGTTAGTTTATAGATTATTTTTGATAAATATCATATTATTAGCATAAAAAGTGTACAGTTTGATTAAACTAAAAAGTCTGGAGTTCAGAAAAATAACAAAACTTTTAGTGAAAACCAGTAAACATTTCAATAAACTGGTTAAATTGCAAATATATGATGGCCCATCGATGATTTTCAATGTATTTTGTTCAATAATACGACAAATTTCTTTTCCCACTAATATCACACTATCTCAAAACATTTAAAACTAATTAATTTCAAAAATAAACTTACGCTGTCAAAATAATTATGGCGAACGTTTCAAGTTGTCTTCATATTGCACAGAGTTTTCTTTGACATTTTACTTGTTTCTTGTAGGTTGTAAAGAATGAAGAGAATTGACGAATGAACGAATGATTTCTGAAATAGTCGGCGCAATGTTACCTAACAGCGACGTAACTTAAAAACCAAATGTTACCGTGTCGAGAAGTGCCCCATTTTAGTCGCTGCGACCGAAACAAAGTCGTAGCAGCGACCAAAAATGTTACTGGTGTCGTCTTTTCAGTGTCGACTAGTTTCGTAACGGCTACCAAGAAATGCTATCTGGGCGGTCCATACGCCGAACACCCTGTATATCATAAAATTGACGATTTCATGAAATCCTTGAGTATTTCATGAAATCGTCAACTAATCTGACCATATCGCTTAAACGTCAACGTTTGATGATATGTCAATCCAAGTTTGGCCAGATCATGAAATGCACGACCATTTCGTGAAATCGTGAACTAAAACAGACCATATCGCTTTAACGTCAACGTTTGATGATATGTCAATCCAAGTTTGGCCAGATCATGAAATGTACGACCATTTCATGAAATGGTTGTATTTCATGAAGTAAACAAACCGTATGGCCTAAACGTCAACGTTTGATTGATGATATGTCAATCCAAGTTTGGCCATATCATGAAATGTACGACCATTTCATGAAATGGTTGTATTTGATGAAATCATCAACTAAACTGAACATATCGCTTAAACATCAACGTTCGATGATATGTCAATCCAAGTTTGGCCAGATCATGAAATGACCGAGCATATCATGCTAAACAAAGCTACCCTAAATGCATTTCGCCACCCAGGGTCGCTTCGCGAGTCTCTTGTCTCTTCTTCACGACGAGGCTCTTCATCAGATCATCAAACCTAACGAACTTATTGTCTCTCGCTTCCCTCGCTCAACTCAGATCGGCCCGGGCATTTCATGATCTGGCCAGTTTAGCTGTTCATATCGTTAAACGCTGATTCATTCATTGATCTGGCCAGAACACATCATGATGCCCACAGCGGGTATGGTCCATTACATGTAACAATCCATTCTATTTTTATTAACACGCTTTTATTAGCTTCATCTGTATGTTTGTTTGTTTGTTTGTTTGTATGTAACCTACTCCTTTGGACTCGATTTTGACCCACTTTAAACGGACAGATTTAATTCAAACTTTGTAGACTTATCAAGAATCAGCGACAATATAATAATTTCATAAGTTTGAACTAAAAAATTTAAAAAAAGGAGTTTAAAAAAACTAAAAAACACGCTTTAAAGCACTTCGAACTAAAAAGTTAAAAATAATTTTTAAAATAACCTTAAAACAATAATGAATAAAAAATGCTAAAAAATTATTGTGAAAAAAAAAGCGTCGGGCGCTCGATGTATGAAAAATATGGAGCAAAGCGCCCGACGCTTTTTTTTCACAATAATACTAGTATTTTTTATTCATTATTGTTTTAAGGTTATTTTAAAAATTATTTTTAACTTTTTAGTTCGAAGTGCTTTGAAAGCGTGTTTTTTAGTTTTTTTAAACTCTATTTATTATTACAAGCTTTACTTGTCGTGTTAAAGTTAGTTGTTAGGGACAAATTTTGGAAGCTAAATTAGAACCACTTCCCGGTTTTCGATTGCGCTGAAATTTTGCATATACGTTAAGTTTGGAGCACAATGCGTATAGTTAGCTAAGTGACGTCAGTCTAAATCCAATATGGTGGACTCCCAAAGTTTGCTGAACATTATTTTTTATGTACACCCATGATATGAAACGAAAGGGTTTGCTGAGAAGAATACAAAATAAATAAAATTATTTTCAAATTAAAGCTTGTACCTTTTTTTATTAGAAATTTGAGTGCGTTTGGCTGCACCTCACCTGATGGTAAGTGCCGATGCAGCCGAGGATGTAACACGCAAGCTCAAATAGTCCCTATTCTCTCTCGTCTGGAGATTCCTAAATTATACGAACCGAGGAATACAGACGCCGGCACGGAATTCCACTCCTTGGCCGTTCGCATGATAAAGGAAGAAGCAAAACGCTTCGTGCGTAAAGGTGGAACATTAACGACAAAGGGGTGGAACCGCCCTCCACGCCAGGTCGTCCGATAATGAAATGGAGAGGAGGTAATGAGGTCGTGAAACTCCAGGGCACACTCTCACCTAAAAGTGTTTAGGTCTTTCGTAAATTATTTAACCGTGTTTCAGTGGTCTTATCAAAAGCAGAGCAGTAGGTATGGTGGAACCGCCCTCCACGCCTGGTCGTCCGATGATGAAATGGATAGGGGGTAATGAGGTCGTGAAACTCCAGGGCACACTCTCACCTAAAAGTGTTTAGGTCTTTCGTAAATTATTTAACCGTGTTTCAGTGGTCTAATTAAAAGCAGACCAGTTGGTATTTGGTGTACATTTGTCAATAACAGTAATTAATACCTACTGTACTAACGGCCATATGAATTAACATTTCGAGCTTTATCTACCTACTTATTTAGTTAACCTTGATAAATGAATCTGTGTCAATCGATTAACTTTTCAACATGCCACGCTGTGAAAAAGTTATGTAAATCAATTCGTGTTGTTTTATTGCTGACTGCACGCAACAATCCAAACATGCACGGTTTATCAAATAAGCTTATAAAAAATGTATTACTTACATACAAATTCCATTAAAATTGTAGGTACCTACTTATTTTAAAATCTGATAAACACGTAATTATGGAAATCCCGTCTCTGTAGATAACTAGGTCAAAGTTTAAATTCAATAAATTCGTTAAAAAAAAACAATTGATCCATTCTATGCTGGGTACAAAAACTGCAATAATAATTTAATGATCCTTATTGATAGATTTTATTTAACACTAGCTTTTACCCGCGGCTTCGCCCGAATGGTTATTGTTTTTTTTATGACTATAGCTGGTGCCAGCGACTTCGCGTGATGGTTCTCTCGGTTAACATTTTATTTGTAATATACCCTGTGAGTGGTAAGTTATCCCGGGAAGTAAGTATGTATAGTGGGACATGTTAGAAGCGTTTTTTTAATACCATTCACACACGTATCATAATTTCAGCTCGTAAACGTCCCCACCGAGGGGCTCGAGCCTACCCTGAATTAAGGCGATCAGGCCTTAGTCGACCACGCAGGCCCAGTGCCGGTTGGTCGACTTCACACACAACCTGCGAGTTTCTTCGCAGGCGTGTGTAGATTTCCTCACGATGTTTTCCTTCACCGTTAAAGCAATCGGTAAGTATATGTAAGTACGTTAGTTTTTGAAAAACTCATTGGTACATTGGCCGTCCAGATTTGAACCCGGTACCTCTGGTTAGAAGTACCGAGTCGTTACCGGTTGAGCCACCGACGCTTTTTACACACGTATAATGAAGCTGAACTAAGCGAATCGATTACGTATGGACGGTATTTTTTCAAATATCCGGGATTGAAAATATGACGTCACTTAAAAATTAAAGTATTGTATTCGCCATGCCTAATCTAATAGTGAAGGTTCTATCTATAAACCATCCGAGAGATACAGTTTACTTACTAGCTTTTTTGTGAAAACCCTTCGATTTTTAGGAATAAAAATTGGGTTGTTTACTCATGATAAAAGTCATCATCATGCCAGATATCACTAAATTGGTAAAGTGGTTTTCGCGTGATAAGCATTTTATATATTCTGTTTTTTGATATTCCTCCGGGAACCCTGACTTTTTCGGGATTATCTTAGATATTATTCCGGAATATAAGGTATTAATCGTGCAAAGTTTCGCTCAAGTCGGTTCAGCAGTTTTTGCGTGATGCGTGAACAGACATACAAAAAATTGTTTTGGTCTCTATATATCGATAGACATGTCCCCCATTTCATTTATACAGACACGGTCTCGTTACTGTTTTATTATTGTATCCTAAATAATCCTTAAAATTACATGTTTATAACAGAAGTTTATTTCTTGATTCTTCACTTATGACATTGTTGTTATTATTATTTTATGACTATCAGAAAGAGTGTAATTTGCACCTATTTTGAATAAATATATTGAATTGAATATAATATATCATATTATTATATTTTTATTGTTTTATTCACAGTTCACATTCCAAACTAAAAATATTCGAATATTACATGGCATTGAGCCAAATAACTTTCGACCGCCTTCTGGCGTCTGAAAACTTAATCTAAAATCGATTGGGTAACTCTTTTACCTTATACGGCAGTCATAATAAACAATGGTTACTGCGGTTAAAGTAATTAGGTAATGGGACCGCGAAACTAGGGGTAGGTGTTTTACAGAGTTTAGAGAATTATTGCAGTATTTTGTAAGGTTGTGTGGTGGAGTTTAGACTTAGCGATAAAGCTGCTATTATGGCGCTATTCGTACCAGGCACTTTGCTATCTTCGACTCTACCAACATTATCTATAAGTAGCTTTAACCGTCTTAGTAGGTAGGGCCGTTTTATAATGAATGCGGCCTCTATGACATTACACTATTTCACTATTTTTGTATGTTCCGTTTTTTTTGTTAAAATAATGCAAGCAATTAGACAGGCAGGACACATTTTTATCTGCGACTCACTCTTTAAAAAAACAAAAAAACTGAGTGTACTTTAGTACTTTTCTATTTTAATAGAAAAGTACCTAAATTATATGTATTAGTACTAACATACAGTGTGGACACTCCCTGCCGCTCTCTAGATTGCGACCTCACCTCTTCGTGACCCAGATTGATACAGATTGGTTACAGTTTGGTTGTAGAACATATAGGATTCCGCCGCCATTTTGTTTGTTCCGTCATTGGTTTTTTTAAATTTCATTTTTGGCCCGTTGTATGAAGTGTCCAGGGTGTGACTTTAGTGAAGTAGGTAATATAATATCATAACCATCATGACATAGCCACAGTATTACAATATAGCGACTTACAGTAGCGCAACGAATTTCTTACGCAGAGCAACGGAAGGGTACTTGCGGGGCAGCGGGCGGCGGGGCACAGCCTGCCAAACTAAGCGAGTTTGCCAGACTGACTACAGGCTAGTACCTACGCCGCCGGTGGCGCATCGTGCGACATCAAAGGCGTTGCGCTACTGTAAGCCATATTGTACTACTGTGACATAGCGGTCATCAATAGAACGACCCTAACCACAGAAATCGGAATAAACGTTATTTCTATTTATGTGGCCCTAACTATAGTTACCTGTAAATTCCTGTTTCAAGTTACAACCTTCGTGATTAGGCCACATTTGCGAGTATCTGCTAAGATCTGTTCAGTAATTTGTTTAACGAGGTAGCATATTCACTAAAAAGTGTAGCTATTGAAACTTTCTCGTTATGATGAAAATAAACCGCTAACGAGGTAAATTATCAACAGTTCCGCACTTACCAGCTTCTTTCTTTGGAGATGTTGTCGGAAATCTTCAGTTCTCGAGCTACGTAATATAGATAGGAAGTATGGAAGCACATCTCGTAATGCTATTGTTTGGCTGTCGAACTTTTCTAGGCAAATTGTATAGTTTTTTACGTAGGTTACAGCGACATTTTGGATGTTTGCTATGTAGTTGTTTGATATGGTAGTTTACATGGTAATTTAGAGCGTTTTTGTAACGGCTTAGCGACTGAACAAGTTTAATTTCAAGCTTAATTCGCCCAATAACTTGAAAAGCCTATTATTTTTTAATTATTGCGTTTTGTGGGTGGTCAAAATAGGGATGACGACAGCATCAAAAATAAATTATGAACTCTTCATCACTAAATTATCCTTCTACTTAAACTTCGGAAAACCTAACTCTTTTTGTTTTCCATCAAGTCTTCGAATTTTAATTCACCAAAATCACAAAATGAGTACATAAATGACGCTGCTGAACTTTGACGTCACGCCTCGGTATTTCTAACATTTTTAAAACAAAATGTCGTTTTTGACCAATGACTTATATACTTAGTTTTTTTGACAGATGATAAAAAGTAACTCAGATGACTAGCATTCGTCATCCCTATTAAAATTTATAAGAAACATCTAGTCCTTTACCACTTCAGTTTGATAATACCTACACGTTCAACAATGACATAATGTGACACAAAACGTCTAATAACACACAATATGTTTCCAAAATATATGCGTAAACAAGACGATAAGAAAAACTATAAAAGTGAAACGTGGGAACATTAACACTGTGATACGCATTTCAATTTTTCCACGGTTGTAAAAGAATACGGAACAATGTCTTTTAGAACGGTGATCTTGCTGTTTGTCGTCATGTTTTCCGTGAATCAAAGTGCTGATCAGCGAAGATGCTTGCTACTGGGAGATCAATGTGAGTTGACGTACTATCTACTTACTTAGTTTTGTTAATTAAATTGTTAAAAAAAATAATGGTATTTTTTAAACGATACCTAAATTCGTAATCAAATCTCTTAAAATTTGTGCTGTTTTTATGGACCTATTGCAGTATCCGTTAGTAGCACACACTTTTTTCGAGCGTTTCCAGCCTGGAAAATTTAACGTTCAAGATGCAGCTCGCTCTGTTTGAATTTACATACAAAATACGAAGAAACTTTTTCTCCGGCCTAATATAATGTCGCAGCCATATTGTGGAACTAGCCGTTTTACAAAAAAAAACCCGGGACCCGCGACCCCCGCCCGTTGTTACCCTTAGCAGGGACGTCAGGTACTCAGATCTGTGCACAGGGGAACCGCTTTCAGGGACTCAGGGTGGGTGCTTTTGATAAGCGCCACTTTGTGAACTACTAAGTAAAAATTGGTTGTCTGTAAAGCCGGTTTACGGACGATAGTTTAACGTGACAACGTCATAACGTAACGGAACAATGAGTCATCCTTTTTGTGTGTGCAGCCGGCGTCCATCGATTTATTAGACGTTGTCACGTCAAAAACTCCGAATAAAACGTTAGGTTAGGTTAGCATGTCTTGTTCTACCGTGAAAAGGAGCTCCATCTGACTTGGTTTTATTCGGATTTTTTTACGCAGTAGTTTTACAAAGCGGTGCGGCGCGGCGGGGCGGGCGCTTGACTTAAAAAAATAGCACTCTAAAGCTGAATATTTCGTAAACCGATCTCTGAATCGAAAAATGGTTTTAGCAAACCCTTAGTAGTTTTGAAAGACCTATTCAACGATATGGAACACGATAGGGTACGTAAATGAAAAAAAAAATTTTTATTTTTTATTTTTTTTATTCACAATTGGTACACCCTTGACAACATCTCACCTGGTGGTAAGTGACGATGTTGCCGAAGATGGAAGCGGGCTTACCAAGATTCCCCAACGCAATTACCCCCTCTTTACGTGTAGGGGCGGTACCCTAAAAAATATGTTTCATTTTATTGTGCCACTTTGTCGGCGTGATTAATATGTATGTATACCCATACCAAATTACAGCTTTTTAGCATAGATTAGGTAATAGTGCTATTTTTAGTACCTACTAATAGTTTCTGAGCTAAGACAGACGGACAGACAGACATAGCGAAACTATAAGGGTTCCTTGTTGACTTCGGAACCTTAAAAAGAAGGAGTTTCTCAATTCGTTTTTTTTGTGTTTGTTACCTCAGAACTGTCAATTGTAAACAGATTTGGATTCACTTTTTTTTATTTGAAAGGATATCCTTTCAGATTGGCCCCCATGGAAATTTCATTGAAATCGATTCACTTTTCTAGATAATTAACAAAAACAAAAAAAAAATCGCAAAACTGTACTTGTAGATTGTAGTCGGTTGTTTTAACGTGTTGAGCGTTTCCGATTACTTTATATTCATGCCTACATAACATAAAAGTGAATAGTGTCATACATAACTCATAACATAACATACAAGTGAACTGTGCCAACTGGAAATCAGTGGTGTTGCAGCTTCGTGTTCAACAGTAGGCGTGTCTCGGCTGAAATCACTATGACGTGTGAGGTGCAGCCAAACGCACTCAAATTTTTAATAAAAAAAAAAAGAGGGCAATGACGAAAAAGACCGGCCAAGTGCGAGTCAGAACCGCACACATAGGGTTCCGTAGCATCATACTGGATGGCGCTAGTACAAAGGGTTCCTTACCATCACACTAGATGGCTCTAGCTTCTTCACGTTTAAAAAAACACGTTTTTTGTATACCCCCTCCTAATTTTTTCACTTTTCTAATTTTTAGTATTTGTTGTTATAGCAGCAACAGAAATAGGCACATCATCTGTGAAAATTCCAACTGTCTAGCTATCACGGTTCATGAAATACAGCCTGGTGACAGACGGACGGACAGCGAAGTCTTAGTAATAGGGTCCCGTCTTTACCCTTTGGGTACGGAACCCTAAAAAGCGAATTCGTCACTCGTCTGGTAGAGGTTGCAGGTTGCAGGGGATGTATAGGTTTCAGAGTTCACATTTTTTTTAACTTTCAGGTGTAACTCATTGCCCCCGCAATATGCACGCGTACCACACTCGTTGTGACAGGGATGCATATTCACAGAGGACTTGCGATTTCCCTGAAATATACAATTTGGGTAAGGTCATGCTTCCGCGCGTTTCCGGTAGTCTTACTGAATAGCTTCTTCACTGCTCTAACGATTTGAATGAAGTTTTCTATTTAGGTATAATGTTTTACCTAAATAGAAAACAAACAGTCCAGTTAGGTAGGTCCAACTTCAAGAAAGGGATCAATCGTCGAATCCAACTCGGCTGGGCAGCGTTCGGGAAGCTTCGCAATATCTTTACGTCCCAAATACCGCATTGTCTTAAGACCAAGGTCTTCGGCCAGTGTGTGTTGCCAGTGATGACATACGGAACTGAGACATGGTCGCTTACTATGGGCCTCATAAGAAGGCTCAAGGTCACCCTAAGGGCAATGGAGCGTGCTATGCTCGGAGTTTCTCTGCGTGATCGAATCAGAAACGAGGAGATCCGCAGGAGAACCAAATTAACCGACATAGCTCTCAGAATCGCTAAACTTAAGTGGCAGTGGGCGGGGCACATAGCTCGTAGAACGGATGACCGTTGGGGCAGTAAAGTTATCGAGTGGCGACCGCAAACCGGAAAACGTAGCGTAGGCAGGCCTCCCATTCGGTGGACCTATGACCTGGTGAAGGTCTCGGGAAGCCGCTGGATGCGGGTAGCGCAGAACAGGTCGTCTTGGAAATCCTTGTGGGTGGCCTATGTCCAGCAGTGGACGTCCTTCGGCTGATATGATGATGGATGATGAATGATCTACCTACATTACGAGTCTAGATATAGATTAGTGTCATTGGTGAGAAAATCCATTTTCACACATAAAAATAATATTTTTTAGTTTACATGCCTAGGAGACTCCGAGCGCACCCTGGACACTGGAGCGGCAGAGAGTGTCCATACTGTATGTTAGTACTAATATATATACTTTGCTACGAGCAACGCTCGCCCGGTCACCCAGGTTACGGAGTAACTATTTAGTAATCTGTGGCCCAGGGCCCAATCATGATTAATTTTAAAGACGATGAGGAGAAGCGAAGATTACGAAATCTACGAGAAAACCAAATGTTATAAAGAAATCTTTGATCATCTAGAAAATAGCACAAATCTTATAGCAAAGTATATGTATTAGTACTAATATACAGTATGGACACTCCTGCCGCTCTCTAGATTGCGACCTCACCCCCTTGTCGCCCAGATTGATACAGATTGATGACAAGTTTGGTTGTCAAACGTGCAGGATTACCATTTGTTTGTTCCGTCATTCCTTTTTTGAAATGTCATTTCTGGTACGTTGTATGAAGTGTCCTGGGTGTGCTTATAAACTGCCTTAGAAAGATATGTTTTTAAAAAAATATTTCTTATTGCATCTATCAACACTTAACATAAGGTGGGTGACAAAATCCTTTGTTTTTTGAAGCAAATCAAATTGTAGAAGAATAAGCTGGACATTATAATGCAAATGTAAAGCAAATCATTTTCTTTTTTTTTCCTCATAAGTTGTGCATTAAAGTGTTTTCAATCAATCATTTTTTTAGGTTACACCTGTGGCTGGTCAAGATGCGACTGCAACGGTGATTTCGTTCTCGACGACGACTTCACTTGCGTGGACTACAAGAGCTGCGTCAAATTCCGGAGGTCCGGCTCGCGGCTCAAGTCGAGAAAGAAGCACAAAACTTCAAGAAAAATCAAAATTGAAGATGATGCCAAACCGATAGACTTTTAGAATAAGGCGAAATGAGAAGTGATATACTCGTAGTACCAAATGTCGATCTAAGGGAAACAGAGTTAATGATTCTGATAAATTATTTTTTATTAAGACCTTCAGATACGTCAAATGACAATATTAAATTCAAATTATTGAAAGACTGTGTAAAACTATCACTATGGAAAAAAAAAACTTTAAGTAATAAAACAACCGAATTAATTAAATACAATTTTTTAATTTTTACCAGTTATGTTGTAAAAAAAATAATTTTGAAGATCCTGTTTTTGGTGTTATATGCAAAATTTTACGAAAACAAATACCTAGTTAATCCTTACTAATATTATAGATGTGAAAATGAGTTTGTTTGTTTGTTTGTTACCTTTTCACGCTTCAACGCCTTGACCAATATTAATGAAATTTGGCGTTCAGGTAGCCTGGCAAAACAAGGAAGGACATAGGCTACTTTTTATCCCGTGAAAATAGCATAGCCCGATGCAATTCCCGAGGGACCTGAAAATATACTCTTTTTTGGTTAATTAACATCGCAACGGAACAATGGATCGTGTGATTTTTTGCACCGAGATGATTGAGAGGGTGGGAAATGACACGATTTACTAATAAGCATATCCTGACATAGTTCCCGAGGGATGTGGAGAAAATGTATGTCCACGCTCGCGAGCCGCTCGCGGCTCGCGCACCGTGCACCCTCTAAGTCAGTCACAAAAACGATGTCCACGCGGGCGAAGCCGCGGGCAAAAGCTAGTGTTGAATAAAACCAACACACAAAAATCGCTGATTTAAAGACCTTTCAATTTAATTGAACACATTTTTTAAAACTTATTTGAAAGTATAGAAAAGTAATAAAAACATGTAGAAATCGAGAATTGGGCGTTCGGTTTCAACGTAACAGCCGCGCTGAAGCCCGCATTGATTTGAACTTAAAATGAATAGAATTACGTTCGATATTATTTTAACACGTATCAACAGGCGAGGCACCCGTGGAGAAGCGGAGAAACCCTTTTGCTAGATCAATTTTTTTGGGTAATTACTACTACATAAGGGTCTTGCAAAAAATACTGGATATACTTAAGGATATTGTCTAAGGAATGTGCTAATTTGTTACACGATAGTGTGTACTTTACTCGATCACAAAAAATCCCAAAAACAGGTCTAAAACGTCTACAAAAAAGTCTAAAACGAATTGTTTATTAATAAAATTTCTAAATTTGCACATAATTTTTATATGGAGATATATATTTTTAAGTACTACAGAGAACCTGCTAAATTTTAGTTTTTAAATTGAAGTCTTACGAGAAATAACAACGTAAAACATTGAAAAAGTGCAAAAGTGTGGTTATTGTTTTGACTCTTTACGCATAGAGGAAAAAACAGAGACAACTGTTTTACAAATGCCTCGCCTTAAGCAAGGAATGACAACTGCTGGTTTCAATGCGCAAGGGAAAAATTATACATATTATATAGTTATTTTAATATTGTTAGAATAAAAATAAAAAGAGCTAAATATGGCAAAAACATGTACCTTAAACAAATCAGAATTATTTTTGACTATTATTTTTTTTATCATTGATATTGGTTTATTTCCTATTCATTCATTTTTTTAATCACCTCCGTGGCGTAATGGTTAAGGCCATTGGCTTCACATCAGGAGGTCGTGGGTCGATTCCCGGCGAAGTCCAACTTTGTAAAGCTCGGTTTGGTTTGGTATGTAAGTTTTGCCGCCAAACATCAATGCTAACAACATTGATGTGTTCCGGCTTAAAGATAAGATAGCTAGTTCCCCATTGCGTTAGGGAATCTTGGTAAGCCCACTTCCATCTTCGGCATCATCGTCACTCACCACCAGATGAGATGATGCCAAGGGCTTACTAATTGTGAATAAAAAACAATCATTGAATTCCTTTCCTTCCACTATCGCTTCTACTAGTCTCTGGTCCAACCGTTTACTGCCTCGACTATACCTCAGCATATTGTGTATATACCACTGACTTATAATGTATATACCATTGACTTATAATGTATATACCACTGACTTATAAAGGATGTTCCAGTTACAGCAGTTATTTACAGAAACGTAAAAAGAACAAACGGTTACATAAGGAAGTCATCTACGTAAACAATCTTTGAAAAGCGAATTCAAAACAGTTATTCCAGACTCTGCAGTTGTGAAGTGAAGTCGTAATGCAACTTTCAATACTGTTCTTTTGTTTTATCATTATCACAGTTATAGAGGCTATGTATTATGGGAAAGTCGGAGAACCAGGGTGCCTGTCTTTCAACGGAACTTGTAAGTATGTTTTTCAATTACGAAAAGGTATTACCTACCTATAATTCCAACTACAAAGAGTAGCCAAGTGCGATGTCGGACCACACGCAAAGTAGGGTTCCGTAATATTTTCAAAAAAATAATATTCTAAGAAACAAAGTTAGTTTTGCACTTAGTTGGTATAGATTTTTTTTTTTTGGGAAATATATTAACTTTTTACAAATCCAACTTCACATTTTAAGTTGATCGACTATAACCCCTTATCTAAGAAAGCCTACTGGGCATTGATAATTATTTTCCTTTTAAATCAATTAAAGGCCTAACTATTTTCAAATAGATTTCAGATTTTTTTAAATAGCGATTTAGCTGATAGGGGGTAGGGAGGGACATTATTACTTAAACAAAAATTACCACTCAAAAACTTGAATATTTTTTATATGAATCATTTATAAAAAAAAATCTTAGCAAACCCTCAGTAACTTTGAAAGACCTATTCAACGATACCTTACACGATACGTGAATAATTAAAAATTCACCCCCAATTTTTTTACTTAGGGGAGTTACCCTAAAGATTTGAATAAACACACCAAATTTCAACTTTATAGCTGTTAAGTGTTAAGTCTTTGAGCAAAAAGGGTGTGACATACCGAAGGACAGACAGACTGACATAGGTTTCTAGTTTGACTACGGAACCCTGAAAACCTACTTTCATCATGGTCTTGTCTTCAATGGGTAATGAAAGTTCAATTTTTAAACCAAGGAGCTTCGTAACGTAATGGAATATATGATGTTTCTTTTGATCGAATTTCTCGAAAATTATTACAACAGACTTAACAGCAAAAAGAAATATGAACTTGAAATTGCAACGGGCAGGCTATAGGACGGATTAAACGTAAAATATTTTTGATCACGCTTTTATTAGCTTCACCTGTATGTATGTATGTATGTTTGTAACCGACGCCTTTGCATTCGATTTTGACCCACTTTAACGGACAGATTGAATTCAAACTTTGTACATTTATCAAGAATCAGTGACAATACAATAATTTCCGTATCCTGATCAGGATCGCCAGGATTAAAAATCGCACATCAAACTAAAAATTTAAAAATAAATATAGTTAGTAAAAACTAAAAAAACACGCTATTAAAGCAAATCAAACTAATAAGTAAATATAATTCTTAATATAAACTGAAAATAATAATGAACGAAAAATATTTGCAAAAAGCGTGGGGCGCTTTGTGCCATATTTTTCGTATATCGAGCAACCCAGGCTATTATCACAATAATACTAGTATTTTTCGTTCATTATTGTTTTCAGCTTATTTTAAGAATTAATATTTGCAAAAAGCGTGGGGCGCTTTGTGCCATATTTTTCGTATATCGAGCAACCCAGGCTATTATCACAATAATACTAGTATTTTTCGTTCATTATTGTTTTCAGCTTATTTTAAGAATTATTTTTCACTTTTTAGTTTTTTTTACTATATTTATTTGTTCAATCTCACAATAGGAGAACTGATGATTTACATGAATTGGAACCAAGAAAAAAACTTAGAAATACCAATGGCGGAGGCATGCTGGGACATATCAATAAAGATTCTGGGTGTAACAATAAACGTCACCTGGTTGGGATACTAATTTATAAAAATTTGGTAATTACAGGTGTCCAAGAGTGTCCCGAGCACATGCACCGTGTGAATAGTGAATGCAGACCGACGCCCTCTCAACGGACCTGCGACGAACCAGTAGCATTGTCTATGGGCATGATATGCGACTGGTCGCGGTGTGATTGCGATTTCCCGTTCGTGCTACATTTGCCCTCAGGTTACTGTTTCTTGTACGAAGATTGTCCGTGACGACATAAATGTATTTTAAATCATGTGAATGTCGATGTAATAAATGTAAATGGAAGTTAATCGTTGTCTCATTTCATAGCCGATGATCATTACACATAGGTACATAATTACCTGCAGCATATGCTGAGTCGGAGCCATTTCGAAGCTACGGCACCATTTTATGTATCTACCCTCCTTTTACATTTAAGCTTAGATATAAGGAGTTTTTATTATTTTTGTGTATCAATTGTAATGTAACTTTGAATAAATGTTCTATCTATCTATCTATTACAATAAGTCCAAGTCTTATAGTTCAGCAGGCTGTTTTGATATTAATATTTAAATGACAAAAATGTATGGTTAGACAGTGTTTCTTCTATCAACACTACTAATTATGTTTAATAGTAATAAAATGATGACTAACCTAAGAATTGACGTGGAAGAGATAAGACATGACAAGTGTCGTACTTCTTTTAATAAATATTTTTATCTTAGCATTGACATGAGTGGTGCATGCTCGCTTAAATGTTCGTGCGGATGGTGGCGCATCGGGAGCCAGGTCGTTCCTTTCCCTCTAATATGGTTGATGGAAGCGATGGCTGACTCTCGCGTTATACTCGTGACCGGGTGCTGTCCGTGTGAACTGGCCTTTTCTTGCTAAAGGCATTCAATGATTTTTACCTATAACTTTTCGTGTCATATTGTTTTCATGTACTAATGACATAATCTGGCTTATATCAAGGATTGAATTTTGACGTTATTAACTAATTATTATTTATTTCTTGATTCTTCACGAATGACATTGTTATTATTATTTTATGACTAAGAGTGTATTTTGCACCTATTTTAAATAAAAATATTGAATTGAATTGAAACACAAACTTACAAATGCCATCAAAGATAAGTAGAATGAACACTCAAAACTCCATGATCCATAAGAAATCTAGTTATATAAGGTGTAACAAAATTAGCTGAAACTATTTTAACTGGTGCTTCTACCCATGAAACTGAACAACTTTCCCCATGGAACCCATAGACATATCTCCAAAAAAATATTAACTTTCTATACCAAGTAGGCTGATCAGCTAATCGAGTTAGTTTGGGAGAGCAATTTTTTTTTGCGATTTGAATATGGGTTCCATGGGAAAAGTTGTTCAGTTTCATACCCATGAAACACCAGTTAAAATAGTTTCAGCTAATTTTATTACACCTTATATAAGTAGGTTAGTTTTTAATACTTATTTTAAAGAAGGGTGTAGCTGATGTAGGAGCGATGGACTCCAATCTAAACCGATGAGTAACAATGAATCTGAAGGTGGAACACGCGATCACTAATAATTCTTATTCACTCTCGCCTGATGGAGAATGAGGGGAGGGGAAGTCCGGAGGTTAATGTAACACCCCGAACTAAAAGGCCGCGGACACTAGGTTAACCACGAATCAGATAAATAAGGTCGGATTGGAAATGTGCGCTGGGCAGGCGCGCCTCAAGTATGATTAGACAATCATACTTAACCGAAGCACGCGTTCATACTTTTGTCATTGAAAATGACTTTTAGATCGCTGGGTACTAGGTCCCATTTGGGAGTTTAGTGCGATACGGCGATTGTATGGAAGCTATTGGTAGTTCATAGATAAATAGGGTGTCAAAGGACGCTGATTGACGAGATCTATCAGTTGGTGAAGGAATTTTGAAAAAAAATTGATATCCAAAAAAGTTATGGTCGAAAAACCGTTTCTTTTGGTCGAAAATTTTTGAATTTTTGAGTTTGGGCCCGGATGTCTCGAGAACTAAGTCAAAATTTAAAAAAATGAAAAAAACGGTCCTAGGGTATTTAGTTGGCTTGGCTGTCGAATGAGATCAAAATTTTGAAAATCTAAAAATAATTACGGGCTGTAGGTGCGCCCTCAAAAAAGTACCTCGGCGAGTGAGTTGTAGCGCATCACGGTTATATAGTACTGTGGTATGGCAGTTGGGTGTGTATGAGAGTTTATATTGTTGTATGTGGTGAATGGAAGATTTTTGGTATATTTTGAACTTTTTTCGAAATTTATTTAAATTTTTAGATTTTGTAAAATATTTAATTTTTTAATTAATGAGTACGGGGTATGGGGAGTTATGTAAAAAACTAATTGTTGATGTATAGTGTGATATATAAATTACTTATTGTTTGTCCAAAAAAAGTTTGCAAGTTCTACAAATTGAAATGGTGAAAAAAAAAATTATTAAAAATAAAATTTGTGTGTTCATTTCGTTTATTTCCTTATGCCTGAATTTTATTTTCAATGTCCTAGTAGTTCGTGCTATGCAGGGAGTCTGAGCATTTTTATTTGCGTGTGGTTGTGTGTAACATTACTCTCGAAATGGTGTGAGACACAATTGCAGACCTGTGTTCTAAGTGTGTTTTGTTTATTAGTGCGCGCAATTCGTGTATATTATTGCTTGTGTAGTGGAGTTGATGGGTGGGAGACAGGCGGTGACGCTGGTTTTCAAACAAAAGTGTGGCTATTGCCAATCCAACCTTATTTATCTTATCCGTGGGGTTAACGATTTCAGTGGGAGCAGGGTGGTGGCGACTTAACTGTACCGCGCCGCCCCACTATCGCTGCCAATGCGAACTACCGTCGCCGTCTTAAACAGTACGAGTTTACCTATAGTCTTGTCACCACCGCCCTCCTTCCGACTCCTAAATTCAATAAACATTACCACTATTATTTAGGTCTTGTTTAGGTACATAGTACTATATTATACAGGGTGCCCACTCATAAAGTGCACAAACGAAAGGTAGTGAAAGTACTCAAATTTATCGTTAAAAAATAAGATTTAAAAAAAACATTTTTTACTATTATTCCTAAGTTTGACCTCCTTATGTGAATAAAGAGCCATAACTTTTAAATTATCAGAACTGTTTAGTTGAAATCAACACAGAAATGATGACAAATAATGTGTAATGTAATGAGAAATAATGGAATAACAAACCATAAGAAAAATAATTTTTTAACAGAAATAACACGTTTTTCTAGTATTTTTTTTAAATTAAAGCGAATTTTCTCGGAATAATGGCCACATGCATAATTCCAGTATTTTATTACTGTTTATTAATCAGCATCCATCTATCGTTGTATTAAAAAAGTGTACTTAGCGGAGGTAGGGGAGGGATGGGCACTTTTTCACAATTTAATGCATAAAAAAATCTGTTTATAGATAATCAACATTTGTTGCCAATTCTTATTGCACCACACATTTGGCTGGATATCTTAGAGAGAACTTTCATAAAATTATAATCAGTGTCTACATACGAGGTAATTTCAGAAATTAAGTCAAAACTGCCCAATGCTTCCCTATGGCAGGGAGGTTTGGACACACCCTGTGGGAGGCTTGGGCATGGCCTATAAAACACTTAATATCCATGATAGAATCCAAAAATAAAAGTAAACAAAAAATAAATAACATCTTAAATAGTATCCTAACTTATCTAAGATTAGGTATAATCCATAAAGGTTTATCAAATGTGTACTTAGAGCTACCACGTTTGGTTTTATTGCATGTCTTTGGTCCTGGCAATTTAGTTTTGATGTCGTCTAGTGGGAAACTAGCTATGTCATCTACTTCAGGAAAAAAAGGTGATTCTTATCTTACTCAGCCTCATAAATTTTATTGTAGCCATGATATGACTAATGTCTTCGATATTCGGCCGACATAGTGCACCACAGCCTTTTTTGTATTAAATTTAACGAGCACAAAATCATTCATTTGAAAATTTCTGTCAATAATTATAAATCTGTGCGAAGAATCCTTTACAGAATCTTGTTTAAGGTACCGTTGCAAACTTGACCTAGGGATCAAAAATAAAAACAACAGCTAATAAATATCAATATTTATTAGCTGTTGTTTTTATTTTAGATCATTTGATAGCTCTTGGCTCCTAATATCAAATCTTTAGGAATCTCCCGTCGCAAATCTTTTTTTTTAATTTGAACGGCATCTTTCTGTAATTAAAAATAATTAAAGCAGGTAATTAGAATTTAAAAAATCCTCCTATACTCAACATATAGGAGGGAGCGTTGGGCATGCCCATACCTCCCTCACATCAGAATGCCCATTACTCCCTCTGTATACATTATCAACATAAGTTACCTGTATTTTTTTAAATTTAGGTATTTAAGCGTGAATATCCATTTAATTTATAAGTTAGTAAATATACAATAGATTTATAATAAAAAATAGACATATCTTTCGTTAGTTTTCTCTTTATTACGATCCGAAAACACAACAAAATATTCACTTTTACGAGCGCATAACCTTCAAACGTGTCTGTGTTTAACAACTGACAGAAATGACAGCCGGTAAAGTAAGCTACGAAATTAGGAAAAAAATAAAATCTAGGACCGGATCAGAATAAAAGGGGGGTGCCTATGCCTCCCGACGGCCCGTCCCTCCCATACCTGTCATTTTTTTTACTAGGAATTGTTAAAAAAGAGTACTGCGTGCGTGCCCGAACACTCCGTATACAGAGTACCTACCAGTCGTAAAGTGCACAAACGAAAGGGAGTGAAACTAGACTTAAATTTATCGTAAAAAAATAAGAAAAAAAATATTTATATTCAGTGTCTTTTTTAAAGGTTTTTAATAATTATTTACTACACACTAGCCGTCCACCCGCAGCTTCACTCGCTTTGTTTTCGGTTTTCCCGTGGGAAAAAGACGTTTCACCCGGGGTAAAAAGTAGCCTATGTCCTATTCCAGGACCTAACCTATATATGTGTGCCAAGTTTCAACCCGTTCCGTCCAGTGGTTGAACCGTGAAAGAGTAACAAACATCCATACATACAAACTTTCACATTTATAATATTAGTAGGAAGTTTCGGCTCCTTGAGTTCTCATCTTTAACAAGTGATTACATGCTCAGTGATTTTTAACAATTCCTAGTAAAAAACCAGCCAAGTGCGAGTTGGACTCGCGCACAGTAGGGTTCCGTAGTCTTTTCAACAAATAAACGTATATTTTAAAAAAAACTACTTACTAGATCTCGTTCAAACCAATTTTCGGTGGAAGTTTGCATGCTAATGTCACAGAATTACGATAGTGGTAATGTACATCATAATTTTTTTTTAGTTTTATCATTATTTTATTTTAGAAGTTACAGGGGCACATTTTACCCTTTTAATTTAATTAAAAACCTCAATATCATTTTTAAAGACCTATCGATGGATATCCCACACGTATGGGTTTGATGAAAAAAAAATTAAGTTTCAGTATGGGATACCCCAAAAATTTATTGTTTTTTTTATATTTTTGTGCGAAAATCTTAATGCGGTTCACAGAATACATCTACTTACCAAGTTTCAACAGTATAGTTCTTAAAGTTTCGGAAAAAAGTGGCTGTGACATACAGACGGTCAGACAGACATGAAGAATCCATAAGGGTTCCGTTTTTTGCCATTTGGCTACGGAACCCTAAAAAAGACGCGTACAACGTATTTTTTAGTAGAAAAGTAACGATTTAGTAATCTGTGGTAGAACGATAATTGAATGCAGATTAATAAACTATAATAAAAAACAAAAGTTACGTAGCCGTTATTCCGAGAAAATTAACTTTAATTGAAAAAATGCTACGGAAAATCAAGTTATTTCTGTTAAAACATTAATTTTTCTAAATAAGAATGATTTCTTATAGTTTTTGTCATTGAAAATGACTTTTAGATCGCTGGGTACTAGGTACCATTTGGGAGTTTAGTGCGACACGGCGATTGTATGAAAGCTATTGGTAGTTTATAGATAAATAGGGTTTCAAAGGACGCTGATTGACAAGATCTATCAGATGGTGAAGGAATTAAAAAAAAAAACCAAAAAAGTTATGGTCGAAAAACTGGTTATAGGTCGAAGATTTTTGAATTTTTGACTTTGGCCCGGATGTCTCGAAAACTAAGTCAAAATTGAAAAAAATGAAAAAAACGGTCCTAGGGTATTTAGTTGACTGTCGAATGAGATCAAAATTTTGAAAATCAAAAAGAAAATACGGCCAGTAGGTGCGCCCTCAAAAAAGTACCTGGGCGAGTGAGTTGTAGCGTATTATGGTTATACAGTACTGTGGTATGGAAGTTGGGTGCGTATGAGAGTTTAAATTGTTGTATGTGGTGAATCGTGGTGTATGTGGTTAAATGTGTGTAGAGTTAAAATAAAAGTTTGCAAGTTCTACAAATTGAAATTGTGAAAAAATAAATTTGTAAAAATAAAATTTGTGTGTTCATTTCCTTATGCCTGAATTTTATTTTCAATGTCCATTTTCAATTTTATTTTCAAATAGTAGTTCGTGCTATGCAGGGAATCTGTGCATTTTTTTAGTTATTTCACATTTCACATTATTTGTCATTATTTCAACTCAAAAGTCGTGATCATTTAATAATTATGGCCTTTGTTCACTTATGGACCTCAAACTTTCAGTCTAAAGAGTCATAAAGACTGGGCACCCTGTATAGTGCTAAAAAGAAAAATAACAAATTATATTTAATGATTTGTTACAGATACACAGGTCACTGCCCTCTGCTCAAATTCCGCTATGGAAAATGTTACGGGGACAATACAAGGCAAATACTGAAAGAGATCCGCTCCAAGGGTTTGTTTAAGTAAGTTTAAAAATACATATAATTATTTTTTTCATTGGAAATCGGAAGTCTGACTCGCGTGGAACTAATCTTAACAGCCAGTCCGTCCTTCTTTTAAAAACTATCTTTTGCCCGCGGCTTCTCTCGCATGGATATCGATGGTGCGCGGTGAGCAGGCCGCAAGTGGCTCGCCGTTTTTTTCATAATCTTCCCGGGCGTGTGCGCAACGACCAACTGTACGAAGTTTTAACGCAATCGGATGAACGGCATGGTAGCGCATAAAATACGAACAAATCAATATTGATATTTATATAAGAAGATTTGAGAGCCTTTGACTGCGACACACTTGAAGTTACGATGCGATTGATAGTGGACGGCGGCGTACGAGCCCAATTTCAAAGAAAAACCGCAAATCGATGCACTCCCCCTCCAGATTTTTTTAGGAACTGCAGGTCAAAAATTTTGTTTTAACCTCTTGTATGCGTGTGCCAAACGGCTAAACTGTACATCGATTTGCGGTTTTTTTGTGTACACCTTCCTCCATGAAGATGGTCCAGGCAAACTTAAATAATGCCCATTCACTCCACCTTGAAGGTCCCCAAACTGTAGGAATCGGGGATCACTGACACAGGCAAGCAGTTCCACTCCTTCGCTGTCCGCATTTTAACAGAAATAAGGGCACATAGCTCGTAGAACAGATGGCCGTTGTTGTAAAGTTCTCGAGTGGCGACCGCGCACCAGAAGACGTGGCGTAGGTAGGCCTCCAACACGGTGGACCAACGACCTGGTGAAGGTCGCGAGAAGCCGCTGATTGCGGGCAGTGCAGGACCGGTCTTCGTGGAAATCCTTGGGGCAAGCCTTTGTCCTGCAGTGGACGTCTTTCGGCTGCTATCCTATCATGATGATGAGTACAAATTGAAGGGCGCCCATATAAAATAAGTATTTTTCTAAAGTTTGTTTTCGATCGTAATACGTCACACAGCGTCAAACTTGGTGTGAATACAGTACAAATCCTAAAGTAGAGTTAAAGGTTTTTGATGTATTAGTATTATAATTTTTTGTAACATTCTTTTTATCAATTAAATTAAAAAAAAAAAGTAAAACAACAAATATTAAAAACCGGCCAAGTGTGAGTCTTATATTCGCGCAATGTTCCTAAACAAAACAAAAAAATAATTGTGTGTCTCTCGTTGATGTCTTATAATTAAAATTAATAGGTCGGTATCATTGTTGTATATTCGTTGATGTTTTGAAGGCCCCATAGAGGTGTGGTACGCAAGCCCGACTCGCACATGGCCGATTTTTCCACTTTCACGGCTGATCTGTTCAGCTAATTTCAAGATGGCGTACGAGTAAATTTAAATTTATCATTCCTGTTTATAGTAAACCCATGGAATACCGTCCGGGAGACAACTACGAAATAGACAACATGCCACAACGGACTATGCCGAAGGAAGATGTGTTCGACGGGTTGAGGTATCGACAGCCTGTATTCATGACCGGGTATACGGGTTATGTGCCAGGCATGAATTTTAGGTAAGCTACCCAGTCACCTCTATTTTTTTTTACAATAGGGGTGACGACAGCATCAGAAATAAATTATGAACTCTTGATCACTAAATGGCCCTCCTACTTAAACTTCGGAAAACTTTACTCGTTTTGTTTTCTATCAAGTCTTCGATTTTTGATTCACCAAAATCACAAAATGAGTACTTAAATGACGCTGCAAAACTATGACGTCACGTCTAGGTATTTCAAACATTTTTAGAACAAAATGTCGTTTATGACAGATGATAAAAAATAACTCAGATGACTACGATTCGTCATCCCTATTGCGTGTGCTTTGTTATCGCTCTCCTGACTTGCAAAAAATACTTTATTTAAAAAAAACGGCCTTTGTAAATTAAAATAATTTAAAAAAAAGTAGGGGAATCTGGCTTAACTTAGGTTAACCCCGTCTGTGACGTATTTGTTAGTCCAGTATTGATGTTACGGCAGGAAGACAAATAACCAGTTCCCCACTCCATTGCGTTGGGGAATCTTTGTAAGCCCGCTTCACTTACCATTAGGTGAGATGATGCCAAGGCCTTATCAAAGTTTTGGTCTTATAACAATATTTTTTTAGCATAATTTATTTATTTTACTTTACTTACGGAA
The DNA here is from genome assembly GCA_947284805.1 of Coleophora flavipennella. NCBI lineage: Eukaryota > Metazoa > Arthropoda > Insecta > Lepidoptera > Coleophoridae > Coleophora > Coleophora flavipennella. The sequence continues at coordinate 4,326,592 of OX369269.1, forward strand.
GATGACGTATAGAAACGTCGCGGAATATAAAATTGGAGTAAAATACAGAATGGAAAGACGATCCGTGGCTGGAGGTTAAGAGCCTATCCTAAATCAAAGAGTAAAAAATATTACTTTAAAAGTTGAAGATAGGAAATTTTATTCCAAGGAAACATTCTATTTATTTTAAAAATTGATAAGTAAATCTGCATTTCAATACTTTTAAAAGACTACTTGCCTAGGCCCGAAATAAAACCAAAATAATAAATTTAAGTATATATGGTTCTTTTTTCAAAGGAGACGTAATTTCATTTTTGAAAATAAGTAAAACTGCATTCGAATTTTTTGGAAACTCACTTATCATAGCTGGGAATCGAAACGATAAAATATGAAGAAAAAACATCTTGTATTTTTATGTAACCAATAGAATTCAAAAAGTCAATTATAATTATAAGCATCATTTTTTTCTAAAAACTTTGTGTCGCAGATTAAAGGACGACATGAAATTTAACCCTTTTTTTATCTTTTGTCGGTTCGATTCACGGCTAAATCGAGATATTTTAAAAAACTTTGAATGTTTATCTATCTTCAATTTATTATTTTTAACATTTTACCGTTCGATTCGCGGCTAGGGCAGGATTTTTTTTTCAAAACCCTGAGAATGTAGTTTTACTTATTTTTTTAAAAAATATTTGAATATTTTTTTCATACTTCAATGTTTTGAACACATTCTTTTTAATTCGTTTGTTTGTTTTTTTCTATCCTGTGTATCATACATCATAATTTTGAATGCACTATAGTACAGTATTACGATATGGCTTACAGTAGCGCAACTCCTTTGATGTCGTACGATGCGCCACCGGCGTAGGTCGTAGGTACTAGCCCATACTAGCGTGCCGCCCGCTGCCCCGCAAGTACCCTTTCGTTGCTCTGCGTAAGTACATTCATTGCGCTACTGTAAGCCGCCATATTGTAATACTGTGACTATAGTATTCGAAATAATCCTGAACGGGGAAAAATACTTAACGCTCATGCTCTGAAAAATAATCAAATCAACTTAAAAATATAATCTTACCATTTTTTTTATTGATTTGATAAAAAGAAGGTTACAAAAAAATATATATTATAATAATACATCAAAAACCTTTACAGGTTTATCCGTGCACTAGTTAATGTCGTTGCTGACAAAATACACTTAAACTGAATTAAAGTAAGTATCTATGTTAGCAAAAATCAAACAGATAAAAGAAAAAAGAAATCATCATATCAGCTCATATACGTCCCCACCGAGGGGCTCGAGCTTAACCTAAATTAGGGCGATAAGGCCTTATTCGACCACGCGGGCCTTTGCGGGTTAGTCGACTTCACACAATACCTTCGAGTTTCTAATAATCTTGCTAATACAGGTATGGAAAATCTTACGGCAGAGCAGCTGACGATTGTATGACTGACTTTGTCGAAAGCCAAAGAGAGTTGCGACGCCAAGCCGAGCTGAACAGAAGCTACATCAGGTCCAGGAGTGCACCGAAAATGGAGACCATACATTCTAGAGACGAGATCCGAAGGGACCTGAGTAGATTTAGAGAGATTAACAAGTACAAAGGTGTGTTGATAGGTTACTTGAAAAACTTGTGAAACTACCACCATCATATCTAAGCCTTGCCGCTAAATATCAATGTTGATATCATTGGTGTGTTCCGGCATGAAGATAAGATAGCCAGTTCCCCATTGCGTTGGGGAATCTTGGTAAGCCCGCTTCCATCTTCGGCAACATCGTCACTTACCACCAGGTGAGATGTTGTCAAGGGTTTACCAATTGTGAATAAAAAAAAGACAGTGGGACTCGCAACTAGCCCTGCAACCTCCACAAGCCCGAACTTGGTCCTCGTGTGTGGAGTATGGCCTAAACTTCCCGAGTTCGGGAAGAGATAAGTGTCGTGTCACTCGAGAACTTTGCTGCCCCAACGGCCATCTGTTCTACGAGCAATGTGCCCCGCCCACTGCCACTTAAGTTTAGCAATTCTGAGAGCTATGTCGGTTACTTTGGTTCTCCTACGGATCTCCTCGTTTCTGATTCTTTCACACAGAGAAACTCCGAGCATAGCACGCTTCATTGCCCTTTGGGTGACCTTGAGCCTTCTTATGAGGCCCATAGTAAGCGACCATGTCTCAGTTCCGTATGTCATCACTGGCAACACACACTGGTCGAAGACCTTCTTGAGTTGCGACTACGCACCGGAAAGTAGTGTAGGCAGGCATCCCACTCGATAGACCGATGACCTGGCGAAGGTCGCGGGTCGCGCAGAACCGGTCGTCGTGGAAATCCTTGGATGAGGCCTATGTCCAGCAGTGGACGTCCTTCGGCTGATATGATGATGATGATGAAGTGTCGTGTCGTGAACGAAAGGTTAGTTACTTACTGATTGCATTCTGCACATTAGTATTGCCGCTTAACATTAACGTTAAATAACTATATGAATTAATTAAAAATTAAAAACTTACTTAACCCCTTTTTCTCGCCAGTCGGGTAAAAATTTATCTTATGTCACTCACGAGATCAAGACGAAATTAACGACACCTAAGAAACAAAATAAAAGGCCCGTTTTGACACACCCATGAAGTCTCTATTTTTACCGATCGAAATGTTCAGAAGGTAATTACATTTTTCATTGATGGGTACCGCCCACTCGGCTTAGTTCTGTGCATAACGATTTTTTCATATTGTCCACAGACTATTTAATAATCGGTTAAGGAAATAGAATAAATCGATCAAGATATTTTTTAAGGCCAACTCGCACTTGGCCGGTTTTATTTATTTAAATACTAGTGTTTAGAACAATTAATTACTGAATTTCACCAGCTGTGTAGTGATCTTTACTGAAAATGATGAGCATGGAGCTCAAAGTTGTAAATAATGGCAACACTGATTTCTATAGAATGGCTTGTCTGAACAAGTGGCCCACGCGCACACTTCGCAGTCTTTCATTCGCCATCTTGTGATCTTGACTGTGCGCCCGTTTATATTTGATATTTTTTCTCGAAATTGACCTTTTTGTAACATTGTATCATTTCAAAATACCTACAATACCAAAGTTTAATTTAAATTATCTAATCAGAACTTTAATCCAATGCACTTTACAATACATATTCAAATCGAACAAATACTCATGCAAACTTGAATCGATTTATCGTGAGTATCGAGTACCGAGTCGTATGGTTACATCACTAGTTACGTCGTCAAGACAAATGTCAAAACGGGCCTATTATTTTGTGATAAGTTTAACACTCCTTAATCTCTAAATCAAAAGCTAACAAAATCCTGCAACAACATTAACAAAAACCTAGTGCGGCCTAGTGCGAGTCGAACTCGCGCAAAGTAGGGTTCCGTCCGTAGTCATTTCAAAATTATATATGCAAAAAATAAATATACATTTTAAAAATTATGTATGCAATTGGTAATAGAACATTTTGTATGTAAATTCTACGAACTTTTGTCAAATCCAACTGCACATCTTAAGTTGGTCGACTATTACTCCTTACAGCTTTCTAGTACACGTTAGTTTGGAGAACAATCCTTGGTCAGCTAAGTGACGTCATTCTCAATCCAATATGGCGGACTCCCAAAGATGGCGGACTAGTTATTTTTTATGCACCCATGATATGGATATCAAATGAAAGGGCTTGCTGAGAAGAATACGAAATAATTAAAGTTTGTACCTAAAAGTTTTTAGAAAACAAAAATTATTCGGGTTCCGTCCTAGGTAACGGGATCTTATTAGTAAGCCTACGCTGTCCGTTTGTCCGACTTTTAGAAGATTGTATCTTTTGAACCGTGACTGGTAGCCGGCTGGATTTTTTACAGAATATGTTATTATAGGGGGTTTACAATTAAATAATAAAACATTGAAAAAGTGGAAAATTAAGGAGGTCCTCATACAAAAAACGCGCTTTTGAGTTTTTTTTGTAAAAATGGTAATACCTGCATTCAAGCGTAAAACTTGGTGTGATTATAGCACTAATCCTAAAGTAAAACAACAAATAATATAAACCGCCCAAGTGTGAATTGTATACTCGCGCCTAAGAATCCGAACTGTATAAAAAAACAGCATTTTTCTGTCGCTCGCGTTGATGTCTTTTGTTTGAAATTAATATTATACTTGTGTGGAGAGGTATTGTGGTACGGAACCCTCAGAATATCACCAGAATTCCCGCCAATAGTTGGCTATTACTTGTGTCATTGGGCCACAACTATAACCTAATTTTTCTTTAATTTTAGAAAACACAATATCACCAGAATTCCCGTCAATAGCTGGCTATTACTTGTGTCATTGGGCCACAACTATAACCTAACTTTTCTTTTTAGAAAACACAATATCACCAGAATTCCCGCCAATAGCTGGCTACACTGGCCACATTCCACGAATCAAAGGATCTGAAGCGTCCCTCAGTCAACGGTACCACTGCGCCGCTAAGAAAGGCTTGGAACTTATCAGAACGGAACGCGAGAAGAGGAAAGAGCTTATTAACGCAGATATCAATGTAAGGACCATACTTAAGGATAGAGGGAGAAAGTCTTCTTATTACAACTGGGGATAGCATACAGGCAGAAGAATGTTCTTTTCTAAAAGTAGGTGAACATTCTTCTGGAATGGTGAAACATATGTCTAATAAAAATCAGTATTAAAGAAGAGCAATTAAATAGATACATATTTTTTAGATAAAATGCCCTTAATAATATTAAGTCTTAAGGGTCCCCAGGAGGCTCGAGTTTCCATATAAACGTAGTTCCGCTTTAATACAAAAACTACATGCCTGATTGAATCTAAACTTTGCGAATATATTGAGTAGTTACATATCGATGTTTGTAATTAGTTTTCGATGTAGTACTAATATAAAACGGAAAAAAATAACAGAAGTTTCAAACTTTCAGTACAAAACTAATTTAAGCCTTCGTTTAGTTATGTTTCAATTAACTAAGATAAAAACTAATTACAAACATCGATATGTGTTTACTCAATATATTCGCAAAGTTTGGATTCAATCCAGCATGTAGTTTTTGTAATTTTTTTTATTAACGCGGAACTACGTTTGTATGAAAACTCGAGCCTCCTGGGGACCCTTAAGCACTTGCAGTATTAAGATGTTGAAATGCACTCAAGTATTTTCACTTTAGTTTAATTTTAACTTCAGAAGTCTTACAAAGAAGTTATGTATTAAAAAAAACTCTAAGATAATGTTAAAGTATAATTCAACAAGATGTTTCAAATGTAACGAAGTATTTTTTAGCAAAATAGATAAATATACATTATTATTATTAATATAAGTGAAAATTAAAAGGCATTCAAAAAATATACATATAAGCTATATTTCGAATTTGTTATGTCTACAATATTGAGTCTTGTTTGTATTACATGTTTACAATATGTAAATACTGCATTTACAATAGACAGTGAAAAATTTATAAATGTAAATAAAAACTTTAATTTAGGAATAAATATTTACTTAACTAAAGTTACCTAATTAATTTTATTTAATAAATAGCACAAACTTGTACCTACTGTTAATTTTATTATGATACAATCTTAAAAGTAATCCTTTAAAAGTTTAAATAAATTCATATTTCGTAAAACATATGGTTTCATAAATTATTTACTAGGGAACTGAACAGATAGAGATATAAAACTGTCATGTTATAAATGAAAATAGTTAAAATAATTAATAATTATTTATACTTACCTAATTTTAGCTGATAATTACTTGTAAGTTTTTTTTTATATTACTACCAAAATTGTTTTATTTAATAAGGCACCTTTTCAATCTCTTTAGTTACTAAATAATGCACCATAAGTTTTTGGGTTAAGTTATAAAAATTGCCTAGATTTAAAAATATTAAAATAAATTTGTTAAACTTCACTAGGTATTTTTAGAATTTCCGAAAATCTATCAAAATAAAATCTCAACTCTCTGTAAATTCAACGATCTTACCAGTTCTCTCGTCGACGCCATCAACAATCACAGGCGCCTCATCGTCTTCAGTCGCTCTTGCATCACCAGCAGGCACTATCCTATCACTGACTACACTTCTCTTGTCACTGGCAAGTTCCAACATCAACGTTTCTAGTTTCTCAGCTTTCCTAGTTTCGTTGTGAGTGATAAGAGCGCACAAGTGTTCAGTCAGCAGCTCTTTCTTTTCTTTCTCCTTTTGCAAATTTATTTTTGCTTGTAGAAACTCTTTTTCTATCCTTAAGTAGTGTTTTCTGTAAATAAATATAAAACACACTAAAAATCTGTTAGGAATTTTCAAAAGGTCAAACATTCCTAAATGGCTAAACAGATCTGAATGAAATTTGCACAGTTAGAATACAGGGTGCCCAGTCATAAAGTGCACAAACGAAAAAGAGTGAGACTTGACTCGAATTTACTGTAAAAAAAAATAAGAAAAAAAAATCCGGGTTTTAAAGGTTTTTTTTTATAATTATTTATTACTGAAGTTTGAACTTCTTATGAGGATAAAAGGCCATAACTTTTAAATTATCACGACTATTGAGTTATTTCTATGGTTTGTTTTTTCATTATATCTCATTAAATACTATTTGTCATTATTTCGTTGTTTATTGCAACTCAAATCCTGTTGATTTAACAGTTATGGCTCTTTACATAAAGAGATTTTTTATTGTTTTTACTTAAGTTTGATACTTAAGTAAAAACAATAAAAAATCTTTCAAAAAAAGCACTAAATTTCTTAGTTTCTTATTTTTCTAAATTTCTTAGTTTCTTATTTTTTTAATGATAAATTTGAGTCTATTTTCACTCCCTTTGGTTTGTGCACTTTATGACTGGGCACCCTGTATATCCTGAATGAAACACTTAAACTTTCACGATTATTCATAATGACAAATTGAAAACGGGGCTTGACGTGATTTTATACAATTGACGATGTTTTTACCTCAAAGTTTCGACTATGCTTCGATAGCCGTGGTCGCGAGTAGACTGGAGCCCCGTTTTCAATTTGTCATCCTGAATGAACATAGTTTTTAACCGCCTCCGTGGCGTAATTGTTAGTCCATTCGCTTCACACCAGGAGGTCAACTTGTAAGACTCAGAACGGTTGGTGGTAGGGCCTTTTTTAAGCCCGCCTGGCTAGCTACCGTACCACCATCTTATCTAAGTCTCGCCGCCAAACATCAGTGTTAACAACATTGATGTGTTCCGGCTTGTAGATAAGATAGCCAGTTCTCCATTGCGTTGGGGAATCATGGTAAACCCGCTTCCATCTTCGGCATCATCGTCAGTTACCATCAGGTGAGGTGATGCCAAGGGCTTACCAATTATGAATTTTAAAAAAAGTTTTACAATATCAGATTTTCTGATATGTCTATGATGTAAGTAGTAATTGTGTTTAATAATTACCTACATTTAAAATTAACTATGGGTACACAACTAAAGAAATTTACAGATAGGTCTATATTCTAACAAAATCAAAAAAATAATAGTTTAATATTTCCATTTATTATATTATTCCTTGCATCTCTTTGCTAAATTCTTTGCACGGAGCCCATAGCCCAGTATTTTTTGTCTTCATGCAAATAAAGTATGATCATATTGGATCTTTCTCACGAGGCATGTTTCAAATTCAACTCAATGAACAATTTTTAATTTAAAAAACCAATGACACTTAAGTTCACTCAACTTTGCATAACCCTGTAATCCTGTTTTTTTTTTACCTACGGCGCGGCATGTTGACACTTTGTGCGTTCGGATAGACGCAAGTTCGGAAATACACTTTCGAATACAGTTCACTTTCACGAACGCAACCTTTCCATTTGTTATTATCAAGAATAATTATCCTTTCGAACCCTGGCCGTAGGTTTTATTAAGTCCTAGTAATTTACAAAAAACGTAGCGTAGGCAGGCCACCACGCGGTGGACCGACGACCTGGTTAATATCGCGGGAAGCCGATGGATGCGGGCAGCGATAATCGGTCGACCTGGAAATCCTTGGGGGAGGCCTTTGTCTAGCAGTGGACGCTCTCCGGCTGATATGATGGAACTCAAATTTTACGGAAATCCGTTCAGTAGTGTGGGAACTAGAGCACCGGATGGACGTACACACACACATACATTTTATATTTTTTTGTTTTTAGACTATTAGTGTAAGACAATCGATCGCCATCGGAATCTCAACTTCGTTTTTTTTTTCATCACAATACCTTCTTCACTCCTCAGTCGCTCGAAAGTAAAACCAAACATAAATATGAAAACTTTTCAATGTATGCATATTCCCAATACTAACTTATAGATGTCAAACTTGGACGCTCACTAAGGCACACAGTAAGAAACTCGAAGTTGGCCAAGGAGCCAGGTATGGAGACAGGTATGATTGGAAAAAGGAAAATAGCCAGAATTAGAAATGTAGATTTAAGAAAGCAAACTAGGGTAAACGATGTAAACTACAAAAAAAAACACAAAGTGAAAGTGGGCAGCGCAAATCATAAGAGGTCGAGACAAACGGAGCAAAACCATTACCACTTGGTGTCCAGGAGAAGGACAAAGGAACAGAGGGCAAAGGATTTCGGTGCTGCCGCTGGGAGAATGAAATTGTTGGAATTGCTGGCATAAGCTGGACAAGGGTGGCTGTGAACGAAGAAGAATGGAAACAGCTGGGGGAGGCCTTTGCTAATAGGCACACAGATGTCAATATCTACCACTGTATAAATTATTAAACTTTGTATCTAACATCGATTTGTAAGGCTAAAAATAAATAAAATAACACTAGATTAAAGATAACAAACATTATCATCAACAAGAACTAAAAAAACTTACTCTGCATCTGAGTAACTCAAGCAGGCCTGATCAATCTTTTTCCTGATCACTGCAACATCTTGAGAGAACTGTCCATCTAGCACTTGCAGTTCTTTCTTAATCTTTTCCAATCTTATCACTTCCTCTGCTGTCTGTTTTGTCCTAAAATTAAAAAGTATTTTTTGAAGGTTAATAGCTTAATCTAGCACTAATTTATGATAGTCATGCAGGGTCTAAAAATTACCAAATTGTTTTATTGATAAGTTCGAAAAATTTGCTCTTGACCATTTTGAGTATTTCCTAACATAATTATTTTTATGGCATAAATCAACAAGCACCAGTTAAAGCAAACACAATGAACTACTTACAAAATTGACAATATTTCCTAAGATAAAGATAAAGTAAAATGTCCAGTTAAGATAAGATTAATCATAATATTTCCGATAAATAGGTACATAACAAACAATTCATTCTAAAATATTTCCCGTAATGCAAGATTTCATACTGTTAAAAAAATATTGGAAGGATGTATATGAGCTAATATGATGATGATCATCCTTACTTAATAATATTATAAATGTGAAAATGTGTTTGTTGGTTTGTTTGTTACCTTTTCTCGCTTCAACACCTTAACCAATCTTGATGAAATTTGGCATGCAGGTAGCCTGTGTCACGAGGAAGGACATAGGCTACTTTTTATCCTGTGAAAATAGCATAGTCCGATGAAGTTCCTGAGGGAACTGAAAATATACTCTTTTTTTACTTTAACATTGCAATGGAAAAATGGATTGCTGTGATTTTTTGCACAGAGATGGCTGAGGTGGTGGGAAATGACATAATTTACTAATTAGCATATCCTGACATGGTTCCCGTCATTTCCACACTCGCGCATGTCAGCGTCGCAACGGAGCTACGGCCTGAAGTGGTTTTTTGTATAGAAGTGATTGAGGGGGTGGGAAGTGACATAGACTTCTAATCAGAATAGCCCGATATTGTTCCTGAGGGATCTGAGGAAAACCTATGTCCGCGCTCGCGAGGCGCTTGCGGCTCGCGCACCACTTACCCTAAAAGCCAGTCATGAAAACGATGTCCACGCGGGCGAAGCCGCGGGCAAAAGCTAGTATGAAATAAATATGATAGTCAAAATGGTCCTCAAATGTCACACATTATGAATCTTAGGTAGAGAATTGCACATTGTTATTAATGGAGTGTGCTATGCTTAATTTTAATAGAGCATCTTGTGAACAGTAAGGTCTTACTGTAAATTGAATAATAAAGAAACCAAAAATGGGGAGATCCGTAAGTAAAACCGACGTAGGTCCACAGAATCGCTAAACTTAAGTGGCAGTGGCAGGGCACATAGCTTGTAGAACAGATGGCTGTTGGGGTTGTAAAGTTCTGGAATGGCGACCATACACTGGAAGATGTAGTGTAGGCACTCTTCCACATGGTGAACCAACAACTTGGTGAAAGTCACTAGAAGCCGCTGGATGCAGACAGTGCAGGACCAGTTATTGTGGAAATCCTTAGGGGAGGCTTTTGTCCAGCAGTGGACTTCTTTCAGCTGATATGATGATGATAAACACAAGAATTTACACAAATCTTGTAATCTCAAAAACATTCTTCCTCATTCTTTGTGATGTTTTATTCTTCAAAGTATCAAGTAATCTGTTTTACTTAAATTAATTTCTTACCTATCTGCAATAGCTTTAGCAAGCATTTCCTTTCTTTTTTTATTTTGTTCCTCCATCAACTTCTGTTTCAGCTGTAAATCAGCAAATTTCGCTTGGTGTGCAGCCAATTCATCTTCAGTATAGTTGTCTACACATCGCACAATATCCGGTGCTATGTTTGTACTGTGTTTTCTGCTGCCTCCTGATGTATTGCTATTTCTTCTAGTTTGTACTGGAGTGGTTATTTCTTTTGTGTCATTTTTGATATTGGGTGTTGGATCTTGGTTTTCTTTGACAGAATACTCTGATGCATCACTTTTGCTGCATTCATCATCATCATCCATTTGGTTGTTATTATTGTTGATCAAATCCTCACGAGGAGATGAAGGAGATTTTATACTGAGTTTGCATTTGTCAAATAAACTGTTTATGGCATCATCAGAATCCTGTTTTTGTAATACTGGCAGTTTATATTGATTCGATATTTTTTTTGTTTTAACACCGATTTTGTCTAGTTTCTTTACATTTGCTTTGTTTATTTGTGTGTCACCTGAAAAAGTATAAACTCAAATTAATTAAATGCATAACCACAGGTATATAAAAAGATCTTGCTGATAATAAAAACTTCCACCATGGCTTACATTACCTTAAGAGGTGTATATTGGTATTTTCTTAATAACTATATTACTAATAAATTCAAATTAATTAAATGCCAAGACTATCATAATATTACAAATCAATCTTCAGTCAAGTGGTAAAAATAATTATTAAATGAATTTTATATTGTTATTTAAATTGTATAATGCTAAAGTTTTCCCTTATTATCCAAATAATAATGTACACTGTAAAATTGTCTAGTCGCTAGCCAAGCACTGATAGCCGATTTGAAAAGATTCTTATCATACTGCTTTATGCATTCCGGAACCATGTTGTATATTGTATAAGATTACTATAAAACTGAGATATTTTGAGAGATATGGAGGAAAGGGAGTGCCGACTAGCTTTTTGGTGTGTATTTGCATATCCACCTCTATTAAATCATGTGCAAAATATATATATTTTCAATTCTTTTCCCTATGCCAGCCTCCACATATACATGTTCTTCTAATCAGCCTGATTTGGCCTATGATGATGATGACCCTCATCATCATCATATCAGCCGAAAGACCACCACTGCTGGACAAAGGCCTCCCCCAAGGATTTCCCCAATGTCCGGTCCTGCACTGTCCAAATCCAGCAGCTTCACATGACCCTCATCTCATTAGCCAAAAGAGACATACACTGCTGGACATAAGCTTCCCCTGGGATGGGGGTGTTGCCATAATCGCCACTCTTGGCAAATGGGTTGGCAATGGCAATATGGCGGCACAGTACACGGAATGAACGCAGCTGCCCATAGTTTAGTTCCTTAGTTGTCTCTTATGACACCTACGGGAAAAGATGGGATGGCCCCCAAAATGTTCTAATCCCTTTTAATCAAATATTCCTGTAATAAGCAGGTTTTGATTGAAGAGTACCTAGCTTTAGATCTATGTCTAGCTGTATTTCTATGTAAAGTTCCCAAAGTATAGACAATTGTTTTGTACAACCAAATTACTAAAATAAATAGTTCCCAGGGTATAACTATAGCAAACAACTTGTGCATTGTATTTACCGCTGTTTGGACCAGATTCGTTGTACTTGATCCTCTCTAAGTCCTCTTCACTAAAACCGGTGAAAGACATCGTGGAGTCATCTAATTTTAATATCTATACAATTATTTTGTAAGCAACTTAACACTTCACACACTTATAATAAAAATGATAAAAATCTGAGAAGTTTTTTAACTCATCGCTTGGTTGAAGTAGATTAGACTCAGCAGTATGTATGCAAAGAGAATATAATATGTATGTATAGAAAGAATGTGACAGCTGACGTCGCTGACGTGTGAGGTAAGACTGACAAAACAAAACGAATAAACCCAACGTTTAAAAGCTGTTTGAGACCTTGAATACTCTAAGTTTGAGACTGACTTTGGAGCAAAGATGGGGTGTTTGGTGCATCGTGTGCTAAATTGAAATGGCCGATAGAAGATGTCAGTAGCTATCCTTTCAGCTCTCGTAATCTTTCCTATGCCCTACGGATTTTTTAAAGTAAATTTTAAGCTAGCTTTTTGTTATTTTTTAAAGAAACTCTAAAATTCTGTATTTAAACTGGAATATAACCCCTTACTGCATGGAATTTTATATATTTTTGAGAAATTTATATCATGTAAATTAGATTGAAACCCTAAAAAATACATTAAAAAATATTCGGAAGTTTTTATTTTAGATATTAAAAGCCTTTGAATAGCCACGAGTGATTGCTGAGTCAGAGTAGCTGGACAAAACGATTTAGTAGGTTCAAGAACAAGGGAAGAAGACCTTTGACGGATAGAAGCAGGAGGAAAATCATCAGTCGCAATAACTTCTGCGTCAGTATTTTGTTCTGTTTCAGGCCGGTCTGTTACAACACAGACAGGGGACAATTCACGAACAAGGGAAGGGGACATTTGACGGAGAGGAGCAGAAGGAGACCCATCAGTTGCCATATCTTCTGCGTCAGTGAGTCGTTCCGTTTCAGGCCGGTCTGTTACAACACAGACAGGGGACAATTAACGAACAAGGGAAGGGGACATTTGACGGAGAGGAGCAGAAGGAGACCCATCAGTTGCCATATCTTCTGCGTCAGTGAGTTGTTCCGTTTCAGGCCGGCCTGTTACAACACAGACAGGGGACAATTCACGAACAAGGGAAGGGGACATTTGACGGAGAGGAGCAGAAGGAGACCCATCAGTTGCCGTATCTTCTGCGTCAGTGAGTTGTTCCGTTTCAGGCCGGTCTGTTACAACACAGACAGGGGACAATTCACGAACAAGGGACGGGGACCTTTGACGGAGAGGAGCAGATGGAGACCCATCAGTTGCCATATCTTCTGCGTCAGTGAGTTGTTCCGTTTCAGGCCGGTCTGTGACATAGGACGATAAGAACTCGTCTTCTGTAAAAATCTCTGAGTTGAGAGGGTAAATTCCTGTAATTTCAAATGATTTTGTAATATTTCTTGGCGTCATTGTCATCGGATAAGCTCTTCCTAATAACTCACTGATTTCATAAATAGTTATTGGTGTTCCTGCATGGGCTGCCATCCAATCATCGCAAGCTGTATCGTAATGAGATTTAAGACTTCCAAAGAGAATACGATCAAGTGGCTGCAGTTTCTGCAATGTGTGTGGGGGGTATGGTTAATAAATGAATCCAATTGACAAATGACAGGTAAGCAATAGCAATCATTTATCCATTCAAAACAAGATACAGAATGACATTAATTTACCCTTAACATTTAATTCAAAGTAAAGTTGTAAAAGTTCGATTTTAAAAAAGGGATGCATTTTTTAAAATTTTCATTTAAAAAGTTTCAAAAATATATAGGATTACTAATAACCAATGATCGGAATAGGTAGAGTTTTTTTGTGTACTTTTGCAACGTTGGCACAACATGGATAAGCCTAACTTTATCTGGTATCCGGTTTTTTTTTCATTTAGAAGCAATTAACTCAAGACTCAACAAAATGCTAATCCGTGCGTGCAAGGTTTTATTGAGAAATACTTGCACAAATATATTTTCCCATTTGTTTATTTACTAATTCTTATTGTATAAGTATTGGTGTAATTTGTTTTAAATAAGTAATTTATTAATTAAAATAAGTAATTTATTTGCGTCGGTGGCTCAACCGATAACGACTCGGTCCATCTAATCAGAGGTACCGGGTTCAAATCTGGACGGCCAATGTACCAATGAGTTTTTCAAAAACTTACGTACATATCATTACCGATTGCTTTAACGGTGAAGGAAAACATCGTGAGGAAACCTGCACAGGCCTGCGAAGAAACTCGAAGGTTGTGTGTGAAGTCGACCAACCCGCACTGGGCCCGCGTGGTCGACTAAGGCCTAATCGCCCTGATTCAGGGTAGGCTCGAGCTACTCGGTGGGGACGTATATGAGCTGATATAATAAAGTAATTTATGCATTTATAAACAATAAACAGATGATTCCAAAAAAGTTTTTATTTCACTTTGTAAGACCCTCAAATCCGGCAATCCTTAGAAGCTTATCCATACTATTGACAATGTTATGACATAATTGTCGGAAAAAACTCTACCTATTCCGATCAATGCTAATAACATATAAAAAAAACTTTATAATGCTATTTCGTCAGATACAAACTAACTGCATATCGGTTAATATATTACCAAGACAGTTTTTACCCCTTACTGCATAAAGATTCATATATGTGCAGCATATTCCAACCGCAACTGAATGGTGTCACATATCAGCACACTTGTACTTCCATCGATATCTTCGTAAACTTTACAGAATCTGTGTTGGTTTTTTTACTTTTTACGATCTCAATAAACCACTTAATTCGAACAAAAATCAGCAAGCAGAAATATTCATAGGTTTCAAAAAATGCAAGGAAACACAGAGAAACTTACCTTCCGCCGAAGTTTGACTTTAAACTGAAATAACGTTTTTTCTACTAGTGCTGTACTTAGTTCACTATGATGAAACGTCAAACCATTTTTCCGGTTTTCAATTTTGAGGGTTGCCAGCACAAGAACACAAGAATCCAAAAGTATTTAAATTATTCCACGAAAACATAGCTGTGCAAATATGGGTCGCCATGCGGTAAGGGTTTAATAAAAACTATTGGGTGAAGCCTCAAAGTTTAAATTTTATTTTAATGTGCACTGTAGTATTCTGTTACTAATATTAAAATTACAGGCAGTTACCAATTAGTTTTTTTTAATTACCTCTCAAAGTTTTCGGAAGAGGTAAAGATGAACTTAAAAGTTTTACATGAGTATAAAAAAACTAAATTCGATCGATCGGGATCTTCCAACTCTCTCAAAAGTTCTCTTGTCTATTCTCTTTCCAACGGTATGCCACATGCCATAAAATAACTTCACTAACTCGCAAAATTTGTGCACCGGTCAAAATTAGGCTGATATTCAAAATTCAGGTTGAAACCATTTTTTGCGTAAATAACTCATGCGAAACAGGTAATAATACGAAATATTGGCCTTTGTTACGAGTGCAGCAAGGCAGGACTTGTTCAGAGTGAAATCTGTCTGCTATCTCTTTCTTACATAGCATTCGTAAACATGACCGACGTTCGTTTTAGTCACGGTTTGGTTGACTGTCTCTGCTGCCTAATATGTCACTTCACGGTTACGCACGCCCGTGATTCTTACCTTCTGTTACTGTTTTTTGTTCGTTGAGTTTTGTTACTGTTTATTATTTCATAAGTGTTGTTGTTAAGTTTTGTTGACTTTGTTAATGTTGCAATTCTTCATTCTTTATTCTTCTTTAGTGAATGTCGCAATTGCTGTTGCAATTTTGGTACTTTTTACTATCGCATTACTGTTTTTGTTAAGTTTTGTTGACTTTTGTTATAACAATAACAACAAAAACAAAAAAAAAAACAAAAGTCAACAAAACTTAACAAAAACAGTAATGCGATAGTAAAAAGTACCAAAATTGCAACATCAATTGCGACATTCACTAAAGAAGAATTGTTATTGTTATAACAAAAGTCAACAAAACTTAACAAAAACAGTAATGCGATAGTAAAAAGTACCAAAACTCATCATCATCATATCAGCCGAAAATCGTCCACTGCTGGACAAAGGCCTCCCCGAAGGATTTCCATGACGACCGATCCTGCGCTGCCCGCATCCATCGACTTCCCGCTATCTTCACCAGGTCGTCGGTCCACCGTGTGGGAGGCCTGCCTACGCTACGTTTTCCCGTGCGCGGTCGCCACTCGATAACTTTACTGCCCCATCGGACATCTGTTCTACGAGCTATGTGCCCTGCCCACTGCTACTTTAGTTTAGCGATTCTGTGAGCTATGTCGGTTACTTTAGTTCTCCTGCGGATCTCCTCGTTTCTGATTCGATCACGCAGAGAAACTCCGAGCATAGCACGCTCCATTGCCCTTTGGGTAACCTTGAGCTTCTTATAAGACCCATAGTAAGCGACTATGTCTCAGTTCCGTATGTCATCACTGGCAATGGTTTCAACCTAAATTTTGAATATCAGCCTAATTTTGACCGATGCACAAATTTTGCGAGTTAGTGAAGTTATTTTATGGCATGTGGCATACCGTTGGAAATAGAAAAGACAAGAGAACTTTTAAGGGAGTTGGAAGATCCCGATCGCTTTTAGTTTTTTTTTATACTCATGTTTTACTTTTAAGTTCATCTTTACCTCTTTCGAAAACTTTGAGAATTAATTTAAAAAAACTAAATGGTAACTGCCAGTAATTATAAACAATATAAAACTGGCAATATAAAATCGGCGAAAATCGAAAAAAAATCACCAAAACTTGTTGCTTTTTAGTTGCTAATTAGTTGCCAAAACGATGATTTTTTTGCTCTAACCGATCGTGAGAAATCGGAAACAGTTCCAGCTTTACATTAAGCTACCGTGACAAAAATCGGAGAAATGTATAATAGGTTGAGTAAATGCAGGTGAATTTGTTGCTAATTTGTTGCTACAAAAAAATTTTAAAAATACTAATTTTTGTTATGGTGCCGTAAAAAATACTGGACTCGCTAGCTTAACTTCCGATTTCTGATAATTAAATTCTATAGAATAATTTGTTGCTACTCACGAATTCACTTGTTACAGTGTGTAGAGTCAGCAACAAAATGGAAACCGGAAGTTGAGGTAATTTTGAAACCGGCTATCTCTCAAACCGGTCACGCCAGCTTAACTTCCGATTTCTGATAATTAAATTCTATAGAATAATTTGTTGCTACTCACAAATTCACTTGTTACAGTGTGTAGAGTCAGCAACAAAAGAGAAACCGGAAGTTGAGGTAATTTTGGAATCGGCTATATCTTAAGTCGGTCACGCCAGCTTAACTTCCTATTTCTGATAGTTAAATTCTATAGAATAATTTTTTGCTGCTCATATCTTTACTAGTTACAGTGTATAGAGTCAGCAACAAAATAGAAACCGGAAGTTGAGGTAATTTTGGAATCGGCTATCTCTGACGGACGCCAGCTTAACTTCCGATTTCTGATAATTAAACTCTATAGAATAATTTGTTGCTACTCACAAATTCACTTGTTATAATGTATAGAGTCAGCAACAAAATTAATTCTAAGCCTCCCATTTAAAACCCCCAACAAACCTTCGGGATCCGAGGGGGATGTGGGAGTATCAGGGCGGGGAAAGCACGCGGGTCCGACTTCGTCGACAACTCAACACCGTAGGAAGAGTGTGGTACGGGGAGTTCTAAGTGGAAGCGGGAGCGAGCGAAGCGAGCTCGGACTTGCGGAGCACCCCGACTCGGATCCGTTAGGTTCGGAGACTGTGCGGGGAGGCGAGCTTAGCTCGCCTCCCCGCACAGTTGTAGTGTTAGGTTGAACTTGAGAACGCAGAAGTAGGAGCCCCGAAGGGGCTCCGTCGACCACTCAACACTGTAGGAAGAGTGTAGTACGGTTTCAAAATTACCTCAACTTCCGGTTTCTATTTTGTTGCTGACTCTACACACTGTAACAAGTGAATTTGTGAGTAGCAACAAATTATTCTATAGAATTTGATTATCAGAAATCGGAAGTTAAGCTAGCGTGACCGGTTTGAGAGATAACTGGTTTCAAAATTACCGCAACATCCGGTTTCTATTTTGTTGCTGACTCTACACACTGTAACAAGTGAATTTGTGAGTAGCAACAAATTATTCTATAGAATTTAATTATCAGAAATCGGAAGTTAAGCTGGCGTGACCGGTTTGAGAGATAGCCGGTTTCAAAATTACTTCAACTTCCGGTTTCTATTTTGTTGCTGACTCTACACACTGTAACAAGTGAATTCGTGAGTAGCAACAAATTATTCTATAGAATTTAATTATCAGAAATCGGAAGTTAAGCTAGCGAGTCCAGTATTTTTTACGGCACCATAACAAAAATTAGTATTTTTAAAATTTTTTTGTAGCAACAAATTAGCAACAAATTCACCTGCATTTACTCAACCTATTATACATTTCTCCGATTTTTGTCACGGTAGCTTAATGTAAAGCTGGAACTGTTTCCGATTTCTCACGATCGGTTAGAGCAAAAAAATCATCGTTTTGGCAACTAATTAGCAACTAAAAAGCAACAAATTTTGGTGTTTTTTTTTCGATTTTCGCCGATTTTATATTGCCAGTTTTACGGACCTTAATTTTAAGTCACTAGAATACATTCAATGATTTACAGCCGTTATATAGACTGTAAACATTGAATGACGTCATAGTTTATGTAACAAAATTTGAACTGACACGTTTTTTTGTCAGCGGTCATCGCCAGCCAAGGAAGAATGTTAGGCAGAGTAGTTTTCTTTTTTCTGATGAAACTTCTAGGTTAATTTAGGCTTAATTTATAAAAACGTGGCAGGTGGAATAACGCTGGTACCAAACACATTAACGAGTTGTAAAATAACGAAAATAGTGTGTAAAATAATAAAAATAACGACCGACCATTCAAGTTATGATAATTTAGCATGCGCTGTTCTATTACCATCGTTAAGACATTTTGGTTTTTTATTTTTATTTTATTTATTTGATAAAAAGAAAGTTACAAAAATTATAATAATATTAGTACGTCAAAAACTTTTACAGGTTTATCCAAGCACTAGTTAACATCGTTGCTGACACAATGCTCTTAAGCTAAATTAAGGCAAGTACCTACTCTATGTTGACGAAAATCAAAAAGAAGAAAAATATTGTAACATTGAACTTACCTGGATGCATATTCTTTTCTATTTTTGCTTGTGCCCTACCTTTATTTTTTTCCTTATATTCTCGCAAGGGCTTTGTAAATTTGTATTTTTTTTTGTATTGTAAATTGCTGTAAATAATTCATGACTTTTGTCATGTCAAACTTTGTTAGGAATAGGGATGCCTCGATACGCCTTTTTGCCGATACGATACCGATACCGATACTCTTATAAAAATATCGGCGATACTGATACCGATACCGATACGCTTATTGAATTCAAAAAGGAAGGTAGAATAAATAAAACACAATTAATTAATAGTTTTAGTAATCAAAATTAACATTTATAAGATTTTTATTTAAAAACAAATCATTCTTAAGTTTTGCGAGCAAAGGCGATTTCGGAAGTCTGTTTGAATAAGACCTGCGGTGGAAAATAGTCTCTCAGATGCGACAGATGCCTCGTTTGCAACGAAATAGATGGGACAACACGCGCGTTTACATTACATTTTTAAAGCGCGAAATTTGGAAAGTATCGTTGAATCTGCCATAAAAATATCGCCGATACCGATATATCGGCAAACCCGAAGTATCGCCGATATATCGGTATCGGTATCGGTATCGGATGCATCCCTAGTTAGGAATATCTTAATGTGACTTAATGTTTGAATTTCATCTTTTTTATTACAAAGATTAGTTATTTTATTGGTGAAATTCACTTACGAAATTCTTTATGTACTAATATTTATGACTGTGAATCTAAATGTCTCATCTATTTAGGGTTCTAAATTTTGAAAATGTATTTTGGAAATTAGAGTTTTGGTACTTGTGTAAGTGTTAACAGTATATCTGTATTGCGCATGTGTGCAAGTCCTTATAAGCCCGGCTCATGCCTTCATCGGGGACACTCTAGAACTCCTCATCAAATGAGTAACTGGAAAAGGTCACTTCCAATCTTCTTTCTGACCTACGAGTTTGAAGAAGTCACTCCCCAACCTCTCTTCGACCTACTAATTTTGGGAGGTCACTCCGGTGCTACTCTTCGCCCTGGTCACTCCAACTCCAGAGCTCATCATCGACCTGGTCACTCCGGACCTTCTCATCAACATCAGGGGACGTTGCTTCGTGCCTCCACTTCAACCAACGGGGGGTCTTCAGAGTCTGCGAGGGCAGCCGACTGCGGCGGACGGCGCTCAAGTTTCCGGCGCTACGTGTTGCCTTGGCATCAGAATCGAGTCCGTCTTGCTCGTTTTATTCGTTTAACCGACCATAGTGTATACACGGATGCAAGCCAACCAAATGCCGATTTATCGGTCTTGCCTGTCGTTTAGTATTTTTCATACTCGTCTTCTCACCCATTTTTTTTGGTCACTTATCCTGCAGATGAGTTAAACAAATACGCCTTTCTTCCTCCTCTCCCATCCAATTCCAAAACAGCCAGCATTTGTGCGTGCGTGGCTCGATTTGAAATCGATTCCACTCACTGCTATTATCGATTCTTAGTTCAACGGCAGCTTGAACCGACTACAAAAGTCGCCTCTCTATACAGGTCAATGACCTTGTCGTGGATTATTCGCTGCACAAAATTTGTCGCGTATTCCAGAGCAGGCGCGTTTTATAATGTGCAGCAGAAAACACGGGACAAGGAACTGAAAACAGATTCGTTGCAGTTATCCGTCGCACGTTTTTTGTCGCGTGTTTTAGGTGTTGTGTTGTGTTGTGTTGTGTTCTGTGGTCTGTGATCGAAGCCACAAAGAGAATATAATAAACTACGTTTTGAAGCCATTCGAAGCTAGTGTATACTGTATTATATTCTCTTTGTTCGAAGCCGAAGAGCGTTGTTGGCTGCGTTTCATTGAATGAAATTCATTCTCTGTTCTTAAGTTATTCAGACCGAAAATAAGACTTCATTTTTTGTTTCCACATTTAAAGGTACTAACGTATTTTAATTACCCTGATTTAAAATCAAGTTTTTACATAAAAGTAATTTTTGTTTCGTGTTTGCAGTACCTACCTAAATAACCTCTAAAAATGGCGGCGGCAATGCCCATTAACCCTAAACCGTTCCTGAACAACCTAACAGGCAAGGCTGTGCTTGTGAAGCTGAAGTGGGGGCACGAGTACAAGGGTCTACTGGTTTCCGCTGATGGGTACATGAACCTGCAGCTTGCGAATACAGAGGAAATTATCGATAACGCTTGCACAGGTATGTTTGTATTAAGAGGGGGCTGGTTGGATTTTGCATTGAAAAGAAGTGCAAAGGGTGAAATCTAGGTAGTGAGTACAGGGCAGGGGCTTTAAAGCTAAAGATGTCACTAGGCGTAACTACGCGACGCGACAAGACTATAACTTTTTTATGTAAGAAATGTGTTTTTTATATGGAGACCCCCATTAATTTTTTTACTTTTTCTAATTTTTAGTATTTGGTGTTACGGCAACAGATATACATCATCTGTGAAAATTTCAACTGTATAGCTATCACGTTTTATGAAATACAGCCTGGAGATGGACAGACAGACAGATGGACGGACAAACGGGACCCTATTACTAAGACTCAGCTGACCATCAGTCTGTCACCAGGCTGTATTTCATGAACCGTGATAGCTAGACAGCTTAAATTTTCACAGTTGATGTATTTCTGTAGCCGCTAAAATACTAAAAATTAAAAATAACAACAACAACTAAAAAACAAATACTAAAAATAAAAAAAATAAAATACAAAAATTGTGTTATTTTTTAAATGTAAAGAAACTAGCACCATCTAGTATGATGATACAGAACTCTTTGTACTAGTGCCATCTAGTATGATGGTATGGAACTCTATGTGTGCGGTCCTGACTTACACATATCCGGTTTGTTTGTTTTAATCTTTTAAACTTGCTTTTAAGGGTTCCGAAGTCAACAAGACACCCTTATAGTTTCACCATGTAAGTCTGTCTGTGGCTTCGCTCCGAGACTATTAGTACTAGAAAGCTGTAATTAATGTTTGTGTAATGTTAAGCTCTAAACGTCACGGTTTCCTTTTATAAATATTTTTGAAAAGACCGAGGTACCCTACTTTGAGTGACTCCGACACTTGGCTCTGGTTTTTTTTAATGGATTGTTGTTTTAACTACCATATAAATACTTTTTATTTTATTTTTCTGACAAAAATTGGTTCACTCTCTGAGTTATAAGCGCGATAAGGGTGGATATGGCAAAAGCTCTTTCGGTGTTGGTTGACCTTAGGGGGAACCCTTATGCTAGCTGTAACTAAAGCAAACTATATTTTACAGAGTTGATAATTTTTAAATAAAGTATGTTCTTCATTTTCATTGTTTAGAATTTTCGTTAAACTATGTACTACTCAGTGAGTATTTTTTGTTGACCTACCCTATAGCACAGTATATATATTAGTACTAACGTACAGTATGGACACTCCCTGCCCCTCTCTAAATTCGACCTCACCCCCCCCGTCACTCAGATTGGGTGTAGATTGGGTACCAAACGTAAAGGACGAGCTACGCAAGCACTTTTATTCACTATATTCACAAACATTGTAAATGGTAACTGCGACGTGGACGTATGAATTAACACTGAAAACTGCTATTATTTTACATCTTCTAACACTTTTTCCATAAAATTTGGGGGTTTTAAATGGGTGGAGGGGGCTGGGTCCCCTGGACCCCATATCATGAATCTTGGTGATCAAATTGACTTCACCTTTTTTTGCAATAAGCTGTAGCGATTTTCGCCGTCAGAGAAGTGGAGGACCTTTTTTTAATAAGCGGCTGCAATTTTCGGCGTCATAGAAGTAGATGACCTTTTTTTAATAAGCGGAAGAAAAAGTGTTTAAAGATGTACAAAATAATAGCAGGTTTCATTGTTAATTCGTACGTCCACATCGCAGTTACCATTTATAATGTTTTTTAGTCTCATAATGGTATGGTGTATTCGGAAAGTGGTGTTTTTTTTTTTCGAACGGTGTTTGTTTACAACGAAAAGTATGAAAAAAAAAAGAGTTTAGTATTCACACAGCATTCAGTAAATAACTAACAAACATTTTGTGACCAATACCGCCGGTGTGATTCAACCCTACCTGCATTCTTGCCTATAGATACGTCAGTTATAATTATGTATATCATTTCTCGCTCGTTTGTATGGAGTGTCCGGGGTGTGCCTATAGTGTGGGGTCTCATTGAAATAGGTCTTTTAAAACTACTGAGGGTTAACTATAACCATTTTTCTATTCAAGGATCCATTTAAGAAATATTAAGCTTTAAAGTGCAAATTTTTGTTAGAGTCAAGTGTGTGTGTGTGTGTCCAGCTAAACCACTATTTTAGGACATAAAAATTGAACAGTAGGATATATAATAATACGCTTTTTTAGTAGTAGGAGTAATAGTCGATCAACTTAAGATGTGCAGTTGGATTTGTAAAAAGTTAACAGATTTTCGCCACACAATGTTCTATTACTTACTGTAAAAATAATTTTGTTTTTTAAAATATACATTTATTTTTTGGAAAGCCAATGGAACCGTACTTTGCGTAAGTCCGACTCGCACTTTGCCGGTTTCATAACTAATGGCTACGCTAGTTAGCTGGGGGTAGTGGTCATCAAAGCACTGAAAGCTCCCTTGGTTGTATTACAGATGCTTACAGGCAGCGGTGGCCATTTTTCATTAAGTAGGCAGCACACTTTTACTAACTTTAACAATACAAAAAACCTTTGCAATCTTCCACAGAAGAATAAATAAAGTATACTGTTGAATTTTATGATAACTTTGTTTTCACTTTGTTACAGGAAACCTCGGAGAAGTCCTAATCAGATGTAACAATGTTCTTTATGTCCGAGGGGCCGAAGAGGAGGACGAAGAAGGGGAAATGAAGGAATAGTCATGAATACAAGTTTTAGAAATAAGTTAGATTTTAAGTTACTTCTGTAATATCAATATCCATTTCAAGGATCCATTCCACACTGAAAGAGCAACATGTCAGAATTACATTCTTAATTTCTTAAGTTTCATTCATTTCTTTCTTTAAGTTTACCAATAAATAAGTGACAGACTGGTAATACAAGTATTTTCCGTATTAACATAAAAAGGTTTTATTATTTTTAATAAGTCTACAACAGCTTTCTGGTAGCAATATCACAGGAAACTTAGTTAATGAAAAGCGGCAGAATTTACAGACCCTTGCCCCAGCAGCGGTGGGGATGTTAAGGGTTAACATATTATGTGTATAAGTATTTCCTACTAGCTGTCCCGGCAAACTTAGTACCGCCTTACTACACTTCTCTACTTTTTCTAGATAATGCAAGAATTTTTAGGTCATTTTTTACACCTTGGGTTACATTATTAGAGATTTAGTGAGGATCCTTATTTAAAAAAAAAAATAATATAGCCTATAGCAACCGGGGATAGTGTAGCTTCTCAACAGTGAAAGAATTTTTCAAATCGGTCCAGTAGTTTCGGAGCCGCCTATTCAATGCAAACAAACAAACAATCAAATCTTTCCTCTTTATAATATTAGTACAATAGATATAGATGAGATGTAGTTTTCTTTTTTTTTTTTTAACCCCCTCCATG
Organism: Coleophora flavipennella; assembly: GCA_947284805.1. Classification (NCBI taxonomy): domain Eukaryota; kingdom Metazoa; phylum Arthropoda; class Insecta; order Lepidoptera; family Coleophoridae; genus Coleophora; species Coleophora flavipennella. Next base: position 4,351,397 of record OX369269.1, read on the forward strand.
GCGTAATTGTTAGTCCATTAGCTTTTTATCATGAGGTCGCGGGTTCAATTCCCGGTGGTGTCTTAACTTTGAAAGAATTGGTTTGGTTGGTGGAAGGGCATTTTCTAAGCCCAGCTGGCTAGCTACCACCATCTTAACAAGTCTTGCCGCCAAACATCCAATCTTAACAACATTGATGTGTTCCTGATGGAAAATAAGTTAGGCAGTTCCCCATTCCGTTGGGAAATTTAACTTTCCTTTCATGAGCATTGGCAATATGTTTGCCAGGGACGCTGTGTCAATATTAATCTGTATTGACCTCTAATAAGGTTCAGTTTTCTCTTATTCGCTGAAGTTGCGTTGCTTGTTAAAGGGTTAAGCCCGCGTCCATCTTCGGCATCATCGTCCCTTTCATCAGGTGAGATGTAGGGGTTACCAATTATGGATAAAAAAGTGTAACAAATATATGGTCGCTTCTCGAATAAAGTAGGTGCCAAACCTTGCACTTCATGATTAAGCTCCAGTTATTTGGGACTTCACCTCGGTGGACCTTCAAGTTATTCGCTTTAAATTAAGTTTTTTTGTTTGTTACTTGTGATGTGTGTGAAAGCTCTGAGGGTGATTTTTTGTGCGGTATCGTTGAATCGTTAAAGGCCCGACCACCTGCGACCATTTCATACAATTACGAGGGTGGCACACTTAAATGCCCTCAGTGCGCGAGGAGTTTCGCTGCGAAGATTGGCTACATAAACCATCTTCGAGCGCACGCGCGGCAAACCGACTAGGAGTCGAAGTGGTCGCCATGACCGAAATCGGTCGGATAGATCATCATGTGCGGTATCGTTGAATCATCATATCAGCTCATATTCGTCCCCACCGAGGGGCTCGAGCCTACCCTTCGGGCCGTAGTCGACCACGCGGGCCCAGTGCGGGTTGGTCGACTTCGCACACCACCTTCGAGTTGCTTCGCAGCCGTGTGCAGGTTTCCTCACGATGTTTTCCTTCACCGTAAGAGCGTTGGGTAAACGAATATATGAAATCGAAATTCTGAAACATTTGTACGTGGCAGAATTCGAACCACGACCTCTCGGACAGGAGGTAGCGGCCCTTGCCATTACGCCACCGAAGCTCTTATCGTCATCGTTGAATAGGTCTTTAAAAACAAGTTGTTTGTCGTGGTCCACCTACTCAGTCCACCTGGGTGGATGAACCACGGGCAATTTTTTTTTCGTGATCCACCATTCTGTAACTGTTGATTTTTTTGTTGTGAATTTTTCTTGGCCATGGAAACTAGTCCTTCAGCCGGATTCGTAAATAATTTTCACTTTCTTCATTTGCTTTTGGATTTGTAATGCTAGTGCCGGTGCATTACAAATCTTCTCTGAAGTTCTTGACAGCATTTGCAGCAGCTGCATTCTGAGGTGGAACACCCAGTTGCTGTTGGGCGTCTATAAAACTGCACCCAGAGCAAGTTGGGTTCTCACGTCCTCCTTCGTTTTATTTTCTTGTTCTCCACATTGCTCACGTGCACTAGACGATTTTCTCCAAAATGCACCACTTCTTGAACAAAATCCCAGCAGAAAACAATGAAAAAACAACAAAATCAAACTACGAATGCGTCCACCACAAATCCCGCCAAAAAAACTCTCCTGTAACTGTTGAAATAACTAGGTGTTGCCTGTATACTATTATGAAAGAACTGAAGTTTAATAATAAAATTTATGTAATGTTACCCTCAAAGACAGTCATAGAAACTATTTCCACGCTGGCGAAGCCGCGGGCAAAAGCTAGTTTTTACTAATATAAATGTGAAAATGTGTTGTTACCTTTTCACGCTTCAACACCTCGACCATCATCATCATATCAGCCGATGGACGTCCACTGCTTGACATAGACCTCCCCCAAGGATTTCCACGACAACCGGTTCTGCGCTGCCCGCATCCAGCGGCTTCCCGCGACCTTCACCTTCAATGGGAGGCCTGCCTACCCTACGTTTTTCGGTGCGCGCTTGCCACTCGAGAACTTTACTGCCCCAACGGCTATCTGTTATACGAGCTATGTGCACCGCCCACTGCCACTTAACTTTAGCAATTCTGAGAGCTATCTCGGTTACTTTGGTTCTCCTACGGATCTCCTCGTTTCTGATTCGACCAATCTTGATGAAAATTGGAATGCAGTGTCACTGGGAAGGCAATAGGCTACTTTTTGTCCCCTGAGGGAATTGAGTTAATTTCTGATCGCAACGGAACAATGGATTGTTTTGATTTTTTGTACAGAGATGGTTGAGGAGGTGGGAAATGTCAATTTATTAATTAGCATAATTATCCTGACATAGTTCCCGAGGGATCTTGGGAAAACACATTTCCACGCTCGCGCTCGTCGACGTCGCAACGGATTAGTGATTTTATTTTTGTATAGAATTGGTTGAAGGGGTGGGAAGTGCCATAGACTGCTAATCAGAATATCTAGATATACAGGGTGTCCCAAGAAGTACAGTCAAGCGGAAGTCCAGAGATAGAACATCTCTAGGGGTATCCGAATCACCCCTATGTATGTTCCGCGAAAGTCTACGGTTTTTGAGATATTCGCATTTTTATTTTTAATTATTGTATGAAAAACATCTCTCTTTTCAACTTTGACGTCAGTTTGCGACAAAAAAAACGTCATAAAATTAGGTCGATCATATACAAGAAAAATTTCCTCATTTTATCAGCCTTCCAATAAAGTGTAAAATAAAAAAAAACTAAATAAAAATTGGGAATTAACCAGAAGGGTGTATCGAGTCTCATATATTTTGTCCCAACAATTTTGTATGAAAACAACCTAGGTTGGGGGCGTCGCTCCAATTAGCTTTTAAGGCAGCTTAGTTGCCAAGGCTACAGGGGGTTGTTAGTGGGTAGTGTGGTCTTGGGCCTGTGCATATTTATTTATATATACCTTATGTATATAATGGGTATGTATGCATATAGGCGCAACGCTGTGAGTCCCACATAACCAATACAGCCGGCTGTATTGGTATGCGTAAGCATTTTCTCCCTTCCCTCCTCCGCAGTCCGAGGAAAAAAAAAGTTCTTTTCGATTAGCATACGAATCAAGGATATTTAAATGACACTAGATTCACAGATGTCTGATGATGAAGCATGATAAAACTTGGAAATTAAAAAATATTTTATTATAAATTAGTATGGGACCTGATGTATCCTTTTTACAGAAATAATTGATTTTGGTTTAATTAGTTTGTATTTCTAAACTCTTATTACCTTTTTGGAAAGCTGATAAATGAGTAAGTTTTTCTTGTATCTGGCTGGCTGGCTTAATTGTAATATGATTTTTTTCCACAAACTAACGTCAAAGTCCAGTAAAAATGATTTTCATACAAAATCTAAAATAAAAATGCGAATATATCGAAAACCGTAGACTTTCGCGGAACATATAAGGGGGTAATTCGGATACCCCTAAAGGTGTTCTATCTCTGGACTTCCGCTGGACTGTACTTCTTGGGACACCCTGTAGTTCCTGAGGGATCTGGAGAAAACCCATGGCCACGCTCGCGAGCCACTTGCGGCCTATGTCCACGCGAGCAAAAGCCAATTAAGTACAAAGGTTTCTTTGGAAAGTTGTTTAGTTCATAAATATAGTATATGCTAACATTTTTTCTCCATACTTGTATACATTTAGCATCCAAATGAAAGACTAGTAAAAAAGCTTAATTTAGTTTATTGATGTCATCTTCTCAACAGGTATTTACAAAGATGACAAACGTTTATACACACATACACAAATCACTCAAATACTATCACAAGATGCATCTACCGTCGAAATAAATAAAAAAATGGCTTCTTGAAAGGCGTGGAGGGCCACCCCTCCAGTGTTCCTTAAATTGGTGCCATTTACATATACTTATATGTAGTATAAAAACAATTACACATGCTTAAGTGCACTATGGAGTTTTTTTTCTTTAAATAAAGCTATTTCAACATAATCATCATTATATCAGCTAAAAGACATCCTCTGCTCAACAATGGCCTCCTCAAGGATTTCCACAACGACCGGTCCTGCGCTGCCAGTTACCAGGTCGTCGGTCTACCTAGTGGGAGGCCTGCCTACGCTACGGCTTCCGGTGCGTAGTCGCCATTCGAAAACTTTACAGACCCAATGGCCATCACGGCCATTTTAACGTAAAACTTACACAAATCATGTAATAAGAAATGGATAAATCATCATTTCAGCTCACATACATCCCCAACGAGGGGCTCGAGCCTACCCTGAATTAAGACAAATATCACAACAGAATCCCAATTCCATTCTGACTTCTGATGAAAAGTATAAACAAAATGGTAAAAAATGAAATGGTCTATTTATCATTATCACGTAAACATTAATTTAAAAATGCTTATTTATTAAAACATTATTTGTGTTATTTGAGCAAAACAGTAAGAAAAATTTTCAATTCTTTAAAACATATAAAAGTATCTAACAGTTTGAAATATAAACACATACAGCATCTGCATGACTGTACTGAGTATTTGAGACACATACAGGGATGTATGCGTCGCAGCCGTTATATAGAATCTGCCGATTTGCAAAACAGCGCGCTGTTTTTAAAACGGCGGATTTTGCGCCGCTTTGTAAACTAAATAACTCCGAATAAAACCAATGATTTCTTCTTATCATTCAAACCTGACCAAATCTAATATCGCTCGCTCATTTTTTTTTTTTTTACCCAGTAGTTTTTTCAAAAAAACGGCGCCTCATACAATGCAGCGTATTTTATTTCAGTCGAATTGCAATCCGGCGTTATTCAGCGCGCTGTTTTGCAAAACGGCGTAGTCTACAATACGGCTTCCACATATGTACCGCATAGTTATAATGTAGTGATGAACGTCCACACTGCTGCTTGACGCTTCTCGAACTCAGAAAGGTCAGTCCCTACTCCACAAACGTGGAGGTTGTGGGGTAATGGTGAACCCATAGAGTAACTTATACATGCGGCGAACCCCACTGTCGGAAATTTTCGAACCGCTTTTAAGGTATCTTACACGGTTTAATCACTGCCATCTAGTGAACGGCTTCACATGCATCGCCACAAATTCGAGAAATTACCACAAACAGTTAAACCCATTAAGGTAATAACCGTGCTATAGGTCAGTTAACCTGTGTGATCGACGCAACCACATCAAAGTATATATATTAGTACTAACATACAGTATGGACACTCCCTGCCGCTCTCTAGATTGTGACCTTACCCCCTCGTCACCCAGATTGGTTACAGTTTGGCTGTCGAATGTATAGGATTTCGCAGCCATTTTGTTTGTTCCGTCATTCCTTTTTTGAAATGTAATTTCTGGCCCGTTGTATGAAGTGTCAAGGGTGTGACCACGTACTGAGCGACGACCACCTTATAAATGTAGTGAAGTAAGATATAAGTATTACATATACAATGCAGTTATAATATTCTGGTAATACTTCGGAATGCAATTAATTAGTAGAAGTATGCAGTGATTGCCACGAATCTCTTGTCGAGGAAACTTTGTTCTATTTCGACTGAACCTCCGGCCTCCTTCGCCAGCGATAATATCTGCAACAACAAAAAAAAACATAATTTAGCCTTAGTCCTACACATATGGGACTTCAAATTTAAATATAACAGCTTACCAAAGGACTTGCTAAGTAGGAGCTATGAAAGGGATGAAAGAGCGAAGAAGGTATTGTGATGGCAAAAAAAACGAAGTTGAGATTTTTATTGGGATCGATTGTCTTAAAATAGTAATTTGTCTTGAATGTGTGTGTTTGTGCGTCCGTCCGGTGCTCTAGTTCCTAAACTAGTGGCCGGATTTTGGTTAGGGCAATGTTTTTTATTTTTTTATCTCCAGCCGTTTTTTGAAATATCCTCGTGATTTTTAGGGTTGCCAGATAGTAAATAAATTATACACGCAAAGCTTTAAACATCTGTCGTAGTCGGGCATACACAAATCAACTATAACCATCGTTAGAGCCATTTTTGAGTAAAAAATAACAAGGGATTTTTAACTATGGTGGCAACCCTAAAAAATCAAGATAAGGGAAATTTGAAAGGCAGGAGATATAAAAATAATATTACACAACCCCAATTTCACCAAATCCGTCCAGTAGTTGATTTTGATGGGGATTGATTGTCTTACACTTATAGAGTCTAAAAAACAAAAATTAATAAAAAAGTATGTATGAGTGCGTGTGTGTGTATGACTCTAACGATTTTACGATCACTGCATATGGCCTACAGTACGCGGCAGTCCGTTGTTCCAAGGATAATCGGAATAAGGTACCTCCCATACAAATCCAGGTTTATATAAGTTTTTCTCAAAAATGGCTCTAACGATTTTCATGAAGCTTTGTGAATAATTAGGACTTAATAAGGCCTGACGCACTGACTAATTCATTAACCGAAGAAAAATCTGAGTAAGTAAGTTTTTCTCAAAAATGGCTCTAACGATTTTCATGAAGCTTTGTGAATAATTAGGACTTAATAAGGCCTGACGCACTGACTACTTCATTAACCGAAGAAAAATCTGAGTAAATAAGGTATCTCCCACACAAACCCAAATTATTTCCAAATTTTTCATCAAGTCTGATAGTAATGTTTACTGTTCATTTGTGTATACCCGACTACGACAGACGATGAAGGCTTCGCGGAAAAGTATGCACAGCGTGGCTGTACAATTTATTATATTTTTTAGACTATTAGTGTCAGTCAATCGATCGCCATCAAAATCTCAACTTTGATTTTTTTGTCATCACAATACCTTCTTCACTCGTTCGTCCCTCACTAACGTTCACTTAATTTTAAAAATAAAAGCGTTCTATATTTGCCTTATCTTTAGAATACTCATAACAAAATGTACGCAAACTTTTCCGCGGGACTTTATGTCTGGCTAGCTTAGTCGGGCATACACAAATCAACCATACAAACCATATATATTACGCTAGCAATGTATGCAGTTAGACTTGATGAAAAAGTGACAAAAAGTTTCGATCTGTTTGCGAAATATTAAGCTTTAAAGTGATATTTTTTGTTACTCTGTCTCCCCCCCGGCCCGCCTGCTAAAACACTTTATTTAAAATAAATAATAATTTCATAAAATCGGAAAAAATAATGATTAATTTAATAAATTATCACGGCTAAGTAGCTTTTCTTAGTTTAGGAGTAATAGCCGACCACCTTAACCCGGCGAGCATGAGACAGAGTATCTCTTACCCTGGTAAAATTTAAAAGTAATGTATTTAAAAAAACTTTGTCTAGCGGCACTAGCTCGCTCATAAGCTGGAGGCAGGGGCGTGCGAGGGGTTAGAGGCGTGATCGCAGTGGTGCGCGGGGCACCAGCGGGATATTCAAGCGCTAACCTATTTCGGGTATGTCATACCCTGCCTCATTTTTGACGTATCTTTGTAATGGTTTTTTTTTTTAAAAATCTCTTAAAACTTTGTTCTTTTTATTGATAATTACATGGATTTGTTATTCGTTCATATAATTGGCCTTTTTATATTTTTTTGTTATTGACTAAATAAAATAAAAAAACTATAATTACATAGTATATGAAAAACGTGAATAAATTATAATAAGTGAATAATTAAGAACTTCTTTCATTTAATTTTGTTGACTAAGTAATTATTCTACAAAATCAAATCAACAAAATAAAATAAAAAATAACAGAACTTTACTATGGTACATTAAATTATTGGTATCTCCCACCCTGCACCCTGCCACATTCTTGATGTAACTTTTTTCCACCTCATGCTCGCCGGGCTAAGATGTGCAGTTCGATTTGTAAACAGTTCATTGAATTCCCATACAAAACTATTCTATACCAACTTCAAAAATAACTATATTTATAGAAAAGACTACGAAAAGGGTTTCAAATGGACTTTGCGCCACGCACATGGCCGCTTTAAAAAATTAACGAAGAACCTGGGTTTGTATGAGAGGTACTATTTCTGATTTGTCCTGGAATAACGAGCGACGGCGTGTGGTAGGCTACATAAAGTTATATTAACGTACAATTCCATCAAAACCGTTAGAGCCATTTTTGAGGAAAAAATGTGTGTCTTTTACTATGGTGGCAATTTTAACAATGGAATAGAAGTTTGAAAAAAGAAACGGCTTGAGATATATAAAATAATATTGCTTTAATTTTCCCAAATCTGTTCAGTAGCTTAGGCGCTAGAGCAATGGACGCACGCACAGACAGACACACATTTTAATTTTTTTAGATTAGAGTGTTTGCATGCTATATTTTATGGCTGAATTGGCGCTCTAATTTTATGCAGTACCTTCATGTAATGTTACCCAATTCAAGGCGAATAAAGATCATTTCATTTCATGTCGGTGGCGTAACGGCTAGGGCTGTTACCTCCTGTCCACCTGTCGTATTTCGAATCCTGCCACGTACCAATGTGTTTTCGAATTTCGATTTCGTATGTACACACGGCGCCACATCAAGCTATACAAAACCAGTATACACGGGCCTCGCGTATGTTGAAACGCAAAGGCGTCGCGCGGCCAGCTTATACTGGTTTTGTATAGCTTGATGTGTCGCTGTCTGTACGTGTATCCGACGATTCCGACGCTCTCACCGTGAAGGAAAACATCGTAAGGAAACCTGTACAAGCCTGCGAAGAAAATGGAAAGGTTGTATGTGAAGTCGACCAACCCGCGCTGGGCCAACGTGGTCGACTAAGTCCCGCTCTAATTCAGAGTAGACTCGAGCCCCTCGATGGGGAAATATATGAGCTGATATGATTGATGTACTTTTATCCGACGCTCTTACGGCGAAGGAAAACATCGTGAGGAAACCTGTACACGCCTGCGAAGAAAATCAACAGGTTGTATGTGAAGTCGACCAACCCGCACTGGGCCCGCATATCTTATCTTTCGTGGCACGCACTGTAACTACGTCCTGGTTTTAGCTCGCTCCTGTCGCTCCAAATAAAAAAGGGAATAAAACATTTGAATTCAGAATTGCCTCCCATCTCAGCACTTACTTGATCAGACTTGGTATTCCTGGGAAGGTACAAGGACACATTGGTGTTTATAGTGCGAGCAACTCTCATCAGCTCAGAGGCGGGCCTAGGCTCCAACATCGTCTCTATATCGTACTCGTAGTTCTGAAAACAAAGTATATTATACGTATTATAATTATCTTATCTTACAATGTTTGTATATAGGGTCTCAACAAAGGTATGCACTTATTTTTAAATGAAACTTGTACTCATGAAACTGAACAACTTTCCCCAAGAAACCTATAGTCAATTCGCAAAAAAAATTTTGGACTTCCCATGCAAATCGATCAGCTGGCGGGCAAACTTTGTATGGAAGTCCAAAAAAAATTTTGCAAATTGTCCATGGGTTTTGTAGGGAAAGTTGTTCAGTTTCATGAGTACAAGCTCCAGTTAAAAATAAGTGCATACCTTTGAGACTCTGACTCTATAATTGGTTTAACCCGGCGCCAATGACGCTGGGTCATATTGACCCGAGCGATTTTCAATTGGGGAAATTTCGAAAAAAACATATTATAATCGTTATTGGTTTTCTCAGTAGCTGGAGATAAGACCTCAGTTCATATGATTTGTACCATAGTGTAGTGAGCAAGCGCCAGTGAAGAATGGTAAAATCCCTTTTCTTGAATAAAACGGCTACAGCTCCATACATTTTTAGTTCCAAAAGAGAAATTATTTTAGTTGCCCTTTTGAGGTTGTTGCATTAAAACCAAATTTTAGTTTGATATCTAAATTAACTTAAACATCTTGGTACTACAATGACTTCATGGTCATGCAATAGTTCCTACTTTGTATTAAATTTGTTATAATTCAGCAGATAACCAGATAATTAAGAAAAAAAAAACATTAGGGTCATATTGACCCAGCGTCATCGTCCGCGTTATTTTTTACACGTCATTGGCTCCGGGTTAACAGCTCTAACAAGATGGATGAAATATTGTATTTAGGTAATGTTTTACATTCCAAGGATAGATAGGTGTGGTCTCTGAGAAAATCCGTTTTCACACAAAATATTATTCATCTTTAGTTCAGCTTAGCTAAACCACAGTAGATGGCGCTACATGCCTAGGACACTTTGAGCACCGCTCAGTCTCCCAGGTTCTTAGTACTGTAACCCTTGAATAACATTATTGAGCAACAATCCGTTGGTTTTACTGACCAGATATTTGTGGGTCGGTGTTCCCGAATCTTATTAAAATGAGACTTTTATTATATCGTCTCAATTTTTTTTGTCTGTGTCGTGTGACGGTCTCTTTTGTCTGACAGTATGATCGTTTCGTCCTCTGTACCGTAGCGAGAGCAGCCATGATCGTTTCATCCTCTGTAAAGTTTCACTTTTACCGTGGTTTCATAAAACCACACACTTGTTTATAATCTAGGTATCTTTATAGCAAGACTGAATATAAATTATTTAGCATTATATTCCATCTTCGATTCCATTTCTATCATTATCATCGTATCATCCATAAAACGTCTACTCCTGTTACTCCTTTGTTACTGGCTCTAAGATGCTTCAATCCGAGATAGTTGATACGTGTTAAAATAATATCGGACGTAAGTCTATTCATTTTAAGTTCAAATCAATGCGGTCTTCAACGCGGCTGTTACGTTGAAACCGAACGCACAATTCTCGATTTTTAAATGTTTTTATTACTTTTCAATACTCTCAATTATGTTTAAAAAAATGCGTTAAATTAAAATGGGTGTCAATTAAATGGTTAGCATAGTATTGTTATTTCTGTGAGCAGAAAAATATAATCGGTCAGCAGAAATAGCTAATTGGTCAGCAACTCATGGTCAGCAAACATTTCAAAATCAATCAGCAATTTATGTCATTCTGGATGGCTGTAATTATTTTAAACATCCCCGTACTACACTCTTCCTACAGTGTTGAGTGGTCGACGGAGCCCCTTCGGGGCTCCTACTTCTGTGTTCTCATGTTAAACCTAACACTACGACTGTGCGGGGAGGCGAGCTTAGCTCGCCTCCCCGCACAGTCTCCGAACCTAACGGATCCGAGTCGGGGTGCTCCGCAAGTCCGAGCTCGCTTCGCTCGCTCCCGCTTCCATTTAGAACTCCCCGTACCACACTCTTCCTACAGTGTTGAGTTGCTGCTTATAGACATGTTTTTCTGCCGCTCAATCATGAAATCTTGCCGCTCAAGTAGTTATTTTGCGGACCGAATGTTTATTATGCCTTTAAAAAATATATATTTCAATTAAAATGAACAGTCTTTAGTCACCGATTTTTGTGTGTTGGTTTCATTCAACATTAACTATTTGTTTTCGAGAAATTTTGCAATTAATGCCAAAAATATATTTTTAGTATATTTTTTTACATCAAAAGTGGTAATATTTTTAAAATTGTATTGAATTAAATCTATTTTATATTACTTTAAGTAAATTGTATATTTTTTCCATAGTGATAGCTTTACACGGTCTTTCAATAATTTGAATTGTATACTGTCATTTGACCGATCTTAAGGCCTTAAAAGGCCTCCCCCAAGGATCTCCAAAAAGACCGGATCCAACAGCTTCCCGCGACCTTCACCAGATCGTCGGCCGAAACCTGCCTACGCTAGTCTTCTGTGAGCTATGTCGGTAACTATAGTTCTCCTACGGATTCAACGCAACATAGCTGCCTCTTTGGTGAAAATACTCGCTGGGTCAGCGACCCAAGTAGGATCTTGTCCTCAGACACCAAATCACACCGTTTTGTTCTGTCCTGGATCTTCTTCGTCATTTCAGTGGTACCTGTGGCGTCCAACAGGGGGTTTCCCGGTTGGACGTCCCTTGTACGCTCTCTTCGCAAATACTGTACTTAAAAATTAAATTAAAAAACAACTCTTCAAAAACGGAGCTTACAGAATATTGCTTCTAGCAAGGCATTTCTGTTGTCTTCTCTAGGCGGATACAATCATTGGTGGCGGGTGTGGCGAGATAGCGTACAGTCACGCGTTGGCAGACAACATGCTGAAATGTGCTGTGACATGTCTCAAAAGCACCTATCTCAATTACAGTGAAGGAAAGGACCCTATCACTTGTAAAAACATTATTCGAGGTCACCACTTAAGATAGAGATGCATACGTATATAATAGAACAAGCGTTATTACATCGTCTCAATTTTTTCGTCTGCGTGTTGCATGTCGCGTGACGGTCGCTTTCGTATGACGGTATGATCGTTTCATCCTCTGTATTGTAGAGAGCAGCCATGATCGTTTCGTCCTCTGTAAAGTTTCACTTTTACCGTGGTTTCATAAAACCACACACTTACTTTTTTTGTTATGATTGTTGAATGAAACTCAATGTCTACATGATTTTTAATCTGAGGCCTGGATAGTTTCTCCTTGTTTAAGCACTGTGGTTTTATGAAAAAAAAAGTTCATAGCTTTTGAAACATCAAAAATGGAACGGGCATACATAGGGTTAAAAAGTATGGAAATGATCTCCGCCATGGCATGTCCCTATTCGATTCGATCCATACTTACCGGGACCATGTTTAGGCGGCGGCGGTGTTGCCACTTTCCATCCGATTGGCCGTCAGCCCTATGCCATTTTTTACAGCTATATAAGATGTAACAAAATTAGCTGAAACTATTTTAACTGATGATTCTACTCATGAAACTGAACAACTTTACCCATGGAACCCATAGTCAAATCGCAAAAAAAAATTGGCTCTCCCATATTACCTCGTTCAGCTGATCAGCCAACTTAGTATGGGAAGTTCAATTTTTTTTTTGAGATTTGACTATGGGTTTCATGAGGAAAGTTGTTCAGTTTCATGGATAGAAGCACCAGTTTAAATAGTTTCAGCTAATTTTGTTAAACCTTATATAAAAATCTGTGTCGGGGCACACTGCAGTTGGTTTAACGTGAAACGTCTAGTTTTGACGCCTTTTTTTACTTCGCAGGGATCGTTCCAGGATTCGCCCTACGTGGAGCTCGGCCTCCGGCCTCGCGGTATGTTACTTGGTTACTATGGAGGAAACAGATTCTTTCGTCACTTCCGTTACAGTTTTTCGTCACTTCCGTCACGGTCCAGGTTGAAAAACGTTTCGCGTCAAAAAGGTACATGTCAAACTTACATTAGAATAACCAGGCCCTCCCCACGGTGGGCTGAGGAACACCATATCTGCTTCAATCTTCGGCGCGAGCTCGAAGAAGTCTCCCACCACGAACTCTATCCTATCGGCCACTCCGTACACAGCGGCGTTGTGGCGCGCCATCTCGATCTTAGCCGGGTCGATGTCTATCGCTATCACTGGTGAAGAAATGGGCATTGTTAGTGCTATTATATAATCTGTCATTTTTTCACCATGATTTTATTAAGGGCCGCCAGGAGGCTCGAGTTTCCATACAAAAGTAGTTCTGCTTTAATACAAAAACTACATGCCAGATTGAATCCAAACTTTGCAAATATATTGAGGAGACATATATCGATGTTTGTAATTAGTTTTCGAAGTACTAATATAAATCGGAAAAAAATAAGAGCAGTTTCAAACTTTCAGTACAAAACTTAATTAAGCCTTCGTTTAGTGACGTTAAAATTTGCTACGATGAAAACTAATTACAAACATCGATATGTGTCTACTCAATATATTTACAAAGTTTGGATTCAATTTGGCATGTAGATTTTGTATTAAAGCAGAACTACGTTTGTATAGAAACTCGAGCCTCCTGGAGACTCTTAAATATATAATTTCTGAATAACAGTGTTCAGTGGTTCGAATCCTGCCACGTACCAATGTGAATTCGTATTTAGATTTCATATGTACGGTTATCCGACGCTCTTACGGTGAAGGAAAACATCGTGAGGAAACCTGCACACGCCTGCGGCGAAACTCACAGGTTGTGTGTGAAGTCGACTAACCCGCACTGGTCCCGCGTGGTCGACTAAGGCACGATCGCCGTGATGCAGGGTAGGCTCGAGCCCCTCGGTGGGGACGTATATGAGCTGATATGATGAACAGTGTACACTAAGTGTGAATACTCATACATATCCAGTTTTATCCATCTATCTACAGTATGAGTACCTTTGGCGCCGCCAGCTAGAAAAGATTGCATTGCGAGCGAGAGTTGGCATAAATTTATTTGGAATCTGTGGTGCCAGCTCAAAGAAGTCTCAAAGTGGCGAGCCCTCATGATCTAAGCCGGGGCGGGTCGATGTATATGATAGATAGATAGATAGATAACTCATTTATTTTTCTAGCAAAACAGCACCATACAGCAAACAAGCGATGGAGATAAAACATTATAAGTACTTAATTCATAAAAGAGTACACTGTTATTGAAAACACTAATAAAAACTAAAAGGTAACTGCCTGGCCAGAAAAAAAGGCCCGGGCTCAGCAAAATGTTGTGCATGCAGGGTATACATGCGCAACGCTGTTTTTCAGCCAAGACCAGTCTTATATCGCTATCAATAGTCAAGAAATGAGCAATGTTATCGACTGTGGTCATGTAGTGACCAAAAAGCAGTATAGGAATTAGTGTTGGAATTTTGAGAACTAAATTTTTGGATGGTAGGTAACTGTGTTATGACACTTGATATGACACGACAGTCTTCTGAATACCATCATACTAGGAACAATATAGGAAAGAGGCAGAGGAAGACCAAGGCAAAACTATATAGAGCATATAGAGGAATAGGCTGTTGTCGTGTCGTATCAAGACCTTAAGATGAAGGCTGAGGATAGGAAGTAGTGGAGATTACTCCACAGACAAGAGCAGTGCTCTTAAATTAAAAGAAGAAGCCGCCTCCGTGGCGTAATGGTTAGTCCATTCGCTTCACACCAGGAGGTCCGCGGGTTCAATTCCCGGCGGGATCAACTTGTAAGACTCAGTTTGGTTGGTGGTAGGGCATTTTCTAAGCCCGCCTGGCTATCTACCACCATCTTATCTAAGTCGTGCCGCCAAACATCAGTGTTAACAACATTGATGTGTTCCGGCTTGAGGATAAGATAGCCAGTTCTCCATTGCGTTGGGGAATATTGGTAAGCCCGCTTCCATCTCCGGAATCATTCATCGTCACTTACCATCAGGTGAGATGATGCCAAGGGCTTACCAATTATGAATAGAAAAAAGAAGAAGGTAACTGTGATCTCACGTATTAGATGATAAAGTTTCATCTTTCTTTCAGACGGTGGCGAGCTGTAGGCTGCTGGAGCCACGTGTTTTCTAAAGGCATTAGCGCGCGATGCGAGGCTTTCATTGAGCTCCTGAATCATGTGGCTTAAAATCTAAGCTTCATTAGAATCAGCCCACCCATTTTCAAGATAGTTATTTTAAGTTTGAATGGGAAACGATTTTGAAAATGGCCAAACATGTAAACAAAATGTAAAGTGTTTTCTTAAACAAATTTCAATCGGTATTAAGTCTTAAATGAACTAAAATACAGTGTTTAAGTGAATAAAATGCTTGTAGGAACATGCATGATGTCGAAATTTAAGTGACTAAGCTAAAATGTTTGTTCACTTCGAAACAAACAGATTTTAGGGTCACTCTAAATTGAATTCAATGGTAGAAGCATGTGGCTCAGGATCACGATAAATTAAAGTCAATGGTAGAAGCATGTGGCTCAAGATCACGCTAAATTGAAGTCAATGGTAGAAGCATGTGGCTCAGGATCACGCTAAATCGCAGTCAATGGTAATAGCATGTGGCTCAGGATCACGCTAAATTGAAGTCAATGGTAGAAGCATGTGGCTCAGGATCACGCTAAATTGAAGCCAATGATAGAAGCATGTGGCTCAGGATCACGCTAAATTGAAGTCAATGGTAGAAGCATGTGGCTCAGGAACACGCTAAATTTAATTTAATGGCAGCAACATGTGGCTCAGTATCACGCTAAATTGAAGTCAATGGTAGAAGCATGTGGCTCAGGATCACGCTAAATTGAAGCCAATGGTAGAAGCAAGTGTGGCTCAGGAACAGGCTTTTAATTCAATGGTAGAAGCATGTCTCAGGATCACGCTAAATTGCAAGTAAAAGTCCCATGGCTAAGATGATCATGTCATTTACCTTTCTTGCAGATCACAGCGAACTGTATGGTGTTGCCACCGGCGCCACAGAACGCGTCCAGCACGGTGTCGTAGACGCATTTGCGCGCGATGTGGCGCGCCACGCTCTCAGGTGTCGCGCTGAACCAACTCTCGCGGTCCAACTTTATGCCTTCGTCGAACCTAGAAAGTTGTCAAATATACAAATACTTAAGAAGTATATTCACAAAATCGTTTCCCATACAAACTTAAAATAACTACTCTTTGAAAATTGATGGACTGATTCTAATCAAGCTTTATACACATAAGCAAGTCACAAAATTCTACTTTGTGCCTAGATTACATTTTCGAAATACTTTATTTAAAGAAAGATTAGCGAATTTTAAGATTACTAAGAAAACCGTATAATACTATTACATATTTAGTGACAACACTATTTTTTTTGAAAATGCAATCAATCCACAAACTAGAATTTCGTGACTTGAAAACTTGTGTATAAAGTTTCATTAAAAGAAGTAGTAATTTTAAGTTTGTATAGGAAACGATTTTGTGAATACGCTCTTAAGCCAACGCCGAAAAAAAACGTTACTTAATTATAAGTATTATATCAGCTATTTATGAAAAGTTTTCCTGCAAGCTCTTTAACATAATGACGAATGCTAGTCATCTGAGTTACTTTTTATCATCTGTCAAAAACGATGTTTTGTTCTAAAAATGTTTGAAATACCTAGGCGTGATGTCATAGTTTAGCAGCGTCATATATGTACTAATTTTGTGATTTTGGTGAATTAAAAATCGAAGACTTGATGAAAAACAAAACGAGTAAGGTTTTCCGAAGTTTTAGTAGGAGGGCAATTTATAGATCAAGAGTTCATAATTTATTTCTGATGCTGTACATCCCTATCATTCAAGGACTAACTGGTTTCTTCAATCGTGAGAGTATACAGGGAACAGAGAGTGAAATGCGGTGCGTGCGGGGCAGGGCCACATAACAAGATGGTTGCCTCTTTACACTGTCAATGTGCACTCCATAGGAAATCTACCTCCACAGCTTCGACCAAATATAATGGACCGGCCCTATCTATACATTAATCTCATAAAAAAATAGTCAAATACAACTACAAGAAAACATAAACTCACACCACTGTGTAGTCTACCGAGTCACATTCAAATATAAACGATGCCAGGCATAGAGAGACGTACTCGAAATGTAGCACGAATAAGACAATCATCATCATCATATCAGCCGAAAGACGTCCACTGCTGGACATAGGCCTCCCCCAAGGATTTCCAGGACGACCGGTGGAATCACACTAATATTATAATGGCGATAGTTTGTGAGTGTGTATGTTTGTTACTTCTTCACGCAAAAACTACTGTACGGATCTGGCTGAAATTTGGTAGGTAGGCAGATTAGGACCTGGATTAACACATAGGCTACTTTTTTTCACGCGCACTGTGCACCCTCGAAAAGTCATAGAAACATTGTCCACGCGGGTGAAGCCGCGGGAAACAGCTAGTAAGACAATAAATTTCACTAATCTCTACCTTCAACCCATTTGGAGAACACTGATCGATTAAGGCGAAATGATGCGCTCATTCGGTAGGCATCAAAACCGGTTTTCGTGTAGGTAGGTCCATAAATGTTATTTTGGTCGAAGCTCCACAGGATGAAAATTACAAGGGCACAGCTGCCTGCCTATCATATGCACGTTTATGACTATTCACATTGATGTCTTCATAGCGCTCTCTCTTTCGGTCGCGTGCAACTATCTTTGCGTTTCAATCTTCCTGTGACGTCGCTCCCACGTCTTTTTCCCCTAACCTTGACAGAATAGTTTCATAGGAAGTAATGCTTTATTACCGGTCTCGTATGGGTGGTCTGTGATGTACTCACACAAATCAAAGAAACTGATCACCCCACGGAGAAAATGGATTCTCGCAAGAGCCTTAAATTTGTATGGGAGGAAGCGTTTAAGTTTTCCTAGATATACCATTTATAGCATGTTACTAATGTTGGTAAATTTTCTCGATGGCTATGCTTAGCATTATTTAGTAATAGCTTTTGCCAGCGGCTTCGCTCGCGTGAACATAGTTTTTATCACTGTCTCCGAGGGTGAGCAGTGCGCGAGCTGCTCGGCTTGCGAGCGTGGAAAAAGTAGCCTGTATGTTAATCCAGGTCCTAATCTATGTACCTGCTTCCTACTAAATTTCATCCAGATACGTTCAATAGTTTTTGCGTCAAAGAGTAATAAACATACAAACTTTCGCGTTTATAATATACATAGTAAACAAAAATATTTATTTTTTTGTATGACAGCTACCATTTTTAGAGTTTTCCTAAATATATTTCAAATGGCATATTTAGATGTAAATAAGTGTCGTTACGAGGAAAATTTGAAAAACATCCTAACGCCATGAAAAATATTTTATTTATGTATATCACATATTTTGTAAATAAATAAATTTTACGGCACTAAACTTTCTCGACAATTTTTTCAAACAGTTTTTATTTTTTTATAATATTGATGAATTTATATTGCATGACCAAACATATACTTATTCGTAGTACATGTCAATTCAATAGCTCCAACCATTTGTGAGTAAATCGCAAGTTTCAATTTCATTTGTAGGAGAACTATACAAACACGATTATTCCTTTCGGGCATTACTATATAATAGATAAACATAAGCAACTCCGACATGCAAAGTTTCACCAAAATCGTTACAGCCGGTTTTTGTAAAAAAAAAAAACAACAGTTTTCGTCGTATGACAGCTACTCTTCGGCTTGACGGTACGAAGAAACATTTGATAATCCCTCGATGAAATAATTAAATTTGGTCCCATACGGACTAAAGATATAGCCTCCAGAGCCAAGACAGACGCACAGATGGATTTGATATATTCGGTTTTTCGGTATGTGTTAATGATACAGAACACATTTTCACGAACGTTGAAAAAACTTTTTTTACGCGAAAAAAATACTTCCTATACCCTAAGTACGGGGTCGAAAAAGTTACAATCTAAAAAAAAGTTACAAACGATTCTAAGAAACTGTTGGACCGATTCTGAAAAAATTTTGCACGTAGATGACTATTGCGAAATTGTCGAGGATGTGGACACGGACACACACACACACACACACACACACAATCTTTCTGGAACACTTTTGGTGCCTATACGTGATATAAAGTGCATTTTCAAAGTCGGTTTCCCGGACGATCACATACATAACCATCTATTTATTCCTTCGTCGCTCACAGGTAAAAACCACACCTCGCTAATTTGACTGTATCAGAGTCCAAGAAAGTAGCGTGAGTGAGCGCTCTTCAGTAGCTTCATTTAATTAAGACTTAAAAGATATACAAAAATATTTACGAATTGAAGATACTTTTATCAAAATATGAACAAAAAGATCCCAATATTTTCTGTAAAACTAAGCTTTGCAGTTTTGAAATAAATTGTGGCACTCTGTGCATCCTTCACCGTATGGCCGCTGGAATGGCGTAGTCGGAAACACACAAAACAACAATAAACATTACACTTACACTTAGTAGAAATAAAAAAGGTGTAATAGATTTGATGAAATTTTTGTACTAATAATTTGGGTTTGTATGGGAAGTACCTTATCCAGATTTTTCCTGGACTAATAAACTACCCAGTGTAGCAGGCCTTATTAAGTCTTTGTTATTCACTAGTTTCCATTGAAACCGTTAGAGCAAATTTTAAGGGAAAGTAACAAACAACCACAATTTAATTTGTATGGGAGGTCGCTTTTTCCATTTTTTCCCGGAATAATGGTCTACTAGTAACATAAAGTAATAGTAACTTACAGGGTTTCATTCAAATCATTAAAGCCATTTTGGATAAAAATAATATTGCCCTAACCCAAATGGTATGTAAGCCGGTTCAGTTTTTGAAAATAGTGGACTTTAGATATTAAATTTTATTTTTGTATGCGGAGCGACATTCGCTTGATCACGATGCCATAGTGGAGATCTTGTCTTGACTTTGACATCGCCGACAACACAACGGCGTTAATGTATGTTGTCTCGCTCGGTACGCCATGTGGGATGTGTGAGTGGGAAAAGGAAAGTGATATTACAGGATATGAAAAGACTGAATCATAGCGCGCGAGTTTTAAAATATAATTACGGCGTAAACACCAAATTTTACCCAAATCCGTCCAGTCGTTTGGGAACTAAAGCCACAGCTAAAGCACCGGACGGACGTACAGTCACGCAAAAAAACTTTTTTTTATTTTTGTTTTATTGGACTCTATTAGTGTAAGACAGTCGATCCACATCAAAATCTCTCAACTTCGATTTTTTTTATCACAATACCTTGTTCACTCATTCGTCGCTGAATACACGTGAAAAGGATATCAGAAGCAAATAAAAAACTAAAACTCAAAAGCTCAGATTTTCAGCCTAAAAGTTTTCATAAAACCAATATACATATTGCTTGATCAATAAGATTTTCAGCCCAAAAGTTTTCATAAAACCAATATACATATTGCTTGATCAATAAGATTTTCAGCCCAAAAGTTTTCATAAAACCATTATACATATTGCTTTTTCAAATAAGGTACAGCAAAATACTCACTTGTGAAACAAAGAGTGTCTCTTCTTCCAATATTTGATCATTTTCGGATCGCCTTGCAACTCCTCAGGCATTTCCGATACATCTACACCTTCATAATCGAATTTGTTCCTTTTCGGGCGTCGCCTGCGCTTCGTCGTGTGTGCCGACACAATATCCTCACTAGCTTTAAGTTCAACGTCGTCAATCTCTTGTACGTCACTGAATGAAGTGTCCAAGTCTAGAGGCAAAGGTATACTTGACGCTTCTAAAGCAACGTCTTTTAGCTCACTGTCAGATTCACTTTTGTTTTGGACATCATATGAATTTGTGGAATCAGCAGGTTCGTTAGAATGGACGCTTCGTTTTTCTTTTTCGTTAATTTTATCTCGAGGACTGTCGTCGTCGGTTTGAATTTCTCTTTCTTCTTGAGAATCTTGATCCTGAAATTTGGATACATCCTTGTTTTATTATCGTCTCTTACTATTTATTATACGTACTTCCACGGCATCATCATTACTTTCCACCAAGAAGTTTCTTCTGGTCTTCATAGAAGTCTAGGATCCGACTGGAAACCCTTTACACCATCTCAATTGTTTTCTTCTAATGGAACGCATATGCGGGGCGTACTATTTTTATAGCATTACAAAAAAGTTTTGATTCAAACTTTTACCTGTCTGTTACAGCGCCCGTTTTAGCGCATATACGGTGATGTGCTTGTACTGAATTTTGTAGGATTTTATTTCTTACTCTTTTACTTTAATCTTTAATTTAGTAGGTTCAATCCCAATGTATGAGATTTGATAAAGTAGTGTATGAAACTGCACATAAATAGGTATTAAAACACTTGTATGATACTTGATGATACTCATAAAAACCAGATCAAAGCTCGGTTTTTCAACTTACACTCGTGTTAGAATACTACATTCATTATGTAACAGTTTTATAAACTACAATTTCTATTCTATTTTAAGGTTTTCAGATATTTTATAACGTAAGCTATATTTTACAATTAATTTCGACACTGGAAAATACCCTGTTAGTGTGCCCTTGGCATCACCTCGTCTGATGGTAAGTGACGATGATGCCGAAGAAGGAAGCGATATTACCATTTAACAAGATTCCCCTACCCAAAGGAAACTGGCTATCTAATCTTCATGCTAAACACATCAGTGCTGTTAACACTGATGTTTGGCCACAGATTACTAAATAGTTACTTTGTTTGGCGACAAAAATAAGATAGTGGGCCGGGCGGGCTTAGAAAATGCCGAACCACCAACCAAACCAAGTCTTACAAAGTCAAACCCCGCCGGGAATCGAACCCGCGACCTCCTGATACGGATAAACCGCTACGCCACGAAGGTAGTTAAAATATTTATACCTGATCCACATTATAAGAGTTGCCATCGTCATCAAAGTAGGTCTTCCTGGGTGCTCCAAACCTCTTGCTTCGCGGCGGTCTAAGCCTTGCATTGCGTTTCCTGTACACAATCTGTCCTTTAGGCATTTTTTCTTCTTCCATGCAGAACCCCATTATTTGGAAAGTTGACTTAATCTTCTCGGCTATTTCTTCATCTTCGTCTAATTCATGGCTAAAATCAACGATATACGATAACCATTGGTCAATTTGATGTCATGAATATTAATTAGATACTGAAAATAATTTATAGCATCGAATAGGGTTAAATATAAATACATATGCCTAAAATTGCTTATAGGCGATAGGAGGACTCATTTCGGAGTGTGCCCTGGAGCTTCACCACCTCTTGTCTTCATACAAAGTTGGAAGTTCCAATAAGACAATCAGCCATCAGCCATTTCTTTATCGATGGTAGAGGAGGTACTCTAAAAGGTTCTAATAACATATTTTTTTTAATTTTTGTATTTATAATTGAACTATTTTGTTTACAATAATTTTAAAAAGTTAAGATTTAACGTAGTGTTAATCGGAGTGTGGCTGAGACTGTATAGGTTTCTGACATCGTCGCCCAACATAACGATTACGTTTACTAACTAAGATTTTTTATTACTTTTTGGCCCTAGGGCCAAAACATATCACTTTCGACACGGTTCTTAGATACATCTTGGCAAAAAAGAGTTTGAGGTGGTGACAGATGTAACTAATTGATTTTTTAATTGTAACACTAGTTTAATGTCACCGGATTTATCATTGCTGTGTAGTGGTTGTCTTTTTTTTATAAATTTCATTGAAATTCGCAATTATTTTCGCTAAACTTAAGACTACCATAAGTGTGAAAGAAGCACCCTCATTTTTTCCAAACTATTTTTTGCCAGGCTGTAAAGTATGGCCTACTTTCAGTTTGAATAATGAATAACCCTCCTTTTTGCTATACCGTAGACAAGTAAAAATAGTTTACTTACCTTCTTTTCATACTGACAGTTGTTTCTTCAGGCGGATCATCGTCTCCATCATTATAACTACCGGAACTAAAATTAGTATTGCTTATAAGAGATTGTTGCGCGTTTTGCACATTATCACTTTTATCCACATTACCAGTCGTTGTTTCTTTCTTATGATTATTGTCCTTAGAATTGTCATTGTTTGCTGCTTCTGTGACTTGTTGTGCATCTTCAGACTCACATTTTTTAGCCTCTTCCTTTAACAAATTCTGCAATAGCACACCCACTGAATCTATGTACTTGTTACTAGTTTTCTTGTTTCTTTTCTTTGGTTTACTCACTTTTTCTTCTATTTTCATTTCTTCTACTTTTGCTTTCACTTTTTCTACACTTTGCATTTCCTGAGAATGTTTTTCATTATGTTCAACTTTTATTGCTTTTACATCTGTGATATTACCAGATTCCTTGTTTTCAACGGTTACATTAAAAGATTTATTGTTTATATCTGTTTCATTCACAAATTCATTGCTTTCATCTGTTTTACTTAAAAATTTATTGCTTTCATGTGTTTTATTGACTAGTTCATTTTTTTTATCTACTTTTTTACCCAGTTCATAATTTTCATCTGTCTTATTAACAGGACCATTGTTTATTTGCTGTGAATCCTCATCATTTCTTGAATGACTGTCAATATAGTTTGCATAATGTAAGGCATATTGCTCTCCAAAATGTTTCTTCCACAAGAACTGCCAATATTGCTCGCCATCTACTTCTTCATTTGGTATGTCTATATTTTCGTCTATGTTTACAATCTTAGTAGTTTGATCATTAGATGCATCATCTGTTGATGATGACGACACACTATATTCGTCAGTTTGTGAAGAGTCTGACGTTACGTGACTTGAGTCAACATCGTAGCTAGAAAGTGTTATTTTAGTGACATTGGTCATAGAGTCTGTGCCTGTTACAGTTCTGGGACTTAGCATTCTATCATGTTCAGAGCACGATCTTCGTCTGCCCACCCAATTGTCTTCTTTATTGGCAGCAAACTCATTAATTTTAACTGGTTTTTCTATAGAATTCGGATTTGTATGTCGTTTGAACGGATTGACTTTAGAATCATACGAATATTTCCTCTCTCTCATACTGTCATCTGCATCATCTTCCTGATTACCATTAGCTAGTTTGAAAATTTCATCAGCAGAAAGCTGTTTCGGTAAACTATTTTTATCCATCACTAGATCATTGTTATCATCTAAATAAGAAGGGTTTATATAATCACTATACTTTTTAATCCAAGAAGCCCATATCAGTCTTTCGCCATTTACTGCCCAGAACTTTTCCCAAGTGGTTTCAGAGAAGTAATTTTCATTTGTTTTCAGTGTGGTTTGTGGAAAGTCTTGGTTCATTTTCTCTAATATATCATGGTTGGTGTATTCTGTATTACAATCTTGGTATGTAAGATCAGCTCCACTGTCGCTTGGCTGAAGAACATTGGGGATAGTAACAAGGTTATGGACTGGGTCATGCTCATCTGTGGAGCAGTAGTTTTCAGTATGGGAGGCACTGCAGTAGCAACTGGCACCCTCATCTTTCTGGAAAGAATTTTGATATTCATATGACTAATTTCATTACAATGACAGCTAGTGCATTTAAATTTACAGCAAAATTGACAAATGGTAATAGCAGGTTTTCACTCTGCGACAGTATCCTCGCTTACTAGAGGCAATATCTAAGTGCTAAAATGGTAGAGCCTACAATACAACAGATTGTGAGTTTTTATTGTATTTCACTTATACTCTTTACCTAATATATAGTTTGCATGCAATCTCAGGAAATTCGACAGAAAACGCACCAATCACGATATTCAATTTATATAATATTTAATTTGTGTGAGTATTTGGCCATTTGCAAACTTTGTAGGTGGTAGGCTTTTTGTAGTTGTAAGGACAGGCATGGTTTTCCCAACCAGGCATATGACGTGCCTATTTTGCGAACAATTTCTAAAGAGATATTTACAAATAAAACCATTTGTAACTGGACATTTCATTTAACTTAGCTTCATTTTCTCATACCAACTCAATGGTGATATGCAACAATTGCAACACAACATGACCAAATAAACCCAATCAAATGTTAAATTTTATTTTTATTTTACTCTTAGAAAAGGAATAAAGGAAAGCAAAAATTGAGGTAGGAAGATGACCTAAGAAAGACAGCTGCAGAAACATGGACTAGGAAAGCTATGGACAGATACCTTTAGCAATATATAAAGTACTACCTAAGTTTTAATTTTATTAGGAGTTACTTTTTATTATTTAAGTTTCATAATCAATTATCTACATTAATCTGGTACAATAGATGTATATGTTAAAATGTAATTTCAAGGATGTCATTAATAAAGGCTTTAATATTAATCACCTTATCTTTAAGAATTGGAAACGCTGAACATGTTAAAAGCCAAAATGTTTGGCACCAATATTTTAGATAATTTTCTAAAAAACTTACTACACCGATTTTGATAAAATTTATATGGGACCAACTTGGCAGCATACCCTATTGAATAAAAAAAGAATCATGAAAATCTGTTCATAATCTGCGAAAACTGCGACTAGTCAGACTCGTGCAAAGTAGGGTTCCGTAGTATGTAAAAAAAATAAATGTTTATTTTAAAAAAACAAAATTATATTTGCAGTTGCTAATAGAACATTTTGTATGCAAAATGCATGAACTTCTTACAAATCCAACTGCCCAACTTAACTTGGTCTTAAGTAGTTGTCTATTTAAAATGATCATAAGTCCTACTATTTAATATTCTTTTCAGATGTCCTGAAAAAGCGGTTTAGGTGGTATTATGGGGAGACAGGACACTTGACTCTAACAAAAGTTTGCACTTTATTGCTTAATATTTCACAAACAAATCCCTGAATCGAAAAATGGTTTTAACAAGTCCTCAGTAATTTAAAAGCCCAATTCAACGATACCCCACGCAATACGGTGCATCACAGAAAAAAAAAATTCAGTCCCTCTTTACAAGTAGGGAAGGTACCCATTTTTTTTTTCTTCAAAATTGTATTGTACTACTTTGTCGGCGTGATTAATATGTATACCCATGTTAAATTACAGTTTCCTAGAACTAATAATCTCTGAGCTAAGCTGCGGACAGAGGGACATGGCGAAACTATAAAGCTTTCTTGTTGACTATGGAACCCTAAAAAACAACATACAGTCGAATTGTGAAGCACCTCCTTTTTGGAAGTAGGTTGAAAAACAGAGCAATAACGTGAGACATGGTTATTTCCAGATTTTATGATAAACCATGTTGCCATTACATAAAAAAATGTCGGCAAAACATAAAGAAACCCTCCATCAAATTATTTTTTAATATACTGTACTATGTCCATGCCCAGGATAAAATTTTTCTTTTACCCATGTGTTCTATATCAAGCAAAAAAATATGTTTGCCAAATCTTCCTTCCTTTGATTGTCCTTTGTCACACTTTCCCTAGCCTTAAACCAATGCTCTGAGATAAAATTTTAGAAGTAAGAGTTTTATGATAATTCGTCCAAGGATCCTAAGCAGCTCATGGATGCAACAAAAAATTAAAAACTTTGATGAAATTGCAACTTGTACTATGGCTGTAGAGTCGTTGGGAATAACCCATACAGATCAGTTTATTTTATTTTGACAAACAAAAAAATGAAAAATTTTGATGAAACTGCAAATAGTAAATAGCTGTAATTATATTATTTTACTATTGTCGGTGGCGTAATGGCTAGGGTCGTGGTTTGAATCCTGCCACATACCAATGTGTTCCTGAATTTCAATTTCATATCTACGTTTATCTGACTGACACTCATACGGTGAAGGAAAACATTGTGAGGAAACTTGCACATGCCTGCGAAGAAACTTAAAGGCTGTGTGTAGTCAACTAACCCGCACTAGGCTCATGCCTCTCAGTGGGGACATATATGAGCCAATATGATTATCAAGTGACTGACAAAATTCCTCAAACGCAGGTCTCCAAACAATGGCAATTTTTGTTTGCTATTTTCTTCTTATGCTTGCCTACACTATAAAAGTACATTATTTATTATTGATTTGTGCACACAGAACTATTTATTGTACTTATCTATTTCGTTTTAAATGTGCAATTTCTTACTAACCTCACATTTGACTTTGTATGATGTGTCCAATGAGAAATGTACATGGGACTCATCATCCTGCTCTTGTGTCTGATCAGGAAGCGTGTCCAAATCACTCTCGCTGGCATCCTCCTTCTCAACATAGTATGTTTTCACACCATCCCTGAATAATAAGTAAATGTGTTTGAAAGTACTGTCCTCAACAGCATCGTCACTTTTAGATGAGATACAGTCAAAAGTACTCTGATTCCGGAAAAAAGTAATCAGCTAATTATTTCACATTCCAATCTGTTATGTAAATAAAATTAATATGATTAATAATTCACTGGACGGGATGTTTACAAAAAAAGAAACTAGAGATGGATAGCTAGAGTCCTTCACCAGGGAGTAGTCCTGAACGAAGGGTGTGATGTTTCAGAGATTCAGTGGGAGATTGCCTATCACTACAGCCAATACAGGACTAATGTTACCTCATGCTGATTATTTTAAGTGATTAAAAAATTTTATTCTAATTTTTAACCCACCTTTGCACTCTATGTATTTTACAAATTATAAGTCCTGTATTGTTATTTAGGCTTGCAATAAAGTATATATATTTACTTACTTACTTACTTATTCTATGTATGGTATTTTATGTTTTATAATTGTATTCGTTTAAGTATAGTATGAGTCTGTACTTTTTTACCTGATATAAACAATTAATATAATTTTGTATCACAAATTTTGTATCACAAAAGGCTTAGTTCAGCTGCTTATGCCGTTAAGAAAATAAGACAGTTAACGGATGTAGATACTGCGAGACTAGTGTATTTTAGTTACTTCCATAGTATAATGTCTTATGGCATATTACTGTGGGGGCATGCGGCTGATATAGAAACTATTTTCATCCTGCAGAATAGAGCTATCCGCGCAATCTATCAGATGCGATCATGTGACTCGTTACAGAATAAGTTCAAAGAAATCAATATTTTAACTGTTGCTAGTCAATTTATATATGAAAACATCATGTACGTTCGTAAGAATTTGCATTTATTTCCTAAAAACAGTGACAGGCATAATTTGAATTTAAGAAATGTAAATAAAATAGATATAGCCTTTTCGAGACTGAGTAAGGTTAAAAAGTCATTTGTGGGGCAGTGTATAAGATTCTACAATAAAATTCCAGAAAATGTAACTAGTTTGTCAGAGAATAAATTCAAGACTCATGTCAAAAAATTTTTGTGCTCTAGAGGATATTACAAAATAATAGATTGTGTAAATGACAAAGATATATATGTTGATTCTATAACAAATATCATTACCTGAGACTGTAATCTGAATCATGACATTATTTGTAATTTTATTTTTATTGTATTTTTTTTTGTTTTGACTATTTAAAAGTGTGTGTAAACACCTAAATAAAAAATAAAAAAATAATTGTCAGACAGAGTAAATTATTACAAAATTTGTATGAATGAATTTACCTGAGTTGGCCCTCGCCCTTAAATTATTACAAAAATTCCCAATAGAATGTGTGTTAACATTTAGCAAAAACATTTAGTCGTGTTTTTGAAATTCTAACCTCAATCTAGTGAAAATCAATACAAATGCAAGCAAGAATAACCTGCATAATTCTTCCATATTAATACATTTACACTAGTTTACCTTATGAAAGCCCTGCTGCATAGGCAATAGACATAGTTATCATCATACAATTCTTCATCTTCGTCGATATGAAAGTGGAACTCAGCAAGTGGCTCCCAACGGTGGTAGTGGTCATAATACTCTGACATCATCACTGAAAACACCCAGAGAGGTATTAGTGAAGAGTACAGCTGTGTTTACAATATATATCAATTGGATATTTCTAACAAAACTCTCTGTTTTTGATGCAAACCTCCACAATAAGCAAAGCACTCGCTAGATTGATGAAGTCCACAGAACACTATTACTCCAACCAAAGTCCCTTGACAGTTGTCCCTTGTTTTGTGACTGTGTGTGTGTGTGTGTGTGGTTTTTTTTTTTCGCCCTTTTAGGGCAGGCTAAGGCTCATTGGCCATACCGCCTAGTCTTCAGTATATGTTTTTCAGTAGTATTCATTTGTAGAATTCACGTCTTCAGTAATTTTCAGTAGTTTCTTCACGTTCACATCATATTATTGTCTATAAACTAACCTAACCTACATACTCTAGCAAAATGATAGCACTTTTGCTAAAGCTTGCTCGGACTTCTTGTGGGAACTCGAAACACAGTATACACACTTTTATTTCATTATCCTACACAAGAAACACTTATATGATCCTTCGCTGATAAATACACTATCAATATTATACATCAAAAACCACTAAATGTAATTTTTCGGATAATAAAAGAAAAATGACAAACTGAACGCTACAAATTCCCGCCAAAAAGTCCGTCTGTGTTTTGTGTTGTGTGACTAGTTTTTTTTAATTGTTTGTTTGCCCACAGATCTAAATGTGTTTGCCCTTTTCAGCGCAGGCTAAGGCCTCCTGGCCATACTGCCTTGTGTGTATATATATATATATGTATATATATATATATATACATACATATACAGAAAGACAATAGGGATGACGAAAAATGTTTGAAATACCTAGGCGTGACGTCATAGTTTTTTTAGCGTCATTTATGTACTCATTTTGTGATTTTAAAGAATTAAAAATCGGAGACTTGATGGAAAACAAAACGAGTAAGGTTTTCCGAGGTTTAAGTAGGAGGGCAATTTAGTAATCAAGAGTTCATATTTTTTTCCAGTAGTGTATATATGAGAGTTCTGGCTCACCAGTGCGAGTGAGAGAGAGAGAAGATACGAAATCCTATGTGTTAGAGCGAGACAGAGCGATGGTGTGAGTGAGAATGACGTCATACAGTGCGAGTGAGTGAGGGGTAAGATGCGATACCGCATGTGTTAGAGCGAGACAGAGCTATGGTGTGAGTGAGAATATGCGTAGGCGTAGTGGGCGTGACCACCCATCAACCTTGGCATCGACCAATCACAGCGTCAGCTGTCAACATGACAGCTGTCAAAGTCAGCTGTCACAACTGTCAACATGACACCTGTCATTGGACTGTTATGTCAGCTGTCACCATAGCAGCAAAGTTAGCGAATGTGTGAATATAGATGGCGTTAGTGAGAAAAAAAACATTCGTTTGGTTAGATTTGAATCCACTGCGGCGGCGGCTCTGAAGCGACGCGAGTAGCCACACACCGCAGAGCCACAGCACCTGATAACGTTAGCAATGAAATATTGATATCCATGGCTGGATATGACGTCATGGCGGGTGCCCAAGGGGGCGGGGGGGGGGGGCGGGGGCGCTGAATGATGTGGACAAAAATGCATGAGTGATAGAGAGAGAGAGAGAGAGAGAGAGACACACATACCGCGGCCTGCTAAACAGTTTTTGCGCGGGGTGTTCCCATATGAAGAGTTGACTACTACTACTATGCAGCTGATATTCTATTCAGGAGATAACTATACCACCTATGAGAGAAGACAGACAGACAGACAGACAGACAGACGAACACATAATATTGTGCTGCGGCTCACGGCGGGTGCCTAGGGTGCGGGGGTGGAGGCGCTGAATGATGCAGATAAACATGGTACTACTATCAGCTGTGTTTAACTCCGATGATGGAATACAATGGCGGCGCAGTACCAACACTCTAGTAGATGATAATGTTACACACACACACGCCGCTAGATGGGGTGTACTAAGCAAAAATCCATTGACATTGTCAGGAATCGAACCCGCTGCTCATATAGTGCGAGCATATCATTCAACCTCGGCACCAGCACGGCGGCGGGGGGCGGACCGAGTCTTATCAACGTGCGCGCCGCTCGCAGGTGGATGTGGGCAGCAGCTAGTATATAAAGTTTAATAGAATTTTATGTACTTAGTTAACGAGAAGAAACACCTTTTTAGGGTTTCGCATGTGAATCTTAAAAATAAAAAACCATTTTCATATAATAAGTATATACTTGTTTTTTTATTTCATCAACTTATAAAATAGGTATTAAACAAAAATTCGAGACAAAAACATGCTATTTCACAATCGATAATAGACGTTTTATCACACACTTGATCTAGAATAGCACTCGTTTCCTGTAGTGTAAGCGGTTGCCTATGTTTCAGATGTCTCTTGAACAAATTAATTCGATTTTCATAGGTAGCCCCGAGTTTATGTAATCGTTGCATCTGTGCACTAATACACCCCATAAGTTTCTCAATGTTTCTCCAATCTTCATGACTTAATACGACGTATTTTTCCGGCTGGGTTACTCGTGTTATTAATAAATCTGCGCAGACATCCGGCCGGGGTGGTAAGTTGAAAACAGCTAGATTTCCAAAGCAGGTTATTTCCATCGGCATCTCAGGTGATGTAGGTGAGCTGGTGAAGAAATTTCTCAAGATATCAGCTTTCTCCACGAATAGTCCAAACCACTCTCGTTCACTTAGTTCCAGCTTCCCATCGAGGTTCACACAAATTGATAAATCTTGCGGTTTGTTCCCCGCACCCGCCTCCATATTATGCTGTGATAGTTGTAGATTTAGGTATACGTATACGGAAGATAATTTCTGCTGCCCAGCTGCTGTTGTTGGTAGACTGAACTGACTCTTACTTAGTTCACACTTCCGCCAAACCACAGATGGCGTGTACGAGGGAAATAAACCCAACATTTTTTTATATTTAGAAAATTTGAAGACGTATGTTATCTACACTACACTCTTCAAGAGACCGAAGGTAACTGACTTATTTTTTACTGTGTTATCTTTCGCACACTTCCGGTGAGTGCGGTATACTCAAACATAGAGTCATTGATGATAAGACAGTAGGCTGTAGTGTTACCAGGAACATTCTTTTTAAAATCCAGCTCAACTTTGATATCGATAGCGCCACCAGCGTTGTAGGTATCGCACTGTCGCGATGTATCGATAACCACTAACGCACATTTAGTTTTATAGTGCGCAACGTCCACTTGTGGGCTACTATGTAAGCGATGATAGTAGTTTTGTTGAAAATTGGCGAATGCATCATACAATAGGGGGTAGGAGCCCTTTTCAAAATCAGCTGAAAATGAGTCGTATGGGTAGTACTGAGAGTTCAAGTACACTTTACAGTTTGTTAGATTGCAGTGGTCGAATAGACTCATATCCTTCATCTCCTCATTTTTCTTGCCCGTTTGCAGTCCAATGATGACATAGCGAGGTTTCTCTAGTTGTGAGGTGGTTTTAATTGTCCACACATGTTTTTGAGCGGATGGCAACACCGGATACTCGTACAGGTCCCAGGTGCGGAATGCGATAGGGATAGGTATATTTCTCTCTACATAGGTTAGAAGTCGTAGTTTTTCCTTATCAGACACCTTAATGATTGGCACGCGCCAAACAAGACGAGTGATTTCTATTTCCGGATGCTTGGCAACTTCCTTGGTGATTGCAGCATTGATGTTTGTATTGGCTCTATTTAAAACCAATTCATGTTTAGCATTCATTATCACCCGTCGATAGTCCTCAGCGAATCCGAGCAGGTGTGAGAGTGGCACCGTAAAGCTAAAGTCTCCATCTTCAATCACCTTTATCGCACCGGTATTCCACCCAGCGTTCTCCAAGGCGTTCTCCGTCTCTTTAGCGTACGAGATTAGACCCTTCATGGTGGATGTGACACCGCAATTCTTGGTCCTATCAATTTCCACTCCATTCAATTCGTAGCGTATGTCTTGAAACAGGTAGGCTAATCCATTGTTGATGAAGGTGCACTCCTTGTTAATAGTGCCTTCTATTAAAATTTGGCTATCGCACGGCAACACTATCAGATCTTGGCGGTTGATACAAATACGAATCTCATCGTTGTTTTTGAAAGAGTTATTGTATGGGTTAAAGGTGTGATATTCAATACTCTCTATGCTATCATCAAACACCACACTCTCAGCTATATCTAAGATAGTGGACGACGACATGGTGGTACTTTAAACCCAATCGATTGCAAAAATAAGATATTTTCTTTAGATAATTTTTTAACAGCTGCAGCAGTAGTAGGTGGTGGATGTCTCCACTCACGATGATCACTACTTAATGTAGGCGTCACCTGCTTGCTCTCACTTTTATACACAATCATCGCAGTACCTTTCTAATGTGCAATCGTAGCGATATATTTTCACCTTGAAAATTAACCAGGTCTCCGCGTTCGTTGACAATGCGCACCTTAATTTCTTGTATAGTGTTTCTCTTGATTGGTAAATAGATAATATTCGAAGGGGTCTCCACTATCTGATAGCCAGGTGGGACAGTAGGTGAAAACTCGTGAATCACATGCGATGGCTCGTTATTGATGAATGAACCCTCCACTATGTTGCACTGTATTCTTATAGTATGCGTTATCAGTATATCAATCTGCTTATCGGACCAGTGCATCATCTTGGAGTTAAGAACTCGCGGCGAGAAGCCTAAAAGTGGTGCGATAGAGTTCTTTTTGTTGAAATAAACCTCATATTTAGGTGAGTACACTAAGCATTTCGCTGTGTTTACATTCGCCTCCAACTCGAGTATACCTCCACTCTTCGCATCTCCATCGATTTGAGCCTGAGCAATCATTTGCTTGTACAGGTTCTTGATGATATCGCGCAGTTCATAAGTCCCCTCGGGCACCTTAAGTATTTTATCACCATAATGAAATAAATTATTACTTTTATCCACATTAGGTATGGAATTGAATGTCTTAAAATAGACCAAAGCACATTCATAGTCCCCATTGTCTAGTTCTAGCGGTGTAAGAAAATCCGCAGACAACTCTGAGCTATTACTGTTAAGGGAAATTGTAAAAGAGTGCGGCATGTTTAGGTATTTGCGTGGTAATGATCAATAATAAACTCTAACATCGGTTTATATATATAGATATATTTTGAACTTACTTATTAAACATTCTATGGGTATAGGTGGTTAAAAACTTTAAACATAAATGACCACAGTTTTTAGCGGTGAAACGTTGAACTCTATCATAATTATACTCTATATGTATTTTATTCATATAACGAACAAACTCCAACGGTGGCCTCAAGTCTCCATAGCTATCAAAATACATGCAAATATTGTCTTTTTTCACATAGGCAACCCAATGTGTTCCGGGTCCTTCTCGATTATCCAAGTTGATAACACCTGTTTCGCAGCGATGTGGAGCGGTGTTCGGTAGACTGTCTCTCATGAAAACACCTCTGAAGAAAGGTATTCCCACCTTTTTAACATACTCCAGGATATCATTATCGGTGAGCACCACCGATGCTCTTAGTAGTTTTTTGGGGGTGCTAGGTAAAGCCCCATCCCACGTT
The DNA here is from genome assembly GCA_947284805.1 of Coleophora flavipennella. NCBI lineage: Eukaryota > Metazoa > Arthropoda > Insecta > Lepidoptera > Coleophoridae > Coleophora > Coleophora flavipennella. The sequence continues at coordinate 4,385,821 of OX369269.1, forward strand.
TGTAAGGAGCCACATACAATCCTTTTCCAACCTTTCCCCCATCACCGCCGCTTTTTCTACTCGCCATTTCATAAATGTTTTTAGCTGCGGTGGTGACACCTCCTGCAAGGGTTCCGGCAGCTGCTAGTGCGCCTAATAGAGGAATAAGCGGTAAGAACCCTCCTCTTTTAGACGACGGCACGGGTATGACCCTCGGCATCTGAATCGTTTTTCCTCTAGCGTATTGCTTGGCGACTTTCACGGCGGCACTCAATAGCGAAGCAGCGGTAGATGTTGTATTTTTCTTTTTAATTTTATTCTTCATAGCCTTGCGGGTAGCACCAATGACCCTGGATATGGGAATCCCCATCCCACGCTTGACTTTGAACTTCATTGCTTTATTCACAGCAAGGCCGGCCAGTCGCTCTGATAAATTTGATGATTCACGCCAACGTTTTTCAGCGGCGGTTGCTAGCTCCAAATCGGCCTTATGTCTCGCCTCTAAGGATGAATTTTGCGCGTACGCAATATCGTGTAATTTACAGGCTTCGTCGAGCAGGTTAATGCCCCTATCACCACGTGATAACCGTTTCTTTAGTTTGGTTCCTGGTCCACAATAGTTATAACCGGGTATGTGGAGTTCAAACGGAAGATTATTGATAACACTATTTAAGAGTCCCGATCCACGTTTGACCACTTTAACTTTTCGTTTCATAATGCACTAATATGATGTGTGTAATCGCCTTAAATAGAAACATTTATTAGTCGTGTGCAGGTGAAGTGATTACAACAGCAGCAGCAAGGTGGTGGTGGTGAGTCGTCGTTGTTGTTATCTTCTTTCTTAGCCTGTTGCTCACAGCTAGTTTCCGATTGCTTCTTCTTCTTCTCACCCTCTTGTTGTTGTTGTTGTATGCAGTACGGACAACTCTTCCTCAAAAACCAAGGTGAATCAATTTGAGTGGCGTTGGGATCCGGATTGACAGGATGCTCTGTACAGATAAAATACTTTCGAATATCCGGGTCGTTTCGCAGGTAATCCGGAAGAATATCCTCCAATTCCATCACCCACTCAAAAGGATGTTGGTAGGTACTAAGGATTTTTTTCAACTCATTTTTTATTTTTTCTTTATCAACAGGAGACATGGTTATGGAGTCTATCTATATACTAGTATATATAACACGTTCAACTCGAGCGGGTTCTCACAACGTAATGAAACTTAGAAAGCAAAGCTCGTGTCTTAAAGTGAAGGATTGGGGTGATTATTGTTGTGATGGCAGCAGCAGCAGCAGCGGTACATCAATGATCAACTCAAAAAATGGTGTGTTGCTATCAAACAGTATAAGATGTCTTATCTGTGGTCCCTCAAACTGTGGGAAAACCAACGTTCTCCTAACACTACTGCTCGACCCAAACGGAATCAAGTTTTCCAATGTGTACCTGTACTCCAAGTCGCTTCATCAACCAAAATACCTATTTCTTGATAGGGTGCTGAAGAAAGTAAAGGGTTTAACGTTTTATGCGTACAATGATAAGAGTCAAGTGGTGCCACCGAATGAAGCTCAAGACCATAGTGTTGTTATTTTCGATGACGTGGCTTTAGAGGATCAAGACGCTATACGTCAGTACTTTTCTATGGGACGTCACAAGGGGTTGGACTGTTTTTACTTGTGTCAAACCTATAGTAAAATACCAAAACAGCTGGTTAGAGACAATGCAAACTTGATACTGCTGTTTAAACAGGATGATTTAAATCTAAGACACTCGTACGATGATCACGTAAACACCGATATGACTTGGGAGCAATTTCAAGACATTTGTCGCAAGTGTTGGGAGGAAAAGTACTCTTTTCTGGTGATTGATAAGGATAGAGATATAAGTAAAGGACGCTATCGGAGAGGATTTGATACATTTATTACATTATAAATTGATTCGTCACCCACTTGTGTACTTCATTCGGCAAAATGTCATCATCAAAGGTGCAGGTCTTTGGTGATAAGGAGTTGAAACGTAAGCTTACGCAATCCATTGATGCTGTAAGGAAAAAAGTTAAGGCGCTACAATCAGATAAACAGATGCTTACAACACGATTGGAGGAAACATTTGAACCCATCACGAAACCCTTAAAAGCTCTATCATCAGATCTGATGACGATAAAACCAGAACCATCACCGCAGGCAGCTTATTTACAAACAAAAACCTCTACACCCTATAAAATGAGTTTTAAAAAGGAAATGGATGATGCTGATGCTGATGATGAGGACTTGGGTGAAGACTATTCAATAGAACCCGAGGAGGAAGAAGCAGAAGAAGAAGATCCTGCAGATATATCTGCGATACCATCGGAATTTATGGTGGCAGGGGAAGAAAGTGGTGCTAGCATGGATGAAACGAGTATGCTACCATATTTGGCGAACCTGTTTAAACGAGAGAAGATTCCATTCGGTGTTCACATACAACGTGATAAGATGTATGTAGGAGATAGCCCGCTCAAAATTGAAAACAATGAAATTAGTGTTAAGGGGAAAACGTTTGAAAAAACACTCGGTTTATTAGAGCTTCTCTTCAAAAAAGTTCCTAATAAAGAAATTGTTCTCAAAGCTGATATCGATAACTACTTAAACATTCTAAACTTAACCAATGCTTATCGACGTGGGTATTTACCTGAAGGTCAAGTGCAAGGAACAAAAGGTATCAAGTATAATACATACATTAGACGTTATTTGGGTAATATGAGACCGCAGCAGCAGCAGCAGCAGCAGTCAAACAAGGCTGGTGGTGGTTGCCTTCTCACACAAAAATCCTACTACCCCACCACTGATTACATTTATTGGGATGATCCCAATGAGCTTGTAGATCGTCTGCGACTACTGATTGCATCTCAGAACGCTGGTAACACGGGGCACACCAATGAAATCAACGCTATTACAGAGGAGCTCATAGAAGCTGGTATTGTATTGAAGAAGAAGAAGAATACCTACCTTAACCACTAGACCTCTAATAGCCGATAATATGAGGTCTTGTAGCTAAAAAATATGAAACAGGGTCTATAGCTAAACAGATGAGATTAGCTCTGATAGCTGATGATATTAGATCAGGTCTGTAGATTATGAGGTCTATAGCTGATGAGATTAGATCAGGTCTGTAGATTATAAGGTCTTGTAGCTAAAAAGATAAGATTAGCTCTGATTTAGGTCTGTGTCAGAGTCTAATAAAAGCCGCTATAACTTTCGCCTATACATCATAACTAAAATGCCTGTCCACAAGTTCGGACATCACCTCCACTCTGGGGGAGTGCTTATAAATAATCTAAAATCGAGTATACGAGAAATCGATTGTGAAAATAAGCGATTGACAGAGGTTGATAGGGGTACGAGTAAAAGTGATGCAGTGATAAAGGAACAGCTGGACGAGGTGTTCGAGCAATGTCTCACACATACTCGTAACACAGCTATAGCGCTTGAAGCGCTTCAAAAATCTATAGATTTGTTAAATAAAAGGTTCACTGCACCATTAAATAAAAGCAGCACTAGTGCAGAGTCTAATCCAGCTAAAATCAGACGTGTCACCCTCATACCACAAAGTATAGTGGGTAAAAAAAAACAACAAAAGAATCCCCTAGTAGCACCAAAAACACACAATGAGTAAGGCGCAAGTTGTTAAAGAAATACATAGATACGCAAGAAAGAACTTCCCCCGCAGACGTTTCATACAAAAGGGTATTGATGACACCTGGCAAATTGATCTGATTGATATGCAGAAACACTCTAGAGATAACGGCGGGTATAAGTATATTCTATTGTGTATAGACACCTTTTCAAAATTTATTTGGACTCAACCATTGAAGAGTAAAAATGCTGATAACGTCACGAGGGCTATGCAAGAGATTTTGAGCGGGCGAAGAAAACCGAAAAACCTTCAATCTGATCAAGGAAAGGAATTTTTCAATAGCAAGTTTGAAGCGCTCATGAAACGTTATGCAATCAACCATTACTCCACTTATAGCGTAATGAAGGCATCTATAGCAGAGCGGGCGATAAGGACCCTCAAACATTGGTTATGGCAAAATTTTAGCTTGAATGGCTCCTACAATTGGACTAAACACATACGCGAGATTGTAGAGCGATACAATAGTAAAAAACACTCAACCACAGGTATGGCACCATCCGATGTGAGCAAATCAAACTCTCAGGAAATCCTCCATAGAGTGTACAACAATATCAAGATTGCACCACAAGCTAAATTCAAGGTTGGAGATCATGTTCGTATAAGCAAGTTTAAGACGATATTCTCTAAAGGTTACACCGGCAATTGGTCAGCGGAAATTTTTAAAATTGTCAAGGTACAAATCACAAATCCAGTCACATATTTACTTGAAGATTCGAAGCAAGAACCGATATTGGGGGCATTCTATGAGTCTGAGTTGCAAAGAGTGAAATATTCAGATGTTTACCTTATTGAGAAAGTGTTAAAACGTAAAGGTGATAAACTATATGTTAAATGGTTGGGTCTTAACGAAAAAAATTGGGTACCTAAGGCGAACATTGTTTGATTAAAATAAATGTTGATTAAATATATTATTTAGTTTTACTATCCTTCTTCCCCTTAATAAGTACTGCCCCTTAAATAATATCATTCTTATCAGCGCGCGCCGCTACTCGCATTCATACGAGGACCTAACTAGATACCTACTATTCACACTCTGTTATCACTCAGTGGCGCGAGTGATGGATATGGTTTTGTGCCATCGAGGGGTACTGGGTTTGACTCCCGTGCAAGTTAAATAACAAAAATAGGTAGGTATACCTAGCTCAGTATATAACCTTCACCACATCCGGTTAGAACTAGATATTTCACAATATTTCATAGGTATTGCATCATCACTCAAGTCTTAACCGCAGCTTCTGTTAGACTCTTATCAGCGTGTGACCAGCATCCTATAACCTTCACCACATCCGGTTAGGTGGGTGTGAAATAGAACATTCTAGAAACCATCCACTTTATGCGCATGCGCACAAACACACCCTAGGTATATTATAAATAGGAAGGATCGGGTTATTTACGCTCACTCATCTATAAGTTGTTGCCACTGCCGCTACACTACCACTATACCTATTTTTTACTAATATACCAATAAAAATGGAGGGAGTTAAATGTGAATATTGTGAGAGGTGTTTCAAAAGAAATGGTGATGTATTGAAGCACTACAAATTCTGTTCAGCGAGAGTCGATTACCCCAACAAGCAACAGTTGCAGTACTGTTCAGTCTGTGATGTTCAAATTAAAAATCTTGCAACTCATCAGAGAAGTGTTGCTCACAAAGAGAAAGTGGTGTGTGAGGTTTATGGTGAGGGGGTGGAGATAGTGGAATCATCGTTTAAGTCCCGCATAGCCACCTACCGAGTGTTTTCGATGGAGAAAAAATTACTACCTGAAGATTTCATGGAAAATATTAAAGAGCGCGTGATAAAACTAACAGAGGGCAAACTCGAAGAATATAAATCCATAAAAATTAATATTGAACTTTTCGCTTTATATAAAAAAACGACGTTGATGCAGGATGGAGAGGAAAATGTCATGGAGGAGATAAAATCGTTTAATACAAAGAATAAAGGTGTATTTAAAAGTGATGACTTAAGTGAAATATATAACTTATTTATTAAGGAAATTAAGAATAAGGCTGAGGAGTTCCAAGAGCGGGACAGCGGTTGGGCCCTCTCAGAAGTGTTATACTTAGAGGTAAATATCAATAAATACACACCTCTGAGAGGGTCCAGCTATATACCACTACCCAAGTGGATCCTGGATAAGCATGCTTGCGTAAATGTGAAAAATCAGGACGAGGCATGCTTCGCTTGGGCAGTGGTTAGCGCCCTGTACCCTGCTGCAGCTAATGGGGATAGGACCTCCTCTTACCCTCACTACCGGGAGGTGTTGAGGTTGGAGGGGGTGACTTTCCCCACATGTGTAAATAGAGACATTAAGTGCTTTGAGGATAAAAATGATATTAGTGTTAATGTATATGAGGTGAGTGGGCAGGAGATCACAGGTCCACTCTACCATACCCCAATAAAACGGAGGGTGCATGTAAATCTTCTCCTCATCGAAGATGGGGAGAAGCAGCATTTTGTATATATTAAAAATATGAGTAGATTATTATCTACTCAAACATCACAGCATAATGGAAAAATGTGGATCTGTGATGGCTGCTTACTCACCTTTTGTAGTGAGCAAAACTATGAGGATCATATAAAACATGATTGTTCGCGTATAAGAACAATCTTGCCGGAACAGGGGGACAAAGTTAAATTTAAAAATCATCAAAATAAAATGCCTGTTCCGGTGATTGTTTACGCTGATTTTGAAGCAATATTAAAACCTATTAGTTCTTGTCAACCAGACAAGGCTCACTCCTATACTGAGAGCCGCCATGAGCATGTTCCTCATAGTTTTGCTTACTATATAAAGTGTTCATATGATGATTCATTAAGTAAGTATGTATCATACAGAGGTGTAGAGTGTGCTAAAACTTTTTTGAAATCTCTAGAAGATGAACTAAAACCGTTTTGTGAGGCTTTTTCGAAAGTAGTGCCAATGACCCCCCTCACCACAGAGCAGGAGCAAGCTTATAGCACGACTCTGAACTGCCATATATGTGGTGAGGAGATGGGAATAGATAGAGTACGAGATCACTGTCATTTCACAGGTGAGTTTAGAGGTGCTGCTCATTCCTCGTGTAATTTAAATTATAAGCTTAAACGCACCATCCCCATAGTATTTCATAACTTATCTAAGTATGACGCACATTTTATTATTAAAGCTCTAAAAGATTATAATGTAGAAGTGTTACCTAAAAACAAGGAGAATTTTATATCTTTTACAATCAAAAGTAAGGAGCTTAACTTTAATCTTAGATTTATTGATTCATTTAAGTTCATGTCATCCAGTCTTGATAGATTAGCGAAAAATCTTAAACCGGAACAATTCAAAACAATTGAAAAAGTTTTCCCACAACATACATCTCTGTTGACTTGTAAGGGTGTGTTCCCCTATGAGTATATCACTTCGATGGAGAGATTAGAGGAAACACGCCTGCCATCACAAAACTGTTTCTATAGCACTCTTAACAAGTGCGGGTGTACTGATGTTGAGTACAGTCACGCACAAAATGTTTGGAGTGTTTTCAACATAAAGTCTCTGGGCGAATACAGCGACTTATATCTAAAAACTGATGTTCTTCTTCTCACCGATGTGTTTGAGAATTTCCGAGAGGTTTGCCAAAAGACCTATCAGCTCGACCCGGCCCACTATTATACAGCACCTGGACTTAGCTGGGACGCTATGTTGAAATATACTGGGGTCGAGTTGGAGCTTTTAACAGACGTCTCCATGATTAAATTCATAAGTAGAGGTATACGAGGGGGGTTGAGCCAATGTAGTGGAAAGTATGCTGAAGCCAATAATAAATATCTGAAAGATTATGACCCTAGTAAAGAGGCTAGTGTAATATTCTGGGCTGACGCAAACAACCAATATGGCTGGGCAATGTCTCAACCCCTCCCATACAAAGACTTCCGGTGGTTGAGTGAAGAGGAGATCACAAACTTTGATTTGAACGCTCTAACTTTAGATGGAGAAAAGGGATACTTCTTGGAAGTGGATTTAGAGTACCCCCAACATTTACACGATCTCCACAACGATTACCCCTTTTGTCCTGAAAATAAGATCCCTCCAGGTGGTGGTGGTGGTGGTGGTAAAACTTGTAAATTATTAGCTACGTTAGATGATAAGAACCATTATGTAATTCACTATGTAAATTTACAGCAAGCTCTCGAGCATGGTCTTATATTGAAAAAAATTTATAGAATTGTAGAATTTTCACAGTCGTGTTGGCTTAAATCATACATCGATCTGAATACAAGCAAACGTGCACTCGCTGAAAACACATTCGAAAAAGAGTTTTTTAAACTCATGAACAATAGTGTTTTCGGTAAGACTATGGAAAACGTAGATAAACGGGTGGATGTACGCATCACCAACAGTTGGGAGAGTCATCGTAAACGTTTGGGGGCACGAGCTCTCATAGCTAAATTAAATTTTCATAGTCGTACAATATTGGATGAGGATCTAGTTATAATTCAGATGTATAGAAATAAAGTTGAATATAATAAACCGATTTATATTGGATTCAGCGTCTTAGAGTTAAGCAAGACGTTAATGTATGATTTCCACTATAACTATATGCTCCCCAAGTATGGAGAAAATATTAATATGTTATATACAGACACAGATTCCTTCATATATAGTATAAAAACAAACAATTTCTACGAGGATATCAAACCAGGTCTTGAGACCTGGTTTGATACTTCGGACTATCCTATAGATAATGTTTATGGACTTCCTCAAGTAAATAAAAAAGTTGTAGGTAAATTTAAAGATGAATGTTGTGGGGGGTTGATAAAACAATTTATAGGTATACGATCAAAGTGTTATTGTATAGTTAAAGAGAATGATGATGATGAAAACTGTGTGAAGAAAATTAAAGGTATTAAAAGGAAAGTTGTTACCGATGAGATAACGGTACAGAACTATTTAGATTGTTTAAAAGATAACAGTGCTTTATTACTAAAGCAGATGGGTGTAATAAGAAGTAGAGCTCATCGCTTATACACCCAAACTTTAAATAAAGTAGCTTTAAATAATGTAGACGATAAGAGATTTTATATAGGTAATTATAAGACGTTAGCATGGGGGCATAAGGATATAATGAATTAGACATATGATTAGTTTTTAAAAACATCTGTCTTTGTATATAAAAAGTGTTATCTAGGTTAAGGTTAAAATTATATGTTGCATCTAGAAAATAAATATTATTTACACATTTTATTTCATTAAGTTTTTTTTATTAAATACTAATCCCAACACTTTTGCTCTCGCTTGTACTGCACATAGCGTGCGGTGGTTAGATAACATGCTCGCACTATATGAACAGCGGGTTCGATCCCTGCGGCGTGCACGTTGATAAGACTCGGTCCGACCCCCGCCGCCGTGCCGGTGCCGAGGTTGAATGATATGCTCGCACTATATGAGCAGCGGGTTCGATTCCTGACAATGTCAATGGATTTTTGCTTAGTACACCCCATCTAGCGGCGTGTGTGTGTGTAACATTATCATCTACTAGAGTGTTGGTACTGCGCCGCCATTGTATTCCATCATCGGAGTTAAACACAGCTGATAGTAGTACCATGTTTATCTGCATCATTCAGCGCCTCCACCCCCGCACCCTAGGCACCCGCCGTGAGCCGCAGCACAATATTATGTGTTCGTCTGTCTGTCTGTCTGTCTGTCTGTCTTCTCTCATAGGTGGTATAGTTATCTCCTGAATAGAATATCAGCTGCATAGTAGTAGTAGTCAACTCTTCATATGGGAACACCCCGCGCAAAAACTGTTTAGCAGGCCGCGGTATGTGTGTCTCTCTCTCTCTCTCTCTCTCTCTATCACTCATGCATTTTTGTCCACATCATTCAGCGCCCCCGCCCCCGCCCCCTTGGGCACCCGCCGTGACGTCATATCCAGCCATGGATATCAATATTTCATTGCTAACGTTATCAGGTGCTGTGGCTCTGCGGTGTGTGGCTACTCGCGTCGCTTCAGAGCCGCCGCCGCAGTGGATTCAAATCTAACCAAACGAATGTTTTTTTTCTCACTAACGCCATCTATATTCACACATTCGCTAACTTTGCTGCTATGGTGACAGCTGACATAACAGTCCAATGACAGGTGTCATGTTGACAGTTGTGACAGCTGACTTTGACAGCTGTCATGTTGACAGCTGACGCTGTGATTGGTCGATGCCAAGGTTGATGGGTGGTCACGCCCACTACGCCTACGCATATTCTCACTCACACCATAGCTCTGTCTCGCTCTAACACATGCGGTATCGCATCTTACCCCTCACTCACTCGCACTGTATGACGTCATTCTCACTCACACCATCGCTCTGTCTCGCTCTAACACATAGGATTTCGTATCTTCTCTCTCTCTCACTCGCACTGGTGAGCCAGAACTCTCATATATACACTACTTTTTCCGATGCTATCGTCATCCCTATTAGTTCTTGATAACAATAGGTATACATGTACTCGTGATTACAAACAACTTTGCCAAAGAAACTATTGAGGGGGGGGGAGCAGATGGGCCTGACCCACCCTAGAACAATTATGGCCCACCCTAGAATAATTTATCTATTCAAAACAAGACACAGAATGACTGTAATTTACCCTTTACATTTAATTCAAAGTTGTAAAAGTTCGATTATGATGTAATTTCTTAAAATTGTCATTCATGTAAGAAGTTTCACAAATATATAGGATTACTAATAACATATAAAAAAATCTTTATAATACTATTTCGTCAGATACAAACTAACTGCATATCGGTTCATATATAACCAAGGCAGTTTTTACCCCTTACTGCATAAATATTCATATATATACAGCACATTTCAACCACAACTGCATGTTGTTACATATCTGCACACGTGTACTTCCATCGATATCTTCGTAAACTTTCTAAAGATTCTGTGTTGGTTTTTTTACTTTTTACGATCTCAATAACACTTAATTTGTATAAAAAATCACTAAACAGAAATATTTATAGGTTTCTGAGAAAACAGCAAGGAAACACAGAAAAAACTTACCTTCCGCCGAAGTTTAACTTCAAACTGATTACGTTTAACGTTTAAGATTAACGTTTTTTCTACTAGTGCTGTAATTAGTTCACTGTGATGAAACATCAAAACATGTTTCCGGTTTTTAATTTTGAGGGTCGCCAGCACAAAAATCCAAAAAGTATTTAAATTATTCCACGAAAACATATCTGTGCTAATATGGGTCGCCATGCGGTATGGGGTTAACTTATTATTATCGAGGACATTTTGACGGGAATACGTCTTTAAAATTGCCTCCATAGGGATGCAATCCAAAAAAACGAATGATAACAAAATCGGGGGATACAGTTTAGTGTTGTAGCTACATATCTATCATCTCCATCCAAATTTCGTTTACACCACTTGATAGCTAAAGAATCAAATAATTTATTACGCTAAGTAAGGACTGTAACACATCGCGCGCGGGGGAGGGGGCAGCCCCGCCATTTTGAAGGTCATTTTGCTGCGTATCGAGATTTCCATGTAGTATAACTTTCGACTCGGTGAAGCTACGACGTTTATTCAAGTTTCAATCGTCAGCTCTCGTCAAAATCTATCGATAATATATAAAACATTAGTGTAAAATTGTAACTGTGATTATATTAAGGTGTTTAAATAAAAAAATAATATCAAAAAATATATAATGTCGGCCTATACGCGTCGAAAAGCCAAATCGAAATACAGAGATCGTATACGGTTGGAAAGGGCATCTCAACAGCAATCGAATGGTACCAATAAAACACCATATGATCGAGTCAAGCAGTGCCGGCAACGTAAAGTAATGAATGCGGCCGAGCGGATCAACGACGGTGCCATTACATCTGCAGCTGGGACGGTTGAAATTACGCAGATAATAATAATAATAATATTTTATATAGAAACTACATATTACCCGTTACGAGACGTATTCACGTTAAAACCAACGGCCGTGTGCCCCGACACAGCCCCACCCGTTTTTTTTTTCATATTTGACAAATAGTTTCTTTGGCAAAGTTGTTTGTAATCACGAGTACATTCAATTATCCTTTGCTATCAAGAAGTAATTAAAAGTCACCCTTTATATGTATTCTTCAGAAAATTTTCTTTCACACTCCAGGAAAATTATAGCACTTTTACTAAAGGTTGTCATAGACGGGCGCCATACTATAAGATATATTTAACGTAACAGATATCTTACAATATTGCTCTTCATAGAAATCAATGAGAGTACACACACGGGGCAGATAATATACAGGGTATTACAAAATTGGTGTACGTCCCGTTAAATGGGGGTTCTACTCATTATACTGAACAACTTTTGTTCTACGACTTTGCTGAAATCGCAAAAAAAATTTTACTCTTCATGCTGATCGAACGATTTTGTGCATTTTAGTATAGAGGGACCTATTTTTGTTTAAGAATTATGGGCTCCTCGGAGAAAGTTGTTCAGTATGACGAGTAGAACCCCCAGTTAACGGGACCTACACCAATTTTTTTACACATTGTATATTTCATCACTGTATATTTTATCTGTAGATACCGAGCAATACCGCGCGAGCTTGCTATATTTATCTTAAGATAAATACAGCATGATTAAAAAGAGTTTTTTACCGCCTGCGTGGCTGGTTAGTCCATTCGATTAACACCAGGAGGTCGCGGGTTCAATTCCCGCATTGCTGTGTTCCAATATTATTAAACAGCATTGATGTGTTCCGGCTTAAAGATAAGATAGCCAGATCCCCATTGCGTTGGGAAATCTTGGTAAGCCCGCTCCCATCTTCGGCATCATTGTTACTTCGTCAAAGTCAACTTCGTCCTCTGACGAACTGTCTAGTAAGTCCAATAGCAACATACGCGAACTCATTTTCTTAATCAGCCTGTATAAAAGCGTTATAGGTGTAGCTCATTCAAAAACTCGTAACAGAATGTGGGGTTTTCATATATTATAGTATAGCGCCCGTGTATGATACCTTTTTATGAAATAAGTTTTGGTCTTAAGATAAGCGCGAGTATCTTAAGATGAAATAGCGCCCGTGTGTGACAGCTTTAAAGCTTTGGCGGACTTTTTATGGGAACTCGAAACCCAGCATACACACTTTTATTTCATTATCCTACACAAAAAACACATAAATGGTACTTTGCTGATTAATACACTATCAATATATACATCAAAAACCACGCAATTTAATTTTTAGGATAATAAAATAAAAATGACAAACTGAAATATCGAAACCACAGTCATGTGCAACGGAAAGTTAAAAGTTTATATGATAATCACATACAAGTCTTAACTGTTCTAATGGTCAATAAATATTTATCGTAATTATTTTTGCGTTTTTATTTAATTTATTCGTACAAAATATGATTTTATTCATTAGTAGATTTTCCAGTAAAGCATTTAGCGCCCTTTAGCAGAATTTAGTCAAGCAGCTAGCATAATGCTCAATTTCAATATGGTCACACTGACGAACTCCTTCCTACAATTAAAATGTGGCCGGGATATTGTCAAAACCGCGATATTACAATCTCACTACCCTAAATTCAGTTAGAATATAAAATGACGGTAAATTGACAATCGGCTTACAATTTCACGGTCCATCCGAATAAAACCGATGATTTCTTCTTCTACGAAGCATTCTGCTAACCAGGGGGAGAGCCTCGCTTCGCTCTTCAACCTGACCGAACCTAACATGACCACAAGTTGGAAATGGCGGGCATGAATTCCAAAAAAAAAAGCAAAACAAGAAATGAGGTCGCCCCACATTTAAAACGTTTGGGCGTGATCTTATTTCGCTATCTTCAAGTGTTTCCGATGTAGGAATTCCAGGCAGATCTAAAACAATGGATACAGTTCGAGGATCGATAATCCTCTCTTACAATAGAAAGGGGTCGGAGCGTATAACAAAGGACAAATGCATTTTGTGTACGGTGCGGTCCATTGTTCATAAAAGTATCCGACGACGTATGCCTGACTGCTCAAAAAGGAGGGTATGGTCGTTTCTTTAGCGTAGCCTAAATGGTTTGATGGACGCACATACAAACATAAATACATATGCCTGGAAAACATTACCTTCCATTTTGACAGTCGGGTAAAAATCAAATCCTATAAATAACTTTATTTTATTTAATTTTTTAAAGAAAACTAGGTTACATTATATTATGATCAAACATTTAGAAGATAAGGAACATTTTACAATAAAGTCCCTTATAATAAACATAAAAAGTATGTAGCAACTTACAACCATTCATCTCGTGTGAAATAATTTCAATTATATTTATATCGAAAGTCGTCATTTTAAAGCGGTTATGGTGTTTCTTTCCTCTATGAAAGCCCTCCTTCTATGCCCTTCCTATTGTTAGAGAAGATTATCGATCTTCAAACTGTGTCCATTGTTTTAGATCCTGCCTGGAAGTCCTATCTCGGAAACGCTTGAAGATAGCGAAATGGAACCACGCGAAAACGATTTAAAGGGGGAGCGACACCATTCCTTGTTTTTGCTATTTTTAGGAATTAATGACCACCATTTCCAACTTCGGACACCGGCTAACGGGTGTTGCTCCATAACGCTACCGAATATTTGGTCAGTTTTTGCATAATTGTCATGAGTTCAACTAGTACTTTCATTTTATATCTTACTCAGCCATTTCCCTTATCGTCTTTTTGGTCACGATAACTAGTTTTTCATGCACTATGCTTACTTCCTTACTAATATTATAAATGTGAAAATGTGTTTGTTTTTTAGTTTGTTTGTTACCTTTTCACGCTTCAACGCCTTGACCAATCTTAATGAAATTTGGCATGCAGGTAGCCTGTGTCACAAGGAAGGACATAGGCTACTTTTAATCTCGTGAAAATAGCATAGCCCGATGCAATTCCCGAGGGAACTGAAAATATACTCTTTTTTGGTTAATTAACATCGCAACGGAACAATGGATTGTGTGATTTTTTGCACCGAGATGGTTGAGGGGGTGGGAAATGACACGATTTACTAATAAGCATATCCTGACATAGTTCCTGACGGATCTGGAGAAAATTAATGTCCACGCGCACTTTCTTAGTCAGTCACAAAAACGATGTCCACGCGGGCGAAGTCGCGGGCAAAATCTAGAAAGTACATAACGCAACCACTTTGCGCAGGCAGACTTATTTAGCATCCGAGGGTTGCCAATTATCCTGTCAACCTAAGGTTATACATTTTCGTTATCGTTACCAGATTTGTCACGACCTCCTAATACATTATTACCATTTATTTTTTATTACTTGCCATTACTGTGGAGTAATAGTGTTCTGTGACTATTACTAAGCCTCCGCTGTCCGTCCGCCCATCTGTCTGTCAGCGGGCTGTAGGTATTTCATGAACCGTAGTATCATGTAGTCAATTGAAATTTTCACAGTTTGTATTTCTATTGCCGCTGCTGTAACAAATAATAAAAATACAACTTACAGACCCTCTACGGCCCCAGTCTGACTCTCACTTGGCCGGTTTTTATACACGTTAATAAAGTTAATGCAAGAAATGCCTTATCAAAGTTCTTATCGGTGCGTCAATTAACGGCGAAAATTGCTTTGAAAGTGAAAGGAAAGTGATGTTTTTTTTGACTAACTCGTTGCGTTGGTGTATAGTGTATATGTGCTGATGTTTGATGAAACGTACAAACAAAACGTAAAGTTTGACAAACATGTTTAACCGTTTACGGGCTCCTTAACACGCTACATAAATAAACTGTGCGTAAATTAGCCCTTAGCAGAAATTATATAAATTATTTACTATCCTCGGCGCGCACCCTGAAAGTATTTCGTTTATGTTGCAGCTGTGTCCCTCACTACCACTGTACCCCGACCTACTCCCATTTCGCGATCTAGGAGTAGTTGCTGAAGCAACTACCCTCCAGAAGCATACGACACGCCTCGTGTCGGAGGGGACAACCTACCCTCATTAGCGCTGCGGTGAGTAGATGCCTTCACCGCATGGTCGAGCCCGGTCTGCCACTAACGGCAAGCCCCGGGTAAGTCCACGTAGTGCTGGCCCTGCTCTAAACGCTGCTTTTGGTCGCACGCGCACGCGAAATCCCGCGGAGACACCTAAGGGCTCCGGCTCCTCCTTCCCCCTAACAGTATGATGGCCTCGGGTTCCGACTCGGGGCACCGCACGCGTCTCTGCCGTCATCGTCACATGACGGCAGCCCCCAAGGACATGTCTCGGTGGAGGACCTCGCCTTCACATCGAGCACAAGTACTCGCCCACCACAGCCCCTCTCGACCAGGTTGGCGTTGGACGTCGACACCGTGGTCGTCGCACGCTTGTGAAAATCACGGATCGGGTCGGAGGAGCGGCTGAGAGCGATGGCGGCGCACCTAATGGAGTGCGAGTGCAATCTAGTTGAATTTGAAGCTGAAGTTAGGGATGGGCTGATTTCCGCAACCAGGCGACCACTGCGCCCATTTTGCGTGATTGGCCGGTATCATTGCCAGCCCAGCTCCTCCAAGAAGCCCAGCAGCCCCCGTAGGTTTCCGACGACTTCCTGGAGTGACCCAGCATATCCGCTGTACTGAGCGACTCGGCCGCTGCACCCGCGTCCCGCAAGTCGAAGAGACGAATCCGCCGGAGGAGGAAGAGACCCCTAGCCCTCGCTTCCGCCTCCCCCACTGCCGCCAACCCCACCACCGTGCCCTCCCAGAGTGCCCTCCTGCAAGCCCTGGGAGTGATCCAGCAGCTGCTCGCCTCAGCCGGGGCTGGAGCGGCTGTCAAGGGCCAAACCCCCGTGCAAAGACCCGCTCATCGTGATGGGCGTCAGAAGCAACTACGTTAAGGAGGCCTCGCCTCGGGAACGTTTCCCCATCGCCCCCTTCGGGGGCAACGACAAGAACTCCACGGCGAGCACCTCAGCGTACCCTCACGCCTCGTGGCCACATAATATCATAAAATAGTACTAGCATAGTTATTTTTTTAATGTTATTATGTAGTGTATGTTTAAGCTGTAAACTTCCCAAATATAATAAAAAATAAAATAATTGTTCTTATTGCACGTCCGTCACACCTTTATGTTCTTCTGGAGTCTAAACAGTAATTTGATTATTTTGCTGAACCGTGGTGGCGTAATGCGTATTGTGTGTACTGCTTGGAGTTAACTAAATGTACGAGTAATATAAATATTACTTGTACATTTTAAATTTTTACTTATGTTCTGCCTATTATGTTAATAAAACTATGAAATATTATATTCAATAAATATGTAAATTAATCTGTCTGCTTTGAGACAACGAATTCAAACTCAAATTCAAATCATTTATTCGCTGGAAACATGGTGGTTAAGATGAACAAATATATATATAAGGTACGTCATGTTTCGCTTATAAAAATAAGCATGCAAAATAGTGTCAGTTCAGGTAGATATAGATCAAATTGTAAACAATATTGTCAGTTTGAATAATAAAGTAGTACATAAAATGGATTACATTATTGCAAGAATTCTTTTACATTATAATAGTTTTTATCGTTAAGTCATTTGTACAATTTTGTCTTGAATATTTTAATGGGTAAATCTTTAATATTATTCGGTAGTTTATTATAAAGTCTAATACACATACATAGACAACTCTGGTTGTATTTTTCTGTCGGTGGAGTTTCAAAAAAAAACTAGTCTGTGAGGGTTTCGTCGACATCTAGGGTTAACGTCAATTGCCTTAACAAATAAATGTGAGTGCTGTTTCACGAAAATACAGGCCTCATAAATATAAAGGCAAGGCACGGGTAATAAACCAAGATCCTCAAACAAAGGTTTACACGAATCTAAAGGTGACATTCCGGTCATTGCGCGTAGGCATTTCTTTTGTGCTAAAAGAACTCTCTCTACGTCCGTGCCATTCCCCCAGATAAGAAGTCCATATCGCAGGGTTGAAGCTTAGTTAGCAGGGTTAGTTTATCAGCTAGGTTTCGCAAGCATTTTAGTGCATAAGCAAATTTGTTAATCTTTTCAGTAATGCTTTTGATATGAGAGTCCCAATTCAATTGTTTATTAATTACTAGACCCAGAAACTTCGTTTCGTTTAACTCGTCTATGTTAGAATTCTTGTATTTGATTTGTAATTGTATTGTTTTGTTATTAAAGTTAATATAATTTGTTTTCGTCAAGTTTATTTGCAAATTATTTAGTTCAAGCCAATTAACAATTGTATTCATAGTTTTTTTTGTCAGTTTCATGGATTTGAAGTATGTCATTATTAATTTTACCTTTGGTAGTTATTATTACAGAGATGTCATCTGCAAACATTATACATTTATGATTTGTAACTTCAACTATGTCATTTATATAAATGAGAAATAAAAGGGGACCCAATACACTACCCTGAGGGACACCGTATCTGTTGAACTGCCAATTTGAGTTAAATGGAATAATCTCATTTTTCTTGTTTAATTTATCTATAGAAACTTGTTGTTTTCTGTCACTAAGATAGGATCGAAGCCAATCCAGAGGTACACCCCTAATACCCAAATCCTCCAATTTTCCGACAAGGATATAGTGAGCGACAAAATCAAATGCCCTGCTCAGTTCGAGGAAGAGTACTGTGGTTAATTCTTTTTTATTAACTTTACTTAAACCTCTTTCAAAAGATTAAACGCGGCAAGCGTAGTTGATTTGTTCTTCTGAACATGACATGTATGTCATTGTGCATTTTTCCACTAGCCCGGCACGGCACTGACACCGGCACCAGCCGGGCTGGCGGAGAATCAAAAATATATGGAGCATCTTTCCGACGGTACTGCAGTGACTCCCACCGGAGCCGTTCCCGTCGCCAGGATAGCAAGCTTCCCGCTCACTGCCAGCTGGTAAAACTGCATGTGTTTGTATTTTAGCCGTGTGCTTGTGTGTGTGCGGAATTTGCTTTGTGGCTCGCGTACGTGCAGTTTGATATGGCATTTAAATATGACTTGGTAACTCTTCAGAATTAGTAGAGGCCTGGCCTTGTCTCTGTGATCATCTTCATATCAGCCGAAGGACGTCCACTACTGTACATTTGTCTTTGAGATAAAACTAATGAAATAAGCAAACATAACTGGCAAGAAGTTTTAGTTTAAAGATATAACATATAAACACGACAACTTGACAAGACCATTTAACGTGTTGTAGAACCGAAGTCCGTGTCAGTACTACCCAAAAGGTCAAGCGTAGACAGGCACCAGCACCAGCCCATTGGAAAAACGAAGCGCCCGCACTAGCGCTGCGTCGGTGCCGTATCGACAAGTGGAAAAACAGCCATTATAAAAATCTAACAGAATTTGAGTAGTCATACAACTTCAGTAGCTTCGAGTATACATTCCTGCAGGTTCAAAGTTTTGCAGATGTTTGGTATGTACAATGTATGCACTGCCTACTCCACAGCCTGGCAAAAAAGAGTTTGGAAAATTTGAAGGCGCTTCCTTCACACCTATGGTCACCTTATTCATTCAGTAGTCAGTTTAGCGAAAATAATTGCAAAATTCAATGAAATTTATGAAAAACGACAACCATGCAGCAGCAATGACAAATCCAGTGTTCCCAACGTTTGCAGCTAAATTCATTTAAAAAGTAGTCAGTTCTGTATTTTTTTAAGGTGAAAATAGCCAAACGTATGGAACTTAATTTACAGATCTACTTAATTCCTTAGAAAGTAGCAATATTTTTTAAAATGTTTGGAAGTACCTCCATGTTTAGTAGCTAAACTGACTTAAAAACATGCTAGATCTAATTAGCTACTAATTAGTTAACTTGGTAACCCTGCAAATCGGTTGACAGCAAATTCTTTTTTGCCAAGCTGTATGCTCATTTACTTTTTTTTTTTTGGTTTCTTCTTTCCGGCTAACAAAAAGCGCGGAAAAGGCAAAGGTTACTAAAAGACCATACAGCCAGGTCTGACGTATTTAAGCTTCCATATCTTTTGGATTTGTAATGCTAGTGCCGGTGCATTACAAATCTTCTCTGAAGTTCTTGACAGCATTTGCAGCAGCTACATTCTGAGGTGGAACACCCAGTTGCTGTAAGGCGTCTATAAAACTGCATCTAGAACAAGTTGGGTTCTCACGTCCTCCTTCGTTTTATTTTCTTGTTCTCCACATTGCTCACGTGCACTAGGCGATTTTCTCCAAAATGCACCACTTTTTAAACAAAATCCTAGCAGAAAACAATGAAAAAACAACAAAATAAAACTACGAATGCGACTACCACAAATACCGCCAAAAAACTCCATGCTCATTTACTTTAGAAATAATTGGTTATCTTTGGCACTGTACATTAAAATAGGTCATCTTGTTCTAAGGCACTTTACTAGCAAAAAGTACTAACATGATCTAGTATGGAAATTTTGGAATGCAGCTAGTGACATATGCGTTTTATTTGTTTTGGTCACGTTTTGGTCGCACGTTTTTCCTTTTTTATATTGGAATTAGGTACATACCTACGCTTTAATCAAAATTTTACAGAATACACAAAATCATGGGTAAGAAAAACAAAGACTGCCTTGGGCGATCTCTCATAAAGGACAGATTCTCGAAGAATCGTCATCGAAAACATGTTGAGGATAACACAATGGTAAGTATAACCCCATTACCGTATTTGTTATTCCTTGAAATTACAGTTATTTCCATTGATATATTAATATTATGGTTCTGCTTAGATAATTGTGAACATCATCTTAAAATCTTTGGGTCTACAAGCTACCATCTCCATAATAGTTCGTCAAGCCACAAGGCTGCTACATGTCACCTGCAGACTGTAGTTTACGAGGGTCGTCAGAAAAGTTTCTGGCCTGACATTTCTCTTCGGTCAGATTTTGTTATAGTTTTCATTATAATTTCCTTGTATACCTGTGCATTTCTCACAGCAATGCTCCTATTCATTCAACCCGTCAAATAATAGTTGGAATCTTGCTCTAGGCATTTACGAAATTAATTACCTATTTGTTACATGGAAATCTATCCACCGAGCCAAACAAAAGAACGAATTAAACTTCGAGAAATTGTTGATGGTGTAAACGTTTCAATCGAGAGGGTACAACACATATTAGAAGAAAAATTGGCTATGAAAAAAGTATCGGCGAGGTGGGTGCCGCGTTTACTCACGGAGGAACAAAAACGGAACCGACTGACTACTTCGGAGCAGTGTTTGGCCGTGTTCAAACGTAACCTGAGGAGTTTCTGCGTCGTTTCGTAGCCGTGGACGAAACGTGGGTTCACCACTACACCCCGGAAATGAAAGAGCAGTCGAAGCAGTGGATTTTACCGGGTGAACCTGCTCCAAAGAAAGCAAAAACCGTCCCATTGGCTGGAAAGGTCATAGCGACTGTTTTTTTTGATTCGCAGGGTATTATACATATTGGCTACTTAGAAAAGGGGAAAACGATAACAGGGCAGTGCTATGCTAATTTATTGGATGAATTTGACGCCGTCTTAAAGGACAAACGACCCCATTTAAAAAAGAAAAAAGTACTGTTTCATCAAGACAACGCCCCGGCTCATTCGTCCAGAGTTGTGACGGCTAAATTAGCACAGTTACGCTACGAACTATTGCCTCACCCCCCATATTCTCCAGATTTGGCCCCATACGATTTCTTTTTGTTTCCCAACCTAAAAAAATGGCTCGGTGGTAAGCGATTTGGATCAAATGACGAAGTCATTGCCGCCACAGAGGCCTATTTTAATGACTTTCCAAAATCATACTTTTTGGATGGTTTATTGAAGCTTGAGTATAGGTGGAACAAGTGTATAGAGTTAAAACGTAGAAAAATAAATGCATATATACAAAAAAAAAGTTTTTTTTGCCATAAACGGGTACTTATCAAACAGCCCTCGTACATGAAAAAGGAATGGAAAAAAAGAAATATAACATATTGTATATAATTTATTTTTAACCTAACACATGTAAAATAAATTTGTTTATATAGGTATTTTCATCAGCTTTCTAGATCAGTAATTATCTTTTATAGCTTTTATATAAAAATACTGAGAAAACCGAGGATATCGACAAAGCGCCATACGGACACCCGTGCGGCGAAATTACTCTACTCATTTGAGCCACGGCGGCGCTTTTGATATACACGCTGGAAGGGTTAAGCAAAAACGTGCTGTTAAAAAACGTCAGATTTTTTTAATACGTAATGTTCAAAGAAGACATGATTGTAGTACCAAAGACTTTTTATAAAAGTTGTTTTTTCATAGTGAGGCCAGATACTTTTCAGACAAACCTGGTAAAAACATGCAGTATGGTTTCTGTTACTTTTTGTTAACTTCCGCCGGGGTGTATTTATCCATATTCAATTAGATACCTACATGCTGTGGTGTGATATAGATATCAGATCAATCTTATAAGTTTTTAACCCCCTGCTATTTCCACAATAATGAGGCCAAAAACTTTCTCATACAAAGCATTTCTTTGTATATTAGGTCAAGCTACTTCCTGACCTAATTTAACTATATCTATCTAACTATCCTAGCCCGCTTTAGCCCACAGTTGGGTATAGGCCTCTTCTTTTGAATGCAATTTGTCATAGTTTTCCGTCAGTCTCGCCAAACTAATATTTCCTGGACAAGTCCATACAGTTGTACAGATATGATATGCAGCATTTTTAACCTTAAGAAAGTTGATTAAGCTCATTAAAACAGATTTCTAGTTCATGGTCTGTTCGGAAATTTTAGCTATGCTAGCAATGTTATCTGACCATAGGATAAGATTTCATTCTAGGATCAAAGATTTTTCTTTTGTTATATTTAGCTACACACAACAGAAGTAAATGACGGATATGACTGGGGCCGCCTAAACCTACAGTCGGTCACAGCTGAGTCCTCCTTACAAGAGTTCCTCTCCATCGCAGAACTTGCAAACAGAGATTTCACTGCTGAGAAAATGAATATAAAGTTTCTGAAGATGTGCCCTGAAGATGTGGAGGCTATGACTACTCAACCGGACTTTGACGAGCCACTGACAGTTCCAAGAAGGTACTAAAACAATAACCTAACCAATTTAATTAGAAATAGAAAACCTGGCTGCATAAAACATTAGCCTTCTCTTTTGCCAGTCAGGTAAAAATATTTTCTGTTTCACTCAGACGTTCAAGACAAATCTAATAACATCTCACACTCCCAAATTCATCAAGCCGTTAAGGTTACAGGCTCAGCCAAAGAAACAGACATATATTGGGTGTAACAAAATTGGTGTAGGTCCTATTGACGGGGGCTTCTACTCATCATACTGAACAACTTTTGTTCTACGACTTTGCTGAAATCGCAAAAAAAATATTTTACTCTTCATACAAATCGATTAGCTGATCGACCAATTTTGTGCATTGTAGTATGGAAGGTCCGATTTTTTTTTGAGAATTGACTATGGGTTCCCTGGGGAAAATTGTTCAGTATGATGAGTAGAACCCCCAGTTAACGGGTCCTACACCAATTTTTTTAAACCCTGTATACATACACCAAAAAACATTACCCTCCTTCTTGGGTAGTTGGGTATTAACATCATCATATCAGCTCATATACATCCCCACCGAGGGCCTCGAGCCTACCCTGAATTAGGGCGATCGAGCCTTAGTCGACCACGCGGGCCTAGTGTGGGTTGGTCGACTTCACACACAACCTTCAAGTTTCTGCGCAGGCGTGTGCAGGTTTCCTCACGATGTTTTCATTCACGGTAAGAGCGTCGGATAAACGTAAATATGAAATCTAAATCGAAATCACATTGGTACGTGGCAGGATTACGCCACCAACGCTGATTTATCATATTAAGTTAAAAAAAATACTTTTCAATTTTCATCAAATTAATTTACCATTAGTTGCACTGGAAAACCTTTTAGTAGATGGAAACATTGCAGACTTACTAAAATGTGGCCGATAATAAAGTAAAAATAAAGGGATCTCTTCCAGCTAACCTCAGATGTTTATAATAAAACATTACCTAATAAAAATCTTATTTGTCTAGGCCTCCTTGGCATCCAGGTATAACAGCCGAGGAGCAATTGAACAGAGAAAGAGACTCATTCTTAGCTTGGAGGAGGAACCTCAATGATTTGCAAGCCAAACTTGGTGCGGCGCTGACTCCATACGAAAGGAACTTGGAACTGTGGAAGCAGCTGTGGAGAACTCTGGAGAAATCTGACATTGTGATGTTGCTGTTGGACGCCAGGAACCCTTTGTTATTCAGGTTTGATAGCAGCTTATTAGTGTTATGGTCATGTTTGATGGCAGTTACTAGTATTGTGATCTTGTTTGACTGATAAGCAAACATTAACGTGTTGAAGGGGTTGTTTGCTTTGCAAGTGCTTATATCTACTTATGTTAAGTATTTCAGTTTCTAGTCCATATAGCTCTAGAGAATAGTACAGAATACACAGTATTGATTTGGGGTGAGATGACTATATGTGCGATTTATTATTTATTTATTATTTATTTATTAATCGAAAAAATTAGTACATAGGTAAACATTATACCCACAAAACTGAATGATCAGTTTGTCTGTGGAAGAGAATAGAATATAATATTACCAAATATTTCGACAATTTCCATCGAAAGTTGCAACAGACACCTGCCGTCTTTGCAAGGTCGGGACCAACACTGATTCTATGTTATTTTTTACTGTTAATTTCTGTTTTGTATGTTATTTTTATTTTCACATGTTATTTTATTTATTGTTTACTTATTTAAAGGTATGGTTTGTAACTGTACATTTAATTTACCTTTGTTTTCTATTACCAACTTGATGGTCAGATTCAACAGTCTCAACAAAGCCTGACCGAAAAAGCCTGATCAATGTTATTTTGACATATATGGAAAAGTGGCATTTCAATTTCCATATTTCAAGTTCCACAACCTTGCATAACATGAAGTTGGTATCACGAAACCCTCTATCAATTTTTTTTCTTATTTTCCATCAATTTTCAAACGAACCAAGAATTTTTCAAAATTTTTCCATACACCGTATTATGTCTAGACCCAGGATGAAAATGGAATAATTGTATTGTTTATTTAATGTTATGGATTATACATATCTCAAAAAAACCTGTAAACTAGAAGAGAAGCCCTGTATTCCCTATTTTTCAAATTTGTATCCTTAGTAATCCCACAGATAATCCCCTTGATGCTCAATTTTAATATATTTTCAACGGACTTCAAAAAGGAGGAGGTTCACTATTCGGCTTTAACTTCTTTTACATGCTTGCTTCGCTGATTGTGAACTGATTTTGACGAATTTTTTTTTAATGACCAATATAGCTCACTTTTGCATATTATGTGATATACTTATATTTTCCAGATGTGCAGATCTTGAGAAATATGCAGCAGAACAAAAGTGCAAATGTATATTATTGTTGAACAAGGCTGATTTGACCAGTGAATATGAAAGGAAATGCTGGGCAGAATATTTTAATAAAGAAGTAAGTAGGTTTAATTAGTATTTATAGTAGTGTATTACAGAATATGTTACAACACAGAGCAGGGTTCACATTTCACATCGATCACACAAGCTAAGTGACATGTATAAGGTCAGTCTTTTTATTTACCTACTTACTTCTTTATATCAGTGCATAAGGCATATATTATATTTCCCCAGCGAGCCTTAGTGAAACACGCGGGCCCAGTGTGGGTTGGCCGACTTCACACACAACCTTCGAGTTTCTTTGCAGGCGTGTGCAGGTTTCCTCACGATGTATTCCTTCACCGTAAGAGCATTGGACAAACGTACATATGAAATCGAAATTTAAAAACACATTGATACGTGGCAGGATTCGAACCATAACATCCCGGACAGGAAGTAGCGGCCCTAGTCGTTACGCCACCGACGCTCTGACTTACTTATTATTGTAGGAAGGTATTTTGGAAGTCATAACTGTTCTTCATAGTTTTATCACATTAAATGTTTTAAATACCTATACATATTTTCAGAATGTCCCCATCATATTCTTCTCCGCAGCCAAAAGCTCAAAAGAAAGAAAGATATCTGAAGAAAGCAATGAAACATCACAGAAAGACAGTGGCTTGGATAACGGTTCTGACACAGAAACATCTGATTCTAATACAGATAGTGAAGAAGAAAAAGAAGCTCTAAAAGATACAGAGCAAGATATAGAATTATTTAAAAAGCAGTTAGGAGAGTTGGATGTAGCTGTGTCAAATACAGCGAACAAAATAGACAGCATTCAAGAAGCATTAGATAAAGTCATGGAAAACTTAAGATTAGGTAAACCCATAGACTTAGACAATGAACAGAGTAATAACCAAGGAACTATAGAAACTGTAACTGATTCAGAAAATACAGATGAAAAATTGGAACTCCAAAACACACACGAGATTTTTGGCAGAGAAAGATTGCTAGAAGTTTTAAAAGCAAAGATATTTGGGCATTTGAAGAATCCACCTAAACTGACAGTAGGAATGATTGGTTATCCTAATGTTGGGAAATCTAGTACTGTTAATGTTCTTATGCAGACTAAAAAAGTAAGTGAATCTTTAATGCATGCTTTGAGATATACATACATAAATTTTGCCTAGGGATATATTTAGACTTCATACAAAACTTGGTTTTTTGAAGAACTATATTAATTGTTTAGGTAGCACATGTATAGGGTAGAATCATTCGAGATGAGCAAGTGTTATTTATCCTACAAAATTGTGTTTTTATAGTGTCATAGAAGGACGACACAGATTGTCTGAAATTAGTAGAACCCATGTTTATGTCGCAGGCATGTTGTATGATTAGTCATTTTATAAATGGTCAGGCAAATTGTATAATTCGTCCTTATATAAACGGCCAGGGAAATTTTAAAATGCCATACGCAGATTGTAAAATCAGCAAGTGAAACTGAAATGAGCGAGCAATGTTATGTTCGGTCAGGTTTGATTGATTATACAGTCAAAGAGCCTCGCAAAATATCAGCAGAATAGTAGAAGAAATCTGCGTAAAAGGTCAGGTAAATTGTAAAATGCGCAACGCAGATTGTAAAATGAGCAAGGGAAACTGAAATGAGCAAGCAAAGCGAGCAATGTAAGGTTCGGTTGATTACACAGTCAAGCCAGCAGAAATTAGGCAATATCTAAAATAACGAAATATGCCTGCAACATTTATAAGAACTGAGAAGATACTTGTTAATATAGCACTTGCCCATCTTAAAAGTTTAATACCCTGTACTGCACATGTCATAAGTAATTTTTAATAGCTTTGAACACTTACGGTGCCACTGTCCAGTGTCCACTCTAGTTATCATCATTGTGGCAGTGGATGTTTTAAAGAAACCATGTTTTGTAAGATTTTTTTTAATACCCCCTCGGCAACGTTGTGCAGTGTACAGTCAACAGTACAATAGGGTATTTTCCACTTAGTCAAATCATTTAATTTTTGTCATCTGTCAAAAACACTATTTTTATCTAAAATTATTTGTGTTAAACAAATATGACGTTACAAATATGTAAAGTTTTTGAAGAACTAATTTTGTGATTTGATTAAATGTAAATTTGAAAATTAAGGAAAATATCCAACAAGTAAGGTTTTCAGATATTTTTGATATGGGAATTTAACGGATCACCTAATTTTTCTCAATACACTTTCATTAGCAATTACTCCACAGGCAAGAGTGGTGCTCTTGAATTAGATGATGATGATATTTTCATACAAAGGGCCGTCAAATAGGCAAAGAGTATTTATTTAAAAATCAAGACTAGTAAGGAAACTACATCACATCAGCTAATTATGTCCCCACCGAGGGGCTCGAGCCTACCCTGAATTAGGGCGATCGGGCCTAAGTCTACCACGCGGGCCCAGTGCGGATTGGTCGACTTCACACACAACCTTCGAGTTTCTTCGTAGACAGGTGCAGGTTTCCTCACGATGTTTTTCCTTCACCGTATAAGAGCGTCGGATAAACGTCCATATGAAATCGAAATTCGAAAACACATTGGTACGTGGCAGGATCGAACCACGACCTCCCGGACAGGAGGTAGCGGCCCTTGCCATTCATCATCATCATCATATCAGCCACAAATCGTCCACTGCTGGACAAAGGCCTCCCCCAAGGATTTCCACGACGACCGGTCCTGCGCTGCCCGCATCCCTTGCCATTACGCCACTACAAACTACAAATACCTACTCTTTAAAGTTCGTTCGCTCATTTAACCGCATCTTTGACGGCTCCCGTCAAAGATTCTGTCAAAGGTGCCGCCCTAAGTTAAAACATGGCGCCAGCCGCGTCGGCGGCGGTGCGGCGGAACCTTTGAAAGTGTTGTCGGGAGCCGTCAAAGATGCGGTTAAATGAGCGAACGAACTATACATGCAGGGGATCTTCTATTTCCATTTTGGGTCATAATATACATCTGTACGCTATATTCTGTGACATACGGAAAGCCAGACATACAGACAGAAATAACGAAATTATAAGCATTCCTTCCATGGCCGTTGGGGCAGTAAAGTTCTCGAGTGGCGACCGTGCACCGGAAAACGCAGCGTAGGCAGACCTCCCACTCGGCGGACCGATGACCTGGTGAAGTTCACGAGAAGCCGCTGGATGCGGGCAGCGCAGAACCGGTCGTCGTCGTGGAAATCCTTGGGGGAGGCCTATGTCCAGCAGTGGACGTCCTTCGGCTGATATGAAGTATTCCTTATTGCCATTTTTGCTCAGAAACACTAAAACTGTAACAAGCAAAATGATACTCAAATGATATCTGAATTTGATTCTAAAAATTTTTTCTTAATTCAAAATTTGTATGAACATATTCCAGGTCAGCGTAAGTTCAATGCCAGGCCACACTCGCCACATACAATCCCTCCTGCTGGATGACGTCATCGAACTGCTGGACTGCCCAGGCCTAGTGCTACCTGCATACGCGGTGGCACCAGACTTGTTGCTAACAGCTGTTTTACCTATAGACCAGGTAAGTAAGACCCTTTAAATCGTGAATTAGTATGTGGCGGCAGCTGTCAGCAAGAACACGCTATTAATATTTCTTCGCCACTTAGCATATATATATATATACAGATTCCAATCATCAACGATTGGTCCATGGCCGGACCCCAGGCACACCACCTCGTCTGGCGGAGATATCTCCTATTGCTCTCGTCAAATAGGAACGCACCGTTCCTAAAAGAAGTTTACCAGTAGTCATCGTATCAGCTCATATACTTCCCCACCGAGGGGCTCGAGCCTACTCTGAATTAGGGCCATCATGCCTTAGACGACCACGCGGGCCCAGTGCGGGTTGGTCGACTTCACACACAACTTGCGAGTTTCTTCGCAGGCGTGTGCAGGTTTCCTCACGATGTTTTCTCAAATAGGAACGCACCGTTCCTAAAAGAAGTTTACCAGTAGTCATCATATCAGCTCATATACTTCCCCACCGAGGGGCTCGAACCTACCCTGAATTAGGGCGATCAGGCCTTAGACGACCACGTGGGCCAAGTGCGGGTTGGTCGACTTCACATACAACTTGCGAGTTTCTCCGCAGGCGTGTGCAGGTTTCCTCACGATGTTTTCCTTCACCGTAAGAGCGTTGTTTAAGTATTGTCACGGTCAAATATCCCTGATTGCGGATTGACTACTATGCGGTTAATGCCAATTGGCCAGGTAAGGCCTTGTCCGCATCACTACCGGCGTGGCGTTGTACCGTACGTCGGATCACGGTGCGGCGTAACGCCCCCGTGACAACCCACGGCGTCGCGCCGATGGTGATGTGGATGTCGTGGCCATATCGTAGAATGTTCATGAAATGGCCGTCATAGACTTGGCCAGATCATGAAATGGCCGGGCATATCATGCGAATCGAACCTAACCCAAACTGCCTTCCGCCACCCATTGGGAGCCTCATCATCAAGCCTAACCTATTATCGCTCTCTTCGCTCGCTCAACTCAAATCCGCCCGGATATTTCATGATCCGGCTAATACTCGCTCGGCCATTTCATGATCTGGCCAATTTCAACGATATGGCCACGACATGGACTGGACACAGCATAATTACAATAGTACTATCTTACCTCTAACCTCTTATTAATTATTCAGATAAACTTCGCATTAAAACCACAGATGGCACTACCGTTAGATTTTTTTATGGATATCGTATCAGCGTATCAATTATTTTATACTAGCTGTCCCGACGAACTTCGTTCCACCTCACACTACACTACCCTACTCTACCCTACACTACACTACACTACCCTACCCTACCGTACCATACCCTACACTACCTTACACTACATTACACTACACTACCCTACATAAGAACCTTCTCCTGACAATAACGAACTCGACAAAGAAAGAATTAGCGAAATCGGTCCAGCCGTTCACGCGTGATGCCGTGACCATGGGAAATAGGGATTCATTTTTATATATATAGATGAAGCATTGATTTAGTATTATAGTTCTGCTGCTGGACATAGACCTCCTCCTTCAGCCGTGCCATTTGTTGAATTGGACCTTATTTCCTAGTTGGTATTCGAGCGTTTATGTGACCTTGGTGGCGTTCTCTTCCCCCCGAAAACATCGATCTCTTTCTACAATACTCCGCTTTGCGACCCATGTCCAGCTAGGCGCGCCATACAAAAAAGACAAGAAAACTGACAACAAAATTTTGTCTCCTTCCTATATTAACATACGTAATTCGACAAAAGTTTGTCGTAGCATTATCTCGTCTATTGCCATACAAATGTGAAGAGAAAAACGACGACCAATTTTTTAAGCGACGTACATTTTGCCCCCTGCTAGATTAACATGCGTAGCGTGTAAATTTTTAAGCTATTGCATAGCTTTTATCGCGGGCTTTGTGCGCGGCGACCGAATGAAGAAATTCCAAAACGAAAATAAAACCTAAAATGATTTGGTGATAACCCTTTCTCTACCCAAGTCAAGGTATCACAGTTATTTTGGAAATAAATTAATAGATAATTTTGGATTATAATAATATTTTGTCACAATTTCGTGATTAAATGTCAAAACGTCAGAGCCAACAAAGTTGCGGACGCTAGGTAACTCCATAATCTGTTTGTCCGCAGATGCGTGCACACGACGCGGCTATGGCCCGCCTCTGCCAACTTGTCAGTCGGTATACTTTCGAGAAGCAGTATGGACTTCTCCTGCCTCAAGGGTCCAGCCAACACTTGGACTATAAGCAAGTTCTCACTGCGCATGCCTGTAAGTACTGTGTGTTCTCCTAAACAGTTTATACATGATGACTGGTTGAACTAAGGACGCATATCAGAAGGTGAATGAGAAGATGAAAATAAACTACCATTTTACTTAATTAGCCTATTGTTGATACGCAAAAAAGTACTTTTAATATAAATCGATCAGCTCATTTGGCAAATTTTATTCAGAACTCCAAATTAAATGCGAATCGACCATTGATTGATTGATTGAAAACACTTTATTGCACAACATTAGAGGAAAAAAAACATACAATGATTGAGGAAGTTGTACATATAGCCGGTATTATCGCTAATAAGCGATCTCTTCCATACAACAATTGTGCACTGTTCCTTTGTAATAACTTAAAAAAAAAAAAGATTAATTTATTGATTTGCAGTCAGATACAAAGTGCCAATTAAAAAGCAACATAACAGAAACTGTCAAAAATACTTTAAATTAAAAAATTAATGAGAACGCGAATGCATAAATCAGTACGCCTCTTTTTTGGGAAGTCGTGTAAAATGTATCCTATGTCACTCACGGGATCAAGAGGAATCTAACGATACTCAAAAATCCATCTAGCCGTTTAGAAGATATCGTGGAACGAAGAAACACACATATATTAGACCTGAAAACAATAAACTCCTTTTCTGTGGATAGTCAGTCGTTTAAAAAGTTGTTCAGTTTCGTTTTCTTATTTACAGCATGAGTTGCCTCTGTCGTTAAAGAGACCTTATGAAGCAAAATTTTGTCCTCTTCGCTCTCGCGTGATTTTTAACCTGCCATGCACTTCCATTAAGAGGATTGTGAAGCTGCAACTTTTCATACAAACGGCGTTAACGATTTTCACGTCTTAAATGTTAACCGATTTGGACCAATTTTTGATAGGTTGTCAGTCAGAACAAAAGCTAGGCTTATACGTTTCGTTTTTTTAATTGCTGAGTATAAATAAACAAAAAAATGGCCGAAATTAGTTTTGTATTAAAACACGTGAACGACAATAAAAGTAAACTTATTAACTTTATTGAAAAACTAAACAAAAAATGGCCGAAATTAGTTTTGTATGAAAACAAGTGAACGACAATAAAATTAAACTTATGAACTTTATCGAAAAAACAAAAACGTATAAGCCTAGCTTTTGTTCTGACTGACTACCTAATTAATACCTATCAAAAGTTGGTCCAAATCGGTAAACATTTAAGAAGTGAAAATCGTTAGCGCCGTTTGTATGAATATTTGCAGCTTCACAATCCTCTTAAGGCGCCGCAAAAATGATTTTTTTATTTAATAGGTCGAAAATGAAAAATGGTAGTAGTCCTTTTAAGCTATTTAATTTTTAATGTTTATACGAGTTGTAACGTGAGTACACAAGTGACATTAGAGTAATTTTAGAGGTAACTTGAATTAAGTATCTTTCAACTTAATGAACAGTGCAAGTTTAATCTAAATCGGTTCAGTACTTTTCAAGACATGGGCTGTTATGTGCGTACCAATCACTGGAAAAATACGTCATCAGTTAAGCGCCGCGATTTTGTGATTGAAGTAGGTTGTTCCTATTTAGAGTTTTTAATTATTCCTTTTAATATTAAGTTCGTTCGCTTCACACCAGGAGGTCGCGGGTTCGATTCCCGGCGGGGTCTAGCTCTGTAAGATTGTTGGTGGTAGGGCATTTTCTAAGCCCGCCTGGCCAGCTGCCACTATCTTACCACCAAAAATCTGTGTGAACAGTATTGATGTATTCCGGCTTAAAGATATAACGTAAATAAACTCTGGAAATCATCGAATTCACGAAAAAACTAGCGATAATAGCACCGACTTCTACCCACTCAGATTTTTTTATTTTCTCCAGACAACCGAGGGTTCATGACAGCGGCCGGGCAGCCGGACCAGTCGCGATCAGCTCGTATCCTTCTTAAAGAAGCCGCCAGCGGTAGGCTGCAGTGGGAGCAACTGCCTCCTGGATGTCAACCTCCACCTGTGGAGCAACTGGTAGAAGAAAGACGGTCGGAGAAGAGGCAGCCCACTCCTAGAGAAGCGAGGATGGTTGAGGTAATTGAAATTTACAGACCTTTTTCAAATTGGCAACAACTGCTTTCTGGCTATCGAACAATGCATGTAGACTAGCTGATGGAAGAAGAGGTAGAGAATGGTCAGCCTACTCCTAGAAATGCGATGATGATAGAGGTACGTCTACTATCTTCACAAAGGGGTATGAACCTCTTTGGAATAACTACTTGCGTAAAGGTTACTCCATTCGCTTCACACCAGGAGGTCACGGGTTCGATTCCCGGTGGGGTCACTTGTAAGACTCGGTTTGATTGGTGGTAGGGCATTTTCTAAGCCCGCCTGGCTAGCTACCACCAACTTATCTAAGTCTTGTCGCCAAACATCTGTGTTAACAACATTGATGTATTCCGGCTTGAAGATAAGATAGCCAGTTCTCCATTGCGTTGGGGAATCTTGGTAAGCCCGCTCCCATCTTCCCATCACTTACCATCAGGGCTAACCCATTGTAAATAAATAAAAACGTATAGTTTTTTCTCGAAATCTTTCGCACACGATTAACACGTTCCCTGTCCGTGATCCACATGTGGGACATTTCGAGGTTTAGATGAGGCGTGAGTGCATCACACGTGGGTCACTCCCTCGTGCGATGTTATGGGCTTGTCGAGTCTCGCAAGTATGAGTTAAAGCGTTCTAATTGCCTTACATATGTGGGCTATGAAATTATAAATAAACATATGGGTACCGGAAGAACATTTTGGAAAATGTTGACATAAATTAACTGTCAAAATAGGACCAAAATAAAAGGATCGACTGTCTCGCTCGCGTCATTGATCGCGTCAATTGTTTTACACAAACACCTCACCTGTGACAGACTCGTGTCGGTTACAAATTTGTATGAACTTCTCATCAGAATGACTCATACGTGCGTGCACCACTTACATATGGCATTAATT
Organism: Coleophora flavipennella; assembly: GCA_947284805.1. Classification (NCBI taxonomy): domain Eukaryota; kingdom Metazoa; phylum Arthropoda; class Insecta; order Lepidoptera; family Coleophoridae; genus Coleophora; species Coleophora flavipennella. The sequence continues at coordinate 4,419,578 of OX369269.1, forward strand.
TAAGAACTCATACGTGCATGACCCATATATGGGGCACTGCGGGAAAATGGGGAAACCGGAAGGGGGATTTTCAGAATTTTTTTTCTTGTCATAATGTGTCGATGTACATATATTCGAATGTGTTTACCAAGAAAAGTTTATTGCACTTGAGGGTTCTAATTTCTAATTTTTAATTACACGGGCAACACGTTAAACCATATATTTCGATAGAAGATGCAAGTATTAATTGAAAATATTGGATAATATTTTGGCCAAAAGCGTCACCTTACTGAGATCGAGGAAAACAAGTTGAAAGTTTAAGACCTTAAACGCGCCAAAGAAAAACCTGTAGATTTATCCTTACAATAAAAATATGACATATTGACTTGGGTATCTTCAAGGCAAGAGTGAATAGGCATTATTTGAGTCTGCGTGTACCATCCTCGACTGCATCATCACTTACCATCAGGAGAGTTGCAGTCAAAGGCACTCAAATTTTTAATAAAAAAAAATGTAATATTCAATACACTATTTTCTCATCTGCTATTTATTTCTCTTAAAACTCTTACTATGATAATTTAAAACAGCCAGCAATAAACGAACTTTTTTTTATTCACAATTGGTAACGCAATGGGGCACTGACTATCTTATCTCTAAGCCGGAACACATCTATGCTGTAAACATTGATATTCGGCGGCAAGACTTAAATAAGATGGTGGTAGCTAGGCTAGGCAGGCTTAAACAATGCCCTTCCACCAACTAAACCGAGCCCACAAAGTTAGACTCAGCCGGGAATCGAACTTGCGACCTCCTGATGTGAAGCTATTGGTATTAACATTACACCATGGATGCGGTTTAAAATACGGTATCTTCTGTAGTAGTATATAAAAAAAAAATATCAGAAAATAGCATACTTTCTAAAATATCTAAAAAAAGTTACGAGTCTGACTCTTTCATTTATTTGTTTGTGGACTCTTCATTGTACAACAAAATAATTATAAAGTTATAGTTACAGAATAGGAATAATTTTTTACTAGTTCGTAAAAAACTTTACATAGTGTCACATAAACAAAAATGATTTTAGAAGATAAGAAGATAATATATCCAGTTCCCTATTACGTTGGGGAATCTTGGTAAGTCCGCTTCCATCTTCGGTATCAATCGTCAATTACCATCAGGTGAGACGCATCATTTACCAATAGTAAATTAACTGATTTCACTAAGTAAAAAAAAAACCATTTTAACGTTTGGCTATATTCTCTTTGGCATTAACCCAAGGTAAGTATTCTTCTTCTTTGTCGTCCCCTCACTGCTGAGGATCGTGACCACATATGTATGATCTAAGATCTTCCACTGGACGCGGTCCATGGCCAGGTGTACTGCACGGTGCAAATTGGCCCCCACTTTGATCTTCACGGCATCGGACCATCTCACTGGTGTTCTTCCTCTTATACGACCAAAGAAGCCCGCAACCCGTTCTTTGCATATTGTTGAGTGTAGTTTTTGATGTGAAGCTCCTCAAGTATCTTTATGATCTTAGGACACAATGTGAATCAAGACGAATTGAGGGCCACCTCATTTGTCCAGTAATTAAAGCCTTAAAATGGGTCAAATGCCAATATTCAATTCCAATTATTGAAAGACTGTGTAAATATATCACCATGGAAAAAAATATATAATATACTTAAAGTAACAAAAAATCGATTTCATTCAATTTAAAAAAATAGTACCACTTTTGATGTAAAAAAATATACTGTAGACCCTGTTTTTGGCATTAATTGCAAAATTTCTCGAAAAAAAATAGTTAATATTAAATGATACAAACACACAAAAATCGGTGACTTCAAGACCTTTAATTTTAATTGAACACATTTTTTAAAAACTTATTTGAAAGTGATGAAAAGTAATAAATACATGTAAAAATCGGAAATTAGGCGTTCGGTTTCAACGTAACAGCCGCGTTGAAGCCCGCATTGATTTGAACTTAAAATGAATAGACTTACGTTCGATATTATTGAAACAGTTATCAAACTTCTTGGATTGAGTGATCTTAGTGCCTTAAGGCTGTGTTAATGTCTATCGGTGGAAATTCGTAACTAGCATGTTTGACCTATTTTATTTTATATACGGATATTAGTATTATCTGTGAATTTTCCAACAACAAAATAAATAGACACACATACATAGTCTGTAAATTTATAACACTTACTATTGGCGGGTTTACTGCGTTAACAACGCTGAGGCTGACGCAGAGGTGAAAAAGGTACAAAGGTCATAATATATTTTCGGTTTGCATTTATATTGAAATATATACTTACCTATTATAGGTTAAATCGAGTCATCGAGTCGGATAGGTTACGATATATATGTATTATGTACGATATATGACACGGGCAACTTGATAAGCCCGGTCATTATGAATAATAGCCGGTCTGTATTCATAATGGCCGCATAAATGGGAAATGTAATTAAAACGTTATGATTAATCACTTCCCGGTCGCGTATATACAAAGGCGGCTGCAACACAGACACCCATAGCAAAATATATATATTAGTACTAACGTACAGCTCTCTAGATTGCAACCTCACCCCCTCGTCAACCAGATTGAAACAGATTGGTTACAGTTTGGTTGTCAAACGTATAGGATTTCGCCGCCATTTTGTTTGTTCCGTTATTCGTTTTTTGAAATGTCATTTCTGGCCCGTTGTATGAAGTGTCCGGGGTTTGCCCATAGTCTATGCTGCATTACCTCGCGGGTGGCTTAAAGCAGTTATTTTCAATTAAAACTGTAATTAAAACGGCAAGTTAAAAGCTTGTAATTGACACGGCAAGTTAAAAGCTAATTAACACGGTAAGTTAAAAGCTTGTTATTAACACGGCAAGTTAAAAGCTAATTAACACGGTAAGTTAAAAGCTTGTTATTAACACGGCAAGTTAAAAGCTTGTAATTAACACGGCAAGTTAAAAGCTTGTAATTAACACGGCAAGTTAAAAGCTTGTAATTACCACGGCAAGTTAAAAGCTTGTAATTACCACGGCAACTTAAAAGCTTGTAATTACCACGGCAAGTTAAAAGCTTGTAATTAACACGGCAAGTTAAAAGCTTGTAATTAACACGACAAGTTAAAAGCTGCTAATTAATACGACAAGTTAAAAGCTTGTAATAAAAAGTAGGAAGGCATGTAAATGGCCTAGTAAGTCCCGCCTGGTGGACAGACGACCTGGTGAAGCGCGCGAGAAGCCGTTGGATGCCGTTGTGAGCCGTTGTGAAAAACCTTAGGGGGAAGCATTTATTTAGCAGTGGATGTGAATTTACGTAGAAATATATTCTCACTGAATCGCAATAAATTTTCACTAATAAACATCACGGGAAGCTGTAATGTCTTTGGCTAAACTATTTAATTTTCACGCAGGGCTGGCAAAACAAGTCTGCTGAGATTGACAAAACTTTCTTCGCCATGCAGAGGAGTACAGCGCACGTGAAAGGGAAACCCATATTGAGGTAAGTTAATGCCCGGTACACACTTTGGCTAAGCGTCGGTGGCTCAACCGGTAACGCGACTCAATCCCCATAACCTAGAGGTGCCGGGTTCAAATCCGGACGGCCAATGTACCAATGAGTTTTTCGAAACTTGCGTACATATACTCACCGATTGCTTTAACGGTGAAGGAAAACATCGTGAGGAAACGTGCACACACCTGCGAAGAAACTCGAAGGGTGTGTGTAAAGTCAACCAACCCGCACTGGGCCCGCGTGGTCGACTAAGGCCCGATCCCCCTAATTCAGTGTAGGCTTGAGCCCCTCGGTGGGGACGTATATGAGCTGATTAGGTGATGACACACTTTGATTAGTCACCAGCTAAGTAGACCGATGGTCCAATGGTCAGCGCTCCTGCCTGCTATGCTATGGCCCGCGGGTTCGATTCCCACTCAAGGCATATACTCGTGTGACGAACAGGTTTGTTTGCTTTGTTTCTGGGTGGTAAATATCTAACCTGTATATAAAAAAATAGCATAGGCCCCGTTAACTGGGGCTTATACTCATCATACTGAACAACTTTTGTTCTACGACTTTGCTGAAATCGCAAAAAAACTTCATACAAATCGATCAGCCTATCGACCAAATTTGTGCATTTTTGTGTGGGGGGGGGACCAAATTTATTTTTGAGAATTGAACCGAATAATGAGTAGAATCCCCAGTTAACGGGTCCTACACCAATTGTGTTTAAAAGTATACATATGATATAAGTATGTATTATGCATGTCAGTCTTGGGTTCCCATACTACAGAGAATCCTAGTTTGGGTACAGATGATGTTAATAGGTTTGGGGCCAGGTGACCATGTGTGTGAGCATCGGTGGCGTAATGGCAAGAGCCGCTACCTCCTGTCCGGGAGGTCGTGGTTCGAATCCTGCCACGTACCAATATGTTTTCGACTTTCGATTTCATATGTACATTTATCTGACGCTCTTACGGTGAACGAAAACATCGAGAGGAAAACACCTGCACACGCCTGCGAAGAAACTCCATTTGTGTGTGAAGTCGACCAAACCAAACTGGGCCCGCGTGGTCGACTAAGGCTTGATCGCCCTTATGCAGGGTAGGCTCGTGCCCCTCGGTGGGGACGTATATGAGCTGATTTGGTTACCGTGTGTGTTTTGTTCCTAGCACACGGCAGTGCGCCAGGCCAAGTTCCAGCAATCTCGACGTGTGTCTTACACGAAGCCATTCACCCAGTTTTTCACCCCCTCATATCTCGTTATGTCAATCATAAGCTTTAAAAGGTGCAGGTCATGCTGAAAATTTAAAATGCTAGTTAAAAAACTTCGCGGAGAAAGACAATAGGGATGACGAATGCCAGTCATCTACTTTTTATCATCTGTCAAAAACGACATTTTGTTCTAAAAATGTTTAAAATACCTAGGCGTGACGTCATAGTTTTGCAGCGTCATTTATGTACTCATTTTGTGATTTTATTGCATTAAAAATCGAAGAATTGATGGAAAACAAAACGAGTAAGGTTTTCCGAAGTTTAAGGAGGAGAGCAATTTAGTGATCAAGAGTTCATAATTTATTTCTGATGCTGTCGTCATCCCTATTTCAATATTTGCAATTTCACCATGTTGCTGATCAGTCTGCTTTGATCATCATCGCATCAGTCAAAAGACGCCCACCGCTGGACATACGCCTCCATCGAGTTGGGAGTTTTGTCGTAATCTCCACGCTTGGCAGGCGGGCCTTTGCATCGGCGGTATGGTGGCACAGTACACGCAAAAGGATGCTGTTGCCCAACCTCCGGTTTTTGATCGTTAGTCGCCTCTTACGACACCCTAGGCACAGTATTACGATATGGCTTACAGTAGCGCAACGCCTTTGATGTTACACGATGCCGCCACGGCGTAGGTACTAGCAGTACTAGGTGCCTGTAGCCAGCCTGGCATACTCGCGGAGTTTGGCAGACTGCCCCGCAAGTATATACGAGGCATACCTTTTAAGTTTTGTCGTTTGAAGAAAAAAACACAACTAGAACTAGTGATGAGTAAAATTGGTCTTGGTCTTGCAGTCTTGGTCTTGGTCTTGCAAAAAAGCAAGACCAAGACCAAGACCAATACTATCCTTAGTCTAGCAAGACCAAGACCAAGACAGAATAAACAAGAACAAGACCAATACCAAGACCGATTATGCAAGACCAAGACCAAATACGCAAAACTCAATCGAAAATTCTTACTAACAGTGTTTATATGAGATAAAATATTTGTAACAGCGTTAACATATGCTTTTCTCGGAACAATATAGTTGGCGTGTCGAATTGTCAGTTTGTTTTCTACATTTTAACGTTATACATAAAAAAAACAAAGAAACTTTACCAAAGATAAAAAAAAAAATTAAAAAAATGTTCCAAGAGTAAGTATTCCTTGTCCCAACGTCTGGATAACACATGGATAAAGTACAAAGGAAATTTAATTTTTCTTTCAATATTTTCACTTTTCTCACTTTATTTCAAAAGCATCACTTGTGATTCGTAAACATCGCAATCGATTAAATAACGAGTCAGCTCGATGGCTGCTATGCATTAATTCGTGGGCATCAATAAAAAATAAACAATAATAAGTTAATTATAAGCTAATTAATGTAATTATAATATTTTCAAACTGCAATAAAATATAGTACTTTAGTAGTTAATAATTAATTTTAAACTATTTATTTATAATTTATGATTAGATAACAATAAGCAATAACGTTTTAACTAATTTTTTTTTAATTTATAGACAGTGAATTTATATTTTATATTTAGAAATGTTTGTCGATAAAAAACGGAATGTTGAAAAAATTTGTTGAAAAATGTTTGTTAAGACCTTATTGCAAGACCAAGACCAAAACCAAGACTAAACGTATTTCAGCAAGACCAAGACCAAGACCGAGTGAGCAAGACCAAGACCGAGACCAAGACCAAGACTAGACGAATTTGAGCAAGACCAAGACCAAGACTGAATAAGCAAGACCAATACCAAGACCAAGACTGTCCAAGTCTTGGTCTTGGTCTTGCTTTGCTCATCACTAACTAGAACCTTATAGTACTTTTTATTGTTTTTCAAAGTATTCACCACGTAGCTTAATATACTTTTCCATTCGCTCAAACCAGTTATTATAACATTTATTCCACTCTAAAGTGGGGGTGTTCAAAATGACTGACTTGAAAGCGTCGACTGCTTCTTCATCAAAATTCAAAATTTAAAAATTCAAAACTATTTATTTCAAATAGGTGTTTACACACACTTTTAAATAGTCAAAACAAAAAAAAATACAATAAAAATAAAAATAACATTACAAATAATGTCATGATTCAGATTACAGTCTCAGGTAATGGCATTTGTTATAGAATCAACATATATATAATCTATTATTATTGTCATTTACATAATCTATTATTTTATAATATCCTCTAGAGCACAAAACTTTTTTGACATGAGTCTTGAATTTGTTCTCTGACAAACTAGTTACATTTTCTGGAATTTTATTGTAGAATCTTATACACTGCCCCACAAATGACTTTTTAACCTTACTCAGTCTCGAAAAGGCTATATCTATTTTATTTACATTTCTTAAATTCAAATTATGCCTGTCACTGTTTTTAGGAAATAAATGCAAATTCTTACGAACGTACATGATGTTTTCATATATAAATTGACTAGCAACAGTTAAAATATTGATTTCTTTGAACTTATTCTGTAACGAGTCACGTGATCGCATGTGATAGATTGCGCGGATAGCTCTTTTCTGCAGGATGAAAATAGTTTCTATATCAGCCGCATGCCCCCACAGTAATATGCCATAAGACATTATACTATGGAAGTAACTAAAATACACTAGTCTCGCAGTATCTACATCCGTTAACTGTCTTATTTTCTTAACGGCATAAGCAGCTGAACTAAGCCTTCCCGCTAAAGTTTCAATGTGTGGTCCCCATTGAAGTGAAACATCCAAAGTTATACCAAGGAACACCGTGGTATTTACAAATTCTAATTTATTACTGTCTAATATTACACTATTTTTGACCTTTTTTACATTTGGCAAACAAAATTTTATACATTTTGTTTTCTTAGCATTTAATAATAAGTTGTTCACAGTGAACCAGTTCAGTATCTTTGAAAGAGTGTTGTTTACTTCGTCAATTTCGTTTTCTTTCCTATTCACTTTAAAAATAAGAGATGTATCATCCGCAAACAACACAATATTTGACAAATGTTGCACCATAAAAGGCAAATCATTTACGTAAACAAGGAAAAGAAAAGGCCCTAATATGGAACCCTGGGGCACACCCATTTTCACTTTAGATCCAGATGAGTTCGTGCCATTCACTTGTACTTTTTGTATTCTGTTGTCTAAATACGAATTTAAAAGACTGAGAGCCCCTTCCTCTACACCATAATGCTTTAATTTCATAAGTAATGTTTGGTGTTCAACACAATCAAAAACCTTAGATAAATCACAAAACACTCCAATTGCATTCTGCGATTCCTCGAAGGCATCATATATGTTTCGAATGAGTGCTACTCCTGCATCGGTTGTTGATCGTCCTTTAGTGAAACCGAATTGTTGGTTATGCAGTAGTTTGTTTTCTGTAAAATATTGTAGCATTTGGTTAAGCATAATCTTTTCAAACACTTTACTAAGAACTGGCAGCACAGAAACTGGTCTGTAGTTGCCTGGATCAGTTTTTGAACCAGATTTATATAAAGGTATCACTTTACTAAGCTTCATGAGATCTGGAAAGACTAATATTAAAAAGATAATATCAATGCTAATATTAAAAAGACAAGCTAAATATGGCGCTAAAGTATCAATTACATTACTGATCAAGCTTACCGATAATCCCCAGAGGTCTTCGGTTCTTTTCACTTTAAGAGTGTTAAAAGTTTTTACAATAGATTGTGGTTCAATTACTCTGAAGGAGAATTTTTGATCACAATTACTAACATTATCCTTTAGCAGCCTTTGAGCATACATAGGTGATGAGTTTAGGGCTTCAGTAGTCTTAAGTGGAATAGTTGTGAAAAAAGTTTCGAATTCTTTGGCTACATCGGCATTTGAACTAATTTTACCTTGATCTGTTTGCAAAACATATTCTTTGTCGCGAGGTTTGACTTTACCTGTTTGTTTGCTAATGATATTCCAAACAGTTTTTATTTTATTATCTGAAAATTTTATTTTTCTAGCCAGATAATTAGATTTTGCTACGTGGCAAACCTGCTTAAAAATTTTTGAATATTGTTTCACATAATTTGTAAAGTTCTCATCAAAAGTGTAAGTTTTTTTGTCATAAAGGTCAAACAAAGTTTGGCGACTTTTGTATATACCTATAGTAGCCCATTCACTGAATTTAAATTTGATGTTACTGATTGTGGATTTAGACTTAAATATACGTTGGTATTCCCTATCCAGTACTGTAAAAAAATCATTGTAAAAACTGTTGGCTTGCACTTCATTATCAAAATCTGGTATGGGCAGTTTTTCATCTAGCACTGTTTTAAACTTTTCTATTCGATTAGCAGTGACCGGTCTCGTTTGAATTTTTATGTGTTCTGCAGAAATACTTACGGGAAAGCTAGCCATTACTCCGCTATGATCTGACCTCAAACAAGTAAAAACCTTTTTATTTAAATAACAGCAATTACAAAATATGCTATCTATACATGTAGCAGAGGTCTTTGTTATTCTTGTGGGTTCCAGAAATACATAATTTAAATCAAATGACTTGAAGAGACAAGTAATTCGAGTCGTCAAGGACTTTTTTCCAACAAATCAACATTGAAATCGCCGCATACTATCACGGATTTACGGCTTTTAATAACGATATTTAATACATCTTCCATTGCCGATTCGAAGCTAACAAGTTATCGTCATATGGGGGCCTATACACGCAAATAATGATGTGGTTCTCCAGCTCCACACAAGATAATTCCACAGTTTTTTCAATCGAAAGGCCAACAACGTCCTTCCGTTCTTTAAACTTTAGAGAATTTTTGGTAAATATAACTGAACCTCCACATTGTAAGGACTTTCGATTGAATGCACTGGCTGTACAATAATTTTCAAAACTAAAAAGCATTTCATGGTCTTTGAGCCAGTGTTCTGTTACACAAAAAATATCTACACAAAACTTTTCCAGAAAAAGTTCTATTTCTAATTCGGACTGGAACCTTTGACCACGAAGACTTTTCTTAATTTTAGGAAATGTAAAGAAATCGTTAGGGCTTAGGTCAGGGCTGTATGGAGGATGGTCAAGAATTTCTACTTTTTCCTGCTTCAAATACTCAATCGTTTGACGAGCGCTGTGTGAGCTTGCATTGTCGTGGTGCAGGAAGATGCGTCGCTTTGAGTTAGATTTTTCGAAATTCGGCGATGACTTGTGGTAAACAAACTGTGGTATACCACTCTGCGTTAACCGTTCTACGATCTCCAAGTGCACTAGTCGCAACATGGCCGGTTTTTCCAACGAACGTGGCCACCATCTTCTTTGAAGTGCTTCGAGAACGAACAACTTTAGTCGGCTTTGGCTCGTCTTGAAAGACTCAAATTGTAGATTGTTGTTTGGAATCAGGATCGTAGGCATAGATCCAAGATTCGTCACCACTGATGATGTCGTAGACGTGATTTGACTCCTCGGTTGAACCTTTGCAGAGTTTTCTTACACCATCTGACGCGGGCCGCCTTGTGATCGTCGGAAAGCAGATGCGGTATCCAACGGCAAACTAGCTTTCTCACACCAAGCGCTTCATGCAAGATCTTCTGAATGGTTGTCCCTGAGATGCTTAATAGAGCCTCTATGTCTCGATACGTCACATGACGATCTTCGAGAATTTGTTGTTTCACAGCAATGATGTTATCTTCAGTGAAGGCGGATTTTGGGCGTCCTTCGCGAGATTTGTCACTAACACTAGTATGTCCACGCTGAAATTCTTAATACCAGCGTTCGACAGTCCGCAGACATGGGGCTTCATCACTGAACACAGATATTAGCTCTTCAAAACACTGAAGCCGTGTCAGGCCTCTCCTAAAGTTGTATGAAATTATTGCACGAACATTTTCCTTAGAAAGATTCATTTTCGTACGTAACCTGACAGATTCCAATCGACGCTGTGACTTAACCATAGCATTAATCCTAATACTTTCAACTGTTTTGAGATTAGAAATTTAAACACATTCGAATATAAAAGAGTTTCAAATTAAAAATTGCCGGGAAATATGGAATCGACAGAACTTAAAAGGCATGCATATATTATATGATTATTAAGTACACACAGGTTTGCCTCCCATACTATCTTATAGAGATCTCTTCCAGCCAACCTTACCGGGTGTTAGGAGACTTTAAAAGTATGGGAGGCAAACCTGTGTGTACTTAATAATCATATAAACTAAATAAAATACAATTAAATATAAACTAACCTAATCTACGTACATAAATAACACATACTTTTAATAAATTAATTAATAGCATATATAATACATAACTAAAATTATAATAATTATTATTCCTACTAAAATAAATACTATATAAATAAACTTACATGTTCAGTAGGGAAAAAAGATGCTCTTTAAGTTTAGTTTTGAAAGTGTTAACATTGGGGCAGTCGCGAATATTTGCGGGTAACTTGTTCCAGAGGTTCGCAGCTTCAACAGTGAAGGAATTGGAGAAGAATTTGGTATTGGAGCGGGAAACTACCAGAGTTTTGGTGACACATTTACGTCTGGGTGGGGAAGGCACAGGTAGGAGCTGGAAACGGGAGCAGAGATAATAAGGGAAGGATTTTTAAGGATTTTGTAGAGGAGCGTGAGGATGTGTAAATTACGACGCTGGCGGACAGGGAGCCAATTAAGCCGAGAGCGATATTCAGATATGTACATGGTCGAACTTTCGCAAGCCGAACACAAACCTGATGGCGAGGTTTTGTAGGCGCTCGAGCTTATTGAGGAGCTCCTCAGTGGCGTCCAAGCAGCAGACATCTGCATAATTGGGCAGCGGCAACAGAAGGGTTTGGGCGAGCATAATTTTTGTTTTAAAAGGCAAAAAAAACTGGAGTCGCTTAAGAGAGTGGTAAGAAAAATGCATACGCCTGCTGACGTCATTGATGTGAGAGGACCAAGACAGGTTGGAGTCCATGATAAGACCCAAATTTCGGGTCTTCTCAGTGAAAGGAATCGCTAGGGTAAGCACTGATCCATGCCACCCCTCAAGCGACTACTGCCGATAATAATAGACTGTGATTTGGAAGGTTTGATCAGGAGTCCGAATGATTTAGCTCATATCTGTACCTCTGTACATTGGTTGCGCTACTGTAAGCCGCTATACTCGTATATTGTAATACTGTGCCCTCGGGAAGAGATGATGTGGTGCTATTGTAGGACCGCACGACAGGCCAACCCTGTATCTGCTCTGAATCTACGTCTCTCTAAAAAAAATAAAGAAATGAGCGTAAGAAAAGTTTAAGCTTCTGTGTCACACATGTGTCACATCTTAATACCAAACGGTAGTAAAAAATAACAAACGCCGCACATAAAATTTTGATACCACCAGTTAACACACATTCGACGAAACCTCGGAATATTTTTACACGTCATTCTTACATTTTATCTATCATCTTACTCATAATAATTTAGTGAAATTGACTTTAAAAATCTGAGTGACACAAAAAATAGGTATCGCATAAACTGCATGGGAGATGAAAGAGATCTCATATTATCAATTAAGAGTTAAGGAGAGACCTAAATAAACGCAGGACCGAATGGTCACTGGACGCGCGCCAAGCGTTAATTCATAAACTCGCGGGTTCTTTACGAGCGGGGTTAACGATCATGAAAATTGCTCTCGATCTGTGCTCTGTACCTACACTGTATCAGCCTGCAACCCTAGCAGTTGTTTGGGTCTACGTAGGGGCTGAATTCTTTATTATCTCTAAAACAAAAAAAAAATACAACCATATTTTATTTATTTATTTATTTTATATATTTATTGAAAATACAGCGTTAAATCTACAGTAATCAAACTTCAGAAAATACATATGCCAATAAATTTCAAGTTCTTAAAATTAACATAATTATTCAAATCTATCTATCCGCGTGCAATCGACTACATCAAATGTGTTGTTTGTTAGTGTTAGTGTTAGTGTGTGTGTGAGTGAGAGTGTGTAAGGGTGTGTGAATGTATGTTTATTTTAATTATTTTAATTTAATAACGTCAAAAACTGATTTCGATATTGCGGCTGTTCTATGGCTTTATCAATATTTTTTTTTACACTCAGTTTGTCAAAAACATGCCTTTTTTTACCACTTCTTATGTTTAAATTATTTTAAAAACTATAAAATTAGACATCAATGACGCTATTTCTTCTTTTGTCGTCTCGACAAGCCATATCGTTCCTGCCCAGTATGGAATCACCTTAACGAATTATGACTGAAAAACTATGACGTGAGCGTCATATGAGCGTGAGGCGTGAGCCTTGCTGTTTCAAACATTTTTAGAACAAAAACATGATAAAGTTGATTCGAATGACTAGCAGTTAACGACCATTTTATCATCGTCTTCAGCTTATATCTATGTCGCCGTTATCTGGTTGAATCTGCTATTTGATTGACTAGCGCGTTCATTGAATGACGAGATTCAATTGAGTCACTAAAGGACAACTCGTCAAGTTGATAAATGTAACGTTCAACGTCTTGACTGAACGTCATTTAGCTAAGTTGTTAAATGGGATATTCCGAATTAAAACCGACGATTTCTTCTTCTGCTCTTTGACTGTATGATCAAGCAAACCTGACCGAACCTAATATCGCTCGCTTCGCTCGCTCATTTACAGTTTTTTTTAGAAAAATTTAATTTTTGCCAACTCCCTTTTCGTTGTATGGAATTTTACGTTCACAATGTGAACATGAACACTAAGTTACAAAGCCCTAATTCTCACAAATAAACTAAACAATAGCTATAAACTAAATTTCAATCACCTGACTGATTTTACGTCTGCTCTGTTCAAAGGGCTTTGTTACAATCAGCTTACTAGTTGGACGTTGAGTGACGCTTGTTGAATCAACGTTCGATCTAGTGATTCAATTGAATCTCGTCATTCAATGAACGCGCTAGTCATTCAATCAAATAGCAGATTCAACCAGATGACTGCGACATTTATAGGTATACGAACGATTTGAGCAGTCCACAGTTATTTCCCAAGATCCGCCACCAGCACCGACTGGTGCTTCGGCCCTACATATCCGGTTGGCCCCCGCAACCTTGCACAAATCATCTCTCGCCGCATCCCACGCTTCGTTTCCAAACAGTCTCTTTCAGAACTGCCCCTGATCAGTTTTCTACATGGTGTAACTGAAAAGTCACACTTTCCTGAAATTGAAACAACTACAGTGTAACCTCTTTATTCAAGGGACCGGGCATTTTGTGACTTTATTGAGAGTTTTCGTTATACAGAGAGAAATTAGCGTCAAAGTAAACCAATTGGAGCCAGAATTTTGACGTTTTAAAGAGTGAATAGTTATAACGAGTGCCGTTTTACAGAGTTTACACTGTACTCCCAAGAATCGAGTTAAGTAATAATTTTCGAATAAGTTAAAAGCTTTTAGGTACAAGCTTTTTACGATCAAAGTACTCGTCAATACGAATCAAACGAGCCCGCCCAAACTCGATGGGGTTGTGTCGTTTTATTGCGGAGTTTCTATGGCCACCTTCCAGCTCCAGCATCAGATCAGCTCCATGTCATCATAATATTTCTTTGTCACGCGATATTCATATGCATGCATAATTTCAGCTCAATCGAATAGCGGGAAGTGGGTCAAATTTAACTTGCAAGATTTCATTATAGCTTAAAAGTAAATAAAAGCTTGTAAAAAAACTGATTTGCCATAATGCAAATCGATCAGCCGACCAACCAAATTTGTATGGAGTATTTATTTAAAGTGAAACTTTTATTACATCGTCTCGAATTTTTTCGCCTGTGTGTCGCGTGACGGTCGGTATGATCGTTTCGTCCTCTGTACCGTAGCTCCAAGACGAGAGCTCAGCCATGATCGTTTCGTCCTCTGTAAATGTCTATAATGTGAAAAAAGTACTACGTGTATATGTGTATATACGTGTATAAGTGTATATGTGTTGTTCAGTTGCGTAGGAGTTACACGTAAGCACGCACTCATCACTCTATCTCTTTCTCCTCCTTCTGACTTCTGTATTCTGTCCCTTTCTTGCAGAGCACCAGGCGCCCAGAACAGTTCGGGAGCCCTCGTCGCCGGCAAACCCTGGAAACTCGAGAAGAAACACGTCAATAAAAACAAGAGAGAGAAGCTTAGGAGGGTGTACGCGCATTTGGACGAACATTAAAGTCGTATGTGAGTTGGGACAGTATAGGCACACCCCGGACACTGTATACAACCTTCATGACATTTTCTAAAAACAAATGACGGAGCAAACAAAATCACGGCGAAATCCTTTGTATAACCAATCTGTATCAACCTGGGTGACGAGGGGGTGAGGTCGGAACCTAGAGAGCGGCAGGGAGTGTCCATACTGTATGTTAGCACCTGTTAGCACTAATATATTTGGTATAAGTTTATGGTTTTTCTTTTTATTGTGAAAGCTCGCTCGCTGAAAAAAGTAACTCACTATCCAGCGTGTTTCTATCAATCTAGTCCGATTTTAAACACGTCCATGTGATATTTGTACTATTTAACTTATGCTCAATTCCCAAATTGCTTTTTAGACGTACTATACAGGTGTAAAAAAAATGTGAAGGACCCGTTAACTGGGGGTTCTTTTCATCCTACCCAAGGAGTCTATAGTCTATTCGAAAAATAAGTGGGCCCCCCATACAAAAATGCAATTGGTCGATCAGCTGATCGGTTTGTATGGGGAATTTAAAAAAATGCGATTTCAGCAGTCATAGAAAAAAAGTTGTTCAGTATAATGAGTACAAGCCCCAGGTAACTGGACCTACACAAATTTTGTTACACTCTGTAAAAATTTTATTAATCAAATGATCAATTTAGTATGAGAATCCCCAAAAATGTTGTTAGAATTGAGTATTGGTTCCTTGGGGAAAGTTGTTCAGTTTCATGGGGGAAGATCCCAAAGTGCATTTCATTTAGCTATTTTAAAAGTAATGACGGAAAATTGGGACAAACCAGACTATATATATCTTATGCTTTTAAAGTTGCTAGAATTAAAGTGGAGATATAAGTGTGAATACAAAAAGTTATACATGTATCTAACCTTTACATATCATCCGAAGGACGTCCACTGTTGGACATAGGCCTCCCCAAAGGATTTCCACGACGACCGGTTCTGCGCTGCCCGCATCGCAGCTGCCCCAACGGCCATCTGTTCTACGAGCTAATGTGCTCTGCCCTCTGCCACTTAAGTTACTAACCTTACCATTATTCAAAAATGTAAAACAGTTAGGTTTTTCGAAAGTTTGATCATGATCACATATGTTTCAAAAATTTATAATAGTATTTTCTTTATGTATGTATTCTATCTTATTTAGCTGATATTTCTTATTTATTTCTTTATTGATCAATTTACAATAAGAGCTTACAGTTTCCTAAGACTGTCTATTGTTATTTATTTACTTATTTAATATTTTGCAATTATAAATTATTGTTGTTTAGGAAAATATATAAAATTTTAATTATTATAGGCATGCTATCCACAAAAAATATCTGTATGTTGGATCTCGGCATATATGTACAGAATGTCCCAAGAAGTTATAGTCAAGCGAAAGTCCAGAGATGGAACACCTCTAGGGGTATCCGAATCACCCCTATGTATGTTCCGCGAAAGTCTACGGTTTTCGAGATATTCGTATTTTTATTTTTAGGTTTTGTATGAAAATATTTTTACTGGACTTTGACGTCAGTTTGTGAAAAAAAAACATCAAACAATTAAGCCAGCCAGATACAAGAAAAACTTTTTCATTTTATCATCTTTCCAAGAATGTGATAATGAGTTTCAAAAATACACACTAATTATACCAAAATCAATAATTTCTGTAAAAAGGGTAGAACAGGTTCAATGCTAATGTATAATAAAATATTTTTTCATGATTTTTGTAATCTTTTTTCAATATTTTTTCATGAACATACATGGGGTTGATTCGGATACCCCTAGAGGTGTTCTATCTCTGGACTTTCGCTTGGTCGCACTTCTTGGGACACCCTGTATAGTGCAAAATGTCTAAAGCACCGTAAAGATTTAGTGCGAACGGATGAATGGCCGCAACGTGCCAGTATTTGTGTATGTTGAAAATGTGAGTGTTGATTTGGGAAATGTTTATTATTAAAACACTGCCTGTAATAAATGCTTTTGGTGAAAAATTTAACCTGTTTAAAATCAATCTGAATCTGGCATCAAAAACTCTAAAATTTCCTTACATACCTTGATTATTTTAATTATTTATGGAGGATTAAGAGCGTCGGTGGCGTGATGGCTAGGGCCGCCACCTCCTGTCCGGGAGGTCGTGGTTCGAACCTGTCACGTACTAATGTGATTTCGAATTTAGATTTCATATGTACGTTTATCCGACGCTCTTACGGTGAAGGAAAACATCGTGAGGAAACCTGCACACGCCTGCGAAGAAACTCTCAAGTGTGTGTAAAGTCTACCAACCCGCACTGGGCCCGCGAGGTCGACTATGGCCCGATCACCCTAATTTAGGGTAGGCTCGAGCCCCTCGGTGGGGGCGTGTATGAGCTGATACGATGGAGGATTAGTTTAATTAAGTTATATTTTTAATAATAAATATGATTTTTAAACTTAAATACCTATCTAAAAACTGCAAGTCTATTTCACATAGGAAGGGTGGGAAGATGTGACACTTGACATTTAGCAAAGCTTAACACACTACTGTTTTTCTGTTGAATTTATTGTAGTTGTTGGGTCGTGACAAATAAAGATGAACCTGCAATTCAATTCAATTTTATTCCATTAACAAAATACTTTGTGTAGGAAAACAATATTAAAAATTATCACACATAACGCAATATCACATTTCAATAAATCATAAAACAATCACAAAAGTATAAAATAACAATACAGTCACTTACTCTCACAAAACTCATCAATACTATAATAGCATTTTTCCAACAAAAAGCGCTTTAAAAGTCTTTGGAATACATGTACATTACTAATCGCCTTCAAGTTGGATGGGAGACAATTGAACATCTTTACCGCCTGATGTCGGGTACAGTGTGTTACTATTCTCAGTCTTGGAATTATTGAGTGGGGGATATCACATCGACGCGTCGCCAAACGAGTTCGCCTATCCTCTGGTGTTTCATATTTTTCCGGCCATTTTACTAAATATGTGAGCAGCACAAGGATATACAGGCTAGGTACAGTTAGAATTTTCAGCCTACGAAAATGGTCTTTACAGGACTCCCACTGGGGAATACCAACGATAGTCCTAATTGCTCTTTTTTGTATAACGAAGGCTTTCCTTATATTATAATCATAACTATTGCCCCACAGCAAAATACTGTACCTGAGATGAGATTCTACCAGTGCAAAATAAATGGAACGAAGTTGTTCTAAGGTAATCACATCTCTTAAACTTCTAAGGGCGTAACATGCCGAGCTGACTTTGCCCTCTATTTTACTAAGTTCGTCTTTCCAGTTTAGAGAGGAGTTAATGTGTACACCGAGAAACATAACTGACTTCAATCCACATTTTGCTCGAAGACCAAAAAAAAATCGCAGCTGTCCTACCTACCTGTACCTACCTATACGTCCACATCAAACAAAAAAATGGCCAAGTGCGTGTTGGACTTGCCCACTGAGGGTTCCGTATTAACACACTTTTGGGTACAGAACCCTAAAACATCAACGAGTACAGCAATTGGATTAAAGGACAAACTTAAATTAGTAGTTAATTAAAGGTTCTCCCATACATCGATATACGTCATAGTCATTTCTCCAACTGCAAATGTAAGGTTGTAATCGCAAAAAAAAGTATTTTTAGTTGATACTAGCTTTTGCTCGCGTCTTCGATCGTGTGGTTTTCTTTTTTATGACTGGCTTTGAGGCTGAGCGGTGCGTAGACTGGAGTTTACGTCAAACCATTGCTCCGTTGCGACGCCGCGAGCCTGGAAATGAATTTTCCCCAGATCCCTCGGGAACTATCTTTCGCTATGCTAATTGGTAGTCTATGCCATTTCCCGCCCCCTCAACCATCTTTGTACAAAAAAATTACAACAATCCGTAGCTCCGTTGCGATGTTAAAGTAATCAACCAAAAAAGAGCATTTTTTTAAATTAAAAATTTGAGTGCGTTTTATTCAGTTACCTCAGGAATTGTATCGGACTGTGTTATTTTCACATAAAAAGTAGCCTATTTCCTGTTCCATGAAACAGGCTACGTGCATGCCAAATTTCGTCATTATTGGTTTAGGTGTTGCAGAGTGGCGAGGTAACAAACAAACACATTTTCACATTTTTGACTGAGCGAGCGCGTAGTGCGAGCGAAGCGTCTCCGTTTAAGCTTAGGCAAAACTTATTTCGTATGTCCGGATTAGAGATCCACGCCGCAGCCAAAAAACCCAGCGGCGGCGCGGCGTCGCCGGCGTGAGGACTTTTTTTAGGAGGAATAATTAAAAAAACATAACTATGCTAGGAATAAACATTTATTTCTTATCTCCAATCACTGACTAAAAATTTATTACAGTACAGCTACAGTGGCAGTAATTATCGTGAATAAAAATTATTTTGTTCACCTTTTCCGGATTTAATCGCGATCGCTTAGCAGTCAAAACCATCCCAGCTACAGAAAACACCCTTTCACTGGGTGTACTTGTAGCTGGAATGCTTAAAAGTGACCGCGTCAACCCTGCAAGCCAAGTAAATATATTTTTTTTTGCCTCCCAATACCTTTATCTAAGTTTTCCATATATCGGATGGACTAGCAGTGGCTAGGTATTTCCAGCACTCCTGTGAAACTTCTTCATTATCGTCAAAAAATCTGCTGGAATGCTTTTTTGCCAACTTTTGGAGATTTTCTTGCGTGCGAAGAAGGACCTGGTTCAGGCAATTCTATGTCAGCATTTTTTACAAATTTTCCCAAAAAGTCTGATAAAAAACGGTAGTGATGCATGCAGCCACCAGTCGCTCGCGCACGGAACGGCAACAGCGCATTGTTTGTTTTGGTCGGTTTGAATAAATAGGTTAAATATTTATTCGAATTTCGAGGTCGGCGTGAAATTTTGAACGACCCGGCGGCGACGGCGGCGCGCTGAGGTAGCTCGGCGGCGGCACGCCGGCGCGGCGTGGACCTCTAGTCCGGATATCCGGCTGTTCTCCTTCACAGGTTGAATTTCTCAACTCAACCGATTCTCGTGAAATTTTGTGAGCATGTTCAATAATTACATGGATTTTTTGTCGATTCAGTTTTTTGGAATATTTTGGGGGTTGAAAACGTAAAACACAGTGCGCACAGAATTGTGGTCGTACTTTTCTTCAAAAAGGGCGACAATACCCTGCTGAAGAACAACAGACCCATCTCACTTCTGAGCCATGTCTACAAACTGTTTTCGAGTCATTACAAATCGTCTCGCACGCAGGTTTGACGACTTCCAGCCTCCCGAACAAGCCGGTTTCCGAAAAGGATTTAGTACCATAGACCACATACGTATACGCTGCGGCAGATTATACAGAAGACCGAAGAGTACAATCAGCCACTATGCTTGGCGTTCGTGGACTATGAGAAAGCCTTCGATTCGGTCGAAACTTGGGCTGTGTTACAGTCTCTCCAGAGGTGCCAAATTGATTATCGATATATCGAAGTGCTGAAGTGTTTGTATGAAAACGCCACCATGTCGGTTCGCCTCCAGGATCAAAACTCGGAACCTATCCAGCTGCAGCGAGGGCTGAGGCAGGGAGACGTTATATCTCCAAAACTGTTCACCGCCGCCCTGGAAGATGTTTTTAAGCTTTTGGACTGGGGTGGACTCGGCATCAATATCAACGGCGAGTACATCACCCACCTTCGATTTACTGACGATATCGTGATCATGGCTGAGACTATGGACGACTTAGGCACAATGCTCGATGGCCTCAGTAGAGCCTCTCAACAAGTGGGTCTTAGAATGAACATGGACAAGACGAAAATTATGTCAAACTTTCGTATTATACCTACTCCTCTGAAGGTTGGAGGCTCTACACTCGAAGTTGTTACCGAATATGTATACCTGGGACAAACAGTCCAGTTACGTAGGTCCAACTTCGAGAAAGAGATCAATCGTCGAATCCAACTCGGCTGGGCAGCGTTCGGGAAGCTTCGCAATATCTTTACGTCCGAGATACCGCAGTGTCTTAAGACCAAGGTCTTCGACCAGTGCGTGTTGCCAGTGATGACATACAGAACTGAGACATGGTCGCTTACTATGGGCCTCATAAGAAGGTTCAAGGTCACCCAAAGGGCAATGGAGCGTGCTATGCTCGGAGTTTCTCTGCGTGATCGAATCAGAAACGAGGAGATCCGTAGGAAAACCAAAGTAACCGACATAGCTCTCAGAATTGCTAAACTTAAGTGGCAGTGGGCGGGGCACATTGCTCGTAGCACAGATCTCGAAAGTTCTCGAGTGGCGACCACGCACCGGAAAACGTAGTGTAGGCAGGCCTCCCACTCAAGAAGGTGAAGGTCGCGGGAAGCCGCTGGATGCGGGCAGCGCAGAACCGGTCGTCGTGGAGATCCTTGGGGGAGGCCTATGTTCAGCAGTGGACGTCCTTCGGCTGATATGATGATGATGATGAATGCGCGACCCAATTTGCATGGCCCAAAAATGTACAGCCTGATGATGGCCGTCCGATAATTCGTGTCATGGACTTGAGCTGAAATAAAAGCAAAATAATTTTAGACCGTGATATTTGTATCTAAATTGGGTCCTTTCACATTTTTGTTTTGGGGTGGGATATTATTTTTATTGTAATGGACTTTACCTACTTCTATTCTCAAATCAAAAACTGTTAATTTCAAACGTTTGTATTTATTAATAAATAAATAAAAAGTAGGCCAACAACTTCGAGTGTCTCCCACCTTCAGAGGAATGGGTTGCTCACGGCTATTTGACATATTATTTGTCTTGTCCAGTTTCATAGTGAATGGCGGCGAAGAGGCAGTGGGCGGGGCACATACATATAATGTAAGATCCTGCTGCAAATGTACGTACCCATAAGGTCTTTGAACGGCATATACAGGGTGTATCAAAATTGTTGTAGGTCCCGTTAACTGGTGCTTCTACTCATCATACTGAACAACTTTTGAACTACAAGTTTTGACCGCCTCCGTAGCTCAGAGGCAAAGTTCACTGGCTTTACACAGGAGGTCGCGGGTTCGATTCCCGGCGGGGTCAATTGTAAGACTCGGTTTGGTTGGTGGTAGGGCATTTTCTAAGCCCGCCTGGCTAGCTACCACCATCTTATCTAAGTCTTGCCGCCAAATATCAATGTTGATATCGTTGGTGTGTTCCGGCACGAAGATAAGATAGCCAGTTCCCCATTGCGTTGGGGAATCTTGGTAAGCCCGCTTCCATCTTCGGCAACATCGTCACTTACCACCAGGTGAGATGTCGTCAAGGGTTTACCAATTGTGACTAAAAAAAAAAGTTTGCTGAAATCGAAAAATTGAACTCTTCATACAAAACGATCAGCTGATTGACCAATTTCGTGCATTTTTGTATGGAGCGTCGATTTTTTTTTGCAAATTGACTATGGGTTCCTTGGGGAAGTTGTTCAGTATGATGAGTAGAACCCCCCGTTAACGGGTCCTACACCAATTTTTTTACACCCTGTATACCAGGCTGAAGAAGAAGCGCTCCTGCATAATGTTTGTTCTGGGACTTTATCGAATGTTGGCCGGCAGTCAGGGTTGCCTGGCTCCAAAGTTGTTTTTTGTATTTTTTTTATTCACAGTTAGTAAGCCCTTGGCATCATCTCACCTGATGGTAAGTGACGATGATGCCGAAGATGGAAGCGGGCTCACCAAGATTCCCCAACGTAATGGAGAACTGGCTACCTTATCTTCAAGCCGAAACACATCGATGTTGTTAACACTGATGTTTGGCGGCAAGACTTAGATACAGTGGTGGTAGCTAGCCAGGCGGGCTTAGAAAATGCCCTACCACCAACGAAACCGAGTCTTACAAGTTGACCCCACCGGGAATCGAACCCGCGACCTCCTGGTGTGAAGCGAATGGGCTAACCATTACGCTACGGAGGCGGTTAATATAATAAAGGATAAAAAGATAGCCGTCATGTTTCTGACCATCAATCCTCAATAACGTTTATTCTTGCAGTCTTTGAAAATTTGCTCCTCGGCCAGTGCAGTGCAGACAAGGTTGGATGATAAAAAGTACCCATCATATCTTCGAATGCCACCAACGTCAAGTGGTAGGTAAAGTTATCCTGGACATGGGTTGCCATTAAAAATTTGGCCGAAAGATAGGGTTGCCAGTGCTTGAACGTTTCCTCCTCTATACTAAATTTGAAATTCATCTACACGTTTGCAATAGTATAAGATCTACACTTTTAAGTGGATGTTCGCATAAATGTACTTGGTAAAACTACACATATTCTAAAACTCTCCTAAGAAGGTTTGATCATAGGTTGTCAGCCCCATACATTTTGTATGGGAAAATTAGATGTTCAGATACCGAAATACCAGATTCGTTTCCAGTAAGTACCAGTTTTGTTCAGATGCTTGAGGGCCACCGATATCAAAAGAAAGTTTACTATACCCCGTACAGTTTGTCCTGGCGGACTTTTTAAACTTGCACCTAGGCCAGTGCAACCAGGGTGGAAGATGGAAAAATACTTTAGACCTTGGCTGCAATTGCCTACGTACAAGTTTCAAACGTGCACCAAAAGAAACCTTGTATTATGAACTTAACAATTTATTTTTCACATGCAAAAATGTTCGGGAAAATAAAATATGAGTATAAAAAATTAAGCAAGAGGCAGACCTAATTTGGTGGGTTTATTATTAAATTCTTATTTAAAAATTTGGCCAGTATGTGTAGTCTACAAAAAAAAAACATTACTACTGCAAACATGAGTATGAATTGCAACTTTAGTATGGAGGAGGAAACCTTCAAACACTGGCGCCCTATCTTTCGGCCAAATTTTGAATGACAACCCTACGCCAGTAGGGTATTATTGGGCATTCTAACTCACATAACGCTCGCTTCGCTCGCTAGTGAGTTAGCTGCCCAATAATAATCTTAATATCGCTCATCCATTTATTTTATTTAACGTTTAAATGCAATTTTTGATTGATAAACAGGTCTAACGACCCTTAAACTTTCACTTACGCCATCATACATAACCAGGATAACTATAGCTACCACTTGGCTTAGGTGGCATTCGAAGACCCGATGAGTACAATTTTTAATATTTTTTGAGGTCTTAGATTAATAGCTCGTAGAACGTGCGGTTTTTTTGATAGTAAAGTTCTCGAGTGGCGACCGCGCACAGGATCACGTAACAAGGCGAACTCCCACTCAGTGAAGCGACGACCTGTGATGGTGGCGGGAAGCCTCTGGATGCGTGCAGGATCGGTCGTCGTCGTGGGAATTACTAGAGGTTTATGTTCAGCAGTAGACTTCTTTCGGCTAATAATTTAATAATAATGATGATTATAAAAGAAACAAGAAGTAAGGTTGTAGGGTAACAGAGCAAAATAAAATATTTAAACAGTTCTATGAAACACGTTACAGTTTCATAACAGATGTGCCATAAAAATTACAAATCATCAATCAATATATTTCTTTACCATGTCAAAACTGAACTTTCGATATTTTCTGCCAATACAAACAAACTAAAATCGACGCATCATAAAATCAACATTTTCTTTTCCAAGATATAAATAATAATGTTTGGAATTTCCGTGGCGTAATTTGGCCCAAATCCCTTGATTTACGAGGCGACCGCTAATTTAAGACAAGTGGTCGATTTTACGTCCACAACTCGAATATGGCCCATGCAAATTATGCTTTTAGCAGCAGAGATGGATGAGCTTCCGATATAGATTCGCCACTAACACTACTTTTTATAATAAATGCTCCACTCATAACGTCCCTCTACTGTGGCATGGGTCTCTACCCAACAAACTCGGGCCATACTGTACACACGGGTGTAGTTCAAACACCACTGTAAGTTACAGCACACCCTGGAAACTTCATACAACGGGCCAGAAATTACATTTCAATAATTTTAAACAAAAAAAAGCCGACTTCAAACAGGAAACTAAGGTTCCCCTCGATTTTTCTGGGATGCCATCATCACATCCTTGTTTCCTTATCATGGTACCACCCTAGGGACATCTCCTTTCCAAAAAAAAAGGAATCATCAAAATCGGTTCATAAATGACAAAGTTATCCGCGAACACACATAAAAAAATATATATACATATATAAAGGAGGAGGTTTCTCAATTCGACCGTTGTGTTTTTTTAAATAAAAGTATGGCATGCAACTTTTCTTTTTGAACGCATCAAAAGTACACGCTGGAAATAAAATCTAGAACAACCAGCACCAAAGCTAATAATATTCAAAACTAGCCCGTATGACCAATGCATATGAATTTTGTGTTGTTTTTTCATGATTTTCTTCGAATCCATGGATTAGCTCCGATTGGTATGAATATCGATATCTAGTAATTTTATTGGTTGCTGATGGCGAATTTGAAGTCCAATTTTATTTCCCGCCATTTACGTGCAAAAATTGCGTAAATGCCTTTTAAGTAAAAAAATTTTATTGGTATTTTCAAAATGACTGCAATTTTAAATTAAATTTAAATAAAATTATAGTTATAGTATTTTAACCTATAGTTTACTAAAAAAAGAGTAATTGTGATCAAAAATTCTCCTTCAGAGTAACTGAACCACAATCTATTGTAAAAACTTTTAAATCTCTTAAAGTGAAAAGAACCGAAGACCTCTGGGGATTATCGATAAGCTTGATCAGTAATGTGATTGATACTTTAGCGCCATATTTAGCTTGTCTTTTTAATATTAGCATTGATAGTGGCGTCTTTCCAGATCTCATGAAGCTTAGTAAAGTGATACCTTTATATAAATCTGGTTCAAAAACTGATCCAGGCAACTACAGACCAGTTTCTGTGCTGCCAGTTCTTAGTAAATTGTTTGAAAAGATTATGCTTAACCAAATGCTACAATATTTTACAGAAAACAAACTACTGCATAACCAACAATTCGGTTTCACTAAAGGACGATCAACAACCGATGCAGGAGTAGCACTCATTCGAAACATATATGATGCCTTCGAGGAATCGCAGAATGCAATTGGAGTGTTTTGTGATTTATCTAAGGCTTTTGATTGTGTTGAACACCAAACATTACTTATAAAATTAAAGCATTATGGTGTAGAGGAAGGGGCTCTCAGTCTTTTAAATTCGTATTTAGACAACAGAACACAAAAAGTACAAGTGAATGGCACGAACTCATCTGGATCTAAAGTGAAAATGGGTGTGCCCCAGGGTTCCATATTAGGGCCTTTTCTTTTCCTTGTTTACGTAAATGATTTGCCTTTTATGGTGCAACATCTGTCAAATATTGTGTTGTTTGCGGATGATACTTCTCTTATTTTCAAAGTGAATAGGAAAGAAAACGAAATTGACGAAGTAAACAACACTCTTTCAAAGATACTGAACTGGTTCACTGTGAACAACTTATTATTAAATGCTAAGAAAACAAAATGTATAAAATTTTGTTTGTCAAATGTAAAAAAGGTCAATAATAGTGTAAAATTAGACAGTAATAAATTAGAATTTGTATATTTACAAATTGGTATTCCACGGTGTTCCTTGGTATAACTTTGGATGTTTCACTTCAATGGGGACCACACATTGAAACTTTGGCGGGAAGGCTTAGTTCAGCTGCTTATGTCGTTAAGAAAATAAGACAGTTAACGGATGTAGATACTGTGAGACTTGTGTATTTTAGTTACTTCCATAGTATAATGTCTTATGGCATATTACTGTGGGGGCATGCGGCTGATATAGAAACTATTTTCATCCTGCAGAAAAGAGCTATCCGCGCAATCTATCAGATGCGATCTCGTGTGTCGTTACAGAATAAGTTCGAAGAAATCAATATTTTAACTGTTGCTAGTCAATTTATATATGAAAACATCATGTACATTCGTAAGAATTTGCATTTATTTCCTAAAAACAGTGACAGGCATAATTTGAATTTAAGAAATGTAAATAAAATAGATATAGCCTTTACGAGACTGAGTAAGGTTAAAAAGTCATTTGTGGGGCAGTGTATAAGATTCTACAATAAAATTCCAGAAAATGTACTTAACTAGTTTAGCAGAGAATGAATTCAAGACTCATGTCAAAAAAGTTTTGTGCTCTAGAGGATATTATAAAATAATAGATTATGTAAATGACAAAGATATATATGTTGATTCTATAACAAATACTATTACCTGAGACTGTAATCTGAATCATGACATTATTTGTAATAACCAATTTATTTATTTTTTGTATTGACTATTTAAAATTTGAAATAAATTGTTTTGAATTTTGAATCTCTGTTAACTAGTCACGCCAAAATATACTTATCAACTTGGCCACCTAATTTTTTCAGTAAAGAGGGTTCTCAAATAGCAACAATTTTTGATGTGTAACATCTTTGCTCTCGCTTTCCTGCAATTTGTGGGAGTGATTTCGTGAAATGGGACGGAAATGTGTAACAGGAAGTCGCGAAAGCGCGGAATTCTACTTTACGAGAGTCCGACTCGCACTTGGTCGGTTTTTTTCGTTACTGTCAGATCCGCCACCCAGGTACAATATCGTCATCAAATCTAACTAACCTAAAGTATTTTGTCACATGTTACACATCATATGCGAGTACTGTAGGTCTCGCTCGAATTTTTTTTTATCAAGAACAGTAAGGAAATACGAAGTACAGTCGATAGGTTAGATCCTTTTTAGATCCCTGGCTACAAATTTGTCGATGAGACCAACATTCTGGAGAGCTTCGGGAACTCTGTGGACGGCTTAAAACCAAGGACATGATTTAATCCGCAATATGTATGGAAAATTTGACAATTTACTGTGTGATCTCATCTAAGCAGTCCACAGAGTTACTGTAGCCCTGCAAAATGTTGGGCTCTTCGGAAAATTAGTAGCCAGGGATCTATCTAACCTAATGACTGCACTTCGTAGCTTCCTTATTTTTCTTGGTTCAGAAAAAATACTTGAAGCTGTTTGGGCACTCTCTTTGTGTGAAAATGTGCTGAGAAAAATTTGATGGCCAAGTTTCGGAGTGTATTTCTAACGACATTACAAAGGTCACATAGATTGTTAGTGCTCTCTCTAACTTCTTTGTTGGTCTTCTACGGAACATTTCTTCTTCTATTAGAGTTGAAGCTGGATGCCGGTGGCTCCCTCTGGCAACAACTCGGAGCAAGTTCTCATAAAGGAGACCTTTTCACTTTGCTGTTGACATTCCTTTAACTATCAGCAGCAAAGCGGAAAAAGACAATTTTATGGAGAACTTTCTGTTCTTTCTTCTGTGTTCTTCCTTATGGTTTCCTTCAGGTTTCTTCTGTGAAGATTTCTTCTGCTTAGACCTCGTATCACATAACTCGAAATTAGGTATGCTTCGTTTATAACGCCGACCTATTAATAACAATTTGATATGCTTTACAAAGTCAAAATAAGTATTAAAAATATGATTAATATTCCCACATAAAGCAGTGAACATAACAAAAGTCTAAGACTAAATGTTTTATAAAAATCAACTAGTTTTCTTTCTTTTTTTTTCATTTTATTTCTAGTTTTCGCACTCAAATTTTAATTTAAAAAAAGTACAAAATATAAAAATTTTCAGATTCCACAATAATGCCCTATTTCCAAAAGCAATAATAATAATAAATCTCGATACTCATTCAGCTAACCAACCATTCAACTTTGAAAATGTGAATTTAAAATGTATTTGTATATGAAGAGGTCACCAGTCTTGATGACGCAAGCAAGCTTCGTATTTACCGAGATTAAAATGAATTGTACAGACACGCTGTGCGTGCTTTTCGCAGAACCTGCACCCTGGCATACATACATCGGCATTAAAAAATACGCTTACGTAGTATAGTAGTATGACGCACCAACGAATCGTCATCAGGGGGAAATAGCTTAGAAACTTGAATAAAAATGCATTTGTATGCTATGAATAATAATCATCATCATATTAGGCGAAGGACGTCCACTGCTGGACATAGGCCTCCCCCAAGGATCTCCATGACGACCGGTTCTTACTTTCTAACGTTCGTACTTTTTAACGTTCCTTCGTAGCTTCTCCTTTTCATCGTGGGTGAAAAGCAACTCAAGTGACTAGACTACCCTATTCCTGACGTATCTTATGTAAAGGTAGAATTATGCCATCATATCAGCCGAAAATCGTCCACTGCTGGACAAAGGCCTCCCCCAACGACCGGTCCTGCGCTGCCCGCATCCATCGGCTTCCCGCGACCTTCACCAGGTCATCGGTCCACCGAGTGGGAGGCCTAAGACTACGCTTTCCGGTGCGTGGTCGCTACACGAGAACTTTACTACCCCAACAGCCATCTGTTCTACGAGCAATGTGCCCCGCCCACTGCCACTTAACTTTAGCAATTCTGAGAGCTATGTCGGTTACTTTGCTTCTCCTAAGAATCCCCCCTTTCGCTGATTCGATCACGCACAGACTCCGAATATCTTTGTCTTATTTTTTATATTCTATAAGTAAATGTGATGTTTGAATTTTGTACTTTATGGATTTTCAGTCTGACAATAAATGAATTATAATTATTATTAATAAAGAGGTATAGCTTTCTTTATTCACTTTGAATGAATAAATGCTTTGCCATCTGAGTGATTATTGTATTGATAGTTATCCGAACTAGCTAAAATATATTTTTGCTGTGGTAATCGTACACGAAAGGGACCTCTGACCTGGCTCGCGGATACGAATAGAATGAATCTCAACTGTTTTGGAAAAGCTTTCGAACGACCTAATAGTTTGAATTTAAACTTAGCTTTTTAACATGATCCGCGTTGGCAAGAATGTATAAAAGGAGGCGCGAATGCATAAATGTTAAGCTATACGATCTTTACAGTAGCAAAGAAAAGAGACTTATGAAAATTTGGGTTTGTATGGTAATAAATAGTATGGGATGTACACGATTTTTGTGCATTAATGAACTACCCAGTATAGCAGGCCTTTTTAGTTCGTTTTTTGCCACCATCATCGCTCGAAAGTAAAAAGAATTTATGTTCACATAAACTTACATCCAAAAGTGCTGATATTCCAGTAAGTTATATTATGCACGTTAACCCAGTGGTGTTTTCTACTTTCGATGAAATGTTTGGGACTTTTGTGGATAAACAGAACAACTTAAAAACCCGAGGAGGATCGTTGACTGCATCTAAAAAAAAATAACAAGCGAGTAAGGTACTCGCACTGTTTTTTTTATCACGACTTCAGTTTTTAAATAACCTGGAATGTATGTATGTTTGTTCGGGTGAAATCATGCAAGTTAAATTTGACCCATTTTTCGGTTTCCGATTAAGCTGAAATTTATCATGCATATGTAGGTATATCGCGTGACAATGCAATATTAAAAGCTTGTATCTAAAAGTTTTTAGGTTTTTCGAAAATTATAAATTAATCAATATCACAAAATGTTATAAATGGCGCTGAATAACTATGACGTCAAGATTTGGTATTTCAAACTTTGGTAGAACAACATTGCGCTTTTGACTGATGATAATAAGTAACTCAAATGCCTAGTAGTCCGCTACCCTATCATGAAGGTATTGCCATTTAAGGCCGCTAATAATTTCATTTATACAAAAGAGCGTCGGTGGCGTAACGGTTACGGCCGCTACCTCCTGTCCGGGAGGCCGTGGTTCGAATTCTGCCACGTACCAATGTGTTTTCGAATTTCGATTTAAATTTTTTTCAAGTTTTTTTTAACCTTACTCAGTCTCGAAAAGGCTATATCTATTTCATTTACATTTCTTAAATTCAAATCATGCCTGCCATAAACGCGACGTCCCGTCGCGATGTGTCCGGCTGAATGCCACTCCAATTCACTAATCACTAATTCGCCGAGCTATGTCGATCGCTTTGGTTCTCCGCCCGCCGAATAATGTCTTTCGGATTTTAGCCTTTTGCCTCTTTTCAACCGACTGCCAAAAAGGAGGAGGTTCTCAATTCAACTATATGTTTTTTTTAATGTGTGTTACCTCAGAACTTTCGACTGGGTGAACCGATTTTGATGATTCTTTTTTATTTGAAAGCTAGTGCTTCCCGTGTGGTCCCATATATTTTTTTATCAAAATCGGTGTATTACTTTATTAGAAAATTAACAAAAACTAAAAATGTACTAAGTTGTTGCGATGGAAGTCGGTTTTTTTAACGTGTTTATCGTTTTTAATTATTAGTTTTACAACAAAACACTAGACCAAAAGCTATAAACTTATTTTTTAGAACAGAAAGCAACGTTGAAATGTAGGAAATCCGAAAACGACCGGAAGTGTAAATTCAGCTATTGGTATGCAGTTTATTTAGCATAAATACAGCTACATTCATACTAAATTAAATAACATTATACTATTATTAGTGCACTTGGTTCAAAACATTACCCAACGTTTCTATGAATTCTGTACAGCACTTGCTTGTTATTGTAATAGCTATTTATTTATACACAAACTAAAATTGTTTATATTTTCTATGCATATGAAATAAACAGTCGGGATTCGTTACATCTATTGCATTTCCAAAAGCTATTTTCGAGAATAAATAGTAGATTCGTAAGCACTCGTTATATAAGTGGATTTTTGCTGAGTCGGAGCCATTTCGAAGCTACGGCACAGTTTTAAGTATCTGCCCTCTTTATACATTTAAGCTTAGATATAAGAAGTTTTTATTATTTTTTGTGTATAAACTTTAATGCTAATGTAGCTTTGAATAAATGTTTTATCTATCTATCTATTTCCAATTTTCAATTATTTCATTTTTAGGGTTCCGAAGTCAACAAGGAAGGTTCCCTGAGGTCCCTAATCACGAATCCGTTGACAGAATTCAAAAAATTGGCCGCCATCCTCCAGCTAGTACCTAATAAGGAGTAAACTCCAGTCGTGCGTCGGAGCTGATACACACACTTTTATTTTTTATATTCTTGTTACGCATACTTTTCGTTTATACTATAATGATTTATTGCATTGTTTTTCTTGGCGCTGGTGGCGGCGAGACGCGAGACGAAGCACCATCTCGAGGATGCGGCGGGAGGACCATAAATTCTTCACGAAACAAAACATTTAATAAGTGGCTTTTTAAACACGTCATTTGCATATAATAAGTTCTTAGTTGTAATAAAGAGATGGACAACCTACTAGACAATAGATTTATGAGGTTGTAGAGACATAAATTTTTGAAACTCCATTATACAAAACGACCTAAGACACAAAAATATAAGTAATATTTTCTTTGCCACTTTTCTCTCCCAACAAGCCAAATCGTTAAAAGATACTTTGAGAACGGAAACGCTTCGGTGTTACAAAGAGAAACGTCGGCTTGCACGACCAATTTAATCCAATTAATGTTGGTCGTATTTCTTCGCGGAAATCCTGAAGAATGACGTTGGGAGTGCGAGGTGACTAATTTTTTATACTAATAGTACTTTTTTAAAGTTATTTTAGTTATTTTTGGTAGGTAATTTATTTGATTATTTTTCACTTTAATATAGGTAGGTAGATATAAAAAAAATGTTGGTACTATCTTATTTAATTAACGCTAGTTAATTAATGCCTAGATAATACAGGCGATGGACGTAGCTTTTCTATTGCAATCTATATAACCTCATTGTAACTGATGTGTCTGTGTGAGTGTATTCTATGTCACTCAGGGGACGACGACGAATCTAACGACACCTCGCAGTCTTCGCACTGCAAAATCCATCAAGCCGTATAGGCTACAGGCTTAGCCTAAGAAGTAGACATACATAAAACATACTTACATACGAAAAATATTACAGCCCTCTCCGTACATTACGGGGTTTATAGCGTCCCCACTCACCAACACCAAGGTTATATAGTGAGGGCCGCTATTCCTGCCTACGCCGTGAAGCGAGGACAAGGACCAGCTGCGGTAGGTATTGACGCGAAGACGCTTGTTCTGGTACTCTGCAAGGCGAGTGCCTCGTGGAAAGAAATTCACCTGTTTTTCCAGATAGGTACCGGAGTTGTAGGCACGCTCACCTCCCGCGGCTTTCGCTGCTTCCTCCTTCTTGGATGAGCCCTATCGTTCATCTACTAGATATGCTCACTACTGGGTTTATGATATAGCGTCTACACTCACCAACACCAAGGTCATATAGTAAGTGCCGCTATTCCTGCCAATGCCGTGAGGCGAGTACAAGGATCAGCTGCGGTAAGTCTTGCCACCAAGACTCTTGTCCTGTTACTCTGCAAGGCGAGTAACTTGTGGAAGGAACCACTACCTACTCTCCGGCACTGTAGGCACGCTCATCTCCCTCGGCTTTCGATACTGGCTGTTCGATCCTCGTTCGGGACGCCAGAGAAGCTGGCTGCCACATCTCCAGTGTGGTACCGTAACTGTAAGCACGTTCACTTCCCTGCGCATATACCGGTGATGCCTTCCTGCCAGTAAACCAATCAGTAGGTCAGCTTAATGGACACTCGCGTACCCCGCTTTGCTTTTGCCCAGAACCCACTTGGCCGACTAGTACAACAGTAATTGCGCGTGGGGAGGAACGACTGGACGCCAAGTGCTTGCCAGGCAACAGTACATATCTTAACCCCTGCAATTAACCACAAATCATTACTCGATGACTCAGTCTGGGGACCGACAAGCCCGCCGAAGGCGATAGATCCATGGTTCCGGCTGCGAGTTCCACCTAGGCGAGTAAAGGCGGAGTAATTTCTTCTTGGATAGTCGGGTAAAAATGATCAGTTATTAACAAGAAGCTTTCAACCAAGCGCATTCCTTGTTATTAAGACATTATCAAACTGGATCTTTGCCAACAAATTTACATATAGAGACCCAGGTACGTCACAGGTGCGTAAGAAAATTTTATTCCTAGATTGAATTATATTTTTAAATCTAGATTTAAAATAGAACAAGGCCAATCAATAAATTCGAAGGATAGCGTAGGTTTTGAGTGTAGCGTAATGTACTTACGTCTCTTTCGGACTTATCAGCGGTTTCTGTAGATGAAAGAGACGTAAATATAAAATTTAAAATAGTAAGGTAAAAATTGTTGCGATGTGGGTCGTTTCCTGGTTTTATAGGACTCATGTTTCTGGTTCTGGCGTCAGCAGTGGCGGCTCTGTGTTCAGTAGTCTCAAGTCAGTCTGGTTCTAGCTTTAAGTAATGTAAGTAATTAGTCATCATATCAGCCGAAAACGGCCACTGCTGGACAAATGCCTCCCCCAAGGATTTCCACGATGACCGGTCCTGCGCTGCCTGCATCCATCGCCTTCCCGCGATCTTCACCAGTTTGTCGGTCCACCGCGTGGAAGGCTTGCCTATCCTACGTTTTCCAGTGCGCGGTCGCCACTCGAGAACTTTACTACCCCAACGGACATCTGTTCTACGAGCACTGTGCCCTGCCCAATGACTTATATATTACTGGCGAATCTGTGGCCCTGCCCATTGTCACTTCAGTTTAGCGATTCTGTGAGCTATGTCGGTTTCTTTTATACCAAAATCTAGTTTTTGACACATGTTTTACTAGATACTTACCTATTTTTTGTTTATATATGTACCGTATAATATGAATAAACAACCCTATAGGCACCGGTACGTATAGGTACTTTTTTTTTATTCACAATTGGAAAACCCTTGGCATCATCTTACCTCACTTACTGTTGGTGGGTCTGTCTGGTCTGAGGAATTAGTCCCAGGTCTGTACCTATATTGCGGGAACGTTATTTTACTAGCCCGCAAAAGTAGGCCCAGGCAAAGTATATATATTAGTACTAACATACAGTATGGACACTCCCTGCCGCTCTCTAGGTTGCGACCTCAACCCCTCGTCACCAATGATTGATACAGATTGGTTACAGTTTGGTTGTTGAATGTATAGGATTTCGCCGCCATTTTGTTTGTTCCGTCATTCCTTTTTTGAATGGTCAATTCTGGCCCTTTGTATGAAGTGTCCAGGGTGTGGCCCAGGTCTAGTTTGTGGAGGTTGTAAGGCCACCCGCCCTATTGTCAGAAGCAGAATTTTTCAAGCCGGCTGCCGACTTTTACGTCTCACAAGGCTTGACCACCGTCCCCCACCGTCGACACTGTAAAATAGCCCACATATATTTCATTCATTTTCCTAGCGATCACTACAAAGTGTTACAGAATATACGATTTAAACTAACGAGTTATGTCTCTAGGCGATGTTGCGTTACAAAATCGTGAAAAAACTATTTTCCTCCGGCCTCTATGTGGGTTATACTGTCTATTAACGTATTTTGTTATTGTCAGAGCGTGGTGATGATTAAAGAATGTCTCTTCGTACATGTTTTTTTAAGCGGATAATTTAGCTAGGCTACGTATATTGAAGAATTTCTAGTCGTAAATTTTAAAAAGTGGTAAACTCAATATTTAATTTCTTTTTAATTATAGTAGGTACTTATTTTTTTAAACTTTTTTTGAAAAAAATCACGTCAAATGTAACAAGAAGGCTGGAACCTCAAGAAACTTTAGAATCAAACTTGACCAAATCAGGATCGTGAAATTTCGTGCTTACTACGCTCGCGTTAACGCGAAATGTTAGAACCGCTAGTTTTAGACTGACACTGTTCTACCGAAATTGTAAGGTTTCCATTTTTTGCCATTTCAGCACCGGAACCCTGAAAATCCTTCTGAAATGCCTTACTAAGGCTCATAAAACGTGTCAATCAATCAAATCAATCATTTCAAATAGGTGTTAACACACACTTTTAAATAGTAAAAAAAATATTATTGTTTATTAAAAATAATGTCATGATTCAGAATATAGTCTCAGGTAATGGTATTTGTTATAGAATCAACATGTCCCCAGGGGACCTACATAAAAACGCAATAAATTTTGGACTTGTTATAAATTATTTCAGTACAAGCGAACTTTATACGTATGTTCAATTTTTCTGTAAATTGAGTATGAGCTACTGGAGAAAAGTTGTTCAGGGAATCTGAAGTTTTTCGATATTGGAAATGTCTTCGTTCGCTCCAGTGTAGGCTCCGATTTCACGAAAAAGTGCGATCCCCTTATATCTCGGAGAGTTGTGAAGATATGATATTCAAAAAGGACTCAATAGACGCGCATTTACAAGAGCTGTAAAGTGCGAAAAGAATTATTCGAGAGAGTCAAAAACGAAAAAGTTATGGCCGAAATAGTGAAAAAAATTCATGTTTTTCCGAATTTTTGAATTTGGCGCTCGATATTTTGGAAACGAAGAATGATATCAAAAATTTGTGAAAAACTCCTCTGGACAATTTAGTCCGCTACAATTTGAGCCTAAAACCACAACTAAAACAAAGACGATAAGGTTACGGGTTTGTCCTGTAGCCTAACCTTTTTGAAAAAGTCAAAAAGTTCGATTTAGATTTAAGTAGTTTAGATTCAGATTCAGATTTATATTTAGATTCATCAATTCAAGATATATTCAACATTGTAGTTTTATTTTGTAACCTTTTCCTTATCCCGACTTTCTCGTCGCTCAGCCACAATATTTTTTCGAATTTCTCTGTGATTTTTTTTCATAGATATGAATATCTGTGTTTTCTCAAATGGATCTAACGCTGTTTCAGTTTTTTCATTTTTATTTTTCGAAAGGACAAGCTTGTTGTTTACAACTTCATCGGGCAGGGGAGGCCAATGCGGAGGGCACTCAACCTATTGCAAAGCAAAAAGATGCAAATACCTAAGCGCGCCCAGGTGGTCACGGACCTCGGCTTAGGTCGTTGCTTGGACGGGGGAGGATCGGAGAGAAGCGGCCTGGTACGTGCCAATCAGCCAAGAAGAGTGCCAAGAAGCGGTGGGAAATACTGTTTCAGTTTTTAATGACATTTGCTACATCGCACAAATATGTAGGTATCGCAAGCAGCTCGTCGTGTCCATAGTGATGCCCCATTAATATTCCTCAACAAATTGTTTAATTGGGCGCGGGCGCGCGCGCAGGTTCCGCCGTGTTTTGGCATCACTGCAACGGAAGCGCAAGTGGGTAAGCGCATAAGAACTAAGAACGCACCACACGTGCGCGCGTCCGCAATGTTTCAAATGTAGGGTGTAAGATAATTGAAAATGCTAAATACGTAAAAAAACCGACTTCCATCGCAACAATTTAGTACAATTTTGCATTATTATTTTTGGTTTTTGTTAATTTTCTTATAAAGTACTACACCGATTTTGATATTTTTTATGGGACCACACGGGAAGCACTAGCTTTCAAATTAAAAAAAGATTCATCAAAATCAGTTCACCCAGTCAAAAGTTCAGAAAAAAAAATCGAATTGAGAACCTCCTCCTTTTTGGAAGTCGGTTGAAAAGTGTACTTTGAGGATAAGGACGTCGATGTTATAAGCTGACATGTCTAGTATTCAATTTCCGTAAGAAGCGATAAGTGTAATAAACGGAGGTTGACACAAGTACCGCCTCCGTGGTATAATGGTTAGTCTATTCACTTCACACCAGGAGGTCGTGGGTTCGTTTCCCGGTGGAGTCAACTTTGTACGACTCGTTTTGGTTGGTGGTGGTAGGGCATTTTCGTAGCCCGCCTGGCTAGCTACCAACATCTTATCTAAGTCTTGCCGCCAAACATTAGTGTTAACATCATTGATGTGTTCCGGCTTCAAGATAAGATAGCCAGATCCCCATTGCGTTGGGGAATCTTGGTAAGCCCTCTTCCATCTTCGGCATCTTTGTTACTTACCATCAGGTGAGATGATGCTATGAGCTCATCAATTATGGAATAAAAAAATATTACAAAAATGGTTTAGTTATGAGCCGTTAACTGGAGCTGTTGAAAGCCACATAGTCAATCAGTGGCAAGTTTAATAAACGAAACAGAACAACTTTTTTTTCAGCGACTCTACCAAATTCTTAAAAAAATTGCAACATTCTGTTATTGCCACATCATATCAGCCGACGGACATCCATTGCTGGACATAGGTCTCCCCCAAGGATATCCATGACGACTGGTTCTGCGCTGCCCGCATCCAGTGGCTTCCCGCGACCTTCACCAAGTCATTGGTCCACCGAGTGGGAGTCCTACCTACGCTACGTTTTCCGGTGCGCGGTTGACACTCGAGAACTTTACTGCCCCAACAGCTATCTGTTCTACGAGCTATGTGCCCCGCCCACTGCCACTTAAGTTTAGCAATTCTGAGAGTTATGTCGCTTACTTTGGTTCTCCTACGGAGTAAGACTGCGGTATCGACGTGCCCTCCAACCCTATAAAACAACTTTGTTTATTAAAATAAACATTAAGTTTTGAAAAGACTACGGAACACTACATTGCGCGTGGTCTGACACGCACTTGGCTACTTTTTTCATCAGATATCTATACCTGCCAGCTATACATTTTACACGTGTGCGCGTGGGCAGAATAGACACCGCAAAACTTTTTTTCAGAAGTTAATGACCTGAAGCGCCACAATACACGTTGACAGGGGTTTTAAAGTAATTACAAATAAGTTTCCGACACGCGTGCGTGATATAGGTAAATGTAACTATTCTGGCCAAGATGGTGGAATATGCAGACAAACGACAAACAATAAATCACATCGCCAACACGTGCCAACTTTCGATTTCCTGATTTAGGGCAATTTCATTCTGTGACAAAATATGATGCTCGTTATTTTCATGTGAATTTTAATTAGTTGGAACTAATCCTAGTCAATTTGTGTGGCTTATTAGCTCAGTTAGATACCTCTGATGATTTGTTTCAATATTCACTGCGACGGGCTGGCAGGATGACTATGAAAACCTTGTTTGAGCTTTTTTTATTATTATTATTATTCACCAAGGTCGCGGGAAGCCGCTGGATGCGGGCAGCGCAGAACCGGTCGTCGTGGAGATCCTTGGGGGAGGCCTATGTCCAGCAGTGGACTTCCTTCGGCTGATATGATGGTTATTATTCACAATTGGTAAGCCCTTGGCATCATCATCTCACCTCATGGTAAGTGACGATGATGCCGAAGATGGAAACGGGCTTACCAAGATTCTCCAACGCAATGGAGAACTGGCTATCTTATCTTCAAGCCGGAACACATCAATGTTGTTTGGCGGCAAGACTTAGATAAGATGCTTGACACTTACAGTTAAATTTCCTATCTTAGGAAAAGAGAAATTAATACCTTCTTAATATAAATACATACACTTATTGAAGGACCAACTTGGGGTCATCATGCCCGTTCATATACGTCCCCACCGAGGCGCTCGAGCATACTCTGAATTAGGGCGATTTCAACTTGT
Source organism: Coleophora flavipennella (assembly GCA_947284805.1). NCBI lineage: Eukaryota > Metazoa > Arthropoda > Insecta > Lepidoptera > Coleophoridae > Coleophora > Coleophora flavipennella. Next base: position 4,458,584 of record OX369269.1, read on the forward strand.
GATCACAGTAGATTAACAACTAGCCTAGGTGGACATAAGACTAGTGTTAGTAAATACATGTTATTGTTTAGTAAAATTAAAATTTAACCGCCTTGGTGGCGTAATGATTGCGTACATTAGCTTCACATCAGGAGGTGGCGGGTTCGATTCCCGGCGGAGTCCAACTATGTGCGACTCGGTTTGGTTGGTGGAAGGTCATTTTCTGAACCCACCTGGCTAGGTAACACTACCTTTTCTAACCAAGCATCAATGTTAACAGCATTGATGACCTGTTCCGGCTTGAAGGTAAGATAGGTAGTTCCCCATTGCGTTGGGGAATATTGGTAGATAAGCCCGCTTCCATCTTCGGCATCATCGTCACTTACCATCAGGTGAGATGATGTCAAGTGCTTACCTAATGTGGAAAAAAATATATGTATATTATGATACGACTGTTTTAATTAGCAACGTGAATCATGCAACCTAAGGTATCTACATAGCTCACAGCATCGTATTGCGTCGCTAAACCTAAGTGGCAATGGACGTAGAATAAACGGCCGTTAGGGTACAAAAGTTCTCAAATGCTAACCGCGCACGAGAAGACGGCCCACGAAGGCCTCCTCCTATGTTCTTTTCTCCCATGTCTATTGTGAACACCCATTTAACATGGCTACGTACGGAAATCGAATCCTAGACATCTCAGAACATCCATGTCCTTATACTTCTCAAAATTCACTCCAACGAACCCCTACAATAACATTGTGTACAAATACTTTACCAAAATAAACGTTCCCAAAGGACCGTTCGCCCGCCCATCCAATGACATGGAGTTGGTAAAAGGATCGTCCACGCCTGCAACCTAAAATATCCTACATCCCACACCTGTGTATGTCAAGCGATCCTCACCGCTCGGGTTTCTTTCAGCTTTGTTACAAATTGTCAGCAGTTTTAATTATTGATTGAATTGATTGATTGAAAACACTTTATTGCACAACATAAGAGAAAAAAAAAAGATACAATGATTAAGGAAGTTGTACATATAGGCGGTCTTATCGCTAACAAGCGATCTCTTCCAGACAACCTTTAGGTGCAGGAAATATGAGAAATCATTATTGTGGGGTAGTAGTGGGCAATAAACAAATTCATAGAGAGAAAAAATAAATATCCAATCTTAAACTACGTAATACACGTAAATATATATAAGTAGATATTGATATGAGAAACCGAGATTTCTTTCCTTCATCAGCTTATCAATGTGAGATGATGACATATAACAGACGCAAGTATTTTAATAGCTTTAGTAAACCTATGAATCAGGTAATAAGTGCCTATAAAATTTTAGGGTTGCCCTCGATTTCCCTGGGATCCCATCATCAGATCCTGATTTGGTGACAATGGGACCCCCCTTTCGAATAAAAAAAGAATTTTAAAAATCGGTCTACAATTGACGGAGAAATCGGTGAACATACATAATATATATATATGTAGTCGAACATAGAACCTCCTCCTTTTTTGAAGTCGGTTAAAAATATAATCGTCATTTAATAACATGGTGTCTAGTCTATGAAACTAGGAACGTCTCCCTCCAATGTTTGTCCATTGGTACAGAAGTCAGTAAGTTCTGGAACATTAGCTCGGACAATAAACCTGGATCGGTTTATTTAGCTGAACTGCAGACTGGACAGACAGTCATAACTTTTGTTACTTCAAAGTTCGGATTGGATATTAGGAATTCACGGATTTGGCTCCCGATAGATTGTGCTCTATTTCCTTCATGGGTGCTCTGGAGTCTGCACGATACGCCACGAGTTACCTACCTAACTATGGGCAAAGTATAAATATATATTAGTACTAACATACTGTATGGACACTCCCTGCCGCTCTCTATATTGCGACCTCACCTCCTCGTCACCCAAATTGATACAGATTGGTTACAGTTTGGTTCTCAAACGTTTAGGATTAGTTTGTTCCGTCATTTTTTTTAGAAATGTAATTTCACGACCGTTGTAAGCAGTGTCCGGGGTGTGCTATGGGTTTGTTGAATGACGTAGTTAGTAAACTGATAAATAGAGTTTAAAAAAACTAAAAACACGCTTTTAAAGTACATCAGACTAAAAAGTAAAAAATAATTCTTAATATAAGTTGAAAATAATAATTAACAAATTACTAGTATTATTGTGAAAAAGCGTGGGGCGCTCTGTGCCATATTTTTCGTCTATCGAGCAACCCACACTTTTTCACAATAATACTAGTAATTTGTTAATTATTATTTTTAACTTATATTAAGAATTATTTTTTACTTTTTAGTCTGATGTATACAATCAATCAATCAAATATGCTTTATTGTACAATTACAAAATATACAAAATACAATATAAAATATGTATACTTTAAAAGCGTGTTTTTTAGTTTTTTTTTAAACTCTATTTATTTTTTATTCTTGGTCTACAAAGTTTGAATTAAATCTGTTCGTTTAAAGTGGGTCAAAATCGAGTCCAAAGGAGTCGGTTACATACGAACATACAGGTGAAGCTAATAAAAGCGTGATAAAAAGACCACGAAGAATTCTATAGGGTCCTTTAGTTTTTTTGTACTAGAGCTTCTGAAACTGTGTTAAGTTTACGTACATAATTTATTTAGAAACTATATTTAATAAAGAAAAAAATTACACTTATTGGGGTCATCATTATATTAGCTTAAATACGTCCCCACCGAGGGGCTCGAGTCTACCCTGATTTAGGGCGATCAGGCCTTAGTCTACCACGCGGGCACAGTATATATATTAGTACTGACGCGGGTCCGGTGCGGCTTGAACGATTTCACACACAATCTTCGAGTTTCTTCCCAGGCGTGTGCAGGTTTCCTCGCGATGTTTTCCTAAAGAAATGTTAGACCGTCAGTTAAACGTACTACATGTATGAAATCGAAAACAGATTGCTACGTGGCAGGATTCGAAGCACAACCTGCCGGACAGGAGGTATAGCGGCCCTCGCCGTTACGCCACCGATGCTCGATCGTTGTGGCGTACCTAGTATATTTAGTATTCTTTGGTTGTGGTGAACTCGAAGGTTGTGTGTGAAATCGACCAACGTCTCTTGAAATAAACTCAAAGTAATCCACTTCTACATTGAATCCTACTTCTAAAACTGGATGGATGATGGATGTCTTAAAACTTCAAATACCGGTAGGAACCAATTGAATAAGTTAATAACCTAGTAATATCTTCTTTATGTAGCGGTACCTAGGTATCTGCTTTAAATTCGTTCGCACCCAAACGCAGCATTTCCACATATCAAACAAATTAGGGCACGTATACAGGACGATGTTAGTATTATAGTCGATACATATTTTTCTAATCTATCCGAACATCCGGGCGTGCAGACTGATTTTCATCAGTTCATTTTTCAGCGGATTATCGATGCGCGCGTATATATTTTGGTAAGTGGAGCGCCGCGCGCGCATGGCTATAAACATTGCCGAACGATGGAGCGGGTTAGTACTAGCTAGAGTTTTCCACTCCGCACCCAATATTGTAAATCGCTTCAAGACATTCGCGTAGGTAGGTAAGGTAAATGCCATGCGAGCGTGTAAAAAAGTAGCCTATGTGTTAATCCAGGTCCTAATCTGTCTACCTACCAAATTTCAACCAGATCCGTTCAGTAGTTTTTGCGTGAAGATATAACAAACACACACACTCACAAACTATCGCCTTTATAATATTAGTGTGATTTATAGTTTCTTAAAATAAACTTTAGTATTCTCATTAAATATTTTGGCTCCAAAATGGCAACATTTTCATCATCAAGAACACATATATACGTATTGATTCGTATTTCTCCAAAAGGATTTTAGCCTTGTACAGTGCGGCAACCCGACACAATATTAATATCCTCAGTATCAGTCTCATATTAACTATTAGGTGTTTACCTATGAAATTGCCGATTGTATAAAAAGTTAAAAGATGACAATTAATATTAAGAACAATAGTTATTTATACAAAATTTGTGCTCAAAATAGCATTAGACTAAATAGCATTAGACAAAATAGCATTAGACTATAATTTAAATGGTGGTAAACATGTGCCTATTGTTTAGATATTTTGTGAGCACAGTGGCTTTAACCCCATGAAGTCGGATCTTTTCACCTGAAAAAACCGCCTTTATTGAAGCAAAAAAATACACATTTTTAATTTTAAAGCTCTAGAGTTATCACAGCAGTTTCTTCGTTACTAATGTCATATTTGGAAAGTAAAATTCAAGAAAATTAACTAGTCTAAAAAATTGCCCCATCTGACCACCAAGAAAACGCCTTTGTTCCATTCAATGGTACATAGCGCAGGCGATTGGAACATGAAAGACATGCCACTAGTTACAAATAAAAGACCATAAGTAGTGTCACCATAAGGTCCATAATAAAAAAACAATAACTTTTTTGTTTTCAATAAAAATTAACATTGAACTTCAAAAACTGAATCGACAATTTCAATTACTATACTATACAAGGCCATAGTCCGGAATTCGCTTCTGGAGGAGATAACTCTGGACCAGAGGGACAACATGTGAAAATATGATCAAAGATGTGTTAAAATTGATCGTGCCCCTGCCTACTTGCCACCCGCCTTAGCTACGCGTATGCTTAAAGAATAAATAAATAAATATTCTGGAACAAATCACACATTGTCATCTGGCCCTAAAGTAGGATTCCCTGTGTTATGGGTACCAGAGACTGGTATACATACTTATATACGTTTAAGTACATACATATATAGATATACTCGTATTTAACACCCAGACACAGAGCAAACAAATCTACTCATCACACATATGCTTGCCCTGGGTGGGGATCGAACCCACAACCCTCGGATCAGTAGCCAAATGCACTAACCACTGAGCGACGGAGTCAGTCAAACTACGAGTTTAAAGAATATTTAAATTAAAGCCCTTACAGATGTTCTTGAGTAGTGACCCGGGACCTAAAATCCAATTCGTTAGGATAGGCCCATTAGCATTGATATTGATGGGTCCAGTTTGTATGGTGGAGTCCAAGTGGATCTCATAGTCACCGGTTAGCAGGTAAGTATACCTTTCTCAAGTGCAGGTACCGACCTCAAAAAAATTTGAGGCCCATAATTTGTATCGTAGGAGTTCCAATCAACAGAGCTACGTACTATTGAATGGAACAAAGGAATGGAAAAATTAAATAATCGATTTTATAAAATATTTGGACCTAAAATCTAATTCGTTAGGATAGGCACATTGGCATTGATATTGATGGGTCCAGTTTGTTTGGTGGAATTGATTTTATAAAATATTTGGCCCTAAAATCCAATTCGTTAGGATTGGCCCATTGGAATTGATATTGATGGGTCCAGTTTGTTTGGTGGAATCGATTTTATAAAATATTTGGACCTAAAATCCAATTCGTTAGGATAGGCCCATTAGCATTGATATTGATGGGTCCAGTTTGTATGGTGGAGTCCAAGTGGATCTCATAGTCACCGGTTAGCAGGTAAGTATACCTTTCTCAAGTGCAGGTACCGACCTCAAAAAAATTTGAGGCCCATAATTTGTATCGTAGGAGTTCCAATCAACAGAGCTACGTACTATTGAATGGAACAAAGGCGTTATTTTAAGGTCAGATGGATTTTTTTTTACTTTTCCTAAAAATGGAAAAAAAATATATGCAGAGTATTCACAAATGGACATTAGTGACGAAGAAACTGCTGCGATAACTGTAGAGCTTTAAAATTAGAGTATAATATGTAAATTTGACAAAAATGATATTTTTTGAGGTAAAAAGGATTCGTCTTTACAGTTTAAAGCCACTGTGCTCTCAAAATCTCAAAACAATACCTTGGCATACTACCATTTATATAAGAATAGTAAGTATAATGCTGTTCTGAAAACAAATGTTGTTTTAATAATGAACCTTATAATATAGCATATATAAATATTAGCCTTATTTTATTTACCCGACTGCGCAAGAGGAAGGATTATTTTATTATTCATCATCATCCTATCAGCTCATATACGTCCCCATCGAGGGGTTCGAGCCTTCCCTGAATTAGGGCGATAAGGATTCATCAGCTACGAATAACTTATTTCATCAGTCATCTTTCTAGCTTGGTCTTTAGATTTGATGCGCATCTTACCATCCGGTGATCGTTTATACCGTGAAAATAACATGTTCCGACACAGTTCCTGTGAAAAATGAAAAAAATACATTTTTGATTGATTTTCTTCAGCAACATACTGACGTGATTTCTTGCAAAGAAATAGATTAGGGGGTGGAAAGTGACATAGACCATATAATTAGAATAGCCCGATATAGTTCCCGAGGAGATTCCTAGGAGATAAAACGTCGCAACGGATTCAGGTGCTTTTCTGCACGGACAATGTGGAAGGGGCGGGAAGTAACATACTCGTAAACTGCTAATCAGCGTAGCCTGAAATAATTACCGAAGGATCTGGGGAAAACCCATTTCCTCTATCGCGCACGTGGCAACGGAGCGACGGATTGACGTAATTTATTTCACAGAGATAGTTGAGGGGGATGAGAAGTGGCATGGACTACTTTCTAATTAGGTAGCATGTACCGACATCTGGATCTAGAGAAAACTTATTGTAACACTCGCGAGCAGCAAGCGGCTCGGGCACCACACACCCTCAAAGACGGTAGCCACGACATTCGTGAACAGTCATTAAAAGAGTGTTCACACGGATGAAGCTAGTACCTAATATTTTGTTAATTTCAATATTCAAAGCACACAGAAATGGGACAAATATTGATGTATTCCGGCTTGAAGGCAAGATAACCTTCCCCATTGCGTTAGGGAATTTTGGTAAGCCCGCTTTCATCTTTGGCATCATCGTCACATAACATCAAGTGAGATGATGTCAGGTTTCACCAATTGAGATTGAGAAATACAGTGTAAACTCTTTAATGCGACACTCAAGGGACCGGGCATTTTGTGACGTTATTGAGAGTTTTCTCTATACAGAGAGAAATAAGCGTTAAAGTAAATCAACTGGAGCCAGAAAATTTTGACGTTTCAAAGAGTGAATCGTTATATCGAGTGACATTTACAGAGTTTACACTGTATATAAAAAAAAACATACAAAAACAAGATACAAACTTATTGAGGTACACAAACTTAAAAAGTAAAATTTTATTGCCGCTCTCTAGATTCCGACCTCACCCCCTCGTCACCCAGATTGATGCAGATTGGTACAAGTTTGGTTCTCGAGCGTATAATATTTCGCCGTGATTTCATTTGTTTCGTCAATTTGTTTTTAGAAATTTCATTTCTCGCTCGTTGTAATGAAGTGTCCGGGGTGTGCTCAAGTGTAAATTGGTGATCAAGTATGAGCCTGACTCACGCTAAGGATCCCCAACACACATATTTCTTGCTAAATAAGTTACATACTTAATACAAATGTGTTGTGTGAAAGCGTTGGTGGCTCAACCGGTAACGACTCGGTCCTCCTAACCAGAGGTGCCTGGTTCAAATCCGGACGGCCAAGGCACAGTATAATAAAGAGTACTAGCCAAGGTACCAATGAGTTTTTCGAAACTTACAAACATAACTCACCGATTGCTTGAACGGTGAAGGAAAAACATCGTGAGGAAACCTGCACACACCTGCGAAGAAACTTGAAGGTTGTGTGTGAAGTCAATTTAGTAATCGTGGTGATGTCGACCAACTCGCACTGGGCCCGCGTGGTCGCCCTACTTCAGGGTAGGCTCGAGCCTCTCGATGGGGACGTATATGAGCTGATGTGATGTGTGGTTGTATCATTGTTTGGAACCTTCGGCGCGTAAGTCCGACACGCATTTGACTGATTTAAAAAAAACTTACGTATTATACCTATATTATTTTTATTCTAACCCTAAGTTATGTCCTTCCCCGTTGCTTTACGTGCTCTATACTATGACGGCAAGAATGCGATACTCGACGCCTGAAGTGTGACTAAAAATACTCGTGCGCAGCACGCAGTAGCTGCCTCAGTGGAACATAGGACCCTTTATTATGGACACATAAACACCTACCTAAGCTATGTATGACATTCAAAGGTGGTTGACCACATTTTAACCGCCTCCGTAGCTCAGAGGCAAAGTTCACTGGCTTTACACAGGTGGTCGCGGGTTAGATTCCCGGCGGGGTCAATTGTAAGACTCGGTTTGTTTGGTGGTAGGGCATTTTCTAAGCCCGTCTGGCTAGCTACCACCATCTTATCTAAGTCTTGCCGCCAAATATCAATGTTGATATCATTGGTGTGTTCCGGCATGAAGATAAGATAGCCAGTTCTCCATTGCGTTGGGGAATCTTGGTAAGCCCGCTTCCATCTTCGGCAACATCGTCACTTACCACCTGGTGAGATGTTGTCAAGGGTTTACCAATTGTTAATAAAACAAAAACATAGGAATAGGCGAGAAATAGTTTGCAACGTGTTTGAATTACTTCGCATAACAGCTGAGAGGCTAATTTTAAACTGCCCATATAACCAATCAATTAATAGATAATATTTTTTTATTGAGTTAGAGTCAGATAACCTAGTCGTAACTTAAGAATCCTTTACGTTCTTGATCTAAACCTAAACTATCTAAACCATCTAAACCATTATGAGATATATATATATATACGATTACCGACCACTTACGTATAGTGTAACTAGATTTTGCCAGCGGCTTCGCTCGCATGAAAAAAGTGTCTATATGTTAATCCAGGTCCTAATCAGTCTAACTACCAAATTTCAGCCAGATAGTAGATTTTGCGTGAAAGAGTAACAAATATCCATACATACAATGTTTCACATTTATAATATTAGTAGGATTAGATCATCGTGTGGCCGCACTTCTCTTTGGGTAGAACTAACCTTTTAGACCACGTTAAGTAGCTTTGACTGTTCAATGGACAAAAATACTGAGCTTCGGCATTGGCAGATGAGATTACTCCAACAAGCCAACCGTAGGTAATGAAAATTCAGCTTCAAAGATGATTCAACGTAAAAATATCCCTTCCAAGACCTGGAACCAATTCATTACGCGTGTTTCCAACTTCCAGATCATGTAGAAGGAAGCCGACTGACCCGTATATCAAGTGAATCCACTAATTAGATGGTTTCCTGAAAGATTTGTGAGTAGGTACGTAGAGAGATAGAGATAGAGACTTCCTGTACAACTTTTAAAATTCTATTCTTATTTGTCGTTTAACTTTGCCATAACACAGCCTAAAGCTAGGTTAACAATCAGACTGAGAACTCAAAAAATAGGATTCCACCATTGATAAGATTATTGTGTTTAAATTTCTCCGAAAAGAAGAGAGCAAACAGAATTCTTGTCTATTTTGTTGTGTTCATTTTTCTACTCGGCCTACTCCACATTAAACAATTTTTCGGCTGATTTTGAGGTAATATTACAGATTTTCGTTATTTTTGACGTCAATTACTCCTCAACGATAGAAAACGAAAAAAAAGGTTGGAAAAAAAACCCTTATTGTTGATGATATTCCTTAAATTCAAAAGCTAATTGAGCGAAACACGATTGAGCAGTTTTGGCTCGATAGAAAAAAATCCCAAAGATAGGTCTACACCGTTTCTTTCAACTCTAGTTATGACTAATATTTTGAAGTTAATTTAAAAAATATACAACAATATTTGTTATACAAAGTGAGTAATGTTATTATTTTCTAAACTTTCATCGTAATTTTTGATTAAAACGAAAAACCATTGAAAATGTGTGGTTATTTTCTTTACTCTTTACTTACACGTAAAGAAAAAGACGGAGACAACTGTTCCAATCAATGCCTTGCCTTAACTATTCTGATAGGACACGAGTTCCTACCCAAACTCGGAAAGGTTTGGCCATACTCAACAAATGGGGGCCAAGTCCAGTATGGCTAGTTGCGAACCTCAATATCAGAAGTTTTTTTTTCTAGCCGCCATATGGCATCTGACAAGGCTTAACAACGCCATCTAGTGATAGCCAACGGCACTAATGGCTTAACATGGCTTGCGAAGCACGAAAATGGTCGAGAAAAATGCTAATAAAGCAGATACTAACTCCGTCAGCCAAGTTTTTTAGTTAGTACTGTCATAGTAAAGTAAAGTTCAGTAAAGTTCTAGAGTGGCGACCGTGCACCGGAAAACGTAGCAAAGGGAGGCCTCCTACGCGGTGGCGGTGAAGATCGCTGGAGGCCGATGGATGCGGGCAGCGCAGGACCGGTCGGCGTGGAAATACTTGGGGGAGGCCTTTGTCCAGCAGTGGACGATTTTCGGCTGATATGATGATGACTGTCATCATAATAAAAAGAAAGAATAGGAGGTTATCTTCATACAATGGTACATCGCGAGGTTTGTATGTGTGCGCGTCAGTAGGCACGCACGCACACTACAATAATAAGAACGACTTCTTTAGTAAAAGGAAAGTCCTTTAAGTATCCGGAGTGGATGCCTAAATGTAGACGATGACGTCGCTGTTCATTTTGGTAAGATATTATCTTCTTAGGATTATCATCATGTACAATAATAAGAACGACTTTTTTAGTAAAAGGAAAGAAGTCGTTCTAATTAATTGCAGTGTGCGCGCGTGCCTACTGACGCGCACGCATACAAACCGGGCGATGTACCATTGTATGAAGATAACCTACTATTCTTTCTTTTTACTATGGTACTCGGTCAAACCCATCCAGGCCAGCGCGATCGACGCAACGACGCAAGTCTACTATACCTACTTATTATTTACTTTCACAGGTGTAACAAAGTTTGTGTAGGTCCCGTTAACTAGGGATTCTTCTCATCATACTGAACAAATTTCCCTAAGGAACCCTAGTCAAATCCCAAAAAAAAATGGACGCTCCGTACATAAATGCACAAAACTGGTCGATCGATCGATTTGTATGAAGAGTTAAAATATCGATTTAGACTCAAATAAGGAAACCTCAGGAATGTGCAAGGACTGTATCGCTTTTAAACATTTCCTCTTTGCTTCACCAACCATGCTCTAACTCTCGTTCTGGAATCCGGTTCAAAATTATTGTACGCATATTACATTTCTGAAAATTTCAGACTATTCAAAGTCATCGAATAAATTTAAATTAAAATTAAATTATATTCAGTTTGATGAGTGGAAGCCCCAGTTAACGAGAGCTACACCAATTCTGTTACACCTTGTATTACGATTCAATTCAATTCAATATATTTATTCAAAATAGGTACAAATTACACTCTTTCTGATAGTCATAAAATAACATTAACAATGTCATTTGTAAAGAATCAAGAAATAAACAATAATTAGTTAATAACGTCAAAATTTAATCCTTGATATAAACCAGATTACCTATGAAAACAATATGATACGAAAAGTTATACAGAAAAATCATTGAATGCATTTAACAAAAGTAGGCCAGTTCACACGGACAGCACCCGGTCACGAGTATAACGCGAGAGTCAGCCAACGCTCCCATCAACCATATTAGACGGAAAGGAACGACCCGGCTCCCGATGCGCCACCATCCGCACGAACTTTTAAGCGAGCATACCCCACTCATGTCAATGCTAAGATAAAAATATTGATTAAAAGAAGTACTAGACTTGTCAATGTCTCATCGCTACCACATCAATTCTTAGGTTGGTCATCATTTTATTACTATTTCATACGAGATCTATTACTGTCCTGCTAAACCCAACAATCCACATTTTCACAAAGTAGCTTACGCAGTAGGGAACGCAGGTTAATCCGATAGTTGTCTGCGCAGTGACACGACCACCGTGCCCGTTTAACTTTCAGATCGACTGAAGCACTTCCTGTCCTAATAATAGCCTGTGAATGGCGACGTGCTTAAGCTTAGTTTGTCGCGCCCGCTATCCAGCTTTTGGATTGCACGCATACAGTGACGTCGGCGCATGATCTCATCAATATACTAATGGAAGCACTGGATTCTGCATTGGCATGTTCAGATTTTATAAGCAATGTAAATTAAAATAATTTTAAACAAAAAAACGACTTCAAACGCACTAGTCGCCACGATTTTTGAAGGTTCCTCTCGATTTCTCTGGGATGCCATCATCAGACCCTGGTTTCCTTATTATGGTACCACCCTTGGGATATCACCTTTCTAACAAAAAATAATCATCAAAGTCGGTTCATAAACAACGAAGTTATCCGCGAACAAACATAAAAAAAACGAATTGAGAAACCTCCTTTTTTTGAAGTCGTTTAAATCATTGAATCATTATGTTATATGTTTGTTTAGATTGTTTTGATAACCGATATTGTTGCCTTGGCAACTGACAAAAATAAATGATATCTCTCTTTCTATCTAATTTATATATCCCTCTCAACTTCCGTTCGCCTCGCCCGATACCACTTCCGTAACGCTCTCGTCACGCATCCACCAGCTTACTTCCCAAGTCAAGCGTGCGTAAAGAAGTTTTACTTCAAAAATGGAGATATAACGTACGTCTAGGTCAAAGTATATATATTAGTTAGTACTGTCTAGGTACTGTAAAAAAGTATTTTAAATATCACTAAATAACTGAATTAATTTCTTAATCGTCAATTGAAATTAATTCCAAGACAGTTTCTTTCGTGGTGAGTAATTGGGCCTGTAACGTCATGAACTTTTTCATTTTAAAAATCTTAAAAAAAATACCATAGATTAAAAATTAATAATATTCAAATTAGTTTCGCATTCGTAGTTTTATTTTGTTGTTTTTTTATTGTTTTCTGCTAGGATTTTGTTCAAGAAGTGGTGCATTTTGGAGAAAATCGTCTAGTGCACGTGAGCAATGTGGAGAACAAGAAAATAAAACGAAGGAGGCCGTGAGAACCCAACTTGCTCTGGGTGCAGTTTTATAGACGCCCTACAGCAACTGGGTGTTCCACCTCAGAATGTAGCTGCTGCAAATGCTGTCAAGAACTTCAGAGAAGATTTGTAATGCACCGGCACTAGCATTACAAATCAAAAAAACTAAAGGAAGCCTAAATACGTCAGACCTGGCTGTATGGTCTTAGTCACCTTTGACTTCTCCGCGCTTTTGAAGGCCGGAGAGAATCCAAAAAAAAAATCAAATTAGTTTCTTAATTATTATTTTTTTCATAATAAATGTACAATAACTACCTTTTTTTAACAATGCTAATTTGCAAGTAACTATATAAGGTGTAACAAAATTAGCTGAAACTATTTTAACTGGTGCTTCTACCCATGAAATTGAACAACTTTCCCCATGGAACCCATAATCAAACCGCAAAAAAAAATTTGGCTCTCCCATACTAACTCAATCAGCTTGATCAGCCAACTTAGTATGGGAAGTTCAAAATTTTTTTGATTTTTGACTATGGGTTTCATGAGGAAAGTTGTTCAGTTTCATGGGTAGAAGCACCAGTTAAAAAAGTTTCAGCTAATTTTGTTACACCTTATATAGGTAGTTATCCACGACGACCGGTCCTGCGCTGCCCGCATCCATCGGCTTCCCGCGATCTTCATCAGGCCGTCGGTCCACTGCGTGGGAGGCCTTCCTATGCTATGTTTATCGTTGCGCGGTCGCCACTCGAGAACTTTACTACCCCAACGGCCAACTGTTCTACGAGCTATGTGCCCTGCCCATTACCACTTCAGTTTAGCGATTCTGTGAGCTATGTCGGTTACTTTGGTTCACCTGCGGATCTCCTCGTTTCTGATTCGATCACGCAGAGAAACTCCGAGCATAGCACACTCCATAGCGCTTTGGGTGACCGGTCGTCGTGGAAATCCTTTGGGGCAGGCCTTTGTCTAGCAGTGGACGATTTTCGGTTGATATGATGATGATGAGGTAGTTATCTAGCTGATTAGAATTTTAAAACAATAAAACGTTACCTCTGAAAGTTTAGCTAAGTGGCTTACTACCTGAAAGCAAATAGATAATTATAAATAAGTAGATACTTACAGGCCTCCCACTCGGTGGACCGATGACCTGGTGAAGGTCGCGGGAAGCCGCTGGATGCGGGCAGCGCAGAACCGGTCGTCGTGGAGATCCTTGGGGGAGGCCTATGTCCAGCAGTGGACTTCCTTCGGCTGATATGATGATGATGATGAGATACTTAAAGTACTCACATTGTTCTTTCTAGTTGAAAGAACGACCAAATACCTATACAACAAAACAAGATCGGCCTTTTTTCACACAGCCGTTTTATTTTCTATAAACTTCACAATAAATGTATTCTTAATCCCCTAAATCTAGTATAAAGAATAGCCGCTACATTCACACGTTATATCGTCCATTAATGTCGGACAGGAATGAGAGTTGAAAGATGTCTCCGCAAACAAAACGCTTTCGTAAACAAAACGCAGGGTTTCATCACAGAGAGGGGCGAAGCAATAAATAAGTTCTTTAGCCAGAGTTGTTTTGGTACTATCATGTTGGAGGAAGGAGGATTAATCGAGGCTATTGTCCGACATAATTTCAGGTTCGTTGAGTTAATTTTATGATTATTTCCGTTTATGTGTTGTAAAGTTATTTGTGATGAAGAAATAGCTGTGATTCGATTCGAAGACGAGAATGAACTCGAGGGATTTCGCCGTCCCTAGTGCCAGTAATGGACTACAGGGCCACACCCTGCCCTGGACACTTCATCGGCCAGAAATGACATTTCAAAAACGAATGACGGAACAAACAAAATGGCGGCGAAATCCTATACTTCGACATTCAAACTGTAACCAATCTGGGTGACGAGGGTGTGAGGTCGCAATCTAAAGAGCGGCAGGGAGTGTCCCTACTGTATGTTAGTACTAATATTATAAGGTCTTACAAAATTAGCTGATACTATTTTAACTGGTGCTTCTACCCATGAAACTGAACAACTTTCCCCATGAAACCCATAAAAAATAGTCAAATCGCAAAAAAAATATAAGTTGGCTGATCAGCTGATCGAGTTAGTATGGGAGAGCCAAATATTTTTTTTTGCGATTTGACTATGGGTTCCATGGGGAAAGTTGTTCAGTTTCATTTCATTCAGAAGCACCAGTTAAAATAGTTTCAGCTAATTTTGTTAGACCTTATATATACTTTGACAGGGCCACGCGTGGAAAGCGTAAGCGGCTGCCTACCACTCTGTCTTCTCGACATAGGCTACGTTAGTACTAATATATATACTGTGCTATTGATATATTTTGTCGGATCGTCTAATTGGTACGAGAGGTGTAATGACGAGGCCACAGTATATATATTATTAGTACTAGCGTAGATGAGGCGCTGCACTGGCGCCACCTGGTGACGCCTCAGTGGAGTCTGAGTGATGGCTCACGGACATGCACCGGTCGGTTGGCCAGCGAGTTACATGGAGTTACTCTGGAAACGTCGATCGGTGCAGTGCGCGTATCGCTCCAGAACTGCTACCATAGTAAAAAGAAAGAATATTAGGTTATCTTCATACAATGCTACATCGCGCGGTTAGTATGTGTGCGCGTCAGTAGGCACGAACGCACACTACAATAAAAGGGCATGTTTTACTAAAGAAGTCATTCTTATTACCGTTGTATGAAGATAAACAAATATTATTTCTTTTTACTATGCCCGCGCCATGTTCCAATTTAGCCCGCTTAACATCTTACACGAGAACATTTTGACTACGGAACCCTAAAAAGGACGTACCCACCCCGTGCCATGTCCCACTTTAGCCCGCTTCACATCTTACCGGAGAACATTTTGACTACGGAACCCTAAAAAGGACGTACCCACCCCGCGCCATGTCCCACTTTAGCCCGCTTCACATCTTACCGGAGAACATTTTGACTACGGAACCCTAAAAAGGACGTACCCACCCCGCGCCATGTCCCACTTTAGCCCGCTTCGCTTCACATCTTACCGAAGAACATTTTGACTACGGAACCCTAAAAAGGACGTACTCACCCCGCGCCATGTCCCACTTTAGCCCGCTTCACATCTTACCGGAGAACATTTTGACTACGGAACCCTAAAAAGGACGTACCTATCTGGCGCCATGTCCCACTTTAGCCCGCTTCGCTTCACATCTTACCGAAGAACATTTTGACTACGGAACCCTAAAAAGGACGTACTCACCCCGCGCCATGTCCCACTTTAGCCCGCTTCACATCTTACCGGAGAACATTTTGACTACGGAACCCTAAAAAGGACGTACCCACCCCGCGCCATGTCCCACTTTAGCCCGCTTCACATCTTACCGGAGAACATTTTGACTACGGAACCCTAAAAAGGACGTACCCACCCCGCGCCATGTCCCACTTTAGCCCGCTTCGCTTCACATCTTACCGAAGAACATTTTGACTACGGAACCCTAAAAAGGGCGTACCCACCCCGCGCCATGTCCCACTTTAGCCCGCTTTCCATCTTACCGGAGAACATTTTGACTACGGAACCCTAAAAAGGACGTACCCACCCCGCGCCATGTCCCACTTTAGCCCGCTTCACATCTTACCGAAGAACATTTTGACTACGGAACCCTAAAAAGGACGTACCCACCCCGCGCCATGTCCCACTTTAGCCTGCTTCACATCTTACCGGAGAACATTTTGACTACGGAACCCTAAAAAGGACGTACCCACCCCGCGCCATGTCCCACTTTAGCCCGCTTCACATCTTACCGGAGAACATTTTGACTACGGAACCCTAAAAAGGACGTACCCACCCCGCGCCATGTCCCAATTTAGACCGCTTCACATCTTACACGAGAACATTTTGAAAACGGAACCCTAAAAAGGACGTACCTATCCGGCGCCATGTCCCAATTTAGCCCGCTTCACATCTTTCCCGAGAATATTTTGACGACGGAACCCTAAAGAGGACGTACCCACCCCGCGCCATGTCCCAATTTAGCCCGCTTCACATCTTACCGGAGAACATTTTGACTACGGAACCCTAAAAAGGACGTACCTACTCCACGCCTTGTCCCAATTTAGCCCGCTTCACATCTTACCCGAGAACATTTTGCTGTACCTACCTACCTTACATAAATAGATGGCAAAGGCAACTTTGCTGGACTTCCTCTTCCGTGGCACGTTCGATATAGATTTTATTGGATGTTATGAAATCTCTTTGGTCTTTGATATTGGCGTTTGTTTTGTTATTTTTTAGCCGCGCAACCGACTTGTGGAGAGATGCAAAACGCGTTTCAAAGTAAATGTCTTGGTGTTTGAAAGAACGCCTTTAACACGAAGAAACTTTCACCGCTAGGTACTTAGCTATTACTGAGATCAGTGTTTCCCAACCTGTGGTTCAAAGACCCCTGAGGGTCCACAAGCATACGTATGGGGGTACGCAGCCTCATCTCTGGACCATTTATCAATAATAAATAAATAAATGTCACCAAAAGTCTTGTAATCACTACACTTACTTACATTAGAATACGATTTGGGATTACAACTTAGTAGTAACCTGAACCCGAAATATCACTAATTTACTTACAGAAAAGCAACACCAACCTTCACATGAATGTATTATTTATAAATATTTTTTTTGTATTTCTAGTATTAAAATAAATGTTTCGAAATTTACTGTTGTTTTTTATTTGTAAAGGGGTCCTTGAAAATTGTGATTGATTTCCAAGGGGTCCGTGGCTGAAAAAGATTAGGAAACGCTGACTTAGATAATGGAAGATATTATGCGCAAGAGAGGCGCGTCTCTGGTGCCTCGGGTGCGGGGTAGTGCCAACAGCATCCTGGCTATGTTCGCCAGTGGATTCCACTGTTGCATTGTGAACTATTGTTGCTTCGGTTCCCTTACGAGTCTCCTCATTTCTGATTCGATCACGAGAGATACTTAAAGGACTCTCCATCGCCCTCGTGAGTATTATTATGAGGCTTACAGTGAGCGACCATGTCGGCTCAATTCCGTATGTTATCTATCATTGGCATTGTCAACGCACTGATCAAAAACCTTAGTAGTATTAACACACTTCTGTCTTTGGGACGTGAAGACATACTGCGACTATTTCATCATCATCATCATATCAGCCGAAAGACGTCCCCTGCTGGACAAAGGGCTCCCCAAGGATTTCCACGACGACCGGTCCTGCGCTGCCCGCATCCCGCGAGCTTCATCAGGTCTTCGATCCACCGGGTGGGAGGCCTGTCTACGCTACGTCTTCCGGTGCGCGGTCGCCACTCGAGAACTTACTCTGTACTACGATCTATATGCCCTGTCCAATGCCATTTCAGTTTAGCGATTCTGTGATCTATGTCGGTATTTGTCACAGGTAAAATTAGGAAATATGTTCTGAACAACTTAAAAGTTAAGTCTCCAAAACCTTCAGAGAAGCGGCTGCGACACGGACATTGTACATAATTTTCATCCTGTCCATGTTCATTTAGGACTCACTATAGAGCATTGTGCCTGCCTAGGTCTTCCAGGGTATCAATCAGCTTTGACCACGATATCGTCAGCGAATCGAAGGTGGATGTTGTACCAACTCGCCGATGATAATGAAGCCGAGACCAGAAGCTTAATAAGTACAGTTTTAAAAAACTAAAAAACACGCTTTTAGAGCACATCAAACTAAAAAGTGAAAAAGAATTCTTAATATAAGCTGAAATCAATAATGAACGAAAAATTCTGGTATTATTGTGAAAAAAGCGTGGGTTGCTCGATATACGAAAAATATGGCACAAAGCGCCCCACGACTTTTTCACAATAATACTAGTATATTAAGAAGTATTTTTCACTTTTTAGTTTGATGTGCTTTAAAAGCGTGTTTTTTTATACTTTATTAATTATGTTTCAATTTTTAGTTCAGGATAATGAGATAAACTTATGAAATTATTGTTTTGTCACTGATTCTTGATAAATGTACAAAGTTTAAGTTAAATCTGTTCGTTAAGGTGGGTCAAAATCGAGTGCAAAGGAGTCGGTTACAAACATACATACATACAGGTGAAGCTAATAAAAGCGTGATAAAAACATCTTCGAGGGCAGCGGTGAACAGATTATAACGTCTCCCTGTCTCAACCCTCGCTATAGCCGGATAGACCGAAATATAGGATAGAAGAGAAAGTGAAAAAAAAAGTAAAAGTGAAGCTTCTACTTATACTGAACAACTTTTGTTCTCTAACTTTGCAGAAATCGCAAAAAAATAACTCTTCATATAAATCGACCAACTGATTGTGCATTTTAGTATGGAGATTCCATTTTTTTGTGAATTCACTATATATGGGTTCCTTGGGGAAAGTTGTTCAGTACGATGAGTAGAATCCCCAGTTAATGGGTCCTGCACATTTTTTTACACCCTACAGGTAATCATAATCGTTTTTAGGGTTCCGTACCCAAAGAGGAGGTAAAAACGGGACCCTATTACTGAGACTTTCCTTTGTGGGACAATGCTCACTCATGTATAACAAATTACCCGATGATGTGTTAAATTTGTCAGAAAAACAGTGTAAAATTTGTGTCAAAAGAACTCTTTGTAAAAAGGTTATTATAAGACATCCGAATATTTAAATGACAAAAATGTATGGGTAGACAGTGTTTCTTCTATCAACACTACTAATCATGTTTAATAGTAATAAAATGATAAACAACCTAAGAATTGACGTGGAAGCGACAAGACATGACAAGTCTAGAACTTCTTTTAATTAATATTTTTATCTTAGCATTGACATGAGTGGTGCATGCTCGCTTAAATGTTTGTGCGGATGGTGGCGCATCAGGAGACGGGTCGTTCCTTTCCCTCTAACATGGTTGATGGGAGCGATGGCTGACTCTCGCGTTATACTCGTGACCGAGTTCGATCCGTGTTAGCTGGCCTACTCTTGTCAAAGGTATCAATGACATTCAATGATTTTTATGTATAACTTTTCGTGTCATATTGTTTTCATGTTCTTATGACATAATCTGGTTTATTTCAAGGATTGAATTTTGATATTATTAATGATAGTTTATTTCTTGATTTTTCACAAATGATTTTATGTTTTATTATTTTATGACTATCAGAATGAGTGTAATTTGCACGTATTTTTATTTACCTTGTATTTTGAAAAAAAAGTCTTGAATCTCAACTTTGATTTTTTGCCATCGCAATACCTTCTTCGCTCTTTCATCCCTCGAAAGTAAAAACGTAGCTACCTACTTAGCAAGTCCTTTGGTGAACTTTTATATTTAAATTTGAAGTCTCGTATGTGTAGGGCTAATGCTAAATTATGTGTTGAGTGTAATTTGCACCTATTTTGAATAAATATCTTGAATCTGACACTTCGCTGTCCTTCTGTCACCAAGCTGTATTTCATGAACCGTAATAGCTAGACAGTTTATTTTTTTACAGATGATGTATTTCTTTTGCCGCTATAACAACAAATACTAAAAAACAGAATAAAATAAATATTTAAGGGGGCTCCCATACAACAAACGTGATTGTTCTTGCTCGAAATTGATAACGGCAACACGTAGACGCTTGAAATAGGTATTCACAGAATATCCTTCCTTACTAATATTATACAAATGTGTTTGTTTATTTGTTACCTTTTCACGCTTCAACATCTCAACCAATCTTGACGAAATATGGCATGCAGGTAGCCTGTGTCATGTGGAAGGACATAGGCTACTTTTTATCCCGTGAAAATAGCATAGTCTGATACAGTTCCTGAGGGAACTGAATAAAATACAATTTTTTGGTTAACTTCTTCACACCCTGGACACTTCATACAACGGGCCAGAAATGACATTTCAAAAAGTAATGACGGAACAAACAAAATGGCGGCGTAATGACGGAACAAACAAAATCCTATACGTTCGACAACCAAACTGTAACCAATCTGTATGAATCTGGGTGACGAGTACAGCATTTAGAGAGCGGCAGGTGGTGTCCATACTGTATGTTAGTACCTACTAATATATATACTTTGACTTCTTTAACATCGCAACGGAGCAACGGATTGTTGTGAGTTGTTTGCACAAAAATGATTGATAGGATGGGAAATAATATAGACTACTAATAGCATAGATACAGACAGTTTCCGAGGGAACTACAGAAAACTCATTTCAGGTTCGCGCGCGTCGGCGGCGTAAGCGAGCAACGGGTTGACGTGAGTGGGAAGTGACATTGCTTGCGGCTCGTGCACCACTCACCCTCAAAGACAGTCATAAAAACGATGACCACGCGAGCGAAGCCGCGGGAAAAAGCTAGTTTAGTTATATATTCATTTTAGAAATAAATAATTAAATTAAAATAAAACAAATATTTAAGGTCGGCTCCCATACAAAAAACGTGAATTTTTTTGCTCATTTTTGCTAGATATTGATAGCGGCAACAGATAGACGCTTGACATATTCACAGAATATTGAGTTGTATAATTCACTTTAAAAATAAATAATTAAATTAAAATTAAATTAATATTTAAGGGGGGGGGGGGCTTTTTGTAGAGAATGTTACGGAATCTTTCGTGCGCGAATCCGACTCGCACTTGGCCGGTTCAAGTAATGCTGGATCCTCGCTGGATCCTGATGAATTTGCTTTGATTCGGCATAAATCCAGCTGGATTTAAAATTTTCTTTCGGTCCGGATGATGCTAGAAAGCTGAAATTTTCAAGATAAGATGTCCTTGGCAGAATCATCAATCGCACCAAGTATTAAAATATCTAGTTTCTATAGTTTCAGATTTATTGACATCTGAAATACGCCAATTTCGTGGCTGATTCACTCACTCACTGATGATGATCATCAAAAGGGTACTTACTTCCTGAAGCTCTAGAACTTATCTAGAACACTGATGTGGTATGTAGGTGAGGAATTGTACAATGGAAAAAAAAAGACTTTTCCCCTACTACCCCTCGTATAGGGCGGCATATCTGTATATAAAAAATATGTGCAATGAACATATTATAAATACATTTTGGATGGATGTTCCATGAGTTGGGTATAAATGTTCATACAAACATTATGCCCCTAGTGGAACTCGAACCCGCGAGCTTTGGCTTAGCAGTCATGGTCTCTAACCACTAGGCCAAAAAGCTCGTTAAATCTAGGGCGCCTCCCAAAAAGTAATGAAATCGCACCAAAAACATTTCATGTAAACCAAGATTCACAAGTTCATAATTCTTTCACTGTTGAAAAGTTAAACTTAATGAATGAACATGAAAGCTTAGGTTTTAAATCTTCGTAGAGAGTAGGTACAAGGCGTCCTGGTATCGTCACTTACCACCAGGTGAGATGTTGTCAAGGGTTTACCAACTGTTAATAAAAAAAAAATATTAAAAAAATATTTTTATACCTAATTCTCCGCTGAGCGAACCGGTAAGTAAACTATTTATCAAAAAATAAGTTATGTATATGTTTGGTTAAACTATAAAACGTGATTTTTAGATTTATAATTTTAATCTACATTAAATATTTTATTCTTTGTAGTTTTCTTATGTAATCTATAGTTAGAGGTTTTATTATTTTCTACTCATCATACCCTTTCATTTGATAACCATGTCTAGGGGGGTCTTAAGTCTAAAGTTACAGGTAGTCCGCCATTTTGTGGAAGCGGCCATATTGGATCTACCGTGATAATGAATACACTTTATTATTGTATTGACATCGCAACTGAGACTGTGTGTAAAATATTAAGCATGATTGGATAACAGGGAGTATTTAATTTTTTTTTAAATCCGTTGCTAGATTCTACCCGGAACGACAGACAGACAAACAAATTAAATATACTATATTGTGTTGTCATCGGAACTGAGGCAGTGTGCAACATTTCAGCATCATCGGATAACAGGAAGTATTTAATATTAAAATAAATAGAGTTTAAAAAAACTTGTTAATTATTATTTTCAACTTATATTAAGAATTATTTTATACTTTTTAGTCTGATGTACTTTAAAAGCGTGTTTTTAGTTTTTTTAAACTCTATTTATTTTTTAGTTCAAACTTATGAAACTATTATATTGTCGCTGATTCTTGATAAGTCTACAAAGTTTGAATTAAATCTGTCCGTTTAAAGTGGGTCAAAATCGAGTCTAAAGGAGTCGGTTACATACAAACTTACATACAAACATACAGGTGAAGCTAATAAAAGCGTGATAAAAATCGGTAGCAAGATTCCCCCCTGAACGACAGACAGACATACAAGTTGAATATACTATATTGTGTTGGCCTCGGAACTGAGACTGTGTGCAAAATTTTAGCATGATCAGTTAACAGGAAGTATTTTAAAAAATCCGTTGTAAGATCGACAAACAGACAAACAAGAAAGTGACCTTATGAAAATGTGTTAAAATAAAAAGGTATGGCTTGGTAATATGTATTTCCACAAACATTAAACATTAAAATTATTAGTTTAGATTTTTGAATGCTATATATGATTAATATTTTTTTAATTAATATTTGATAGGTATACTGCACTAAAATCAAATTACATAAGAAGTATTGTTTTTTTCACAATTGGTAAGCCCTTGGCATCATTTCAGACGATGTGCACCAAATTTTCCCTCCTACGTGACGTGTGATGTCACGTTTTGGAAGCTTTGGTCACAGGGATCTAGATTTTCCAAAAATTAAAAAAACATATGAAAGAGACATTTTGTTAAATGATTCTTCATTTCAATGACTTTATTTAGTAAGTTGCAGAAACACAATTCGATAATTTTTATAACAGAAAAAAATTTGTCAAAGAAACCTCTTTAAAACAGAGATTTGCATTATACAGGAAAACCAGACCCATTTAGTACCTCTAAATTTTCATAGTCGATTAGTCTAAACACACTCTTTAATATGCCAGTTAGATTTTTTTAAATTGATTGTAGTTTTTAATTGAAACGAAAAAACATTGATAAAGTGTAAACGTGTGGTCTTTACTCTTTACACGTAAAGAAAAAGAGAGACAACTGTTCCGATGCCTCGCCTTATGTCACAAATTATATATCATAATCATATAAGAACAAAATTTCGTTATAAAAACCCACGACATAAAATGGTATAAAAACTTTCAAATTCTAAATTTACCTAAATGCTGGCAATCGTCACTTGATCGTCATCAGAAGGTTTTTTGGCGGGATTTGTGGCGGACGCATTCGTAGTTTTATTTTGTTGTTTTTTCATTGTTTTCTGCTGGGATTTTGTTCAAGAAGTGGTGCATTTTGGAGAAAGTCGTCTAGTGCACGTGAGTAATGTGGAGAACAAGAAAATAAAACGAAGGAGGATGTGAGAACCCAACTTGCTCTGAGTGCAGTTTTATAGAAGCCCAACAGCAACTGGGTGTTCCACCTCAGAATGCAGCTGCTGCAAATGCTGTCAAGAACTTCAGAGAAGATTTGTAATGCACCGGCACTAGCATTACAAATCCAAAAACAAATGAAGAAAGTGAAAATTATTTACGAATCCGGCTGAAGTTTCCATGGCCAAGAAAAATTTACAACAACAACGTCATCAGAATGTCAGGATGTGTAATGTAAGAGCTCTGCTAACAGCTGTTGAGGTAGGTATTGATGCAAAGTTGTTGTCAGATATTCAAGATTTGTTATGTGGGAGCTACTATTACTACTATATAGTATAGAATATTCCCGCTTTTATAGTAGCTAAGATATTAATCCTGTTCATCTCATCACCAGATCCTCAAGATTTAAGATGTACAAGCGGTAGCTGGAGTTACCTTTAGCTAAACATTTGAGCCCAAATTATAATACTCCCGCTTTCATGCTAGCTGATGATAGGTATATGATGTTATAAGCCTGGTAATCAGGGATGTAATTACTTTTCCCATAAATGAGCAGTTCAGCTCAAACTATAGTAATTTCTAGCTTTAAAATCCACTAAGTTTTTTTCAAAATTATCAAATCATGAAAATTCTTGAACCGATTTTAACGGGATGTACCTAAGCTTATCTTTTAAGTAAACAGATCAGCCTAAATTAGAATACCTGCCAGCTTTTATGGTGACTGAAATCTTCATATGACAACTCTCGTCATCATCAGACCCACTTATTCAAAAATAATCATTTAAACTCATACTACTAATGTAAATAAAGCCGAATATTTTGGAAATTCCTGAACCAATCTTTATGCAATAATGTTAAGTACCACCGCGCACTTACCAGCTCTCATATAAAGAAAACAGCATCAAAATTGGTCTAAACATCTTAGGCATATTATACGAGATATGGTCAAAAGTTCACAGAATGGAAGGGCTGGAGGGCGGGCATAGGATTATGCCCATCCATTTACGGACTAATTCAGTGGCTCATTGTCAGTATATAAGATGTTAAAAAAACACAAGAAAATTTTTAAGGGTTACTCAGTATCGAGTAAAAAATAAAGGAAAAATGTTTTAAAATCTTGAGAAAAATAATTTTCCCATACAACCTCGCGTGTCTTATCGCTTGCGATGTGAACTGCCTTTTATGGGCCAGGGCTATTATCCGGGTTGATGAAGTTATTTTTCCTAACTGTCCCGCTGACAGGACAACGACTCCGGGAGGATGGAATCGAGTCTTCAGGTCGTCATCTAAAGTTTAAGACGAAAATCAGTAGGTAGTTAAATAGTGCAATGAGTGCGTCGCACGCAGGGTCATTTACCCGCCTGTACGCTCGATCATAGGTATACCTAAAACAAGTGCCCCGTCCTAACGTAGTATGCCCAAGTTTTCAAACCTACCGGGTCAACGAACGGACTCTCAGTCTTTGTACAGTTATGCAGTATTACTTACGAAGTAACTATTTAGTAATCTGTAGTATTACCATAACTATTTAGTAATCTGTGGTATTACGATGACGAATTGTATGAGTGAGTTGTGTTTTTTAAAGGGATTTTATTTTTGTATTTTCCTTTCGCCCTAATTCAGGGTACGTATCGCTGGGGATAGCGTTGCCAGGCGTCCGGATAAAGCCGGAAAGGGTTAGGCTTTTTGGATGCGTGTCCGGTCAAATTAGATGGTGTCCGGCCTGTCCGGCTTTTGTCAGACTTTTTAGGTTTAATGATTTTACCAGTCACCCGGACATTCGGGTGAGCGCTGTCGTATTTATGAGACTATGGCGGCGTTTCTTTGTCTGATTAGGACCTCGCTAAAGGCCAGTAAACATGACTGATTGATTTAGGGGTGTCTAAAGCGGGCTTTGATAATTTAGGGAGTCCGGCTTTTTTAACCAAAAGCCCGGCTAAACTAGCAGGTATGTCCGGCTATTTAGTTTAAAGACCTGGCAACCCTAGGTGGGGACGTATATGAGCTGATTGATGATGATGATTTTCCTTTATTCTAAGCAGAGTAACTCCTTCAATATCACCGCAGTGAAGATAGCACTCCACCTTGCCGGACCCCTTTTTGTTGTTGAACTCCAATAACCCCAATATTTGATAGTAATGTACAAATAAGTCTAAAAATAAAATTTAAAATATCACCTAATCAAGCCATTCACTTCTGATTTAGCGACGACGTGCAAACAAGTCAATCAGGAAGAAACCAGCCAGTATGGAGACAGTTGAACATCGCGCCGTGATTAATCAAAAAAGAAAACACTATACAATGTTTCAAGATATGTTTGCTATTTACGGGAATGCCGCTCCTGGTAAAACCACGGAGTATAAATGGCCTTTTCAAGCAAGGAAGGGAGACTCGATTGAAGACGACTCGATTGAGAACGGTCAATTGAGAGTCCCACTCCAGAAATCATCGAAAAAATTTAAAAAAATTACATGTATTTTAAGATGCCCGGTTGAAGAACATAGCTTTGCATTTAATAGTTAGAACATCAGACATAACAATTTTAAACATCCTACATCAACATCTTGGGATGAATTAAGTCCGTTCAATATGGGTTCCGAGAATGCACACCCCACTTCAAAAACGCGATCGCTTCGAATGTTCTCGCGAGTTTTTGGATCCGGGAAAGGAAGAAGTTATGGACTGGATTTTTACTGGTGATGAGACTTGGGTTCACCATAATGAACCAGAGTCAAAGCAAGAGGCGATACATTGCCATACGAGGAAACAGCCATAAAAAGACACATCTCCTCCTAAATAAAGTGTCGCAAGCGGCCGGAAAAACCAACTATAGTTCGGGATACACAAGGTATCATATTGATCGATAACGTAATCTCGCCATAACGGGAGTGTCCTACGTTTTCTTAATAGAGTGACTGAAGGAGGCTATTATTTAAAAAAAAACCGGCCTAGTGAGAGTCGGTCGGACTCGCGCAAAGTAGGGTTCTGTAGTCTTAAAAAAATATTTTAAAAAACAAAGTTTTAATTGCAGTCGGTAATAGAACATTTTGTACGGGAAATCTACAAACTTTTTATCCAACTGCACACATTAAGTTGGTCGAGTATTACTCCTAAACAAAGAAAGTCTAATACTTAGCCGTAATAGTTTTCGTTATAAATCTAAATATATATAACTCAAAGGCTCAGAGTAAGTATTACTTACTCTGAGCTCAAAGGTGACTGACTGATTGACATAGTGATCTATCAACGCACAGCCCAAACCACTGGACGGATCGGGCTGAAATTTGGCATGCAGGTAGATGTTTTAACGTAGGCATCCGCTAAGAAAGGATTTTGGGAAATTCCCACGGGAACCGCAAAAATCGGGATCTGCGCGGGAGAAGCTGCGGGCATCCACTAGTTTATTATATGTCCTACTATTTAATTATTTTTCTTAGGTGTCCCGAAATAGCGGTTTAGCTGGTAGGAGGACTTGACTTCGTTGTTTGAAAAGGCCATTTATACACCATGGTTTTACCAGGAGCGGAGTTCCCGTAAATAGCAAACATATCACGAAACAAAAATTATCAATTCAAAGCTTCATATTTCCCAAACAGATTCCTGGATCGAAAAATGGTTTAAGCAAACCCACAGTAATTTTTTTTACCCCACACGATAGGGTACGTCAACGAAAAAAAATTCACCCCTTCTTTACATGTAGACGAGGTTTTTTATTCACACTTAGTAAGCCCTTGGCATCATGTCACCTGATGGTAAGTGACGATAATGCCGAATATGGAAGCGGGCTTACCAAGATTCCCCAACGCAATGGAGAACTGGCTAACTTATCTTCAAGTCGGAACACATCAATGTTGTTAACACTGATGTTTGGCGATAAGATGGTGGTAGCTATAGCCAGGCGGGCTTAGAAAATGCCCTACCACCAACCAAACCGAGTCTTGTAAGATGACCCCGCCGGGAATCGAACCCGCGACCTCCTGGTGTGAAGCGAATGGACTAACCATTACGCCACGGAGGCGGTTAAGGTATATTTTTTAAAGATTTTACTGTACCACTTTGTCGGCGTGATTAATATGTATATCCATGCCAAATTACAGCTTTCTAGTACTAATAGTCTTTTAGCTAAGCCGCGGAGAGACGGACAGACAGACATGGCGAAACTATAAGGGTTGAAGAAGAAAATTGACAAAAGGTGTACTCCTTTTGAATTTCAAAGCTCCGTGCACACGAGCCTTGTCGCGACTTTTGCAATTCACCGATGTGGTTATGAACTACTGCGTCACCCACCACCCTACAGTTCCAGAGGCGTTTTTAAGAATCCGGCGCCCCGGGCACAAAAAAAATATCCGCCCCTCTAAGTGACAAATAACCGGCCAAGTGCGAGTCAAAGTTGCGCGCTAAAGGTTCCGTACTGCCACACGATAAACGTCACCTTACTGTAACCTTCTGTTTGCAAGAAAATCTATGAGAAATTATCGACTACCTAATTCGAATTTTGCTCAAATTTTTTCTACTACGACTGGCGAAAGAACAACCGAAAAAGGGGGGCCTCCCCTCACCTCTTATCGCCACGGGCCAAGTGCCCCCCTGGATATAGGGTAAATACGCCTCTGATCAGTCCAGACCTATTTCGGACTATTGTGACACTAAAGACAAACCTTTTTTTGACGGAATTAATAAGTTATTCGATAGATCTGGAAAATGTCTTAAGAGCTTAACGCGAAAGGGAAAAATAATTTAATGTTCATTTCAACCTCCTTCCCTACTATAGCGCGTACTTTTTAACGATTCCTCGTAGCTTCTCCGTTCCGTTGTGGGTAAAAAGCAACTCAAATGACTCGACTACCCTATTCCTGACGAAAGCTACAGTATCTATGTATAGGTAGAATTATGCCATCATATCAGCCGAAAATCGTCCACTGCTGGACAAAGGCCTCCCCCAAGGATTTCGCTGCCTGCATCCATCGGCCTCCCGCGATCTTCACCAGGTCGTCAGTCCACCGTGTCACGTGTGGGAAACCTACCTACGCTACGTTTTCCAGTGCGCGGTCGCCATCGAGAACTTTACTACTCCATCGGCCATCCCTTCTACGAGCTGTATGCCCTGTCCACTGCCACTTCAGTTTAGCGATTCTGTGAGCTATGTCGGTTACTTTGGTTCTCCTGCGGATCTCCTCGTTTCTGATTCGATCACGCAGAGAAACTCCGAGCATAGCACGCTATGCCACTAATTCATTAAATAAAATTTACGATTATGCGAAGCAAGTAATAGAACTATGAGTAAATTTTCAGTGCCCAGTAGCTCCTAGTAACTCACGGGAACAGACATAACGCACTAGCAACATGTAGAGGGCTAGACTCACATCCTCATAAAATTTTACGGTGCGTCTCGGCATTCCAAAACGTTGAAACGTTTAAAAATAACCGGGATTTATTACTTTTTTCTGCCGCTTTCGTCTTGCTACATAAAGAAGATCGAGATTAGCTTTTGGCGGGAGTATAAATATTAATGTTTTGACATTTAGTATTTGTTAATTTCGTCAAAACCTAATTATATTACATTGAGGGTTGCTTGCTATAGATACAGATATGTAAACTGGCTCTGGAGTATACATATACAATGAGTTTATTAATTTCTAGATAATCTCATTTATTTAGTATACGCATGATTATGAAGGTATCAATTATCTTTCGAAGAGCATATAAAAAGAAATAACTATAGTCTTAGCACCAACAAATATTCAACAAAACATTGATAAAACCTGTTACTTACGAATTGTGCGAATCCAGAATCTTCATCACAAAGTTAAATTCAGCATTTATGCACGATTCCGAATCCCGCGCAACTAACGTCAAACCGCCAACTCTTTAGAGTGTATTTTTATTTTTAAAATAAAAACCCTTCCGTCTTGATCATAAAGATATATAAATAAAGTTATAATATCGGTACAGTGCGTTCGCGCCCGCATCCCGAGTTGGACTAGCTTCCAAACCATTGACGCATACGTTTCGAACTAATTTTGGTGCACTAGGTAATCCGCGATTCTGTAAACACCACAACAGAGGCCGTACCACTATAAGATGACCCGCGAGGAATGTGAGAGTTTTTGAGCAAGTTCCATTTATAACGGACGTCACAGGTCAGTTTATGGTTGGTAGACTTTGCGTTTTACAAGTTTAACTTTTCGGTTTTCTTGAACTTTCATGGTTTAACTTTAGTTCTATATTCCTCTGAACCGAAAGCAGTTTCTCACAAAAGTGGTAAGCAATAAGTTTTCTTTCGGGCGTGCGTGAGTCAGAGATGAGGAAATGCGTGCACAGTATAATTTGGGTCCGACGATGTTGGATGGTTTTGTTAATCATGAGTGAGAGTGGTTGCCGTGAGCTATCCATCTGAGGTGACAAGGTAATCTGTACAAATGAATATACTAAAACTCTAGGAAGAGAGTTAAAGTGAATCGTCCAGACATGTAGGTATACAGTGTGACAGCGCTATGGGCTATGAAAAAAATAAACTAAAATAAGATTTATAATGCCAAATTCGAAAAACGAAAAAAAATATTCATCATCATCATCATATAAGCCGACGGACGTGCACTGACATAGGCCTCCCCCAAGGATTTCCATGACGACCGGTTCTGCGCTGCCCGCATCCAGCGGCTTCCCGCGACCTTCACCAGGTCATCGGTCCACCGAGAGGGAGGCCTACCTACGCTTCGTTCTTTTGTTTTGGTAGCCTGGCATCTGCCGGGGATTCTTCGCACCCCATGCTCCATGTTACCTTGACCGCTACCGGAGCCAGGAATAGCGAGGCCGCCGGGGACTAGGGGCCGTTTTTGGTTGTGTCAATCATTGGGGGGTGTTGCCGTAATCGCCACGCTTGGCAGGCGGGTTGGCGATCGCAGTGTTGTTGCAGGTCGACTGGAAGTCACGGAAAGGACGCCGCTGCCCGCTGCCCATCCTATTATAGTACCTACTAGCACAGATGAGACACTAGTTACTTCGTAAGTATTAGTTAATTTATAATTATTTTATTTTTAAAATAAGTAAAACCAACTGAATTAGTGTTTTAAAAAAATCGCATTCCTAATCCGTTTATCCAACAGGCCAGATGTTTTTTTTTTTAAATCTTTGTATCCGTGGCTGCAAGAATTTTATCAAATACTTACTAATAGTCAGTAGACGGGTATAGGGCCCGCGTGGTCGATAAAGGCCCGATCAAGGTAGGCTCGAGCCCCTCTGTGGGGACGTATATGACTTAATCGTACTAATGGTAACTATTAGTTCATTTACATCTTGAGTCAGAAGTTTTGACAAAATACTATGATTCCGGATTTACTGGAAGATATTTCTTTAGAAATAAGCTGTAGGTTCCCTTTGTAAAATGTGTAATTTGTATCCTGTGTACAGAGGCCAGCACATCAAGCTAGACACTTTGCACTTTGTACCGTTCTAATGCCATTTATGGATCAGAATCGCACTACGACTGTCTAGCTTGATGTGCTATGGCCTCTGTACAATTAACTATAAAATATATAAATAACTAGGTATTGATAATAGGTCTTTACCTATGAAACCACTGATTAGAAACCACTGATTAAAATTTTCAAGTTTAATGCCAGTTTTTGTACGATGAATGGAAACAAACGTATTTTCTTAGTGGTCATCATCATCATCATATCAGCTCATATACGTCCCCACCGAGGGGCTAGAGCCTACCCTAAATTAGGGCGATCGGGCCTTAGTCGACCACGCGGGCCAAGTGCGGGTTGGTCGACTTCACACACACCTTTCGAGTTTCTTTGCAGGTGTGTGCCGGTTTCCTCACGCTGTTTTCCTTTACCGTTAAAGCAATCGGTGAATATATGTATGTTAGTTTCGAAAAACTCATTGGAACATTGGCCGTCCGGATTTGAACCCGGCACCTATGGTTAGGGGGACCGAGTCGTTACCGGTTGAGCCACCGACGCTTTCTTAGTAGTCAGATGGGTTTTTTATAATCTTGCTAATTTTATTGATATTTCTCAAAAGTTCCGAAATCTCATGCGGGGTATTTCCAAATATGACATTGGTAACGAAGAAAGAGCTGCGATAAGTTAGGCTTAAAAATATCAGATTTTTGCCTGAAAATGGCGATTTATTGAGGTAAAAAAACACGTCTTGGTTTGAAGCCACTGTTGATCTCAAAATATCTAAACAATAGGCATACATTTACCACCATTTTGTTTTAATCGCCAATTTAATTTATTGGCTTTGACAGTATGTGTTGCTGGATATAAAAATGGTTTCAAAATTAAAAAAAAACCCCGACAAAAACCTCTTATAAGTATGTAGTTATATTTTGATCTAAGAGTCGTCGCGTAGGGGATCGCTAAGTAGAAATTATTACTATATAATTGTAGTACAGTAAAACAGTTGTACTCTGTTTTTATTTTATTTAGTTTGCAGACGCGGACAACTCATATAGATTAAAATATAGGAACTACCTACTTATATTAAACTTTAAAGGCCAAATATATTATTTTCTACTTTTTAGAGGGTTTTTGTCAGGGGTTTTTTAAATAGTTAATTTTAGTTATATTTCATGCTTTTTAAACTCTACGTATCCCAAACACGATAACTCTGCTGCAAGTTGGTAAGGAATTGGGTATCCTGCAGATACCAGGAGATGCTGCAGCATCAGGCAAAGTTACCATGTTCTATCTAACACCTATTCACTGAGACTATTCCAATGAGCCCAAACACAATACCTCTGCTGTAAGTTGGCGAGGAGTTTGGTATCGTGCAGATTCCAGGAGATGCCGCCACATCAGGTCGGTTACTATGGTTTTGCAATATTATTACAGTTACAGGGCACCAAATTTTGAATTGATCAGACCCGTATAATTTGCCCACAT
This sequence comes from Coleophora flavipennella, assembly GCA_947284805.1. Taxonomy (NCBI): domain Eukaryota; kingdom Metazoa; phylum Arthropoda; class Insecta; order Lepidoptera; family Coleophoridae; genus Coleophora; species Coleophora flavipennella. The sequence continues at coordinate 4,491,605 of OX369269.1, forward strand.
CCCTTCATCACCTAAATAAGAGCAGATGACCTTCAACGGCTAAACAGATCAACATAAATTACAGCTAAGAACCATCTCGTTCACGTCAGCTTTAAAAAAAACGCATCGTAATCGGTCCGTTTGTTTAAGAACTACGATGCCAGACACACAGATACACGTTAAAGTTATAACACCCCTCTTTTTACTCCCGGGGTGTTATAAGTTTAACGTGTTTATTTGTGTATCTGTGTGTCTGTCTGTGGCATCGTAGGTCTTAAACGAATGGATCGATTTTGATGCGGTTTTTTGCGTCGGGGGGTTTTTTTTAAAATTCACAATTCGTAAACCTTTGACAACATCAAAAAAAAATAGGCTGTACAGAATATGTTTAAATTCTTATCTTACCTATATACGAGGGCTGTTTGATAAGTCCTTTTGATGATATCAGCACCCCACCGAGGAGTTCGAGCCTACCCTGAACTAGGACGAATCCTTTTAAAAGAAAAAAAAAATTTATACACATTTATTTTTTAACATAGTCTCCTTTAAGGGCCAAACACTTATTCCAGCGTGTTTCCAATTTTTTTCATCCCCTCCAAAAAATACGATTAGTCGAGGTCATCATATCCAAACACAGCTTTGAAATTCAATTTCGTTCGCGTTTTTGTTCGATCGTCAACAAACGTGGCACCCATCATGCAGGCAGACAGCTTTGTCATAGCCAAATCTTCGTGAAGTATTTTATGTACTCGCTCAGTGGAGATGCCTACGATCGTAGATATTTCACGCACCTTCACTCGGCGGTCGTCGATTACAATATTATGGACTTCTTCAACAACATCCTCAGTAGTGATTTCGATTGGGCGACCAGAGCGCGTAGCATTATATGTGCTTGACCGACAACGTTTAAAATCATTTAACCAATTATAAACAGTCTGCAACGTTGGAGCGTTAGTGACATGAACAGAATCAATTTCATGCACTACAACCATTCATAAAAAATGTTTTATAACGGCACGAAGTTCCGATTTTTCTATAGTTGTGGAAAATTTAGAAGTGATCACATTAAAGCAATGTTTACAGTGTCAATTTCTTGTTTTTTTTTACTAAAATTTGACATTCTTCATTTGAAATATTGTGCCTGCCAGTGTTAATGCCATTTACCAAAAAAAGGTTTTACAAATAGTTTTTAAAAGGACTTAAAAGGTTTTACAAATAGTTTTTAAAAGGACTTATCAAGCAACCCTCGTATTTTACTCAGTATGCGGAAATAAACTATACGTCATGGTACGGCAGCCCCGCACTAAACTTTCTCGACAATTTATTTAATATTTTTTTCATACAAAAATACAATAATCATTTATAAATAATTTTGATGAATTCACGTTGCATGAACCTCCAACCATTTGTGAGTAAAACCAAGTTTCCATTTCATTTGTAGGAGAACCATACAAACGCAATTTTTACCAGACCAATGGGTATTTACTATACAGGATGCCCAGTCTAAACGAAAGGAAGTGAAACTAGATTCAAATTTATCGTTAAAAATGATATCAATCCAGAAAAAATCCGTTTTTTAAGATTTTTTTATTATTATTACATAAGTTTGAGCTCCTTATGTGAATAAAGGGCCATACATATCTTCTGAATTACCACGACTATTGAGTTGAAATAAATACAGAAATGATGTCAAATAATGTGTTATGAGAAATAATGAAAAAACAAACCATAAGAAATCACTGTTATTAAAAAAAAAACAGAAATAACATAACTTTTCTGTCGTATTTTTTTAACTAGTGATTTTTTTCGGAATGAGTGAATGTTTTTGTTACTGTTAGTTAATCTGCATTCTACTATCGTTAAACTTAAAAAAAATGCGTTGTTATTTTTTTATTAGGAATTGTTAAAGATGAGTACATATAAAGCTCAAACTTATGTAATAATAATTAAAATCTTTAGAGACACCGATGAACGAGACCCTATTACTAAAACTCCGCTGTCCGTCCGTCTGTATGTCTGTCTGTCACCAGGCTGTATTTCATAAACCGTGATAGCAAGATAGTTGAAATTTTCATAGATGATGTATTTCAGTTGCCGCTATACCAACAAATACTAAAAATTAGAAAAAGTAAAAGTATTCATAGAAAAAACGTGAAGAAGGTAGCTCATCTATAATAGTATGATGGTACGGAACCCTTTGTGCGCGGTTCTGACGCGCACTTTGCCGGTTTTTTTTACAATAAATTTAAGTCTACTTTCATTCCCTTTTCATTTGTACACTTTATGACTGGGCACTCTGTATACAGGGTGTTCGGGCGTCTACGCAGTATTTTATATTTAACAATTTAAAAAAAAACAGGTAGGTACCTAAAACGTTTTTTTTAGTATAGAACTATAGCTGAATGTTGATATTTTTAAACAGTAATAAAAAAACAAGGGTTATGTGGCCATATAAAAAATGCTACAATAAGAAAAATGTTATTTCTATTAAGACGGTAATATTACAGATTTACGTTATTTTTCACGTCAATTACTCCTAACTGATAGAAAACCCAAGGTTGAAAAAAAAAACCTTATTGTTGATGATGTTCCTTAAAGTCAAAAGCTATTAGAAACACGATTGAGCAGTTTTGACTCGGCAGAAAAAAAATCCAAAGATAGGTCTACACCGTTACTTTTATAACTTTTAACTCTAGTTATGACTAACATTATGGAGTATAAATTTAAAAAAATATACGCCTTACCACCATATACAGTTATTATTTTTTATACTTTAATTGTAGATTTTGATTGAAACGAAAAAACATTTAAAAAATGTGGCTATTTTTTTACTCTTTACACGTTAAGAAAAAGACAGACACAACTGTTCCAATCAATACCTCGCATATTTAAAACATATTTTTTTCAAAATAACAGTGATTTTTTATAGTTTGTTCTTTCATTATTTTCATTAAGTACGCATTTATTGTTATCATTTCTGTGTTTATTTCAACTCAATAGTCCTGTAATTTAAAAGTTATGGCCCTTTATCATGGAGTTCAAACTTTAGTAATAATAATAAAAAATCTTAAAAAAACAACAAATATTTTTGATTTTTTTCCTAATTTTTTAAAAATAAATTTAAGTCTAGTTTCACTTCCTTTCGTTTATGCCTTTATGTCAGGGCATCCTTTATAATAGACAAACATAAGCAACTACGAAGTGCAAAGTTTCATCAAAATCGTTAGAGCCGTATTTGTATGACAGCTAATCTTCGATTCGACGGTACGAAGAAACTTTTAATCCCTCGATGAATTAATTTAAAACTCAAATTTGGTCCCAATCGGACTAAAGATTCCAGAGCCAAGCGTAACGCACGGTCGCAAGGAATTCATATGATCGGTTTTTCGGTATGTGTTAATGTACAGTACAGAACACATTTTCACGAAATTAAGAAAAACTTTTGCGCAATTACAATACTTCCACTACCGTACGTGCGTACCGTACTAGAGGGTCGAGAAATTGAAAAATTGTCCTAGTGTAAGTCCACACACCGAGGGTTCTGACCACCAAAAAATTATTTGTTATGAATTTAACAAAAAATGTGTTGTCTTTCATTTAGTTTGGGATCCTAAGCGCGACAGTTACTTTGCTGGCTCAACCAGCCCAAACAGAATCTTGACCTCCGACACTAAATCAAGCCACTGTCAATTTTTTTAGCTAGGAAGTAGGTAGGTATCCGTTTCTTGTTTTGCTTTTACGTGGGCACTACAATCACACGAAGTTTGACGCTTGTTTATATTACCGTTTTTATGATGAGCGAAATAATAATCAAGAAAATATGAAATAGAATGGGGACCCCATTAATTTTTTCCTCTTTTGTTGCTTAATTACCAGGAAACCCACCTTAATACTACCCACTCTTTTGTGAAATATGATAGAAAAAAAATTGAGACCCCACTCGGGCCCCCTTATATATACAAGTCCCCACCGAGAGGCTCGAGCCTACCCAGAACTAGGGCGATTGGGGCTTAGTCGACCACGCCACGCAGGCCCAGTGCGGGTTGGTTTTAATTTTTTAGTATTTGTTTTTTATTGTAATTTGTTAGTAAAACCCACCATAATGCCTCACACTCTTCTGTGAAAATTTCGACCGACCAACAATTACGGTTCAAAAAATACACCCCAGAAGGACGGATCGTAGAAGGTGACAACCATTTGAGAAAAAATTGCACATTTCAGAAGAAAAAACAAAACATACCGTACAAATCTCTTTATTACGACCCATCTTTCAAACTTATGCTTACTATTCCTCCGTCTTTACGTTCTTTAACGCTTCACAAGCCTCTGCCAACTCCAGACCTTCCATGATGTACAGCAAATTCTCCACGGAAGCATCCTCGTCGTCATCGAACCACAACTGCAGCATATTTTTAGCCCTCAAAGCATCAGTAGCGTTTTCTGATTCGAAGAATTGTATCTCGTCGTGCTTGTAACCGAGCTTAGCGGCGAGTTTCTTCCAGTCAGAGAGGTGGGTCGAGACTGCGTCGAGCTGTGTGGGGGTGATCATTGTGATTTGGGTGCGGGAGGCTTTGTCGTATTCGTCTTCGCCGGGTGCTGTGGAGTCCGGCACCTAGGGGGTAAGGCCAAGGTTTATTAAGGATTATTTTTATTCACAATTGGTAATTTTACCTGATGATAAGTGACTATTAAGCCGAAGATGGAAGCGGGCTTACAAAAATTCTCCAACGCAATGGGGGACTGGCTATCCTATCTTCCAGCCGGAACACATATATGCTGTTAAAATTCATGTTTGGCGGCAAGACTTAGATAAGATGGTGGTAGCTAGCCAGGCGGGCTTAGAAAATGCACTTCCACCAACCAAACCGAGTCTTAAAGTTAGACTCCGCCGGGAATCGAACCCGCGACCTCCTGATGTGAAGCTAATGGACTTAACCATTACGCCACGGAGGCGATTAATATGCCTCTCGACGTCAGCGCGAAATTTAAATTTTTAAAGTTTCTGGCTTTTATGGCTTTCTACTAAAGAGTAAAAATATGTATGTCCAAAAACTTATTACGTATACGAAATGAATGGTTCAAAACCATCAAAATCAAGAAATGTTTGGTTTCAGACATTCACAATTCCACATCGTATCCTCAATAACTTTGGAAGATATTTACATTAAAATGTATGAGAAATTATGTATTTTTTGGTATTCCGCTGTTAAAACATATGACTATGGATTTTCGCAAAGTAACGGCTGGATCTTTTAATTGTATAATAATGTAAAATAACAAATCACACGAATCTCAATTGAGTACTCATATAACAGCACGTATAAACATAAAATCTAAGATAATAAATTTCTTTTTTTTTATTCACAATTGGTAAGCCCTTGACAACATCTCACCTGTTGGTAAGTGACGATGTCGCCGAAGATGGAAGCGGGCTTACCAAGATTCCCCAACGTAATGGGGAACTGGCTATCTTATCTTCATGCCGGAACACACCAATGATATCAACATTGATATTTGGCGGCAAGACTTACATAAGAATAAGATGGTGATTGGTGGTAGCTAGGCGGGCTTAGAAAATGCCCTACCACCAACCAAACCGAGTCATACCGACCTCCTGTGTAAAGCCAGTGAACTTTGCCTCTGAGCTACGGAGGCGGTTTTGTTTCTTTGAAGATGACAGAGGGATAGTTCTACCATTTTTTGTTTTAAGTTTTTAATTTTCAATGTATTTAACAAAATTTCCGTTTTCGCAGCTACCGCTATGTTTTCCAAGAGCGGAATGTCAAGATAAAATAGTGCGAGAGTGAGAAAGACGAACATTATGCTTTAGACGAGACGCCCTCTTAAACAGAAAGAAATGCATTGTAAGAAATGGAACTATGTAGATTGACAAATAATAAATACAAGACACATGTCATGTAAATAATATACGGATGAGATAATATATCGCAATAAATTTCTCGAGTGGCGACCGCGCACCGGAAAACGTAGCGTAGGCAGGCCTCCCACGCAGTGGACTGACGACCTGGTCAAGATCGCGGGAAGCCGATGAATGCGGGAAGCGCAGGACCGGCCGTCGTGGAACTCCTCGGGGAGACCTTTGTCCAGCGGTGGACGTTTTTCGGCTGATATGATGATGATATGATCACCCAGTTAATGAGAATAATCGAAAATGTTGTACAAACTCGCACTTACACACGCATTTACAAAAGTGACTCGAATGATTCGTTCACACTGTGCGAGTTTAGTGTTTCAATTTGCACGCTAGTTCACATTTTGTAGGCATAATGGATGGCCGTTCGCTTTGTGTGTGTGTGTGTGTGTGTGTGTGTGTGTGTGTACTAATCGTACTGAAATGATTTAGGCTGGCCTTACACAGCCGGAATACCTCTCTGAATCTGAATTCAGAAAGCCCGGATTTGCGTATAATTTCATAATCATCATCATCATATCAGTCGAAAAACGTCCACTGCTGGACAAAGGATTTCCACGACGACCGGTCCTGCGCTGCCCGCATCCATCGGCTTCCCGCGATCTTCACCAGGTCGTCGGTCCACCGCGTGCGAGGCCTGCCTACGCTACTTTCATAATGTTCCACACATATTGAGACTTTCCAAATCCGGGCTTTCTGAAATCAGATAACGAATTTTCCGGCTGTGTGAGGCCAGTCCTAGAACTTGCCCAAAAGGAGCGAAATTGCCCCGAATCGTTTGGTGCCAATTTATTCGCGGGTCAGCGAGGTACTAGGCGCCCACATATCGCGTCCACAAGCATCGCGCGAGATTACGAGTGATTCGCTGGCGGTTCGCGTGCAGTACGCCAGACTCCCTAATCGCTCGCGTTACACGCGAGTCGAGGTACTAGGAAACTATCTATATAAATCTATAAAAATGGAGCGAGAACATTTTTGATACCGAATTATTTATAGAGGAAACAGAGAACACATCATTCACCTTCCTCAATTGCTCGCGCGTTGCTATCATTGGTGTGTTCCGGCATGAAGATAAGATAGCCAGTTCCCCATTGCGTTGGGGAATCTTGGTAAGCCCGCTTCCATCTTCGGCATCATCGTCACTTACCACCAGGTGAGATGTTGTCAAGGGTTTACCAATTGTGAATAAAAAAAATTAAAAAAAATAAAACGCTCCTTCTGGGCGCAAAGTGCACGTGTGTACGCGCGAGATGATTTGCGGCGATTTCGCTTTTTCTGGACAAGGTCTCATTTTCACTTCCCTGAGGCTGTGGCTAAAATGTAGCAGGTAAGGCAAATAAAGGAAATATTGACAATTTGTTTATTTTAATTGTAATCTGTCTTCTTGTAATCTGTGTGACTACGTTTTATTTTAATATTATTTTTTTGATGACTTATTTGAATTTATTGAGTTTAATTTATTTTATTGTGAGCTGAATTTTCTGTATGTGGGCCCGTGGTTGCCTGAATAAAGAATTATTTTATTGTTTTTTTTTAAGGCACTTTCATTTCATTTCATATTTATCACGAGTCCTGGGCGCTATTTTATTGGGGGCGCAAAATTCACCCAACTCATATAAATGGTCATAAAATGAGTTCAACTTAAAATTAATTCGCTTTGCTCGCGCTATTCCTTTGCTGCTATCTATTATTTATGAGAAGCGTCGTCGGTGGCTCAACCGGTAACGACTCGGTCCTCCTAACTAGAGGTGCCGGGTTCAAATCCGGACGGTCAATGTACCAATGAGTTTTTCGAAACTTAAATGCAGAAAAAAGTAAAAAATCGTGAGAAAACCTGCACACACACGCTTGCGAAGAAACTCGAAGGTTGTGTGTGAAGTCGACCAACCCGCACTGGCCCACGTGGTCGACTAAGGCCCGATAGCCCTAATTCAAGGTAGGCTCGAGCCCCTCGGTGGGGACGTATATGAGCTGATATAATGATTATTTATGCAGTGAAATAGGGCTAGACATAAAATAAGATACAAAACCTGCACACACACGCTTGCGAAGAAACTCGAAGGTTGTGTGTGAAGTCGACCAACCCGCACTGGCCCACGTGGTCGACTAAGGCCCGATAGCCCTAATTCAAGGTAGGCTCGAGCCCCTCGGTGGGGACGTATATGAGCTGATATAATGATTATTTATGCAGTGAAATAGGGCTAGACATAAAATAAGATACAAAACCTGCACACACACGCTTGCGAAGAAACTCGAAGGTTGTGTGTGAAGTCGACCAACCCGCACTGGCCCACGTGGTCGACTAAGGCCCGATAGCCCTAATTCAAGGTACGCTCGAGCCCCTCGGTGGGGACGTATATGAGCTGATATAATGATTATTTATGCAGTGAAATAGGGCTAGACATAAAATAAGATAACCAAAGTTGCCCTCTGCCCTCCATTCATGGATCCGCGCCTGCTTAAAACGCGCTACGTACACAACATTAAAATAGAATTACCTGTTCAATGTCATTAGTATCGCCTTCCTTTATAAGTTCCGCCTCCATCTGCTCCTCAGTAATCTCTTCTTCGGCGGCCTCCTGTAAAACGATCAGACAGTTGTACATTCAAATAAATACAGCCACTATAGCCGCAGACATAGTACAAAGGTTCTTTCTAAATTCTTTAACCACCACCGTGGCGTAATGCTTATGGTCATTAGCTTCACATCAGGAAGTCGCAGGTTCGATTCCTGGCGGAGTCTGACTTTGTTAGATTCGGTTTGGTTGGTGGAAGGGCATTTTCTAAGCCCGCCTGGCTAGCTACCATCATCTTATCTAAGTCTTGGCGCCAAACATCAATTCTAACAACAATGATGTGTTCCGGCTTGAAGATAAGATTGCCAGTTCGTGCGGAATCTAGCGCGTGCAGAATACTTGCTACAGATTCAGCTTTAATTTACATCTACGTAATCATATATCGCCATTCCTTAACATCGCCTCTATTTATAAATACTAGTTGTCCCGGCGAACTTCGTACCGCCTCACACTAAACTACACTACCGCTACACTACAACTACCCCTATCACTACCGCTACACTACAACTACCCCTATCACTACCACTACACTATTACTGCCACTACCACTACACTACCACTACCTAAACCAATACACTGCCACTAACACTACACTACCACTACAAACAAACAAACAACCAAATCTTTCCTCTTTATAATATTAGTATAGATGGATTCACGAAGACAGTTACACATTGCCTCTTTAATGTTTGATGTATATTATAGTTTTAAATGTCCTGACTATCTTTTTCCCAAATTAAAATTACCCCATTTTAACACAATTTATGACCGTGGCCCCAGACCTACTCGACCTCCACTAGTAGTCTACCAACGCATAAAACAACAGCTTTCACTGGCAGTTTCCGCTACCACGCAACCAAGTGCTGGAACAATATACCGCAACCAATCAAACTAATAAAATCAAATTTTAATTTTAAAATCAAATTTATTGTTTTTATTTTTTAAGTTTTTATTTTGTTTTTACTTTGTTAGGGTTCCGTAAATTCTATATTTCATGTTTTCTATTTTTAATTTATTATGTGTGTGTGTGTGTGTGTGTCTCTGCAGATACATATAAAACAGTTTATCTATCAGTTCCACATTGCGTTGGAGAATCTTGGTAAGCCCGCTTCCATCTTCGGCATCATCGACAACTACCATTAGTAGAGATGATGCCAAGGGCTTACCAATTGTGAATAAAAAAACCTGAATAATAAGTGTATGCTGTTAACATTGATGTTTGGCGGCAAGACTAAGATAAGATGGGGTAGCTGGCCAGGCGGGCTTAGAAAATGCCCTTCCACCAACCAAACGGAGTCTTACAAAAGCCAGTGGAGTAACCATTACGCCACGGAGCCGTTTGGAAGTGACGGGGTGTACAATGCATGAAATTCGATAGGTACCTTTCTTTAAGAAACACTCAACTCGCATATAAAATCCTGATAGCAAACTTTGTAATGAGGTCCATTTTTTTTTGCAAATTTAGTATATGATAATATTTTTTTGTATAGGTGTCTATTTGTACATAAGCTGAAACCGTCCATAAATTATTATCAGCTATTTCAGAAGGACCCTCTATTATTTCAGTTACTAGAAATGAAATTAAACAAATTTATCTACTTACTTGTATTATAATTATTTTATTTGATTTGGTGATTAAATTATTTTATTTATTTATTTTATTTGTGCTAAGTCGTTTTTGCTTGACTATAAATGGTACGACAACGAAATACGCTATTTTACCGTATTAAAAATAAATTAAGAAACACTTTTCAATAAAGAGAGTATTTCTTCTAGAATAGCAAAAACACTTAGTAATTTGAAATATTAAACAATTTATAATTTTACATTTATTAAAAACATCGAATTAGTTTGATAAAGACTATGGCACTTATGACGTCACTACGTCAGTACCGCGAATAATTGCAGAACAAACTTTCGTTTTTGACAGTTGATAAAAAGTTACTCAACTGACTAGTAGTCAAATACCGTGTTGTGAAAACTCTTTGTCCCGTCGATGGCATAGCAAGACAGGTAGGTGGCGCCACAGTCAAAGCAAAGACTGACAATTACAAAATAATGTATTTATGTATTTTTAATTATTTTTGTTGAGACAAAACAGCTGTATTTACAGAAAATTAACATCTGTCATATTATGTAACATAAGCCAATGAAATTTCTACTAAATTTCTACTATTAACTAACAAAAAATCGTGAAAAAAAATAAAAAATATTTGTGGTTGTTAACAACGCATAAACATACCACTGCTTGGGCACGGGCCTCTTCCAAACTGGGGAAGGTTAGTATAAGGCATCTGACACGGCTAAACGACTGCCATCTACTGATAGCGACCGGCACCAACGGCTTTACGTGCCTTGCAAAGCGAGAAAAATGCCAAGTCAAACCCATCCAAGCAATGAACGGTCATTACCTCGTCCAGTGCTGATTTTTACTCTAATAATTAGTCTCCAGGTGGCTCGAGTTTCCATACAAACGTAGTTCCGCTTTAATTATAAAAACTGCATACTGGACTGAAACCAAACTTTGTGAATATATTGAGTAGACACATATCGATGTTTGTAATTAGTTTTTATGTACTAATATAAAAGGGAAAAAAATAAGAGCAGTTTCAAACTTTCAGTACAAAACTAATTTAAGCCTTTGGTTAGTTATGTTTTAATTTACTACGATGAAAACTAATTATAAACATCGATATATGTCTACTCAACATGTCAGCAAAGTTTGGATTCAATCCGGCACGTAGTTTTTATATTAAAGCGGAACTATGTTTGTATGGAAACGCGAGCCTCCTGGAGACTCTTAATTAAGTATTGCCCACAGTAAGTACAGGAAAAATGTTAATACATTCATTACAGAGGGCCACGATGACGGTACAACACTTACAAACAAACACACACATGCCTGCCGAAGCACGGAAACGGTCGAGAAAAATGCTACTGAGTCATACCTATCCAGGGAAACACATGCCTACCGAAGCACGGAAATGGTCGAGAATAATGCTAATGAGTCACCCATCCAGGGAAGCACATGCCTACAGAAGCACGGAAATGGTCGAGAATAATGCTACTGAGTCATACCCATCCAGGGACACACATGCCTACCGAAGCACGGAAATGGTCGAGAATAATGCTACTGAGTCATACCCATCCAGGGACACACATGCCTACCGAAGCACGGAAATGGTCGGAGAAATGCTAATGAATGAGTCACACCCATCCAGGGAAACACATGCCTACCGAAGCACGGAAATGGTCGAGAATAATGCTAATGAGTCATACCCATCCAGGGAATGACCGTGCTTCAGGTCAACTAACCTGCGTGATCGACGCAACCACGCAAGTCGCACTGAGCTACCACCGCTTCTGATGATGATGATGAAATTACTATAAATATAAAAATATATAAATGTTTAAATCACCTGTTTGATAGCCTTGTCCCCGTTGGCAGAGGCTTCGTCGTTGGCGTTGTTGGCTTCGGCCTTTATAGCCGCTTCGCGGGTCACGCGTTTCACCTGACACAGAAGTACATAATAAGTATTGATTACGGATGGTTGTTGGAGCACACCGGAAGACGTTGGTAGCGTATCAGGCCTTCCACTAGGTGGACCGACGACCTGGTGATGGTCACGAGAAGCCGCTGGATGCAGGCAGCGCAGAACCGGTTGTTGTGGAAATGCTTGGAGGAGGTCTTTGTCCAGCAGTGGATGCCTTTCGGTTGATATAATAATGACAATGAATGACGGATGATTGGTTGCTGAACCTCGTGCGGTAAGGACCTCTGTGGCATTAATGTTAGGCTGGTATAGACACCGAGCGAGTACGCCGTACTTAGGGCTCCATTGCCTTTTTTGTTCGCGTACTTAGTGTGACACACAGGCGAAAAAAGGCAATGGACCCCTAAGTACGGCGTACTGGCTCGCTGTCTATCACCAGCTTAACATTAATGCGACAGGGACCTTACCGCACGAGGTTCAGCAACCAATCATCCGTCATTTATATCATTATTATATCATATTATATCAGCCGAAAGACATCCACTGCTGGACAAAGGCCTCCCCCAACCATTTCCACAACAACCGGTTCTGCGCTGCCTGCATCCAGCGGCTTCTCGTGACCATCACCAGGTTGTCGGTCCACCGTTATTAGTGACGGGGTTGTAGCTGTGATTCATATTCATTAAAGACGCGGTTCCAAGAAGAGGATTGACGTGAGAGGCAGCTCCATTCCGAGTTCCAGCACCAAGTCCATGTGGAAGCGTTTGTATGACATGGGCGTTTCGCCATACACATTATTGTAATTGTTATTTGGATTGTTTTTTCACTCGGCATTGGCACAAGCACTCTTCATACTAGATATGGCATACGCTATTCATGCATAATACACTGCTCAATATTGCCCAAGGGTATTTTAAGATTATTATTTTAAACATCTGTTTTTTTTTGAAAAACCATTAAAAATTACGTAAAAAACTTTCAAGATAGGCAAGTGCTATATTTACCCGCACTGGGCCCGCGTGGTCGACTAAGGCCCGATCGCCCTAATTCAGGGTAGGCTCGAGCCCCTCGGTGGGGACGTATATGAGCTGATATGAATATTTACCCGCTCAGTTCTAAAAAATGAATTTCGTTTTAAGTATTTTTTGTACAAACGCGTAGACAATGACATAGGGTTGTTGGTGTGCACGAAGAAGTGTGGCGAGCGGCGCGCCAGCAGGCGCCAAAGGCGCTAGCCCCAGCCAGCGCCACCAGTCTTACCCGCGCCGCCCACCACGTAGCTATATGTCGTAACATAAACACTAACTCACCATATCGTCCAGGTAGTCAGGCAGCCGTCCAATAGGGTTGTTGGTGTGCACGAACAAGTGTGGCGAGCGGCGCGCCAGCAGGCGCCAAAGGCGCTAGCCCCAGCCAGCGCCACCAGTCTTACCCGCGCCGCCCACCACGTAGCTATATGTCGTAACATAAACACTAACTCACCATATCGTCCAGGTAGTCAGGCAGCCGTCCAATAGGGTTGTTGGTGTGCACGAAGAAGTGTGGCGAGCGGCGCGCCAGCAGACGCCAAGGGCGCTAGCCCCAGCCAGCGCCACCAGCCTTACCCACGCCACTCACCACGTAGCATATACACTAACTCACCATATCGTCCAGGTAGTCAGCCAGCCGTCCAATAGGGTTGTTGGTGTGCACGAAGAAGTGTGGCGAGCGATGCGCTAGCAGGCGCCAGGGACGCTAGCCCCAGCCAGCGCCACCAATCTCACCCGCGCCGCCCACCACGTAGCTTTATGTCGTAACATATACACAACTCACCATATCGTCTAGGTAGTCAGGCAGCCGTCCAATAGGGTTGTTGGTGTGCACGAAGAAGTGTGGCGAGCGGCGCGCCAGCAGACGCAACGCGCGCCAGCCCCAGCCGCCGCCGCCCGTCTTACCCGCGCCGCCCACCATGTAGCTCTCTGCCACAGAACACTGCATGTAAGTTCCTAATTCATTAGCTGTCATTTTTCATAAACATGACTTCTACTCGTTATTCTAATCAAATTTCCCCAAGGAACAGAAACCTATCGTCAATCTGAAAAAAAATTGATTTTTCATACAAACCGATTGCCTGACCGATTCAAGTTTATTTATATGAAGTGTTTTTTGCGAGTTTTGCAAACTTGTACTACGTGGAGTTATTTTTTCCAGATTTTTTTTCTGGAATAAAAGATAACCTTGCTTAAGTAAAGAGCTGAGAACGGCAAGTATACCCGTTGTACCCGAAAAATTTATAATTACTGAGGTATCTGGGGCAAAGAATAACTCCAAGCTCTACAACTTTGCTGAAATCGCAAAAAACTACTTTTCATATCGATCCACCGATCGTCTTAGCGTAAAAGAATAAAAAACAGACAGACGTACAGACTTTTGGATTCATAATATTATAAAATGTAAGGATATAATAGCATTCAGTCCTTTTTAACGCAAGTTTCTGAGGTTTGTATGAATAAAGTTAGGTAGGTCGTCCTAATTCAGGGTAGGCTCGAGCCCTTCGGTGGGGAACGTATATGAGCTGATATGGTACTTTATTCATACATACTTTATGTTACTATAGCATGTCACAAAAGTACTAGGTGTAATTTACAATAGCATGTCACAAAAGTAGTAGGTGTATTTTACTATAGCATGTCACAAAAGTAGTAGGTGTATTTAACTATAGCATGTCACAATAGTACTAGGTGTATTTTATTACAGCATGTCACAAAAGTACTAGGTGTATTTTACTATAGCATGTCACAAAAGTAGTAGGTGTATTTTACTATAGCATGTCACAAAAGTACTAGGTGTATTTTACTATAGCATGTCACAATAGTATTAGGTGTATTTTACTACAGCATGTCACAAATTTCTAGGTGTATTTTACTATAGCATGTCACAAAAGTACTAGGTGTATTTTACTATAGCATGTCACAATAGTAATAGGTGTATTTTAATACAGCATGTCACAACAGTACTAGGTGTATTTTACTATAGCATGTCACAAAAGTAGTAGGTGTATTTTACTATAGCATGTAACAAATGTAGTAGGTGTATTTTACTATAGCATGTCACAATATTACTAGGTGTATTTTACTACAGCATGTCACAAATTTTTAGGTGTATTTTACTATAGCATGTCACAAAAGTACTAGGTGTATTTTATTACAGCATGTCACAAAAGTACTAGGTGTATTTTACTACAGCATGTCACAAATTTTTAGGTGTATTTTACTATAGCATGTCACAAAAGTACTAGGTGTATTTTACTATAGCATGTCACAATAGTAATAGGTGTATTTTACTACAGCATGTCACAAAAGTACTAGGTGTATTTTACTATAGCATGTAACAAAAGTAGTAGGTGTATTTTACTATAGCATGTCACAATAATACTAGGTGTATTTTACTATAGCATGTCACAAATTTTTAGGTGTATTTTACTACAGCATGTAGCAAAAGTAGTAGGTGTATTACTATATCATGTCACAATAGTGCTAGGTGTATTTTACTACAGCATGTCACAAATTTCTAGTTGTATTTTACTATAGTATGTCACAAAAGTACCAGGTGTATTTTACTATAGCATGTCACAAAAGTATTAGGTGTATTTTACTATAGCATGTCACAATAGTACTAGGTGTATTTTACTATAGCATGTCACAATAGTACTAGGTGTATTTTACTATAGCATGTCACAATAGTTTATTTATTCATAATTGGTAAGCCCTTGGCATCATCTCACCTGATGGTAAAGGAAGTCACCTGATGATGCCGACGATGGAAGCGGGCTAGGTATGTACATTGTATGTATATTGTACTAGGTGTTTTTTACTACATCATGTCACGTAAGTACTAGGTGTATTACATCAGCACTATATATTTACTACAGCACGTCATAAGAGTACTGGTTGTATTTTACTATATCATGTCACAATAGTACTAGATGTTTTTTTTTATTATTAATAATTTGAGTGCGACTGCAACTCACCTGATGGTAAGTGATGATGCAATCGAGGATGGTACACGCAAACTCAAATAATGCCTATTCATTCTTGCCTTGAAGATCTCCAAATTATAGGAATCGGGAAACACTGACGCAGGCAAGGAGTTCCACTTCTTCGCTGTACGCATAATAAATGAAGAAGCGTAACGATTCGTGCGGAAAGGTGTATTTTACTACGGCATGTCACAAAAGTACTAGGTGTATTTTACAGTTTTATATATATCCTTTATTGTACACAAACATTTAAATGACAATAACTTAGAGAGGACATGTACAAAGGTGGACTTATCTCTATAAGAGATCTCTTCCAGCCCACCTTACCGGGTGTTAGGAGACTTTAAAGTATGGGAGGTAAACCTGTGTGTACTTAATAATCATAATTATAAACTAAATAAAATACAATCAAATATAAACTAACCTAATGTACGTACATAAATAACACATACTTATAATATATAAATTAATAGCATATATAATACATAACTAAAATATAATAATTAATGTTCTTACTAAAATAAATACTATACTAACAAACTTACATGTTCTGTAGGGAAAGAAGATGCTCTTTAAGTTTAGTTTTGAAAGTATTAACAGAGGGGCAGTCGCGAATGTTTTCGGGCAACTTGTTTTGTTTACTACAGCATGTCACAAAAGGCTGACAACTATTGATTTTTCGGAATAATAGGGATGTTGATTGCTAGTCATTTGAGTTACTTTTTATCATCTGTCTAAACGAAATTTTGTTCTAATAAATAAAGTTTAAAAAAACAAAAAAACACGCTTTTAAAGAACATCAGACTAGAAAGTAAAAAATAATTCTTAATTATAAGTTGAAAATAATAATTAACAAATTACTAGTATTATTGTGAAAAAGCGTGGGGCGCTCTGTGCCATATTTTTCGTCTATCAAGCAACCCACACTTTTTCCCAATAATACTAGTAATTTGCTAATTATTATTTTAAAGTTATATTAAGAATTATTTTTTACTTTTTAGTCTTATGTACTTTAAAAGCGTGTTTTTTAGTTTTTTTTAAACTCTATTTATTTTTTATTTTTAAGTTGAAACTTATGAAATTATTATATTGTCGCTGATTCTTGATTAGTCTACAAAGTTTGAATTAAATCTGTCCGTTTAAAGTGGGTCAAAATCGAGTCCAAAGGAGTCGGTTACATACAAACATACAGGTGAAGCTAATAAAAGCGTGATAAAAATGTATGAAATAGGAACGCGTGACGTCATAGTTTCTCAGTGTCATTGATTTTGTTTAATTAAAAATTAAAGTCGCAGCGCAAAAAAAAAAGAGTAAGATTTTTGGGAATTTCAGTGGGGCTCTCACAATTCAGGGAATAACATTTTACAATAAATTTTTGATGCAGTCAAATGTATATTAAATAAATATTGTGACATTAATATGTAACAATCATATAGATCGAGATGTCATCGACAAACTGTATGTATTGTCGTCACAGATTGTCGTACACAGGTGTAACAAAATTGTTGAAGGACCTGTTAACCTGGGGCCTCTACTCATCATACTAATCAACTTTTGTTCTATGACTGTGCTAAAATCGCAAAAAAAAATTCATACAAATCGATCAGCTGATCGACCAATTTTATATTTTATTTTTTTTGAGAAATGACTATGGGTTCCTTGGGGAAAGTTGTTCAGTATGACGAGTTTTACTCATCATACTGAACAAGTTAACGGGTCCTACACCAATTTTTTTACACTACACCTGTATATATGTGCTCTAGGCGAGTTGACAGCAATGGGTCGAAGATACAGTAAGCGTAGTGGAATAATCATGTAAGTGCAGACACAGTGACCACAGGGATGCCCGACAGACTTTTTTCAATTTGCAGGAATTTTGTCTTCTGCGTCAGGCCGCCCTTATGACGAGATGTGTGAACCAAGAAAGGTCTTTACCTCGTTGAAATGGTGTCGAGACCATGAAGAACATTCACATGTTAGACACATTCACGACTTGACTCACAACACTGCTGATTGTAAAGTTTTCTCCACAATCGATTTAGTGAAGGCATCATCATTACAGCTCATATACGTCCCCACCGAGGGGCTCGAGCCTACCCTGAATCAGGGCGATTAGGCCTTAGTCGACCACGCGGGCCCAGTGCGGGTTGGTCGACTTCACACACAACCTTCGAGTTTCTTCGCAGGCGTGTGCAGGTTTCCTCACGATGTTTTCCTTCACCGTTAAAGCAATCGGTAAGTATGTACGTAAGTTTTTGAAAAACTCATTGGTACATTGGCCGTCCAGATTTGAACCCGGTACCTCTGGTTAGATGGACCGAGTCGTTACCGGTTGAGCCACCGACGCTGTGTGTAGTGAAGGCATATAACCAGATAACTGTCAATGAAGACATTCGCAAAAGCAGCATCACCACACCATTCGGCCTCTACGAGTTTCCATTTATGACCTTCGAACGCCGGACACACATTTCAGCGGTTTCAGAAATGGATATTCTAGCTTCAAATAATTCCAATAATTATTATCGTTCTTTCTGGAAACAAACCAAACCGAGCAACAACAAGCCTGGCCAATCTGTGTCTTTTGACGGTGTCAATTGATCCTGAGGGCATTGCTGATCCCTTTATGGAACATTCTATGGTAATATTGCCACATACCTAGCGAAGGCATGAAGTCCCTCTCCTTAGTTCTGCAAGCCTCAAGATTGTCGGGGCACAGGTTCCAAAGCTTCGTCAGTTCGTTGCTGAAAACAGTAACAATACAATTACTTTTCTACTTCGCTCCTCAAAAAATATTTAAAAAAATGTTTTCAATTGAAATGAAAGGTAATTAAAGGCACCGATTTTCGTGTGTTGGTTTAATTCAACATTAACTATTTGTTTTCGAGAAATTTTGCAAATTATGCCAAAAACAGCGTCTACAGTATATTTTTTAGATCAAAAGTGGTAATATTTTCAAAATTGTATTCAATTAAATCGATTTTTTATTACTTTAAGTATATTATGTATTTTTTCCATAGTGATAGCTTTACACAGTCTTTCAATAATTTGAATTGAATATTGTCATTTGACCCATCTTAAAGCCCTAAATATTTTTACGCTTCCTTGTCCAGAGATGTGGTGGTATGGAACCCTCGATGTGCGAGTCCGACTCGCACTTGGCCGGTTTTTTTTCTTAATAACTTGAGGCTATGTATTTTCAGTAATAGAAAAATTATACTTAAAATACGCCATTAAAAATACATTTAAATTAGTTCCTTTAAATGTTCTAATTTTCTTACATGTATATTAGTTTTAAAAAATAATTAACAAAGTCTTAATGAAATTAAAAACTCCGCGACCAATTTTCAGCCAAATCAGAGCAACTTCATATTCGGCATCCATTTTGTTTTCTGTCATTTTATTTTTTCTATTGCACCAAAAATCTGTACATTATATTAGTTAACGCACGACCTCCCTATCTCGTTGCATTTGTAATTAGTGAAATTAAAAACCCCCGACCAAATTTCAGCCAAATCGGAGTGACGTGGCAGCCATTTTCGGCACCCAAAGGGAAATAAAGCGTGCTATAAGTCTGCCAAAGACTAATAGCTCATAGAACAGATAGCCGTTGGTAGCCGTTCTCGAGTGGCGACCGTGCACCGCGACGAGGGAAGCCGCTGGATGCAGGCAGCGCGGGACCCGTAGTTGTGGAAATCCTCGGAAAAGGCCTTTGTCCATCATTGGATGTCTTCGGTCGATACGATGAGGACAAAATTTACAGAGGCGTCGATCACTCAGGTTAACTAACCATAAGGACGGTAATTAATTAGATTGGTATGATTGCTACTGGTATTTTTAACCAACTTACAGAAAGGAGGAGGTTCTTAATTTGACTTCATTTTTATGTGTCTCAACGGTTTCTTAGCCGATCGTGAACCAATTTTAATAATTCTTTTTTGATTAATTATACCTTCCGGTTGGTCACATTTAAATTGTATCAAAATCAGTTTAGCAGGGTTTTTTTTGCAAATTAACAAAAAAAATAGCAACATTCTAGTCGAAGCGATTGAAGCCGGCTGTCTTTAACGTATTGAGCGCTGTCAATTATTCTTGACCGTTATTGCACCTCCAAAAGCACGTTGAGCCGTATCAGACCACATAGGTGGCTTGAAAACTTATCGACAGTGGAGTTCGTTACTAGCCCTAAAACCTGCACCAATCTAGGCTCGGCCCCCGTGTGTGGAGTATGGCCTATCATTCCCGAGTTTGGGAATAGAGACACGTGCCCCAGCTGTGGGTTGGTCGTTGTTTCGCAAATAGGGACAACTCCCTGCTCTCCGATCCTCCCCCGTCCAAGCAACGACCTAAGCCGAGGTCCGTGCCCACCTGGGCGCCCTTAGGCAGTTGCATCTATTTGCTTTGCATTTAGGTTGCGTGCCCTCCGCACTCGCCTCATATTCATATTCTTTATTTGCATGTCACATGGTACACAAAGATCTTCTTAAAAGCATGAACAAGACACATGACACCCCGTCGGGGCACTGCAAATGAGAGGAGCGCTAACTACATAAACATTTACATTAGCTAAAGTTAGATTCTAAATAAAATCATAATAAACATAATGAGGTATAGAGCTTAAATCTAGATAAGTATTTTATATTATACGATAACATAACATGCTGGCATTTTACTTTTCTAGCTATAATTTATAATGACTACGTATATGTATGGCATGGCACTCATTCAGACTTATCATTATATAATTCTTCTACATTATAATAAGCTTTATTTAATAAATATATTTTGTAGGTGTCGTCTATGTTAAAGATATGTAGTTTTATATCCCCTACTCCCCTACCCGGTGAAGTTGTAAAGGCCCCCACGGCCAAAAAATTTTAAAAATTTAAAATTTTAAAAATTGCGACAACTCACTTCCCCATGTAGACCTTGTCCTGTCCCTCGTATTCCTTGATAATGTCACCAACCGGCCGCCGGCGCTTCTTGCCGCGTCTCACCTCGTCCGGCGAGTCGGCTTGTGGAGGAGGCTTGGGCTTCTGGAATTCTGCACAACATATAACCCTTAGTTACACATTATAGACAAAGAGGAGTACAGGACGAGCAAAATTAATAACAGGCCTCGGCCATATGATAGAAAGAGACAATAGGGATGACGAATACTACTCATCTGAGTTACTTTTTACCATGGCCGTAGCTAGGGGAGGGGGGGGGGGGGGCATTGTGGGGCAATGCCCTATCTTGAAATCACAAAGCCCTACCTTGAAAATACCAAAAACTAAAATAAATTATTATAATTAAATTGTTTGTTCATAGTTTGGGATACAAAAAATTGTAGCGATAGGTATCTAAGCTTTACACATACCACATACCACAGTTTGTGACATTAATTTCATATTATAATATTTCTTTGTTATGTGTATAGCTTTACACAGTCTTAAGAATTATAATATTTCTTTGTTATGTGTATAGCTTTACACAGTCTTAAGAATTACTTTTTACTTTTTAGTCTTATGTACTTTAAAAGCGTGTTTTTTAGTTTTTTTAAACTCTATTTATTTTTTGTTTTTAAGTTGAAACTTATGAAATTATTATATTGTCGCTGATTCTTGATTTCACCGTTTGAAGCGCCATCACATGAAGCGAGATGGGTCTATTTAATTATAATATCTGTGATGCCCTACCTCAAATTGGACTCTAGCTACAGCCCTGCTTTTTACTATCTGTCAAAAACGACATTTAGTTCTAAAAATGTTTGAAATACCTAGGCATGATGTCATAGTTTTGCAGCGTCATTTATGTACTCATTTGTGATTTAAAAATCGAAGACTTGATGGAAAACAAAACGAGTAAGGTTTTCCGAAGTTTAGGTAGGAGGGCAATTTAGTGATCAAGAGTTCATAATTTATTTCTGATGCTGTCGTCATCCCTATTGCAAAATAGGGGATGCCCATCTCTTTTCATTACATTGGACAACTAAATACGTCACATTGACATGAAAACTAATAAACAGGCTAGAAAAGTTCCAGTTATCCCCTACTTTGCATATATCTCTTTTTTATGAGGCCTACTATAAAGTTTTTCCATCCAGATGATCTTCTATGGACTACACAAATGAGTACAATGGATGACTGTAGAAATTCTAAACTGTCGAAAGTAGATCCCGCAACAGACGTACGTTCTTTGTCGCCAACAGAGAGGGACAAAGCTATAGACCGGACAAGAATGTACTAACAACATCGCTCTTACATCCTTATTTAACCTATAGCACACCCTGGACACTTCATACAACGGGCCAGAAATAACATTTCAAAAAAACGAATGACGGAACAAACAAAATATCGGCGAAATCCTATACGTTCGACAACCAAACTGTAACCAATCTGTGTCAACCTGGGTGACGAGGGGTTGAGGACGCAGTCTAGAGAGCGACAGGGAGTGTCCATACTGTATGTTAGTACTAATATATATACTTTGCCTATACCTTGCGGCTTTAGTGAATAACACAAATCAATTACAGACAATTCGATGTAATTCTGGCAAACCAGAGAACTCCACTTGAACCCAGTATTGCCAACATACTGTCAGGATAGTAAACACAACTAGTCACTGGCGCTATATTACATAAATAGTTACGTAACTATCTACTTGACTCGACAACCATCGCTCGTTATCTAGCGGAAGAAAACTATCTATCTTCTACAAAGCCGTTTATGAGGCGCAGTGTAAAACGTCGTTGAACAACGAGTCGCAACGTGCCAAGCTCGGTTTTGATCGTTGTGTGTGAGTGAGTCGCTAGTTGCTACGGTAAAACAAAACGTTTGACAATCATGAGTGCGAGTGAGAGAGATGTGTGCCGACTGTCGAAATCAAGTAATGATTTTTTGGATATTGGATAATAATGGCTTATGTTCTCTACTCTAAATAGACTGAGTCCTAAGCCAGGTAAAGTACGAAGGGAAGTTCATTGTAACAGCATTTGCGCTAAGTGACTTGTGCCACACGGCACGAAAGGCGACGTTGTGGAAATAGATAGTTAATCAAAAATACTTACCGATTGCTTTAACGGTGAAGGAAAACATCGTGAGGAAACCTGCACACAGGCCTGCGAAGAAACTCGAAGGTTGTGTGTGAAGTCGACCAACCCGCACTGGGCCCGCGTGGTCGACTAAGGCCTAATCGCCCTGATTCAGGGTAGGCTCGAGCCCCTCGGTGGGGACGTACATGAGCTGATATAATAATCAAAAATAGATAGTTTTGAAGTCATAAAGCCACATGACTAAAAAAGCTTTTGTTTCGGTATAAATTGATTTGAAAATCACTTAACGATACCGTTTTACGTTATCAAATAACGTTGTCAAAACTATCTATTTTGAACAAAAATTCACTCATTATAGGATTTTCGGTATGTTAACGTCAACACTCTTTGTAAAGCTGGCTACTAGGTATTATAATTTAGAAGAAAATAGAAACATGAGCCAAGGACAAATTGAAAATTCGAAAGTATGTCTATTTGTTACTCTTTCAAGCTAAGTCTACTGAACCAATTGCGCTGAATAAAGTAAAGGGCAAAACATCATGGGATATTTTACATTTCGGGAAACTGCACAGTTTCAGATTTTTTCCGTTTCTCCGGGTGAAATGTTGAAGAAGCGAGAAAAAAGAAATAAAGATAAAGGGCTGCTATTTCAACAATAATATTTCAATTTGCTGAATTTCCGAATTCTCACGGAACTTCGTATTAAGTAGCAAAAAATACGACGAATATGTGTAAATTTCATATCGAGTGACTGCAGTACTCGCCTCAAACAACTACATAGCCTGCAGAGAGAAAGAAATAAATAGCGTCCAGTAACACCACACCAAAATACATAATACATTAGTAATGGAAAAGTTTAGGAAAATATTAAAAATATATATATTACATTTATATTGATGAGGTGCCACTGCAACCACAGGGCCCCCAACTCAGCATAATTATGTTAGACTCACACCGGAAAGCTCAAAACTATAATAATAAAACAGTTACCCGCGGCTTCAAGGGGGCGCTATATACAAATATTGTCCTGACAATAGGGGTGACGACAGCATCAGAAATAAATTATGAACTCTTGATCACTAAAAACCTTACTCGTTTTGTTTTCCATCAAGTCTTCGATTTTTAATTCTTCAAAATCACAAAATGAGTACATAAATGACGCTGCAAAACTAATGACGTCACGCCTACGTATTTCAAACATTTTTAGAGCAAAATGTCGTTTTTGACAGACGATAAAAAGTAAATCAGATGACTAACATTCGTCATCCCTATTACGAGCACAACAAAAAAAAATCGTCAAAATCAGTCGAGCGAGCCCTTCTCAAGTGATGATCTTTCATACATGCGGCAATTGATTTTTATTTAAGTATATAGATATGCAATGCAGGGACTACACACAGTCATCTAGACAGATGGCGTCTACTACAAAATACAACGCAAAACTGGTATTTTCTCTGTATGTACAACGACAAGGGCCGCTACCTTCTGTCCGGGAGGTTGTGGTTTGAATCCTGCCACGTACCAATGTGTTTTTGAATTTCGATTTCACCGTTTATCCGACGCTCTTACTGTAAAGTAAAACATTGTGAGGAAACCTGCACACGCCTGCGAAGAAACTCGAAGGTTTTGTTTGACGGCGACCAACCCGCAATGGGCCCGCTTGGTTGACTAAGGCCCGATCGCCCTAATTCAGGGTAGGCTCGAGCCCCTCAGAGGGGATGTATATGAGCTGATATACAACTTCTACTACCAACGATTGGACCAACAGCCGGACCCCTGGCATACCACTTCGCCTAGTAGAGATATCTCCCTTTGCTTCAATATGTAGAAACCAACGTCCCTACAATTTAATGAATAATTTTGAAAGGTGTACCTGGACACCCATCATTCTTCCAGCTGTTCCAGTGCTCCTCTCTCTTCAGGATGTACTTGACGCACTCCGCGAACCGCTTGCCGTCCGGCGGAGTCTCCCCCAGCAAGCGGTACACTTGGGCCGTGGTCTCTTTCACCCACTCAACCTGCTCTGTTTTGAGCTCTTGCTGCTCCCTGAAATCAAATAATTATGGTAGAGTAAGAAACCGGGAGTAGGGCTTCGGTAGAGTTGGGTCAGCAACACATCTAGGAGAAAACTCCGAAATGCGGCATGTGGTCGGTTTCCGTTAGGCGCAAGGAAAGCACCTGCCGTGACCCACCACAGTGAAACCTGAATCTTAATACAAGCGGCGAGAGCACAAAATAGGTACCTTCCTGATAATGAATGGACAAAGTATATACAGGGTGGGAAGGAGTATACCGACAGATTTTAACCAAAGATTCTAATGCCTATTTAGACAAAAAAAAGTAATATAAACATGGGCCAGTAAAGCCTAATTTTCGAGATATTATTTTTTTAAATAATTCACAAGTTAAACTGATAAGGATAATGTAATGGGAATGAACACCAAGCAGCTATCGAGTATGGAGTCGCAATCCGCATCATACGAACTTTGCAGATGTTTATAGACAGGGGCTTACGACCAAGGCGTGCAGAGAGAATAGCAATGAATTTAGACTTGCGGACTGAAAACCGCATCATGAATCTAATTATCGAAGATCCCACATTATCGTCAAGGGATGTGTCCAGAATTGTGAACGTCAATTACAGAGTGGTGTTACTTGTTTGGAAAAAGTATGGGCTTCATCCATATCACTATAGGAAAGTACAAGGACTTATACCTAGTGATGGGTTAGCCAGGGTGGCTTACTGTCAGAGAATAAACCAGAAGCTTGTGGAAGATCCGGATTTTATCAAGAAAATATTATTTACGGACGAAACCCTGTTTACCAGGGAAGGAATTTTTAATTCGCATAATATGCATATCTGGAGTGAAGAAAATTCACATGCAAAGTGGGTACATTCCCACCAACACAAATTTTCCATTAATTTGTGGGCTGGGATCATTGGTGACGTTTTGATAGGCCCGATCGTGTTTCCACAGCGGTTGGATTCCGAAAGGTATTTAAATTTCTTGAGGAATGACTTGAATCCTTTACTCGAAGACATTGATTTGCATACCAGAACCACTATGTGGTTTCAGCATGACGGTGCCCCACCCCACTTTGGACGTGTGGTGCGTGACTGGTTGAACGGGGCATATCCTGGCCGCTGGATAGGACGTGGGAGTGACGCAATAGCCTGGCCCGCCAGATCACCCGACCTAACATCTTTAGACTTCTTTTTCTGGGGAGCATTAAATGACAAGGTGTACGCAAGACCGATAAATTCGAGAGAAGAATTATTGGATCGGATCATGACAGCTTCAGATGACATCAGAAATAGTAATTTCGCTTTACAACGTCATTACCGAACACGATTAAATCTTTGTGTTGAAAACAACGGCTCGCAATTTGAGAATTTGTTGCAATAATTTAATAATCCCTCAGACTTGGCTGCAACTTGTGCGAGAAGCATGAGTGCAGATGTGGGGCACAGGTGGACGTCACTGGCTACCATGGTTTGAGCTGCAGAAAGTCAGCTGGGCGTTTCCCACGACACCATATGATCAATGAGGTCATCCGCCGCGCCTTGGTGGCCGCGGGCGTACCGGGCACCCTTGAGCCACCCGGATTGAGCCGTACGGACGGCAAGCGACCCGACGGGTTAACTTTAACTCCATGGGAGAAAGGCCGCTGCCTGGTGTGGGATGCGACATGCGTCAGCACTTTCGCTGCTTCCCACCTGGCCCGTACGACCGGGGCGGCTGGTTCGGCTGCCGAGTGGGCTGCCATCCAAAAACGGGACAAATAATCGTCCCTCGAGGGACCATATTTGTTCGTCCCGTTTGCGGTGGAGGTAAGTGGTACGTGGTGCGTGGAAGCCAAGAGCTTCGTGCGTGAACTTGGACGGCGCCTGAAGAATAATGGTGCAGATCCCCGCGCCGAGTCGTATCTGGTGCAACGCATATCATTAGCCATACAGCGGGGTAACGTAGCCAGCGTAATGGGCACATTTGCATCAGGCACGACTCGGGGCGGGCTTTTTGACTAAGGCTTAGGCCTTTTAATTTTATTATATATTTATTTATTATTTTTTAATTTTTGACATTCCGTAGATTTATGTTTTATATTAAAGATTAGTATTTAATAAAAGTCATTAATTATTATGATGTTTTTTTTCTTCCTAGTACACGTAAATTGTCCTCGTAAAATCATACGACAAGATCGTCTTGTACGACTAATGCGATCAAATTGCGATTCCCAGCGTACTTTTGATAGTATTAGAAACATAACATTGTAATTAGTAATTCAGATAACTTTCTTATTCTTCTTAATCTTATCTGACGTTTGTTGCTTCAAAGTATCATACTGACGTTGACTTCACTCGTCGTTTATCGTATGTTGTCGGAGTCGTTCGTGAAGTGTGAAGTTTTCTTTTTCACTCTTTGGACTAAGGTTTCGTTCAGAAGGGATTACAATCGTTAATTGATTTTTTTGTTCCAGAAATTAAGTAAGTTAATAAGACAGTTTTAGACCAATGTTGATATAACATTATTTACTCATAATACCACCAGGAATCCATGGTTAAAATCTGTCGTTATACTCCTTCACACCCTGTATATATATTAGTACTAACGACTAATGTACAGTATAGAAACTCCCTGTCACTCTCTAGATTCGACCTCACCTCCCTGTCACGCAGATTGGTTATACCAAGGTATATATATATATATATTAGTACAACATACAGTATGGACACTCCTCACTCATTGCGACCTCACTCCTTCGTCACCCATATTGATACAGATTGGTTACAGAATGGTTCTCGAACGTATGGGCTTTCGCCGTGATTTTGTTTGCTACGTCATTTGATTTTAGAAATGTCATTTCACGACCATTTGTATGCAGTGTCTGGGGTTTTATTTAAATTTAGATCTAGTAATTCTCAAACGAAATCAAATCACAGCGGTCGGGGCGCGGTAACGTTTTTCATCCTTTTCAAAAGGATACGAACTAGATCTAAATTTGGTAAACTATTCATTTTACTGATGTTTTAGATCACATAATGATAAAGGCAGTAAAAAAGAACTTTAACAGATATCCTTTCGATAAAAAGCAACACAAAAACCAGTTCATTATACATATAGTATCTATTTGGCCGTTTACCCCAGTATTACACAACTAAATCTAAGAACATTCCCTCTCGTATATCTACCAGATACGCTAAAACTACCACGTTTCTGATATAGCGTCCCCACTTACCTACCAAATCTAAGAACAATCAGTATTTTAGGATATAAGAGTATATAAACACTTTAGCATATAATATACTCTAGGTGCGCGGTTGATACCTTATCTGACCTGACTATTACGAACACCGTAGAAAAAAATAGTCAAATCAGTCGAGCCATTTTAGTTTAGGGTTTTGATTTTTTTAATACATAGATGTTAGATAATAACCGGATAATTATCCGATACCCATCGTGAACATAATTATCTTGAAAATTTGCAACCATGGACTAGTCAACTACCCAACTCGAAGGAGATTGTTTAAACTTACATCTTAAACTTAACAGCAGATGTCAAATACTGGAACAATATCAGGAACTGTATTAAAACGCATCTTCTGAAGTTTGAGTCGGATAACTGTAGCTCCAACAGCTTCTGGTTCGTAAGAAACTTAGCGAAGTAGTGTTGTTCCTTTGTCTCTTGCATTTCAACGTCTGCACTTACAGCTTTCAGTCTGTTCAGCTTAGTGCTCATTAGCTCCACAGCTTCTAACTTATACGATGAGAATGCTGATAGTACACTGCCCGAATGCTGTTAAAGGTAAAGGAAATTTTAGTATATTTCTTCAATATTTGAATAATAAAGACATGACCATTATAATTACTTATAAACTCAACTGGCACACGGTTTAGTTCAGTACTTCAGAACTAGTGGACGCTGTATAAGCCCAATTCCAAAGAAAAACTGCAAACCGATGTACAGTTTAGCCATTAGGCACATGCATACTAAACGTCAAACAAAATTTTTGATCCAAAGTTCTTAAGAATGCATTTTTTAAATCTATTAAAACAAAGTTTTTACTTTCAAAATGTTTTTATGTGTTTTAAAGTTATGCAGAGATCACACAGATCATTATTCCAAGGATAGTGGGATAACTTTCCAGGTGTAAGTACTCTGAATACTTCAGTAATAAAAAAAAACCTGCCAAGTGCAAGTCAGAGCCCCACACAAAGGGTCCCTACCGTCATACTAGATGGCACTAGTCCAAAGGGTTTCGTACCGCTAGTTGCTTCATGTTTCAAAAAAACCACGTTTTGTGTATGCATCCCCCCCCCCCCCTATTTTCTTACATTTCAAATTTTTTGTATTTGTTGTTATAGTGGCAACAGAAATACATCATCTGATTCTGTGAAAATTTTAACTGTCTAGCTATCACATTTCATGAAATACAGCCCGGTGACAGATGGACGGACAGCGAAGTCTTAGTAATAGGGTTCCGTTTTTACCCTTTAGGTCGGAACCCTAATAATATAACAGCAGTAATTGTTCTACAGGGATGTTGGTTGGAGTGCACTTAGGACTGCCATACTAAAAAAAATCCAAGTCTCCAAAAAAAAATGATTGAGGTGCAGTTATAAGGGCTTTAACAAATATTTCCTATGTGCAAGGTCAAAATTTTTGTTTTCTTACACCTTTGTAAGAGCTCAAGACTTAAAAATTTGTGATGTGATAATGATCCCCTTTTTTGTGGTGGGATTGAATAGAGGGGCATAGGTAACAATGTTTTATGGGTCACTGCGCTGTACCCACTCCTGAGGCATCTAGCGGCCACAGACAGCTGTGGCCTCTTTAATGTTACTACAATAGCATTTCTGGCTTAGAAAAATTATACTTTGCACACAATTGGCGGGTTTTATATATTATATTCATTTATGGTAAGTAGTTACTTTTTGGTTCAACTTGTAATAAAATAATGTTACACATATAAATAAATTAAAATAAAGATAAAATACATAAATAAAAGAAAATACATACTGCAACAAAAGTTTTCCACTGTATCTTATTATAGCAGGTGTTTGGATTCCTAAAGAAGTCTTGTAAGCTCCAGAAACGACAGTACAAATTGTAATCAATGGGTATTTTACTCTTATCATTGTCGACCACCATCTCCTCATCTAATGCCTCTTTCAGATTACTTGCATTATCTCCTCCAAACTCTGTGATATTCTCCAGGTTGAACTCAGATACAATATTCAGTCCTGAACGTTCAGAAAATGGGAAAAACTTTGCTAAGAACAGCAATATTCTACCGCAGAACACAGTATTCTGTGACCTTGACAGTCTTCTCAGCAAATCGTTGCACATTCGCAGCAGATTATTCTTACATGCGCCGAAAAACAGCTCTTCTTTCCATATACTGACGCCGTTTTCAACATAAGTGAACATTTTCTCACATTTCTTTAAGGTAAGGGCATCAAATATGTCGCCTAACAAAACTACGGGCATCGTAGGAGTTACCAGCTGCCGTCTACATGACTCTATGCAAAAGCAGACGTAGGTTTCCAAGGTGTCTGGCTCCGCGACCAATAAATTCAGTAGGTTATCTCTGAACGCCTGATCCATGGCGGCTTTCCGCTCGGTTTCGTGTGTGCTTTTTGCGAAGGATTCCAAGAGTTCGACGTTCTTGGTTGCAAATGCTTTTGATAATACATCCTGGAAGCATGCGTATGTATTTGTTAATTTCACAGCTTTTGTCAAGGACAAACAATTAATTAGAGATTGAATTAGCAAGGTAAGGTTAAAATAAAGATACCTTGTATTTACTTCGCAGTTCCTCGAATCCTAATTTTTCAGACATTTTATTTGATTGCAATCAAACAATTGCCTTTCATGAGGTAGTTATGTACGATTATTTTTACCTCTCTGTAAATTGGCAAAACAAAACAAACAAAACGAACGAATCGAATAAACCAAAAATCGGCGGGTTCATATAATGGCCGATCCATTAAATACGATCTAATAACTTTAAACATGATAATGCCCGGCCGATAACTATTGTACTGAACTTGAATTAACAGGCTTAGCTTTTCTGGCAGGCTATTATTGTGTCGGCCATTATCTACACGGACTCGCGGACTACACGGAGTCGCCGGCAACCCTCGCGGTGTTACGTGTGATTTACAAAAATGTACTCTAATCGGCAGTATAACGAAGCGTATATTTTAAGTGGCGAGAGTCTAACAGTGGCTCGAAGTCTCTACAAGACGGAGATCATCCTTCGTCTACGGATGGACGGAATCGATCTAAGTGTTCCTCATAGCCAAGAAATTTTAGCGGCAAATCAAAGTCTTTTGGACCATGATTAGTTTACTATCCCACATCATCCACACGGAGGTGGACAGCCATAGCATTCACAATGAACACTCTTTTAGAAACCAAAACGTGATACAGAAAAACTACCATCAAGTGCGGTCTAGTACAAATGTGTGGGCAGGCATTGTTGGTGAAAAAATACTCGGACCCTACTTTATCGAAGGACATTTAACCGGAGTCTCCTATCTCGCCACGTTTCGAGGTGCCATCGCGGAGTTTTTAGAGGATGTTTCGCTTGCATACCTGAATGATTTTACTATTAGCAAGACAGCGCACCGCCTTATTACGCCCGAAATGTACGTGCGTATTAAGCCTATGAGTACGGTGATCCCTGGATATGTAGTACATTAACTATAAGTAACTTATAGTATTTTTTTTTTATACACAACTGATAAGCCCTTGGCATCATCTCACCTGATCGTAAGTGAAGATGACGTCGAATATTATTATTGATTATTGTACATAAGTTGATTCCACTTTTTAATACGCCTCAATACAGTAGGTAAGTAGTCGAGTTTTGCTCTCTATGTTTATTTTTTGCTTAATTTATAAAACCTACCTCAGTTCCCTTTTACTGACATAGACTACGCGTAGGTACCTCCTGTATTCTGACGGTCTTAAACGCGTAAAAAGTATGAAGGGAAAATTGGAATGAACAATGTGTTTTCAAAACAGCAGTGACGCGGCGGCTCGGCGTATGTAATCTTTTGTTGCCAGCTGGTAGAAAATTAGTAGAATTGATAAATACGTAAAAGCGAGATTGAAAAATGCAGCAGCGTGTTAGAGCGGGCGGCGTGGTGTGTTTGATGTTAGCTGGTAAAGGTGCCTCTTTACTTTAGCTGAGCTGACCCAGGTCCGAGTGTACGAAGTACCTACTAGGACTAGATCACCTCGGCGTGTGTCCGCGCGACCACGGCCACCTCTTTATGAGCGTAATTTCAGATTTTTTTAGGGAAACTTGAAGACCTTTTAACTAATTAAATATTACAAAAAAAATATATTTAAACGAATATTTATTATTTTACTTAAATATTAAACTCCTTGTATATTGCCAGACATTTTTCATCAACTGTATAATGCCGAACATAATAATTCAAGATCTATTAACGTTTAACATGACAATGCCAGTCCGATAACTAATGTAAATTTCGTTTGCTAAATTCACTGCAGCTTTTACAGCTCGCGACAAATACCTATGTCAAAGAAGCCGCCTTGAGTTCAATCACGTCGCCCTCCGCCGCTGCACCACCACTGATGTTATCGGTGTCGTGATTGAACTCAGCTCGGCCCCTTTGTCAGAGTGTTTGACTGTCGCCGCTGCCGGCTCGCGACATTCATCAAGATGCATTTAAATGAGTGACCGAACTATACTGTACTTAATTATCAGGCTGAGCTTTCCTAGACGTCTATTATTGTGTCTGCCACTTCGAACATACGTAGAAAAAAGTAAACCCACAGTTTCATATAAAATAGCCTTGAAAAACCTTCCGGGAGATGTAAGAATTGCTGTAGCTATGCAGGGGTTCAGTAAATAATGGACAATACCTAAGAGGAAAACAGATCTCGAGCTACTCTATCAGAATAATGAAAAACATGTTTAGTGAAAATCACATGTTTCCCGAGATATTGGCATTTGACTTTTCTAATTTTGTATAAAAAAGTGTTTATTTAAATATATTGTGATATTATAAAAAGAAGTTACTATAGTTGGCGTGCAAAATACTTTAAAAACTTCCTCATTTTATCAGCTTTCCAATAAAGTAAAATAGAAAAAAAAGCAAATAATTTCTGTCAAAAGGGTCATCGAGTCCCATACTTACAACTTTTCAAGAAAAAATACTTTCATTTGTTTTAAATTCCAAGATTAATCATGTTTTTGCATTATCAATTTATCAGACATCTTTGATCGTCTAACATCATTAATTAATTTTAATTCACAAGCTCATCGAAAAATACGAATTTGTTGTTTTCCATAGAAAATATTTAAAAAATTACTATGGGATTTAAGACAACCTTTAAAATAAATCAAAATAATTTATTTTAAATAGCTTACACACACTTCTAAATAGTCAAAAAAAAAACTTATTGTCTTATTACATAGAAAAAAAATAGAAAATAGAAAAATAGTTTATTTTCACCAAAGGTACTACATATTACATGGCTGAGACCTCCTTTACATAATGTCATGATATAGATTACAGTCTCAGGTAAAGGTATTTGTTATAGAATCAACATTATGTCTTTGACATTTACATAATCTCTTATTTTATAATATCCTCTAAAGCACAAGCATTTTTTGACATGAGTCTTGAATTTGTTCTCTAAAAAACTAGTTACATTTTCTGGAATTTTATTGTAGAATCTTATACACTGCCCCACAAATGACTTTTTAACCTTACTCAGTCTCGAAAAGGCTATATCAATTTTATTTACATTTCTTAAATTCAAATTATGCCTGTCACTGTATTTAGGAAATAAATGTAAATTTTTACGAACGTACATAATGTTTTCATATATAAATAGACTAGCAACAGTTAAAATATTGATTTCTTTGAACTTATTTTTTAGCGACTCACGTGATCGCATCTGATAGATTGCGCGGATAGCTTAAATCTGCAAGATGAAAATAGTTTATATTTGTCTAATATTACACTATTATTGACCTTTTTTACATTAGACCAACAGAATTTTATGCATTTTGTTGTCTTAGCATTTAATAATAAGTTGTTCACAGTAAACCAGTTCAGTATATTAATTGAAAGAGTGTTGTTTACTTCGTTAATTTTGTTTTCTTTCCTTTTCACTTTAAAAATAAGATAAGTGTCATCCGCAAACAACACAATATTTGGCAGATGTTGCACCATAAAATGCAAATCATTTACGTAAACAAGGGACACTTTACTAAGAACTGGCAGCACAGAAACTGGTCTGTAGTTGCCCGGATCCGTTTTTGAACCAAATTTATATAAAGTAGGGATGCATCCGATACCGATACCGATATATCGGCGATACTTCGGGTTTGCCGATATATCGGTATCGGCGATATTTTTATGGCAGATTCAACGATACTTTTCAAATTTCGCGCTTTAAAAATGAAATGTAAACGCGCGTGTTGTCCCATCTATTTCGTTGCAAATGAGGCATCTGTCGCATCTGAGAGACTATTTTCCACCGCAGTTCTTATTCAAACAGACTTGCGAAATCGCCTTTGCCCGCAAAACTTAAGAATTCTTTGTTTTTTAAATAAAAATCTTATAAATGTTAATTTTGATTACTAAAACTATTAATTAATTGTGTTTTATTTATTCTACCTTCCTTTTTGAATTCAATAAGCGTATCGGTATCGGTACCGGTATCGCCGATATTTTTATAAGAGTATCGGTATCGGTATCGTATCGGCAAAAAGGCGTATCGATGCATCCCTAATATAAAGGTATCACTTTACTAAGCTTCATG
This sequence comes from Coleophora flavipennella, assembly GCA_947284805.1. Lineage (NCBI taxonomy): Eukaryota > Metazoa > Arthropoda > Insecta > Lepidoptera > Coleophoridae > Coleophora > Coleophora flavipennella. The sequence goes on from OX369269.1 coordinate 4,526,451, forward strand.
AGATCTGGAAAGACGCTACTATCAATGCTAATATTAAACAGACATGATAAATATGGCGCTAAAGTATCAATTACATTACTGATCAAGCTTACCGATATCCCCAGATGTCTTCGGTTCTTTTAACTTTAAGAGATTTTTTTTTTTACAATAGTTTGTGGTTCATCTACTCTAAGGAGAATTTTTGATCACAAATACTAACATTATCCTTTAGCAACCTTTGAGCATACATACATAGGTGATGAGTTTAGGGATTCAGTAGTCTTAAGTGGAATATTTGTGAAAAAAGTTTCGAATTCTTTGGCTACATTATTTTACCTTGATCTGTGTGTAAACCATATTCTTTGTCAACAAACATTGTTTTTCTTTAGAATTAATTTGTATTTTTTTTAACTTTTTTAGAACGCTGATAAAATGAGAAACTTTTGCAGACTGTACTTTACTTTTTTTTAAGTATTTTAACAAATGTGTTTTCATACAAAATTAGAAAAAATAAATGCCAATATCTCACAAACCATGCAATTTTTACTGACCATGTTTTTTGTTATTCTGATCGAGCTCCTTTAAATCTCGGACCCCCTTAAGTTTTTAACTGGACACCCTGTACACAGGGTGTAACAAAATTGGTGTACGTCCCGTTACCTAGGGCTTCCACTCATCATACTAAACAACATTTGTACTACGACTTTGCTGAAATCGCAAAAAAAAATTTATCTCTTCTTACAAATCGAACAGATCGACCAATTTCGTTCATTTTAGTATGGAGGATCCAAATTTTTTTTAGAATTGACTATGGGTTCCTTAGGGAAAGTTGTTCAGTATGATGAGGAGAACCCCTAGTTAAAGGGTCCTACATCAGTTTTTTACACCCTGTATAATTATGTAGTGGTTTAACAGAAGTCAAGAATGGAAATAGGCAAATAACTATTTTAGACAGAAAATGAGAAATGCGCATGCGCAATAACGTGGTGTGATGCTGAAATTCGAATTGCTTCGAGTTCGTATTCCTAATTGTGATGTATTTTGAAAATACATGTCTAATTTATATGAAAATCAAGTAAGCTACTATTTTTTTTAATAACAACAGTTACAGATAATATGTTACTCATGCATGTTGTTGGAATTAAATGTAGGTAAGTACCTAATTATGATTTGATGCGCAGAGTACGTAAGAAGGCTAAAGATGTTTATCTGAAACACAGACTAATACCTGTGCACGATGGAAATATTAAGTGAAACATCCAGCAATTCCAACAAAATGCTAAGTAAGTAGGTACTTGGAAAATAAAGACAATCTTAGTGTTAACTAGTGGATGCCCGCAGCTTCGCCCGCGCAGATCCCGATTTTTGCGGTTCCCGTGAGAATTTCCCAAAATCCTTTCTTAGCGGATGCCTACATCATAACATCTACCTGCATGCCAAATTTCAGCCCAATCCGTCCAGTGATTTGAGCTGTGCGTTGATAGATCACTATGTCACTGATCACCTTTGAGTTCTATATATTTAGAGATGTTACCTACTAGAGTTATAAGTAGGCATATAATTTGAAACCCCTGGAGTTTCCAACAAAACACCAAGTATGTGCTTGGAAAATAAAGTGAACTTTTGTGCCAAAGTAACATACTTTAAGTACCTATAAATAGGTACCTTGTCTCAGTCTAGAAAATATAAAATATAAACAAACCATTTTCAAAACAGTGAAAACCTAAAGACAATTTCTTGGTTGGGACATCCTATATTTTACAATTCTAAGAATACTTTTCCTTGCCTGCCTGGCATTTTATGAATCATCTTTTCTATGAAACTGTGTTCTTAATTACTTTTCAGCAATACCCTAGCTATCTTGTCGTTCGCCTAGGATATCTAACACTGAATTATTTTGTTCCTGGCTTTGTAGGAAGAAAACCATAAATAAGAACTATTTTGTTGACTTTTAGCTTGTTCTTAGCATTTTGTACTTATAAATTACTAGTTTTTGACCGCGGCTTCGTCTGCATGGACAACGTTTTTATGTCTATCTTTGAGGGTGCAACGCGTGGAAATGAGTTTTCTGTAGATCCCTCGGGAACTATGTCAGTATATACTTATTAGTAAATTGTGTCATTTTCTACTTCCTCAACCATCTATGTGCAAAAAATCACAAAAATACATTGTTACGTTGCGATGTTAAATAAATAACCCAAAAAAGCATTTTTTTCAGTTCCCTTAGGAACTAAATCAAACTATGATGTTTTCACGGGATAAAAAGTAGACTTTTTCCTTCCCCGTGAGACAGGCTTATTATATGCCAAATTTCATTAAGATTGGTTGAGTTTCTGAAGCGAGAAAAAGTAACGAACATACGCTTATATTATAATATTAGTGTATATAAACATTAGATTTAATTAACGCAAATAAAATAAAGAAGCAGTCCTTTAATACTGGGTACCGTTAATTATCGACGCAAACACTAACACAAATATGAAGTACGCACACAGTAGCAAGTGTTAATAATACATTAAACTATCAATGTTTAAAAAGAATGTAAATGCTTATGAATCTAGGACCCAGTTCCTGCTATTTTCCCTAGATAACCCATGATTTCCAATGATTCCTCACAGGTTTTCCATGATTCCCGACGTGCGCGAGCGTTGAAATGGGTTTTCCTTATAAGTAAATTTTGTCATTCCCCACCGCCTCAACCATCTCTGTGCAAAAAATCACAACAATCCATTCTTACGTTGCGATAATAACCAAAAAAAGAGTATTTTTTCAGTTCCCTAAGGAACTGCATCGGACTGTTATTTTTACACGATAAACAGAAGCCTACATCCTTTCCAGTGACACAGGCTACCACCGGCATGCCCAATTTCATTAAGATCGGTCAAGGTGTTGAAGCGTGAAAAGGTAACAAACAAACACATTTTCACATTTATATAATTAATAAGGATTAAAAAGTACAGTAAATTGCAATATTGTCTTAACGGTAATTTTACATGGCTCACGCAGACAATCAACGATACAGTGCCACTAATAGTACCCTCCTGCAGGTGACTTTAATGTCAGTAGGGGGAGTGAATTTCGCTCGTTTACGTTAGTAAACTCTTTTTTTCCTTACTTGTCTTATGTTGTCAACAAACACCGCTCGAACAAAAAACACCACTTTCCGAATACACCATACACATTATGAGACTAAAAAACATTGTAAATGGTAACTACGACGTGGAAGTATAAATTAACACTGAAATCTGCTATTATTTTATACATTTTTTAACACTTTTTCCATAAAATTGCGTGATTGATAAAAGATTTTGTCACAGATTAAAAATCGACATGATTGTTTTGTTACTTTGGTGTAGAGATGGGATGAAGTGAATGACTGAATGAATGATTTTGAACTGTTGTTGCGAGCTAAAAATTAGGTCATCTTTGATAGTTTTGAGATTAAGAAACATTGTAAATGGTAAGTACGACGTGGACGTATGAATTAACACTGAAAACTGCTATTATTTTATACATTTTTTTAACACTTTTTCCATAAAACTGCGTAATTGATAAAGGATTTTGTCACAGATTAAAAATCGACATGATTGTTTTGTTGCTTTGGTGTAGAGAAGGGATGAAGTGAATGACTGAATGAATGATTTTGAACTGTTGTTGCGAGCTAAAAAGTAGGTCATCTTTGATAGTTTTTAAACATTTTATTACATTAAGTTTAGTAATTTTTATTTTATTACTCTAGACAGCTAGGGAAATAGAAAAATGACGGAAATAGAAGCTTTTTAAACTCTTGACTATATATCTTTTATTAAATTAGGTCATCTTTGATAGTTTTTATTCAAAGTTTAGCAAATTTAATTACTCGCATCAGCCAGAGAAATAAAAATCACAGAAACACTATTTATTTATAGTCTATAAAATTGGCAAAAGTCTGCCATCCGCGGGAGTGTAATTATCTAGCAGTAGACGTCTCACGGCTGATATACAGCCTACAAACAGAAAGTGATGGCAAGCATTATTGGCGATGCAAAGATTTTCCGCGCGCCTCTAGCGGCGAAATGAAGAAGTTTCTAAGAACGACACTTTGCTTTAAGTTGAGGATAAGGTGAGGTTAATTTTAGATATAATCAGATGGCTCACGATTACATTAAGAAACCTGTTAATAATAAAAACAGAAAAACGAAATATTGTTGCGTTCCTGAATTTAGTACTTACGGAGATTCGGGGATAAGTTTTCATTTATTTCCAAATTACAAAATTATCAGGAAAAAATGGTAGACTGCAAAGCAATTTCACCAGCAATGAGAGTTTCTTATCATCTTTTTTCAAGCTTCAAACTATTTTCCAAACAGTAAATATAATTATGTTTTAATTATTTTATGGTACTTATATTCACATGTATTTTATAAGTTATTTATTTAGTTTAGGCTTAGGCGAGTTTCTCGTCGGATAACGAGATTATGTTCCAAATTCTAAAAAACAGAAGTTGTTTCCTAAATAATGTCGTACTGTCTCAGAATATTCCTAAGACCCTATTACTGAGACTTCGCTGTCCGTCCGTCCGTCTGTCACCAGGCTGTGATTCATGAACTGTGAAATGTGTCCAATGGTTCCCAACCCTACGCCACATTAAATGTGGCGTAGGGTTGGGAACCATTGGATGAACTAACTCTTATTCTTGGTTGATTCAATGATTAAATGAAGTACAAATTTTGTTGATGAGATAAGACAAGTAAGAAAAAAAACTTTAACATCATTGAATCAACCACGACTAACATTCATTTCATTCAATGGTTTCCATTCAGTTCATTCAATTGTTTCCCACCCTATGAAAAGCTATTTCCAGTGACATTGACATAGGGACGCCATATATGTTTACGAGATAAGACAAGTAAGGAAAAAAAGAGTTTAATATATTTTGATTTTGATAGTACCATGTACTTGAATTATCATGTCAGGCATTCCTACTCGTGTTGATGAACATCGTGTCGCGCATTATGGAGTCTACCAAGCACCACCACTGAGCATGTAATCACTGTCTACAAATCATCTTTGTCGCTTTGTGTTGGCTTTGTGTAGAGCGTCTCGAGTGTTTATTTTATTACAATAGCATTTTCTGTAAAATATTTTAGATGAATTAAGATTAGATTATATTAAGATTTCGTTTTCAATAGACTAGGATTAAACCTTTAATTTGCTTGAAAAACTTCATTGCAGTCGCGAAAAATGGATAGAAATATGAGGTAAGTTTTCGATCCTTTCGTTTCACTTTCACGTCGATTGATCAGCATTCTGTGTATGGATAGCTAAATCAAAACATGTGTGTTGATCTAGTTTTGATTAAATAAAAACTCGTTGACGTGTCTTAAATAGTTAAAGTAGCTATTTGGACTGTTTTTAGTAAGTTATCCTGTATGATGTGCTAAAATGCCGCTATTAATTTAATAAACAGAATTCCTCATTGTTTGTTAAATACTTAGCTGCATTTGCAAGTGACACGGTGGACAGGCGACGAATTGTTAGTTGTAAGTTTACATGTTATTTATAGTTACCATTATCAAGTCATGCACAATTTCTTATCATTTGTTCTTATTTTGTCCTTATCTGGAAATAATTAGGACATTCATTTTCGACTATTGCTGTGGGATGTTTTTTACCTACTTTCTAAATGTCTTGCCAAGGAATTTCTATGTATCTAAAATTTATAGAAATTCATTGCTTGTTACATCTAAAGGGGTATCTGACAACTTTTACATTTTGAAAATAGGTATTTAATATATTTTCAAAATGTAAAAGTTATCAGATACCCCTTTAGATGTAAATATTTATTATCTGCATTGTGTGGTGGTCTATTGTATGGCCAGTGATTTTTATTATCTGTAGATAAAATATTATAGTATCTGCGTTGTCTGTGACAAGCTTTACAACTATTATTTATAATATTAATTTTACTTGAGATTACAACTTTGTAATTATCTCTCCTTGACACAAGGGGATAAAGAAAAACTGGCTAAGTGCGACTTGTGGTCACACAAACAGGATTTCACACCAAAACTTTAACTACCAACAGAACGAGACCTCTAAGTACACACTTTGCTCTAGTTAAATAGGAGTCTTTTTATTCTGGATTTCTGAAATGTTATTTTTCCTGTGGGAACAGAAAAACTAGATTTTCTCATAGGCTTTCCTGTAATCTCTGTATTCAGTCTCTTATGTTGTGATTTTGTCAAGCTTTTAGGCCCGGTAGTTTCGGTTTGAGGGTTATGGTAAATTTTCACCTATTTTTTAACTATGGAAAAAATGGAGGAGGTTTTCAAGTCAACCAATATAATAATATAGCTGTGCCTACGACTTCGTTCGCGTGGAGGTTCTGAGTAACGATATTTACACTATAGTAAAATAGAGAGATTAAAACATAAATAAACAAATAATACTTAACAATAAAAGAAAAATAGATAGCAAGAAAAAGAAAAACAATAAATAGGAAAGTGACCACACTGAATATAATAAACAAACTACAGTAAAGATACATATATAATTAGATACATAATTTAATTGTTTGCCTTTATCAAATCAAATAGAATTTATTTAGTTTCTTACAAATAATCAAAGCAACAGAGCAAAAACCGGTAATTCGTAGGTAAGAGCAGTTGTTCGCATTAGTATCAAAACCAATAGATTCTATTTGGTTCCTTAGATTGATTAACAGTGGTTAAGATCTAAAAGGCATTAAGTCCATGCTTTCGATCAATTAGGTAAGGCAGTTTGTGCGCCGCAAACGTAAGCGCGTTTTATTATCTCTGCAGCGCCATCTATTGGCATTTCAGATCTAAAATGATTACAATCCATGCTTTCACTCAATTAGGTAAGGCAGTTTGCGCGCCGCAAATCTAAGCGCGTTTTGTTATCCCTGCAGCGCCATCTATTAGCAGTCTGTTGCTATGATCATAATGTCTTTGATATGTGTATGTTATATGGAGAAAAAAAGTAGATAAGCATGTTTTAAATCGATTTTATTATATGTATATAGATAGGTCTAATTTCCCATGGGATCTTTAGTTTTCCTGGATAAAGAACACCCAACTATGTAAAGATGGTCAAAACACCCCATCTCAATGTAAAGGTTTCATATTGTAACGTTGAGAAATTCCAGAGATACTATTTTTTTTGCATTCCTGCAGGAACCCTTATTTTTTGTTTGGGATTGACAATGTCCCAGTTTTAGCTCGCTATATAAGGTATCAACGTGTAAAATTTTATTGCAATACGTCTAGCAACATTTGCATGATGAGCCATTCTAGAAATGCATACTTTTGATTTTCCCACAGGAACTCTTGAATTTTCTGGTATAAAAAGTATCCAATATGTTAACCCGGGCTACGAGTATAAGGAACCACCATACAAAATTTCATCAAAATCGGCCTGGTAGTTTTTGCGTGATGCGCGAACATACAGACAGACAGAAATTCCAAAAGTTGTTATTTTGGCCTCTATATCATTAGTAATGTCCACCACAGTTATTATTTACCAAAAATATTTCATGTAAAGACACGGCCCCATTGCAGTTTATTATATGTATAGATGTATTTTTTATGTATGATGATCATGCATATCTTTTTACAGAGTAGTCCGATTCCGACAATTTTTTTTTGTTCGAAGTTGGTCCAATTTAAATTTGAAATCAAAATTTCACCCTTAAGGGTACAAAAATAGGGAATGATTGATTGTTCACCCACTGAATTTTCATCTGTGATAGATATGATTCTGTTGAAACTTAGCGCACATAATTAGTTTTAATGACACTGTTATGTTTGGGATTATTCATTCATCTCATTGAGAACTTTATACCTAAATTGATTTATGGGTTATGTATGACTACCATCAAGAATCTGATGATCGAGACGGGAGGGCTTTTAAAATGTTTTAGTCTTTAAAATAAGTAAGTAATCCTCTAAATTACTAGGACAGTGACTATTTGTGGGCATCTAAAAGTATTCCGTTTAGCCGGCAATTACACTGTTTTGCCGACTATAATTGTTAAATCCAACTTCAGTTAATATGAATTAACAACGCAACCTAGAGCAACAATTCTGATCTGAAGTAACCATAGGTCAGTGTTGAGGTTTAGGTGAGATACATGAGTATATTAGGTCAAGGTGGGGTCTAGGTGGGCCAAGGTCGGTTGGTTAGGTAGCGAGGAGCAAAGCGACAAGCTGTTAGGTTTGGTTTATAAGGCAACGTGCGAGCCGATGGGCGAAGGGAGTGTCTCGCGGCAGCGGCGGCCGGCTCTTACTCCGCTCGTTGTCCTGGGTTGCATTGCTGAGTCATAGAAAATTTGTATTGACACGAAATTTTAATTTTGATTTGTATAAAATTGAGTAAATTGACATAGTTCATTGAATTTTTGATTTATTTATCTATAAGCTTTATTTGTAATATGACATTGATAATATGAAATAAATAAATCTAATCTAATCATATTAACCTGATTCAAAGTAACCTGAAACTAGTTTATATAATTTATAAACACCTTCCAGGGCAGCAGTGAAAAGTTTTGGAGAATAAATGTCTCACTGTCTCACCCCTTGCTATAGGATTCGAATTCTGGTCCTGGAGGCGAACAAAAACAATAACTTCAAATACCTCAATCGATAGTCAATTCGGCACCACTGGAGAGACTAACATACCACAGGTTTTGACTGAATCAAGGGCTTCCTCATAGTCCACAAACGCCAAACATAGTGGCTGATTGTTCTCTTCGGTCTTCTGTATAATCTGCTGCAGCATGTGTTTGCGGTCTATGTTACCTACCTAAGCCTTTCGAAAGCTGACTTGTTCGGGAGGCTGGAAGTCATCAATTCTGCGTGCGAGACGATTCGTAATAACTCTCAAAAACCGTTGGTAGACATGGCTCAGAAGTGAGATGGGTCTGTATTTTTTCAGGATGGTGTTGTCGCCATTTTTGACCAACACACTTTTGTGCTATACCGCAGGCGTTTGTACTTAGAGTAAAGCGGAATTGATTAACCTCTGAAGAGCTTTTAGTACCTTTTAATCTCATAACATTCTGACGTCCGGGATGTGTCCGTTATAGTTTCCGACCAGTTTAGGCTCTTTGAGTCTTAGGCTGAGAGCTAGACGTGTGGTCGTATGTCCGTAGAACTTATCTACTTCATGCAACAACTCAGGCTTGGATGATATGATCCTGCGATCCTGTATTCAGCTTGGTCAGTTAGCTTTGTCCAACAGGTATATCTGTGAAGTCCGAGATCTTTTTAGTGCATTTACTTGTTAACAATTCCAGATCAAGTTACGTGAACAGCGGGCCCCGGTCACTGCCGCACCTCGGGAGCAAGCGGCACAGTGGACACAACGGGGCTCGACTCAGCCCCCCCGCACAGCCTCCTCCATCGCAACACAACAATAACAACCAACAGGACGAGATAATTAGCTACATTTACGAGTCTTGGAATAAGGTACGATTTTTGTGCACGATATTTAAAGTACACAAAAGTAACGATGGGGCTAACTCAGCCAATGTTTAGACCTGCCTCTGACCTTTAGATGTCTAGAAAAATAGCAAAAGTAGCTACATTTACGAATGTTGGGATAAGGTACAATACATTACAATTTTAATTCATTCACTGTAATAGGATTTACATATATATAACATAAATCATATTACAATGAATGACTCAAAAATGTATTGTATTTATATATAACATAAATTTAACATAGATTTTTGTCCCTAAGATTCTTAAAATACATTTTGTGTGAAATTGTGTCATGGAGAAGGACATAGGCTGCTTTTCATCCAGTGAAAATAGCATAGTCAGATACAGACTGACTGCTAATTATCATAACCAAACATAGTTCCCGAGGGGTATGGGGAAAACTAATTTCCATGCTCGCTCATGTCACAATATTGCAAGGCATTGTCGAACACCTCAACCAATCTTGACGAAATTTGGCATGCCCGTAGCCTGTCTTGGAAAAGGACATGGGTGACTTTTTATCACGTGAAAATAACATAGTCCGTTGAAGTTCCCAAAACTATTTTTGGTTGATATCTTTAACATCGCAATGGAGCACTGCATTGGTGTTATTTTTTACACAGAGATAATTGAGGAAGCGGAAAGTTTTATAGACTACTAATTAGCATGACCCGACATAGTTTCCGAGGGATCTGGAGAAAATTCATTTCCACGATCGCGCATGTTGGCGTCGCAACGGAGCAACGGATGGACGTTTTTTGCACATATGATAAAATTTAACAGGTGTAAGAAGTGACATAAACTACTAATTAACATAGCCCGGCATAGTTCCAAGTCATTTCCACCTTAGCCGCTTGCAGCTCGCGCAACACCCTCCCTCAAAGACAGTCATAAAAACTATGTCCACGCGGGGCAATGCAATACTATAATCATGCAAAATACGAGAAAATCCTCAACAGTTTATTAATTTTCCAAGTATGAAATTCGAAAAAAAATCTATTAAAGAGTGTGGAAGGTGAAGTCGCCAAAGACCTCAAAGAGTGCCCGAATGGTCAAACTTGGCACAAAATAGGATGCACTTTAATGTACGGAGGCCAAGATCCACTTCGGGTCGCTGAGCCAGCAAAGTAAGTAAGTAAGTTAAAGAGGGTGCCAAGACCCATTTAATAAAACTTTTTTTAAACTCCATTCACATCACACAATCATAAATACGATACAAATAATAAAGGAAGTAACTATTGACTGAGCAACAATGATTCAAGGACATTGTTTCAGTGTGTTTTGTCCAATATGATGATTATTTAACTGTGTAAATTTAAAACACAATATGTTACTCTATGCAATGAAATGAAAATGATTATTATTGTACTGTAGATCAATGCCATTTAGATATTATGTTAACATCATACCAGTTTTAACTACTTCTTATTTTTCGTAAATTTTCAAATAGGTACAATGTGCAACCATCTTGGTCCCTGTTTCCAAAGCAGATTTTCAGCCAATGATGGGGCAATTGCCCACGGCTAGAGTGACTGCAAACCGACCTTTTCACAGATGCGGCGTGGACTATGCTGGTCCGTATAACGTCAGGACCACAAAAGGTCGAGGCCATCGTTCCACAAAGGGATACATCTTAAAAACACAAGTGCAGTGATATACACGCATCAGCTCTTAGAGCTGCTAGTGTATTAATCAAATAATAATAATAATAATAATAATGTAGCCATCATATACTAGGGGGAACCAGTATAAGGCCTTAGGTCTAGTCTAGCCAGAAATCATCTAGCCAGTCAGTGCTAATTGAGAATAAAATACAAATCACCAAATATACGTTAATATCTGCCCTCAACGCAAAACGACTTATATGTACGAGGGTTGATTGTCAAGTATCTGAAATTAACAAGAAAAAAACAAATAAACATTGTGAAAACCATTTATTTTTCTACGTAATTTCCTTCCACCTCGATGCACTTCGACCACCGTTTCTCCAGGCCAGGATACCGTTCTGGAAGAAGGTTTTGTCCAGGCTATCAAATTAGTCATTTACGGCGACCTCCGCTTCGGAATTGGTAGACAATTTCTGTCCAACTAGCCACTTTTTCAGATTTGGGAACAAATGGAAGTCGCAGGGGGCCAAATCTGGCGAATAAGGTGTAATAGTTCAAAGTGCAGTTCATGCTGTTTGGCCACTGTAATTGACGCTGTATGAACTGGGGCGTTGTCGTGATGGATCAATTTATTTTCTTCGATTTTGCAGCAAATTCTCATAATATGGCCCTTTTATCGTTCTTCCCTTGTCGAGGTAATCCATTCCACGAGCATCCCAGAAAACAGTTGCCATCACTTTGCCGGCCGATAATTTTGTCTAGCTTTCTTTGGACAGGGTTCACCACTTTTTGTCCACTGTTTAGACAGCTCTTTGGTCTCTTTGTGTATAGTGGTGCTCTTGGTGTATAGTGGTGAATACAAGTCTCGTCGATCGTTCTGAATCGTCGCAAAAATTAGCTTGAATTGCGCGTAAAGAGCCTCAAACACTTTTCTGAAACGTGTACTCGATGTTGTTTTTGGTCTGCAGTGAGCAAACGCGGCATCCAACAGGCACGGAGCTTTTTCATGCCCAAAAGTTCGCGTAAAATGTTAAAAACACGTTCAGAAGAAATATTTACCATCTCTGTTATCTCCCTCAACTTCAAACGGCGATCACTCATTACGATTTTATGGATTTTTTCGATAATTTCCGGGGTGGTTACTTCTTTTGGCCGTCCACAGCGATGACATATCCACAGCTCTGTCGCCCGCTTTTGAAATCGGTTACCCATGTGTGGACAGTGTTCAACCATGGAGAAGATTCCCCTAAAAATGCGCCTAGCTTATTTTTTTTATCTGAGTTGCAGTTTTCCTTTTCTATGCGTAAAACTCTATGACAACACGAATTTCTGTTTTCTCCATTTTAATAGAACCAAAACACTGAATTACTTTAAAAATTCCAAGCACAATGTAGCCGAAAAAATAAGCTGATTTTAGGTGAGTACTCCAGTGAATAGTGACAGTTGACAATGCCAATTTTGTTTTTAACTGAACAGATTGTAAAATGGCTCATTTCGGATACTTATCAACCAGCCCTCGTATACAGTAAGGCGCTTTGCACACGACGGGGCGGGGCGGGCCGGTCAATTTCGCCGTTAACGATAGCACAAAGGGAATCTTATACTACCAACGCACATGGATGACAAAAAGACCGCACCGCCTCCATGTGCGTTGATAGTATAGGATTCCCTTTGTGCTATCGTTGGCGGCGAAATTGACCGGCTCGGCCCGCCACGTCGTGTGCAAAGCACGTAATACGCCATTTATCACGAGGGATGCGTTACAGAGAATTTCGCGTTATGCGATAAAGGATATGTGATTGATAACAGATAACGGGGTTCTATACAGGGTGTAACAAAATTGGCGTAGGTCAAGTTAACTGGGGCTTCTACTCATCATACTCAACAACTTTGGTTCTACGACTTTGCTCAAAGCGCAATAAAAATAACTTTATACAAATCGATCAGCTGATCAACCAATTTTGTGTATTTTTGTATGAAGCGTCCATTTTTTGAGAATTGACTATGGATCCCTTGGGTAAAATTGTTCAGTGTGATGATTAGAACCCCCAGTTAACGGGATTTAAACCAATTTTGTTACATCCTGTTTATGTCGGCGGCAGATCGTAAAAATCCGGCAGATCGCGGGGCTCCGAAAAATAATAAGTCGACGAAGCCCAGTGCGGCTTCTTTCTACGTTAGCACCAGACATGCTATTAGAAATTTAGAAACCTAAATATACTGCCACTACCTTGTCTCTATATACAAGAAACCAACGAGTATTTTACAAACAAGCTAGAGACGTATCAGTCCGATATAAGAGGAATCCCGACTGGTAAGTTGCTACCTTATGGGCCACATAAATTACAATAAAATACCGCATTCGATTCGGGAATTGCCCTTCATTGCATAAGTGGCTTCTTCAGAACATGTTTTTATTCCATTGACGATTTTCTAAAGCATAAGCAATGTTAATATGTAATGTCTGTAATGTCATATATACAGGCTGCTATAGAAATACATTGTCACTTGAATTTTGAACTTGAGAAGTGTAAATACTTGGAGTTACATTTTCTAAGCCCGCCTGGCTAGCTACCACTATCTTACCGCCAAACATCAGTGTTAACAGCATTGATGTGTTCCGGCTTGAAGATAAGTTAGCCAGTTCTCCATTGCGTTGGGGAATCTTGGTAAGTCCGCTTCCATCTTCGGCATCATCGTCACTTACCATCAGGTGACATAATGCCAAGGGCTTACCAATTATGAATAAAAAAAAGTTATTTTATTATTGTTTTGTACTGCACCTACTCAATGTAGCTAAATAAGTGATCCTAAAAATATTGTAAGACCTTTTAAATACTTACGTTATTTAAAAGCAAATTTTTTCGGAGCCCCGCGATGAAATGCTTGTCTGGAAATTCTGGGCAGATTGCGATCTGGCGGATTCTAACGACCTGCCGCCGACATAATATACAAACCGAATTCATTGTTAATTCTGCACGGCAAAAGAAACCCAAGAACACATACATCAAAGAAAAAAAATAAAAGTTTAAAAAACTTAAAAACCGACTTCAAAATGAAATTCACTTAAAAGTATGAAATAATATTATTATACTTAGATACACGACATTAACCAACAATAACGAAATCAAAGGTGGGTAGGAATTAAATTAGGGGTCTAAATTTATTTTTGAGGTTCGGTATCAGCATACAGCTACTTAAGTATCAAATGTTTTAGATTCGATGGCATTGCTGACACCGACCTCAAAAAAATTTTGGGCCCCTAATTTAAGTCCTACCTACCTTTGATTTCGTTATTGTTGGTTAATGTCGTGTATCTAAATATAATAATATTATTTCATACTTTTGAGTGAATTTTATTTTGAAGTCGGTTTTTAAGTTTTTTAAACTTTATTTTTATTTTATTTATTTTTAGTGATAATGCTATCTATCTAACAACGTTCTACTCAATCACCCACTCGCCAATAGGAACCATCAAATCATCATTCATAATGCATGTGTTTCATTAACAGATACAGATTCCTGTGGCTTCCATCATCATTTCAACAACATGAAAGTTAAGGAGTTAAATCTTCCATCATCAGCTCATCTGAACAACCTGAAAGAATACAACTATCGGTCTACGTAAAAATTTAAAAAAGATATCCTCCAACTCCTAACCGTTAAGGAGTTGTACCTTCCTTCATCAGCTCATCTGATGATGATGATGCGATGATGACTACCAGACGCCAAAACTTGAATAGTTTTAGGAAATACATGAAACACGTAATATGTGCCTATAAAATTTGAGGGTTGTTCTCGATTTCCCTGGGATCCCATCATTAGATCCTGACTTGGTGACAATGGGACCCCCTCGGGAGTATACTCTTTCAAATAAAGAAAGAATTTTGAAAATCGGTTTACAAACGGCGGAGATATCGCGTAACAAACAAACCAAAAAAAAACATACAATCGAATTGAGAACATCCTCCTCCTTTTTGAAGTCGGTTGATAAAACAGATGGCACCAACAAGGCCAAGAAATCGCCGACATCGTATCGCCTACTATTAGGCATTTTAGCGCGAAATTTGAAGTTCCGCGTTGTAACGAATCCGTGCAATGCCGGGTTACGTTAATCGGGGTATTATTGTATTATGTTATGATAATAATATAAGGTTTCAGTGTAAAAAAACTAAATTGTGTATTCTTAAATACCATAAAATCCCTGGCGCTTAGGCAGGAGAAATTGGAAGTCGTTTTCTCAATTTCAGCATCAAACTAAAACAATATTTTCTCGAATATAATTCACCTTGTTTTTTCACTGTTTCACCTTCTTAAAGGTTGTCTGGAAGAGATAGCTTCCTAGCGATAGGAACTTCTAAACTTTCTTGCTATAACTTATCTGTATTTTCTTTTAATGTTTTCAATCAATCAATTCCAGGTGACCAGAGAACTGGAAAGAGGCAGCGAAGATGCGAAATATTACCAAGAGGTTATAACTCCACGACAGCTAGCCAACTTCAGACCGTTCAACCTTGAGGAGTGGTGGGCGCGACGTCTCCTTCAGAGCATCAACCGAAACAAGCACCGGTCTTAGTTCCCCCCCACCCTATGGTGGTGTCTCATCGGACTATACTTCGTAGTTTTTACAGCGGTGTTCGTCAGCTGGCCTCGAATGCCACAATGTGAGGATATTGACGATCAGTTGTGGACTAACATGCAATAAGTGTACAGTTGCGTGTTGAATGTATGTGTGTGTTTGTATGAGTAACTGGTTTTAGGGGTGACCACAAACAAACCCTGAATCTGGATTCTGGTTGAGAATCAAAACTGCATACAATAAAAAAAATTCGTACACTTGTTTGTATGGAAATTAGTAGTTTGTTCCAGTGGTTTTGATTCAGCCTGGTTCTTGGTAGCTTCTAAAGCCAATTCACGTAAGTAATCAACCTGTCTGCTGGACCGAGAGGGACAATCCTATAGCATAGACAAGGACACATTTACAACATCCCTTTCTAACTCATAGCTTTGTCCCTCTCTATCTGAATAACAGACAGACCATATTATGTAAAGACTCATAGATGCAGCACCATGCAGCAAGAATCGAAACGTTACTCGACTTCAGCGTTTTGGGTGTTGACCACAACTTAAACTAAGACAACAAAACCAAATTATCCAAATGAGACACCATCGCAATCTTTACGCTATAATTTAAGTACAATTATTTGGACTAGTATCCCTACATAATGTCCTAAGTTCACATTTCTGAAATGTATTAAAGAGTAACAGTTTCCAAAGTATAGTGAGAGGCACTTTATCAGAACTATCCATACTATTTCTAGTACTGGAATGCGTACTTTAAACTCAAATATGTATGACTTCTCTATTCAATTTCATCGATAGGTGTCCGTTAATTACGTGAGGTGTTGGGGGTCGAGCCGAATCTCACCGGTAGAGGGGGAGGGGACTTGGCAAATGTCACGTAATTTTTATTTCCGCAAAACTATATAAAATTGCGAGAAAACTCTAGGTTCCAGCAGTCACTCTTTAGACCATCACATGAGTATCCCTATTTGAACTGAATTAGAATCAATATCCTTTTACGAATTTAGTTTTCAATAAAAATATTTAAGCAAATTATATTTTTTCAAATAAAGCCAACGCAATGAAGCACAGATTATTTACACTGTAAATACGCATTTTGTAAAATCTCACGTGAGATTAGGGGGGGGGAGAGAGTCGAGCCAAATCTCACAAAATCTCACCAAGGGGGAGGGAGGATGGAAAAATTGCCAAAATCACTTCACGTAATTAATGGATGTGCCCCCTAGCATGTGAATCTCAGTAAATACATTTTATAAATTACTAGGTGAATAACTTACAAAACAGATTAGTAATGAGCGTTTTTTCAGTTCTAAACAGCATTATGAGATGGCGCTGGCTAAAGCGTAAGAAAAAGGTTGTATGTCATATTTTTTTTGAGATATTACATAAAACATTGGAACATTTGGGGCAGTGAAATAATAACTTTTTTTATGTATGCAGACCATGGAATCTTTGTTTTACAGAATCCTCATTTCTTTTTGATGGACTTTTTATTTTAAATGCTGTGTTGACAGCGCCATCTGTTACCTTTTTTATTTTTTATTTGTAGCTCTTTTTAGGGCAGGCTGAGGCTCATTGGTCATACCGCCTTGTCTTCAGTATAATTTTTCGGTAGTATTGATTTGTTTTGTTTACGTCTTCAGTAATTGTTCAGTCTACAAGGTCACTGTTTCTTCAAATCATCTTCAAATTTTTTGTGTCATCCCTGTTTTACTGTCTATAAACTAACTTAACCTACATAATACACCATCTGTAACATTCAAAGCAACTAAATTAAAAAGTTAAAAAAGACGCTCATTCTGTGCTTTAAGACTAAACTTTTGGACGGTTCCTCTTTGCCCTTGGTCCACACGTCGCCCGGACGTATTCGTCAATACATGAGCGAGAAGGACAAAGCTGTATGACATATTTACAATTAACACTTCTAACATATGTTCTAGTATTATAGCATTGTCCTTTTAGCTCGCTTTTTAGACTAAATAAGCAAAGTTCAAGTAGGTACAGCTGTAGAATAACGAAATATATTATACACTGTTCAGATTCGTACGAGAACTAAAGTAACCGACATAGCTCATAGAATCGCTAAACTAAGTGGCTGAAACACATAGTCGTAGAACGGAAGGCTACTGGGTCAGTAAAATTGTCGAGTGGCGGCCGCCCACCGGAAGACGTAGCGTAGGCAGGCTTCCCTGGACCGACGACCTAGCACGGGAAGCCGCTGGATGCGGACAGCGCTGGACCGGTCGTTGTGGAAATCGTTAGGGGAGGCCTTTGCGTTAGTCAGCTTGAAACCTGTCGGCTTGTGTGGAGTTTCACTATCAGCCCCTCAGACGAGCTATAAAAGACTGGGCGGTTCAATTAGCACACTAGCACCGCCAATAGAAATAAATAATTTACTCATTCTCATGGACTTTAATCGAAATCATTGAGTATTTTGCGCAAAAAAATAACTTGTTGCTAATATTTAGAGTTATAAGATAACAATGAAACATTAGTTGTTGCCTCTCTATATGCGCAAAATCATCAATGATTTCGATTGAAGTCCATGTGAATGAGTAAATTATTTATTTCTATTGGCGGCGCTAGTGTGCTGTCGAACCGCCTTTACTGTTGATAACATGACTTATTTGTAAATTAAGCGTGAATGTTTACTACGCATTTAAAGTACAAGTAAAACATTTTTTTTCTTTTGACTACTCAAGAATCGAATAATAAACAAGTACATACATACTGACATTATAGTTTTTGAGATTGTGATAAAATATGTATTAAAAAAAATTACACAAATGTTAAACTTTTTAACACTTTTTTCAAAGGTCATTATTAGTGTAAATATGTTTTATTTTTATTTATTATTATTAAGTATTTTTTTTTAAATGTTTAGTCTACCCAATTAGGATCAGCTAGATATTAGATGATTTCTTATTTAAATCATGTCAGAATTATATAAAAAGAAGGTAAATATTTGCCTATAAATACAGATAACATATCTTTTCTCTGATTTTTTTAGAAGCAAACCTTATTGTTTTCAATATACATTCCGAATCGTGTGTACTTTTAGCATTTGGAACTATGGTAGTTTTTAAGTGATGCCGTGCTGCCAGATTATGGATTTGAATAAAACATTTTTTTAATATAAAAGTACCTATTTCTTTGAATCTGTAGCAGCCCCAGGCCCCAGCTATGTGGGCAGTACACACGACGCCACATGAAGCTATACAAAACTAGTATACGCGGGCCTTGCGTGTGTTGAAACGCAAAGGCGTCGCGCGACTCGCGAGGCCAGCTTATTCTGGTTTTGTATAGCTTGATGTGTCGCTGTCCGTACATTCAGTGAACTTTGCAGAATAAGTCTTAAAGTTTTTTGATAATAATTATGTTAATTTAATACCAATGCTACAACCAATTTTTATGTAGTTGGGCGTTAGTTGCATACTTAAAATAATGATCGGTTATATTATAATCGTGGATGGCAAAGTAAATACCTACTGGAAGAACCAACTAGTTCGACTAGCACGCTACAGTCGCCAATAGAAATAAATAATTTACTCATTCTTATGGACTTTAATCGAAGTCAAAGTATTTTGCGCGTATAGTGGGGCAACAACTGTTGTTTAATTGTTATTTTGTAACTGTTAATATTAGCAACAAGTTATTTTTGCAATACTGCCAAAAGTAGCCAATTTTCTTAGTGTTGCAAAAAACAACTTGTTGCTAAAATTTAGTTACAAAATAACAACTAAAAACAGTTTTTGCCGCCCTATATGCGCAAAATGCGCCTTAAGCGTTGTCTGTCACAGACTGGGCGATCAGGAACTGCAGCAAAGAGTATAACTGCAGGTTCGTCCGGTCAAATCGCAAGTTTCTCTTTTCTATGCAAAGTGACAGATGAGGATTTCACTGTTTTGAATCTATCTTTGTCAGATTGTATGGGAGAAAATATGACTCTTTTTTTGGCCGGCTTTCTTATCGGTTGCCTGAGCGGCCAGTATGCGGCAACGCTAAGACTGGGCAGTCAGCTCTGCATAGAAATAACATAGGGTCCACAGATCTACTACAAATAGATTTCTATATCGTGTGGCCACTACAGTGCCTCAGCTTTAACCGTTTTAAGCGTTTGTTTTGCCACCTTAATATTATTTCCATTAAGTCGGGGTAAATTTCAATGTAATCAGCGCGACCTAGCGCCTTTGTAGTAGATCTGATGAAATATAAGTAATGCTTTCGAAAAGCATTTTCACAGCTTTATTTTTCAATATACCTCTTCAAAATCAGGTGTCACATAGAAACCTACAAACATATTTTATTTTTATTAGGTAAAATTTAAATTTATTTGGCAAAAGATAATCAGATTTTGACAATTAACCAGCAAAAAAATGGTCATGCCGATAAGGACAAATAATAATATCACTATCTTTTTCGCACTCGTGCCATATCGTAACTATCCTTCTTTTTCTAATAATTATTTGTAGTAGATCTGTGATAGGGTCCATTCCAACGTACCACAATCACACCACATAGCAACGATAAAATATGGTTACGTGTATGCGCTATCATACAAATCTACCTCCGCTCACGTAGATAGTTGTCGTTTGTACGTCTTAGTGGGAAGGTCGCGTTGCACACGTCCGTAGGTATTTATCTAAATACCCTACACGTGACCGCGGGTGATGCTAAGTGCAACACCAGGCAACCACCGTCTATCCCTTGGATAGCACGGTTAATTGTGCCACACGATAAGAAGAAGAAGAAGTGGGCAAGTTGTGCTAAAATAACAACTAATTTTCCATTATCTATTTCATTTCTATACTTTCTATATTTCTAGACTTTTTGAATACACGAAAGAGACAAAAAATGAGTATCATTGATTCTATTCGGTTTCAAATGTGTATGTTATTAACTGGATGATTTTAACCTCGTTAAATTGTAATCAAGGAATTTCTTTAAAGGTGAATAGAAAAATTGTAATCAAGGAATTTCTTTAAAGGTAAATAGAAAAATTGTAATCAAGGAATTTCTTTAAAGGTAAATAGAAATTTCTTGATTATATTGCAATGCGACCAAAAAAGTATGACATTGATTGAAGGGATCTCTAACAACGAACAACTTTTTTGTTGGTAGCATTTTAATACAACCACCATACATTAACGAACATTTGACAACTCTATACTTGTGGTTATTTGTCATTTTTATGGCGGTTTGTAACGCTTTATATAATCAGTCCGTTTTCATCATATCAGCTCATATACGTCCCCACCGAGGGGCTCGAGCCTACCCTGAATCAGGGCGATCGGGCGCAGGCCATAGTCGACCACGCGGGGCAAGTGCGAGTTGGTCGACTTCACACACAACCTGCGAGTTTCTCCGCAGGCGTGTGCAGGTTTCCTCACGATGTTTTCCTAAACGCACTCAAAGGTCATTGGGCAGCATAGTATGAAACCTATACCCACGGCCTACAGAAAAAAAATTAGGTAGGATGTTTAGATAAGCGTCTCTAGTTCACGAATATATATGTCGCATTAATGTAGTTAATGGGATTCAAGCCAAAAGCTTAAAAAAGAAAAATATAATATTGAGGTTAAAACTTTCGTGTTAGCAACGTGACAGAACGTCCTTAAACGTTCTTGAGGTAAAAAAAATAGATGGAGCCTATTGCTAGTGAAAAGCAGAGTTGTACAAATCGATGGAGCCTCTTGCTAGTGAAAAGAAAAGTTGAAAAAATGGATGAAGCCTCTTGCTAGTGAAGAGCAGAGTTGAAAAAATCGAAGGAGCCTCTTGCTAGTGAGGAGCAGAGTTAAAAAAATAGATGGAGCCTCTTGCTAGTGAGGAGCAGAGTTGAAAAAATAGATGGAGCCCCTTCATCCATTTTTTCAACTCTGGTCTTCACTAGCAAGAGGCTTCATCCATTTTTTCAACTCTAGTCTTCACTAGCAAGAGGCTCCATCTATTTTTTCATTTCTGCTCCTCCCTAGCAAGAGGCTTGATCGATTTTTTAAACTCCGCTCTTCACTAGCAAGAGGCGCCATCGCTTTTTTTCACTCTGCTGTCCATCAACAAGAAGCTTCATCGATTTTTTCAAATCTGCTTTTTACTAGCAAGAGGCTCCATCTTTTTTTTAACTCTGCTCTTCACTAGCAAGAGGCTCCATTTATTTTGTCAACTCCGTACTCTACTAGCAAGAGGCTCCATCGATTTTTTTAACTCTGCTTTTCATTAACAAGAGGTTCCATCGATTTTTTCAACTCTGGTCTTTACTAGCAAGAGGCTCCATCGATTTGTACAACTCTGCTTTTCACTAGCAATAGGCTCCATCGATTTTTTTATTTCTGGTCTTCACTAGCAAGAGGCTTCATCCATTTTTTCAACTCTGCTTTTCACTAGCAAGAGGCTTCATCGATTTTTTTAACTCTGGTCTTCACTAGCAAGAGGCTTCATCCATTTTTTCAACTCTGCTTTTTACTAGCAAGAGGCTCCATCTATTTTTTCAACTCTGCTCCTCCCTAGCAAGAGGCTCCATCGATTTTTTCAACTTTGCTTTTCACTAGCAAGAGGCTCCATCGATTTGTGCTTCACTAAAATTGCTTTATTAATGCATTTATATATTTTTTTTACATGTTATTCCCATGGTTTAAAAAAAAAAAATATGTAATGAAATGTGGGTTAATACTTAACAATTTAAAACTAATTTGGTTTTTGTAGGATAACTTTAGTTAACCGGGTCAGATTTTGCCCAATGACCTTTTTAATTAAAAAAAAACCGTAAGAGCGTCGGATAAACGTACATATGAAATCTAAATTTGAAATCACATTGGTAGGTGGCAGGATTCGAACCACGACCTCCCGGACAGGAGGAGGCAGCGGCCCTAGCTGTTACGGCACCGACGCTGTCGGATTTAATCGGTAATAATCCCTTTTGGGAAAAATGCCAGTATTTTTTAACACGATTTTTTAATAGCTTCACTTGTAACTATGTAAGAAAATCTTGGAATCTTAATTTGACCCACTTGCCGGTCTTCGATTAGGATGAAATTTTGCACACGCTCTGAGTTCTGATGACAATACATGACTAGCTAAGAAACGTCATTACAAATACAATATGGCGGCCTCCCCAAGATGGCGGACTGGCTGTTTGAAATCCACCCCCATGATATGGGTATCAAATGAAAGGGTTTGCTGTCAGGAATACGAAATAATAGTCACGTGACTTAAATCCAAGATGGCGGACAGGCTATTTGAAATGCACCCCCATGATATGGGTATCAAATGAAAGGGTTTGCTGTCAGGAATACGAGAAAATAGTCACGTGACTTAAATCCAACATGGCGGACATCCAAGATAACTACTTAACGTGTTTACTAAAAGCGCGGTTTTTAGTTTTTTAAACTAATTGATGATTAATTATTTTTAAAAGCTTTTGTTTAACTTGCAATGTTTGTATGTATGTATGTATGTTAGTTTGTATAGGTCAAATGTACAAACGGTGGTACTAATATACAAATGTATGGTGGTTGTATTAAATGTCTAGAAGAGATCGCTTGTTAACGATAAGACCGCCTCCTTCTTAACTTTCTTAATCATTGTATCTTTTTTTCTCTTATGTTGTGCAATAAAGTGTTTTCAATAAATCAACCAATCAAATCTAGCAAACGATTTTAGAGCGACCCAGAAATCCTATTATGCTGAAATTTGGTATGAAACCGTATTCCCTCCCGGTAACAATATATCCTTTTGGTATTTTTAAGTTGATCTGATGACGAACATTGTAGGTGGAATCAAGGTCCCAGGGTAGTATTTAGGGTCCGTACACCCAAAGGGTGACCAACGGGACCCTATTACTGTCCGTCTGTCTGTCAGCGGGCTGTATTTCATGAACCATAATAGGTAGAAAGTTGAAATTTTCACAAAATGTTTATTTCTATTGCCGCTATAACAAATACACCAAAATTTGAAAAAGTAAAATAAAAACAAGGGAAGTTTCCATACAATAAACATGTTTTTAGAGGTATTTTTGATTTAGCGCTATCGTAAAAATGGTAATACACACAAGCGTGAAAGTTGGTGTGATTACAGTACCAATACCGAAGTAAAACAACAAATGAAAAAACTCGGGCACATTTTTCTGGGATTTTTACGGCGTTTTAAATAGCGTCAAACTTGGTCAGTTTTTGGCTTGTGTGTATGTCGCAGCCATCTAGCTTATAAATGTATAATCCATCAGCCAGTTATATGATTGCCGCCATTTAACGAGCCGGCTAGGCAGTTAATTAAATGGCTAATTTAACCAGTTGGCTGCGACATATATACATTGACTATGAAATTATGAATACTATATTTTACAAAAACAATTAATATGTTCTACTTCCACTTTCAGATATTTACCTATAATTTAAAACACAAATATATTTTAGCGATCATATAAAATGAAAAATAAATTAGCACCAAAATGCAGAGATGACGACAGCATCAGAAATAAATTATGAACTCCTGATCACTAAATTGCCCTCCTACTTAAAGTTCGGAAAACCTTGGTCGTTTTGTTTTCCATGAAGTCTGATTTTTATTTCACCAAAATCACAAAATGAGTACGTAAATGACGCTGCAAATAGGTATTTCAAACATTTTTAGAACAAAATCTCGTTTTTGACAGATGATAAAAAGTAAATCAGATGACTAGCATTCGTCATCCCTATTGGATACGCGGGGCGCGCAGCCACACACAGCGCAGGCGCGATCGGAGGTTGCTAGGCAACAGAAATAACATAATTGGGTCTTCAGGCGGGCTGATCTTATTGGTGGAGTAATAACTAATATAAGGTGTGCTCTTCCGGTCATTCTAACAGAGTAGGATGCGAATGTTTTTAGGGTTCCGTACAACCAAATTATTACTAAGCCTCTGCTTTTTGTCCGTCTGTCTGTCAGCGGGCTGTATTTCATAAACCGTAATAGGTAGACATTTAAAATGAAAAAGTGAAAAAATGTGTTGCCGCTAAAAGGGCAAATAATAAAAAATTAAGGATAAAAAAAAATTAATAATAAAAAATTAACTAAGCGTGGGTCATAGTAAAAAAACGAAGCGAAGCGAGGCTATTTGATTGTATAATCAATAAGACCTGACCGAACCTAATATCGGTCGCTTCGCTCGCTCATTTACAGTTTTTTTTTACAAAAAATGTATTTTTGACAACTCCCTTTTTGTTGTATGGGATTTGTAGCATGTAGGTAGTGTGTTGGGTGTTCCAAGTAGCGTGTAGTTATTAATTGTGGATTAAAAAAAATATCTACTGAGTTTAAAACTAAATGAGCGAGCGATATTAGGTTCGGTCAGGTTAAACGAACTTAACCATAATATTATTCTGAGCCTCGCGATGAAATGCCTGCGAATATCTGGGCAGATCGCGATCTGCCGGATTCTTACAATCTGCCGCCAACATATACAGGGTGTAACAAAATTGGTGTAGGTCCCGTTAGCTGGGGTTCTCTTCTACCCCATATAATAGGACTTTGCTGAAATCGCAAAAGAAAAACTGCATACAAATCGATTAGCTGATCGGGCAATTTTGTGCATTTTAGTATGGAGGGTCCAATTTTTTTGAGAATTGACTATGGGTTCCTTGTAACAAAATTGGTGTAGGTCCCGTTAACTGGGGGTTCTACTCGTCATACTGTACAACTTTCTCCAAAGAACCCATAGACAAATCTCAAAAAAAATTTGGACCTTCCATACTAAAATGCACAAAATCGATCGATCAGCTAATCGATTTGTATGCAGTTTTTCTTTTGCGATTTCAGCAAAGTCCTATATTATGGGGTATCGGTATCGGGTAGCTGATCGTTTTTTATAAAGAGTAAAAAAAAATTAAGTTGTCAGAAAATTCGTAGAACAAAAGTTTTTCAGTATGATGAGTAGAAGCTCCAGTTATCGGGACCTATACCAATTTTGTTATACCTGTATATTCTTCGTAGATAAACCTCTTTTCTAGAGGTTAGTAGCTTTGACCAGGACTGCTAAATAGCCAAATTACTTATCACACTAAAAAGGCATGTAGCCTATTTGTATTTCAGTCTCGCATAGCTGGGATATCAAGTCGTTTGAGAAATTCATAACGCGTTCTCTGGTCGTATGTCAAACACGAGCCCACAGGCACAGAGAAAGGCCCTGAAACTTTGCGCCAGGGACGGATTCTGGGAGTTGGGGGTCAAATTTTGAGAAAAATAAATTAACTATTTTTACCCGTCTACGCTAGAAGGAGGGTTATGTTTTTCGAGTGTAGTATGTATTTTTATTTCTTTGGCACGCCCTGTAGCCTTAACAGCTTCATGGATTTTGGAGTATGAGGTGTAGTTAGATTCGTCTTAATCCCGTGAGTGACATAGGATACATTTTTACCCGACCGGCCAGAAAACAGGGGTTACGTTTTAATGCAGTCGGGTTTTTAATTTTTGATAAACTCGTGTATTTTTATTGTTGTAAAACATGGAAAAATACCGGCCAAGTGCGAGTCGGACTCGCGCAACTACAGTACCACGACACTTAACTTTGCACACAAGTATAACAATGATACCTATTCACTTCAAACAAGACCTAAATGCGATAGAAAAATGCTGTTTTTTTCATTCAGTTCGGGCTCCTTGGCGCAGCAGCACGAACTCCTTGTTAAGGAGTAGGTCTCACACTTGCCCGGTTTTTTTATATTTTACTATAGGATTATTACCATAATCACACTAGGTTTCATGGGGCCGAGGGCTCAGATGAGATACTAGTTACCTGAGGGTCCTGACGATAGAGTAGAAACAAAAAACCTTTAAAAACACGTTTGTTGTAGGAGCTCCCCTTTAATTTCTCACTTTTTTTATTAACTAACAAATATTAAAATTTCCTTCGCAATATCTTCTCATCCCAAATACCGCAGTGTCTCAAGACTAAGGTCTTTGACCAGTGTGTGTTGCCAGTGATGACATACGGAACCGATATATGGTCGCTTATTATGGGCTCCATAGGAAGGGTCAAGGTCACCCGAAGTGCAATGGTGTGTGCTACGCTCGGAGTTTTGCTGCGTGATAGAATCAGAAATTAGGAGAACCAAAGTAACCGACATAGCTCTCAAAATGGCTAAACTTAAATAACAGGGCACACAGCTCGTAGAGCAAATGGCTGTTGGGGTAGGAAAGTTCTTTAGTAGTCACCGGCACCGGAAGAAGTAGCGTAGGCCGGCCGCGCACTCGGTGGACCGACGACCTGGTGAAGTTTGCGGGCAGCTCAGGACCGATCTTCAATAAAACAATCTTACTAAATGAAGACAATCTAGCATTTTCCTTCTCTGCGCAGACACAGTCATTCAAACATCCTTAAGTACTTAAGTAATCTAAATGAACCACGGTATAACTTCGTGGTTCGTGCAGAGTGCGGAGGTATCTAGTACTCCATGGAAACACAATCACATGGATCGAAATCTTAATAAGTCCGCTCTTGTACACGCAACAAAATTAAACGCACTCAAATTTTTAATAAAAAAAAAAAATTAGGGATGACGAATGCTAGTCATCTGATTTAATTTTTATCATCTGACAAAAACGACATTTTGTTCTAAAAATGTTTGAAATACCTAGGCGTGGCGTCACAGTTTTGCAGCGTCATTTATGTACTCATTTTGTGATTTTTGTGAATTAAAAATTGAAGACTTGATGGAAAACAACGAGTAAGGTTTTAAGTAGGAGGGAAATTTAGTGATCAAGAGTTCATAATTTATTTCTGATGATTTCGTCATTCCTATTTCAGATGCGTTTTCAGACAGGCATGCGATGGGGGTCATTTTTCAAAACTCTCGGCAACACTCGGTCCGTCTCTGTTGGGTGAGCACACAACCACACAACTTGCAACTAATGAGTTTACAACTTTTCATTTTGCTAATTTAACGAGGAGATTACACGTGTCCACGTATCTAAACTTTTGTTTTGTGGTTTGTTTGGAGACCCGGTACCTACTCATGGAAGTTTTGAAGAGATCTTTGTGTTTACTGCCTACTTAAAAAATTAAGTCTAGAGCATCGTTATTTTACTTGCATGTATGTAAATAAAACGTTTGTTATGCACAGCTGTTACGAGTACCTACTATGTTAGTTGAGTTGAGGCTAATTAATTATTTAACTCTCCTTATTATTTATTAGTTATCATTTACACTTGGAATTTCCCTACGCGATCGAATCAGAAACGAGGAGATCGTAGGAGAACCAAAGTAACCAACATAGCTCACAGAAACGCTAAACTTTATATATTTATTATATTTTATTTCATAAGTATGTAAGTATGTTTATTTATGTTTATTATATGTAACGAGGAGATCTACAGGAGAACCAAAGTAACTGACATAGCTCACAGAATCGCTAAACTAGTAGCAGTGGGCAGGGCCCATACCTAATGAACATAGAACAGATGGCCGTTGGGGCAGTAAATTTCTTGAGTGGCGACCGTGCACCGGAAAACGTAGCGTAGGCAGGCCTCCCACGCCGTGGACCGACGACCTGGTGTAATATATTATCTGTAAATTACTTTAGACTATTGTTTTCACTTCTTTTAAATTGTGTACTAATTTGTTTTCTTGCTTAAAATTGTGAATTATAAAAAGAAAAAAAAGAAGTGTGATCCTGAGACAAACAGTTTCAAGTAATTACTCCGGAGTCCGGAATCCTACATTACAGTGATCCAATACGCACTTTGTCGATTTATTTTATTGTTAGTCCGAGTAAAGTTATACGGAAAGAAAAATTTGAAAAGTTGTCTGGAAAATTGAAAAAGAGTTTATAACTAAGGATATTTTGTATGAACTTAAGATTTGAAAGATGTACCCTAGATTTTTCGTAAAAACTATATCTACGCGGGCAGTCGCGGGAAAAATTTGGTTATAGATATTATCAAGGTATATTTTTATTGTAAGACTGATAATTTTCGAAAAAAACTAAAAACCATTAGGTGAAAGCTTTTATTTGAAAATAATTTTAATTATTTCGTATTATTCTCAGCAAACCCTTTTATTTGATACCCATATCATGTCGGTGCATAAAAAATAACTGGTTCGCCGTCTTTGGGAAATCGCCATATTGGATTTAGAATGACGTCACTTAGCTAAACGTGCATTTTCTGCCAGTTAGCCATTGTTAGTAAACGTGTATGCCAAATTTCAGTACAATCGGAAACGGGGAAGTGGTTCTAGCTCTCCTAGTCAGTTGCGCTTTAAATGCATCCAAACTAGGAATTTGTAGCTGGTATACAGTCCATGTGTCTGGACCTTAATTAACCCACAGGTTCCTCGTGTACAAGCTCTGGCAATACATTTGGAAAAAAAATGGGACTTCATACAAATCGATCAGCTGATTAACCAATTTTGTGTAAAGATAAAATTGTTTTTGAGAATTGATTGACTATATACAATATACCCCTTAAAGAAAAGTTATTAGCATAATGATTAGAATCTCCAGTTAACCCCTATTTGGAATGAAGGAATATGTTTCCCACCGATGATTTACGTTTTGCTGCACTCGGTGAAATATATATATATATATATATATATATATATATATATATATATATATATATATATATATATATATATATATATATATATATATATGCGTGACTTAAGTTTTTTTAACCAAAAGTGCATTAGGAATTTCCTACCCCAAATATCCTTACATTGTGTAAGAAATATGTTCCTTCTGTCCAACACGGCAAAAATATCGCCAATCAGACTCCTTAATTATGGGTTAACGGGTAATTTCAGAACGAAAATATTGAATAGAGATGATTTTTAAGCTATTGTATAGCTTTTATCGCGGGCTTTGAAGGGACCGAATCAAGAAATTTCGTAACGAAAATAAAACCTGACACCCCAAAAAAAATATATATATTGAGTTCTAAAAAACTTACAGTGCCATCTATCTATCTATGATGGTGATGGTGGTGATGGTGAGGGGGATGGTGAGGGGGTGGTAATGGGGGATGGTGAGGGGGATAGTGAGGGGATGGTGAAGGGATGGTGAGGGGGGTGATGATCATGATGATTAACTTTCTTAGTGTTAATTTATTACATAAACATCCCGCGCCCTAAGGACTATATGGTACTGGTAAATACAACATAAATAAAAAATAAATAAATAATTATAATTGCATAAGTTGATAAAAAATCTATGCAATAGCTTTACCGCGGCAGTCCCCGAGTGCCACACGTCTTTTTTTTAATTGAAGACATAATTCCCAAAAAAATCCCTCTATTAAAAGTTATTTCTTTTATTTTCTGCAAAGAGATTAAATACCTTGGTGTAACACTCATCCCCATCGTCGATCAGTCTCCCGAAATTCCTGAAATGAAAACAGCATGAAGAATAAGTTCAATTCCATTTTAAATGGGGGGACAATCAATTAGCGGGATGGCGAGACCGCCGCGGCCGCGTCGATCCATCACAGGCGCCGCGCCCGCCGCCGTTCGCACTTTGTTAACAGTTAATTAAATTTCAGAACGGAAACATCTGGCCGGGATTTAGCGGCCATATTAGCGTAATCTTCGACGTTTTGGTTTCAGTGAAGTTTAATAGCGACGGATGTTAGAAATTGGTTGGACTTGAAGTTTATTATGTACTAGATTTTGCCAGCGGCTTCGCACGCTTGAACATAGTTTCTATGACTGCCTTCGAGAGTGCGCAGCGTGGAAAAAAGTAGCCTATATGTTAGTCCAGGTCCTAAGCTGTCTACCTACCAAAATTCTGCCACATATGTTCAGTAGTTAGTTAGTTTTCGCGTGAACATAGTTTTTATGTCTGTCGTGCTGTCGAGCGTGGGAACTGAGTCAACACTAGATCCCTCGGGAACTATGTTGGGCTATACTAATTAGTAGTCAATTAGATTATCAGTATTAATTAGCACGTCAAACCTTCGCTTCATTGTGACGTGACATAAATTAACAAAGAAGAGAGAGTTAATAGCTATCCCACGGGAACCACTTAAGAAATCAGGATAAAAAGTAGCCTTTATGTTATTTCAGGCCCTATCCTATATGTGTGCCAAGTTTCATCCCGATCCGTCCAGTGGTTGAAGCGTGAAAGAGTAACAAACATCCATCCATACATACAAACTTTCACATTTATAATATTAGTGGATTTTATTTTATTCTCATTGGAAAAGCTTCAAAACTATTATCTACGATAAGTCTTTTTTGGGTATCATCAGTTTCACATAAAATCCTACTATTCTAGAGCTGGATGCATACATCGATCCCTACTCATTAGAGTCCAAATTGCTCTGATAAAAGCCGCGGAAATGTTGCGGGCGGGAGAAAAAATATTTTATGTCTTTTCTATTGGATGCAAACGTCAATATTTGAGTGATAAGAGGCGAGCGAAAGGGGGTCATACAGCTTTTTACATTTAGGTAGGATTCCGTTATTTTGTTTAGATACTTCAGTCACCGTAGCTTGTGGATGAAGAAATTCTTTTATAGCTACGCGATGGGTAAACTCTTTGTAAACGGAACAGATCAACAGCTTGACATTAAAGCGTTTAGGCTTCAGTCTTCGTCCAGTTCGAGGTTTCACAAATATCAAAGCGATCATTGCCATAAACAAGTCCTTAGTTAGGAGAAACCTCGAATATAATGCCACACCTTGGACACTTCATACAACTAACCAGAAATGATATTTCAAAAAAGGAATGACGGAACAAACAAAATGGCGGCGAAATCATATACGATCGACAACCAAACTGTAATCAATCTGTATCAATCTGGGTGACGAGGGGGTGAGGTCGCAATCTAGAAAGCGGCAGGGAGAGTATAATTATAATGTTGGAAAGTATACAAAATACATTTGTAACGTATCGCCAATCGCCCCAATTCAGATTAGGCTCGAGCCCCTCGGTGGGGACGTATATGAGCTGATATCATCAAGATATTTGTATATGAGGTACTATTGTGTTTACCCATTTTATCCACTAATGGATCCAACTTTATTCATTCTTGGTATGGTTGGGTTCGACGAGCTTAGAGTGAGAAGAGACCTAGCTCTTATCTTATATATTTTTAAATTACTGCGGGGAAAAATACATTTAATGGCGACATATTGGCGCGGAATGGACTGAATGTCCCAGACAGGCGTGCCTGGAAAAGGCACTGCGCACTCTTTACCGAACGGCTGAACAGATTGATTTGTTTTTTGCACTCTGAGTGAATTCACGAGGGTGGGATTATATACAGTTAGTTACAAAAATTAAGTATTAAAATTAAATTTAAATTAATGTAAGATTTGTAAGTTTATCTACTCTCATATCGTAAAGTTCGAATTATAAACTTTAAAACGAATTTATATTGGCATGCTTTATAAACACAATACCGAAACTTAAAAAAAACACTAAAACATTATTTCTCTAACAAAATAATGTTATAAAGTTTTTTTTCTATTACGATACAAAATAATCCAAAAGGTTAATATCACCAACGAAGTTCCATATCAATTTTTTTTATTGGAACGCACATGCGATTCGCGCCATTTTTACAGCATTACAAAAAGTTTTCATTCCAATTTTCACTTGTCTGTAACAGCGCGCGCGGTGATGTGCTAGGTTTTGGCGCCATTCATTGAATACGTTTTGTTGTAGTTACTGAATTTCGTGGAAAGTTCTCATTCTTGCTTAAAAATGTCTGAGATCAGTGAAAGCATTGTTTGTACCTGTCTGTGACAGCGTCCACTTCAGCGCAAGCGCGGTGATATGCTGGGATTTGGCGCTATGACACGTTTTGTTGTAGGTACTGAATTTCGTTGGATTTTTTTTATTACTCTTTTAACTTTGATGTTTGTTGTTTAGTTGATTCAATCCCAATATATGAGATTAGATAAAAAAGTGTGAAACTGGACATAACTACGTATTAAAACACTCGTATGACACCATTAAAAACCTCGCCAAGGCTCGGTTTTTAAACGCATACTCGTGTTTTAATACCCCTCATTAGGCAACAGTTTCATAAACTACTATTATATGTCGGAGCGCAAGGACGTGGCGCCATCAATGCATGCGTCGAGGCACCGTGTGTTTTATCTTGGAGCGTCAGGCGGGTAGCTAGGGTAGTAATAATAGTCATCTTTGGCCAAAGCGTGGTCTGCGCGAGACCGGAACCCGGAAGTTGGTAGTGTTGGTACTTGTTTGTTAGCCAATCAGAATCGTTGTGATTATCGAACGATTAAACTTTAAAGACAATGCAGCCTACCTACAGAGGCTACGACAGAGGCGCCAATTATTTTGCGAGCACTTTTGATCGAGCAGCTGAACTGTCAACTTGGGAAGCCAGCCCCGTGCCGAACTCATCGCAGTCTATAAAATAATCGGTTTTCATCCGAATCATCGTGAAACCTCGTGTTGCAAACGTGTGTGAATATTGATTGTACACTCCAAAACTTCTCAAAGACGAGTTTATTTCTTAGATCCGGCCAAAACCCTTCTGATGAGCCGAAATATATTATGTACACTATCGCATTAAGCTAAGCCTGTAATGGTAGATGTATGTTGGTTAAGTAAATAAATAAAACATAGAATAAAAATAAATTTGCTGGGCAAAATTTAAACTCAGATGTATTTCTATTTCCGCTAAAACACAAAATAACAAAAATAAAATGAAATTGAAAAATTAAAGGGGTCGTGATTTTCATTTGATCTGACTCACACTTGGCCGGTTTTTTTTAAAGCCAATTTTTTTTTCTCCATAAAGATTCCCCGGGGCAAATTGCTCAGATTCATTAGTATCATCGTACGAAAAGAAAATCACGTTTCTTGTATGGAGCCCCAATTCATTTTTTATAAATTTTTTGTTATTTAACGGAGAGGAGCGTCGGTGGCGTAATGGCAAGGGCCGCTACCTCCTGTCTGGGAGATTGTGGTTCGAATCCTGCCACGTACCAATCTGTTTTCGAATTTCGATTTCATATACGTTTATCCGACGCTCTTACGGTGAAGGAAAACATCGTGAGGAAACCTGCACACGCCTGCGCAAAACTCAAAGGTTGTGTGTGAAGTCGACCAACCCGCACTGGGCCCGCGTGGTCTACTACGGCCCGATCGCCCTAATTCAGGGTAGGTTCGAGCCCCTCGATGGGGACGTATACGTGCTGATATGATGATATAGCGGAAAAAAATACACACTGTGAAAATTACAATTACGGTTCATGAAATACAGCCCGCTTAGTCTTAGTAATAGGGTTCCGTTGGCACCCTTTGGGTACGGAACCCTAACAAAAGCATACACATACAAAGTTGGCCAATTAGCTGATCTGTTACTAGATATTACTTATTTAAAGTCAAGGATTTTAATTTTACCTGTAGAACCCTTACGTCTTCGACTCTTGGCATCACCCCTGATTGATAAGATGCGTTAACTAATAAAGGAGGTAGTAACTTAATGACTAATGAATATAAGTTTCAGAAAATTTTCGTGAGGTGCGATTTTAAAGTTCATAAAATTTATTAGTTAGGCGTTATGCCAAAGTATACAGCTGACCTAATTTTATAAGTAACTAGCTGTTTCCCGCGGTTTCACCCGCGTGGACAACGTTTCTATGACTTTTCGAGGGTGCGCAGTGCGTGGTAAAAAGTAGCCTATGTCTGAATCCAGGTCCTAATCTGTCTACCTACCAAATTTCAGCCAAATCCGTTCAGTAGTTTTTGCAGGAAAGCGTAACAGACAGACAGAGTTACTTTCACATTTATAATATTAGTAGGGATAGGGATTAAGTAAATATGCTTATTTTATTGCGCGCCTAAAAACAATACCTACGGCTTACGATTATAAGTATAAATAAAGTGCATAGTTGGCCTTATTGCTTTAGGCGATTTCTACTTCAGTAAGTACCAAATACAGGAAATCTAGTTAAACTAATCTTTATAACGAAATATGTACTTACATTGATATGTTGTCATTAGCGTCATGGGCTCTTTTGCGCGGGGTGAACCAAACCCGGGTTGGTGGGTTATTTATTTGACTATATATTTAAATTATATTGTATGGTTTCATCTTAAGAGGATTGTGAAGCTGCGACTTATCACACAAACGGCGTTAACGATCATCACCTCTTAAAATCTTAACCGATTTGGACCAATTTTTGATAGGTTGTCAGTCAGAACAAAAGCTAGGCTAATACGTTTCGTTTTTCAAATTACTGATTATAAATGAACAATAATTGCCGAAAATAGTTTTGTATAAAAACACGTGAACGTCAATAAAATTATACTTATTAACTTTATCGAAAAAACAAAAACATATAAGAGTAGCTTTTGTTCTGCCTGACAACCTATCAAAAATTGGCCCAAATCGGTTAACATTTAAGAGGTGAAAATCGTTAACGCCGTATAGTATGAAAAGTCGCAGCTTCACAATTCTCTTAATACTTACAAATTAACAAGTACAATTTAAGACTTCGCTTAAAGGATCCTGCGCTAGAAATAGCACGGAGAAATAACCCACAACACAAAATCATAACCATGTTCTCCGCTGGAAAAGAACAACAGAAATAAAAATATATAAAATAGAACACATATATAAAACGAACTCTCCTGTTCAGCCAGACTGAGCCCCCTGAGTCTAAACACCCATTTACCACAATTTAAAACGTGGCTGTTCTACTAGCCAACTAGCACTGTTCATATCCCTCCCATCCCCGCCCCCCAAGTACACTGGTCGAAACCGTTTGACCGATGACCTAGTGAAGGTTGTGGGAAGGCGCTGGATGCGGGCAGCGCAGAATCAGTCGTCGTGGAAATCCTTAGGGGGAGGCCTTTGTCCAGCAGTGTACAAAGTTGTAAGTCTTTCGATTGATATGATGATGATGATGAAAAGTTTCAAAATTGCCGTCGTCTGTGGAAATTGGCTAGCGTTGCCTATAAACAGCTATGACCCCAGAAGCTTTGCCTATCCTCCAGGACTGAGTAGGTATATTTTCATATGTATGTACTGGGTGGCGCCAAAACTAACGACGGGGTTGCCATTAGGTTACTACTTTTTGTTTTATTTTAAATTCATCTTAACTATTATGACATATTAAAAAAACACTCATTGAGATATAATTTTGAGTTAGGTTTTAAAAATTACATCACGTAAATGACCACCATTTCCAGCCTCACAAAGACGGGCTCTTTCGAAAGCACTTCTCAATACTTTCCTCAGAACATGAGGAGTAAGAAACCGTATTTCAGCCTTCAGCTGATCGATTGTCATGAGTTTATTTATGAACACCTTGTCTTTTAAATAACCCCTGAGAAAATAATCTGTTAAAAAAACTGCGCTGTTAAATCAGGAGAACGAGCGAGCCAGTTAAATGTTGAAAATCTCGAGATTAAACACTCGCCGAACGTCTCTCTTAGGACGGTCATTGTGGCTCGAGCCGTATGCGCTGTGGCTTCATCTTGTTGGAATCACATCTCTGGACTGTCAACAAGAGCTGGCATTAAAAAAGGGCCCAATATATTGAATTGAATTGAATTGAAAAAACTTGCCTTTTTTCCCATCCACCCTACAAATGTCTTAAGTAATATTATTTTACACAGATGTAACAAAATTGGTGTAGGAACCGTAACCTGGGGCTTCTACTCATCATGTTGAACCACTTTTCCTTACTCAATTCGCAAAAAATTGGACTTTTGATACAAATCGATCAGCTGATTGACCAATTTTAGTGAGCGTCGATTTTTTTTTTGAAAAATTGACTATTGTGTTTCCTTGGGGGAACTTGTTCAGTATGATGAGTAAAAACCCCAGATAACGGGTCCCACACCTGTTTGCCACACCTGTACAGTTTTTTTTTTAAATAACACGCTTTTTATGATAAATACTAAATGATGCCTAGACAATATTGAGCAGTGTACATTACTGTACATACTTGAAGTTCATACAGTGAAGTTCTCGAGTGGCAACCGCGCATCGAAAGTCGTAGCGTAGGCAGGCCTCCTACAGGATAGACCGACTACTTGATGAAGGTCGCGATGAAGCGCGGACCGTTCGTCGTGGAAATCCTTAGGGGAGGGCTTTGTCCAACAGCGGTCGCCGTTCGGCTGATATGATGATGATGATGTACATAGATAACAAAATATACATACATATTTACATACATACACCGGAAAAACATAACCCTTATTCTGGCACAGTCAGGTAGAACAAGATTATAGGGATAGCTTGGTAGATTTTGTGAGAACAAAAAATGAAAGTCCAATTATGTAAGTCTTGCTTGACTATATATACCTTTATTTGCTTGAAAATATACCGTTAAGAATAATTGTTACTCGTAATTAAGTAGCTAGCAGTGTTGCCAACTTTTTTGAAGAAGGTCGTACACACAAGGAGCAAAAATCGTATGCCCATACAAAACATGGAGCAAAAAGTCGTACGCCGACATAAAACACAGAAAATAATTTCATAAAAAAAAATCGTATACCCATACAATTTTATTATTAGAATACACGATTGTACATCGTATCAAAGCAAAAAAAAATCGTATAAAAACTATTTAAATCTTACGGTTGGCAACGCTGGTAGCTAGCAACATTTGTTCATTCCTTAAAGTATGCCATAGTCGTCGGGATCGTTTTTTTTTTACTTTTTTTTGATAAAAATTTAGAACATAATATCAGAGTCCATTTAACATGCAAAGGTCAGCTAGTCATCTTTCTTGAGGGACACATAGACACAAAGGTCTTTCAATAAGAACGCTATGGTGATATGTCATAGGAGGGTATTACATTATTATAGATATATTAGGTCTTTCGTTCTTTACCTATGAAATTGCCGATTGTATAAAAAAGTTTAAAGATGCAAATTAATTTAATATTTATTAAAACAAAATTTATTCTTAAAATGGCATTATGGTGGAAAACATATGCCTATTGTTTAGATATAAGAGCACGGTGGCTTTAACCCCATGAAGTCGAATTTTTCACCTGAAAAAATCGTCTTTATTGATGCAAAAAATACACATTTTTAATTT
Organism: Coleophora flavipennella; assembly: GCA_947284805.1. Classification (NCBI taxonomy): domain Eukaryota; kingdom Metazoa; phylum Arthropoda; class Insecta; order Lepidoptera; family Coleophoridae; genus Coleophora; species Coleophora flavipennella. Next base: position 4,564,115 of record OX369269.1, read on the forward strand.
TAAAGCTTTTTAGAGTTATCAAAGCAGATTCTTCGTTACTAATGTCATATTTGGGAAGATTTCGTCACTTTCAGGAAAATTCAAGAAAATTAACTAGTCTAAAAAATTGCTTCCATTCAATGGTACATAGCTCAGGGGATTGGAACATGAAAGACATGCCGCTAGTTACTTATAAAAGACCATAAGTAGTGTTACCATAAGGTCAATAATAAAAAACAATAACTTTTTTATTTTCCATAAAAATTGGCATTGAACTTCCAAAACTGAATCGGCAATTTTATAGGTAAAGAACTATAATGATCCTAGATGTAGCCCAATGATCATTTTGATAGCATACTGCAAAATGTGATCTTACAAAAACGGTAATGCATGTGGTCTAGGATCATATAAACTTTATATTATAAATAAATGATAGTACATAGACTGCTGTGCCGGTATTCGACTTACTAATCATTTGAGTTACATTTTATCCTCTACCTATCAAAAACAACATTCTAGTAAATTAGTCTTTAGTCTTTAATTCTGTTCAGAAATTGTTCGTGTTACAGGTAGACAGTTGACAGGTGTTATTATTGGCTAGTTACAGTAAAATAACGTCAAAAATACCACTTTTTATTGCAAAAAATTAAAACTCCATTTTACTGTAAAATTATAACCAAAATTTTTACATGTTGCTATCCTATTAAAGCAAATGACTCCAAACTAATAATTGTTAACCCAAAAATAGTTAACGACCACCAAAATTCAAACCACATTTTAATTTGTAGCGCGTAGCGTGTAGCATTCTTCTGCGTAGCATTCTGCTACCCATGGGGGGGAGAAATGATAAAATGTAACGAGTAAGTTTTTGTGCTTTTGTTGGAGAAATGCTATTTAGGTAATTCTATTTTTTAATTTATATTCGATACTGTCAAATATCCTATTCTCAACAAAGGCCGATGCCGGAAATTGGTGCCTTTTTTTGTTGGCGCGGACATTGATTAAACCTTCTTATTTTAATACACACGATAACGTAACAAACAAAACCTAATATGGCATCTATATCGCTAAACTCAGTCCGAGCTGATTTATGAAAGTTAGAAGTAAACACTTTTTTATCACAATTTTTATCCAAAACTTGTTATTTGGATACAGGCATGACAAATAAAACATATAATGGCATCTATATCGCTAAACTCAGTCTAAGTTGAGTTATAAAGATTCGAAATAACAAGGTTGAGTTAGTTACCGTGCAAACATTTATTTTTTACTTTTTAATTCTAACTTTCATAACTCAGCTGGAACTGAGTTTAGCGATATATATTCCATACTATTTTTTGTTTGTAACGTTAACGTGTATAGTTTGGTCGATGGCCGCGCTAAGAAAAAAAAGGCACCACCTTCCATACAAAATCTGGCATAGCCTTTTGATAAATGTTGCTTTAACAAAATGGCCGCTATAACTTGTCAGATTTCGAGCGTCCTTAATGAAATCTCCTTTATATTCTATTTGTCTTAAATCCGTAGCAGAACGTATTACTTACATGAGCAATGCCACAACAGTGAAGGCAATACGTCCGCTTCATTTCACGCAGGGTCTATTTATAATTACATTAATCATTATACTGGTCCCCAAAAATAACTTTAAATACGGGGTTCCAAAATACCGCTTTACCAGACACAAGGCTACTCATGGAACTTGACTTTCCCCGATAAGGAAAAACGTACGCAATTCGCAAAAAAAAATTAGACTTGTTGGTTTAGTTTGATTGATTTTTATGAAAGTTTAAAGAATTTATACCTAACTATGTAGGTTCCGGGGGGAAGGAGGTTTCCAGTTCCATAAGTAGAAGCCTTTATTGAAGTTTCTGGGAGAGGTCTTAATGACAGTGTTTTAAGCCTCAGCGGTGGGACTCGGTTGCGATTGCGCGGTAGCGACGCTGGTGGTGGTTGAGACTGCATCAGGGTCTTGTTCGCGCACCCCGAGCCATGGGATTCTCTTCTGCAGCTCCGCCCTGGAAATAAATCATAGTGTGAATAAACCTGTTCTGTGGTGTAGCAACCGCATAGTGTGAATAAACCTGTTCTGTGCTGTTACAATCGCATAGTGTGAATAAACCTGTGCTGTGCTGTTACAATCACAAAGTGTGAATAAACCTGTGCTGTGCTGTAACAATCGCATAGTGTGAATAAACCTGTCCTGTGCTGTTACAATCGAATAGTGTGAATAAACCTGTCCTGTTCTGTTACAATCGCATAGTGTGATTAAACCTGTCCTGTGCTGTTACAATCGCATAGTGTGAATAAACCTGTGCTATGCTGTTACAATCGCATAGTGTGAATAAACCTGTCCTGTGCTGTTACAATCGCAGTGTGAATAAAACTGTCCTGTGCTGTTACAATTGCATAGTGTGAATAAACCTGTTCTGTGCTGTTACAATCGCATAGTGTAAATAAACCTGTCCTGTGCTGTTACAATCGCATAGTGTAAATAAACCTGTCCTGTTCTGTTACAATCGCATAGTGTGATTAAACCTGTCATGTGCTGTTACAATCGCATAGTGTGATTAAACCTGTGCTATGCTGTTACAATCGCATAGTGTGAATAAACCTGTCCTGTGCTGTTACAATCGCAGTGTGAATAAAACTGTCTTGTGCTGTTACAATTGCATAGTGTGAATAAACCTGTCCTGTGCTGTTACAATTTTTAACCGCCGCCGTGGCATAATGGTTAACTCTATAAGCTTCACATCGGGAGGTCGCGGATCTACCTTTGTAAGGTTTGGTTGGTGGATGGTTGGGCATTTTCTATACCAGCGTGGCTTAATAAATTTGTGTAGGACCTGTTAACTGGGGGTTCTACTTATCATACTGAATAACGTTTCCCACGGAACCTAAAGAATTTTTAGAAAAAAAATTGGACCCGCCAATAATGCACAAATAATCAAGATCAGCTGATTGATTTGTATAAAGAGTAATTATTTTTTTGCGATTTTAATAAAGAAATTGAACTAAAATTGTTCAGTATGAGAAGCCCCAATTAACGGGACTTACACCAATTTTGTTACAACCTGTAAACATACATACATATACGGAAAATAATTAACGTCCTTTTTGGGAAGTCGGGTAAAAACACGTAAAACTATATATTAAACTTTTACCTGTATCTGGGGTGGTTGATTGCGTAGACCCATGGATCTATGCAGGAGACCACCTTGCAGCAGACCGCTGGTACCATTGTTGCTACAGGCGTCAGTAGAGACCTGCCAAATTGGAACGAAACATAAAAATACTTTATGTGAATCATATAAGTTCCTGTCTACGTGAGTAATAAAGGGCCAAGATTTAATAAACTTATGAATAATGCTTTTTTATATTAAAATTTGAGTGTGTTTGACAACATCTCACCTGATGTTAAGTGACGATGTACTCGAGGATGGTACACGGAAACTCAAATAATGCTTATTGTATATTATTTGTGATAAAAAAAAACTCTCGCCTTAAAGATCCCCAAGTCGGGAAACACAGACGCAGGCAAGGAGTTCCACTCCATCGTCACCATCGTTGTCCGCATAATAAATGAGGAAGCGTAACGCTTCGTGTGTATAGGATCTATAGATATTTTACAGGTAGCACTAGTAGCAATACAGGTCGTTTCCCTACGGCTTCTGAACCCATCTTAGACTACTTATATGTATGTAGATAAAATAATGTATGCAATGTTGAAATTAGGTCTTAAAACACTCGTGTGATTCTGTAAAAAAATTCGGCTTCGCCTCATTTCGTTAAACACACTCGTGTTTTAAGACCTGTCATAATATAACAGTTGTGTAAACTACTCTAGAACGATGTCACTTAGTTAACTGTTAGCAAACCGTGCATTGTCGTCCAAACTAAACGTTTATACAATATTTCAGCTCAATCGGAACCCGGAATTCGGGAAGTGGGACAAATTAAACTTGCAAATTTTGAAGCGGACTTACACGTACGAACATTGCAAGTTAAATAAAGGCTTGTGAAAAGTTCACGCCGATGTAATATCATTACAAATAGTTCCTAATGAAGAGGAACCACAAAAATAAATAAAAAACCGCCATGTGCGAGTCGGATTGGAGTCTTAAGAGCGTATTCACAAAATCGTTTTCCATACTAACAAACTTAAAATTACTACTTCTTGAAAATGGATGGGCCGATTCTAATGAAAATTTATACACATATAAGCAAGTCACGAAATTCTAGGTAGGGGATAAATTGCGTTTTTTAAAAAATAATGTTGTCACTAAATAATAGTGATTTAAGGTTTTCATAGTGATCTTAAAATTTGCTGATAATTTTTAAAACAACTTTGTTATACTTATTTGGAAAATGTAATCTATCTTCAAACTACAATTTCGTAACTTTCTTATAAAGTTTCATTAAAATCGGGCTATCCCATTTCAAGAAGTAGTAATTTTAAGTACATATGTGTAACAATTTTGTGAATACGCTCTTAAGCGCGAGTCCGACTCTGTCACAGCCTATTTATTTAAAAAAATGTGTATTTTGCTCTGTAATCTCACCTACTTTGACGCTAATATTATGTGATACCATTTTAGTATAAAGCGAAAACAAAAAAAAACTGTCAAATATCCACGTTTCTGGTTTTTTATTTTTTTGGCTATTATTTGTTGCGACAACCGAACTGTAACCAATCTGTATCAATCTGATGGGTGACGAGGGGGTGAGGTCGCAACCTAGAGAGCGGCAGGGAGTGTCCATTCTGTATGTTAGTACTAATATATATACTTTGGCATAGGCTTAGTAATAGAGTTGGCACCACAGACATAATGCGCGTTGGCACCCTTTTGGTACGACACCCTAAAAAGCATTCTTTGTTTCTTTTGCATACCTACTTTTCACGAAAGTGCAATGTAAGGTCAGCGCGTTTGTTTCAGCTCCTATTTATGCAATACAGATAGGTACAGATTACGAAAAGCTTATAAAACCTCTATTTACTAGTAGGTACAAATATTACTCCTATCATATCCCATCCGCGTAATCCAACGCCCCAGACACGTACTCACTGACCCCGACGACCCGACCACGCTAGCCATAGCCGCCCTGACCCCGCCCCCCCAACCCACAGGGAAACACTGCACCGACATTTTGCCCTCGCCGACGAGGGCGGCGCCTCCCCGCTTCTGACGCTTACCAGCGCTACCGGCACATGCCAGGTCGCTTCTCTCCGATTCTCCCCTGTCCAAGCAACGACCTAAGCCAGGTCCGTGCCCACCTGGGCGCCCTTAGGCAGTTGCATCTTTTTGTTTTGCATCTAGGTTGAGTGCCCTCCGCACTCGCCTCCCCTGCACGGTGAAGTTGTAAAGTTGTCCTCACAGCTAACAACAAGCTTGTCCTTTCGAAAATAAAAATTCTTTCATTCCTTGTTCGCTTATCTGCGTACATTGTGAATTCGTTTTCACTGCGATGGAATTTGGAAGTGGCAACCGAAAATTGGAAAAGGCATTTGAAAAGCAACTCGAATTCGATTGGATTTGATCCGTTTGGCGGTACCATTGTGTGAATCAAGTAGATATGGGCGTGGTATCAATATAAGCTTTTGCTTTTCAAGTATAAGTATGAAAAAAAGAAAGAAACGTTTGCCTGAAAATTTACATGATTAAGTAAGTAAGTAAGTAAATATACTTTAATAGCTTTTGCCAGCAGCTTCGCCCGCGTGGGCATCGTTTTTGTGACTGTCTTAGAGGGGGCGCGTGGACATGACTTTTCTTCTGATCCCTCGCGAACTATGTCAGGATATGCTTATATTAGTAAATCATGTCATTTCCCACCCCCTCAACCGTCTCTGTGCAAAAAATCACACAATCCATAGTTCCATTGCGAAGTTAAAGAAATAAACTAAAAAAGAATATATTTTCAGTTCCCTTAGGAACTGCATGGGGCTATGCTATTTTCACGGGATAAAAAGTAGCCTATGTCCTTTCTCGTGACACAGGTTACCTGCATGCCAAATTTCATTAAGATTGGTCATGGCGTTGAAGCGTGAAAAGGTAACAAACAAACAAACACATTTCCACATTTATTTTCATCGTAGTAAATTTTAACGTAACTAAACGAAGGCTTGAATTAGCTTTGTACTGAAAGTTTGAAACTGCTCTTATTTTTTCCCGTTTTATATTAGTACATCGAAAACTAATTACAAACATCGATATGTGTCTCCTCAATATATTTGAAAAGTTTGGATTCAATTTGGCATGTAGCTTTTGTATTAAAGCGGAACTACGTTTGTATGGAAACTCGAGCCTCCTGGCGGCCCTTAAGGCCCCGTGGTACTTAAAAATCTGTCTTTGTCATTTTCTTTATGTGTAAAGAGGGAAGAAAATAACCACACTTTTGCACTTTTTCGATGTTTTCGTTTTTATTTTCATCATATTTATCTTAAATAAAAATCCAATCGATGTTTTCCCTTCAGTCACTTATGAACTTTATTTTAGTAAATAAATCATATTATAAAATTACTTATTTTAAGAATAAAACCGAAAATAGACGATAAAATGGCTCGAAAAGAGGTACCTTTGCGAAATTATTCTATCGAGACAACTTTATTAAATCGTGTTTCCATTATCGAATGGACTATATCGATAGTCCCTCGTAACTATTCTCAATAATACCAATATGTTTTCCTAGATTTTAAATTTACTGGTAACTACTTCATAAATGAATTCTAAAAACCTGTTTAAGTGGATTTTTAGGTACCACTGCGCCTTAAGCCTTAAGTGTCAATTTATTCTATTCCACAAACCTGTCACCAAAGGCTCCGGTCATCGCGACGATAGCGTACGGCGTCCACCCACATATGAAGAGGAAGAAAATCGTGAACGCCACTTTCGCGATCCTGATCTCGACGCTCTTGCCCGCATCCTCTTTATTTGAAGCTAAGGATTTTACGTTCATCTTCTTGGCTTGATCCGAGAGCATTCGCTCGTGGAGACGGACCTGGGAAGAAAGCAAAAGATAGGTGTCTTTCTTGTTTTACTTATGTTTTATTGTTCATATTGTCTAAAGGCTTTGTCTTAAAAAAACCGGTCAAGTGCGAGTCAGAACCGCACACATAGGGTTCCGTACCATCATACTAGATTGCGCTAGTTTCTTCATGTTTAAAAAAACACACGTTTTGTATGGAGACCCTCCTTACTATTTCACTTTTTTAAAATTTTTATTATTTGTTGCTATAGCGACAACATAAATACATCATCTGTGAAAATTTGAACTGTCTAGCTATCACGGTTCATAAAGTATAGTCTGGTGACAGACGGACTGACAGCGAAGTCTTAGTAATAGGGTCCCATTTTTATCTTTTGGGTACGGAACCCTATAATTTTAAACAAAGAAAAAACTGACTTCTTAGCATTTGTTGTTATAGCCGCAACAGAAATACAACATCTGTAAAAATTTTAACTGTCTAGCTATCATGGTACGGAACCCTATAATTTTGAACAAAAAAAACCGACTTCAAACTGGAAACAATGGTTCCCTTCGATTTCTCTGGAATGCCATCATCTGATCCTGGTTTCCTTATTATGGTGCCACCTTTGGGATATCACTTTTTTAACAAAACAGGAATCATCAAAATCGGTTCATAAACGACGAAGTTATCCGCGAAGACACATAAAAAAATATACGGTCGAATTGAGAAACCTTTTTTGAAGTCGGTTAAAAACAAGACCTCACAGGTTCCTAAGTAACTACAAGCACCATGCCTTTCATGGTGCTTGTAGTCCCAGAACTTATCAAGCACGTATGTCCTTAATTGATATATACTAGCTTTTACCCGCGGCTTCGCCCACTTGGACATTGTTTTTATGAATGTCTTTGCCGGTGAGGGGTGCGCGACCCGCAAGCGGCTCGCAAACCTGGACATGAGTTTTCTCCAGATCCTTGAGGAACTATATCTGGCTTGATTAACAGTCTATGTCACTTCCCACCCCTTCAAATCACTTCAATCCGTTGCGACGCCCCGACGTGCGCGAGCGTGGAAATGAGTTTTCCGCAGATCCCTCGGGAACTCTGTCAGCATATGCTCATTATTATTAAATTATGTCATTTCCCACCTCCTCAACCATCTCTGTGCAAAAATCACAAAATCCATTGTTCCGTAGCGATGTTTAAAAAAAAAAGGGTAATTTCCAGATCCCTTAGGAACTGTATCGGCCTATGCTATTTTCCCAGGATAAAAAGTAGTCTGTGTCCTTCCCAGTGACAAAGGCTACCTGCATGCCAAATTTCATTGGTCGAGGTGTTGAAGCGTGAATTGGTAATAAAACAAACTAACACATTTTTACATTTATTATATACTAATATATATACTTTGATATTAGTAAGGATAACATTTTTTATTTTTCATTTTATTTATTTATATACGAGGAGGACCCGCGCTGTTCCGCAGTTTTTTTTTATTAAGGACATCGCGAGTGCGCAGCCCGCAAGCGGCTCGCCATCGACGCTGCGCGATGCGCGAGAATGTGTGCGTTGAATGATCACACCTAGCTTTCCTCCAACCCAACAAATTTAAGAGAGCAATACTCGTAGCTCAAATACAAGAGCTTGTTTCAGCAAATGTTTTTAGACCAAAACGAACTACTGATGTACTTCAATCAGAACAGAAAATATTGAGAAAGGAAACTACGAAAATTGCGTTTGAGTATAACTTGAGAAGGGCAAAAGTTTGCTGATTGTCATTGCTTGATGACAAATCTGTGCATATCGATACCTTTCATTTAAATAATTTTTGAAAAACCTAAAAGCTTTTAGGCCCAAGCTTTTTACAATCAAAGTACTCGTCAATACGAATCAAACGAGCCCAAACTCGATGAGGTTGTGTTGTTTCATTGCTAAGTTCCTATGGCCATCATTCAGCTCCATCATCAGATCAGCACAATGTATATGCATCGTCACGCGATTTACACATGTATGCAAAATTTCAGCTCAATCGGAAACCGGGAAGTGGGTCAAATTTATTTTGCAAGATTTCACCCGAACAAACATACATACATACATAAGTACATTGCAAGGTCAATAAAAGCTTGTAAAAAATAATAAGCAACTTATCCAAGTTAAGTAAAACGGCCGGACGGACTCGAAATAGATTTAATATCTTAATATATATAAATCTTGTGTCACAATGTTTGTCCTTAATATATATAAATCTCGTGTCACAATGTTTGTCCTCAATGGACTCCTAAACCACTTAACCGATTATAATAAAATTCGCACACCATGTGCAGTTCGATCCAACTTGAGAGATAGGATAGGGTAGGGTAGGGTAGTGTAGGGTACGGTAGTGTAGGGTAGGGTAGGGTAGTGTAGTGTAGGGTAGTGTAGAGTAGTGTAGGGTAGGGCAGTGTAGTGTAGTGTATGTAGGGTAGGGTAGGGTAGTGTAGGGTAGGGTAGTGTAGTGTAGTGTAGTGTAGGGCAGGGCAGTGTAATGTAATGTAAGGCGGTACGAAGTTCGCCGGGACAGCTAGTATTTTTATATTTTTAGGGCTCTGTACCCAAAGGGTAAAAACGGGACCCTATTACTAAGACTCCGCTGTCCGTCCGTCCGTCTGTCCGTCCGTCTTCTGTCACCAGGCTGTATTTCATGAACCGTGATAGCTCGACAGTTTGAATTTCCACAAATGATGTATATTTAGAATACGCTATAACAACAAATACTAAATATTAAAAAAGAGAGAGTACATTTTTTTTTATTCACAATTGGTAATCCCTTGGCATCATCTCACCTGATGGTAAGTGACGATGATGCCGAAGATGGAAGCGGGTTTACCAAGATTCCCCAACGCAATGGGGATCTGGCTATCTTATCGTCAAGCCGGAACACATCAATGCTGTTAACACTGATGACGTTTTGTTTGTTTCCTTACAAAAAACGTGGTCTTTTTTTGAAACGTGAAAAAACTAGCGCCATCTAGTATAATGGTACGGAACCCTTTGTGTGCAGTTCTGACCGGTTTTTTTAAAATTTATTTGAGAAAAGTGAAAGTTAGGTGATTTTCAATGCTTGATGACAAATCTATGCATAAATACCTTTCATTAAAAAAAGAAATAAGCAAAACGGTTGGATAGAACGGCTCGCATAAGATTTCATAAACATTATGATAGCAGGAGTTACATCACACACCTTTACAAACCAAAGCTCTTATCACTGAAGTAATCTACAAATTCTAATCTTATTTATCGTCTTATAATTATAAGACATAAGCTTCATAACGTAAGTACGCGCTCGTTACTCTTGTTTATTAAAATCTCAAGCCGCCTTCTTATTAAGCCGATAGGTACCGAAAACCTACTTAAACCAATGAAATTAAATTATATGAAACCTCAACATTTAAGGAGATTAAATCAATTTTGTACAGAAATGCGAGTAGGTAGGTACTGATAAAATAACTCACTTCAAACAAGGAGAAGGATCTCAATTTTATTTAAATGTGTTTCTACTTTCGAGCGACGAAGGAGAGAAAAAGGTATATTGTGATGGCAAAAAAATCAAAGTTGAAGTTTAGTTGGCTCTAATTCATCATATCAGCCAAAAATGCTGGACAAAGGCCTCTCCCAAGGATTTCCACGACGAGCGGTCCTGCGCTGCCCGCATCCATCGGCTTCCCGCGTTCTCACCAGGTCGTCGGTCCACCGCGTGGGAGGCCTGCCTACGCTACGTTTTCCGGTGCGCGGTCGCCACTCGAGAACTTTACTGCCCCATCGGCCGTCTGTTCTACGAGCTATGTGCCCTGCCCACTGCCATTTCAGTTTTGCGATTCTGTGAGCTATTTCTGTTACTTTGGTTCTAACTAAAACTAGGATAACTAGGTAGCTGTAACTAGGTAGGTGTAAACAGCTTTACATGGCCTGCAGCAAATCGGAAAAAGTGAAGATTTGTATGAAAAATTCCAAGTTTTTTTGTTACTTTTTCTCAAAATGGCTTTTTTTTTTTTATTCACAATTGGTAAACTCCTGGAACTCCTTGCCTGCGTCAGTGTTTCCCGATTCCTTTAATTTGGGGATCATCAAGGCAAGAGTGAATAGGCATTATTTGAGTTTGCGTGTACCATCCTCGACTGCATCATCACTTACCATGAGTTGCAGTCAAACGCACTCAAATTTTTAAAAATAATAAAAAAAAAAAATCTTGACAACATCTCACTTGGTGGTAAGTGACGATGTTGCCGATGATGGAAGCGGGCTTACCAAGATTCCCCAACGCAATGGGGAACTGGCTATCTTATCTTCATGCCGGAACACACCAATGATATCAACATTGATATTTGGCGGCAAGACTTAGATAAGATGGTGGTAGCTAGCCAGGCGGGCTTAGAAAATGCCCTACCACCAACCAAACCGAGGCTTACAATTGACCCCGCCGGGAATCGAACCCGCGACCTAATGTGTAAAGCCAGTGAACTTTGCCTCTAAGCTACGGAGGCGGTTAAAACGATTTGGATGAAACTTTGTGAATAACTAGGACTTAATAAGACCTACTGCACTGAGTACTTAATTATTCCAGGAAAATTCGGAGTCAAGTACCTCCCATACGAACCGAAATAATTTGTTAATTTTTCATTGAATCTGATATACTTTACCGTATTCTGTGATACTTACGATGTTTATAGTTGATATAAATTATTATGTTTATTGTTTATAGTTGATATAAATCAACCAAAGTTATAAGTATGCCCGACTACGAAAGACGGTGAAGGCTTTATGAGAAAGTATACTGTACAATTTATTTTTACTTTCGATCGACGAAAATAATCATGAAATAATTAATGACGTCCATACTTAAAGGTTAGTGATTTTTAAATTTGATAGATTATGCCTTCATGGAACCACCATATAAACTGTACCAAAATCGGTTTATTACAAAAAAAAAAAACAAAAAAAAAAATAATTGTTGCGATTGAAGTTGATTGTTTCTAACGTGTATAGTTCTCGACAAGTATGACAGAATTAAATCGATTAAATACGAGTACTCAGTCGCAACACTTTAAAAACAAATTTTAGTAGTTACCTAATTCCTAAAGATTTCTCGCACAGAAAATTTGTGAACCGATTTGGTCTCCGAACGTACAAAAGGGTAAACTTGAGTAGACATTTACAGGTTTGGGACGGACTAAGGCGCTTATCAGATTGTTTAGCTGGAAATTGACAGACGGGTACATATATAAACGTATTGATTTCTATACTCTTTGGGCTACCCCCCCTCCCTAGGGGGGAGGGTCGCTCCGATGTGCTTTTAAGGTGGCCCTGCTGCCAAAGCTTAGGGGGAGTTTAGTGGGTAGTGCGGTCTTGGGCCTGTGCATATTTATTTATATATACCTTATGTATATAATAGGTATGTATGCATATAGGCGCAGGGCTGTGAGTCCCACATAACCAGTACAGCCGGCTGTTCTTGAGTATGCGTAAAAGCATTCTCCTCCTCCACCGCAGTCCGATATTTTTCTTATCAAGCGACTTCCAAAAAGGAGGAGGTTCTCAATTCGTCTGTATGTTTTTTTTTTTTTTTTTTTTATGTTTGTTACCTCATAACTTTGGACTGGGTGAACCGATTTTTACGATTCTTTTTTTATTTGAAAGCTAGTGCTTTCCATGTGGTCCCATATAAATTTTATCAAAATCGGTGATGTACTTTATTAGAAAATTAACAAAAACCAAAAATAATAATGCAAAAATGTACTAATTAGTTGCGATGGAAGTCGGTTTTTTAACGTGTTTAGCGTTTTCTTGCTTATCAATGTCGTCTACGCGATTTCTCGTAGATAGACACCATTAGCTTATTACCTTTCTCTCCTAAGGATATGTGGTACCTATCTATCAAACCGCACAGGGCCCGCGTGGTCGACTAAGGCCCGATCGCCCTAATTCAGGGTAAGTTCGAGCCCCTCGATGGAGACGTATATGAGCTGATGTGATGATCTACGAGTATAAATTATATTCACAATGTAATAGTTCTCAATGTGCCCCTAGCCTTAGCCATGTCGATACAAACTTTTATTCCCTCGTTTCTCCTTTTATAACATTCCTCGCCCATTCCGATCTGAATCAGGAATCCGCTCTAACCCAACAAATAACGTGCTCACACAAATGTATGGCGACCAGTTGTGTAAGTAGGGGAGCGGTTTCAAGGCTGTCAAGGGTTTTCCCACAGGGTTTTCCTAAGACGTTTTATATACTTTAAGAATCCTAGGGATTGTTCGAGCCAGTAATTTTATTCAATTTGAATAAGTATGTGGACTTAAGTTGACTTGATTTGTCAGTTTTTTTTTTAATTACTGTCCTTTTTATTTTGCCTGTTTTTTCACAACTGTATTGAAAAAACGTCGTAGGGAGAAACTGCTATTTCCTACTCATGTGTAAGGTTGGAGGGGGGTGGGGTGGAGCATAGTGGGGACTGGGGTAACTACACAGAATAGAAGAATTATTCTTTAAAAAAAATGTCTTATCTGTGGGTAACTAGGCAAAGCAGTGTACCCTGCTTATTTCGCGAACCATAGACACACAGCGACCAAACCAGTGCGCGATCATTGTTTATTAGTTGGCACGTGACCTCGACAAACGTCAGTGACTGCACCGGTAGCGGAACTCACTCTATACGAAAATATATCAAAAATTGTGGTTTTAATAAAAAAATCGTTAAAATTCAATGGCGGTTCTCTTAAGTATGTAGTATAGTATTCGTGGTTATTTATATTTACGTTAATTCTAATGGGAATTTACATAACAAAACCAAATTTGCTTGTATTGTTTTAATGTTCAAGGCGATTGAGGCAAAGTACGATAGGGAGTTGAGCTGAGAAGATTGGCTTATGAGTTAGTAGTGAAAAAATCAAATGTCTCATAGATTTGATACCTACAGTAACATGCCTAGCAGGGTTGGACTAGCTAAAAGGCTTTTGTGCCAAATGCTAACTAATGAATTACCTTAAAATCTATCCGGTCATTACATCACTATATACTTATTATATACCACACGATGATGATGGTCTACTTAGTTGGTGTTTAGCTTGCAGAATGCTGCTCAATGCAAGTGGTTTACCATCGTGTGGTGTGGAAGTCTTCGGGTGAGGCCCAAGTTCACTAGTGCGTTCAGACTGATATAATGATTTCCCACATTGCCCCCTAGGGGCTCCAATTTGCCCAGTGGACAGGGTAAAGTGGGTTAAATGTTACCTTTTGTTAAAATTGCTCTTATTGTTAAGTTTTCTAATAATGAATAAAAGTTTTTTATCCAAAATAATACATCAGATACCAAACAATAAATTTAATTTAATATAGGATGTATAGCTCTTCTGTACGCAGGTTCAAGGGTTATTATTCCTTAGCAACCCTACTAATCTCCCCCTCACCGCCCCCCCTCGCCTCCGCAAAATACAAATTTGGTAATCTATCATTTTCTGCCATCGGTAAACAATGTACTATTTTCTTTTAAAGGCCAATAGCCGAAGTCTATTGTTCATATTTCGAGTTAAAAAATTTTTTTTTCAGTTCAATGATTGTTTTTGTTCTTAAAATTTTCAGGAGTTGGCTTGTGAACGCGTTAAACACGACAGAATTGCACGGTCATCCTTTTAATTAATGGATCTCTCATTTTATCGAGCTCAAGCGCTATAAGTACATAATTCCTATTTCAAGCTTGAACGGTGGAAAATGAGTCTTGGGATTTTTCATCAATATAAAAGCACAATGGAGGTGGCCAAGAATTAGTAATTTGACCACGTACAGGCAAAGGTAAAGCCTCGTAGCAGGAAACGCCGATGAACAGGACATGAAGCCGGTTACTCCACTGACAATAGCATTGACAGCAGCCATAAATATTAATATTGTTATTAGTAGCTTGGGTTATTAAATAATCGTAAAATGAACGTGGACAATCCGCATGTTTAACCTTCTTCGTGGCGTAATGGTTAGTCCATTCGCTTTACACCAGGAGGTCGCGGATTCGACACCTGGCCGGGCCAACTTTGTAAGAATCAGTTTGGTTGGTGGTTAGGCATTTTGTAGGCCCGCCTGGCTAGTTTTATTTTTAGTATTCACAATTGGGAAGCCCTTGGCATCATCTCACCTGATGGAAAGTGACGATGATGCCGAAGATGGAAGCGGGCTTACCGAGATTCCCCAAAGCAATGGAGGACTGGCTATCTTATATTCAAGCCGGAACACATCAATGTTGTTAACACTTATATTTGGCGGCAAGACTTAGAGAAGATGGTGGTAGCTTTCCAGGCGGGCTTAGAAAATGACCTACCACTAACCAAACCGAGTCTTACAAGTTGATCCCGCCGGGAATCGAACCCGCGACCTCCTGGTGTGAAGCGAATGGACTAACTAACCATTACGCCACAGAGGCGGTTTAACCATCCTATCTACCATCATCCTAGTTACCAACATCTTATCTAAATCTTGCCGTCAGACATCAGTGTTTGAGCAGGAATTTAGTATCTTCCTTCCCGCCAAATGGTAACGGGACCCTATCACTAAGCCTAAGCAGCCCTCTGTCTACGATATCTTTTGAACCGCAACAGGTAACCGCCTAACATTTTCACAGATTGAGTGTTAGAAACGAGCGGTGCTCGGAAATTCCTAGATTTGTAGCGCCATCTATTATTGAGTACCTTAACTAACCTAAAAATGTTATTTTTTGTGTTAAAACAGATTGCTTCAAGATTAACGCCCATCTAGATAGACTTAAAATGTAAATCATTATTTAAATACAAAATTTTATGCAAATCGTTAAAGTCATTTCCGACAAATATGTTATACAAGAATTGCTCACATAAAGTAATAAAATTATGGCAAATTTACTTACAAATATCACAAATAAAAAAAAGTAACAAATCAAGAGGGGTATACGGCCGGTTTTTAATTTAATTTAGATTTTGCACTATAATCACTTTAGTACGTGTTACCGTTTGTACCACACAGCAAAATCAAATACCTTAAAAAACACGTTTCTTGTATAGGGGTATGCCGTATACCCCTATAAAACCTTAAAAAACACGTTTTTTGTATTGGGGTATACGGTGTACCCCTATGTAAGGTTTTTGATTTTGCTGTATGGTACAAACGGTAACACATACTAAGGTGATTATAGTGCAAAACGTAAATTAAATTAAAAACCGGCTAAGTTAGAGTCGTACTCGCGCTCAGAATCAAGAATTAAATTAAAAAAACATGTTTTCTCGCTTTCATTGATGTCTTTTGGTTGACATGAATTGATGAATGAATCATTGTTTTACTCATGTAGAGAGGTGTGGTAGTATGGAACCCTTCAATGTGCGAGTTCCGACTCGTACTTGACTGTTTTTTTACCAATTCAATACATTTTAATCAAAATAGGTGCAAATTACACTCTTTCTTAACAATGACTATCATCATAAAATAATAATAACAATGTCATTTGTGAAGAATCAAGAAATAAACAATAATTAGTTAATAACGTCAAAATTAAATCCTTGATATAAACCAGATTATGTCATTAGAACATGAAAACAATATGACACGAAAAGTTATATATAAAAATCATTGATGCATTTAACAAGAGTAGGCCAGTTCAGACGGATAGCACCCGGTCACGAGTATAACGCGAGAGTCAGCCATAAACCTGTTGACGAGGTAGGGCTACATTTTTGCCGAGGACCTAAGATGTAAAACTCGACGTAGACATACTCATAATCAAGGAAGTTTTCTAGCGTATGAAGGATGACTATAACAACACTTTATTGTTCTATTTGGTCTAGAAATTAAAAAAGTAATACATAAATTTTTAATTTTAATTTTACGTGTGCAGTAAAATGAATTTTGCGCAAACTTGACTGGCATTTAAATCACCACTTTTCGAGCAACTGTATTGAAAAATATTTTGCAGTACAGTTGCTCTAAAATGGTACTTTATAGGTCACGTCACTGTGCGAAAAGTTTATTTTACCGCACACGTACGTTTTAATTTGCCTTTTACTTTTAAAAATAGATTGTATCTTGTAAAGAAAGAATAGTAAATACCACGGTGGCCTGCATTAGAAGGGGACAGATTGATGACGCATGAAGCGCGTTGGTCACATCAAGGAATAGGTTAAGTTTGCCAAAGAGTTTTCATGCTTACCTTATTATCCCAAGCCTTATTATAACCTATTTGTGAATTGGCCTTATTAAAATCTATTTGTGAATTGGCCTTATTATAATCTATTTGTGAATTGGCCTTATTATAATCTATCTAGGTGAATGTAGAGATCTAATAGCTCTACATTCACGCATCACGCCTCTTTTGTAGTTGTTCTAGCCGCATGTCAATTTAAACGTAAATTTTAAATTTAATTTAAATTTTAATTTGATTTTTAGAATGGAATGTTGTCTGGAAGCGTCTAGAGACATTCTTCATTCAAAACTTGCCCGACATAAAACGCTATATGTCAGGCTATGCTATTTTACGACATATAAGTAGTTTATGTCAATTCCCATCTCGTCAACATACGTCTGTGCGAAACATGTCGTTGATCCATTGTTTCGTTGCGTCATAAATAAAAGACCACCAAACCAACGATCAAACTTTTGCGACATGATAATAGAATGATACAAAATTACTTATAGTGAACGCTACGTAGCGAGGCGTGCTACGCTTCATTTTTTTTCGACTACGGTTAAGGTAACAGGGTAACGAATATAATCCAGGGTCTTAACATTTCAAAGGCATGCACTTTTTTAACTGGAGCTTGTATACATGAAACTGAACAACTTTCCCTAAAAACCTACGGTCAATTTGCATTTTTTTAATTAAAAATATTAAATTGCATGGAATACACCAGAAAGCGTCGGTGGCTCAACCGGTAACGACTCGGTCCATCTAACCAGAGGTACCGGGTTCAAATCTGGACGGCCAATGTACCAATGAGTTTTTCAAAAACTTACGTACATACTTACCGATTGCTTTAACGGTGAAGGAAAACATCGTGAGGAAACCTGCACACGCCTGCGAAGAAACTCGAAGGTTGTGTGTGAAGTCGACCAACACGCACTGGGCCCGCGTGGTCGACTAAGGCCTAATCGCCCTGATTCAGGGTAGGCTCGAGCCCCTCGGTGGGGACGTATATGAGCTGTAATAATAATAATAAACACCAGAATAGGTATCATTGCAATAGTAAAAAACTATGCCATTGCGGACCGGCGCGGTTAATGAACTTTGGCCTTTGTGTGTCAAGTTCGTAAACCTGGGAGTTTTTCTGAGCAGTTTGATAATTTAATGCGAATTGAACATTGGTTTCTTAGGGAAAGTTGTTCAGTTTCATGAGTGCAAGCTCCTGTTAAAAAAGTGCATACTTTTGTTAAGACCCTATATAGGTATATATGAGTGACGCGTCGGTGGGCGTAACGGCTAGGGCCGCTATCTCCTGTCCGGTTGGTCGTGGTTCGAATTCTGCCACGTACCAATATATTTCTAAATTCCGATTTCATATGTGCGTTTATCCCACGCTGTTACGGTGATGGAAAATATCGTAAGGAAACCTGCAGACGTCTGCAAAAAGAAACTCGAAGGTTGTGTGTGAAGCCAACTATCCCGCACTGGGTCGACTAAGGCCTGAGCTCTCTGATTCTGAGCCCCTCGATAGGGACGTATATGAGCTGATATGACGATGTATGAATGACGTGTCATTTTTTAAAAATCCTTTCGGTTGCCACGACAACTGAGTTTCGCAAACAGCTGATAATGAGGAATTTTATAATTTTATACCCATTTGCAAAAGGCACTTTTCGATCTAACCTTTTTTTTATGATTAAAAATTTGAGTGCGTTTGGCTGCACTTCACCTGATGGTAAGTGCCAATGCAGCCCACGATGGAACACGCCAGCTCAAATAGTGCCCATTCACTCTCGTCTTAAAGATTCCTAAATTATACGAATCGGGGAACACAAGACGCCGGAAGCAAAGTATATATATTAGTACTAACATACAGTATGGACACTCTCTGCCGCTCTCTAGATTCCGACCTCACCCCCTTGTTACCCAGATTGATGCAGATTGGCTACCGTTTGGTTGTCAAACGTATAGGATTTCGCCGCCATTTTGGTTTGTTCCGTCATTCGTTTTTTGAAATGTCATTTCTAGCCTATTGTATGAAGTGTCCAGGGTATGCCGGAAGGGAATTCCACTCCTTGGCCGTTTGCGTGATAAAGGAAGAAAGCAAAACGCTTACGTAGGCGTAAGTATAGGCGCAAGTTGATATTTCCTTCCTAAATCCATTCCAGTGTTCAAATTAACAATTATACAACAAGCGTAAGCGCAGTGCGACAGCAGCGGACGAGAAAGTTCGCGATCCATTACCAGTTGCCATTTGCGCGGACATTACGCGATGCGACGAACTTCCTACAAATCCTTACTTGTCCATCAAACTTTTGACAGATCCTCCTTTGTTTGGGCGCTTTCACAACTTTTCGGAAGGCACACCATACTTTAGGTCGACTGTCCTGTTTCGTCCTTGTCCTTATAAGGTGAGATGATGCCAAGGGCTGACCAATTGTAAATATTAATAAAAATTCTAGATTAATGAATGAAACAGACTAAACGGTTGATTCTGAATGAGACCAGCCCCTGATTCGGAGACTAGATTTCCATTCGTCACACGAAATCATATTGTTGTATCAGATTTGAAGAAATCCGTAGAAGAACCAAAGTAGCCGACGTAGCCTTCAGAAACAATAAACTTAAGTGGCAGTGGGCGGGGCATATAGCTGGTAGACCAAATGGCCGTTGGGGTAGTAAAGTTCTCCAGTGGCGACAACGCACCGGGAGACGTAACGTGGGTGGGGGCTCCCACTCGGTGAAGCCGGTCATTGTGGAAATCAGTGGACATCTTTCGGCTGATATGATGATGATTATGACACGAAATTGGCTAACACGTTATACACGCAAACAGACAAATCGATTTGACTTTCGCGAAATCTGAAAGCAAGTCTCTGTGAAATTAGGGAATAGAAGATATTTTGACTAAGTATGATAATTATCAATCCTCAAGTGTGAGTTACAAGAATATTTTAGGCTGTTTTATAATATAGACTAGCTGTCCCGGCGAACTACGTACCGCCTTACATTACATTACACTGCCCTACCCTACACTACACTACCCTACCCTACACTACCCTACCCTACACTACTCTACCCTACACTACACTACCCTACCCTACCCTACATTACCCTACCCTACATACACTACACTACACTACGCTACCCTACACTACCCTACACTACACTACCCTACACTACCCTACCCTACCCTACATACACTACACTACACTACCCTACACTACTCTACCCAACCCTACCCTACACTACCCTACCCTACACTACCCTACCCTATACTTTCCTACCCTAAACTACACTACTCTACCCTACACTACACTACCCTACCCTACACTTCCCTACCCTACACTACCCTACCCTACCCTACACTACCCTACCCTACCCTACCCTACCCTACATACACTACACTACTCTACACTACACTACCCTACCCTACCCTACTCTACCCTACCCTACCCTACATACACTACCCTACACTACCCTACACTACCCTACACTACACTACCCTACACTACACTACCCTACCCTACCCTACCCTACCCTACATAAGAACCTTCTCCTGACAATAACGAACTCGACAAAAAAAGAATTAGCCAAATCGGTCCAGCCGTTCTGGAGTTATAGCGTCAGGAAGGAAAACCCGACTTATTTTTATATAGTAGAAAAGATGAGAATCTCCTTACAAAAAATGTAGAGATGGCGACCATCTTAATTTTTTTTGTGGAAATTTTCAATCTTTAAAGTCAATTTGGTCAAGACTAGTTTTGTGTAAAACCATCCAAGTAAAAATATGTTCATAAAACATTTTCTATAATTTTACTTCCAATGATTTCACACTAATATTATAAAGGCGAAAGTTTGTGAGTGTGTATGTTTGTTACTTCTTCACGCAAAAACTGCTGAACGGATCTAGCTGAAATTTGCAAGGTAGACAGATTAGGACCTGGATTAACACATAGGTTACTTTTTTTCACGCTCGCGACCACTGCGCACCCTCGAAAAGTCAAAGAAACGATGTCCACGCGGGTGAAGCCGCGGGAAACAGCTAGTATTTGACAAATCTAACCGTTCATAAGAAAAAAAAACGGCCAAGTGCGAGTCAGAACCGCATACTAGATGGCGCTAGTACAAAGGGTTCCGTGCCAACATACTAGATGGCGCTAGCTTCTTTTTTGTATGTTTTTTGTATAACAAACGCACTCAAATTATTAATTAAAAAAAAAATATAAAAAAAATAGAGACCCCCCCCTTATTTTTGCACTTTTTCTAATCTTTTATATTTGTTGTTATAGCGGCAACAGAAATACATAATCTGTGAAAATGTCAACTGTCTTGCTAGCACGGTTCATGAAATACAGCCTGGTGACAGACGGACGGACAGCGAATTCTTAGTAATAGGGTCCCGTCTATAACAAAATGGTTTAACAGCTTGTATCCATAATTGGAAACGCTGAAAACGTTAAAAAAACCGACTTCAATTGCAACAACCAAGTACACACAATTTTGTGGTTTTTGTTTTGATAAAATTTTATATGGGGTCATAAAATGTATATGGGTTTCGCTTAGAGACTGTGATTGAGATCTATACTCGGGAATATAATGAGGGGCTTTAAAATTTTATATTTCTAAAAAAAGCACAAACATGTCAAGGTCATATTATGACCTATGCCGCGATCCAAAACACGAGAATTTCGTTCAAAATAAGTTCAAAATGATTATTTCGGGACGCGGCATAGATTGCACAATATTGACTTAATAGTTACTTATAAGTCTATTTCTAGCTCAAAGTTTATGGTTTCACCTGACTTCAAAAAAGGTTGTTTTTTTATTTTAATTTGTATGTTTATTGTGTACCGAGTGACGTGGAATCTGCCTGGCTTTGTAATATTGACAGTTTAAAAATCCGTTGCCGTGCCGTCCGGTCGGTGGAGATCGTACTTTCAAAGATACTACTAATGCTGCAGGCTACCTGCGTCCTGCATACTTCACGCCGTCGACAGACTAGCTGATTAATTCTGCCTTAAGAGTTGTATGAAACATTTCCCGGCATCATTTAATAATAAATTTTCTCAGTATCTCAATCTACTCCGTACTGCCATTCCAATCTCAATCAGTACTATTGTTGTACACAACACAAGTGTCAACCCTATCAAGAGTTCACGCACACCTATAAACATTTACGGACAGGTTTAAACCGTTAAAATTAAAGGTTTACTCCCGTATTTTAACCTTATTTATTTATTATTACAAAATCTATCGTACTACGGTTGACATTGACAAGTACGCACCGCGTTTTGTTTATCTTCAGCTACCTGCATACTGCATACTTGTCCCCATCGTCGTCACGCCGCCGCCGACCGACTAGCTACATCTGGCTCAAGAATTGTATGTAATATTTCCCGGCATCATTTAATAATAATTTTTCTTAGTATCTCAATCTACTCCGTACTTCTATTTCCATCTCAATCAGTAATATTACACAAGTGTCAACCCTATCAAGGTTAGAAAGAGATGCAATTTGTAATTGCATGCGTCTTGTCACTTTGTATGGAGTGTCGTAGTGCTACCTTGGTTATCGCACTTGATGCCGGCCATAGTGTCATTCGCTCAAATATACGTATAGCGGTGAGGCCAATCAAAACAAACGACTTTAATAATCGTCGCGTCGTTGGTTAGTATTTGCACTTTCTGTGTTTATATCTTGCATTGTAATTAATATTATATTATATATAATATTAAATTAATTTGATTATTTCACCGTAACTAATGGATAAATAGCACTGGTATCCAAAGCCGTATTTTTTTAAATATCGATACGAACAGCACTACCCTAACTATGGCAACACTTGTGCAAAACGAAATGTCAAAGTTGTCTCTCGAATTATGGCGTCGACTTTAGGCAGGCCTCCCACGCGGTGGACCGACGACCTGGTGAAGATCGCGGGAAGCCGATGGATGCGGGTAGCGCATGAGCCGCATGACCGGTCGTCGTGGAAATCCTTAGGAAAGCTTTTGTCCAGCTGTGGACGTTTTTTGGCTGCTATAATTATGATGAGTGTAAATATATACCAACATATATTGGTATATATTTACACTGTCAAAAGTGGTAAGGATTTTTTTAATGTATATATCTTAAAAAAAATGTCCGACTGACTTAAATGACACGTTACTTATATACAGAATCAGAAATCGATTCGGATTCAGTGAATCCATTCGGAAAGTGTGATCATTAGAATTTTACTGAACAAAAAAGTTGTCAATATAAAGAATGCCCGTTGCTCCAACTGAAAGTTTTTCATTGATAAAACGTGCCATTTAAGTCAGTCCTACGACATAACTGTTTGCGTTTTGATCAGATTATGTACTTTATTTTAAGTCATAGGGTGCTCGCTTTTTCATCGAACAGTTTAAAAACGAATTGGAATAGTATTTCTGTAAGTATTGGAGCGGAACAAAATATTCGCTCTTTTGTTCGATTCGACCCATTTTATTCTACGTTGGTAAGCCGCGAGACGGGTGAGGGCTATAGAGGAGGGTGAAAGAGGCAGAGGACGACTAATAAGATCTGAATTTGGATGCCGACCGTCTCTAAAGACATTCTGGCGCTAGGCTCAACGCCAGAAATAACCCAAAATCGCCAAGAGTGGCGAAAGCGTATCAGGAGGCTTTTTCACTATCAAACTGTCCCCAGATAGGTCAAAAGAGGCAGAGGATGACTAATAAGATCTGACTTTGGATGCCAACCGTCTCTAAAGACGTTCTGACGCTAGGCTTAATGCCAGAAATAACCCAAAATCGCCAAGAGTGGCGAAAGCGTATCAGGAGGCTTTTTCTCTATCAAACTGTCCCCAGATAGGTCAAAAGAGGCAGAGAATGACTAATAAGATCTGACTTTGGATGCCAACCGTCTCTAAAGACATTCTGACGCTAGGCTTAATGCCAGAAATAACCCAAAATCGCCAAGAGTGGCGAAAGCGTATCAGGAGGCTTTTTCTCTATCAAACTGTCCCCAGATAGGTCAAAAGAGGCAGAGGATGACTAATAAGATCTGACTTTGGATGCCAACCGTCTCTAAAGACGTTCTGACGCTAGGCTTAACGCCAGAAATAACCCAAAATCGCCAAGAGTGGCGAAAGCGTATCGCATTTTTCTCTATCAAACTGTCCCCAGATAGGTCAAAAGCGAGAAGATTTATCACGAGAAAACTCATGTCAACTACAACAGCCCGATAACTCGTGTTATGGACTTGAACTAAAATAAAACCTCGTAAAGCAGCTATTTTCAACCGACTTCCAAAAAGGAGGAAGTTCTCAATTTGACTTTTTTATGTGTGTTACCTCAGAACTTTTGAACGCGCGAACCGATTTTTATCATTCTTTTTTTATTTAAAAGCTAGTGCTTCCCGTGTGGTCCCATATAAATTTTATCAAAATCGGTGTATTACTTTATTAGAAAATTACCAAAAACGAAAAATAATAATGCAAAAATGTACTAAGTTGTTGCGATGGAGGTCGGTTTTTAACGTGTTTAGCGTTTTTGTCATCCATTTTACTTTTATATCACCTCTTTGTGTTTGTTTCCATTTCAGTTCCACGAAGAAGTGGAATGGTACTTGAAATTGGATTTATTTCAAAGAATAAAATACAAGCTATTATTTAGTTTCACCTGTCCCGGTGTCCGTATAACGAAATCTTGCAAGTTAAATTTGACCCACTTCCCGGTTTCCGATTAAGCTGAAATTTTGCATGGACAGGGCTTGTGCACAAATCACGCGAGGTTTTTTGTCTACTTTTGGACACTAATCCCCTCCTCCCGCTATCGAACCTCACGTGATTTGTGCACAAGCCCATATGTATATCGCGTGACAATGGATTTTTAGGTTTTCAAAACTGAGAAAGAACGGAAATGTGAACGTTTCACATCTTTATTCAAAAACTACACTGTACGTAGGTATGTATGTTCCCACTCCCCAAGTCCTTTCGGGGTATTTGTGGCCCGCAGGGCTTTCCGCCCTATTTACTGGGTTGCGCCGCCGACTGCCGACTGCCGGATAGGACGATCTACGGTTATTGCTTCATTACTTTTGTTTACTCTCTTTTTCAATTAACCCTTCGACCCTTCTTTTGGGTTTTCGCTAGAATTTTAGTGGCAACAATGTATTTATTGGAAATATTTTACATAGCATCGAATATTGTTCTTTCATTACATTGATGTTGACTATGCCCAGTTTTACTAAAATTGAAAATGTTACCTGGATTTAGAATATCCTTCACTGTCTGTTACTTTTTCCTTTACTTTACTTACCAAACTCTCAGAGCATTGATAATTTATTCATTCATTCATATCAGCTCCCCACCGTCCCCATACGTCCCCACCGAGGGGCTCGAGCCTACGGCCTTAGTCGACCACGCGGACCCAGTGCGGGTTGATCGACTTAGACATTATGAGTAGTTTTAATTTTTAGGGTTCTGTTCACCCAAACTCTTTATTTCTCTGGCACGCCCTATAGCCTAAACAGCTTGATGGATTTGGAGTTCGAGGTGTCGTTAGATTTGTTTTAATGTATATTTACCTGACTGGCCAAAAAAATAGAGGTTAAGTATTTATGCAGTCGGGTTTTTAATTCTTTAGTAATTCCTAATTATTTGAAAAACTTACAAAACAACATTAGAACAACAGAAACAAACAGTAAAACCATGTAAGTAAATATTTATTTGATTCAAAATTATTTAACATACATATTTAACATTTGTTAGATAAATGATGTCTCTGAAATTCAAAACTGTAAATAAAATGTATTTACTTTATTTTATTATAGAGTTATTAATATTTATAAATGTAACAAAAGTACGGTGGGCTGTATAAGCAGGATGCTATACGTTATGTCGATGGCCCTGATTCAGGGTTGGCTCAAGCCTCTGGTGGGGACGTATAATGAACTGACATGAAGATGATTAAAATTAAGCAAAATAATTTTAATTACAGTTTTAAGCTTCGCATAGGACATATTGTATATTAATAAATCTTGAAAATATTAGCGGCCCGTCCCGGTTTCGCACGGGTGGACATTAATTTTTTAAAACTTTTTAGGATAAACGTAGAGTAAATGTATCTTTATTCAGTGCCTATGTAGTTTTCTTTTCATTTAACTAATTGTGCTTTTCTTACAAAATTTTACCTTTTATTTATATGTATTTATGAAAAGATCTTTTGAACTGCAACAAAAAAATATGCTAAGAAAAAAGTCTAAATATTCAATGTCGGTTGAGTCCGCTGTGTAGGGAGCCGACCGTGCGTCTGAGCCCCGTGCGGCTACCTGTTTCATAGGTGTGCACGCCCCTCTCCCTCACCGCTTTGCCCGCCGCACTGCGTGGGGCTCGGTGGCGTTTATTTTACAAGCTTTTATTTAGTTTGCAATGTATGTATGTTTGTTCGGGTGGAAACTTGCATCTAGTTCCACCTGTCCCGTTGTCTGTAATGAAATCTTGCAAGCTAAACATGACTCACTTCCCGGTTACCGTTTTAGCTGAAATTTTATATGCATATGTGCATCGCGTGGCGTGACAATGCAATATTAAGCGCTTGTACTTAAAAGTTTTAAAGTTTACGAAATTTTTAGTTTCACTTGTCCCGGTGTCTGTGATGAAATCTTGCAAGTTAAATTTGACTCACTTCCCGGTTACCGATTTAGCTGAAATTTTGCATGGATATGTATATCGCATAACAATGCAATATTAAAAGCTTGTACCTAGTTTTTAGGTTTTTCGAAAATTATTTCTTATAAGTATTTTGTTTAGATTGTCATTTTTAATTTCGTAATATCATTTGAATGGAATGTCCAATTTGAATAATTAAAAAAGTAATCTTGAATATGGATAACAATGTCTGATTTTGGTTGGCTTTTCAATCTTAAAATGTAAAAAAGTAGTTATAGTGACATAACTACAATATATTATGGTATCGCTAAGTTTTTTAGATATCGATATGTTCTTTAATATTTAAAACATTATTTTTTTCTATCATCGATAGTTTCCGCAGAGCATGCGACGAAAGACATTTTAGGGGTAATTTTTTTACACCTTGGGTTACATAATTGAAGTTTTAGTAAGGATTCCTAATTTTTTCGAGTAATAAATATAGCTTATGTTACTCAGAAATAATGTTACATTCTAATGGCGAAAGAATATTGAAATCGGTCCAGTAGTTTTTGAGTTTATTTGTTTCAAACATACAAAAATACATCAAAATCTTTCCTCTTTATAATATTAGTGTAGATGTAGATGTAAAATTAGTACCTATATTAAAAACTATACTAGGCCTATTATAACCCATTGTATACCAGACAAAAGTAAATACGTACCTAGTGACTACAAGCCTTATTAGCTGAGAAGCAAACATGCCTATAATCCTCCTTCCGCCGCTCGATTGAACTAATTTACTGCATCATTGGATGTCGTGATATAGACAGTACAACGGGCTTTGAACAGTTGACGTGTATTGTGTGTTACACGCTACTTCTATACGCTTATATTTAAGGCTGTGTATATTAAATAGGCTGTATAATTTAATCAGATACCTTTGATGATAATAGAGTTTTAGAAATTGTGCAACTTATTTTCTACAAATTGCCTCTAAAACGCAGGGGCGTGTCTTTTTACTGCAAAAAGGAGTCCTTTCACAATGAAATTTCACGGAGATCTGGATACATTCGTCTCGAAAAGTAGGAGTTAGGTACTTTTCGAGACGAATGTATCCAGATCTCCGACCATCTTGAGCTCCTTGGCGTAGATTAACCATCTGATCTGAATTTCGGGAGATACATTATATCCAAGGCAAAAACGGCTGCCAAAAAGCTTGGTATCCTCTCGAAGGTGAGACTTTACTTCACACCAGAGCAGCTTCTATTATTATAACAAGCTCAAGTTCGGTCATGTATGGAGTACTCCCTCACTTATCTTATATCTATCGACCGACGCGCTAGGAGACTCAATGGCGACGAGGAACTTGTATCAAACAGACTCCAAAGCCTCGAGCATCGCCATAAAGTCGCCTGTCTATCGGTGTTCCCCAGGATTCATTTCGGAGAGTGTGCCCTAGAGCTTCACGACCTCATTCCCCCCTCTACATTTCATAATCGGACGACCAGGCGCGGAGGGCGGTTGTCGTTAATGTTCCACCTTTACGCACGAAGCGTTTTGCTTCTTCCTTCATCATGCAAACGGCCAAGTAGTGGAATTCCCTCTGTATTCCCCGATTCGTATAATACAGAAATCTTTAAGACGAGAGTGAATTGGCACTATTTGAGCTTGCGGTTTGCTGCATCGGCACTTACCATCAGGTGAGGTGCAGCCAAACGCACTCAAATTTTTAATAAAAAAAATAATTGCTGAAATTGCAATGAAATTTGGGCACCCTACATACCTTTATATAAAGTCAGCTAATCAGCTGATCAATTTGTACAGGATGCGGTAGAAAGTTTGGATATTTTTGAAATAGCTAGTACTCCGGCAGTAACCGTCTGGTGCGTGAGGTCCTAGCATTTTTATGATCTCCTTTTAGAAACGCTTCGAAATTAAATCTTATTACTTTAGGTTTAATAGTTATATATGATTCAAAGGTGGTAAAAAGGTAAATAACAAACGAGTGACATTTGTGAGCCGCAGGCGTGGGTTTACCATCATCACGAGTTTGTCATATACTTATACACCTATATATATCATACGACATTTTTCAATACCGTTGGTAGAAAACAGGTAAAATAAAAAAAAATACCATGACAGAAAAACAAAACACAATGGGTATACATATCTATCAAGGTTTCGGCAATTGAAGTCAATTTTACGCGACTTGTGGCTCATTTTAAATACCCGGGGAGTAATCTCAATTTGTTTTTTCCTATACATACACTTAAGTGTATTTTTTATAACACGTTTAATAACTATTCATAATTTTATTCGTATTCACAACTAAAATAACTCGATTCAGTTTTACTAAATTGCGCAATATATATATATATATATATATATTTTATTTTTATTTATATTTATATATATATATATATACAATGTAAGCATTAAAACCTCATTGGTAAAGATGACCTATTCCTTGGTGTAATCCTATGCGCTTCATTCATATATATTCTCCTTTCTTCACAAAGATATAACGCAAAGATAATCTAATCAGCTTTATGTAATTGCCTCACGGAGGAACAACCTATCTCTTTTAAAATTCTCCTTTCAAAAGTCTTAAAGAAGATTCTGTATCTTTGGTTGTTATATTTTTTATTTGCTAGAAATGTAGAAATGTCTTGTTTCTTAGAGCTACAAATAAGGAATAATTGGCAAAGTACGGTACGCGTGCGGTAAAATCGATTTTGCGCACAGTAAATTAGCATAATATAAAATACCAGTTGTGTAGTAAATGTAATGAAAAGATATTTATTCCCATAAAGACACCAGTCACTTACATGACAAAATATATGAATATTATACTTATAAGTACATATTAAAAATTAGCTTGCAGAGTCATTCCTCACATCATTGTTTGGCTAATAATGTATACTCTTCCAATACATATTGGTAAAGTTTACCTTTATATATCTTAAATGACTCCGTATTTTTTAAATTACTTTAAACGAGTAATTCTTATACAGGGCTAACAAAATTGGCGTAAGTCCCAATAACTGGGGCTTCTACTCATCATACTGAACAACTTTTGTTTTACGACTTTGCTGAAAACGCAAAAAAAATTTTTACTCTTCATACAAATCGATCAGCTGATTGACCAATTTTGTGCATATTAGTATTGAGGGTTCAAGTTTTTTTTTTGCGAATTGACTATGGGTTCCTTGGGGAAAGTTGTTCAGTATGATGAGTAGAACCCCCAGTTAACGGCTCCTACACCATTTTTTTAAAGTATATAGTTGGTTTCTCAAAAACGGCTCTAACGATTTGCTTAAAAATTGGTATATGGAGCGTTTTAGGGGCGGAAAATCGATCTAGATAGGTCTCATCTTTGGGAAAACGCATTTTTACAACACGCCTAGGAGACTCCGAGCATCGCTCGGTCGCCCAGTTGCTTGAGAGTTAATCTAATGCGCCTCGATTCCTGTAAATCGCTCTATCTTCCCTAGTCGCCTCATTTCCCAGTTTGGCGACACTAATTGACTACCACAGTCCCCTGAATTATCCATGTGCAATTATTTCTTGTGGGGTCACCTCAAGGCACGTGTATATACGAGCACAAACCCTAAACATTGGAATAACTTAAGGAAGATATTCCCGTGGATGTCGCCCAAATTGACAGAGTTATGAGTTATGTTGAGAGCCTCCGTGGCGTAATGAATAGGGCCGCTACCTCCTGTCCGGGGGGTCGTGGTTCGAGTCCTGCCACGTACCAATGTGTTTTCGGATTTCGATTTCATATATACGTTTATCCGATGCTCTTACCACAGTATAAACATATAAGTACTTGCTCTTACGGTGCAGGAAAACATCGTGAGGAAACCTGCACACGCCTGCGAAGAAACTCGAAGGTTATGTGTGAAGTCGACCAACCCGCGCTGGACCCGCGTGGTCGACAAAGGCCCGATTTCCCTAATTCAGAGTAGGCTCGAGCCCCTCGGTGGGGACTTATATGAGCTTATTTGATGATGCTGGAAGGAGAGTATTGTATGTTTTAACGCTATTCAGTAGATAATCGTTTGAAAGATCCATTGCTTATCTATAGTAGAGATTAAATGATCAATACGAATAATAAGATTACCAACGCATTGTCTAAAGATCAGTAATTAATCTCCATTTCTGTTTTGATGTGTAATACTAGTGCCGGTGAATCTCAAATCTTCTGCGGAGTTCTTAAGAGGATTGTGAAGCTGCGACTTTTCAAACAAACGGCGTTAACGTTTTTCACCTTTTAAATGTTAACCGATTTGGACTAATTTATGATTGGTTGTCAGTCAGAACAAAAGCTAGGCTTATATGTATTTGTTTTTTCGACAAAGTTAATAAGTTTAATTGTATTGTCGTTTTTGTGTTTTCATACAAAACTAATTTCGGCCATTTTTTGTTTATTCAATAATCAGTAATTTAAAAAACGAAGCGTATAAGCTTAGATTTTGTTATGATTAAAAACCAATCAAAAATTGGTCCAAACCGGTTAACATCTAAGAGGTGAAAATCGCTAACGCCGTTTGTATGAAAAGTAGCAGCTTCACAATCCTCTTAACTACATTTTCAGCAGCCTCATTCTGAGGTGGACCACTCGGTCGCAGTAGGGCAGACGTCTATAAAACTGTGGATTCACGTCCTTCTTTACATAGCTCACGTGCACCGGAGTATTTCCTTCAGAAGGCACAACTTTGTCAAGCAAATCCTAGCAGAAGATTAAGTTTCTGTAAAGATTTTTGGGAATGCAATAAAGGATATTTATTATTATTATTATTAAAATTACTTTTAAATTGTAAATTTAATAAAAAGACGACTGCATAAAATCATAACCACTGTTTCTTGGGAAGCCGGGTAAAATGAAAACATTTTACCTCACTCACGGGATCAAGACGAATCTAACGATATCTCGTTCCTAAAATCCATCACTCACGGGATCAAGACGAATCTAACGATATCTCGCACTCTAAAATCCATCACTCACGGGATCAAGACGAATCTAACGATATCTCGCACTCTAAAATCCATCACTCAAGGGATCAAGACGAATCTAACGATATCTCGCACTCTAAAATCCATCACTCAAGGGATCAAGATGAATCTAACGATATCTCGTTCCTAAAATCCATCACTCACGGGATCAAGACGAATCTAACGATATCTCGCACTCTAAAATCCAGCACTCACGGGGTCAAGATGAATCTAACGATATCTCGCACTCTAAAATCCATCACTCAAGGGATCAAGACGAATCTAACGATATCTCGCACTCTAAAATCCATCACTCACGGGATCAAGACGAATCTAACGATATCTCGCACTCTAAAATCCATCACTCACGGGATCAAGACGAATCTAACGATATCTAGCACTCTAAAATCCATCACTCAAGGGATCAAGACGAATCTAACGATATCTCGCACTCTAAAATCCATCACTCACGGGGTCAAGATGAATCTAACGATATCTCGCACACTAAAATCCATCACTCAAGGGATCAAGACGAATCTAACGATATCTCGCACTCTAAAATCCAGCACTCACGGGGTCAAGATGAATCTAACGATATCTCGCACTCTAAAATCCATCACTCAAGGGATCAAGACGAATCTAACGATATCTCGCACTCTAAAATCCATCACTCACGGGGTCAAGATGAATCTAACGATATCTCGCACTCTAAAATCCATCACTCATGGGATCAAGACGAATCTAACGATATCTCGCACTCTAAAATCCATCACTCACGGGATCAAGACGAATCTAACGATATCTCGCACTCTAAAATCCATCACTCACGGGATCAAGACGAATCTAACGATATCTCGCACTCTAAAATCCATCACTCACGGGATCAAGACGAATCTAACGATATCTCGCACTCTAAAATCCATCACTCACGGGATCAAGACGAATCTAACGATATCTCGCACTCTAAAATCCATCACTCACGGGGTCAAGACGAATCTAACGATATCTCGCACTCTAAAATCCATCGCTCAAGGGATCAAGACGAATCTAACGATATCTCGCACTCTAAAATCCATCGCTCACAGGATCAAGACGAATCTAACGAATTCTCGCACTCTAAAATCCATCCAGCCGTTTAGAAGATATCGTGTAATAAAGAATTATACATACATACGAACAACACACTTCTTTTTTGTACGCAATCGTTAAAATTGGAAAAATAATAAAATCCTACTATAATATTATAAATGTGAAAGTTTGTATGTATGGATGTTTGTTACTCTTTCACGCTTCAATCACTGAACGGATCAAGATGAAACTTGGCACACATATAGGTAAGGTCCTGGAATAGAATATAGGCTACCTTTGACCCCGGGAAAACGTTTTATTCCCAAGGGAAAATCGAAAACAACGCGAGCGTAGCCGCGGGCGGACGGCTAATCCTTACTAATATTATAAATGTGAAAATGTGTTTGTTTGTTTGTTACCTTTTCACGCTTCAAGGCCTTGACCAATCTTTATGAAATTTGGCACGCAGGTAGCCTGTGTCACGGGAAAGGACATAGGCTACTTTTTATCCCGGGAAAATAGTATTATCTGATGCAGTTCCTGAGGGAACTAAAAAAATACTGGATTGTTGTGATTTTTTGCACAGAGATTGTTGAGTAGGTGGGAAACGACATAATTTACTAATCACCTCTATAGACAGTCATAAAAACGATGTCCACGCGGGCGGAGCCGCGGGAAAAAGCTAGTAAAATTATCAACGTGATGACCAAAAATCCCGCCAAAACCTCCCCAATATGTTATACTACTCGTAACAATCAGTGTTGCGAGACGCCCGCTTTTGGGGGGACGACCGGAATTTACGACCCAATCCTAGTAGTCACGTTTTCCACTTTCTCCGGGATAAAAAAGAAAATACGTGCTTACCTAAAACTACTTAAAAACGTTTATTGCTTTGATTTATAAATTGTTTAGCAGTGGACGGGGCACATAGCTCGTAAAAAGGATGGCCGTTGGGGCAATAAATTTCTCGAGTGGCGACCACGCACCGAAAGATATAGCATAGGAAGGTGGACCGGACCTTGTCAAAGTTGCGCAAAGCAGCTGGATGCGGGCAGCGCAGGACCGGTCGTCGTAGAATTCCTTGGGGGAAACCTTTGCCAACAGTGGGCGTCTTTCGGCTGATAAGGCCTGCGCAGACGAGGTACTGTCGCCCGCGTCGCCCGCGTACTTTTTGTCCGTCGACATTAGATTTCTTATGATTTGCGGGGTTTTTTTAGTCCTTTGTGTGCGATATTCGATACTTTTTGTCCGTCGACATTAGAACGGTGAAGGAAAACATCGTGAGGAAACCTGCACACGCCTGCGAAGAAACTCGAAGGTTGTGTGTGAAGTCGACCAACCCGCACTGGGCCCGCGTGGTCGACTAAGGCCTAATCGCCCTGATTCAGGGTAGGCTCGAGCCCCTCGGTGGGGACGTATATGAGCTGTAATGATGATTAGATCTCTAATGACTTGCGGGGTACTTTTAGTCCTTTGTGTGCGTTATTCGATACAATTTATATTAGATTTATTACCGATGGACAAAAAGTACCCGGGGGACAGTACCTCGTCTGCGCAGGCCAATATGATGATAAGTTGTGTCCCCCTTTTATCGAACGAATCACGATTTTTTTACTATTAATTGCGTAAGTATACGCTTTGACAAAAAATAAAATATCTGGCAACGCTGTTAACCTCAGAAACAGGTGTAACAAAATTGGTGTATAGGTCCCGTTAACTGGGGCTTCTACTCATCATTCTCAACAACTTTTGTTGTACGACTTTGCTAAAATCGAAAAAAAGTCTGCGTGTTAGATCCGACGCGCAACAGGAGAATACTCATGAAACATTTTTTTTCGGCCGTCGGCCTAGAAGAGGAGCGCCCCGGGCTCAATCGTTCGCCTTAGCCTTCGTGACTGAAAAAACGTAATGACGGCAAAAGCAACGGTAACGCGTTACCGATCACCACTCGATTTCAACCCTTATATATTTTCCATAACGCGCTATATATACGAGGGCTGTTTGATAAGTACCCGTTTATGGCAAAAAAAACCATTTTTTTTGTATATTTGCATTTATTTTTCTACGTAGTCACCTTTTAACTCTATACACTTGTTCCACCTATACTCAAGCTTCAATAAACCATCCAAAAAGTATGATTTTGGAAAGTCATTAAAATAGGCCTATGTGGCGGCAATGACTTCGTCATCTGATCCAAATCGCTTACCACCGAGCCATTTTTTTAGGTTGGGAAACAAAAAGAAATCGCATGGGGCCAAATCTGGAGAATACGGGGGATGAGGCAATAGTTCGTAGCGCCAACTCTGGACGAATGAGCCGGGGCGTTGTCGTGATGAAACAGTACTTTTTTCTTTTTTAAATGGGGTCGTTTGTCCTTTAAGACGGCGTCAAATTCATCCAATAAATTAGCATAGCACTGCCCTGTTATCGTTTTCCCCTTTTCTAAGTAGTCAATATGTATAATGCCCTGCGAATCCCAAAAAACAGTCGCTATGACCTTTCCAGCCGATGGGACGGTTTTTGCTTTCTTTGGAGCAGGTTCACCCGGTAAAATCCACTGCTTCGACTGCTCTTTCATTTCTGGGGTGTAATGGTGAACCTACGTTTCGTCCACGGTTACGAAACGACGCAGAAACTCCTTCGGGTTACGTTTGAACACGGCCAAACACTGCTCCGAAGTAGTCAGTCGGTTCCGTTTTTGCTCCTCCGTGAGTAAACGCGGCACCCACCTCGCCGATACTTTCTTCATACCCAATTTTTCTTCTAATATGTGTTGTACCCTCTCGATTGAAACGTTTACACCATCAACGATTTCTCGAAGTTTAATTCGGCGGTCGGCTAAAACGATATTTTCAATTTTCTTAACCATATCGTCTGTAGTCACCTGAATTGGCCGGCCTGGGCGATCCTCATCAAAGACGGTAGTTCTCCCCCGCTTAAACTCGTTATACCAATATCAGACGGTTGTCATAGAAGGAGCACATTCATGAGCAACCGCTTGCATTCTTACTTTTATTTCATCACATGTTTTTCCTTCCAAAAACAAGAATCTAATTACAGACCGATACTGTTCTTTCTCCATTTTAACAATTTTAAGTTCACGCTTTCACTAAATCGCTGTCAAATGAGAAAAAAAACAAAAGTATGCAATTTTTTTTTCTTTTTCCCGCCTCTGAAAAATGGCTTAAAAAGGTGGTATAATTATTTTCGGCCAGTGATATTAATATATTTAGTAAACGGGTACTTATCAAACAGCCTAGGTAAGGTGAAACAAAATTAGCTGAAACTATTCTAACTGGTGCTTCTACCCATGAAACTAAACAACTTTCCCCATGAAACCCATAGTCAAATCTCAAAAAAAAACTGGAACTTCCCATACTAAGTTAGCTGATCGATTTAGTATGGGAGCCAATACTTTTTGCTATTTGACTATGGGTTCCATGGGGAAAGTTTTTCAGTTTCATGGGTAGAAGCACCAGTTAAAATCGTTTCAGCTAATTTTGTTAGACCTTATATATGAATAAAGTCTAACTAACTCCAAAAGTAATCTTCATACTGATTGATCAGCTGATCGACTAATCTTACGCATTTTTGTATGGAATGTCCTCGTTTTTTTTCAAGAGTTGACTATGGGTTCCTTGGGAAAAGTTGTTCAGTATGATGAGTAGAACCTCCAGTTAACGGGTCCTACACCAATCTCTTTACATTCTGTATACTTAAAGTAACTAATCTTCGCCTTGATAAATTAAAAATTGGGGCGCAAAAAAGATTTAGGTAGGTAGGTAAGGTAGGCTTTTGTAGATCAGTCGCTTATAAACAACTTGGGTTCGATCACCTAAGTCAAAAACTCGTATATCTAAACCTTTTAACGTTACTAGGCCTAGACCCCTTCATTCAACTAAATTCAAAAGGACTATCGATTAGTGGAAATGGTATTCTATACATCGAGCCGCCTTGTCCGGATAAGGAAGGACTGTCGGCTACGAAAGTGATTTGGTGAACTTTAATTGAAACAATTCCGTTTTATATTGGCTTTAGATGACACGAGTAGGTTGAGGAATGTAGCAGGTTTGTCTTGGGCTTATTTGTATGCTTGTTTTAAAAGAAATTTCAACTAAAATACAATGTTCATTTATTTTATTTTTTTCTTTAAATTCTAATCAAAATCATCATTCTAGCTAAAAGACGTCCAGTATGGAACATGGCCTTCCTTTTTTTTTTTGGAGCCCTTGGGATTTTATAAAATTATTTTTAAATTCACAATTGTTAAGCCCTTGGCATCATCTTACCTGATGGTAATGATGCCGAAGATGGAAGCGGGCTTACCAAGATTCCCCAACGCAATGGAGAACTGGCTATCTTATCTTCAAGCCGGAACACATCAATGTTGTAACACTGATGTTTGGCGGCAAGACTTAGATAAGATGGTGGTAGCTAGCCAGGCGGGCTTAGAAAATGTCCTACCACCAATAAAAAAAACAAAGTTAGATTCCGATGCGATTCGAACCCGCGACCTCCTGGTGTGAAGTGAGTGGACTTATCACTACGCCATGGAGGCAGTCACGCCTTAGTACGATTCCGAGTCACTTATTCTGCCTTCAGCTGCTAACCTATAAGCTTTACTAGATCTTCAGTCTTCCTAAGTGTAGAAAGATACTATTAATAAACAAGATACAATTAAAACAACCTAAACTTCACGGAAGGAAACCGTTGGTCAGGTTAGGCACCAGTATCAGCAACAGTCTTGTTATGAAAAAAAAAACCGGCCAAGTGCGAGTAGGACTCGCGGTATGAGGGTTCCGTACCACCACACAACTATGACAATAATACCTATTCACATGACAAATAAAAGACACAAACGCGAGCAACAGAAAAATATTACTAGCGCTTTTTAGTGGTGTTTTAGTGAAATATTTTCCGTAAGTGAACGTATTATATTGAGTTTACCACTTTATTTTCAATTGATAGAATTCTTATAGGTTTTCCTGTAATCTACAAGCAATGAACTATATTTTGTAAGTCTTTCACAATTTTAGGCTCAGTAGTTTCGGAGATCAGGGGGGGGGGGGATGGTCAGTTTTCGTCTTCTTTAATGAATAAAATCAAAACTATTTATTTTTTGAGATCCTCATAATGAGCCCTTTTATTTGATATATGACACAGTAAGGTTTGCAATTATTTTTTTTAATTTCCTAAATTTTCCCCCGAAAATGACCCTTTTTAAAAAAAAATATTTATTTACTTTGCACATCCATGTTTGGGTCATAGGATTACACCATCCAACCAAATTTCACCTGATTTGGTCCAGTAGATTCGGAGCAAATTGGCTGTGACAGACGGATGGACAGACAGACAGACGCATGAGTGATCCTATAAGAGTTCCATTTTTTTGTTGTACGGAACTCTAAAAATGAATAAAACATCACTGAAATATTGTGATTGTGAAATGGGTATCTAGCTTATGACAATCTTGCGATGACGAAAAATCGTTTGACGTTTAATTTGCATTTGTATAAAAATAACTTAAAATAGACATAAATAACCTTGTTAGGTAATAGTAATGGTAATTTAATGGATCAATTATAAGTAACAGAAAAGTTCTTAAAGCCGGTCCTTTCTTTGCCTCGCCGTAATTGGGCAAAAAACACTTTGGCACTCGTCTGTACATAAAGAGGTAAACACATTCAATCATAATAACGAGTTGAATAAAACCCTTTGGCGGCCTATAATGTGATGTGGGAAGGTAAAATGGAACTATTCCGGACAGAAAAAAGCTTTTCCCTTTTGCCTCTTTGCCGCTGAGCAAATATTTTATGTTGGTGTTTTTGAACTCGTGGAATAGGTTTAGATCATACTAGCTGTGCTCGCGACTTTGTCCACGTGGAGGTTTTTAATTTTCCCACGGGAATTCTTGAATTTTCCGGGATAAAAGTATCCTATATGTTAACCCAGGCTATAAGGAACCACCATGCAAAATTTCATCAAAATCTACCTGGTAGTTTTTGCGTGATGCGCGAACATACAGACAGACAAAAATTCCAAAAGTTGTTGTATTGCCTATATATAATATCGTTAGTAATTTCCAACACAGTTATTTATTTCCAAAAATATTTTATATACAGACACGGCCCCGTTATAGTTTTATTATATGTATATAAGGTCTAACAAAATTAGCTGAAACTATTTTAACCGGTGCTTCTACCTATGAAACTGAACAACTTTCCCCATGGAACCCATGGTCAAATCTCAAAACAATTTTTGAGCTACCCATACTAAGTTAGCTGATCAGCTGATCGTGTTAGTGTGGGAGAGCCAATTTTTTTTTGCGATTTGATTATGGGCTCCATGAGGAAAGTTGTTCAGTTTCATGGGTAGAAGCACGAGTTAAAATAGTTTCAGCTAATTTTGTTACACCTTATATATAGATAGATATAGTATGTTATCAGAGAATACAGTGTAGATAGATTTTTTCATGTTCATTTATTTATAAACAACTAGTAACATCTAGAAGTGGAAGACAGATTAGCACCACGTGAAGATCCTAGTTCTACATAGGTGAATTACATACCTACTTAAAGGCCCCCAGGAGGCTCGAGTTTCCATACAAACGTAGTTCCGCTTTAATACAAAAACTACATGCCGGATTGAATCCAAATTTTGCGAATATATTGAGGAGACACATATAGATGTTTGCAATTAGTTTTCGATGTACTAATATAAAACGGAAAAAAATAAGAGCAGTTTCAAACTTTTAGTACAAAACTAATTTAAGCCTTCATTTAGTTACGTTAAAATTTACTACGATGAAAACTAATTACAAACATCGATATGTGTCTACTCAATATGTTTACAAAGTTTGGATTCAATCTGGCATGTAGTTTTTGTATTAAAGCGGAACTACGTTTGTATGGAAACTCGAGCCTCCTGGAGACGCTTAAGGCTTATACCGCCAGCAATGACCAACTTCGTAACCACTTTACTTCAATTAAGGTTTTTTTATCGAAAAAAAAAATGTTTTATAATTTACACTGTAAATTATAAAACATATTTTTTTTCGATAAAAAAAATTTCTGTAAATTTTACAGGATATGAGGAGTGATTTAGATTTCCTCGAATTCTGTTTTATTACACAGAACCAAAGAAAAAATATCCTGAAGCACTCTTTTTTTTGACGTGGCAACGTCTAATAAATCGATGGACGCCGGCTGCACGCACGAAAAAGGTTGACTCAGTGTCTTGTTACGCTCATTGTCCCGTTACGCTAATTGACTCGTCATAAAAGTATGCAATCATTTCATCATCAATGTTTTGTTACGACATTCTCACGTTAATCCAATGTCCGTAAACCGATTTTAGAGACAACCAATTTTTTTTAGTTGTAACCATAGAACTGCTGCAATTTTAATCGAAACATTATGACAATAAATGAACTTTTTTTTATTTTATTTTATTCACAATTGGTAAATTCTTGACAACATCTCACCTGGTGGTAAGTGACGATGTTGCCGAA
This sequence comes from Coleophora flavipennella, assembly GCA_947284805.1. NCBI lineage: Eukaryota > Metazoa > Arthropoda > Insecta > Lepidoptera > Coleophoridae > Coleophora > Coleophora flavipennella. Next base: position 4,604,430 of record OX369269.1, read on the forward strand.
GATGGAAGCGGGCTTACCAAGATTCCCCAACGCAATGGGAAACGGCTATCTTATCTTCATGCCGGAACACACCAATGATTTCAACATTGATATTTGGCGGCAGGACTTAGATAACATGGTGGTAGCTAGCCAGGCGGGCTTAGAAAATGTCTTACCACCAACCAAACCGAGTCTTACAATTGACCCCGCTGGGAATCGAACCCGCGACCTCCTGTGTAAAGCCAGTGAACTTTGCCTCTGAGTTACGGAGGCGGTTATAACTTCTTAATAAAACTATAAAAAGATTTTGTTTTCTTACTTTTTGGATTCTTCTTATTTTATTTACAATGCATTAAAAACCAACATTTTTTCACGATTCATCAGCTGCGACTGACGTAATACTCACGTTGCAGTAAAATAAAAACCGGCTAAGTGTGAGTCGTACTCGCACTAGGTGGTCTGAACTGAATAAAAAAAGTATATTTCTGCCGCTCACGTTGATGTATTTTGTTCGTAATGTGAATAGGTATCATTGTCATAGTTGTGTGGGAAGGTGGAGTAGTACGGAACCCTCAGAGCACGAGTCCGACTCGAACTTTTTGTTTATTTGTCTTCTTCATCATTGAACAGGACACACAGGTCTTGCCAAATTACAGCTTTCTAGTACTAATAGTCTCTGAGCTAAGCCGCGGACAGCCGGACAGACAGACAGACGGACAGACATGGCGAAACTATAAGGGTTTCTTATTGACTTCGGAACCCTAAAAAGGGGAATTTATTCAGAGTAAGTAACTAACATAGTATATATTATGTCACCGGGATATTGTGAAAACCGCGATATTACAATCTCACTAGTTAGATTGTGATATAACGGTAAATTGTAAATCGGATCACAATATCACGGACTATTCTTGTGCCTTCGAATAAAAACGATGATTTCTTCTGCTGCGAAGCATTCTTCTACCCAAATCATACAAACCTGACCGAACCTAACATCGCTCGCTTCTCGAGCTCATTTATTTAGTGTTTTTCACTTCGCTTAGTGTTATTGTAATGTCACATGTGAAATTGTAAACAAAATGTTACAGTTCACAATCTTTTAACAGTTCACAATTTCGCGAAATAAATCCTGTTAGATTATAATCTAACGGTATTTACAATCTTACGGTTACATATACAAACTTAAGACGCAAAAATAAAGGTCAAAATTACAAAACAGATAAATTGAGTTCTAATAAAATGTGAACGTTCTTTATGTTTAGACTGATGCCAAAAAAAAAACAGTCAAAATAAAAGCGGACACTTACGGCACTGAAGAGCTGAGAGTAGAAATAACAGATGAGGGTCATCGGGATGCAGTAGCTCCACACGAAGATACAGCCCACGAAGACCTTCGTGTCCTGGTCGTCGGTGAAGTAGTCGAACGAGCAAGTAGTCAAGAACCCCTCTGTGAAGCAACACAATCATACGAGTACTTAACTTTGAATAAAATGAAAAGCGTAAAGTACTTTTGAGGAATTATCTGCAGTACACCCGAACGAAGTTCTGGAAATGTGTTGAAGGATAAAACAAAAAAAAATTAAATAGGTATTTTTTATTTAGAATATATCATTAATTTTATAATCACTTTTACTTCTAGACGAAGGTTTACAGGATTCGCGCGAACCCGTGCGGATGTAACGTCGGTGGCTCAGCAATTGAACTTAGGGTGACCCCTTTGACTCAACTGTTTGACGCGAGCCGGCCGCGGCGAACGGAATTTATCAAAGGTGCAGCTAATTCAGCGAACGAACTTTAATCCGTGTATCAAGAAAATGACGAGGCCAGAAGTTTATTTATACACATAACCGGCTTAGTTAATTAGTTCGCTTCTCGTTAGCCTAGTTAGTTTCGGGCGACTGCTATAAGTATAAAACTTTTCTAAAACAACGGAAGTTAAATCTCTTGATTTGCCGACGACTATTAGCGTCCTACCCATTTCCTCTGTTCCACATTCAATAAGGATTCATCTAATGGTCAATTTCCATGCGTTTCCATAGTACCATCAGGGTGGCCCTCAAAACACTAGCTTCCTGGCAGTCATAGATTAATTTATGTCTCGTGTATGACTTTTAGTTTTTAGGGTTCATACCAGGTACCCTATTACTACTAAATATTATTACTAAGCCTACGCTATCCGTCCGTACGTCAGTCAGTCCGACTTCTTAACCGACTTTAAAAAAAGGAGGAGTTTCTCAAGTCAACCCGTATATTTGTTTATGTTTTATGTATGACCACGCTTAACTATTTACAAAGTAGTCGATTCGATAGTTTCTTTTTCATTGGATAGGTTATACCTTCAGGGTAGGCCAATATACATTTTAGCAAAATCCGTTAAATACTTATTTAGATAAATAAGGACAACAAAAAACTATTAAAACTGTACTTGTTGCGTGCGATTGAAGTTGATCTTTGAAACCATAATAGGTAGCCGGCTGAAATCTTCACAGAATAGGGGATTTACTAAGAAATAAATACGAAGAAAAGTTAACGAAAAAATCAATAATTAATAAGAAACGTCTTTTTTAAGGATTCATTTTTAAATTTTTGCTCTATCCTCAAAACGGCCATACCTACTTAAGCGTGAATCTTGGTGTGGTTATAGTACTTATCCTGAAGTAATAAAAAATAATAATTAAAAAATGTCAAGTCACAAGTGCGAGTCTTACTTACGCTAAGGAGCCTGAACTTAACGTAGGCCTTATAAATTCCTAGTTATTCCCAAAGTTTCTTTAAAATATTAGAGTACTGAGTTTCGATTAGTTAGAGTAATTTTTTAGAAAAAATTAAAAGGTATTTTTTATTATGGAGGCACCTTACAATATCAAGATAAGATAAATTTGACAAAAGAATGGCTGATGGGGAGTGGGGATTTAAAATTATTAATGCTAAACACAACGCTTTAAAAAAAATACATTAGACTGATCTTGGGTCAAGTTGGGATAGCAAAGTTCTCGAGTGGCGACCGCGCACCGGAAAACGTAGCGTGGGCATCAGGCCTCCCACTTGGTGGACCGATGACCAGGTGAAGGTCGCGGAAAGTCGCTAGATACGGGTAGCGCAGAACCGGTCATCGTAGAAATCCTTGAGGGGCAGTAAAGTTCTCGAGTGGCGACCGCGCACCGGAAAACTTAGCGTGGGCAGGCCTCCCACTTGGTGGACCGATGACCAGGTGAAGGTTGCGGGAAGCCGCTGGATGTGGATAGCGCAGAACCGGTCATCGTAGAAATCCTTGAGGGAGGCCTGTGTCCAGCAGTGGACGTCCTTCGGCTGATATGATGATCTTGGGTCTAGTAAGTAGGAATAACTGAAATAGGAAACGATTAAAAATATTACCTCGTTTACTCACGTATTTTTTCGACTTTACAATAATGACGTGAGAAAAGATTCATAAACATGCAAAAAAAAATCACGTATAATCCTGTCCATCTTTGGTCTTGTAAAAAAATCATTTGGATAAAACAAAAAATATTTTGAAACTTAAAGTATTGTGTAATAATATTCAATCATTGTATAATTTAAATTATTACAAAATTTCTAAAGTTGACTCTAATTATTTCATCATCATCATCATATCAGCTCATATACGTCCCCACCGAGGGGCTCGAGCCTTCCCTGAGTTAGGGCGAAAATTAAAAATTCTTTAAGTTAATTACTTAAGTTTAATTATTTAAGTTGCCATAAACTGGTCGAGTTAAACTAGTTCATATGTTCAGCGACATTCGTTATATTATTCGATTTATGTTTTGTACTGATTAACATAACTACTACACTAGTCAACTTTGTATAAGATTCAAACATCAAAATGAACTTTTTTGTATAATCTCTTCAAAAAAAGAAACTGGTCACCTATATAATTTTAAACGAAATTAAAACTCGATAAATAATTTTCCAATTCAAAACAATATAATTATTCTCTTTTACATCGTTTTCGATTAAATTGGCGGCAGAAGGTTTATCTTGTTATACAGTTTCTTCGCTTGATGACTGGAAATTTAACTTTTTGTGTTGAAAAATGTTTTATTTTATTAAGTTAGTTTTAGATATATTTTTTGTTCTTACGCCAGTGGCGGCATCGTGTGACATCAAAGGCGTTGCGCTACTGTAAGCCATATCGTAATACTGTGGTTCAGGTGACAATGACCTAACGGTCGCCGGATGCGCACAATTCGAGGTCCATGAGCAATTTATGTACATAATCAGTCGTTTCTCTCAATTTACGGTAAGTAGGCAACCTAATGAGTGGGTGCAGAGAGAGAGAGAAAGAGAGAGAGAGAGAGCTGGTGGATGCAAATACATATTGCCCAATGCAGTGTGTGTTGCAAACCATTCCCACTTACGTATGTGATCTCTTTGATGACAGCATTTGCTGAGCTACCTTTTCAGTGATAAGTACAAACTATGTATTTTCCAAACTATGCTAAATTTCACTTGTGGGTAACTTATCTTATCACTAAGCTATAAAGTTATGTATCGTTATCCTTTTTACGATACGAATGACGGTAGAAAATAACGATAACCTCCAGTTTACGATTATCGGCATCGGTATCCTTGCATCCCTAATTCTATTCTATTCTATTTGTACTCACATTCTGTTTGGGTTTTATGAATTGAAGGTTCCAGTAAATAGGTATGTAGTTGTACGTTTGTTCTTGTCAAAATTACAAAAAAAATGGCCAAGTGTGTGTCGGACCACGCACAAAGTAGGGTTCCGTAGTCCTTTAAATAAATAAATGATTATTTTTAAAAATAAAGTTATTTTAGAACATTCTGTAAGGAAAATTTATGATTTTTTTACAAATCCAACTGCACATCTTAAGTGGGTCAACTATTGCTACGTAAACTAAGAAATGCTACTTGGCCGTGATATTTTTTTGACTCTAACAAAAGTTAGCACTTTAAAGCTTAATATTTTGCAATTTCGGATCCCTAAATTGAAATACCCAAAATATTTTTGAACGACCTATCCAACGATATCCCACATGGTATACTCGTAGATGAGAAAAAAATCATTCCCCCTTTACGTATAGGGCAGGTGCCCTTAATTTTTTTGGAGTTTGCTCCTTTAGAATTGATTCGTATAATATAGAGCCCGATATGAAAAATATATGAGGAGTGAAATCGATAACGCGTTACTGTTACTTATAGTGTCATCACGTTTTTTCAGTCATGAAGGCTAAGAAAAGATGAACATGCCGCCTAATGCGTGCAAGGCCGTGGGCCGAGCTCCGCGTAGAGCAAAGCCCGGAGCGCTCCCTGCGCGGACGAAGGCTATGCTCCGCGTAAGGTGAAGGCCTGAGCGTTCCGAGCGAGGGCAGAAGCCGGAGGCCGAAAAAAAAATCACATGAGTAAACACCGGTCGTGCGTCGGAGCTCGCACGCACGCCTTTTTTGAAGATTTTATTTCAGCACTTTGTTGGCGTAATTAATAACTATGTATACTAGGGCTTCCAATCTCGGTATACCGAGATCCCGAAATACCGAGATCCCGCATGATTTTTCAGTCCCGCTAACTGCGGGATTGGAAGTGCGGGATCCGCGGGATTTTGCGGGATTGATAAGCAATACAGGGACGTCTTTTCGCGAGCGCTGTTGCCAGTAAGATACGAAGTAGTTTGGCTGACGATTCGTTGGGGATGTTGTGTTTCCTTCGAAAACACTTTCAAAATGAAAAGTGATTCTATATTTTTGTATTTCTTCTTTAATTCTGTTCCGAGTGTACTTATTAAATAAAACTATGATAACAGTCATGTTTCTCTTTGACTTATGTTTGAATAAATGCTATTATGCTATGTTATACTATACCTTCCTTGACCAACGATTCTTGAACGCTGAACGAATGCGTCGCGCATGTTTATCCTCATACAAATTACACAGAAATCGAGTTCTGCGCATGCATGGGTCGGCGCTCTAGTTTCTTTGTCGACTTGTTATTTTTGACCACTCTTATCAATAATGCGGGATCCCGTTATACCGGGATCCCGCACCTTTGAAAATTTTGGATCCCGCCGATACCGAGATCCCGCAATGCAATGCGGGATTGGAAGCCCTAATGTATACCCATGCCAGTACTAAGAGTCTCTGTGAGCTAAGCCGCGGACAGACAGACAGACGGACATGGTAAAACTATTGTGTAATGCCCCTCGTTGACTACGAAACCCTAAAAAAGAGGTGAAGTCACAAACACCTACAATTTGATATTTATTTTATTTTACTGTGGTTTTTTTGTTTTACTTGTAAAGTTATTGTTAATTTGTAAATTTTCTCTTTTCTCTCTTTTGTTGTTTGATTTGTTACTATGTATGTGCGTTTAGTGTTTATACTATGTATGTGTGTTTAGTATTAATACTATGTATGTGTGTTTAGTGTTAATACTATGTATGTGTGTTTAGTGTTAATACTATGTATGTGTGTTTAGTGTTAATACTATGTATGTGTGTTTAGTGTTTATACTATGTATGTGTGTTTAGTGTTAATACTATGTATGTGTGTTTAGTGTTAATACTATGTATGTCTGTTTAGTGTTAATACTATGTATGTCTGTTTAGTGTTAATACTATGTATGTGTGTTTAGTGTTAATACTATGTATGTGTGTTAGTGTAATAAATCAATAAGTCTTGTGTTTTATATCTATGTCGTTCGTGAACTTAAGTCAGGCTTTGGGTCCACCTTAAGAACGCCGTCGTCGGCCGCCGTCCATACAAATCGTAGTCTATTGATAATTTGAAACAAGAAGTTGTTTTATAAATAATTTACTATCTGATATGAGAATTCTATGTCCGTATATCCCAGTCTTTTTCAAAACGGTCTCAAGTAATAATATATTTCTCTACACATAAATATTTGTGTATATTTAGACAGTTATATCTCAGTACATATAAGTTTTTGAAAAATACAGTTTATACGGACATAGATTTCTCTTATTAGATAGTAAATAAATGGATTTATTTATAAAACAACTTCTTGTTTCAAATTATCAATGGACTACGATTTGTATGGACAGCGGCCGAGGACGGCGTTCTTAAGAGGAAACGCGGTCTAAAGAATAGGTATTTGAATAAAATGTTGCTGTCTCCCCCCCCCCCTCAAAACTCTCCGTACACAGCAAGAAAGGGAGAACTGCAGCGCATACCGATAATAGGCACTAAAATTTACCAAAACAGGATTTCGTACACCCCTATTTCCTCCTCCAGATCTTGAGCAATAATAATATTTTTTTCAAAAATAATTTAGAAAAAATATTTACCTATTTTTTAAATTTTATTGTTAATATGCGTTTTTATGGTGTCTTTCTCAGTTTTTAAAGGCTCCTACTTCCTATTATAATGAGAATATGGGAAGAAACAAAACATAGGGGCATGGCCATGGTAGATATAGGTTTGATGGGAAAAAACTGTTTTGCTCTAATGTCATTAACCAGAGAGGAAACAGGGGACTACGTTTGTATGGAAAAAATGGCACCCGCGTTTCCCCTTAAGAATATAGGCATGATGTTATGTATGTACGTCATAGTAGGGTTCCTACATCTTTGCCATCTTTTTAACATCTCTAAATGTCTTTCGCGGTTACGGTCGATTATCGATTCCAATTCCCATCCAAACACACACAAGGCTCATACAATATTCTATCTCTCTCAAGTCTTTTTCACGTAAACTTCTCTTGAAATCTAATAAATGTAGGTGTAGCTACCTAATCGCAATATCTGTCTACTTGCAAACATCAGTCTCAATTTGCAAGTGAATAGCTGGAGCATGCGAATTCATTTACGGAATTACCCGCCAGGGATCGCTTAAAATGTTAAATATAACTACAAATTGTAGTGAGACTCTGTGTAAAGTGAGCAGCTAGTTGGGTTTAACCCTGCTCGAGACAGTACATGTAAGATAGTTTGACTACTCTAGAATGACTTGTATAGTTTTGGTGGGACCCAGTTAACTTAGTGTTTCTTGTAATTATAGTAGAGAGCTCGCACTATTTAAAAGCTTTTATTTCACTTTGTTTAGGTAGGTTCAAATCTTGCGATCGATTTTAAAGCGGTATTTCAAAACTTCTAGGGGTCCGATTGGGCTGAAATTTGGTATGAATATTCCCGGTGACAATAGATCCTTTTGGTATTTTGAAGTTGATCAGATGATGAACTTTGGAGGTGGAATCAAGGTCCCGGGATCGTCATTTATTTTCATTAGAATCCTAGAAAATACTGTGCTCTTATTTTTTAAATTTAGTAACGTGTATTTATATTCACAATAGGGATGACGACAGCTACAGAAATAATTATGAACTCTTGATCACTAAATTGCCCTCCAACTGAAACTTCGGAAAACCTTACTCGTTTTGTTTTCCATCAAGTCTTTGATTTTTGATTCACTAAAATCACAAAAAGTACATAAATGACGCTACAAAACTATGACATCACGCCTAGGTATGTCGCTGTTGACAGATGATAAAAAGTAAATCAGATGACTAGCATTCGTCATCCCTATTGTCCTACTGATTATTTGGATCAGAAAGAGTGTAATTAGCACCTATTTTAAATAAATATCTTGAAACTTGAATCTCCTAACTGTAATAATTTGTTTGACTATTTTTCGATCGCTCGTTAATCAGCAGCAGTACAAAATACAGATGCATACATCTCCCTTCCGATTTACGGCCGCCATATGTAATATTCAGTTGATTTATTGTTCTATCAGCCCACAATATTTCTTTTTCAATAGCCCTTTAATGATTAATGAAAGAAAAATGTTTGTTTCTACCTTTTTTAGTCAACGAAACATTTCCTGTTCTTTATTTCTTTTAGGGAGCTTTTTTTTTATTCACAAAAGCTTTTGACATCATGTTACCTTATGGCAAGTGACGATGATGCCGAAGATGGAAGCGAGCTTACCAAGATTCCCCAACGCAATGGGAAACTGTATATCTTATCTTTAAGGCGGAACACATCTATGCTGTTAACATTGATGTTTGGCGGCTTGAGTCAGATGGAAAGATTCCTCAGGAGTTGAAATTTAGGTTACCTCTTGAACCAATTAATAACATGTTGGACGCCTTACATCGACAGATGCTGGACCCCCCTCTATCAGATGTCAACTGACCTAAAAAGCCGGAAAGCCACTGGATGCAAAGGTCAATCGGGGGAGGTCATTGCTCAACTTATTTTCACGCAGAACTCGCAGCTTTTGTTATTAGTGTATGATAACCTACCGATAACCATAATAATGTATCAATGAATACCGATTTTATAAGAATTCTCTGCTATAGGTAAAAAACGCGCTTTGGTAAAAGACTACTGTCCCATAAGTCATTAATTTTACAGATTTTCGTTATTTTTGACGTCAATTGCTCCTAAACGATAGAAAACCCAAGGTTGAAAAAAATACCTTTATTGTTGATAATGTTCCTTAAAGTTAAAAGCTATTAGAAACACGATTGGGCAGTTTTGCCTCGATATAAAAAAATCCCAAAGATAGGTCTACACCGTTACTTTCAACTCTAGTTATGACTAATATTTTAAAGGATAAATTAAAAAAAAATATACAACAATATTTGTTATGATAATACAAAGTGAGTAATGTTATTATTTTATAAACTTTCATTGTAGTTTTTGATTGAAACGAAAAACCATTGAAAAAGTGTGATTATTTTTTTTACTCTTTACACGTAAAGAAAACGACAGAGACAACCAACTGTTCCAATCAATACCTCGCCTTAACCTACTCAGAAGAATTACATTTCGACGACGCGACGGTCCTATGTGGCATTCTGCGCAAAAAAAAGTACAAGCATTTTCTGCATAAGTTCTGCCACTATGCATTTCTCGGTGATGTTACATTTAATTATTTTGATCTATTTATAATAGAATTTACTAAAAATGAGTAGCTATTATTGTGAAAATTGGATAGATGTGACATGATGTGTTCCAAATGTTGGAGATCTGCTATTTTAATCGACTTCAAAAAAGGAGGAGGTTCTCAATTCATCGGAATCTTTTTTAGGATTCCGTACCCAAGGAGTAAAAACGGGAACCTTAGTACTAAGACTCTGCTGTCCGTCTGTCTGTCTGTCCGTCCGTCTGTCACCAGGCTGTATTTCATGAACCGTGATGGCTAGACAGTTGAAATTTTCACAGATGATGTATTTCTGTTGCCACTTTAAGAAAAAACACAAAAAGTTATAAAAAGCGAAAAAATAAGGGGGTCTCCATACAAAAAACGTATTTTTTTAAAACGTGAAGAAACTAGCGCCATCTTGTAGGGAACCCTTTGTACTAGCGTCATCTAGTATGATGCTACGTAACCCTATGTGTGCGGTTCTGACGCGCACATGACCGGTTTTTTTTATTTATTTTTATTTTATTTTATTTTTTATGTATGTTCTCTAAATACGCCTTTTTGGTCATTTATCAACACACTTTTAATAACATGCTTTGGACTGGACAACAAAAACAACAAAATAACTTATTCAAGTATTCCAGTCAACAAGTTATAAATAAGTTTGTTTAAGTACTTTTATTTTGTTTCTTGCCTGTGTATTTTTTCCTTCCTTCCTGTTTTATTCTTGTAATGCATTTTTATTTATTTTGTGTTGTATTGTAGTGCTTGTGCTTTTTTTTAAATTAAAAATTTGAGTGCGTTTGAATATATCTCACCTGATGGTAAGTGACGATGTATTCGAGGATGGTACACGCAAACTCAAACAATGCCTATTCACTCTCGCCTTGTAGATCCCCAAATTGTAGGAGTCAGGAAACATAGACGCAAGCATGGAGTTCCACTCCATCGCTGTCCGCATAATAAGTGAGGAAGCGTAATGCTTCGTGCTTATAGGCTGAATATCAACAACAAAGGGGTGGAACCTCTCCCTGCGTCTCCTTGACCGAAGGTGGAATGGAGCTGGGGGAATGAGCTCGTGAAGTTCTTGAGCACACTCTCCGAAATGAATTCGATAGAAAACCGAAAGACAGGCAACTTTGCGGCGATGCTCAAGGCTTTGAAGCTCGTTTTTGACAGCTCATCGTCGCCAATGAGTCTCCGTGCGCGTCGGTCGCTAGCGTCCAACCAGCTGATAGCGGGCTGATCCATCCCAGGTTTATTCTACTATGTTCATTATTTATATGATTACTAGGTAAAAGTCAAAATTTTGTTTAGTATTTTTCGTTAGTAGTGGTACTACAATACAATAAAGTGTACCTACACTACAAAAAATCTATTGAATTTCATTTCACCATTTGTTTAATCACATTTGAAAAAGTGTAAAAAATTACCAGGTACGAATCGTCCCCAAACCCTCAAGGCAGGTAAGAGAGTGAAGGGCAGCGCCCATAGCCAGGTGAATGTGATGAGCAGCCAGGCCTGGACCTTGTTGATCCTGCCGTCGAGTGGACATGAGATCGTCCTGTGGAAAAACAGATTAATAAAATTAAATATCTATGAGAATGTACGTTTTTTTTATTCACAATTGGTAAGCCCTTGGCATCATCTAACCTGATGGTAAGTGACGATGATGCCGAAGATGAAAGCGGGCTTACCAAGATTCCCCAACGCAATGGAGAACTGGCTATCTTATCTTCAAGCCGGAACACTTCAATGTTGTTAACACTGATGTTTGCCGGCAAGACTTAGATAAGATGGTGGTAGCTAGCCAGGCGGGCTTAGAAAATGCCCTACCACCAACCAAACCGAGTCTTACAAGTTGACCCCACCGGGAATCTAACCCGCGACCTCCTAGTGTGAAGCGAATGGGCTAACCAGTACGCCACGGAAATATGTACGTATTTAAATTTTTAATCATTTTATTTAATTAAATAAAATTACATTTAAGTCCACTTTCAATTAATTTTTACAAATTATTATACATTTAAATATTTTTATTGTAATCCATTATATTCTTAATTATAATCTACATCTTGATTTGATTTAATTTATTATATAAATTACGTAGTATTGACAGTCCTGAAAATCAGCTATGCCATACCAAAGTATATATATTATATTAGTACTAACATATTACAGTATGGACACTCCCTGCTGCTCTGTCCGACCTCACCACCTCGCCTCGTCACCCAGATTGATACAGATCGGTTATACTTTGGTTCTCGCATGTATATAGGATTTCGCCGTGATTTTGTTTGCTCCGTCTCAGTTTTAACCGCCTCCGTAGCTCAGAGGCAAAGTTCGCTGGCTTTACACAGGAGGTCGCGGGTTCGATTCCCGGCGGGGTCAATTGTAATACTCGGTTTGGTTGGTGGTAGGGCATTTTCTAAGCCCGCCTGGCTAGCTACCACCATCTTATCTAAGTCTTGCCGCCAAATATCAATGTTAATAAGATAAGATAGCCAGTTCCCCATTGTGTTGGGGAATCTTGGTAAACTCGCTTCCATCTTCGGCAACATCGTCACTTACCACCAGGTGAGATGTTGTCAAGGGTTTACCAATTGTGAATAAAAAAAAAAAAATCATTTTTTAGAAATGTCATTTCACGACCGTTGTATGCAGTGTCCGGGGTGTGGCCATACCACAGTCCCTGAGTTGCTGAGATGCGGGCGAATTTTTGGAACATAATTTAATTTACTTGTCATAATTTTATATCTACAATTTTTTAATTTTTATTTTTCCTAATTATTTTTTAAACTGTAAAAAATAAATAAATGTCTTTGTCTATCTATTTCACTGAAAAAAAAATGTGTAATGTTATGAACCACGTAGTAAGAAATGTTAATTACTCATAATAGCCCTAAAGTACTCTTAGTATCCTAAAATCCTCCTACTGTACTCTAACTATCCTCAAATCCTCCCATTGTACTCTAAGTATCCTCAAATCCTCCTTCTGTACTCTAAATATCCCTAAATCCTCCTACTGTACCCTAAGTATCCTAAAGTCCTCCTACTGTACTCTAAGTATCCTCAAATCCTCCTATTGTACTCTAAGTATCCTTAAATCCTTCTTCTGTACTCTAAGTATCCCTTAATCCTCCTACTGTACTCTAAGTATCCTTAAATCCTCCTACTGTACTCTAAGTATCCTCAAATCCTCCTACTGTACTCTAAGTGTCCTCAAACCTCCTACTGTACTCTAAGTATCCTCAAATCATCATACTGTACTCTAAGTATCCCTAAATCCTCCTACTGTACCCTAAGTATCCTCAAATCCTCCTACTGTACTGTAAGTATCATCAAATCCTCTTATTGTACTGCAAGTATCCTAGAATCCTCCTACTGGTACTCTAAGAATCCTAGATTCCTTCAATATATCTTTACTGAGGACTCGAATGGACGGAGCGTTAGACAGTCATGAAACAATCAGAGGGATAGGGTACTCACTTATACCGATCAAAAGCAATGACAGCATTAGTGATGGCTCCCCCAATCCCCGATAACGATCCCAGCACACCATAGATGTCGCACCCTAGCTGGTACCCCACTGGCCTCTGGAGAAACGAGTTGGTGATGAGAAGAGGCATCTCGAGCATCATCGTCACGTCGAATAAGGCCAGGTTGATGACGAACATGTTGCTTGCGCTTCGCAGGGATTTTGATCTGGAATGGAAAGAGGCAGTTAGCTTGTTTAAGTGGAGTTTGTCTCGCGCACTGAAGGATCCGTACGAGCACAGCACTATAAAGCTAAAACAATGGTGTTTTTTTTTATCACAATAAGTAAGCCCTTGGCATCATCTCACCTAATGGTAAGTGACGACGATGCCGAAGATGGAAGCGGTATTACCAAGATTCCCCAACGCAATGGAGAACTGGCTATCTTATCTTCAAGCCGGAACACATCAATGTTGTTAACACTGATGTTTGGCGGCAAGACTTAGATAAGATGGTGGTTGCTAGCCAGGCGGGCTAAGAAAATGCCCTACCACCAACCAAACCGAGTCTTACAAGATAACCCCAACGAGAATCGAACCCGCGATATCCTGGTGTGAAGCGAATAGACTAAACATTACGCCACGGAGGCGGTTTTAATAGTTCGGGATTCCAAGCGCAAGTATGACTCACACTTGACTTGTTTTTATTAAGGAAACATTTGTTTTTTTTTACTTTAGGGATTTCATTATAATCACATCAAAGTTGAAGCTTGTATGTAACCGTTTTTAAACGTACGACAGGAGAGAAGGTGTTGAGTGAACATAGTTTCTATGACTGGTTCCGAGGGTGGAAAAAAGTAGCCTATATGTTAATCCAGGTCCCAATCTGTCTACCTACCAAATTTCATCCAGATACGTTCAGGAGTTTTTGGGTGAAATAGTAATAAACATCCATATATCCATACATATAAACTTTCTCGTTTATGATATAAGCACAGTATTACAATATAGTGGCTCACCATAGCGCAACGAATGTACCTACTTATGCAAAGCAACGGAAGGCTACTTGAGGGGCAGCGGGCGGCGGGGCACAGCCTGGCAAACTCCGCAAGTTTACCAGGCTGACTAAAGGCAAGTATGGGCGAGTACCTACTATGGTGGCGCATCGTGCGACATCAAAGGCGTTGCGTTACTGTAAGCCATATCGTAATAATGTGATATTAGTGAAGAAAGGATTAGTTTAAAAATAAAGATAAGCATTACATGATTTGGAAAGCCTTGTCCATAGTGTTAAAAATCACGAGAGTAATTTTAGCGGTACTCTGTATTGAGTAAAGAACACAGGAAAAATATTTAAAAAAATGTATCTTCAAAAATAAAATAAAATAAATAAAATAAAAAAAGTTTAACTTTCCAATATAAACCGAGAAATTAAAGCTTGTAGGTAGATACAGCCACAGATTACTAAATAGTTAGAAACAGCGCACTGTAAGGTCATTCGCCTGTCAGCTCACCTGATACCGTAGGTATGTTAGTACTAATTTAAAAGATGTATCAAAATTAGCTGAAACTATTTTAACTGGTGCTTCTACCCATGAAACTGAAAAACTTTCCCCATGGAACCCATAGTAAAATCGCAAAAAAAAAAATTGGCTCTCCCATACTTACTCGATCAGCTGATAATAAGCCAACTTAGTACGGGAAGTTCAAATTTTTTTTTGAGATTTGACTATGGGTTTCATGGGGAAAGTTGTTCAGTTTCATGGGTAGAAGCACCAGTTAAAATAGTTTCAGCTAATTTTGTTTGACCTTATATATACTTTGCCGTAGGCATGCTCTATAGGTATAAGTGTGATGGATGATAGAAGCCCCAATTAACAGGGTCCTACACCAAGTAACACCTGTATGCATAAAGATCTTGACGAATTTACTGTTTGCTGTAGAGTCGTTTATAAATGTCATCACATCTGCATGTGACACATGATCATATTACCCGATGATCCAGGCCTTACTACAGGTGGGCAGTTACTTCGTCTGCCAACTTACCCGCATAAAAGCAAAATGCCGCAAAAGATTAAAGTGATAAAATATACCAACTCTCGCGACTAAAGTTTTAGATAGCAGGAAACCCTGTAGAAGTTTGCTGGGAGCAACAAGTAAATATCACAAGTTTGTATCACAAGTTTGTAATACCGGTTGATACACCAGCATACTTAGGATCTTCTCAAATTGTTTCACTTAACTTCGAGACTCGGTAAATGATTAAGAAAAGACTAGACTGCTTGTGATTAAGTGACGCGCGTCCAGGATGCTACAGTAAGGAAAATAAGGTGGAATTATATGGAAATTTATTCTAAGTTCTCGTAAGTTGTGGGCAGGCTGCGCTCGTATCGTGTCTCACAGCCAGGACCCGATTCAGGGGTTAATTCTAGGAGTATTACCCCCCTAAAAATGAAATAATTTTACTGTAAAATTTGAAAGAAAGTTTTTCGATACAAAAAAAACGATGACTGAAACGAATAGTCTAAAAATCCACGGCGCAGAGGAAGCCTTAAGGCTAGTCGGGTCAATAATGAACACAAACGAAACATTTTTACATCAAACATATTTGCAAGAAGTTAATTAGATAGCAAATAATTATCAGCAAAAAAAACCAGGCCAAGTGCGCGTCGGACTAGCACTCCGAAGGTTCCGTACCATCACACTTCTTCACATAACTACATAGTATAATGACAATGATACCTATTTACATTAAAAAGAAAAGACATCAACGCGACCTACAAAAATATGCTTTTTTGTCCTTCAGTTTGGACTCCTTAGCGGGAGAAAAATTCACACTTGGCCGATTTTTAATATATTTTTTATTACTTCAGTATTAGTACTATAATTACAACAACTTTCACGCTTGTATATATTACAGTTTTTAAAGATAAAGATAAAGCAAAAGCAAAAAAAAAAAGATAAAGATGAAGATGAAGATAAAGATGAAGATAAAGATAAAGAAAGATAAAGATAAATTTACATAAATAGTAAACCAAGTCAATCAATTAAATATGCCTTATAAAAATATAAATATAGAGAATAGTGCAGAATACAAAGTAAAATTTTAAATTGAATAATGTAGGCGGCCTTATTGCATAAAGCAATTTCTTCCAGGCAACCCAGAGAATGGATACAATTAAATAAAAGTAAGGGCTGTGCAAAGCAAACATATGCAACAAAATTGAAAAAAGAAAAATCTACTATAACTGCATGTCTAAAATCTAAATCATATTATAAATTGTAATAAAAATACTATAAAAAAATAATGATGGTAATATAGACTATACTTATATATATAAAAATATATACTAATACATTGCCATGCCATATGGCTCCCGGCTTAGCATAGGGCCATCATATTTCATCCAATAGGTGTCGTAAGAGCCGACTAAGGGACTCAAACCGGAGGATGGGCAGCAGCGTCTTTCCGTGACATGCAGTCAATCTGCAACTCTGTGATCGCCAACCCGCCTGCCAAGCGTGGCGATTACGGCAACACCCCCCAAATGACTGACACAAAGCGGCCCCGCTATTCCTGGCTCCGGTAGCGGTCAAGGTAACGGCGGGGCATGGGGTGCGAAGAATCCCCGGCAGATACCAGGCTACCAAAACAAAAGACCTCTGGCCCTGGCAACCTACAACAAGCGCACACTGCGAACCGACGTACAGTTAACAGAACTCGAGGAAGCATTGAGCAGGTTACGATGGGACATCGTAGGATTGTGTGAAGGACACCATAATCCTTAAATCCGGAAACCTGCTCTATTTCCGGGAGGGCGACCAACTTTTCGAGGGTGGTGTCGGGTTTTTAGTCCACAAGTCCCTCATTAACAATGTGGTCCAGATCGAGAGTGTTTCGACAAGGGTAGCGTACTTTGTTCTCCGAATTACCAAACGGTATTCGCTGAAAGTTATTCAGGTATATGCACCGACCGCGCAACACTCCGACGACGAAGTGGAGATCCTATATGAGGATATCTTTAGAGCTCTACATAATAGCTCCCGGATCCAATACACCATTGTTATGGGGGACTTTAACGCGAAACTGGGCAAACGAAGTGATGGTGAGCTGAGAGTGGGGCAATTTGGATATGGAGAGAGAAATTCACGTGGCCAGCTGCTGGCCGACTTTATGGAGAAGGAGGGCCTCTTTATGATGAACTCCTTCTTCAAAAAGCCTAAACAGCGAAAGTGGACATGGTTGCATCCCAATGGCGTAACGAAGAACGAGATCGACTTCATCTTGTCGACGAGGAGGCAAATATTCAAAGATGTCTTTGTGATCAACTCAGTCAAAACAGAAAGCGATCACCGAGTAGTAAGAGGCACATTGAATCTAAAGACTAAGCTAGAAAGATGTCGACTGATGAAGTCCACACTCCGACCAGCGCCCATCCAGCTCCAAAACCCCGAAAACTTTCTGCTCGAGTTGCACAATCGCTTCGAATGCCTAGGAGACTGCGAGAATGTGGACGATTATAACGACAGGTTCGTGGAAATTGTCCAATTTCCACATTGTCCAAACGGTCGGGTCTAAGATTTTTAAAACTCGCCGTTCAAACGGAACCAAAAAAATCTCGGACTTCACCAGCAACCTCATGGAAGAAAGACGCAGATTGGTTTTGCAGTCCTCTGAAGACGCTACTCAGTATCGGCAACTAAACAGGCAGATCTCTAAGTCTTTAACTCGCGATTTGCGCTACTATAATACAAATTGTATTAAAGAGGCGATTGAGAACAACAAAGGCTCAAAAGTGTTCGCGAGAGATCTGTCTGTTGGTCAAAGCCAACTGACCAAGCTGAAGACT
This sequence comes from Coleophora flavipennella, assembly GCA_947284805.1. Lineage (NCBI taxonomy): Eukaryota > Metazoa > Arthropoda > Insecta > Lepidoptera > Coleophoridae > Coleophora > Coleophora flavipennella. Next base: position 4,622,604 of record OX369269.1, read on the forward strand.
GAGGAAGGCAGGATCATATCGTCTAAGACTGAGTTGCTGGAAGAAGTTGAGAAGTTCTACGGACAATTGTACACGACCACACTTCTGCCTGTCAGCGATCTGGCTAAAGACCCAAGAGCTAGACTTACCCGACACTATACCGAAGATATCCCGGTCATCAGCCTGTACGAGATTAGAATGGCTCTTAAACGTCTTAAAAACAATAAGGCACCGGGTGATGATGGAATTACGGCTGAACTTCTGAAAGCAGGTGGAACACCGGTACTTAAAGTTCTCAACAAGTGGGTCTTAGAATGAACATGGACAAGACGAAAATTATGTCAAACGTTCGTGTCATACCTACTCCTCTGAAGGTTGGAGGCTCTACACTCGAAGTTGTTACCGAATATGTATACCTGGGACAAACAGTCCAGTTAGGTAGGTCCAACTTCGAGAAAGAGATCAATCGTCGAATCCAACTCGGCTGCGCAGCGTTCGGGAAGCTTCGCAATATCTTTACGTCCCAGATACCGCAGTGTCTTAAGACCAAGGTCTTCGACCAGTGTGTGTTGCCAGTGATGACATAGGGAACTGAGATATGGTCGCTTACTATGGGCCTCATAAGAAGGCTCAAGGTCACCCAAAGGGCTATGGAGCGTGCTATGCTCGGAGTTTCTCTGCTTGATCGAATCAGAAGAACCGGAAGATCTAAGAAACGGGAAGAGAATTCCAAAGCTGGATAGCTTTTACGGCGAATGAGTGAGCGAAGAAGTTAGTAGAGTGAGTAGGAATGTACAGGCACAGATTTTCAGAGGAGCGGAGAGTACGGTTATGAGATGAAGAGAGAAACTGAAAGAACTCTTTGAGGTAGAAAGGTGTTTTTGGATTGAACAGGATAGAATTTAGAAGGGAGAGGATATATAGGTTTTTACGGCGGCGGATAGAAAGCCACTTAAGTTTATTTTTGTATTCGGAAACATGGCCGTATTTACGTAAACTGAAATAAATAGTATGGCAACATTTTGGAGACGTTCAAGTTAGCTTGAGAGAACTCCCTCAAGGTACTCTTACATCATCAAAAAAGAAGGCCGGGAGGCTCCCAAAATCAATCCGTGGAATAAAGTAGGAACTTCCTATGGTGATAGTATGAGTCTTCGACGGATTAATTCTAAGACCAAACGACCTGCTCCAATCCGATATTACAAACAAGTCTCTGTTGGTCCGGCAGATGGCATCTGAAAGGTTTGCCGAATCTGTCTGGGTATAAATTTGTAAATCAACGGCGTACAAGTGATAAGATGATTTTAGTTCAACAGAAATAAAATTTATAAATACAGTGAAAAGAAACGGTGAAATTACGCCACCCTGAGGGACCCCAGCAGATGCAGCACACCACCCGGATAAGGCATTGTCAACATGAACACGCTGTCGACGTCCATGTAGATAGCTATGAAACCAGTCAATAGCTGTCCGGGCAACGATAAGAGAGCTCAGCAATCCCAATACGATGTCATGGTCAATTGTGTTGAACGCATTGCTAAAGTCAAGCAGCGTTAAAACTGTAAGCTGCTGCTGCTCCATACCATGTATGATGTCATCGGAAATTTTTATCAGGGCAGTAGTGGTGCTATGCCCAGGACGGAAACCAGGGATTAAGTATATTATTTAGGACAAGAAATTGAGAAAGTTGAGAATGTATAATGCGTTCAAGAGATTATTATTAATAATAATAATAAATATCCTTTATTACATAACAAAAAAGCATTACAGATTCTTTATTTTAAATATGTACAGTGCAAAGGCGGCCTTATCGCTTACGTGAGAGATTTAGATAAGTAAGGTAAAATAGATATAATCCCGATAATCATAAAACAATGAAGAATTAGACTTTTGAGGTAAGGGAAGCTTCTTTCCATATTTCAGGAAACGTTCCAGAAGAAATTAATGTATTAACTATAACAGTGAAGACAGGCGCGGAATATAAATAAGAGGCATGATCATAATTATGATAAATGATACAGTCAACTCCGATGGCATGAGACGCGATAGAAATAGGTAATGCTTTTCTTGACATCCTCAAAAATATTTCTAAAGACCTATAAAAAAACACGTTTAAACGTGGAGACCCCCATCTTATTTAACAACCTCAAGTAAATTCAATATGAAGCCAGTCAAAACCACTCCAAACCTGCACGTAGGTGCACTGTACACGCACACGTTAGACAACAAAACCTCTTTTATCCCCGGAAACAATAATCGATTCATGTGCTAGGAGGAAATCTTCTTACAAATCCAATATGACAGGAAAAGTCTGCAGCAAATATCACCCCGGTTATCATATGATTATGTTCATGACACTCCCTTTATTTTTGTCCTAGATCTCACCCTGTCAAGCTGCGACCTAAAGCCCGGAGCAGACTTATGACTTAGCAGTCGGGTCACACAATCACCAGAGATGCAAGTTACGACTAACTCCATGCAACTTTTATTTTGCGCACTGTAGAGCAAATAGCTTTGGTTGAGCTTGGAAAAATTATGGAGAAAATTTGAGCTTACGTATTACATCCTCGGCTGCATCGGCACTGACCATCAGGTGAGGTGCAGCCAAACGATTTCAATTTTTTAACAAGAAAAAAGTGAGAACTCCAAAATTAATAAAATAAAAATATGATTGGTGATTTTATAATTTTATTTATTAAGGGGTGAAAGAACAGATGCCTGTTCGGGTAGTAAAGTTCTCCTGTGGCAAACGCGCAAAAAACACAGCGTAGGCAGGCCTTCCACACGGTTGACCGACCACCTGTTGAAGGTAGCGGAAATCCTCTGGATGAGCGCAGCGCAGGACCCTTCACTGTGGAAATCCTTGGAGGAGGCGTTTGTCTGTCAGTGGATGTCCTTCGGTTGATATAACGATGATGATGATGAAGGGGTGATATCCAAACTAGGAATCTTACGAGTGTACTTCCCTACTGAGCGAGCTAGCCCAGTAGGTAAGTATTCTTCTTATCGTGTGGCACAATAAACCGTGCTATCCAAGGGATACACGGCGGTTGCCTGGTTTTGCACTTAGCATCACCCGCGGTCACGTGTAGGGCATTAAGATTTACACCTACGGACGTGTGCTGTGCAACGCGACCTTCATACACATCTGGAATCAGATGTGCAGGTTTCCTCACGATGTTTTCCTTCACCGTTAAATCAATCGGTAAGTATGTGTACGTAAGTTTCAAAAACTCATTGGTACATTGGCCGTTCGGATTTGAACCCGGGACCTCTGGTTTGAGGACCGAGTTTGAGCCACCGACGCTTAGTATAACGTCGCAGTCGCAGTTAATATCGCCAACAATTTGAAGCTTCGAGTCGAGTGCTCTACGTCACCGTCAGCTGATTTAATTAAGTTTATAAACGTTGACGTGACATTGAAGTGACATCGACGTCAAGACCTTTCGAGACGGTTTAAGGGTCCTTAAAATATGGTGATGTGATACTGTCTGAAAAGATTAGTCTAAGAGTTTGGCAGATATCCTTACAAATATTATAAATGTGAAAATGTGTTTGTTTGTTAGTTTTTCACGCTTCAACACCTCGACCAATCTTGATGAAGTTTGTCATGCAGGTAGCCTGTGTCACTGGGAAGGACATAGGCTACTTTTTATCCAGGAAAATTGTATAGTCCGATGCAGCTCCTGAGGGATCTGAAATAGTGCTCTTTTTTTTTGTTAATTTCCTTAACATTGCAACGGAACAATGGATTGTTGTGATTTTTTGCATAGAGATGGTTGACCGGGTGGGAAATGACATAATTTACTAATTAGCATATCGTGATATAGTTCCCGAGGGATCTGAGGAAAACTTATTTCCACGCTCGCGCACATCGTTGGCGTCGCAACGGATTGAAGTGATTTTTTTGTACGGAATTGGTCGAGAGGGTGGGAAGTGACAATAGACTGCTAATCAGAATAGCCCGATATAGTTCCTGAAGGATCTGGAGAAAACTCACGTCCACGCTCGCGAGCTGCTTGCGGCTCGCGAATCACTCACCCTCAGAGAGAGTCATAAAAACGATGTCCTCGCGGGTGAAGAGGCGGCAATAATTAAGTGTTAAGTAAAATATTTTTAATTATTAAACAAGCTACAATGACCAATGAGAGCTAATTTATTGTTTTGGACATTTAAAAAATAACAAAACGATCACTTTTTACAAGCTTTTATTGAGTTTCACTTAAAAAGTTAAATTTGACCCACTTCCCGGTTTTCGATTGAGCTGAAATTTTGTATGTCGCGTGCCAATGCAATATTAAAAGCTTGTACCTAAAAGTTTTTAGGTTTTTCGAAAATTTTGTTTTAACCTGTACCGGTGTCTGTAATGAAATTTTGCAAGTTAAATTTGACTCATTTCCCGGTTTCCGATTGAGCTGAAATTTTGCATGCATATGTATATCGCGTCACAATGCAATATAAAAAGCTTGTACCTTAAAGTTTTAAGTTTTTCGAAAGTTATTTCTGTCGTACACCAAAAAATTAACAATTAATTATTGTATGTTCTGTGGTCGTACTACTAATATTTCGTAGAACGTTTGTTTTGTAAGGAAAGTGATTACAAGTTGGACCACAATTTTTTTTAGTAAATCTGTTTATTTTAAGTGAGTAGGTAAGTACTCTTATATCACTCTTAGCTTATGTTTAGGTTAGTACATAGCATTTAGAAATCATGGAGAGTATGGCGTAATGGTTAGTCCATTCGCTGCACACCAGGAAATCGCGGGTTCGATTCCCGGTGGGGTCAACAAGTAAGACTCGGTTTAGTTGGCGGTAGGGCATTTTCTAAGCCCACCTGGCTAGCTACCACAATCTTATCTAAGTCTTGCCGCCAAAACATCAGTGTTAACAACATTGATGTGTTCCGGCTTGAGGATAAGATAGCCAGTTCTCGATTGCGTTGGGGAATGTTGGTAAGCCCGCTTCCATCTTCGGCATCATCTTCACTTACCATCAGGAAAATGCTAAAGGCTTACCAATTGTGAATAAAAAAAAGTAAAAAAAGTTTATTAATTATGTTTTCTAACCTACAAATAACCTTAATAAATAAATAATTCAGATCATTTTCAGATAATTACAGTCTATAATATGTTAGTTACAAATGATAAATGCGAAATATTGTTGGAAAAACTTGCTAATTCCTAATTAACTTTGATTGACAAAGACAGGTACGAAACCGGATAATTAAATTCGAATATCTTGAGAAATTTTGTAAAAAGGAATAATAAATTAAATTCCGTTCCCACATCCGCGGCCTCGGAGGAAGTGTCACAAAGTTGTAAGGAGATCCTCCACTGCCTATACTATGTCAAGCGAATAAAAAAAATACTTAAACCTAGATATGTAACTTACATTTTTTTTTATATTTACAATTGGGAAACCCTTGACAACATCTCACCTGGTAGTAAGTGACGATGTTGCCGAAGATGGAAGCGGGCTTATCAAGATTCCCCAACGCAAAGGGGAACTGGCTATCTTATCTTCTTAGGTTTAAAGACATTTAAATCTCATGGGGACTACAGTCACTACATGGAGACTACAGTCACATAATTGGAGACTACAGTCACTCACATGGAAACTACAGTCACTTACATGGAGACTAGAGTCACTTACATGGAGACTACAGTCACTTACATGGAGACTACAGTCACTTACATGGAGACTACAGTCACTTACATGGAGACTACAGTCACTTACATGAAGACTACAGTCACTTACATGGACACTACAGTCACTTACATGGAGACTACAGTCACTTACATGAAGACTACAGCCACTTACATAGAGACTACAGTCACTTACACAAAAGGAAATCTAATAAAATTTAACAGTACAATGTAAATGATATGTTCGCTCGCATTACAAATATAATTTTTGTTTAGTTTTAACCGCCTACGTGTCGTAATTGTTAAGCCCATAAGCTTTACATCAGGTGGTCGCGGGTTCGATTCCCAGCGGAGTCTAACTTTGGAAGACTCGGTTTGGTTGGTGGAAGGGTATTTTCTAAGCCCGCCTGGCTAGCTACCACCATCTTATCTAAGTCTTGCTGCCAAACAGAAATGTCAACAGCAACGTCAACGAAGATAAGATAGCCAGTTCTCCATTGCGTTTGAGAATCTTGGTAAGCCCACTTCCATCTTTGGATTCATCGTCACGTACCATCAGGTGAGATGATGCCAGGGGCTTACCAAAAAGGAAAAAAAAATATCATTCCTCACATCGTTACTTGGCTAATAATATGTAATCTTGCAATAAAATATATTGTTAAAGTATAACTTTGAACGTGTTGAAGGATTCCGCATTTATTACAAGTTAAGGTACTTAGTTTGGTCTACAATCGTGCCTCGTCTAAAGAAAATATTTTTTTTTGTTACTGTAGTCAGTTCGTCCCTTCGGCACACCCCGGACACCGCATACAACGGTCGTGAAATGATATTTTTAAAAACAAATGACGGAGCAAACAAAATCACGACGAAATCCTATACGTTTGAGAACCAAACTACAACCAATCTGTATCTGGGTGACGAGGGGGTGAGGTGGGAATCTAGAGAGCGGCAGGGCGTGTCCATACTGCATGGTACTACTAATAAATATACTTTGCCTTCGGTAGAACCAGATAACTAGCGCGTCTCGTTATTCGTTTTGTTACATGTCTTAGTTGGGCGTAGTGAGATAGTTTTTTAAGAATTTGGCTGTTAAGTACCTATGCTATGCAGGTTTGATAAAGTTGATTATGGTTAATTAACATTTTATCACACATATTCGAAAAACGACAATTGGTTCCTCTATAAGTGCGAACAAAATTCTACTTTGTTCCCTAGGGACTTTGAGTTTCCCACTTCTGATTGGTCCGCGTTCGAGCTAGAGTGTACGCTATTTCTCTTCTGATCTATAGGTCGTGATGAAAAATTGTGTGTGGCACTCGGGGCCAAAATACATATTTCATTCTCGGGCGACGTATATTTAATTGTGTGTGGCACTCTGGGCCAAAATACATATTTCGTTCTCGGGCGATGTATATTGAATTGTGTGTGGCACTCGGGGCCAATATACATTTTTCATTCTCGGGCGACGTATATTGAATTATGTGTGGCACTCGGGGCCAAAATACATATTTCATTCTCGGGTGACGTATATTTAATTGTGTGGCACTCGGGGCCAAAATACATATTTCATTCTCGGGCGACGTATATTGAACTGTGTGTGGCACTCGGGGCTAAAATACATATTTCATTTTTGGGCGACGTATATTTAATTGTGTGTGGCACTCGGGGCCAAAATACATATTTAATTTTTGGGCGACGTATATTGAATTGTGTGTGGCATTCGGGGCCAAAATACATATGTCATTCTCGGGCGACGTATATTTAATTGTGTGTGGCACTCGGGGCCTAAATACATATTTCATTCTCAGGCGACGTATATTAAATTGTGTGTGGCACTCGGGGCCAAAATACATATTTCATTTTTGGGCGACGTATATTTAATTGTATGTGGCACTCGGGGCCAAAATACATATTTAATTTTTGGGCGACGTATATTTAATTGTGTGTGGCACTCGGGGCCAACATACATATTTCATTCTCGAGCGACGTATATTGAATTGTGTGTGGCACTCGGGGCCAAAATACATATTTCATTTTTGGGCGACGTACATTGAATTGTGTGTGGCACTCGGAGCCAATATACATTTTTCATTCTCGGGCGACGTATATTGAAATGTGTGAGGCACTCGGGGCCAAAATACATATTTCATTCTCGGGCGACGTATATTGAATTTCTCAATAAGCTTATTATTCACTTAGCTCAGAATTCAAACTAACGCCCTCGAAACAAAATATTACTTTGTCCCCTTGATGTATTGTGTCTTAATACATCGTAGACTGCGCATCACGTTATAACTAAATAAACTTAATAATAAAAGTTAAAATCCACCTGCTTAAATTATTTTCTATGTCACGCAGGGGTTAAATACGAATCTAACGATACCTTACACTCCAAAAATCTATCAAGCCAAAGAAATTGACATACATTAAGAAATACATACTGACACCCTAGCAACATTATCCGCCTTCTTTGACAATAAGAGCACTGGGCTAAAATTTATAAAATTGTGAACATCTGGGTATTTACTTCAAGTCGAACCTACTTAGACAGCCTATTTTGAAGAAAGTGTTAGCCAACTGCATGCCGACATCCCAAATAGGAGGGTAATGTTTTGCGGGTGTATGTATGTAAATATGTGTGTATGTAAGCCTATTTTTTGGCTAAGCCTGTAGCCTAAACGCTTTGATGGATTTGGAGTGCGAGATGTCGTAGAATTCGTCTTTATTCCATAAGTGACATAGGATACATTTTTATCCGACTGCCCTGAAAAGAGAAGTAATGTTGTAATGTAATCTGGTTTTAAACAATTTTACCGGACGGCCAAAAAAAGACAGGTTATGTTTTTTATGTAGACTGGTTTTAAATTTTTCATTAAATAAAGCCTTTTAATTACAAGCCTTGTCTTAACAATTTCGAACACAACAAAAAATAGCATCAAGTGATGATCTTTTAAATATTTGGCAATTTGAATTAGTATATTTGATAGTGTAGTGATATATTTATGAGCATATTATAAGTTTATAAAGATAACCTTTAATTTATACAAGCAGCACGGTCGCCGCCAGCTACCTGAGTCGGCCGTCATCTTGATGCCGTCGTCGGCGGCGGCAGAAGACGCTGCGCAGAAGAAGAGGCTGAAGCACGCGGCGTTAAAGCCTCACTACAGTTTCATTTCTTTCGCCGGGCAGTTGGTGGACCGATGCGTGCGAAGCAGTTCATTGATGAATTGGGAAGAAGGCTCAATGATATAAGCGGTGACTCCCGCTCCGGTTCGTTCCTGGTGCAAAGGTTGGCCATTGCCATTCAGCGGGGTAATGCAGCTGGTGTAAGTCGATAAATTTTTATTTTCAAAGATTAGGTTTTTATTCAAACATTCTTTTAGCGGGCTTGTATTAGCATAGCCTGTACCGTCTTCAACCAGTTTTACTGTCACTGCCAAACTTGTAAACCTCCCCCCCTCCTTCTCCCCTCGTCACCTCCTCATGCCACCCGCACGCCTGAAGCAACTTGGAGAGTTCGGAAAACGTTTCCAATGTTCGCGATGTACATTTCTAGGGTTCCGTACCAAAAGGGTGCCAAAAGCCGCCGGGTGTTCTTCTATTCTTTTGTCGCTCATATATTTTTAACCGTCTGAACAGGGATCTAGGGCCTCTATCGTGTTCATTGCCAATAATAAAATATGTGTTTTAACCGCTTCCGTGGCGTAATGGTTAGTCCATTCGCTTCGAACTAGGAGGTCGCGGGTTCGATTCCCGGCGGGGTAAACTTTGTAAGACTCGGTTTGGTTGGTGGTAAGGCATTTTTATAGCCCGCCTGGCTAGCTACCACCATCTTATCTAAGTCTTGCCGCCAAGCATCAGTGTTAAGAGCATTGATGTGTTCCGGCTTGTAGATAAGATAGCCATTTCCCCATTGCGTTGGGCAATCTTGGTAAGTCCGCTTCCATCTTCGGCATCATCGTCACTTACTATCAAGTGAGATGATGCCAAGAGCTTACCAAATGTGGATTACAAAAAAATGTAGGTCCGCGGTGCGTAAGCCGCTCCTTGACTATACGGAACCTTTATTGAATGAGTTCGATTCATATACTATACATAACCGATTTATCTTTGTTTGGAATTTCTGCTACTGAAGCGAGTTTTAAAGTTTAGCGCGCGATGTTTTGTTTCCAATCGATAATATTTCCGTTTTCTAAGGTCTAGTTTCGTTTCAGTAATATTTTGTGACTAACTTTATGCTAAGGCTTCGCCCGCGTGGGCATTGTTTTTTCTTTCGAGCGATTGAGGAGCGACGAAGGAGTAAAGAATACTTATGATGACAGTAAAAATTAAAGGATCGACTGTCTTACAATAATAGAGTTAAAAAAATTAAAAATAATAATATATGTATAGTACGTCTATGCGTCCTTACAACGCTCTAGCGCCTGATCTTCTTAACGGATTTGGGTGCGATTTGGGTTAGGGCAATATTATTTTTATATCTCCACCCGTTTTCCTCAAATTTTTGCAAAGTTGATTATTAGAGTTGCCACAACTGAAAAATGCTAAATGCAATAAAGATTTGATATTTGTATAAACCAGAGAGTGGAAAATCTCATTTTGTAGTTAACGCCCGGTACAGGCAGTATAGGTGCTTTATCTGTCTCTGTTTAAGACCAAATTTCAGGAAGTTCATTTCAAACATTTTTATATCATTGAGTGACAAACATCCAAACTTACACATTTTTATCATTGTACTAGGTATATATCATAATTGACAACATTAAACACGTTAGAAGCCGACTTGAATCGCAACATCTGAGTACAGTTTAGCAATTTTTTTTGTTTTTGTCAATTTTAAAAACGTATTTAACCGATTTCGATATTTTTTTTATGGCACTAATCGAATAATATAAAAGAATTATGAAAATCGGTTTACAGGTTTACAAGCGGTTTACAAATAAACATACAGTAGAATACAGAACGTCACGCTTTTTGGAAGTGGGTTTAAAAAAACCATTGTACGACACCAAGAACAAGGAATCAATAAATGTCTTATGTCTTAAATCTTAAACCGAGATTAAAAATCAAGTATGCCAGCATTATCGTTTCGAGGAGATCTGTTTTTGACGTAACCGTTCTTCGGGCACGGGTCAGACAGAATGCTTAATAAGTTGATAAGTAAGTGCCAACCACAGAAATTGGAATAATATAGGCATACCGAATATTGAAAATAGTTTTAATCTTTATATATAAAAATGAATCTCTATATTTTTGTTAGTGTAGGGCAGGATAGTGTAGGGTAGAGTAGTGTAGTGTAGTGTAGGGTAGGGTAGGGTGTGTAGTGTAGTGTAAGGTCGTACGAAGTTCGCCGGGACAGCTAGTGCACAAAAAAGCCAAATGCTCAATGTGCCAAATGTAAATATATGTAAGTACACGACGTTTCCAAATTTAAAAAAGGCGAGCACGATTATATTGTAAACAAAATACGGTCCTGGGACTTTAATTCCACCTCCGTCAGATCAACTTCAAACAACACGGAATACGGGAATACGGCTTCATACCTTTCAACTCAATCGGATTACAAAATCGTTTGCAAAATTTGACCTAAACTAACATACATATATACTCGTTTATTAAAAATGGTCATTTTACTGTCTATTTATTATTTAACTAGTGGGTGTTTTTTGGTGTTCCCGTGGGAATTCCCCGAAATCTTTTCTTAGCGGATGCTTACGTCATAACATCTACCTGCATGCCAAATTTCAGCTCGATCCGTCCAGTGGTTTGGGCTGTGCGTTGATAGATCACTATGTCAGTCAGTCACCTTTGAGTTTTATATATATAGATTACTAGCTGTTTCCCGCGGCTTCACCCGCGTGGACCACGTTTCTATGACTTTTCGAGGGTGCGCAGTGCGCGAGCCGCAAGCGGCTCGCTAGCGTGGTAAAAAGTAGCCTATGTCTTAATCCAGGTCCTAATCTGTCTACCTACCAAATTTCAGCCAAATCCGTTCAGTAGTTTTTGCGGGAAAGCGTAACAGACAGACAGAGTTACTTTCGCATTTATAATATTAGTAGGGATTTTTTGTGTTTTCTGTTGCCATTGAAGACGGTTTATTTTTTATAAGGTTTTCATTTTTCCTTTCTGAGTGCCTGTGACCAACATAAAGGATTCTCACATGAGAAAATGGCAGCTAGATAATGAAGCTGAGATCCAACACCATTTTAAATATATTGATTTAAGAAGAATAGCGTCGGTGGCGTAATGGCAAGGGCCGCTATCTCCTGTCTGATTCGAATCCTGCCACGTACCAATGTGTTTCATATGTACGTTTATCCGACGCTCTTACGGTGAAGGATAACATCGTGAGGAAACCTGCACACGCCTGCGAAGAAACTCGAAGGTTGTGTGTGAAGTCGACCAACCCGCACTGGGCCCGCGTGGTCGACTAAAGCCCGATCGCCCTAATTCAGGGTAGGCTCGAGCCCCTCGCCGGGGTTGATATGATGATATGAGCTGATATGATGATTTAAGAATTCAAACATATTTCAACAAAGATCACAACAGTTGAGCTTTATCGGTGGTTCAACGACCTGCTAAAGATCATGTGAATAGAGGTGTGTAACTCAGCTCTGAACCGGTTCAAATATGCAGATCGAACCCACTGAGTTGCTGAGCTGCAGCTCAAACGCAAAATCATCAGGTCACGGCTCACAGATATAGGTACGACGTTCAATGCTTAATGTGAAGTGATGAGTGAGAGTCAGTCAAGCTCCATACAGTTCATTCTGAATCAAACATTCATTACTTACAGATTCAATCATTCTTTTATTCGTAGTGTATTATATTCTCTTTGCATTATACATAGTTAATAAAACAGTGGAATACGCGTGTCTGTCTGTACATTGAATATATTTACCAAAAATTGAGAGGAGGCGATAAAAAGAACAGTAACAGAAACAGATTCTTTTCTTTGTTTTGTTTGTTTACGCTACACTAATCTACGTAACTACTGAACGGATTTTTATGAGGTTTTATAGTTTTATATTTTATATTCGGTGGGTAACGAGTTTTTTTTTATGTAGATTAAACTTAAAAAGCGTCGGTGGCTCAACCGGTAACGACTCGGTCCATCTAACCAGAGGTACCGAGTTCAAATCTGGACGGCCGATGTACCAATGAGTTTTTCAAAAACTTACGTACATACTTAGCGATTGCTTTAACGGTGAAGGAAAACATCGTGAGGAAACCTGCACACGCCTGCGAAGAAACTCGAAGGTTGTGTGTGAAGTCGACCAACCCGCACTGGGCCCGCGTGGTCGACTAAGGCCTAATCGCCCTGATTCAGGGTAGGCTCGAGCCCCTCGGTGGGGACGTATATGAGCTGTTATAATAAACTTAAATGTATAATATGTGAACACTTTTTTAAATAAAAAAAAGTAATAACTAATTCGTAAACAGTCGTAAATCAATAACACTACAACGCGAGTCGTGCGTGCGTGAGCGCGCGATAATTCTCAAATCAGTGATTTCAAATCACTAAAACAAACGAAAATCCTACCCTTGACCTTTAGCCTCTCACCTACGTAGCTGTGTAAGGAAATTACTCTATCTCATTTCATAAGCCGCCACGCGCCCAGCAGAACGAAAGAGAAAGAATATTGCGAAAAAAACCGGTTTATACATCGCGGAGCTAGTAGTAGGTAAGTAGCTACTAGCTAGCGCGCGCCGCGCAGGCGCGCAGATTCGTTCGTTTGAGCGGAACTGTAGGTATAGCTCACGGGAGTCATTGCATCGAAAAACGCCCAGTGATCTAGTGATTCAAATTGAGCTGATCTGCGAGCCGGTTCGCAGCTCCGGTTCAGGTACTTGAGCTGTGAGCTGATTTACAGCTCAAGCAATTATGCTGAGTTACCCATGTCTACATGTGAAGCCGCTGGATGCGGGCAGCGCATGACCGGTCGTCGTGGATATCCTTGGGAGAGGCCTTTGTTCAGCAGTGGACGCCTTTTGGCTGATAAAATTATGATGATGAGCTTTATGCGTAGTCCAGTTACGTTACGTACTCGTACTTGTCAACTTCATCACAGATTACTAAATAGTTACTTACTTCATCCTCATATCAGCCGAAAGAGAAAGGCCTCCCCTACGTAAAGGCCTTCTCTACGGATTTCCAAAATGACCGGCCCTGCTCTTCCCGCATCCACTGGCTTCCCGCGACTTTCACAAGGTCAAAGGTCTACCGAGTGGAGACCTGCCTACGCTACGTCTCCCGGTGCGCAGTCACAACTCGAGTACTTTACTGCCCCAACTTAACCTTGGCAAATAACTTTAAATATCCATGTGCGAAACTTAATCGAAATTGGGCTAACATTTTCTGTGTAAATGTAGAAAATCGATACACAAATATTTTTTCTACCACACTTTTGGTGTCTAAAGTGACATAGAGTGTATTTTCATCAAAATCTTGTAGTCAGTTTTTCGGATACAAATTCGAACGATCCTTTTTTTAAGGAAAGTCGATTTTTTATGAGGACGATACAACGGACTAATTTTTTTCATGTCAATACATAGAGACACAACGCTACGGTAACAATACAAGTAAAAAATCCCTATACACTGGACATAAGATAAATGACAACGCTAAAAACGCACGTTAAAAAAAACCGACTTCAATCTCGCTATATTTTTTGTTTATTTGCAAAAGATAACAAATCAATTTAAAAAATGAATATTGGACCACTATAGAGGCAAAACCTTAATCAACTAAACATTTATTTTTCAAAATCGGTCAACAAGTGACGGAGACATAGGTGGACGTACAAAAAATGCCGGCCAAGTTCGACTCGGGGTCACACAAACTAGGGTTCCGCACTAAAACTTTAATTACCAACATAATAAGTCCTTTCACTACATACTTTGCTCTAGGTAAAAAGGGTTCTATTTATTCTGGACTAAGTAATTTCATTTTTCCTGTAGAAACGGAAGGACTTTAGATTTTTTCATAGATTTTCTTGTAATCTATAGATTCAACCTCATATACTGTAATTTTTTCAAGATTTTGTATGTAGGAAGAAAACTCTTACAGAGTTATTCATGCCATTTGTACATTTAGTTTGTAAGCAACTGTTTAACTCAACTGTGTGTGTACAATAAATATATAAATAAATAAATAAATAAGATTTTAGGCCCAGTAGTCTCGGAGATAAGGGGGAATGGCAAATTTTCGCAAATTTTTTAAATAACTTCAAAACTATTTATCCTAAAATTATTTAAAAATGTATTTGAGATTCTCACAACCAACTACAATTTGATATGTCACACAATGTATTTTGAAAAACATCTTTTTAAAATTTTCCCTTCAAAAGTGCCCCCATGTTTAAAGTTCATTTACTAGGTTACTAGATAAGTTTTGCAATACACAAATATGAAACAAAGAAGTGGCATATCATATATATATTTTAAAACTATATTTCCATAGACAAAGTTTAGCGGGAAAAAGTTTTCTTTTTTTATTATTATTTTATTAAAAAAATAGATTTAATATTTAAAGATGTCGGCGTGGTCTAGAGACGACTTACGAGTTGTAATTCGTTACAACTTTGAGAGGGGTCTGTCGTTAAATGACTGTCTCAAGGAAATGCAATCTGTATTCAAACAAAACTGCCCTCATCGTACGACTGTTTACCGTTGGTATTGTGACTTTAAATGAGGAAATTTCGAAGTTTCTGATGCACCAAGATCGGGACGACCCAGTGACGTGTGTACTCCAGATAACGTTGCCAAAATAGAAGAAATGTAAAGAGTTGATCGTCGAATGACCTATAGGCAAATAGAAGAAGCCCTGGGCATCAGTGCACCAAGTGTTCACAAAATTTTGAACGAAATTCTTGAAGTAAGAAAAGTTTGCACTCTATGGGTACCTCACGACCTAACGGAGGAGCAAAAGGACTGTCGTGTATTATGGTGTAAAAAATGTTTAAAAAATTTGAAAACGGGTCAAGTGCTTATGTTAACAGCATCCTCACTGGTGATGAAACTTGGCTATATTATTATGATGTGCCATCTAAAAGTAAAAATAAAGTTTGGCTCTTTGAAAATGAGCCTACGCCAACACAATCCCGCAAATCAAAATCTGTTAAAAAGAAGATGATAGCTGTATTTTTTACTAGCCGTGGTATAATCGATCGAGTAGTTCTGGACAGTCAGCGTACTGTAACCGCTAACTGGCACCCTAATGAATATTTACCTCAGGTGCTTGATAAACTTAAGGAAATGCGTCCCAACTCCAGACTCGGTACTTGGCATTTTCACCATGATAACGCACCGGCACATCGAGCGGCTCTCACAGTGAATTTTTTGACAACTTCTAGGATAAAAATGGTTGAGCATCCACCATACAGCCCCGACCTAGCCCCTTGTGACTTTGCTTTATTTCCTATTATCAAAGATAAGCTGAAAGGGCGGAAATTTACCAGCGACGAGGAACTTTTGAGAGCTTGGGATCATGAGTGTGCTGTACTTCCAGAAAACAAATGGATAGATATTTTTGATGAATGGTTTTTACGCATGACTAAATGTATTAACTGTAACGGAAATTACTTTGAGCGATTGTAAAAAATAAAGTCGTTTTGCAAAATTTATCTAGTAACCTATGTATTTACGTTACACGTCCGTCTTTATGTGTACCAAATTTCAACTCAATCGATCCAGTAGTTATTGAGCACATTGCCTGTAACAGGCGGACGGACAGACAGACACACGAGTGATCCTATAAGGGTTTTTTAACCTTTTAAGGTATGGAACCCTAAAAACGAGCGAGCCTTATCAGTAGTCGCATATGATGTGACATGTGACAAAATCTTTATGAAATTAATGAATTATCGGGTTGTACATTCACGGGCCGGACCTTCGGATAGTAGATCATCTTTGCCTTCGGCCTCACATTAGGCGGCATGGCCATGTTACCTTAGCCTTCGTGACTTTTTTTTTATTGTGAATAAGAACTATGAGAAGGAGCACCAGTTAATAGGTCCTAAATCAATTTCATTACACCCTGAATATATATTTTTTTATCCACAATTGGTAAGCCCTTGGCATCATCACACCTGATGGTAAGTGACGATGATGCCGAAGATGGAAGCGGGCTTTACCAAGATTTCCCAACGCAATGGAGAACTGGCTATCTTATCTTCAAGTCGAAACACATCAATGTTGTTAACACTGATGTTTGGCGGCAAGACTTAGATAAGATGGTGGTAGCTAACTAAAAAACGTTCTCATTTCCTGTTACACTCTTCCGTCCCATTTCACGAAATCACTCTTCCCAATAGCAGGAAAGCGAGAGGAAAGATGTTACACATCAAAATATATAAAGTCGAACATATACCTCCTCCTTTTTTTAAGTTAGTTAAAAAAATACTTACGTGCCAAATATCCATATGACAATTCCGTTGCCTGTAAGCGAGGTGACCATCAGCATTGTGTAGATAAGCGCCAGGCAATAGTGCCAGTACTTGTTGACAGCTGGAAAGTTGCGCCAGTGCTCGTGGACCAGGTCCTGGTGTTCCTCTGGGATGTTCCAGCCCAGCATGTGGTCTACCACTTCTTTGGACACCCTGGTATTAAGATATTTGTGAGTAGAGTAAGAGAGTAAATATGCTTTATTACAAACCTACATTGAATTACAGCGTCGGTGGCGTAACGACTAGGGCCGCTGCCTCCTGTCCGTGAGGTCGTGGTTCGAACCTGCCACGTACCAATGTGATTTCGAATTTAGATTTCATATGTACGTTTATCCGACGCTCTTACGATGAAGGAAAACATCGTGAGGAAACCTGCACACGCCTGCGGAGAAACTCACAGGTTTTGTGTGAAGTCGACCAACACTCACTAGGCCCGCGAGGTCGATTAAGGCCTGATCGCCCTAATTCAGGGTAGGCTCGAGCCTCTCGGTGGGGACGTATATGAGCTGATATCATCATTGAATTACAGATTAACCTTAAAGTGCTTATATTTAGAATGTAAAAAAGCGGCGATTCTTTCCAGGCAACCTTGGGTAAGTGACAGGATGTAGTGAACTACCCATAACGTCCCCACTGTTGGGGCACGGGTCTCTCCCCAAGCTCGGGCAGGTTACAGGGGGCCACGTCCGGGTTGGTGGATGGTGGAGGTTGTAGGACAAGTAGCAACCCCATTGTCAGAAGTTTGCCGGTTGCTGTCAGTAGATGGCAGTCCTCTAGCCATGTCAGTTGCCCTATAACTGACATGGCTAGAGGACTACCATCTACTGACAGCAACCGGCACCAACGGCTTGGCGTGGCCTGAGACGCACGGAAACGGTCGATAAAAATGCCACTAAGAGTCAAACCCATCTAGGTAATAACCTTGCTTCAGGTCAGTTAACCTGCGTGATCAACCCAAATACGCAAATCACACTGAGCTTAGATAGCTTCAGTAGTAGAGCTTCGGAACTCAGAAGTAAGTATAAGTATTGAATATTTTATTGTCAGATTAAGTTGTTTGTAAAGAAGAAAAAAAAAGCAAACAAATGGAATCTTGCTCAAATTGATATAGATAGAAAGAAGATTACATTAGCTAACTAGAACATTAGTTAGTTTTTATAGTTTTGTTCAACAGAGGGCGTCTTCTGGCTAAGATGATGATAGTGAGGATGGTAATCAAGTTTAGTATGTTTGTAAATGATACACTGAAGAAGAGGCTAAAAGCTTTCTAAAGTTGTAAATTTTTGTGGAGTAAGTATTTTTACCCGACTGCCTCAGAAGGAGGGTTATGTTTTTCGAGTGTATGTATGTAGATTTCTATGTTCCCTGCTACAGTCTGAATAGCTTGAAGGATTTTAACGTATGAGGTAGCGTTAGATTCGTCTTGATCCCGTGTGTGTGACATAGGATAAATTTTTACTCCTCCGACCAAAAAGAAGGGTTAAATTTTTACGCAGTCGGGTTTTAAAGTTATCAAATATCCATTGATTTTCTGGGGAAAAGTCATTGCTGTCTTAAATTCGACTTCTAGCGACAATTTAAATTTGTAAACTAAATGGTTTGAGAAATTGATGCTTGATGGATTAAGATACATCTTGTGATTTGAAATGCGAAACTAAATCCTTACTCCGAGGGTTCCGTACCACCACACCTCTCCACACAACTACATATAGTATTAGGACAATGATACCTATTCACATTACAAACAAAAGACATCAACGCGTGCGACAAAAATATGGTTTTTTGTCATTCAGTTCGGACTCCTTAGCGCTTGTACGACTCACACTTGGCCGATTTTTATTATTTACTATAGTCACACCAAGTTTCACGCTTGTATGTTGTATTGCCGTTTTTACGATTGAGCTAAAGGTTTTTTTGTATGGAGACACCCTCATATTTTTCATTTTTTGTAATTTTTAGTATTTGTCGTTATAGCTGCAATGGAAATAAACATTCTGTGAAAATTTCAACTTTATACATATTATTATTTATGAAATACAGCCCGCTGAGAGAGGGACAAACCGTCGGGCAGACACACAAACGAACAGAATCACAGACGGACAGACAGCAGAAACCTATTAATAGGGTCCAGTTGGTAACCTTTTGTGTGTACAGAACCCTAAAAATAAAACAGTAAGTACTTACTAAAATTATTATAAATAAAAAAAAATTGGTATATATGAAAAGATACTTACATCCTTAGTGGATAGGCCATAGGCCCTATTTCGGCTTCGGAGAAATTGTACGCCATTTTGTGCAAGCGCAACAAAATGGCGGCTGGAGAAATTAAAACAACTCGGAAGTTTATTGTTTTTCTTTACATTTGTTATTGGAGACTGTGAGAGGGTTGGAATAAATACTTTGACGAAGTGAGCAGTCCGACATACGTTGTCGCTTCTCACTTGTGATTTATCGTATACAATTCCCACTTTATATATCGGTCAACTGTGCGTGTTTCTTAATTCCTTAATTCAATAAAAAGTAAAGCTGTTGTCCATTTGGTCAAGCGTGAATCTGTTTGCTAGAGGTTCTTAAACTTTTTCTGCCCTATTTTGATTAATTTGTTAGAAAATTAATCGTTTTATACAAGTTTCTGCCGATACCTACCATTTTCGTTATCGTAAGTAAATAATCGACCACGAAAACAATCGACTTCAATCACAACAACTACAATCTTGCTTCAGTTTAATGTTTTTGGTTAATAAAAAAAATGGTTACCCGTTTTTAAGAAAATTTATATAGCACCTACTTCGAAGTAACGAAATCGACTTACTCTGTAATAATTTACTAAAAACCTTAAAACTTTTAGGTACAAGCTTTTAATATTGCATTGTCACGCGATATACATATGCATGCTAAATTTCAGCTCAATCGGAAACCGGGAAGTGGGTCAAATTTAACTTGCAAGATTTCACCCGAACAAACATACATTGCAAGTTAAATGAAAGCTTGTAAAAAGTTATGCGTAATCGATCATACGACTACATTAAAAAATATAAGTGTTGACCCGAGAAGCTCCTCCTTTTTTGAAGTCAGTTAAGACGCTTATCCATGTCACAACCCTATTGTGTACACTCAAGTTACCTTGAAGCTGCCTTTTGTTGAAGCTAAACGTGTGTAGGAGAGTTTCGTGATTCCAGTGCTCCGTAAAAGTTGGAATTCCGGTAAATCTTAAGGAATAATTACGATTATTCAAAGTGAAATCCCCAACAATTTTTTGAAGCAATGCGAACCGATGGATTCCACGCAATTATACGTAAGAAAGTCTTCTCCATCGGTCGCGCGGCAGCCACAACGGTATCCTGAGCACGATCGCCGCACGGTTTGACTCTCCCCTCCTGAAGTATTGGATGTCACCGGTGCAGTAAAATGATATTTATTTTAATTATTCCCAAGTGGTTTTTAAGTACTAACTAACATAGGCTAAGTCTCTATTGTTACTAACACATATTATGGATTTTTGTGGTCAGAAATTAACTTGATTTATTATTATTATTTGTAACGACTGCTATCTAAAGACAGCAACCAGAACCAGCGGCTCAACGTAACTTGAGAAGCACGGAAACGGTCGAGAATAAAATCAGTAACAGACAAACCTATCCAGGTAATGACCTTCAGTTAACCGCAACCACGACAGTAGCACTGAGCTATAGTGATCGTCGTTAATTTATGGCTTTTATTTGGTTGGGGTGCCTGCAGTGGGTCGAAATTAGGCGACTCGATTTTCCGTGAGCGTCGTTTCTGAAATGCTGAACTAATCTGACTAAATATTTTATTTGCCCTCAAGGAGTACATATGCTGGTAAAGGCTGAACTTACGTTGGTAAGGATTTTTCATACTTCTGGCTTTAACAGTAACAACAACACACACACAAACAAATCAATTGTAGATAAAAAAACCTATTTAGGTAGGTACGTGGAGCTGAGCGAGAGGAACTTCTCTGGTAAGTAAGATTTTTGTTTTTGTTAAGTATTTACTTTAGGTATTGTTTTTTTTTTCATTAAAAATTTGAGTGCGTTTGACTGCAACTCACCTGATGGTAAGTGATGATGCAGTCGAGGATGGTACACGCAAACTCAAATAATGCCTATTCACTCTTGCCTTAAACCCCAAATTATAGGAATCGGGAAAAACTGATGCAGGCAAGGATTTCCACTTTGTATTTTGATAAGCTCTTAGCTTAATGATGATGATGATGGTCCTAGCCGTTTTCGGATACAGCGACCGCAGAGTTGTCCGGCTCAGCTGCAAGCGTCCCGCTGCTCCGCCTTCTTAGCTTAATACCAAGTCTATCAAGACGGTACAAAAATTGGGTTAATAAAAAAATTCTTAGGTTGAATACTTAAAGTTTCTTTTTGAATCCTTTAAGGAAAACGTTTTTCTATTTGTTCCTGAACACCATTTACATAAGGGCAATTAGCGAAGGTAGAACTGGAAAGTTCTGCAATAAATATCTAACTAAATTGGAAACCAAGTCTGTTTTTATCGAGCTTCGTTTCCAAGTGGCACGGCGCGCGCGGGCGGCGGGGGGCGTATGGGCTTGTTATGAAAGGAGCCAATTAATTTGGTACCGCTGAACTTTCTGGAAGGCCTGTTTGTTCAGGTGAACCGTTGTGTAGAGCTGTGAGATACTTGCAGAGTAACTTTAATATGGGCGCGCTAATTTTGAGAGAATTACCTAGATATAAATTATCGTAGTGAAAAAAGTGAGTAAGTTAGTTGAGCGAGCGAAATAAGCCCGAAATTTTTAACATACCTCCTTTTTTTTTCTTGCAAGCCTAGAGGATGCTGATGATGATGATGATGATCTATCCGACCGATTTTGGTCATGGTGACCACTTCGACTCCTAGTCCCGTTCTGCTGCCAAACTCTCCCATTGAGAGGGTTCTATATTGCATCCTTTCAAATGTCTCCGCTCCATTATGAAGATCAGATTGTCCGATCGGGTACGTAATACCGAAGTTCTGCGACGAGCCAATGTCACGTATCACGTATGAAGGAGGAGAGAGTGGCGAAGCGCATCTTCTATTCTGAACTGGAGGAGCGTAAGCGGAAACATGGCAGACAGCTCCTCTGGTACAAAGATGTTCTGAAGAGGATGCTAGTGCTACCTACCTCGAAGATTTATAGTCATTAAAATTATTTGTTTTTTTTTTGTTTGCTACACAGAGTGTAACAAAATTGGTGTAGGTCCAGTTAACCGGGGTTTAACTCATCATACTGAACAATTTTTGTTCTATGACTTTGCTGAAATCGCAAAAAAATAACTCTTCATACAAAAGGATCAGCTGATTGACAAATTTTGTACATTTTTGTATGGAGGGTCTAATTTTTTTTAAAGAATTGACTGCCTATGGGTTCCTTGGGGAAAGTTGTTCAGTAAGATGAGTAGAACCTCCTGTTAACGGGTCCTACATCATTTTTTACACCCTGTATGTAATATTTTTCTTTATTTATTGATAACAATGATGTAAAGCATGTTGTTAGAAAAAGTAACTAAACATAATTTAATCGCAGGTTTATTGAGATGTTATCATCAAACGCCGGAAACAAAACTTTTTTGTTACAAATTAGTTGCAGTTTATTCTAATAGAAGATCTGTATCGAACAACTTATGGGACTTATTTTTGTTGTAAATTAGCTATAGTTTATCCCCTTAAAAGATTTGTCTCGAATTACTAGCCAGTAACCCTGTAATAACTGTACTTAAGGGTATAAAGGCGTAGTCAAGGGTTTCTCTAAGAGCCTTCCGAACCCCATAATATCCAAAACCAATTAACCATAACTGCGATGACAGCTGCTTACGTCCAGATATACGACCGTCATACATAGGTATTTATGTACGACATCCAGAAGGCACGACACCGCGGAAGGAGTTTATGATCCTTGTACAAGGGGAACAGCTGTTCTTTTTTGTTTCTTTACGTGTAAAAGAGTAAAGAAAATAACCACAGTTTGGCACTTTTTAATGTTTTTTTTTTGTTGTAATTAATTTTTAAAAATTTAACTGGCATATTGAAGTGTGTGTTTTGACTAATCGACTTAAATGTTTAAATCGACCGGCCTGTAGAATGCAAATCTCTGTCTTAAAAGAGGTTTGTTAGATATATTTTTTTATGTTATAAAAGTTAACGAATCGTGTTCCTGCAACTGACAAAACGAAGTCATTGAAATAAAGAATCAGGTTACAAAATACATATCTCTTTCTCTTATTTGCAATTGCTAAGAAAAGTCGAGATCCCTGCAACCAAAGTTTCCCATGCACTCCATCGGCGCACTACAGCTGTTATCATCATATCAGCTTATATATACGTCTCCACCGAAGGGCTCGAGCCTACCCTGAACTAGGGCGATCGGGCCTAAGTCGACCACGCGGGCCCAGTGCGGGTTGGTCGACTTCACACACAACCTTCGATTTCTTCGCAGGTGTGTGCAGGTTTCCTCACGATGTTTTCCTTCACCGTAAGAGCGTCGGATTAACGTAAATTCGAAAACACATTGGTACGTGGCAGGATTCGAACCACGACCCCCTGACAGGAGGTACGAGGTAGCGGCCCTTGCCATTTCGCCACCGACGCTCTTAACAACAGTATAATAATGAACAGCTGTATAATAATGTAAATGGAAATGATGATTGACTTGTTATAGCAACGCACAGCCAAAACCACTAAACGGATTTCGCTGAAATTTGGAATACAGATAGCAATTAGGACGTGGGCATCCGCTAAGAATGGATTTTCGGAAATTCCCACGGGAGCGGCAAAAAACGGGATCGGCGCGGGCGAAGCCGCGGGCAATCACTATTAGCTAATATAAGTTCGCGAATGCACGTCCCGGGGTTATGAGTATAACTAGAATGAAGGAGCTGGCTCTTAATGGAAACGTTTTGCATGTGAGAATGCTCGAGTGGATATTTAATGCTTCTGAAGTGAGTAGCAGTTTTACTGAGGAGATAGGTAGAGCTGGCAGGAACTAGATCACATTTCTGAGTCCTTAGCAACTTTAAACCATGGATCAGATAAATAAGGTTGGATTGGAAATGTGCGCTGGGCAGGCGCGCCTCAAGTATGATTAGATAATCATATTTAACTGAAGCACGCGTTCATACTTTATATTTGCGTGTGGTTGTGTGTAACGTATAGACTCTCGAAATTGTGTGAGACACAATTGCAGCCCTGTGTTCTAAGTGTGTTTTGTTTATTAGTGCGCGCAATTCGTGTATATGTATTATTATTGCTTGTGTAGTGGAGTTGATGGGTGGGAGACAGGCGGCGACGCTGGTTACAAACAAAAGTGTGACTATTGCCAATCCAACCTTTAAACTTTTAAACTTTGTCACTTATGTGGATCACCCTTTTTGTCTAAGGGATCATCATAAAATCGGTTCCGGATTTAGTCGTGAAAGCGTGTCTTTGTTTGGACTTCCATACGAACTTTCATCCCCATGTGGGTCGAAGCTTCAAAAATGCTAGAACCTGTATATTTATTTCTTATCAAGTGCCTAATTACAAAGTTTCGTGGTTTTATCTTCGACAATGACGAACTTCCATTTAAACTTTCATCTCATATTTCAACCCCTTTAAGCCTTTTTTTCATAATGAAAGGTAGCCTATGGCCTTTCCCAAGCTCAAGTCTATAAAAATAAGCAAACACGTATGAAAGACGTCCACTGCTGTAAAAAAGGCCTTCCTAAGGATTGCCATGAAGACCGGTCCTGCACTGTTCGCATCCAGCAGCTTCGGTCTTCGGTCAACCGAGACCTTCCTACGCTACGCCTTTCGGTGTGCGGTCGCCACTCGAGAATTTTATTACCCCAACGGCCATCTGTTCTACGAGTTACGAGCCCCTCCCACTGCTACTTAATTTTAGCGATGTGGATCATCATTTAGCTTGTATATCCACTTAGTCGGTTGTCCATTTCATTTCGCATGGATGGACCATTCATTTTGACACATATAAGCCTAAAGCCGTCAGAGTAACAAATTCCTGGAGCTGATCGTTGAAGGCCCTAGATCCCGCGGCAGGCCCAGGGAGGGTTGGGTGGACGTAGTGAGTGCGACCGTACGTAGTAGAGAAACGTCGCACTAACAAGGATGTAGACGATCGGGTTAAATTAAGTCGGAAAGCTATAACAGGGTGGGGTACAACCATTAGATAGAAGAAGAATCTATCCATATTATGCTGTATTTATAAAAATCTCGTGTCACGGTGTTTATGTTCGTACTCCTCCGAAACGGCTCGACCGATTTCCATGAAATTTTTATGTGTATTTGGTGGGTATGGGAATAGGTCGTAAAGTATATTTCATTATGGCAAAACAAAGTCTGCCAGATCAGCTAGTTATTTAAAAAAAAAAAAAGAAAAATCTATGATGCCTTCTTATACATTTTATTGGACTTACATTTTATCCACTTTTTACATTTTATGACAAGTGTATACATGTGTACAACGCCCACAAATCCCGCCAGCCGGATCTCCCGCACAGTGACGCAAACATACGTCATAATAAAAGGGTGATGAATCATTTCGCAAAAACCGCGGTCCATTTACAAATTGCAGCCCGCTCTATGGCTCCAAGACCGCGGATGTAACATAAAAATCAAAATACACTAGATCAGTCAGCCATGGAAGTAAAGTACCTAAAAATCTTTCATCAGCACTTGCTCCGCATAACCTTTTTTAAAATTTGTTTTAGGAGAACAAATATTGTTCCTCTGTGCTGCAGGAGATGGCTAAATGGGACAAGATTTAATATTCAAGGTATTTATTCAAAATAGGTGCAAATTGCACTCTTTCTGATAGTCATAAAATAATAATAACAATGTTATTTGTGAAAAATCAAGAAATAAACAATCATTAGTTAATAACGTCAAAATTCAATCCTCCAATAAAACCCGATTGTCATTAGAACATGAAAACAATATGACAGGAAAAGTTATACAAACAAAATCATTAAATGTCATTGATACCTGTGACAAGAGTAGGCCAGTTCACACGGAAAGCACCCGGTCATGCGTATAACGCAGTATTTTGTGATCCATTAGTCCAGCAATAAATTGTGTAGGTACCTTCTAACTACGCAAAGCAGCATACTGTCATAAGGCCAATTTTGATGTACAGGTGCGAATCTTGGAAAATAATATTAAAAAAATACGAGAAAAAATACAAAACTCTGTAGTGGAAAGGAGAATTTTACAGAAAATCTCGGGAAGGGAAAATAAAAGCTGGAAGCTTCATAAGAACACAAAAATTGAACATAATAATAAAAATCACATAATAATAACCGAATAATGAGCATCGGTGGCGTAACGGCTAGGGCCGCCGCCTCCTGTTCGGAAGGTCGTGGTTCGAATTCTGCCACGTACCAATGTGATTTCGAATTTAGATTTCATCAAGTAAGTTTATTCGACCCTCTTACGGTGAAGGAAAACATCGTGAGAAAACCTGCACACGCCTGCGAAGAAACTCGAAGGTTGTGTGTGAAGTCGACCAACTGGGCCCGCGTGGTCGACTAAGGCCCGATCGCCCTAATTCAGGGTAGGCTCGATCCCCATCGGTGGGGACGTATATGAGCTGATATGCCGGGTTATAATCCTTGATTCCGTCTCGGACATAGCGTCTAACAGTTCATGATCATCTACACGAAGCTTTTCAATTAGTTAGACATCAGTGGCTTCTGGGCTCAGTTCGTGGGCGGTATAAATTTGAATAAATGGGGGTAGTAGCGACGCGCCCGGTAGCGAGTTCACAAAGTCTAGTGGATGTCGGTCCAGCCACTGTCTATATCAATTTTTTTTTTATATCTAACAAATCCTATGTAGTTTCAGTACATAATCCTTACTAATATTATAAATGTGAAAATGTGTTTTTTTGTTTGTTAGCTTTTCACGCTTCAACGCCTTGACCAATCTTTATGAAATTTGGCATGCAGGTAGCCTGTGTCGCGGGGAAGGACATAGACTACTTTTAATCCCGGGAAAATAGCACAATCTGATGCAGTTCCTAAGGTAACTACAAAAATACTCGATTGTTGTGATTATTTGCGCAGAGATGGTTGAGTAGGTGGGAAAAGACATAATTTACTAATCACCCTTAAAGAAAGTCATTAAAACGATGTCCACGCGGGCGGAGCCGCTGGAAAAAGCTGGTTTGACATAAATTGTAAAATTATGGTTCTGGCGGTTCAAGGGAATTAAAGTGGTGTTAAAGTGCCCAAACTGCAAGCGCCTAACCCTAGCAGGCCAATGATTTATGGCTCCGCCGGCAGCGAATCTTTAACACCACTTTAGGTTTGTTCAGCTTAACCTAACATAACTAAAATGACAGCTGGTATCAGATCTCGAAGTTAAGTTGGTTAGGTAAGTTTAGGTTGACATGATAGACGCGTGCTGCGACAGCGGCCGGCAAAGCGCAAGAGCTGAATTATGAACTGAAATCGCTTAGGATTTGTTAGATATTTTTGAAAAGAAAATCTAATTCGTTATAGTCCATATTCGACTCATTGCCTGCGTCAGTGTTTCCCGATTCCTATAATTTGGAGATATTCAAGGCAAGAGTGAATAGCCATTATTTAAGTTTGCATGTACCATCCTCGACTGCATCATCACTTACCATTAGGTGAGTTGCAGTCAAACGCACTCAAATTTTTAATAATAATTAAAAAAAGTCCTTGGCTGGACCGAAATGCATAAGCCTTTGTAAATACGCCGCCCGGTGTCCGCTTTGTTCGAATATGCATTTTCTCTTCTTAGGAAATAGATGGAGATGTGTAAACCTCAATTAAGTACCACGTCTGTTGTGGAGTAGTTTGGAGAATGTTTTGATGTTTGAATAAAAGAGAAGAAGTTGATCAGAGACCTTCTTCCTATAGACGAGGGCCTGAACTTTAAATGCAATACAAGAAACTTATCGAAGGTATCTCGATAATTTTCAGCAATTACAAAACATATGAAACTGATATTTTGTAACCTGATTCTTTATTTCAATAACTTCATTTTGTCAGTTGCAGGAACACGGTTCGTTAACTTTTATAACTGAAAAAATAATAACAAAGAAACCTCATTTGAAACAGAGAAAAAAAAGTACAGGCAAACCAGATTTAATACATCTAAATTTTCTTAGTCGATTAGTCTAAACACACATTTCAATATGCCCGTTGGATTGTAGTTATTAATTGAAACGGAAATACATTTACAAAAGTGCAAAAGTGTGGTTATTTTCTTTACTCTTCACACGTAAAGAAAAAGACACAGACAACTAACTGTTCCCATCAATGTCTCGCCTTAATCGCGCTAAGAAAAGTAAACCCCGTCAGATGAAGTACTCAAGATGTAGGATGATGAGATCATTATGCTGTCAAACGATGCACGATATGCATAAGCTACCTAGCAATAAGGCCGGCCGCCTATTGTATAGGCTTTCTTCTATAAGGTGTAACAAAATTATCTGAAACTATTTTAACTGGTGCTTCTACCCATGAAACTGAACAACTTTCCCCATGAAACACATAGTCAAATCGCAAAAAAAATTTGGCTCTCTCATACTAACTCGATCAGCTGATCTGCCAACTTAGTATGAGAAGTTCAAAACATTTTTTGAGATTTGACTATGGGTTTCATGGGGAAAGTTGTTCAGTTTCATGGGTAGAAGCACCAGTTAAAATAGTTTCAGCTAATTTTGTTAGACCATATATATTGTTAATTTCTTCTTTTTTTATGTTGTGATGCAATAAAGAATATTGTATTGTACCTATTGTATTGTACAAATGGTGCTGCTGCATAATTGTAGCTATACATACAGCTTACGGTTTAATCTCTTTTAAATTTGTTTTTTGCGTAACTTTAGTGAGACAGATCATAAAGTAGGTACCGTGGATGAATGTAGTTCTCAATGTCTGATATTATTATAGTTTTAGTTTTAAATTATTAAAGAGGCTTATTTCAGGTCGCAAAAAAATTCATTTTGGAGGTTTTATTGAGAGAATCGTTTACAAAAGTTTATCGGAATTTTGGACTTATTTGTGACTATTTTAAGGTGATGATAAGAAAACTTAAAAGACCGATCTAAGACCAATCTAAGCCTAAGTAAGTAATCTAAGACCGTAAGTAAGTAAAATAGGTAAGAAGGTAACTCTTCCCTTTTTAGGGTTCCGTACATCCAAAGGCGGGTACACCGACGGGACCCTATTACAGCCTCCACTGTCCATCCGTCTGTCTGTCTGTCAGCTCTTCATGAAAGAACCGCAATAGGTAGACAGATGAAATTTTCACATAATGTGTATTTCTAATGCCGCTATGACAATAAATAATAAAAAAATAGGAAAAATGAAAAATCTTCATCTCTTACGGCAGGGGTGTCCAACATAATTTGGTGGAGGGCCAGGTTTAGGATAGGCATAAGGCAGAGGGCCAAAGTAATGAAAATTTTATTTAAAAAAACCGACTAAGTGCAAGTCAGAACCGCACACATAGGGTTCCGTACCATCAAACTAAATGACACTAGTTTCATCTTTCAAAAACCATCATACTAGATGGCACTAGTTTCTTCATGTTTAAAAAAAAACTGTTTTTTTTGTATGGAGGGTCTCCATACTTATATTTTCACTTTCTAATTTTTAGTATTTGTTGTAATAGCGGCAAAAGAAATACATCATTCAGCTATCACGGTTCGTGAAATACAGCCTGGTGACAGATAGACAGACAGAGAGAAAGACATACGGAAGGACAGCGGAGTCTTAATAATAGGGTCCCGTTTTTACCCTTTGGGTACAAAACCCTAAAAACAGTAATTTTTATTTACTTATGTTAGGAGGAAGGGTCAATTTAAAAAAACCTACATAATGTCATGACTGACACCTTTTTTAGTTTGCACAATGCATCTATTGTCTTTACCTTTGTTCAAGCTGTGTGCAGCGGAATAAGGATACGTAGCTTCGTGCAATAACTGTACATTAGGGCCCTTCCACACGACGTTTTTTACGCCCTGACGATACAAACGCCACGTTTTTCGAACACAACCGGGACGCGTTGTAAGCACGCGTGCGCGCGCGCGCCTCTTCCTTCCGTCGCTCCCCACCCGCTGAGGCGCGATGCGTTTGTTTTAAACGCCTCCGTGGCGTAATGGTTAGCCCATTCGTTTTACACCAGGAGGTCGCGGGTTGGATTCCCGGTGGGGTCAATTTGTAAAACTCGGTTTGGTTGGTGGTAGGGCATTTTCGAAGCCCGCCTGGCTAGCTACCACCATCTTATTTAAGTCTTGCCGCCAAACATCAGTGTTAATAACATTGATGTGTTCCGGCTTGAAGAAAAGATAGCCAGTTCTCCATTGCGTTGGGGAATCTTGGTAGGCCCGCTTCCATCTTCGGCATCATCGTCCTTTACCATCAGGAGAGATGATGCCAAGGGCTTCCCATTGTGACTAAAAAAAAACGATACAAACGCGCGGTCAAAGCGCGTTTCAATAGCGTTCAACTTCCGTTTATATCGATACAAACGAGCGCAAAAAAAAAAGTCGCGAGGAAGGGCCCTTAAATGGCCTAAAATTTAACTAGTTCGCAGGCCAGATGAGGTGCCTTCGCGGGCCGGATGGTGGCCCGTGGGCCGTATCTTTAAAAGGCTTGCCTTAGGGATCCCATACAACAACGTGTTTTATGGCTATTTAAAATGTATTTTTGATTTAGCTCTATCGTAAAAACGGTAATATATACTCGTACACGAAACTTGGTGTGATTTTACTACAAACTCATCCTGATGTAAAATAACAATTTATAAAAATTGGGCAAGTGTGACTTGTACTCCCGCTAAGGAGTCCTAACTGAGAAAAAAGCGTGTGTCAGTCGCTCGTGTTTTAACTCAATCGGTCAAGTAGTTTTCGAGCAAATTGACTGTGACAGACGGACGCACAGACACGTGTGATCCTATTATTTTTACCTATTGAGATACGGAAAGAGAGTTAACAGCTATCCCACGGGAAACACTTAAGAAATTGGAATATAAAGTAGCATTTATGTTAATCCATGTCATAATTTGTCTATCCACCAAATTCCATCTAGAATCGTTCAGCGGTTCTGACGTAATGAAATAACAAACAATCCATCTCCATCTATCCAAAATTTCACATTTAAATAATATCAGTAGTAGATCATATCTCATAACCTACTTATAGTTGAAAACGTTGCCTATTATATACCATCCATTACTACCTACCCTACCTCCCCCCCCCCCCAAGGTCTTATAGGCTTTGCTACTAGGCTTGTACTTATTATATCAATTTGTCCCAGGTTTGTTTTTATTCACAATTGGTAAGCCCTTGGCATCTGGTGGTAAGTGACGATGATGCCGAAGATGGAAGCGCAATGGAGAACTGGCTATCTCATCTTCAAGCCGGAACACATCAATGCTGTTAACACTGATGTTTGGCGGCAAGACGGTGGTAGCTAGCCAGGCGGGCTATAAAAATGCCCTACCACCAACCAAAGCGAGTTTTAAAAAGTTGACCCCGCTGGGAATTGAACCCGCGACCTGCATATGAGAAACGAATGGACTAACCATTACGCCACCGAGGCGGTTAAAAGATAAATAAGTTGCAAAAGATTAATAACGCGCTTAGAAAATTGCATTCCGTTTTTAATCCTACGACATCATCTCTCTTGTCTTTCCCTTTGAATTTATTCAGCCATTGCACTGGTTGTAACGGTTTATGGGGAAAGTTGTCCTCGTCGGTTATGCTTAGAAGTAATTTCCAAGTCAATAATTTTTACCGCCTCGAGGCAAAAGAGTAGGATTTTTAGGGTTCCTTGCCCAAAGAGTGCCAACGAGATTTTACTAAGTCTGTCCGACCCAGCCCAATCTAAAAAGGGCTGTATCATTTGCACCCACTGAATTTAGTAGTTGCCTAATAAGCTTTTTGTAAACTGTCAAAAACAAGATTTTGTTCCATAATATGTTTGAATTATTGAACAATGACCTACAATTTTTTTATTGCCATTGTGACATACTGATTATGTGATTGTGATTGTTATGGAGTAGAATATGAGTATGTTTTCTGAAATTGCATTATTTAGAGAGTTTTATTTTCTTATTTATTTTACAGTCATCATATCAGCTGAAAAACGTCCACTGCTGGACAAAGGCCTCTCCCAAAGATTTCCACGACCACCGGTCCTGCGCTGCCCGCATCCATTGGCATAGCTCGTAGAACAGATGACCGTTGTGGCAGTAAAGTTCTAGAGTGACACCGGAAAAGTAGTGTAGGCAGGCCTCCCACGCGGTGGACCGACGTAGAACAGATGACCGTTGTGGCAGTAAAGTTCTCGAGTGGCACCGGAAAAGTAGTGTAGGCAGGCCTCCCACGCGGTGGACCGACGACCTGGTGATGATCGCGGGATTTTTCAGTCAACTACCGAATAAATATGCTTGAACCGTAACAGGTAGCCGGTACAAAATATTCAATTCAATTTCCTTGAGCTTCTTGGCGTGGAATTAACACCTAATCTCAATTTCGGTCGATACATTAAGTCCAAGGCAAAAGTTGTTGCAATGAAGCTGGGTTTTCTTTCTAAGGGGAGTCGGTACTTCACACCTGGACAGCTTCTTTCTTTATATCAAGTACAAGTCCGATCCTGTATGGAGTACTGTTCTCACCTACGGGATGGATCAGCCAGCTATCAGCTGGATACCTTGGACGCCATCACCGACCGACGCGCCCGGAGACTCATTGGCGACTATAAGCTTGTCAAAAATAAGCTCCAAAGCCTTGAGCATAGCCGCAAAGTGGCCTGTCGTTCATTCAATTCATTTCAGAGAGTGTGCACAAGAACTGCACGACCTCATTCCCCCCAGCTTAATTCCACCTTCGGTCAACGAGACGCAGGGAGGGGTTCCACCCCTTTTTTGTTGATATTAAGCTTATACGCACGAAGCGTTACGCTTCCTTATTTATTATTCGGACAGCAAAGAACCTTGCCTGCGTCTGGTTTCTCGACTCCTACACTTTGAGGATCTTCAAGGAGAGAGTGAATAGGCATTATTAGAGTTTGCGTGTATCATCCTTGACTACATCGTCACTTACCATCAGGTGAGATGTAGTCAACCGCACTAAAATTATATATAATAATAATTAAAAAAAATTATGGCAAATTTTAAACCGATAATAAAAAAGTTATACCCATACAAGAAAGGTATTATTTTCAAGGTTTGTTTTGCTTTAACGTGAAAACGGATGTACATACAAAAATGGTGTTGTTATAAAGTGTGAGTCATACTCGCCTTAAGGATCCCGAAACGAATGAAAGAAAAAAAATACTGTCGGTCTGGTAGATGTATTTTATACTATCTGTTTCCCGCGGCTTCACCCGCGCGTGGACAACGTTCTATGACTTTTCGAAGGTGCGCAGTGCAAACGTGGCAAATAAGCGAGCGTGGAAAAAAGTAGCTTATGTGTTAATCCAGGTCCTAATCTGTATACCAACCAAATTTTAGCCAGATCCGTTCAGTAGATTTTGCGTGAAAGCGTAACAAACATACATCCATACATTCTTACAAACTTTCGCGTTAATAGCATAGGATTGGAATGACTTTAATGTTCATGTTCTTGGTAAGCCCGCTTCTATCTTCAGCAACATCGTCACTTACCACCAGGTGAGATGTTGTCAAGGGTTTACCAATTGTGAATTGAAAAAAAAATTATTAGGGTTCCGTACCCAAAGGTGTGTTGGTACGCAACCCACAGTGCGCAAGCGCGACTCGCAATTGGCCGTTTTTTTTTTAATTAAAGGTTGTGGGAAACTTCCATCATTACAATATTAAAGCCCTTAGCTTCATCCCACCAGAATGAAAAAGATGATGATTTAAAAAAAGGAAGCGGGCTTGCCAAGATTCCCCAGCGCAATGATAAACTGTCTATTTATTTTGTCTCTATGCCGAATTAAATTAGTTTAGCGGTAAGACTTAGATAAAATGGTGGTTAGCTAGACAAGTGGGCATACTCAAACTCAAATAACTCTTTATCGTACATCAGAATAAAAAAATACAAGTACAAAAAAAAAACTCCACCATCAACCAAAGAGCCCCACAAAATCGAACTTGACCTCCAGTGTTGAAGAAAGTAGAACAACCACTACGCCACGGAGGTGGTTAAGAAATTATAAGGTTAATTACATGTCCATAGTTAGGTGCTTGGTAAAATTATAGTATAGGTGGTCTGAGTGAACTAATTCAAGCTTGAAATATACCACAAAATACAGGGGATGTAAAAAAAATGGTGTAGGGCTTGTTAACTGGGGCTTCTACCCATCATACTGATTTTTTTCAAGAGACCCGTAGTTAAATCGCAAAAAAAATAACTTCATACAAAATGATCAGTTGGTTGACTTATATTGTATGGAGATTCCAAATTGACTGAGAATTGACTACCGGTTCCTTGGGGAAAGCTGTTTATACAAATTTTGTTACACCCTGTATTTTCAGCCTTTTGGATCTAGTTGGGATGCTATGAGCTAGGTATGGTATGGTATTATTATTATTATATGATACCAGATGTGTATGAAGGTCGCGTTGCACACGTCCGTAGGTGTAAATATAAATGTCTTACACGTGACCGCGGGTGATGCTAAGTGCAACACCAGGCAACCTCCATCTATCCCTTGGATAACACGGTTAATTGTGCAACGCAATAGGAGAGAGATAGCGATGAACTAGGTAATAAAGAATTCCACATAACCCTTACTATAATATTATAAATGTGAAAATATGTTTGTTTGTTTGTTACCTTTTCACGCTTCAAAACCTCAACAAATATTGACGAAATTTGGCATGCAGGTAGCCTGTATCATGGGGAAGGACACACGCTACTTTTTTCTCGTGAAAATAGCATAGTCCGATGCAGTTCCTGAGGGAATTGAAAAAATACAATTTTTTTGGTTGATTTCTTCTAAATCGCAACGGAACATTCCCTCTCGTACATCTACCAGATGCGCTAAACTACCAGGTTTATGATAAAGCGTCCTCACTTACCGACCCCTTGGGTATACAGTGAGGGCCGCTATTCCTGCCAACACCATAAGGCGAAGGCAAGGACCAATTGCGGTAGGTCTTGCCTCCAAGACGCTTGTCTTGGTTATCTGCAACTTCTGCAAGGCAAGTGCCTTGTTAAAAAGAGAACCACTACCTAGTCTTCAGGTAGGTCCATCGCAACGGAACAATGGATTGTTGTGATTTTTTGCACAGACATTGTTGAGGGGGTGGGAAATAACATAATTTACCAATTAGCATATCCGACCATAGTTCCCGAGGATCTGGGGAAAACTCATTTCCACGCTCGCGCACGTCGGCGTCGCAACGTACCAATGGATTATTCTCTGACATCTGGGGTATACTTCTTTTTAACCACTCAATAGAGACAAAACGATGTCCACGCGAGCGAAACCGCGGGCAAAAACTAGTAAGAGATAAGCTCGAAACCATAACCATATTTGCAGGTGGGGTAAAATAGTTTTACAGCGTACAATTAGGTATTTGTTGTAAATTCGTTTTTGTAGACCTCGTTTACAGTGTGTCGACATGTGTCGAACTATACTTATCCAAGAATTCCTTCTAAGTAAGGCAATCATCAGATATAGTACTTCAGCAGAGTTTTCGAGTTATGACGAATTTAATGGCATGAGCTAAGAATATCTTTCAAACATTCCATCAGTGAAATTGTGTGCGCCATATTCAAAGTTATAATGACATTTAGAT
Source organism: Coleophora flavipennella (assembly GCA_947284805.1). Taxonomy (NCBI): domain Eukaryota; kingdom Metazoa; phylum Arthropoda; class Insecta; order Lepidoptera; family Coleophoridae; genus Coleophora; species Coleophora flavipennella. Next base: position 4,658,449 of record OX369269.1, read on the forward strand.
ATCCTTGTCACTGGGTCGCGAAGGGTGCGGAAGGGGGCAACGTCGCCGTCCGGGAAAATTATGGAAGAATATTTCTGGATTTCCAACCATTTGACATGTAATTTACTCCGTCTTCGAATCCTGAATGATTCAGGAGAGGTATTGTCCGACCGATTTCGGTAATATTATTATGAGCTCGCCCGCCTACTCCCACTTCCTTAGATTGGAAATTTCATCACTTAATGTGAATACTTATTTAAATTGAATGTTTCATCGATAAGAGGATTCTGATGGAAGTTCGGTTGGATTCTATAAATCTTGACAAATGAGTTCGGTAATGGGCATCGAGACTTTCTGGAATATTTTAATGTAGTTCTCAAGTTTTTCTCTTACATATCGTCATAAGTTTATATTGAGCTAGCAACTGAGGAGGACTGGCTTGTCGCAGACAGGGTGGTCTCCACAGATAAGGTAAGATGGGCGCTAAATAGCTTTCAACCCTTTAAGTCAGCGGGCTGCGATGGCGTCTTCCCAGCACTACTACAGTGGGGGGGGCGACGCAGTGGTGGTAGCCGTGACCAGGGTCCTCAGGGCATGCCTGGCCCACAAGTATGTGCCACATGCTTGGAGAGAGGTGAAAGTGGTATTTATACCAAAACCAGGAAAGTCTGACTATACGGATCCAAAATCCTTCAGGCCCATAAGTCTCACGTCCTTCCTCTTGAAGGCACTGGAGAGACTCTGTGACAGGGAACTGAGGGAAAACGCACTGAGGGACATACCCCTACACCGCAATCAACACGCGTATAGCCAGGGTAAGTCTACAGAATCGGCCTTGCATGCTGTCGTCAGCAAAATCGAGGCAGCAATACAGAATAAGTCTATGTGCTTAGGCACCTTCATAGATATCGAGGGCGCTTTTGATAAGACAAACTTCAGCAGCATAAGGGCGGCACTTCTGAAACATGGAGCAAACGCCACTATGACCGACTGGATTGAAAACATGCTCCGACAGCGGGTCATCAGACTGGTGAAGGAGGAGACCAAAGCGGCCATGGTAGCAAAGGGATGCCCCCAAGGAGGAGTCCTATCACCGTTACTGTGGAACCTGGTGGTAAATGATTTGATCACCACCTTAAACGGTAAGCACTTCTATACAATCGGATATGCGGACGACTTGGTTATACTTGTGTCGGGTAACTTCACCAATGTTATCTGCGACGCAACTCGAGCCGCTCTGCGAATCGTGGAGCGCTGGTGCAATGAGTACGAACTGTCCGTGAACCCGAGCAAAACTGAACTAGTACTGTTCACCAACAAACGCAACTTAGGTAACTACCTACTACCTAAACTCTTCAAAACAGAACTCCACCTATCAACGGAGATCAAGTACTTAGGTGTCACACTCGACAGTAAACTAAACTGGAGCAGCCATCTCACCAAGAAAATAGAGAAGGCAACTATTGCCCTGTGGCAGTGCCGTAGAATGGTAGGTAGGAAATGGGGCCTTACCCTAAAGATAATGCTATGGCTATACACAGCGGTAATACGTCCAATGATAAGCTACGGCGCAGTAGTCTGGTGGCCACGAACGAAGCTATCTACGGTCGTGAGTAAACTGCAACGCTTTCAAAGAATGGCATGCATGGCTGTGACAGGCTGCATGCGGACAACTCCAACTGCAGCCCTGGAAACCATCCTGGACCTGCCGCCTCTGCACCTGTTTATCCAACAGGAAGCAGCTAGTGCTGCAGCCCGTCTAAAACTGCTGTCTCTTTGGAGCACAAACAGGATCCCGCACACTGAGCTCCTGCACGATATCATCGCGGAGGAGCCACTGTTCGCAGCAACGAATGATAGAATCCCTAAACGGTATGTCTTTGACATGAAATACAAGGTACAGCTACATGAGGAGCCCTGGGAGGGTCAGAACCTGAAAGAACTTCGGGTATTTACCGATGGTTCTAAAACAGGCACTGGCACCGGGTATGGGGTCTTCTCCGAGGATCTGAACATCAGGATAGCCAATCCCCTGGGTGCGCATAACACGGTCTTTCAGGCTCAGTGTATGGGCATCATCAAGGCAGCTGAGGCGATTGCTGCAAGGGAGGTGCGTGAGTACCCCATCCGCATCCTCTCTGACAGCAGAGCCGTATTACAGGCCCTGCAGAGCAGCATGATCACATCGGGGCTCATACTGGAGTGCCAACAAAAACTGACAGAGGTATGTAACCGCGGCGGCGTAACTCTGCAGTGGATTAAAGGGCACAGCAACTCACGCGGCAACGATGCGGCGGATGAGCTTGCCAGGAGAGGGTCAGAGCTAATGGCCGTGGGACCGGAACCTATAATACCCCTCCCATATGGCTGGCTACGGTCCACCCTGAGGAATCGCACAAGAAATGAACACAATTTGTACTGGTCCGGTCTGGAAACCTGCATGCAAGCGAGGATGGTCCTTCCGGCTACTAACCCTGGTCTGTCCAGAAAGCTTCTGAGACTTGGGAGAGCTCAGCTCCGCAAGGTAACAGCCGCTATTACTGGACATGGCCATTTTAATAAACACCTATTCGCTCTAGGTATCACCGACAGCCCCCTATGCAGAGCGTGTATGGAGGCTGAGGAGACTGCTGCCCACATCCTACTGGATTGCGAGGGGCTGGCACAGTACAGGGTCGTGCACCTCGGTGACCCGAGGTCACTCCAGGAAGTCGTCGGCAACCTACGGGGGCTACTGGGCTTCTTGGAGGAGCTGGGCTGGCAGTGATGCCGGCCAACCACGCAAAATGGGCGCAGTGGTCGCCTGGTTGCGGAAATCAGCCCGCCCCTAACTTCAACTTCAACTTCAACTATATTGAGCGCTTGTTAAAAGTTGCTGTGTTTTAGATATGCCTCGGGCAAAGTATATATATATTAGTACTAAATAAGCGTCGGTGGCTCAACCGGTACCAATGAGTTTTTCAAAACTTACGTACATATACTTACCGATTGCTTTAACGGTGAAGGAAAAACATCGTGAGGAAACCTGCACACGCCCGCGAAGAAACTCGAAGGTTGTGTGTGAAGTCGACCAACCCGCACTGGGCCCGCGTGGTCGACTAAGGCCTGATCGCCCTAATTCAAGGTAGGCTCGAGCCCCTCGGTGGGGACGTATATGAGCTGATATGATGATGATTAACATACAGAATGGACACTCCCTGCCGCTCTCTAGATTCAGACCTCGTCCCCTTGTCATCCAGATTGATACAGATTGGTTTATGGTTTGTTTCTCGAACGTATGGGATTTCGCCGTGATTTTGTTTGCTCCGTCATTTGTTTTTAGAAATGTCATTTCATGACTGTTGTATGTAGTGCCCGGGATGTACCTCGGGCAAGGACATTTTGTCGTACAGGCGTGAAATGTCCTGGTCTAGGACACTAAATTTATTCAACAGAAAATTGTCCGTAAAAAACGTGTTTAAAATATATTCTTGACATCACAGTTTACCCGTCGTCGGCCCAAAAAAGAGGGTAATGTTCTTTTGAAGTAAATGTATGTATGGCCATTTCGTTGTCAGAACCTGTAGCCTGGGTGCAAGGTGTCGGTAGATTCGTCTCGATCCCGTGAGTGGTATCTATGAGACACATTTTTACCAGGCTTCAAAAAAGAGGGACAATGTTTTATGCAGTCGAGTTTTTAATTTTTATTAAATTGATAAAAAAATATCTCATCTTTTGTATTATTTGAAAAAAAAAAAACGCAACCAACCACTCTGTTTAAAAAAAAATCTGGGGCACAGAGAAGCCACCGACACATCTGTGAATACTGTGTGTGAATAAAAATCCTGGACAACTTGCCTTTGGCTTTGAATCTGGAACAGACGATAGGACAATGACGTCACAATGGCTTTACATTGTGACGTCATCCCACCTACGGAAGTGCTTCAGCGACATACGCCTGCATTGTTCCATCATCCTCGACTGGAGAGGCGCCCGGTGGAATCAATTCCGGTGCTTCGGTGGCGTAGGTAGATGTCTGAATTTATTCTAAGTCTCTGAACAGCAATTACGTTTTTAGTATATGACCAAAGTTTGTACTATCCTCTTATCTATGGTGTAACAAAATTAGCTGAAACTATTTTAACTGGTGCTTCTACCCATGAAACTGAACAACTTTCCCCATGGAACCCATAGTCAAATCGCATAAAAAATTGGTTCTCCCATACTAAATCGATCAGCTGATCAGCCAACTTAGTATGGGAAGTTCAATTTTTTTTTTGAGATTTGACTATGGGTTTCATGGGCAAAATTGATCAGTTTCATGGGTAGCAGCACTAGTTAAAATAGTTTCAGCTAATTTTGTAAGACCTTATATGTATAAAAATAAACTTTCACAAATATCACATTATTATTTTTTGTGTAAAATACCCGGACGGGATTTTTGCATTGGCGTTAGTGCGCAGGGAATTGGGGTAAAATGCAGTAAGTGCGAGGAGGGCCCCACCGGTAAGTTAGTGTTCCTACGGTGCGTGCGGCAAAACGGTTGCAAACACCTTTTACATTATGGGTATGAACTCACACAGATGCAAAAACCATGTCAGGTCAGGGTATTTTTTTTATTTGCAATTTGAGATTATTTGAAACATTAGAAATACTTAGAATTATAATGCTAAAGAAGAATAATCATAATAGTCCTGAAATAATGACAGATCCATTCTGTCTGTAACTTTAGGTCCTTTTTGGAGACTACCTTGCTGATAAAAAGCATCAGAACACCGTGAAAAGCTAACAACTATTGGATTTATCTACGTTGTTCTTAGTTCGATTCTGCTTCCTTCAATGAATAGAATAATAACAAAACAGAAGATCGGAGATCCAGTTCCATAAAATAAGCATAGAGATCTAATGTCCGACGCTTGCTCCCACAAATGAAAATGACACAAATGCGGCTGTAATGCGAACATTTGGCGGGAAATGTGAAAAGCGCGGTAAACGCGGTTACATCTGATGTTACGCGCGTCCCCGCCATTTTGTTTTCAATGCTATTTGACCTGGTTATTTGGCAAGCAATATTAACGTGTTAAATTACTGAAAAAACGTTTTTTTTAATCACAATTGGTAAGCCCTTGGCATCATCTCACGTGATGGTAAGTTGATGATGATGCCGAAGATGGAAACGGGCTTACCAAGATATCCCTGTTCTTTCAAATTAATTTATACGCAGAAACATTTAAAGTTTCCGTTCGGATAGATGGAGAAGTACGTAATAAGTTATTTTAATTTTCTCGTAAGGTACCTACTAAAACTCTCATTACACGCAAAACTCTCCACAAAAGTTTAAACATCTTAGGCCAAATAGATCAGTAAAAATCGTATTGCGTTAAGTGGTTTATTTAACTACTAATTGGTATCTAAGGATTATGGCGCGCATTCAAACGTAAGCGAGGATTATCAGCCAGGGCAGGGTAGTAAACCAAAAAAGTAGTGGCCGACCGAAGGTTCGATTTCGGTTTCGGCTAGTTTCGGCCAAAAATCAGCCGAACCTTGAGCCGCGCCGAAACTCAGTCTTCGTGAATTGTCGTGCTTCATTCGGGTAAAACCGTGCCTGGGTTATGCTAACTAGCAACAAAATGAAGATATTATGTTTTTTTCATTGGTGGCGGTAGTTAGCGTAACAAGTCACCATTGTTTAAAAGCCCAGTTTTAGTTTTTATCGCAAATTATAGCAATGTTGATTTTTAACTTGTTTTTATTTAGTTTCTTTGTTCGTCTGTCATTCTGTCATTCCAGGGGGAAACTTGCAACGGATTTTTAAAATATTAAATGCTTCCTGTTATCCGATCATGCTAAATTTCGCTCGCGACCCGTGCACCCACTGACTTCACCCACTGGTGGGTGTAGGGGTAATTCCTGTTTACGCGTGTACCCACTGCGTTGGAATTAAATATCGATTTTGTCGATTTTGCACACAGCCTTAGTTCCGATGACAACTAGTATATTCGATTTTTCTGTCTGTCTTTCTCTTGTTCCCGGTGGCATCCTGCTACGGATTTTTAAAATATTAAATACATACTTCCTTTTATCCGGCCATGATGAAATTTTGCACATTCTCAGTTCCAGTGAAAACAATATTTTCATATATACTTATATTATATATATATATATATATATATATATATATATATATATATATATATATATTATTCACAATTGGTAAACCCTTGACAACCATTATATTCAGTATCACGGTAGATTCATTATGGACGAGTCCACAAAGTGGCAGACTACCTGTTTCATTAGAACCCCCTCGACATGGGTATCAAATGGAAGGGTAAGATAAGTAGAAACAATAAGACTTCTAAATTTATTAAAAATCCATTGGTATATAAAGCATGAAATTTTGGGTTTTGATTATCTTAGTAAAACGATGCGCCCCACGTTTTTCCAAGTAACCTGTAAGCATTTATGTGGTGGTGGTTTGTATTTTATGTGTGTTGTGTATGTCCTCTTGGGTCATCAAGATCCCCGGAGGGTTATTTAATTATTTTAAAGGCGTAATATTTAGTTATTTTAAAGACATATAAAACGTGATTTTTAGATTATTTTTAATCTACATTAATTTGAGAGTTTATTTACTTAATACATGCCATTGTGTTCATGTAAAAGTTAATAATAAATAAACTTCTTATATACTTTAATCCTTGGGGGAGGCCTTTGTCCAGCAGTGGACGATTTCCGGCTGATATGATGATGATGATACTTTAATTGTTGTTTTTTATTGACTTAATGGCATTCAAAATACATTAAATTTAAGCATACCTACTAACACAATTTAATATGGTCTTAATAAGTATGGGTTTCGGTTTCGGCTACAAATCCTGTTTCGGTCGGACACTAAAAAAAAGAAACAAGCTTTTTTGCCCTTCGTTCTGTAATCTGTATCCGTAAACAATAGTTTACCGGTTAAGGTGACCATGACCAGTTGCTAAACTAAAAAAATACTTGTAGAAATTATTAGTATTTTTTTTTGTGTCTGATCGAAACAGGATTTGCATCCGAAAGCGACAGATTTTCGTTATTTTTGACTTCAATAATAGAAAACCCAAGGTTAAAAAAAAATAACCTTATTGTTGATAATGTTCCTTAGAAACACGATTGAGCAGTTTTGGCTCTATAGAAAAAAATAATCAAAAATAGGTCTTCACCGTTACTTTCAACTCTAGTTATGACTATCTAATATTTTAAAGTGTAAATTTTAAAAAAATATACAAAAATATTTGTTGTGACAATACAAAGTGAGAAATGTTATTATTTTTTATACTTTCATTCAGAAAATTGAAACAAAACTAGAAACATTGAAAAAGTGAAAAAGTGTGGTTATTTTCTTTACTCCATAAACGTTAAAAAAAAACAGAGACAACTGTATCAATCAATGCCTCGCTTTAAGACAATATTAATGTATGTGCATATTTTTATTAAATCTCTTTCAGGTTGTTTAAGATCAGCACAGAAGATTGAACTAGTTTCATTTGTCTCCTTATACTGTGGTAGACCAGTATGAGGCCGGAATGGCGACAAAAAACATTTAAAGCCGACCCCAAATAGTTGGGATTAATAAGGCTCGGAAGATGATGATGATGATGATGATGACTTTGGTAGGTATAGGCCTTTGATTATTGACCGAGCGAGCGCGAAGCGTCTCTCCGTTTCAGCTTGGGCCAAAATGCGGATGTCCGGCGGATATCCAGCTGTTCTCCTCTACAGCACAATAGACTAAAGTAATCTACAGGTTGCATTTCTCAAACGATTCTCGTGAAATTTTGTGAGCAGGTTCGATAACTATATGGATTTTTTTATCGATTAAGTTCTTCAGGCATTTTTTCTATATGGCGGAGACATGGGGATAAAAACGTAAAAACATAATATTTCAGCCATTTCGAAAAACTAGCGAGGTCTACAGCTCACAGAGATACTAGTTTAATATCTAGTTATAACAACTGTTGTCCAATAATCCTCTCTCTCTTTGCGCTGCCGCCGCGTCACGAAGTGGTGTGCCACGCACGGTACACGCTATAACGGGGTGCGTCTCTTTGATGTACTGCCGTTAGAGTTCAAGGGTGACGTCACGCTGGCCAGTTTTAGGGCAAAACTTAGAGCTTTCTTGCTGAAGGAGTGCTTGTATTCTTTGGACGGTTTTTTTAAATGGCAATAAATGTTACTAATCTAATCTTAATAACTTTTGTTATCTTAAAATTTGATCTTAAATATATTCTGGTTTCAAAGACAAATATTTTTGATAATGAAATAAATAAACTGAAACTCTCTCTCTCTTTTTAGCAATTTTCCCGTTTGATGACGGGGTCTGCTTTCCTGCTATTCTTTCTCCACTTTGCCCTATCCTGGACGTCGCATCGTCCTCGGTTACTGAACTATGTTCCCCAAAGAGCACAAAATATTCCAATCAGCTTATCGATTTGTACGTAGAGTTAAACATTTTATTTGCAAATTGACAACGGGTTTCTTAAGAAAAATTGTTCAGTATGGTGTGCCCCAATAAACGGCTCCTACCACATTAGATTAGATTAAATAATTTTCGAAAAACCTTTAAGGTGCAAGCTTTTAATATTGCATTGTCATGCATGCAATATATCTAGGTACGGACAGCGACACATCAAGCTATAAAAACAAGTATAAGCTGGCCGCGCGACGCCTTTGCGTTTCAACATACGCGAGGCCTGCGTATACTGGTTTTGTATAGCTTGATGTGGCGCCGTGTGTACATATGCATGTAAAATTTTAAACTCAATAATTTAACTTGCAAGATTCCAACCGAACAAACATACATACATTGCAAGTTAAACAAAAGCTTGTAAAAACGTCCAAGTGGAGTCCGATTTGCGTACTGAGGGTTCTGACACACACACATTTCACACCTCTCCACACGACTACAATAATATAATTCCTATTTTTTCAGACAAAAGACATCAACGAGAGTGACAGTAGTTTTTCTTTATTAGTTAGGGATAGGGATCCCAAATAAATTAATAATAATTAAAACCTCATTGTATATACATATAAGTATCTTTAATATACAAGGGATATATATATAAGTACCTATCTGATTTTAAGGTGCTAACATACCTATAGAAGTTCTTTGCATGCTACTTTTTTCCTATTTATGTTTTTTTTTATCAAACTGTGCCACGGTAGTAGTTACATAATAAATAATATTATGTACTTAACCTTTAAAGGTGTTTGTGAATTTCGATTTCATATGTACGTTTATCCGACGCGATCCCCTTAAGGTGAAGGAAAACATCGCGAGGAAACCTGTACACGCCTGGCGAAGAAACTAAAGGTTGTGTCAGTGTGTGAAGTCGACCAACCCGCACTGGACCCGCTTGGTCTACTTAGGCCCGATCGCCCTAATTCAGCTCGAGCCACTCGGTGGGGATGTACATAAGCTGATATGATGAACTTTAAATGTAGAATCCCATCCCAACTAATATTAAACCCCGAGATCACATAAACTTAGTTCTATGTTCATATTTCATTTTCCTCGAGTATAATAATGAAATATAAAAGGAGCATGCCTTCATTGTAAACTGCAGCAAGTGCATATTGACCGCAATATTGGCTGAAAAGCCTTCAAACGCAATTATAAAGCTGCACATAGTGTGTTCGCACTCCCGGGAGAAATGGCGCATCGACCAAGTTAAGTAATGTCTACGTACCCAGCAGTGCAAATTCAATATACAGGATATTTTTAACCCCCGACGCAAAAAAAGTGATGATAAAAGTTCCACGTGTGTATGTGTATAACTGTGTTTGTCTGTGGAGTCATAGCTCCCGAACAGAATAACGGATTTTCATTTAGTTTTTTGTTTGAAAAAACAAGGAAAGGAAAACTGGCCATGCCGCCTAATGCGAGGCCGTTTTTTTTCAGTCAAGAAGGCTAAGGAAACATGATCATGCCGCCTTATGCGATGCCGGAGGCCGGAAGACCGGTAGAATTTTTGCTAATGTCACATGTTACACATCTTATTACGCGACTACTTACAGTAGTACAGCCTTACAGACTCGCTCTTTCTTGATTATAAATAAATCTTTCGCATACCTACGTATAATTTGAAGAGAGACTGCTACCTTTATCAATCATTCACTACACTCAGGTCGAGAGTGCGACCCTTGTTCACCAATTTCTTCGTGTTGCTGACGTCAACACAATCTATCTTTCATTTTCTTTCTAAAAACAAGTCCCATCTTTCGAAAACCAAAATTCTCAATCACCAAACAAAATCAAATTATTATTTTACAAAGTTCTAGATTCAGATTTATTGAAATAGTTAAAATTAGTTTTTACGTTCAAAATAATTACTTAAACATAGTAGTACAGAAGATGCTTCGGTTTCAACTAACTCCCTGCCTAGTCAGAAAGCCCTCCCCGCAGTGCCCCTGCCCAAACGTGCCCATGACGCTTGCTGCGTACCCCCCTGAATCCGGTATTTGACTGCTAGTCATTTGAGTTACTTTTTATCAACTGTCAAAAACGACATTTTGTTCCGGAATTAACCTTGTTACAAACTTTTGGCGTCATTGTCTTTGACGAACTAATTTAGTGATTTGATAATTAAAATAAATTTGAAATTAGAATAAAATGTTGAATTAATAAGTTTTTATGCTTTTGTAGGAGAAATGCAATTTAGTGAATAATATTTTTTAATTTATTTTAAACACTGTCAAATACCCTATGACTAGCGAGATGCGTTGGGTCAAAAAGGAGCCCGATCTCGGGACTAAGCCCTTTTCCAAATTACATCAAAATTTAAACGCAAAAAAAGAACTACAGTGCAGCAAAAAACGAACTACAGTGCAGCAAAAAATCACGCTGCAATAGGTAGGTACCAACTGTAATAACAATAATAAGTCGATGTAATGGATATTTTCATCATAGCCTGATGCAAGAAATTTCGTCACCATCAGTAGCTGTACCGCCTCCTGTCCGGGAGGTCGTGGTTCGAGTCCTGCCACGTACCAATGTGATTTCGAATTTAGATTTCATATGTACGTTTATCCGACGCTCTTACGGTGAAGGAAAACATCGTGAGGAAACCTGCACACGCCTGCGAAGAAACTCGCAGGTTGTGTGTGAAGTCGACCAACCCGCACTGGGCTCGCGTGGTCAACTAAGGCCCTATCGCCCGAATTCAGGGTAGGCTCGAGCCCCTCGGTGGGGACGTATAAGAGCTGATGTGACAGTAGCTATCAGTATTGGATCTATTATCGTCATATCAGTCGTAAGACGTCCACTGCTGGACAAAGGGCTTTCCACAAAGACCGCGATCGGTCCTGCGCTGCTGACATCCAGCGGCTTCTCGCGACCTCTATCAGGTCTTCGGTCCACTGAGTACGCGTAGGGTAGGGTAGGGTAGTGTAGTGTAGTGTAGTGTAGGGTAGTGTAGTGTAGTGTAGTGTAGAGTAGTGTATGGTAGGGTAGGGTAGAGCAGTATAGTGTAGTGTAAGGTGGAACGTAGTTCGCCGGGTTTTTATAAGTATTTGTATGTTTTTATTTTCAATTCATTATCGTACTAACAAAATACATCCAGAAACAGCATTACGCGTTCCAAAAAAACCACGGAGGTTTAAATAGAATTTAGGAAATGAAAATGTAGGAGGTAATCTTCGAATCCACTCATCCGATTTTAAAAAAATATTTCACCAAAAGTTAGAATGGAATTTCAGGATGGACACAGGCTAAGAAAACCCTATTCACTCTCGATAGAGACGAGGCTGCGGGCAACAGTTAGTTCAGATACGAAGTCTATTATTGTTTTTGTTGTTCGAGAAGATGTCTACGAAGCTCTTTTTTAACCGATTTTAAAAAAGGAGGAGGTTCTATGTTCCACTATATGTTTTTTTTATTAACCAACTTCAAAAAGGAGGAGGTCCTATGTTCTACTGTATGTATGTTTTTTATATATATGTTTACCGATTTCTCTGTCAATTATAGACCGATTTTTAAATAAGCTGATAATGGAAGGTACAACTCCTTAACGGTTAGGAATTGGAGGATAATTCTTTAAATATTATACGTAGATACGTAGGTCCGTATATATAGACCGATAGTTGTAAGTTGTATTTGTCACTAAGTCACAGGATCTGATAATAGAATCCCAGGGAAAACGAGGGCAACTCTCAATTTTATAGCCACGTATTCGTGTCTCATTTATTTTCTAAAGCTATTAAATTTTTTGAGTCTGATAGTCCTCATATCATGTTGATGAGCTGATGATGTAAGGTACAATTCCTTAACGGTTACGATTTAGACGACATTTCATAAGTATAAAAATTCTTTAAATATAGATCGAGAGTTGTATTCTTTCAGGTTATTTAGGTGAGCTGATGATGGACGGTTTGACTCCTTAACTTTCATGCTGCTCAGATGATGATGGAAGCCACATGATTCTGTATCGGTTAATGAAACACATGCATTGTGATATGATGATTCCTGTTGGCGAGTTGATGATTGGATTTAATGTTGTTAAATAGTTTATCACTAAAATAAAAAAAATAAAGTTTAAAAAAACCAATCAAAAAGGAATTCACTCAAAAGTATTAAATAATATTTTTATATATGAATACACGAAATTAAACAATGATTACGAAATCAAAGGTAGGTACGAATTAAATTAGGGGCCTAAAATTTTTTTTGAGGTTAATGCCAGCAATACCATTGAGTCGAAAATATTTGATAGGTAAGTAGCTGTGTGCTGGTATCGACCTCAAAAAAAATTGTACATTTGTAGAATTGGGAGATCGTTCCTACATTTAGTTGCTGCGTATCGGAAACTCTGTGTCATCATCATCATATGAGCCGAAAATCGTCCACTGCTGGACAAAGGCCTCCCCCAAGGATTTCTACGACGACCGGTCCTGCGCTGTCCGCATCCAACGACTTCCCGCGATCTTCACCAGGTCGTAGGTCCACCGCGTGGGACGCCTGCCTATGCTACGATTTCCGTTGCGCAGTCGCCACTCGAGAACTTTACTCTGTGTAGGGCAAACTAACTACCAAGACAAGAACACAAACGAAGATTGGGTTAGATAGTCTGGTATTTTTTGATAATTACGTAGAAAAACTTAAAAAAAATACTGTTTAAATCTACTTTCTATTTTCGGAATACCTGCTTAATTGATATAACGAATACTTAATTTCATCTCGCCCACGATTTCCCTGTGAGAACACAGTGGTAAAATTCACAAAATACAAACAGACCGTACACCAATACCACTACGATACTGGTAGAATCTGTCTAGCTAGAATCATTCAGTAGGTCCACCTAGGCTCCCTCAAAATATTTCAGGGAACAACTGTATTTCCCCGGGGCCCTATAACTAATAAATAACACAGCCGAACGTATAGGGTTGCATTCATGTCCATAACACACATTTGTTGTAGTATGAACGGTACCACAGATGAGATACTAGTAAAACGGTTCCTTTAAGAGCATTGCGGACCCACGATACCACTCAAACGATACCCCTGAGTAGGTAACTGAAGAAAATACTTCTTTTTTTTTCCTCGGACTGCAGAGGAGGGGAGGGGGGACAATGCCTATACGCATACGCAGTAACAGCCGGCTGTACTGGTTATGTGGGACTCACAGCCCTGCGCCTATATGCATACATACCCATTATATAATATACTTAAGGTATATATAAATAAACATGCACAGGCCCAAGAACGCGCTACCCACTAAGACTCCCCCTAAGATTTGGCAGCTGGGCCACCTTAAAAGCACATCGGGGCGACGCTCGGGAGGGGGGGTGCGAAAAAGAAGTAAATACCTACTTACTCACTCAGGTACCTGGCAGATTGGGAAGGTGCCTTTGCGTTTCATTCATACCACAAGTGCTTCGTATTTCACTAGTATCATCATATCAGCTCATATACGTTCCCACCGAGGGGCTCGAGCCTACCCTGAATTAGGGCGATCGGGCCTTAGTCAAGCACGCGGGCCTAGTGCGGGTTGGTCAACTTCACGCACAACCTTCGAGTTTCTTCGCAGGCGTGTGCAGGTTTCCTCACGATGTTTTCCTTCACCGTTAAAGCAATCGGTGAGTACCTATATGTACGTAAGTTTCGAAAAACTCATTGGTATATTGGCCGTCCGGATTTGAACCTGGCATCTCTAGGTAGGAGGATCGAGTCGTTACCGGTTGAGCCACCGATGCTGTGGCGAGTCATTAATATAACTAAGATACAATTTTCAATTTCAATATTTATTAATAATTTAAAGCAAATTACAAGTCATTTTAAACATAAGATTAGTCATAAGTTAGTTATATTTTATTTTAACCTAATTAAATGTTATAAAGCATTTCGCTGTTATTACAGTATTTTATTTAAAAAAAAATCGTCAACAGTATAATAAGCCTGTGCTATCAAAAAGCTTGTTAGTTCGGCCAAGAACGGCGTCGGTTTTCCCCGATTCGTATAATTTAGGAATCTTCAAGACGAGAGTGAATAGGCACTATTTGAGCTTGCGTGTTACATCCTCGGCTGCATCGGCACTTACCATCGGGTGAGGTGCAGCCAAACGCACTCAATTTTTTAATAAAAAAAAATGAACACAGAGTTGCTCGGTGCGTCTCTAATGTCAGCCGGAATTGAATTATAGATTTTGGGACCCATGAATTGGATACATTATTGCGACTTAGTTAGCCTGCACCTAGGAACCCTTAGCTCGTTACGGCTTCTGGTGTTATGTGAGTGGACATCACTATTTATGGAGAAGTTGCTAAGATTGAATCTGACTAGTTTAGCGATCAGGAGTATAACAAGTGATGGAAACGTTAGTATTTTATGTTTTATGAATAATTCTTTCGCGGGGTGGTCCCAATCTACTCCCGAGATAATACGGATGGCGCGTTTTTGTACTCTGAACATCCTATCTATGTCAGCGGCCAGCCCCCATAGGTCAGCCCCATAAGAAAGGAGAGAGTGGAAGTAGCCGTAGTAGGGTTTCTTTGTGTTATTAAGATTTAAACTTGGTCTAAGTCTCTGTAAGGCATAACCGGGAGTGTGTAAAGTCGATATGGGGTGACCAGGTAAGGGCCGCGTCCACCATAAATCCGAGATACTTAACCTCGTCAACCTGAGGGACAGGTATGCCGCTGCAAAGAGTCTCCAACTAAGGGTTAATTATGCTATTTAAATTAAACTGAATTATGTTGGTTTTATCAACATTCAGTTTCATGCCATTGGCAGTGAACCATTTTGCAATTTCGTTCATTACATTTTGAAGTTTGGCGTTTAGCTCGACTTTTTTATTTGCGCATACAATTACGCAGCCATCATCGGCAAACATTACATATTCAGCCAAGGATGAAGAGCTGGTGAAATCATTCATTAGTACTAAAAAAAGGAAATTTCCCATAACAGAGCCCTGGAGCACTGCGTAGTCACCAATTTTTTGTAGTTCAGAGCGTTGTTGTAAATATTCAGCTAAGTGCAAGTCGCGCTCGAGTGCAGAGGGTTCCGAAGCTATAACATTTAACTCTTCCTACCCTAATTGGCAGTGGGCAGGGTACATAACTCGTAGAACAGATGGCCGTTGGGGCAGTAAAGTTCTCGAGTGGCGACCGCTCACCGGAAAACGTAGTGTAGACAGCCCTTTTACGCGGTGGACCCACGACCTGGTGAAGATCGCGGGACGCCGATGGCAGCGCAGGACAGGTCGTCGTGGAAATCCTCGACGTGGTTTGACGACTGCGTTGGGGAATCTTGGTAACCCCGCTTCCATCTTTGGCATCGTCGTCACGTACCATCAGGTGAGATGATGAAAAGGGATTACAAATTGTGAATAAAAAAAAATAAAAAAAAAATAATCTCGAGTGGCAACTGCAGACGTAGCGTAGGCAGCCAGAGTGCCCCTAAAAAGCGAGAATAAATGACTTTGTGATTAGAAGCTGCAGTTAAAAACGTTAATATTAAGCCTATTCATCATCATCATATCAGCCGAAGGAAGTCCACTGCTGGACATAGGCCTCCCCCAAGGATCTCCACGACGACCGGTTTTGCGCTGCCCGCATCCAGCGGCTTCCCGCGACCTTCACCAGGTCATCGGTCCACCGAGTGGGAGGCCTGCCTACACTACGCTTTCCGGTGCGTGGTCGCCACTCGAGAACTTTACTGCCCCAACGGCCATCTGTTCTACGAGCAATGTGCCCCGCCCACTGCCACTTAAGTTTAGCAATTCTGAGAGCTATGTCGGTTACTTTGGTTCTCTTACGGATCTCCTCGTTTCTGATTCGATCACGCAGAGAGACTCCGAGCATAGCACGCTCCATTACCCTTTGGGTGACCTTGAGCCTTCTTATCAGGCCCATAGTAAGCGACCATGTCTCAGTTCCGTACGTCATCACTGGCAACACACATTGGTCGAAGACCTTGGTCTTAAGACACTGCGGTATCTGGGACGTAAAGATATTGCGAAGCTTCCCGAACGCTGCCCAGCCGAGTTGGATTCGACGATTGATCTCTTTCTCGAAGTTGGACCTACCTAACTGGACTGTTTGTCCCAGGTATACATATTCGGTAACAACTTCGAGTGTAGAGCCTCCAACCTTCAGAGGAGTAGGTATGACACGGACGTTTGACATAATTTTCGTCTTGTCCAAGTTCATTCTAAGACCCACTTGTTGGGAGGCTCTACTGAGGCCATCGAGCATTGTGCCTAAGTCGTCCATAGTCTCAGCCATGACCACGATATCGTCAGCGAATCGAAGGTGGGTGATGTACTCGCCGTTGATATTGATGCCTAGTCCACCCCAGTCCAAAAGCTTAAAAACATCTTCCAGGGCAGCGGTGAACAGTTTCGGAGATATAACGTCTCCCTGTCTCACCCCTCGCTGCAGCTGGATAGGTTTCGAGTTTTGATCCTGGAGGCGAACCGACATGGTGGCGTTTTCATACAAACACTTCAGCACTTCGATATATCGATAGTCAATTTGGCACCTCTGGAGAGACTGTAACACAGCCCAAGTTTCGACCGAATCGAAGGCTTTCTCATAGTCCACGAACGCCAAGCATAGTGGCTGATTGTACTCTTCGGTCTTCTGTATAATCTGCCGCAACGTATGTATGTGGTCTATGGTACTAAATCCTTTTCGGAAACCGGCTTGTTCGGGAGGCTGGAAATCGTCAAACCTGCGTGCGAGACGATTCGTAATGACCCTCGAAAACAGTTTGTAGACATGGCTCAGAAGTGAGATGGGTCTGTAGTTCTTCAGCAGGATATTGTCGCCCTTTTTGAAGAAAAGCACGACCACACTTCTGTGCCATGCCTTAGGCGTTTGTCCCTCAAGTATAACGGAATTAAATAATTTCTGAAGAGCTTTAAGTACCGGTGTTCCACCTGCTTTCAGAAGTTCAGCCGTAATTCCATCATCACCCGGTGCCTTATTGTTTTTAAGCTGTTTAAGAGCCATTCTAATCTCGTACAGGCTGACGTCCGGGATATCTTCGGTATAGTGTCGGGTAAGTCTAAACGTATTAAGCCTATTAACAAGTAGTAACTTTTTTTTATTTGAGTGCGTTTGGATGCACCTCACCTGATGGTGAGTGCCGATGCAGCCGAGGATGTAAGACGCAAGCTCAAATAGTGCCTATTCACTCTCGACTTGAAGTACTTGTACCTACTAATTACAAATGGAACCTATCTAGACTTGGCTACAACCTACCCAGCCATTGTCTGTTTCCTGAATGCAGTAATTTATGCCATAATATCACTATTTCCAAACTTTTCCTAACAGTTATTAGGTAGTAGCAGTTAGGTTCCGTAATTTTGTGAACTTGGATGGATATCATAAACTGTCAGCAAGCAAACCAGAATCACACCCCGGACACTGCATACAAATGGTCATGAAATGATATTTTTAGAAACAAATGACGGAGCAAACAAAACCACGGCGAAATCCCATACGTTCGAGAACCAAACTGTGACCAATCTGTATCAATATGGGTGACGAGGGGGTGAGGTAACAGTCTAGAGAGCGGCAGGGAGTGTCCATACTGTATGTTAGTACTATTATTATACTTTGCCAGAAGTCATCATCGAAATCCTGTACGGTTCTGTACTTAGAAAAAAAAACGAGACCTACAGTACTCGCATATGATGTGTAACATGTGACAAAATACTTATGAAATTATTTAATTATCGGGTCGTACATTCACGGGCCGACCCTTCGAATAGTAGTATGTCATCTTTGCCTTTGCCATCACACTAGGCGGAATGGCTATGACAACCTTAGTTTTCGAGAATTAAGAAACGTTCGCATTTCCTGTTACACATTTCCGTCCCATTTCACGAAATCACTCCCACAAATTGCAGGAAAGCGAGAGCAAAGATGTTACACATCAAAAAAAGCAGAAAAATCCACAGTTCTTTTTTATCACGCTTTTTTTAGCTTCACCTGTATTTAAGTACAGGTAATTGTTTGTAACCGACTCCTTTGCACTCGATTTTGACCCACAAATTACATAAAACCTCTTTATTTAATTTTCCTTATAAATAGTGCCTGTCAAAATACATCAAACAAAAAGAAACAGATGAAATAAAATAATGTAATTATTTTTCATTTTTTAGTTTTATGTGCTTTAAAAGCGTTTTTTTTAGTTTTTTTAAACTACATTTTTTATTATTATCAATTGGTAGGCTCTTAAGGTTGGCATCATCTCACCTGATGTAAGCGTCGGTGGCTACGGTAAAGACTCGGCCCTCCTAACGAGAGGTCCCGGGTTCAAATCCGGACGGCCAACGTTTTTCGAAACTTATGTACCTACATATACTTACCGATTGCTTTAACGGTGAAGGAAGACGACGTGAGGAAACCTGTCCATTTGATTCCAGATGTATATGAAGTCGCGTTACACACCACCATATTACGTGTAAACTAAATGCCCTACACGTGACCGCGGGTGATGCTAAGCGTACAACATCGGGCAACTGCCGCCATTGGCCGTTTTCACACTGCGACGATAACGACACCGACACGATAGTCATACGATATCGTCCGACGATATCGGTAAGTGACACGATATAACCAACAGCTTGTTATGCGGTTAGTCGCATTACGCCAGCTAAAGTAACAGCGTGATTCTAAAAGTATAATAGAAATTCGAGACAATGAACAAGTTAAATTTCCCCATTGCGTTGGGGAATCTTGGTAAGCCCGCTTCCATCTTCGGCAACATCGTCACTTACCACCAGGTGAGATGTTGTCAAGGGTTTACCAATTGTGCATAAAAAAATGCTTTATCTTTTATATTTACGGCGAACATTTTGGGTTGATCCTATTTTACAAGTGTGATATTTAGAGGAAACTTATTTCCTTCTCTTCGATAAACTGTGTGCGCAAAGTAAAATGTATTATTAATTTTTCAGAATGAGCCAGGACACTTTAGAATTTGTATTGTCTCGTCTGTTGGAGATTATAAAAAAACAAGACACTATCTTTCAGTTTTATTCCACAAAGAGAGCTTTGATTCAACTATTTCTAATAAGGTGACGATATCGTATCGAAACTTTGATATTTAAAACCATCAAAAACAATAACTTCTTGCTGAAACTGTGTCGTTATCCGATATCGGCACGACAATCTATCGGCGACGATAACGTTGACTACAACGACACAGTGTGAAAGCATTTAGTAGTGATTGTATCAAACTACCAGTCCGACGATATCGTGCAGTTATCGTCCAATGTGAATACGCCCTTTCCTTTGGATGGCGCGGTTAATTGTGCCACACGATAAGAGAAGAATCTTACCTGATGGTAAGTGACGTAAGGCTTACCAAGACTCCCCAACGCAATGGGGAGCGGCTCTCTTATCTTCAAGCCGAAACCAATCAATTCTGTTGACATTGATGTTTGCCGCCAAGACTTAGTAGATAAGATGGTGATAGTTTGCCAGGCGTGCGTAGAAAATGCCCCTGCATCAACCAAGCCGGTAATCGAACCCGCGACCTACTGAAGTGAAGGTAATTAACTTGAACCATAACGCTAAGGAGGTGGTTAAAAGTGAAAGTGAAAAGCAGTCTGCCACATGACAGGTGAGTGAAGGAGCATAAAGGAGTATTTCTTTTTAGGATTCAGCAAAGGGGTGCCAATGGAACCCTATTACTAAGCCTCCGCTGCTCGTCCGTCTGTGCGTCAGCGGTCTGTATTTCATGAACTGTATTAGGTAGACAGTTGAAATTTACATTATGTATCTCTATTGCCGCTATAGCAAGTAGCAACAAATAAAAATAAAAAGTAATCTATGAAAAGTAGTTTTTATAGAAATAAAAAAATATAAAAAGTAGTATACAAGAAGTGTTTTTTTTTTAAATCTTGTACCTACGACGCAACGATGGTAGAATCCTTCGTGTGCGAGTCCGACTCACACTTGGCCGATTTTTATACACTGGTTCTGCCACAGTCTACAAAATGTTAGATCATTTCATGCAGTACAATCACAGAGGCCGTTGACTTGAAAAGTACAATATCGTCTGTCTCTACTCTTCATGCAGCCACACTCTTCCGTAAATCGAAATCAAAGCTCGCTGCGATTGGAGCGCTGTGAAGTTGACGCTATCGCCGAATTCATCGGAAGTGAGCAGCAAGTTGAAATGCGTTCCGATACCACGCGCAGTAAAAGGTTCGAACGTTTTGTGAAGTGTCAGACTATAGTTATTAAATAATTAATTACATTAAAAAGTACCTAGAACTATATTCCTAGTAACTATTTAATCTATTTAACAGATTTTCTCTAAGTTTTGTGTCAAAAATCTAATAACGCTTGGTAAAAGTATTATAAGATACAAGATAGGTTCCAGATGACGAGGTGTGACGAGGGATGAAAAAATGTTGTGGCACACTTGCGGAACGTACGTGCATATGGCGGACGCAAGTTTGTGTTTATGTCAATATAAAACAGTTTTTTTCATTTACGCGGGTGTGGATTTATTAATTTATAAATGGTGATGTGCATGTGGTACCTGTGAATTGTGTATTTTTTATGTGACAATGGATTTTATCATCGGACTTTTGGGATTTTCTACAACTTCAGTTTATTTATAAAGGTACGTATTACAAATGTTTGTACCTGGATTTATGGATTTATTTAGCAGTTTACACACTTAAAAAACATGTGAATAAGGCCTCAATATCATTGGCGTAAAGTTTTCTATCTTAACTTTTACTAACTTTGTTAGAATGCTACAGAAATGCTCTCACTAGGTTATCGCCAGATGATAACTTTCTATGATTTATCTCTATAGCGTTCACAATTGAAGGTTCACAATCCTTTACAAAGCATATATCAAAAGCGATAGAACATTTTCACCTTAAAACACATTCATCTGTGTATACTTTAACTAAACCATCAGTGGTTTTGAAAATACTGTATGACTGTAATACCTATTACCTAGTATTAGAAAATTATCTTAAATCTAGTCCACCACCATACAACTGGTCTCTAAATCTGTTAAATCGATTCTTATTAAAATTAATATATACATCAAGATCCCCCTCACATTTTTTAGCTGTTTTTGAATTGTAGCAATATGAAAGATGCTCTTTAAATAAACCAATTTAAAACTTTGAATTAAAATTATGAATTAAAATAAAATCCTTGCAACGAAAAGCTCATCACAATACTGTGGAGCTATAATAATAAACATTAAAAAAGTTTATTTACACAAAGTGTGAGAAAGGAGCAGAGAATAGTTCATGTTTATGATATAAAACATCTGTGCCATATCCGTTTATCTTATGTATGAATCATTTGCCATCTGTGGTCAGGTTGTAGAAACAATCTTACTGCATTATTGAGTGATGAGTATGAGGCTAAATTGGGGATTCTTGGTATGATCTTAAATTATTTGTGTTGTGTAATTGTTATTCCACTGACAAGATTATCCACTCTTAAATAAACAATAATTGACAAATCATAGGTCTTTACAGGTCAAATAGGTCTGTAATTAAGTAATATTAAAAAATTCAGTTATTAAAACAAAACTTATTCTCTTTTAGAATTAGACTATTAAAAATTAAATGGTGGTAAATGTATGTTTCTTTCACCTGAAAAAGATTGTTCTCAGTAGGTCCATTGAGTAGATCCATGATGGATCTATTTAGGTATTTATTTCTCATTAGATCTGTTTTTAAACAATACAGATTACCATTTTTTTATGGAAAAATACATAATTATTTCTTTTAAATTAATTGTTTAATAATTATAGAAGCAGTTTCTTTGTTACTAATGTCATGTTTGGGGATACTCTGCATAAGATTTTGTTGCTTTCAGGAAAATTCAAGATAATTAACTAGTCGAAAAACTGCCTTATCTGACTACTAAGAAAAAACATTTGTTCCATTCAATGGTACATAGCTCCATGATCCAATCATGAAAGACATCACACTGGTCATTAAGAAACCATAAGTAGTGTTACCATATGGTCAATGACCAAAAAAAAAATTGGGTTTGAACTTTAAAAACAAAATTGGCAATTTTAATGAAATACCTATTTGTTATTGAATTTAGATACGGAAGATTTGTTGAGTTGGAAATTATTCCTTGCAAGTTTCATAAAATTGAGAAAGTCTTGATATATAAGTTATATTACACTACAGTATAAGAACATTTAACTCAATCTTACCTAGCAGATAAGTCATAAAAATTACAGTTCCAAATATCTTCTATAGTGAAGTGGCTAGGGATGAAAATAGCATTACCCATCACCTTTTTTCATTAGTATTCATTTGTATTACTTCTAATTACTAGTAAGAATACTTACCAATGGTACTCACCAGTAAGAGTTGGATGCTGAAACAGGGATAATTTTACTATTGTATAACCCATCTTAAGTACCTGCTTAGCATCATATAGAAAATCACAATTTATTTTATTGAGCCTGTTGATATTTCTGAAGACATACAGGATTCCCTTGTTAAAGAATAAGTATGCAGTAGATAAAAAAACTAAAAATAAATCAGGTCTGTAAAGCTAGCAATGACACCATCTAATTTGATACTTGGTTGTTATTCAAGTTACAAATTTTATTTGTAGTGATTAATTTAGTACTTTTTTGATGCTAGTTAGTTGCCCTAATGAGAATTTTGTTGCTCGAGTAATTTTTGAGCAACAAATTACACTACTAGACAGTGTCAATGCTTGCTTTGACATCTGTAAAGCTAGCAGTAACACCGTTTAGCATTGTGATTTGTTAGAAAATTTCTCAGAAATTACTCGAGCAACAAAATTATCATTAGGGCAACTATTTAAGGCCCCGGAATAAAATGAGGAGGAGTGTAATTGTACTTGAGTTAATACACTTCATTGTCAAGATGTACAATATGCTATGGTCATAATGTTCTTGTGACTTGAATGATCCTATGATAGAATACAATGCCAAAATGTACAATAGACCAAACATGTAATGGTCAAATTGTCTCACGGCCTAAACAATCGTCTGACACAATACGTCATTGCCAAAATCTATCTTAATGAGAGGAGAGAAAGAGTTATTATTAGTTTTGCTATTATATTCTGTAGTAGTGTTTGTGATATGACTAAGAAACATGGAAGTGATACTATCCATTCTGCATCTGCCGTAAATGGTAGCATAACATTTCTTACAAGAAAGTAGACAAACAGCTGCATAGCTTGGATTAAATCTTTTGTTCGCGCAATTTATTTAATTTAATATGTCACAGCCAAATTTCAGAATTAGCCGTTTTATAGAACGGCTAGCTGCTTTGTCAACTACTAAATAAAAAACTCTAAATGAAACTGATTCAGACAGAGCCACACTTCGCGGTTAGTTAGGTTTGTTAGGGGGTCTGGTGCCACCATAAAAGGGCTCGTCTGACTTGGTTTTATTTCGAGTTTTTTCAGACATAAGTTTACAAATCAGCTAGGTGTATCGTAAAATGGCTAATTCTATAATATGGCTTCGACAAACAAAATTTAATGATAAATTCTTTTAAATGCAAAATGTATGACTTAATTAAATAGTAAGTAATTATTATCAACATTATTATCGCATTGGGCCCGCGTGGTCGACTAAGGCCTGATCGCCCTAGTTCAGGGTAGGCTCGAGCCTCTCGGTGGGGATGTATATGAGCTGATATGATGATTATCAACATCATTTTTATTGGAACAAACTTTGCTGCATTTCTTGAAATTTAAAAAATAAATCAGTAGCCTTTATGCAATATTAGCTTTTGCCCGCGGCTTCGGTCGCGTGAACATAGTTTCTATGACTGTGTTCGAGGGTGCGCGTGGCTCGCGTGCGTGAAAAATTGAGACAAAGATCCCTCGGGAACTATGTCGAGGTATGCTAATTAGTAGTCTGTTTCACTTTTCAAAATATCACGTCAACGTGACAGAAAGAGAGAGAGTTAACAGCTATCAGAAATCGGGATAAAAAGTCGCCTATATCCAGGTCCTAATCTGTCTCTACTAGCTACCAAATTTCATCCAGATCCGTTAAGCGGTTCTGGCGTGATTGAATAACAAACATCCGTCCAAACTTTCACATTACTATTTTAATTACCTCCGTGGCGTCATGGTTAAGTCCATTAGCCTCACATCAGGAGATCGCGGGTTCCATTCCCGACGGAGTCTAAATTTGTAAGACTCGGTTTGGTAGGTGGGAGGGCATTTTTAAGCCCGCCTGTCTAGCTACCACCATTATTGCCGCCAAACATCAATGCTAAAAACATTGATGTATTCCGGCTTGAAGATAAGATAGCCAGTTCCCCATTGCGTTTGGGGAACCTAGTTGAGCCCGCTTCCTTCTTCGACATCATCGTCACTACCACCAGGTGAGACGATTCCAAGGGCTTACCAATTGTAAAAAAAAATACAATATAAATTTAATTAGGTTTAGTAAAACCTCTGATTGCTTACTTCCATGATTCCATCCCCATTACTTATTAGTAGGACGTAAAAGATCAAGTCTAGGCTAGGTAGGATGTGCACTGACAGAACCCATTTATTGTCAGTAGTACTTCTACATCACACCATTATAATGCAGTGCAATATTACATTATCCGATAACCCCATTAATCAAATTGCGCGTAAAAATCAGAGAGGTCATTTAAACGAAGCCCCATCCCATTTTCCCAAGATGTCCGCTAAATCTTTCGCCATTGAACGCTGATGGTCTCATTTTCGCGTCGGGGGGCCGCCCGATTCAGTCGAGTCATGCTGCGCGCTACGCCATCTAATTTTTTTCAGTGTTTAGCGCCCTAACACCTGTGACACACCCCGGACACTGCATACAACGGTCGTGAAATGACATTTCTAAAAAACAAATGAGAGAGCAAACAAAATGGCGGCGAAATCCTATACGTTCGAGAACCAAACTGTAACCAATCTGTATCAATCTGGGTGACGAGAGGGTGAGGTCGGAATCTAGAGAGCGGCGGGGAGTGTCCATACTATATGTTAATATTATTAACTAGATTTTGCCAGTGGCTTCGCTCGCTTGAACATAATTTTATGACTGTCTTCGAGGCGCAGTGCGCGAGCCGCAAGTGGCTCGCGAGCGTGGAAAAAGTAGCCTCTATGTTAATCCAGGTGCTAAGTTGTCTACCTACCAAATTTCAGCCAGATATGTTCAGTAGTTAGTAAGTTTTCGCGTGAACATAGTTTTTATGTCCGTCGTGCTGTCGAGCGTGGGAACTGAGTCAACTCTAGATCCCTTGGGAACTATGTCGGGCTATGCTAATTAGTAGTCAATTCGATAATCAGTATTAATTAGCACGTTAATCCTTTGCTTCATGGCGAAGGGACAGAAATTACCAAAAAAGAGAGAGTTAACAGCTATCCGACGGGAACCACTTAAGAAATCTGGATAAAACGTAGCCTATATGTTAATCCAGGACCTAACCTATATGTGTGCCAAGTTTATAATATTAGTAGGATATACTTTGCCTGTGAGGTATTTCAGCGTGTTTTCCTAAGCAATCTTGTCTAAGGATCACGTATGTTTGTAGCGCAAATGCCTAAAGTTGAGCGTTGTCATGCCAGCAATGATGAGTTTACAGTACGTCATTGCCCTGTGTTTGCCTGTGTACGAATATGTTTTGACGAGTAATATAAACGCCGATGCTTGTGAACAAATCGAGACAGAGAAAAATGGTCCCAAATTCACAATAATTATTTTTTTTAAAACCAGCCAAGTGCTAGTCGTACTCGCACAAGAAAGGTTCCGTAGTCTTAAAAATGATTGTATATTTATTTTCAAATTTATTTTTTTTGCATTTAGTAATACAGAACATTTTGTATTGAAAATCTGTGAACTTTTTAGAAATACAACTGCAGTTTTCGACTATTACTCCTGAACTAAGAAAGCCTACTTAGCCGTGACAGTTTTCCTTTTAAATTGATTATATTTCCTACAATTTTTAATTTTTTTCAGATGTCCTGAAATAGCGGTTTAGCTGCCCCCTTCCCCCTAACTTCCCCCTAGACGGACGACACTTGAGTCAAACAAAAAACCGGTCAAGTTCGAGTCGGACTCGCGCTCTGAGGTTTCCGTACTACTACACCTCTCCATACGACTATGACCATGACACCTACTCACATTACAAACAAAAGAGATCAACCCGAGCGACAGTAATATACTTTTTTTTATTGAGTTCGGACCACTTGGCTCGAGTACAACTCACACTTAGCCGGTTTTTGTTTTTTGTTGTTTTACTTCAGGATAAGTACTATAATCACACCAAGTTTTACGCTAATATGTATTACCGTTTTTACGATCGAGCCTGGGCAACCGAACCATGCTTGAAATTAAACCCATTACCTACAAGAAAAATAAGTAAAAAATCACAAGTTTGGAACTAGGGCCATTCGGTTTGTGAGCTAGACTTTGACCATTGGGCTAGAAGTTCTAGTTCTAGCCTAGAACCACTGTATAGAGAGATAGTGAAAGTATGATATGTATACACATCATCTCCCTTTGTTATTATATTTAATACTCCACCAATAGCCGTCGTCCGCGTTTATGTTGCCTAGCAACCTCCGACCGCGCCTGCGCGCTGTGCGTGCGCCCTCGCCTGTCGCCGCGTAAATTCTTGTTGCTAATTTTATTTTAAATTGTAGGATGTAGGTAAATGTCTGAGATAATATCAAAGAGTGTTTGTAAAATCTGAGGTAAAATCTATTTATTGTTTTTGTAAAATATAGTAAGTATTCATACTCAATAGAATAAATACACAATGTCTGACCAAGTTTGACGCCCGTGTTTACAACGCCGTAAAAATCTCAGAAAAATGCTTTTTTAAAATTCAGTTCGGACTTCTTAACGCGAGTACGACTCACACTTGGCTAGTTACTTAGTACTGTAATTAATAAGAGCTCATCAGTTGGAGATGTAAAAAAAAATATTACACCAAGTTTCACGTTTGTATGTAATTACCGTTTTTCGATAGAGCTAATTCAAAAATACCTCTAGAATATCTATAAAAATATATGTTTTTGTATGGATACCCCCCTATTTTTTTCATTTTTTGTAAATTTTAGTATTTGTTGTTGTGGCAATAGAAATAAATAAATAAATATTCTGGGACAAATCACACATGGTCATCTGGCCCCAAAGTAGGATTCCCTGTGTTATGGGTTACCAGAGACTGATATACATACTTATATACGTTTAAATACATACATATATAGATATAATTTAACACCCAGACACAGAGCAAACAAATCTGCTCATCACACAAATGATTGCCCTGGGTGGGGATCGAACCCACGACTCTCGGATCAGTAGTCAAGGGCACTAACCACTGAGCCACAGAGTCAGTCATAAACATTTTGTGAAAATTTCAACTTTTTATCTATTATGGTTCATGAAATACAGCCCGCTGACGGACGCAGAGACGGACAGACAGCGGAGGCTTAGTAATAGGGGCCCGTTGATCACCCTTTGGGTGAACGGAACTCTAAAAATTTGCACTTTAAAGCTTAATATATTATTTTTTTTATTCACAATTGGTAAACCCTTGACAACATCTCACCTGGTGGTAAGTGACGATGTTGCCGAAGATGGAAGCGGGCTTACCAAGATTCCCTAACGCAATGGGGAACTACTGGCTATCTTATCTAATATTTCGCAAACGGAACCCTGATTCGAAAAATGGTTTTAGCAAACTTTAAGTAGTTTTGAAAGACTTATTCAAAAATACTCCACACGATAGAGTACGCCAACAAAAAAAATCAACCCCTCTTTACATTACTTTATCATCATTACAGCTCATATACGTCCCCACCGAGGGGCTCGAGCCTACCCTGAATCAGGGCGATTAGGCCTTAGTCGACCACACGGGCCCAGTGCGGGTTGGTCGACTTCACACACAACCTTCGAGTTTCTTCGCAGGCGTGTGCAGGTTTCCTCACGATGTTTTCCTTCACCGTTAAAGCAATCGGTAAGTATGTACGTAAGTTTTTTGAAAAACTCATTGGTACATTGGCCGTCCAGATTTGAACCCGGTACCTCTGGTTAGATGGACCGAGTCGTTACCGGTTGAGCCACCGACGCTTTTACTTTATATGTACACTAAATTTTTTTTTTCAAAATTTTATTTTACCGCTTTGTAGGCGTGATTAATATGTATAGGTACCCATGCCATTTAAAGCTGTTAGTCTCTGAGATAAGCCGCGGATATTCGGACGGACAGACAGAGAATGGTGAAACTGTAAGGGATGATCAAGGGCTTATCAATAGTGGAAAAAAAATAAGGGTTCCTTGTTGACTAGGGAACAGTAAAGAGATAATGGAGTAGGGTAGTTGATTGCTAGTCATGTGAGTTTTTAGTCATTACCCGACTGCGTCAGAAGGAGGGTTATGTTTTTCGAGTGTATGTATGTATGTATGTTTATTAATTAATTACTTTGGCACGGCTCTGTAGCCTAAACGGCTTAATAATTTTGGAGTGCGAGGTGTCGTTAGATTCGTCTTAATCCCGTGAGTGTATAGGAAACATTTTTACCCGACTGGACAAAAAAATAGAGATTAAGTTTTTATGCAGTTGGGTTTTTAATTTTTAATTAATTCCTAAAAGTTATCTACTTACCTACTTACTTAATTTGTTTCAAAAAATAAATTTTGTCCCTATAATGTGTGAAATAGCAATCTGTAACAAGCTTTCACGTTTGGCTAGACCGTTAAGTGTTTGTTTTTTAAATAAATAATTAAATACCTAATAATAATAGTTTTTCAGTGTCATTGATGTATTAATCTAGTGATTTTGAGCAGTTAAAAATTGAAAGATTTGATGGAAACAAACTGTGTAAGGATTGTTGAAATTTCAGTAGGAGGGCAATTTAAAGGACATTATTTCATAATTTATTTTTGATGCATTCAACCTTCAACCCTATTGATTGATTGAAAAAACTTAACTGCTATTGTACATAATATTATGTACAGAGGCCATCACATCAAGCTCACAGCACTCGTAGTGCGATTTTGATCGATTCGCATACGGCATAAGAACGGTATAAAGTCCAAAGTATCTAGCTTGAAGTGCTGGCATCTGTACCAGAAATTTTAAGCAATGCTGTTTGCATAAGATAAACAATTTTGGTTATTCACACCAGCACTCATCCATTCTGTTTGCAATGGTGTTATGTGTGACTATAAGCTGCTTATTTTACCAATAACAAGAATATCTGACGTGGAAAATGGTAGCTAAGGATGCTAGCAAAGCGAGCCTGAAATTTACCTTTTATTATTTAATTTTTATATTTGGTTTTCTAACTGAAAATCACAAGGAGATAGGAAAAATTTGCAAACCGAACCACTGACCCACCGAGCCCTTTGCAACCGAGCTGAAACAATCGTGAGTTTTTATGAAAACAATGGTGTGTGGTGTGTGTGCTGTGTGTAGTGTGTGCTGTGTGTAGTGTATGGTGTGTGTGGTGAGTGTGATGTGTGTAGTGTGTGTGCTGTGTGTATATGTGGTGTGTGTGGTGAATGTGATGAGTGTGCTGTGTGGTAAGTATGCTGTGTGTAGTGTGTGCTGTGTGTAGTGTATGGTGTGTGTGGTGAGTGTGATGTGTGTAGTGTGTGTGTGCTGTTTGTATATGTGGTGTGTGTGGTGAATGTGATGAGTGTGCTGTGTGGTAAGTATGATGTGTGTGGTGTGTGTGCTGTGTGTAGTGTGTGCTGTGTGTAGTGTGTGCTGTGTGTGGTGAGTGTGATGTGTGTAGTGTGTGTGCTGTGTGTATATGTGGTGTGTGTGGTGAATGTGATGAGTGTGCTGTGTGGTAAGTATGATGTGTGTGGTGTGTGTGCTGTGTGTGGTGAGTGTGATGTGTGTAGTGTGTGTGCTGTGTGTATATGTGGTGTGTGTGGTGAATGTGATGAGTGTGCTGTGTGGTAAGTATGATGTGTGTGGTGTGTGTGCTGTGTGTAGTGTGTGCTGTGTGTAGTGTGTGCTGTGTGTGGTGAGTGTGATGTGTGTAGTGTGTGTGCTGTGTGTATATGTGGTGTGTGTGGTGAATGTGATGAGTGTGCTGTGTGGTAAGTATGATGTGTGTGGTGTGTGTGCTGTGTGTGGTGAGTGTGATGTGTGTAGTGTGTGTGCTGTGTGTATATGTGGTGTGTGTGGTGAATGTGATGAGTGTGCTGTGTGGTAAGTATGATGTGTGTGGTGTGTGTGCTGTGTGTAGTGTGTGCTGTGTGTAGTGTGTGCTGTGTGTGGTGAGTGTGATGTGTGTAGTGTGTGTGCTGTGTGTATATGTGGTGTGTGTGGTGAATGTGATGAGTGTGCTGTGTGGTAAGTATGATGTGTGTGGTGTGTGTGCTGTGTGTAGTGTGTGCTGTGTGTAGTGTGTGCTGTGTGTGGTGAGTGTGATGTGTGTAGTGTGTGTGCTGTGTGTATATGTGGTGTGTGTGGTGAATGTGATGAGTGTGCTGTGTGGTAAGTATGATGTGTGTGGTGTGTGTGCTGTGTGTGCTGTGTGTAGTGTGTGCTGTGTGTAGTGTATGGTGTGTGTGGTGAGTGTGATGTGTGTAGTGTGTGTGCTGTGTGTATATGTGGTGTGTGTGGTGAATGTGATGAGTGTGCTGTGTGGTAAGTATGATGTGTGTGGTGTGTGTGCTGTGTGTAGTGTGTGCTGTGTGTAGTGTATGGTGTGTGTGGTGAGTGTGATGTGTGTGTGCTGTGTGTATATGTGGTGTGTGTGGTGAATGTGATGAGTGTGCTGTGTGGTAAGTATGATGTGTGTGGTGTGTGTGCTGTGTGTAGTGTGTGCTGTGTGTGGTGAGTGTGATGTGTGTAGTGTGTGTGCTGTGTGTATATGTGGTGTGTGTGGTGAATGTGATGAGTGTGCTGTGTGGTAAGTATGATGTGTGTGGTGTGTGTGCTGTGTGTAGTGTGTGCTGTGTGTAGTGTATGGTGTGTGTGGTGAGTGTGATGTGTGTAGTGTGTGTGTGCTGTTTGTATATGTGGTGTGTGTGGTGAAAGTGATGAGAATGCTGTGTGGTAAGTATGATGTGTTTGGTGTGTGTGCTGTGTGTAGTGTGTGCTGTGTGTAGTGTATGGTGTGTGTGGTGAGTGTGATGTGTGTAGTGTGTGTGCTGTGTGTATATGTGGTGTGTGTGGTGAATGTGATGAGTGTGCTGTGTGGTAAGTATGATGTGTGTGGTGTGTGTGCTGTGTGTAGTGTGTGCTGTGTGTAGTGTGTGCTGTGTGTGGTGAGTGTGATGTGTGTAGTGTGTGTGCTGTGTGTATATGTGGTGTGTGTGGTGAATGTGATGAGTGTGCTGTGTGGTAAGTATGATGTGTGTGGTGTGTGTGCTGTGTGTAGTGTGTGCTGTGTGTGTTTGAGTGTGATGTGTGTAGTGTGTGTGCTGTGTGTATATGTGGTGTGTGTGGTGAATGTGATGAGTGTGCTGTGTGGTAAGTATGATGTGTGTGGTGTGTGTGCTGTGTGTAGTGTGTGCTGTGTGTGGTGAGTGTGATGTGTGTAGTGTGTGTGCTGTGTGTATATGTGGTGTGTGTGGTGAATGTGATGAGTGTGCTGTGTGGTAAGTATGATGTGTGTGGTGTGTGTGCTGTGTGTAGTGTGTGCTGTGTGTAGTGTGTGCTGTGTGTGGTGAGTGTGATGTGTGTAGTGTGTGTGCTGTGTGTATATGTGGTGTGTGTGGTGAATGTGATGAGTGTGCTGTGTGGTAAGTATGATGTGTGTGGTGTGTGTGCTGTGTGTAGTGTGTGCTGTGTGTGTTTGAGTGTGATGTGTGTAGTGTGTGTGCTGTGTGTATATGTGGTGTGTGTGGTGAATGTGATGAGTGTGCTGTGTGGTAAGTATGATGTGTGTGGTGTGTGTGCTGTGTGTAGTGTGTGCTGTGTGTGTTTGAGTGTGATGTGTGTAGTGTGTGTGCTGTGTGTATATGTGGTGTGTGTGGTGAATGTGATGAGTGTGCTGTGTGGTAAGTATGATGTGTGTGCTGTGTGTAGTGTGTGCTGTGTGTAGTGTATGGTGTGTGTGGTGAGTGTGATGTGTGTAGTGTGTGTGCTGTGTGTATATGTGGTGTGTGTGGTGAATGTGATGAGTGTGCTGTGTGGTAAGTATGATGTGTGTGGTGTGTGTGCTGTGTGTAGTGTGTGCTGTGTGTAGTGTATGGTGTGTGTGGTGAGTGTGACGTGTGTAGTGTGTGTGCTGTGTGTATATGTGGTGTGTGTGGTGAATGTGATGAGTGTGCTGTGTGGTAAGTATGATGTGTTTGGTGTGTGTGCTGTGTGTAGTGTGTGCTGTGTGTGGTGAGTGTGATGTGTGTAGTGTGTGTGCTGTGTGTATATGTGGTGTGTGTGGTGAATGTGATGAGTGTGCTGTGTGGTAAGTATGATGTGTGTGGTGTGTGTGCTGTGTGTAGTGTGTGCTGTGTGTAGTGTATGGTGTGTGTGGTGAGTGTGATGTGTGTAGTGTGTGTGCTGTGTGTATATGTGGTGTGTGTGGTGAATGTGATGAGTGTGCTGTGTGGTAAGTATGATGTGTGTGGTGTGTGTGCTGTGTGTAGTGTGTGCTGTGTATAGTGTATGGTGTGTGTGGTGAGTGTGATGTGTGTGGTAAGTATGATGTGTGTGGTGTGTGTGCTGTGTGTAGTGTGTGCTGTGTATAGTGTATGGTGTGTGTGGTGAGTGTGATGTGTGTAGTGTGTGTGTGCTGTTTGTATATGTGGTGTGTGTGGTGAATGTGATGAGTGTGCTGTGTGGTAAGTATGATGTGTGTGGTGTGTGTGCTGTGTGTAGTGTGTGCTGTGTGTAGTGTATGGTGTGTGTGGTGAGTGTGATGTGTGTAGTGTGTGTGCTGTGTGTATATGTGGTGTGTGTGGTGAATGTGATGAGTGTGCTGTGTGGTTTGCTGTGTGGTAAGTGTGATGTGTGTGGTGTGTGTGCTGTGTGTAGTGTGTGCTGTGTGTAGTGTATGGTGTGTGTGGTGAGTGTGATGTGTGTAGTGTGTGTGCTGTGTGTATATGTGGTGTGTGTGGTGAATGTGATGAGTGTGCTGTGTGGTAAGTATGATGTGTGTGGTGTGTGTGCTGTGTGTAGTGTGTGCTGTGTGTAGTGTGTGCTGTGTGTGGTGAGTGTGATGTGTGTAGTGTGTGTGTGCTGTTTGTATATGTGGTGTGTGTGGTGAATGTGATGAGTGTGCTGTGTGGTAAGTATGATGTGTTTGGTGTGTGTGCTGTGTGTAGTGTGTGCTGTGTGTAGTGTATGGTGTGTGTGGTGAGTGTGATGTGTGTAGTGTGTGTGCTGTGTGTATATGTGGTGTGTGTGGTGAATGTGATGAGTGTGCTGTGTGGTAAGTATGATGTGTGTGGTGTGTGTGCTGTGTGTAGTGTATGGTGTGTGTGGTGAGTGTGATGTGTGTAGTGTGTGTGCTGTGTGTATATGTGGTGTGTGTGGTGAATGTGATGAGTGTGCTGTGTGGTAAGTATGATGTGTGTGGTGTGTGTGCTGTGTGTAGTGTGTGCTGTGTATAGTGTATGGTGTGTGTGGTGAGTGTGATGTGTGTAGTGTGTGTGTGCTGTTTGTATATGTGGTGTGTGTGTGCTGTTTGTATATGTGGTGTGTGTGGTGAATGTGATGAGTGTGCTGTGTGGTAAGTATGATGTGTGTGGTGTGTGTGCTGTGTGTAGTGTGTGCTGTGTGTAGTGTATGGTGTGTGTGGTGAGTGTGATGTGTGTAGTGTGTGTGCTGTGTGTATATGTGGTGTGTGTGGTGAATGTGATGAGTGTGCTGTGTGGTTTGCTGTGTGGTAAGTGTGATGTGTGTGGTGTGTGTGCTGTGTGTAGTGTGTGCTGTGTGTATATGTGGTGTGTGTGGTGAATGTGATGAGTGTGCTGTGTGGTGTGTGCTGTGTGGTAAGTGTGATGTGTATGGTGTGTTTGCTGTGTGTAGTGTGTGCTGTGTGTAGTGTGTGCTGTGTGTGGTGAGTGTGATGTGTGTAGTGTGTGTGCTGTGTGTATATGTGGTGTGTGTGGTGAATGTGATGAGTGTGCTGTGTGGTAAGTATGATGTGTGTGGTGTGTGTGCTGTGTGTAGTGTGTGCTGTGTGTAGTGTATGGTGTGTGTGGTGAGTGTGATGTGTGTAGTGTGTGTGTGCTGTTTGTATATGTGGTGTGTGTGGTGAATGTGATGAGAATGCTGTGTGGTAAGTATGATGTGTTTGGTGTGTGTGCTGTGTGTAGTGTGTGCTGTGTGTATATGTGGTGTGTGTGGTGAATGTGATGAGTGTGCTGTGTGGTGTGTGCTGTGTGGTAAGTATGATGTGTGTGGTGTGTGTGCTGTGTGTAGTGTGTGCTGTGTGTAGTGTGTGCTGTGTGTGGTGAGTGTGATGTGTGTAGTGTGTGTGCTGTGTGTATATGTGGTGTGTGTGGTGAATGTGATGAGTGTGCTGTGTGGTAAGTATGATGTGTGTGGTGTGTGTGCTGTGTGTAGTGTGTGCTGTGTGTAGTGTATGGTGTGTGTGGTGAGTGTGATGTGTGTAGTGTGTGTGCTGTGTGTATATGTGGTGTGTGTGGTGAATGTGATGAGTGTGCTGTGTGGTGTGTGCTGTGTGGTAAGTGTGATGTGTGTGGTGTGTTTGCTGTGTGTAGTGTGTGCTGTGTGTAGTGTGTGCTGTGAGTAGTGTGTGGTGTGTAGTGTGTGGTATGTAGTGTGTGGTGAGTGTGATGTGTGTGGTGAGTGTGATGTTTGTGGTGTAGTGTGTGGTGTTGTGTAGTTTTTACAAAACTACACTTATGCTTTAATTTAAATAAGTACTTACCTGTTAGGTATCTTAATTTTGTAAGCTATTCCGTACCATCACATTTATAGTTCAATTACTTACTAACTTACTTTTTGTAACTGAAATTCCCAAGGATTTAAGAAAAAAATGCGTACCGCACCACTGACCCACTTAGCCCTTTGCAACCGAGCTGAAACAATCGTGAGTTTTTATGAAAACAATAGTGTGTGGTGTGGGGTGTGTAGTGTGTGGTGTGTGGTGAGTGTGGTCTGTGGTGTTGTGTAGTTTTTACAAAACTACACTTATGCTGTAATTTAAATAAGTACTTACCTACTTACCTGTTAGGTATATTAAATTTGTAAGCTGTTCCGTACCATCTCGTAGCTTCTGAGTCTGATTATATATATTTTTTTATTTTTTTGTACGTTATTCAATTGGTGTTTGGTTATTTAATTACTATTACTTGTTATAACGTTATTTGTTGTTATCTATATCAATTTTTTTATCATCATATCAGCCGAAGGACGACCACTGCTGGACATAGGCCTTCCCTAAGGATTTCCAGTTCCATATCTTTTATATATAATAAAAATAAAAGTGTAAAAAACTTAAAAACCGACTTCAAAATGAAATTCACTCAAAAGTATGAAATAATATTATTATACTTAGTTACACGACATTAACCAACAATAACGAAATCAAAGGTGGGTAGGAATTAAATTAGGGGCCTAAAATTATTTTTGAGGTCGGTATCAGCATACAGCTACTTACGTATCAAATGTTTTAGATTCAATGGCATTGCTGACACCGACCTAAAAAAAAAATATATAATTAATTAATAAGACTGACTCGGTAGCTCAGTGGTTAGTGCTCTGCTCTTGACTGCTGATCCGAGAGTTGTGGGTTCGATCCCCACCCAGGGCAAACATTTGTGTGATGAGCAGATTTGTATGCTCTGTGACTGGGTGTTAAATATCTATATATGTATGTATTTAAACGTATATAAGTATTTATATCAGTCTCTGGTTCTACATAACACAGGGAATCCTACTTTGGGGCCAGATGACCATGTGTGATTTGTCCCAGAATATTTATTTATTCTATTTATTAATATATAATATAATTTATTTATTCGACCAACAAGGATCACAACAGTGTTAGCAACTTGTTCTAGGACTTAGCTATGGGGAGCTGGCTATCGTATCGTATCTTTTTTTTAATTTGTACTATATCTGGGATGTGATATGAATGTATTTTTTTTTAAATTCACAATTGCCAATGCCAGTGAGAATGCTTGCGAGTAAACTTTTTTTTCTATTTTATTATTTGTGTCTTCGTGTTCCGGACACATCAATACTGTTAACGTCGATATCTGGCGGCAAGACTTAGATAAGATGGTGGTACTAAGCTGTTGGGCATAAGAAAATGCCCACTACCAACCAAACCGAGTCTTACAAAGTAGGCAGACCCCGCCGGGAATCGAACCCGCAAGTGGACTAACCACTACGCCACGAAGGCGGTTAAATAAATTGCATAAAGAATATTGACACTGTGTCAGCCTATTTGCCGTGTCTATGGTTCCTCAGATATCTGATCTTCGTTTCTCCCAAGACGTGATAGTTTACGTCTTCAGTACACTGCAGTGAATGCGAAACGAAAGCGAAGGTTGTCTGCCATCCAATCTTCTGTCGGGTTTGGCGCCCTAATGCCCTTCCACGCGTGACCTGTGACGTCATCGAGCCCTCCATGTGCTGTAGACTGTGTCATGTCTTGTTCTTATAATGTCTCTTAAAATCGCCAGACGATTTTGGCTAATTTTCTCATTGATTTTCTCCCGTTAGTTTAATTCATCATATCAGCTCATATACCTCCCCATCGAGGGGCTCGAGCCTACCCTGAATTGGGGCGATCGGGCCTTAGTCGATTACGCGGGACAAGTGCGGGTTGGTCGACTTCTCACATAACCTGCGAGTTTCTCCGCAGGCGTGTGCAGGTTTCCTCACAATGTTTTCCTTCACCGTAAAAGCGTCGGATAAACATACATATGAAATCTAAATTCGTAATCACAGGATTGGCGGGACAATTGCAGGATTCGAACCACGACCTCCCTCCCGCCCGGACAGGAGGCGGCGGTCCTAGCCGTTACGCCACCGACGACGCTCGAGTTCAATTATCGCTAAGGAAAGTTGTGAATAGAAAGAGAGGTCAACTGAAACACGTGTTTTATTGAAATCTTTGTCATTATACATTTTTTGCTAAGAAATTTAACTTGGAATTGGGAAAAATATGAGATTAAAGAAAAACGTTTTTTTTTTCTTAAAATTTCTTACATAGTGGTCATTTTCCATCATTAGGCACTCTTTTTAATGGGTACCTATTTTGTTTGTTGGTTTGTAAAGTCTTTATTGACATGTTTGAATACAGTAACAAATGAGTATGATATAAAGACGGACTTATCCCTGAACTTTTTTTTGTAGATTTTTTTTATTCAAAATTGGTAAGCCCTTGGCGTCATCTCACCTGATAGTAAGTGACGATGATGCCGACGATGGAAGCGGGCTTACCAAGATTCCGCAATGTAATGGTGTACTGGCTTTCTTATCTTCAAGCCGGGACACATGAATGCTGTTAACACTGATGTTTGGCGGCAAGACTTGGCTAATATAGGGGTAGCTAGCCAGGCTGTCTTAGACAATTTCCTTCCACCAACCAAACCTAGTCTTACAAAGTTGGACTCCGCCAAGAATCGAGCCCGCGACCTCCTGATGTGAAGCTAATGGCCTTAACCATTACGCCACGGCGGCGGTGGTTAAAAATGAAACGGCGGATGAAGGTAGTTAGTTAATTTGGTAGGGGGTATGTCATCATATCAGCTCATATACGTCCCCACCGAGGGGCTCGAGCCTACCCAGAATTAGGGCGATCGGGCCTTGGTCGACCACGCGGGCCCAGTGCGTTTTGGTCGACTACACACAACCATCGAGTTTCTTCGCAGGTCTGTGCAGGTTTCCTCACGACGATGTTTTCCTTCACCGTTAAAGCAATCGGTGAGTATATGTTTATATAACACATTGGCCGTCCGGATTTCAATCCAGTACCTCTGGTTAGGAGGACCGAGTCGTTACCGGTTGAGCCACCGACGCTTCCGGGGGTTTGTAAGTTAGGTTAAGCAACGAGCAGTTTATTTACGGCGCCGGTACTGATAAGGCTATCATCCAGACTTGTCAATGCTACCGATTGGATACCGAACAACAAAAAAGGCTAAATCTATATAAGGTGTAACAAAATTAGCTGAAACTATTTTAACTGTTGCTTCTACCCATGAAACTAAACAACATTCCCTATGGAACCCATAGTAAAATCGCAAAAAAAATTTGAACTTCCCATCCTATGATCCTAAGTTGGCTGATCAGCTAATCGTGTTAGTATGGGAGAGCCAAATTTTTTTGCGATTTTTCTATGGGTTCCATGAGGAAAGATGTTCAGTTTCATGGGTAGAAGCACCAGCTAATTTTGTTACACCTTATAACATATAATAAACTTGCAACGGGGCTGTGTCTCTGCATTTAAATTTTTTGAATAAATAACAACTGGTGGACATTACTAAAGATATAGAGGCCAAAACAACAACTTTTGGAATTTTTGTCTGTCTGTCTGTCAGTTGGTATGTTCGCGCATCACGAAAAAACAGCCAGGCCGATTTTGATGAAATTTTGTATGGTGGTTCCTTATAGTCCGGGTTAACATATAGGATACAATTATATATTATCCCGGAATATTCAAGAGTTCCAGTGGGAAAATTCAAAACCTCCACGCGGACGAAGTCGCGGGCACAGCTAAAAATAAATAAATTGTAAGACTCCGCGAGTCCCTACGGTTGGGGGTCGTAGAAGTAACTATTTAGTAATCTGTGGTCGTAGCTGACACGTACTTCCAAAAGTTTCGTTTATCCCCCCTTCTTACAGTGTCGCCATCAGTTAAAAAACGCCCACTGCTGGACAAAGGCCTCCCCCAAGGATTTCCACGACGACTGGTCTTGCGCTGCCCGCATCCAGCGGCTTCTCGGTCACATAGCTCGTAGAACAGATGGCCGTTGGGGCAGTAAAGTTCTCGAAAGGCGACCGCGCACCGGAAAACGTAGCGTAGGCAGACTTCCCGAGCGGTAGACCGACGACCTGGTGAAGTTTCTAAATAAACAAATTCAATTCAAAGGCTTGAAGATAGGATAGCCAGTCCTCCATTGCGTTGGGGAATCTTGGTAAACCCGCTTCCATCTTCGGTATCATCGTCACTTACCATCAGGTGAGATGATGCCTATGGCTTGCTAATTATAAATTAAAAAAATAATGCGTTCCTTTAGAAGAAAAATAACTGATGGAATCTCCTTGGTGATGTTAACTTTTGGATTTGTCCTGTATCGTATTGGTAAAAAAATATTTTATAACATTATTTTGTTACAGAAAAAGTGTTATCATATTATGATTATATTTTTAAATTTCGGAATGGTGTTCATAAAGTATGTCAATATAACCTCGTTTTCAAGTTTATAATTGTAATTTACGATATGAGAGTAGATTAAGATCATTACAAACAAAATTAAGGTTCACCTACATTCTGCATCCAACTATGAATAATCCCTCTTATACCAAAGTATATATATTCTGCATCAAACTATGAATAATCCCTCTTATACCAAAGTATATATTCTGCATCAAACTGTGAATAATCCCTCTTATACCAAAGTATATAGATTCTGCATCAAACTATGAATAATCCCTCTTATACCAAAGTATATATTCTGCATCAAACTATGAATAATCCCAAAAAAAGTAAAGGTAATATACATAAATACTTTGGTATAAGAGGGATTATTCATAGTTTGATGCAGTATATATACTTTGGTATAAGAGGTATTATTCGTAGTTTGATGCAGAAAGCAGCTGAACCAGTGGTTTTGGAGCTGGACAGACAAAGTTCTCGAATGGCGACCGCGCACCTGAAGACGTAGCGTAGGTTGGCCTCCCACTCAGTGGACCGACGACGACTGAATCACTTCTCCTTTCTCTGTTCTCTTCAGATATTATAGAAACTCTTATTGGCATTACTCTGGACTCTGGAGGTATCTTAGGGTACTATACTATAAAGTACCTACTGGAATAAATAAAGTATAATTATAGTACTAATATATATATTATATTATAATACGGAAACTTTCCACAACAACAACAACAAAAATTCCACGCAAAAAAATTCCACGGAACTGGCAATAAAGCGGGAACGAAGTCGCGGGCAAAAGCGATGTTTTTTTACACAGGGACGAATTAGAATAGTAAAAATAAGTAAGTCGGGTAAAAAAAAATGTGTGCCCCATTTTTCGAAATTTCCACGGGATAGGAGTAAAGCGGGGGCGCCAGAAAAAGCGATGATTTTAACACAGGAACGGATTTGGGTGGTCAAAATAACTATGTAAGGTAAAATGTGTCCTCAAGTTTTCAGAATTCCCACGGGGTAGATAATAAAGCAGGGAATGAAGTCGCAGGAAAAAGTGACATCCACGCGGGTGAAGCTGCGGGCAAAAGCTAGTATATAATTTTGACCAAAAAAAAAACGACTTCAAACAGGAAACTAAGGTTCCCCTCGATTTCTCTAGGATGCCATCATCAGATTATGGTTTCCTTATCATGGTACCACCCTCGGTATAACTCCTTTCCAACAAAAAATAATCATAAAATCGGTTCACAAACGACGAAGTTATCCGCGAACACACATAAAAAAAAATATACGGTTGAATTGAGAAACCTGTACTTTTTTGAAGTCGGTTAAAAATAAAAGGAAAAAACCCACAGCACCGTAGAACGTCTCTATCAAAGCAACCCACATTTTGTCCCGTTTTAATCTGCCCCGTTGTATAAGAACATTAGCACGGCATATTGCCCCCATTGTATTGTGAACCCGGGACGCGGTACAATGCATTTTAACCCAATTAATGCTAGCTTATTAACGGTGCACAGTGCACCCTCTGTGCTCTGTGCAACTTTAAGCTTAAAACGAATTTTCAATATTTCGCTATTCAAGTTGTACTTAATAGCTTAATGACAGATCTATACAGGGTGTAAGAAAATTGGTGTTGGACCCGCTTACTGGGGGTTCCACTCATCATACTGAACAACTTTCCCCAAGGAACCCATAGTCAATTCTCAAAAAAAAATTTGGACCCTCCATACTAAAATGCACAAAATTGGTCAATCAGCTGATCAATTTGTATGGAGAGTATTTTTTTTTTGTGAATTCTTGCTGAATTCAATTTTCGTGGAACAATAGTTGTTCAGTATGATGAGCAGAAGCCCCAGTTAACGGGACCTACACCACTTTTGTTACACCCTGTATATATAAAAATGAATCCCTATTTCCCTTGGTCACGGCATCACGCGTGAACGGCCGGACCGATTTCGCTAATTCTTTTTTTGTCGAGTTCGTTATTGTCAGGAGAAGGTTCTTATGTAGGGTGGGGTAGGGTAGGGTAGTGTAGTTTAGTGTAGTGTAGTATAGGGTAGTGTAGTGTAGTGTAGGGTAGGGTAGTGTAGTGTAAGGTGGTACGAAGTTCGCCGGGAATACAAGTTTACTTATATAATAGACTAGTTTTTAGAGTCGGACAGTGGATGTGTTCCAGCCGATATTATGCCTAGAGGCAGGCCTGTCGCACTCCGCGCTGTTGTAGGCATGAAAATGTACCTACGCCAAAGTATATCTTATATCTATCTATATATATAAAAGAAAGTCGTGTTAGTTACACCATTTATAACTCGAGAACGGCTGGACCAATTTTTATGATTTTTGTGTTTTTGCATTTGTCTTCGTCGGGAATAGGATAATAAGTACTATATATCTGATATTCATCAATAAAAAAAATTTTATCAGTCAAAAAATAATAGTGTTGTGTAGGGTAGGGTAGTGTAGTGTAGGGTAGGGTAGTGTAGTGTAGTGTAAGGTGGAACGAAGTTCGCCGGGACAGCTAGTATTATAGTATATTAGTACTAACGCCTACGCCGCGCGGCCCCCTGAATGGGGCAAATTCAGTAGTCAGAAGAGATAAGACTTAAGCATTTACTTCTACTATGCTTAATAAGCGCTAGAAAGAGAGGCAACTTGTAGGTAAATATAACTGTAGGTCATAAGCATAAGCGCTGTGAGACCTGAATTTGCACTTTATTGTGTCGTAGCAAGAGTCGCCATTTATTTAAATGATTTTTCGGAGTTAACCTTCTTTTACGTAGTAAATAGTCTTTATTCTTTGCTTGAGGTCCTATTTTTCAACCGACTTTACAAAAGAAGCAGGTTCTCAATTCGACTGTATGGTTCACAATCTTCGCAGACTGTGAACCGATTTTTATAGACTTAAAATCACTTTTTATGGATTTAAAACTGACTAAATTTGTCTGTAAGTATAAATATTTTAATATTATATTTATGA
The DNA here is from genome assembly GCA_947284805.1 of Coleophora flavipennella. Taxonomy (NCBI): domain Eukaryota; kingdom Metazoa; phylum Arthropoda; class Insecta; order Lepidoptera; family Coleophoridae; genus Coleophora; species Coleophora flavipennella. The sequence goes on from OX369269.1 coordinate 4,701,170, forward strand.
TTTTTATTTTAATCGATAGGGTATGCTGGCCCCATATAAATTTCATCAAAATTGGTTCTGTACTCTTTTTTAGGAAATTAAGAAAAACCGAAAATGTAGCAAAATTTTACTTGGTTGATGCGATTGACGATAGTTTTTAGGGTACCGTACCCAAAGAGTAAAATGGAACCCTATTACTAAGATTCTGTTGTCAGTCCGTCTGTCTGTCCGTCTGTCACAAGGCTGTATTTCATGAACCGTGACAGCTAGACAGTTGAAATTTTCACAGATGATGTATTTCTGTTGCCGCTATAACAGCAAATACTAAAAATTTTAAAAAGTGAAAAAAGAACGAAACGAGAAACGTGTTTTTTTTAAACGTTAAGAAACTGGCGCCATCTAGTATGATTTTACGGAACCTTTTGTGTGCGGTTCTGACTCGCACTAGGCCAACTTTTTTTTAACTTTTTTAGCGTTGTCAATTATAAAAACTGTTAAAATGTGTCGCTAAGCATAAAGTACGATAGATACCTAGCAGTATTATATTGTAGTTTGTTGACTCTCAAGTACTTTAAAGTATACGTTGAAATTCTCTCCATCAAAGGTATGTTAAATCTGGCACTGACGGATTCTCATTATTATCATTCGGTGACCCCACCGCGTGGATTCGAGATAAGGACGCAGGGTGGCCTTTTGTACCTATAGAGTTTTCGTACCTTTTTTTTACCTGACTGTCCAAAAAGGAGGGAAAAGTTTTTAGTGTATTGTATGTGTGATTTTAAGACTGTTTATTTGGTCGAACCTGTAGCTTAAACGGCTTGATGGAGTTTTTAATCTAATATGCTGAGGGTGACGTTGAGCACTTGACTTGAAGCTTTAAGTTGTTGGCGATATAAACTGCGAATGCAACGTTTATTGGGCTAGCTTTTCACAGTTCATCGGTTCACAGTATGGGAGGCCTGCCTTTTTTCCAGTGTGCAGTCGCCACTCGAGAACTTTACTGCCTCAACGGCAATCTGTTCTAACTCTTAATAATTAAAATTATAAATTCATCGTTAATAGGTAGATACAGGCTTACGCTAGCCTCTAACTTGGGGTGCGTAGTTCTTGGTAAAGTCGCTGAAAGATACTATTCTCTGGAATTTTATTCTTGCTTTATCATACTTTCTTTTAATTCGTGTATCAGGTTTGGCTCTGCTGGGTAGGTGATTATTAATTTCTGCCTAATCTAATGTGCAAGCGTTCTGTTAAGTGATAGAGGTCCTGAGAAACCTTCCAGGAGTTCTACTCAGTCCACAAGCACGTCGAAGAATGAATAGAAAAATACTGAAGAGTTTTCAAAAGCAAACCATTTAATTTTGAATTTGTTCCTTTTAATAACGCGTGGCCAGTACGCCAACACAAAGAGATGCGATAGATGAGTGCAATGAGTAATAAGATCATTACAGTACCTAATCTTATTACGAAAACACTTTCTTTTGATTTCATTACTTCGGCAGTTTTCACTTATAAAACATAAGATCCGAATATTTTTTATTTGCAATTGGTAAGCCCTTGACATTTCATCTCATAAAATTTTCAGTACGAAAACTATAAAAAAATTAAAACAAGCTTACTGAACCCGTAACATGAAAAATAAGTTTAAATATAGCCTTAACTTGAAAAAAAAAACCAACTATTATCCACTATTATCCTACTAATATTATAAATGCGAAAGTTTGTAGAAATGTATGGATGTATGTTTGCTACTCTTTCACGCAAAAACTTCTAAACGGATCTGGCTAGAATTTGGTAGGTAGACAGATTAGGACCTGGATACTTTTTGGAGCCGCTTGCGGCTCACGCACTGCGCACACTCGAAGTCATAGAAAGTCCACGCGGGTCAAGCCGCGGGAAACAGCTAGTTTAATATACTTTCTAATCATATGGTGGGATTAGACGAAAAGAGTAGGATTTATAATAAGGAACGAATAACCACTACGTTCCAAAGACCACCGACCCAACAAGACTCGCTCCCCCGTCCGATCGGTTTTACATTTCTGAATCTTTGTTTGATAAAATTTGTCGCCGGAACTTTTTGGAAGTTCGTCTAATTCGGTTTTCGATTTGATGCGTCCTCCGTGAAATCGGTAATCTGGATTCGGTTATAAAGTTTCATGTTTGGGAAGTTGATAATTATAAAACCAACTTCGTGGTCTAATTTAGGATAATAATATGCAGTATGTTAAAACTCGAACTGTTTTCACCTTATCTTTTTTTTTGAAGTGAAAACTTCTTTAGGCGGGTTGGATATTTTTGAGATGGGAAAAAAGCATATAACTCGCGACACTGTAATGTAATGTTACCGCCAGCGTACCAGGAACACTCGCAGGGTCAAAACTTATAAAAGGATTTTTGAGATGGGAAAAAACCATTAAACTCGCGACATTGTAATGTAATGGCAGTTGGCGGGGCACATAGCTCGTAGAACAGATGGCCGTTGAGGTACCTAGTAGAGTTCTCGAGTGGCGACCGCGCACCGGAAAACGTAGCGTAGGCAGACCTCGCACTCGGTGGACCGATGACCTGGTGAAGGTCGCGGGAAGCCACTGGATGCGAGCAGCGCAGAACCGGTCGTCATGGAAATCCTTGGGGGAGGCCTATGTCCAGCAGTGGACGTCCGTCGGCTGATATGATGAATGTAATGTAATGTAACCGCCACCGTACCATGAACACTCGGAGGGTCAAAACTTATAAAACAGTAAAAAGTTTTCACTTCTGTCGGCAGTCCCGGAGTGGTTAGGTTAGGTTATTTTTTATTCCACAATTGATAAGCACATGGCATCATCTCACCTGATGGTAAGTAACGATGATGCCGAAGATGGAAGCATGCTTGCCAAGACTCCCCAACGCAATGGGGATCTGGCTATCTTATCTTCAAACCGGAACACGTCAATGATGTTAACACTGATGTTTGGCGACAAGTCTTAGTTAAGGTGATGATAGCTAGCCAGGCGGGCTGTGAAAATGCCCTAACCACCAACCACACTGACTCTTACAAAGTTGACCCCGCCGGGAATCGAACCCGCGACCTCCTGGTGTGAAGCGAATAGACTAACCACTACGCCACGAATCAAGATTCATGATATTTATTCAAAATAGGTGGAAATTATACTCCTTCAATATGACACGAAGTAGTACATTAAAATCATTAAATGTCATCAATGCCTTTGACAAGAGGAGGCCAGCTTACACGGACAGCACCCAGTCACGAGTATAACGCGAGAGTCAGCCATCGCTCCCATCAACCATATTAGAGGGAAGGGAACGACAAGGCTCCCGATGCGCCACCATCCGCACGGACATTTAAGCGAGCATGCACCACTCATGTCAATGCTAAGATAAAAATATTAATTAAAAGGAATACCAGACTTGTCATGTCTTGTCGCTTCCACGTCAATTCTTAGATTGGTCATCCATCATTTTACAAGCTTTTATTTACAAGCTTCCACTCATGTCAATGCTAAGATAAAAATATTAATTAAAAGGAATACCAGACTTGTCATGTCTTGTCGCTTCCACGTCAATTCTTAGATTGGTCATCCATCATTTTACAAGCTTTTATTTACAAGCTTTTAATTAACTTGCAATGTATGTATATTAGTTCGGGTGAAATCTTGCAAGTTAAATTTGACCCACTTTCCGGTTTCCGATTGAGCTGAAATTTTACAGGCATATGTATATCGCGTGACAATGCAATATTAAAAGTTTGTACCTAAAAATTTCGAGGTTTTTTGAAAATTATTATTGGTAGCGTTGATAGACGAAACACTGTCTACCCATACATTATTGTCACTTATATAATACTAGCTTTTGCCCGCGGCTTCGCCCGCGTGGACATAGCATTTATGACTCTTTTTGAGGGTGAGTGGTGCGCGAGCCGCAATCAGCTCGCAAGAGTAGACATGAGTTTTCTCCCGGTACCTCAATAACTGCGTCGGGCTATTCGGATTAGCAGTCTTTGTCACTTCCCACCCCTTCTTAAAATTCTATACAAAAAATCACTTTAATCCGTTGCTCCGTTGCGACGCCACCGACGTGCGCGAGCGTAGAAAACAGTTGTCCCCAGATCCCTCGGAAACTATGTCAGGATACTTATTTGTAAATTATATCATTTTCCTCCTCATCTCTGTGCTAAAAATCACACCAACCCATTTTTTCGTTACGATTTTAAATAACTTAACGAACAAAGAGTATTGTTTTAGTTTCCTCAGGAACTGCATCGGGCCATGATAATTTCCACAGATAAAAAGTAGACTATTTCATTCCCAGTGATACAGGCTACCTACATGCCAAATTTCATCAAGATTGGTAGAGGTGTTGAAGTGTGAATAGGTAACAAACAAACAAACAAACACATTTTCACATTTATAATATTAAGTAAGGATTTCTAAATCTTAAATAACATATAGAGCGTCGGTGGCGTAACGGTTAGGGCCACTACCTCCTGTCCGGAAGGCCGTGGTTCGAATCCTGCCACTTACCAATATCTATACGAATATCGATTTCGTACTGGTATGTACGTTTATCGGACGCTCTTATGGTGAGAAAAACATCGTGAGGAAACCTGCACACGCCTGCGAAGAAGCTTATGTGTGAAGTTAATCAACCCGCAATGGGCCCGCGTGATCGTCTAAGGCCTGATCGCCCTAACTCAGGGCAGGTCGAACCTCTTGGTGGGGACGTATATAGATTGATATGATGAAATAAAACATATACCTGTACTATCAAAACACTAATTCAAATCATTATATCAATCAAGTAAAAAAAAATATAAAAATATTAATATGCGTCAAATCCGCGAGTCGTATCAACTCCAAAGGAGCCCATAACGCACTTCTCGTTGCCGCGCTGGATGGCAATAGACAACCTTAGCAGCAGGTAGGACCTCATGTCACATCTCCTCTCTCGAAGGCGACGGCCAATCTCCTTTGTGAAGGCAAAGGCCTCTGAGGGTTCAGCAGCCGATTGTCTCACAGACCAGCGGCACAAAGCAGTAATTTGCCTCTAAGACCGAGTACTTATTATGCTTCTTTCTTGCCGCAAATTGAGCAGCAGTACCGTATGGGTGAGGAGTGAGGCAGAAAAAGTGGCGTCCCAAAGCAAGCACGTTCCTCTCTGCCATAGCACCTGTTTAAACCCTCCGGCCTTTTGCCATCAGATCGACTAAAGCCCGGCGGCTGCAACAAAGATGGAATATTCCATCTGGCCGAGACCAGTTCCCTCCGAGTGAGGTCATTATGGAATTGGTGACGTGGGAATCTTCACAAACAACGACCGCAACTCAGTGAGTGATGGCCAATTGCCTCCACAGTGGACCCGCAAATACATTGATGAGGTTCACAGATATTGATATTGCAGGCGGAGAGCAACTGCCACACGCAAATAGTCGTCGTCAGAAGAGTTCCCGTATCTGTGCCTCCTGATAAAAGATGCTAAACTCGATTTATGTGTTTTTAATTTTTTTTACACGATTGGAATCTGTAAAAAAATACCTATCTGTTCGTCTATGAAACACATCGCTACGTGCCATAGTTCCAGAGTTAGAGTTGTGTAAAGTAACTTATGCTGAAAAATACATAAAAGAAATCCACTCAAAAGTATGATAATCTTTTAATGTTTTAATACAACTTAAGCGCGTTTTATTATCCCTGCAGTGCCATCTATTGACATTCTGCTGCCAAGATTATAATGTGTGGTATGTGTAATGTGGAAAAAAGTACTCTATTCTTATTATTGTAAGTATCGATGGATAATTTCCCACGGGACCTCTTTAGTTTTCGGGGATAAAGAATACCCGACTATACAATGATGATCAAAACACCCCATCCCAATGTAAAGGTTTCATATTGTTACGTTGAGCCATTCTAAAGATACAATTTTTTGCATTCCTGAAGGAACCCTTAATTTTTTTGGGATTCACAATGTCCCAGTTTTAGTTCGCGATGTTGTTTTTACATGTTGATACCCTTTTTCAACATGTAAAATTTGATTGTAATAGGTCAAGCCACATATGCGTGGTGACCCATTCTATAAATGAATACTTTTGATTTTCCCACGGGAACTCTTGAATTTTCTGGGATAAAAAGTATCCTATATGTTACCCCGGGCTATAAGGAACCACCATACAAAATTTCATCAAAATCGGCCTGGTAGTTTTTGCGTGATGCGCGAACATACAGACAGACAGACAGACAGACAGACAGACAAAAATTCCAAAAGTTGTTGTTTTGGCCTCTGTATCGTTAGTAATGTCCACCACAGTTATTATTTTCCAAAAATATTTCATGTACAGACACGGCCCCGTTACAGTTTTATTATATTATAGATATTTAATATAATAATAATCTTTTTACAAAGAGTTTTTTTTACACAATTTTGAAACTGTTTTACTGACAAATTATTTATGTACATGAGTGTGCTTTGTCCCACAAAGGACTTATTGATTTCACTGAGTGTGGTATAAGTTACTTGAAGTTCATTTTTATTCCGAAGATTTCGCCTGTGCCTGTCGCTATTCAGTGAAAAGAGATGCAAATTTTTACGAACATACATTATATTTTCATAAATGTACTGACAGGGGAAACTCATTATATTAATATCTTGGAACTTATCTCGGAGCGGCTCACGAGAACGCATTCCATAAATCGCGCGAACCGCAGACCAAATATGGTATTGATATCAGCTGCATGTCCCTCACAAAAGTATCCCATATTATGACATAATACTATGGAAGCAGCTGAAATAACCTTTTTTTTTTATTGCGTATGCGGCTGAGCTAAGCCTGCCAACTAGCGTTTCTATATGCCGGCCCCATGGAAGCTTTAAATCTACAGTTAATTCTAGAAACACGCTTTGATTTAAAAATTCTAGTGTATTAGGTCTTTACCTATGAAATTGCCGATTGTATAAAAAAGTTTAAAAATGATAATCAGTACTAAGGGCAATAGTTATTAAAACAATATTGATTCTCAAAATAGCATTAGACTATTAGAAATTAAATGGTGCTAAACATATGCCTATTGTTTAGGTATTTTGAGAGCACGGTGGCTTTAACCCCATGAAGTCGGGTTTTTTCACCTGAAAAAATTGTCTTTATTAAGGCAAAAAATACACATTTTTAATTTTAAAGCTCGAGAGTTATCGCAGCAGTTTCTTTTAATTTTAGAGCTCCAGAGTTATCGCAGCAGTTTCTTCGTTACTAATGTCATATTTGGGAATACCCCGCATAGGATTTCGTCACTTTCAGAAAAATTCAAAAAAAAACTAGTCTAAAAAATTCCCTCATCTGACCACTAAGAAAACGCCTATGTTCCATTCTATGGTACATAGCTCAGGCGATTGGAACATGAAAGACATGCCACTAGTTACTAATAAAAGACCATTAGTAGTGTCACCATAAGGTCAATAATAAAAAACAATAACTTTATTATTTTCAATAATAATTGAAAACGCTAAACACGTTAAAAACCGACTTCCATCGCAACAAATTAGTACATTTTTGCATTATTATTTTTGGTTTGTATTAATTTTCTACTAAAGTACTACACCGATTTTGATAAAATTTATATGGGACCACACGGGAAGCACTAGCTTTCAAATAAAAAAAGAATCGTAAAAATCGGTTCACCCAGTCAAAAGTTCTGAGGTAACAAACATAAAAAAAAACATACAGACGAATTAAGACCCTCCTCCTTTTTGGAAGTCGCTTGAAAATTGGCATTGATCTTCAAAAACTAAATCGGCAATTTCATAGGTTAGTAAAGACCTATTAGGCTAAAACTAGGTAATACGCCCCAGTTGACTAAACGCCCCACTTGTCTAGCACTTACACTAATAAAGATACGCAACGCATATGAAGCGCGCTAGTAGATCACAGTTGCCAAACATCATGGCCGACAAGTGTGCACGTTATTACGAGTTCGCTTAAAAAAATATTGAAAAAAGTAGTTTTTTGGCATACAAACAATTTGTGGTATCAGGTTATTTTTATAAAGTGATGTATATAAATTTGATATTAAACGCACTTGCATTGTTGTAAAATAGATAAAAACACCTATCAATTGTTAGTGTTTCGAAAGTTATAACCTTGAATCCGTGGCTTTGACCTCGGTGGGGCATTTTAAAAATCGAAACTGATAAAACGCCCTACTGCTTTTTGTGTAAAACTTCTCAATATGTATTTGACGGCGTCTGTAGCGCAGTGGTTTACGAGGTGGACTGTACATCACTACAACATGTCGAGCCTCACTTGGAACCTTCAGAGACTTCACAGCCTTCAGCGTCTCATTCGACACAAACCCCTGAAAAAAATTATGATTCATCTCAGTCCAAAGAAACACCATCCAAGGTTTTAACTGATATTCATCCAGTGCCTAAACTTCCATTAATATTTTCAAATAGAAAAACCCAAACCCGTCGTCCTTACTTCACCTGAAAATATTGAGAAACGGAAACTACTTGAGAACAATAGGTAAAAGGTGTGAGGCGTATTACCTAATGGTCTCTTTGCAAACCGCCCCACCTCGAGTTTTTTTCAAAAATTATTTTACAATGTCTGTAGTTCTTATTACAGTATTATGTTAGCTATAATTGAAGGCAATTAATCAAAAGATAATCCAAAATAAAAAAATGGATTATATCTTCTATATTTGTTGTTTTACAGTACTTTAAAAATAAGTGGGGCGCATTACCTAGTTTTACCCTATAACCAGATAAGGATACATTGTTGTTTACTTCAATAACATTAGGTAATGTGAATTTAATATATTTAGTTTTATTTTGCGTTAAGACTAAGTAAAGTTAATTAAAGTAAAGCAATTGTATACTTTTGAAAGAGTGTTAAAACAGACTTAAATTGTTCGCCGGATAAATGTCGGTTGTGTTTTGAAAATGATTTTTCGCTGACCTTTTTTAGCGAAACTGTGACATGGCGATTATTCTGAAAGTATTCGGGGTATCGGAATGATTTAAGTGTCAAAATATGCGTGTTGGCAACTTGCCAATTGGGGATTACCTACCTTAGGGCTTTAATGTAGAAAATCAATATTTAACACATTCACTGCCTTTCAAAATGAGTGTACCTAACCCTATAGAACCGCAACTTTTTGTTGTTATTGCGGAGTGACGTACAGAAACCGTAATTTGACCGTTCGAACAAAATTGTATTAACGGTCACTCGGATCCGTCTAGGCGGCACCTAACTCAGCACTCGGCACCGAGTGGGGAGCAGTGAATGTGTTAAAAAGGAAAAGCCCATATTTTAAAAACCAATTATATTATTTGAACAACACATAGAGGTGTGATGTCATGCTACATTTTAAATGCAAATAAAATACCGACATAGCTCACATAATCGCTAAACTGAAGTAGCAGTGGGCGGGGCACATAGCTCGTAGAATAGATGGCCGTTGGGGCAGTAAAGTTCTCGAGTGGAGACCGCGCACCGGAAAACCCTACGTTTGGCTGGCCTCCCACGCGGTGGACCGACGACCTGGTGGAGATCGCGGGAAGCCGATGGATGCGGGCAATCGCTGTGAAAATCCCTGGGCGTGGCCTTTGTCCAGCAGTGGGCGTTTTTCAGCTGATATGATGATGATGAAATGGTTTCTGTGACGGAGAAGAGTGCCCATGTGGAGTCAGTTCACAAACTATGACGCTCGTATTGGCTTGCCCCGAGTGCCCGGACATCTGCACAATGGAAGACCTTTGGGGGGCCACTGATAGTGGCATACGCGTGTCTGCCTATTGGGCCAATAAAATATAAAGCAACTAAGCGACCATATTCAAATCATCGATTCAAAAGAAGAAAAATAATAAGTGAGAGGATACTAACTTGGAGTGTAGGTGTGGTGCGGTCCTCAAAGGATGGATCACCTCATATCGTGTCCTTTTTGCCTTGTCACCTGCGCGAGGGAGGACTTGATGACAATGCAATTCGCGCATCTGGGTTTCGGGGTTTCGGGGGGGGGAGGGGGGACGACTATCTGAGTTTACTGTCTACTTGAAAAGAAGAAGATATTTTTGTAAGTATTGTAGTTACATGAATATACTTAATTGTAAAACAATATAGGTGTATCTACCTACACACATATCATAAGTCCTCTAAATTGGGTTTAAAACCGCAGGCAATGACCAGCATTATGACAACCAATTTTACTATGAGAACTTCCTTGTTTGTGGTAGTAGGTAAAATCTGTATTTTAATGTTATTACAGTATGTATTGATTTTTGTAACTTTATGAGTTTAAATTTGGAACAGCTGTCAAAGCTCAAGTGGGTCTATATATTTTTTACAGGTAGCAATAGTAGCGATGCAGGTCTTTTCCCTACGGCTTCTGAACCCAGTAGAGAACTTATAATATGTACATTGTAGATAATATAATTTTTGCATCTGTTGCAATTAGGTCTTAAAAACACTAGTGTGATTCTATAACAAAATTCCGCTTCGCCTCATTTCGTTAAAACTCACTCATGTTTTAAGACCTGTCATTACACAACAGTTGCATAAACTACTATTTAACACCCTGTAAAAAAGCCGTACCTTGATAAAAAAAAACACCCTATTATTGAAGACAACAAATTTTACTCAAAGAAAGCATTCCTTTATTTTTTTTAAATTAGTAAAACTGCATTTAAAAATAATGTTTCAAAAATTACTTGCCTTAGCCGAAAATAGAACTGGTAAAATGTTAATATAAAAAAAAATTACCTTTTCAAAAATCTTTAAATGCAGATTTACTTATTTAAAAAAAAGAATGCGTGCTTTGAGTAAAATTTGCTACCTTCAATATATTTTGGGGTACACCCCAGGTGACGGAGGAGTTAAACTCGCGTTAAAAAATTTCCTATGTTACTTTAAATACCACAGACTTCTTATAGGTTTTCTGTAATCTATAATTGGTAAAGAACTATTTTCTGTATTATTTTTTAAAAAATCAGGCTAGTAGTTTCAAAGATAAGGGGGTGGGGGTGGTAAATTTTCGCCAATTTTCTTAAATAACTTCAAATTTCTTTATCTTAAAATTATTAAAAAAATAATTGAAATTCTCACAACACTTGTAATTATTAAAAATATCACAATTTTCAAAACTTTCTAATTTACCCCTTAGAATGTTTAAAATTCATTTATTTACGCTTTGGGTCGCCGACTTACATATGTACATACCAAATATCAACTCAACCGGTTTACTAAATTTGGAGCAAATTGGCTGTGACAGACGGACGTACAGACACACGAGTGATCCTACAATTTTACCGTTTTCACGTTTTGAAATACGGAACCATAAAAAGACGAAAAAAAATCTTCACAAGTAATAGGCAAACCTTTTTACTAATTGAGTAACTCAAGACCAACGCCCAGAGCCATTATTTTCAGATCACCGAGTCTGAAAATCTTATCGTGATTGACATCGACAGCGAAAGATCTGCAGATTGCTTATTTAAGTTTTTTTTTGTTACAAAATGATGTGTCGTAACTCTACTAAAGTTTTCATGTTCAGAAACTATTATTAAATCGTGTCGCTGATTCAATTGATTAATTTTAATAACGGTTCAATTAATTAAACAGCAGCGCAGCGAGTATGACATCAGTGACAGCGAGGTTATTTTATCGCAAACATGTGGTGTGCTGTGGTCTAAATATATGTACATATACCTAAGTTCATAAAATAACTACTATTAAACTAAATGTTTCATGCGTATCTCAATAAAAGCCCTTAGCATTATCACACCCTGGGCACTTCATACAACGGGCCAGAAATGACATTTCAAAAAACGAATGACGGAACAAACAAAATGGCGGCGAAATCCTATACGTTCGACAACCAAACTGTATAGGCGGGAGTGAGGTCGCAATCTAGAGAGCGGCAGGGAGTGTCCATACTGTATGTTAGTACTAATATATATACTATGGCCTTAAACACAAAATATATGTATATTCAAAATCTTATTTTAATATTCGCAGTTATCTAAGAAAAACAACGTCTAAGAAGAACAACGTCTAACAGTCGTGTCAGAAGTTGCTTCAAAGACTTTCTCCCAGGCCTCGCCCATCCGAATAATGGCTTTAGACTCGTTATCAGAATCCTTATGAGATAAGGATCGCCGGCGCCAGCCCGGGAATGCCTTGACTCCAGCTAGAATCCGCTGAATATATGTAAATTTATGTGACGTTATGTTTTCTAAGGCCCTGGAAATGCTCAGCCTAGTTTTCCCAAAGGTCATTGACTTGTAGGATCGGGATAAAACGTCTTACGGCGGCTACAAACTATTCTGAAGTTCTTATTCAAGAATCAGGTTTAAGAGTCAAACATATTCAGCGATATATGCCCTTGAATTATATTTCATCATCATTATATTAGCCAAAAAACGTCAACTGCTCAAAGGCCTCCCTCAAGAATTTCCACCGACCGTTCCTGCGCTGCCCGAATCCAGCCGCTTCCCGCGACCTTGAGTCGTCGGTCCACCGAAACAGAATTAAATATAATTCAATTTATCATATCAGCTTATATACGATCCCACTGCCCCGAGAGGCTCGAGCTTACCCTGAGTTAAGGCGATCGGGTCTTAATCGACCACGCGGGCCTAGTGCGGGTTGGTCGACTTTACACACAACCTTCGAGTTTCTTTGCTGGCGTGTGCAGGTTTCCTCACGATGTTTTCCTTCAACGTACATACGAAATCGAAATTCGGAACCACATTGGTACGCGGCAGTTTTTGAACCACGACCTCCCGGACAGGAGGTAGCGACCTTTGCCATTACGCCACCTTAATAAAGTGTTTTGAATTTGGTTAATCATAACCAATTTAGCTGATTTGCTGGAAAAACCAATTAGTAAACTGCCTACGTGAGTTGGTTATTTTGGTTAAAAGTTACAAAACTTGATGAAGCTTTACCGCGGCAATTCGTGGCAAGCTTTAAGTTAATCCATTAAAATCAGCGTCGTTTGTAGAAGGCTTACTTTACGAGACTTGTCTAAGAAATCTATAGTTTCTCACATTGTCTGAGAGCTCTGGAACATATCTGATGGATGTTGACTTTTGAATACAAATGTATCGGGTGCTAACATCATTTATTTTTGACACAGGAATAGTTTGAATTACAGAGTGGAAATATAAGTGTTAACAGACGATTTGTCCGTAGCTATACAAGATTTAAAACCAAAAACTTGCATCTTTTGGCATCTTTACCAGATTTTCTAGCGCACAATTTTGTTAGTGAAAACTTTTTCTTATTAAAAAGGTCTAAAATAAAAAAAAAATACCTCCGTAAGTCCCAATTTTTGTATGCTTATCAGAATATCTTATTTTTATGTACAAATATAATAGGTCTGAACCTTAAAAGTCAAAATATAAATATATTTAAAATCATTTGTTAAATCTTTATATATAAAAATGAATTGCTGTTCGTTAGTCTCGCTAAAACTCGAGAACGGCTGGACCGATTTGGCTTAATTTTGGTATTGAATTATTTGTGGAAGTCCAGAGAAGGCTTAAAAGGTGAATAAATATGAAAATGCTCGGAATTAAATAAAAAAAAATACAAAAATAAAAATCAGTCAAAAAATAATTGGTTTTAGGTTTCTAGTAAAATATATAAAAAAATATTGTACCGCTTTTTCTTCTGTCGAGTTAATGGTTCTACACTTTGGTGGTCAGATGTGCGGACAACCTTAAGGCTTCTGGTGACGCTGTGTTGAGGTCGTCCAGTGTGCAGAAGTTCGGGCACAGTGGACATTCCAGCAGCTCCCTCATGGCCTGGACGGGCTCGCCACAGTCGCACTGCTCACGATCAGGGTCCCTGTACCCCCCACCTGCACAAGTTGCATCTGCAACGGGCTACTGTACTTTACAAACAAATTGCACTGCTTTGTCGGCGTGATTAATATGTATACCCATGCTAAATTAAAGCTTTCTATTACTAATAGTCTCTGAGCTAAGCCACGGACAGACAGACAGACATGGCGAAACTATAAGGGTTGTTCCTTGCTGACTTCAGAACCTCAAAAAAAAAAAAAAAAAAAATAACAAAAAATTAAACCGACGAAAAAAGAAAGGAACTGAAAAGCGAAAAATAAAAAGAACTTTTATAGTATAACCGAGCTCCTACACTTATGTAAATACCTAAATAATTTTTAGTCGGCGCCCCAGTCAAACAAATAAGCAAAATAATTATTACGTGAAATGAAATGATAGCAGCGGAATGCACGGCGGCGGCGACCGACGTGATATGTCCCTTTGTTGCGACCGACGTGATATGTCCCTTTGTTGGCAATTACCGAACGTTTCGTTTGTTTGTTTGGCACCGACTCATAATTAATTTGGTATTTACATAAGTGTAGGAGCTTAGTAAGACTATAAAGGTTCTTTTTATTTTGCGCTCTTCAGTTCCTTTCTTTTTTCGTCGGTTTAATTTTTTGTTAAAAAGTTTTTAATTTTTTAATTTTTTGTCACTAAAATATAGTAATGGGTGCGCCATCTTTTTAAAAGCACATTTGTCTTCTAAATAAAAAAAAAATCGGACTGCTCTATAAAAAGTTATGCGTGGTCATACATAAAAAAAACAAATATACGCGTCGACTTGAGAACCTCCTCCGTTTTTCGTCGGTTAAAAAAAATAAAAGTTTAAAAAAACTTAAAAACCGACTTCAATATGAAATTCACTCAAAAGTATGAAATAATATTATTATACTTAGATACACGACATTAACCAACAATAACGAAATCGAAGGTGGGTAGGAATTAAATTAGGGGCCCAAATTTATTTTTGAGGTCGGTATCAGCATACAGCTACTTACGTATCAAATGTTTAAGATTCGATAGCATTGCTGACACCGACCTCAAAAAAAATTTTAGGCCTCTAATTTAATTCCTACCCACCTTCGATTTCGTTATTGTTGGTTAATGTCGTGTATCTAAGTACAATAATATTCAATCAATCAATCAATTTAGTTTATTTTCTCACCACAAACTTGTCTCTAATTATTTCATACTTTTGAGTAAATTTCATATTGAAGTCGGTTTTTAAGTATTTTTAAACTTTTATTTTATTAATTTTTAGTGATAATGCTATCTATCTAACAACGTTATACCAAATCACCCACTCGCCATAGGAACCATAAAATCATAACTCATAATGCATGTGTTTCATTAACTGATACAGATTCCTGTGGCTTTCATCATCATCTCAACAGCATGAAAGTTATGGAGTTAAATCTTCCATCATCAGCTCACCTGAATAACCTGAAAGAATACAACTATCGGTCTACGTAAAATTATTTAACAATTATCCTCCAACTCCTAACCGTTAAGGAGTTGTATCTTCCTTCATCAGCTAGGGTAGGGTAGTGTAGGGTAGGGTAGTGTAGTGTATGTAGGGTAGGGTAGGGTAGTGTAGTATAGGGTAGTAAAGGGTAGTGTAGGGTAGGGTAGTGTAGTGTAGTGTATGTAGGGTAGGGTAGTGTAGGGTAGTGTAGTGTAGGGTAGGGTAGTGTAGTGTAGTGTAGGGTAGGGTAGTGTAGGGCAGTGTAATGTAATGTAAGGCGGTACGTAGTTCGCCGGGACAGCTAGTAATAAATATAAAAAAGTTAAGCTCTCGCTAGCTCAGTTTTCTAATGAATTGCTAATGAAGTTAAAATTCTTTCATACGTTTACTCGTCCTAGGAACTTTGGAAGCTCTTCACGCCGTCGTAGAACTATTAGGATCCTTTACAAGGAGCGTCGGTGGCGTAATGGCAAGTGCCGCTCCGTCCTTTCCGGGAGGTCGTGGTTCGAATCCTGCCACGTACCAATGTGTTTTCGAATTTCAATTTCGTATGTACGTTTATCCGACGCTCTTACGGTGAAGGAAAACATCGTGAGGAAATCTGCACACGCCTGCGAAGAAACTCGAAGGTTGTGTGTGAAGTCGACCAACCCGCACTGGGCCCGCGTGGTCGACTAAGACCCGATCGCCCTAATTAAGGGTAGGCTCGAGCCCCTCGGTGGGGACGTATATGAGCTGAAATGATGACAATGGGGGTTTCACTTGGGTCTATTATGGTACGGTGCCGGGTGAAATTTCATAAGTCCTTTTAATGGTATTAACTGCATCTTATAAGAATTTTTATAGAACAAGCATATATCATAGAATACAATAAATTTTATTTTGTGCCGATACATACAAAAAAAAACCGGCCAAGTGCGAGTCGGACTCGCAAACCGACGATTCCGTACCACCACATCTCTGGATAAGGAACATTAAAAATAATAAATCGAAAACATAAAAATAATTAAAATCTGTTTAAGCTTGTGCCAATGAAGCCCTTTCATACGATACCCCACAAGACGGTTAACTCAATTCAAAACGTGGACCGCCATTCCTTGCATAATTGATTATGTACTGTAAAGAAAGACTATATTTTTTATAACAAGTGTTTATAAAAAAGCGTCGGTGGCTCAACCGGTAACGACTCGGTCCATCTAACCAGAGGTACCGGGTTCAAATCTGGACGGCCAATGTACTAATGAGTTTTTTAAAAACTTACGTACATACTTACCGATTGCTTTAACGGTGAAGGAAAACATCGTGAGGAAACCTGCACACGCCTGCGAAGAAACTCGAAGGTTGTGTGTGAAGTCGACCAACCCGCACTGGGCCCGCGTGGTCGACTAAGGCCTAATCGCCCTGATTCAGGGTAGGCTCGAGCCCCTCGGTGGGGACGTATATGAGCTGTAATGATGATAACAAGTGTATAGGTTTCAGATTTTTCCCTATATATGTAGTGTAAGACGTTATTACTTGCCAAATTCTAATTTTGTGTTGTAATTTTCTAGGTATCATCTATTATTTAAGTACCGGTAATCCTATGTCAAAATAACTATACCACTGGATACCCATAACACAAGTAAATCATTACTTAGTATGAGTTGAAGGTGGTATACACTGAAATTACTTACAACAATCATAGAATAAAACTGATTCATTGTTAACTGTGCTGTAAATGTCCTTTTGGTTGAAATAAATTATTATTATTAATTATTATTATTATTATTAAATTTCATAGTTCTAGGTCAACGGAAAATACCCTATGAATTTTGATTCCCTTGAGAGTGTCGTAACGTACTTTTTTGCTTTATAAACGGCCTTATCTTTTTTTTACGTTAACTTAGAAGGGGACCGTAGACTGACGTATATTGTTTTAATTTCAACTCGATACCTCAACGCATGAAGTGTCTTGACAGACAGACGGACAATAAAGTGATCCTATAAGGGTTCCGTTTTTTTCCATTTGAGGTACGGAACCCTAAAACCGGCCAAGGTCACACAAACAGGGTTCCGCCCCAAAACTTTTATCATACAACAAAATAAGACCTCAATGGGGGTCTACTTATTCTGGTCTACAGAAATTTCATTTTTCTGTGGTAGCGGAAGCACTTTAGATTTTCTCATATATTTTCCTGTAATCTATGCATTCAACATTTTTCTCAAGATTTTAGGCCCAGTAGTCTCGGAGATAAGGGGGACAGGATGTTAAATTTTCGCCTATTTTCTTAAATGACTTCAAAACTATTTATCATAAAATTATTTTTAAAAAAAACGAAAATCCTAAAAGCTTTTTGGTACAAGCTTTTATTTAAAAAGAGATTTTACGTTAAAAAAGCCAATCTCAAATGAATATAAAAAATACATGGTTCCCAATTAAAAAAAAAACTGTATTTCATTTATTTTTGATTTAAGGTTTCATACGATTCTATTTAAAAAAAATGCAAAAACCTGAAAATTTTTAGGTAGAAGCTTTATTATTGTATTGTCATTGCATTAGAACCGTAGAAATGTTGTGGAAATCCTTGGGGAGGTCTTTGTCCAGCAGTGGACATTTTTCGGCTGATATGATGATGATGATGACATATAATTCAAGGACGTGTATCGCTGAAAATGTTTGACTCTTGCTATATACGTACAATCTATGCATGCAAAATTTCAGCTCAATCGGAAACCGGAAAGTGGGTCAAATTTAACTTGCAAGATTTTATTACATACACCGGGACAGGTGAAACTAAATATACGCTTGTAATAATATTTTTTGAAAAACCTAGAAGCTTTTTGGTACAAGCTTTTTTTTGAAAAGAGTTTTTATGCATCAAAGTACTCGTCAATATGAATCAAACGAGCCCAAACCCGATGGGGTTGTGTCGTTTTATTGCGGAGTTTCTATGGTCATCTCCCAGCTTCAGCATCATATCAGCTCCATGTCATCATAATATTGCATTGTCACACGAAATACATATGCATGCAAAATTTCAGCTCAATCGGAAACCGCGAAGTGGGTCAAATTTAACTTGCAAGATTTTATTACAGATACCGGGACAGGTGAAAGTTAATAAAAGTTTGTAATATATTTGAGATTCTCACAACAAACCTTTCATTAGATGTGTCACACAATATAGTTTGAAAAACTTTTTTTTAAATTTTCTAAATTAGCCCTAAAAGTGGCCGCCCTGTTCATCATCATGTCAGCCGAAGGAAGTCCGCTGCTAGACATAGGCCTCCCCCAAGGATTTCCACGAGGACCGGTTCTGCTCTATACCCCCATGTTTAAAATTCATTTATTTACTTTACACGTCCGTCTTTGGGTCACCGACTTACATATAAGAACCAAATTTCAACTCAATCGGTCCAGTAGTTTCTGAGCAAGTTGCCTATGACAGACGGACGGACAGACAGACACACGAGTGATCCTATAAGGGTTTCGTTTTAACCTTTTGAGGTATGGAACCCCAAAAAAATTTAATTTTGGGTAATTTTAAAAATATAAAAAAACCGCTATTTACTACCGGTGAAGTTAACAAAAGGAAACATTTTTTTTATTAAAAATTTGAGTGCATTTGACTTCAACTCACCTGATGGTAAGTGATGATGCAGTCGAGGATGGTACACGCAAACTCAAATAATGCCTATTCACTCTTGCCTTATAGGAATCGGGAAACACTGACGCAGGCAAGGAGTTCCACTCCTGCGCTGTACGCATAATAAATGAAGAAGCGTAACGATTCGTGCGAAAAGGTGGAACATCAACAACAAAGGGGTGCAACATAAGTCCAAACCTTAAAAATCACCCCATTTCTTTACAAAAAAATGTTAGTCGAAGCGCCGAACACCTTATATTAGGTACATATAATAAAAATTGGAAGAATTTAGACATTTACAAAGGCGGACTCACCCTATTACGCAGGTCGTGTCCTTTTTTGAAGCATAAATAAAAATGAAGGATTTTTTTCGTATTGGCACTTATTTTTTTGTATTTCATAACCAACAAAAATAAATCTTGACAAAAAATCCAAATTGTGCGCTAAGTACGTATCTAGTGTCGGTTCATAACGCTTTTCTGTTACACTCTCCACTTAGTTAGGTAACTAGGTAGGTAGGTATGCTCTGCTTCCCCCGCTGCTACGGTATGCGCTTCGAAAGTGAAGTCAATATGGTTAATTATTTAAATCATGTTATTAAGATACTGGACCTCAAATGCATTATGATTAGGTTCTTTAACATACACTGCTGGACATAGGCATCCTCCAAGGATTTCTACACCGACTGGTATTGCGCTGCCGGTATCCAGCAGCTTCCTTTCCTGCGACCTTCATTAACCGCGACCGCGATTATTTGGGGTATCCTAAAGGCCCTAAAGCCCAATGCAAACAGTTTTCAAACAATGACTCCAAACCCCTGCTCTATGCGCGGTCCGACACGCACTTAGCCGATTTTTCTGATCTCTTATATCGATGTAAACCTGCGTACATATTCAGCATCTGCATGAGTTTATCCTGAATTATTTACAGTCAAGTTTCAGTGAGTATGTCATTTTGTTTCAGACATTATTTTCACTGTCGAGATTCATCGGGATGTCCATCATCGCCACCACACCCGTAAGTTTTAGAAATTAATAAACTATTCAATAATTCTGAAATTAATTATAATATTATTTGATTACACCATTGCATATCACAACCAAGTTTTGAAAATCTTGTATAATAGCGCCATCTATTGGCGTTCGGTTGCGACAGCAAGAACGTGTATTTTAAGGGAAAGGTTCATGTAGGCGGAGAAGTTATTTGAACTGCAGTTGGCGTCGAAGTTTTCACATTTACTGTTAGATGGCGTCTTTGAAGCTTCGAAGTAGGGTGGTTGTACAATATGTTCTATTTTACAAGCATTCTCCGCTAGATGGAGTAATCTGTTTTGTGTAGCCATCGTTTATCTAGGATCGGGAAAAATAAATGAAAATAAATTATACAAAATTAACATTTTAATTTTAATTACACGTAGATCAAGCTAAACAAAATTAATATACCTAATGTATAAAATATTTTTTTTAATTATTAATATTTTATTTAACTGGACAAAGACCTCCTCCAAGTATATCCACGACCGGGACACCAGGTCGTCGGTCCACCGTTTAGGAGGCCTGCTTACGCTACGTCTTCCGGTGCGCGGTCGCCAATCAATAACTTTACTACGGCCATCTGTACTACGAGCTATGTGCCCTGCCCACTGCCACTTAAGTTTACCGATTCTGTGAGCTATCCATCATCCTAATGAAAATAGATAATCTCATAAACCCACAATTTCCGGTAAGATTACCAGTAAAGTCCATTATCCGTGCTTGTGTTGTTAAAAAGGCAACGACGCATACAGCATAAAACCCAACAAAAAATCCAGTTGTTTATATTTTTTTAAATCAGTGGCACACTCGCGCCCAGGGGGTGACTTAATTTTATGCTCCATATATGGCCTGCCGGGGTTCCATTTTTCGTACAATTTCACGAGGCTCTCCCATTCCGGGCTCGTTACATAAGTGTCGAATTAAAACATTTTGGCACCGGTGCCCGCTTTTAAAATATGGTAAAAAGATTGGTGGGGCGGCCGCTGCCAGCGCTCAGCCGCTGTACATTGTCCTCGGGGAAATATTCCCAAAATTTATAGAAACTGTTACTGTTTCGGTCACATTGTTCGGTATCGGTTCATTAACAAACCGTTGTCGTTGCGAAGCACAAAAGCGGAACAACTGAAGCGCGCTACTGTTTGATTTTTCAAACAATACTGCGCACGGGTCTCTTGAGTTCCGATTCAGCTACGTGGCCTTGCTTAATTAATTCAAATAAAAATATAGGTTGTAGCGTTTCACGAACAAAGCTCTTTGTCGTAAATTGTAAGACTCCGCCCGGAGCTCGGAGGTGGCGGTGCGCCGCCTGCTACGGATATTCAACGTTACGAATGGCTTTATTAAGACTAAATATTACAATTTCCAGGAACTACAGTGGTTGGAATTGCTAATGCGGATCCGCAGTGAAAAGATGCGATTGCTGGGATCCGAGGCCCGGCTGCCTTATGTTTTATGGTGCGGCACTGCATTTGCAGCTGAGTTGGTCGGTGCTGCATGTTATGGTTTCCGTGATTTAGTGCGCGGGCCGGCGGCTAGGTTTTGTGGCCATTCGTTCCAATGAAGTTACTTTAATACCTGGTTAAAGTTGACAAACCGCGAAATGGGGATGATAGCATCAAATATTAGTAGATTATTTACCTTTTAAAGGCCAAATTGTTTCTTTGATTCTAAAGTAGAATCGAGGGCAGGGAATGATTCAAATTACGTAGTTTAAAAATAGTGTCGCTCCCGAGGTGCTACTTTTTATCACCCTCTATGCGAATTAAGTAAGTGCAACTTACGAATAAGAATAGTACGTTTTTATGTTGTTCGCGCTCGGTTTCTTTTATCAATTATCATCCAGATCCAGATACATAGGTAGTGATCGATCTCTTTGGTGGTTGGAATATTTACTAACAATATCCACATTCCAAATTAAAATAATTTTTAGTTCCTAGGAATTAAACAACTATTTTTGTCCCAGTTTACGAAGAACCAACCAGCTCTTTTTGAATAGATGTGTAAAAATAAATTGTGAACTTTTGATCACTAAATTGCACCTCTACTTAAACGTTGAAAAATCTTACTCGTTGTATTTTCAATCAAGTCTTCAATTTTTAATTCACCAAAATCACAAAATAAGTACATGAATGACGTTGCTAATCTGTGACGTCACGCTTAGGTATTTGAAACATTTTAAGAACAAAATAACTTAGATGACTAACAGTCCTCATCTCTATTGTCTATTTATGCGATAATTTAAGTCCGTAATAATGAATGATTAATTTAAAGAAAGACGGAATAATGTAAACAACGCTGAGTATTTCTGAAACGTCAGAAGAAAAAGCAACAATAACGTTATCCAAGATAACTCGTTAGACGGGGGTTGGTTGCAACCACAAATTACTATGATTTAATATTGCTCAGTTATCTGCGGGACGGTAATTTGTTAGGGCCCTCTCGGAGGCTCCCGGGCCCCATTGTTGCTCCCGCCTTTGTTCCTAGCTCCTGCGATACCATCTTGAGTTATTATGATTAGGATTCTTCGTAAAGTGACGCGAGACGCGAGCGCGCTAATTCTTTCATTATCATTTAAAGTTTCGCTAATTTCGTCTTCTCTGTTCAAAATGTCACTACCATTGTTGTTTTGTACCAGCGAGCCACTTCAGGCTGCTATCACTTGGTACCTACACATTGGCGCTCCGCTCGTCAGCGCTCTAGAACGCCGTACAGTCGCCGCCGCAATTGGCGCGCCGCCCGTGTACGCAGTTATATCCGCTAAGTCGAGCGCCGTAATACCCATGTTTCCGTGTATTGTCTTACATGGAAAGGAGTATGTGAATAAATGCGTAGGTATTTTCGTTTAATATGGAAATGCAATATCTGTAACGAAGTAACTAGTATCTCATCTGTGGCCACGTTCGCAATTGTTTGCTGTCTGCAATAATGACGATGTTAATTAAGCTCGGGTAATTCGCTTTCAGGTCTCGTCCATAAACAATTCGATTAGCTGAGCACACATAGTGGGACACTAGATTAATAAATGTCACCTCGGCTAGTAAAGACAATGGAGTTAATATATCAACGGTCACGCCACGTATGGACTGTGGAGTATAGATAGACTGGACTCATTTCATTTCATATAGTGCTCTCGAATGGAGCGATCTGCGTGCGGGCTGTTTTCAATTATGCAAAAACGTTTGATTGTTGAGTTTACTGTGTTATTGCCGTTATCAATCTATATTGGTCGTGTAATGGCCCCATCAGGGAAATGGATCGCCACTGTTGTCTGATGCGGTCGCAATGCTCGACACCCTTGGACGAATAAACCACCACTCGCGTCTCTACGAAGCGTCTGCAATAACACTGCTATGGGAATAATGGGTTCTGGTCATTACTGAGAACGAGTTATTTAATCATCGAATTTTGCGTTTACACCCTATTTTTACCACGGTTATCAAAAACCTGGGTTTTTGAAAAATCTACCCGCTAAATGGGCTTTATCGGGTTTTTTTGGGGGATAGTTTGATTTTTTCCTGTAAAATTTAGATTTCATCATTATCATATCGATGTATCACAGCTCATATACTTCCCCACCGAGGGGCTCGAGCCTAGAAAAATTATTTTAGATTTAATTGCATATAACTTAATATCGGATTCAATTGAATTTTTTCAGTTGAAATTCAACTGGGTTTGCAAAAAAAACTAATAGTTTAATCTTTATTATACTATTATAGTGGTAGCGACAGTAACTACTGTTTAAGGAGCTTTAGGAAATTCACTACGCTGCGTCTTCCGGTGCGCGATCGCCAATAATAACTTTACTACGTTAGGTGAGATGATGCCAAGGGTTTACCAATTGTGAATTTAAAAAAATTGAAAACTTTACTGTCCCAACGGCCATCTGTTCTACGAGCTATGTGCCCAGCACAAAGCCACTTAAGTATAGCGATTCTGAGAGCTATGTCGGTACCTCGGTTCTTCTGGGGATCTCCCTACTTTCTGATTGACTACTTTTAAAGCGTCTTGACAATACTTTTCAAAAAAAATGTGTCAATAATTTAGTCATTTTAAATTAAAAATGTAATTAAAATCGATTTAAAAAGGTAAGCACAGTATTGTATTTCCTTTTAAATTTTTCATAGTATTCTTGAAACTTGTCTATCTTTTTTAAATAAAAAAAAATGGAAAAACTAGTCAATACACATCGAACAATTATCTGTCTCGCTTATGTGCAATATGTTTCATTACCATCGGCCTATCCATTTTCAATTAGAATTTTTTTATCGAATTGGTATGGAAAACGGGTCGATAAGAAGTCATAATGAAAATCCAAGGAATTCCTGATAAAACGTGAACTAGATTGGTCGCTAATCGCCTACCATTAGTCGTCGCTTACCCCTTTGGGAATTACAGTTGTGTGTGTGTGTAGGGAAATTCTTACAATTCTCGCCTTGCTTAAAGCTTTGTATTTTTCTTGTTTTATTAACATAGTCAATAAGTTTTTTTTACTAACATATATCGTGTAATGGGTCCATGTTCTCTGTTAAATAAAAAAATATTTAAAAAAAAAGCATTAAAGAAGGGTTGCTTTCATCATCATCATCATATCATCCGAAGGACTGCTGCTGGCCACGGATTTCCTCGACGACCGGTTCTGCGCTGCCCGCATCCAGCGGCTTTCCGCGACCCTCACCAGGTCATCGGTACACCGAGTGGGAGGCCTGCCTACGCTACGTTTTCCGGTGCGCGGTCGCCACTCGAGAAGTTTACTGTTCTACGAGCTATGTACAAGAACTAGCGGTTAGTGTTATCGAATATTAGAAAAACGTAAAAAACAACCGACCTCAATCGCAACAACTACATTTTTTTAATTGCTAAACAATTAAAAAAATATATTTAAGTAAATCAAAATCGGTTACGTACAACCGATTTTGATTTATATATTTTTTTTAAATTCATTAATTAAATAAGAATCATTTAAATCGCTTCACAATCAGCGGAGAAATCGTGTAACTTACATGCAGTCGGATTGAGCATCTCCCCCTATTTTGAAGTAGTTTAAAAGTAGAAAATATCTTATTGGTAAAATCATAGTAGGTACCTACTTGCATACTTTTTGCTATTGCTAGATGACATTGGGTCTGACCGGTCCCAGATGAAATTCACGTTTAACCATCGTAAGTATATTTTATAATCTTATATGATTAATATATAAAATAATTTAATTATTTTCCCATCAACATTTGTCAAAAATTGAATAGTCTGTCTACGTGTACGAGCCTGTTACCTAGTTTCGTAGTTAAAAAAAATCATTTTCTATTTAGCTATGTACGTATGTATGTTGAAATTAACATATTTAATTCTTTGATTCGTTTTTTACTATTTTCCACAACTGTATTGGAAAACATTGGATACACGGGTGTGTAGGTTATTGCACACTCGTGATATTAAAAACCCTCGCCTTCGGTTCGGGCTTGTTAATGACAGCTCGTTTACAATAACCTTCTTTCCATTCTTGTATCACAACAATGTACTATTGTGTCCTTTTTATACCTTTCCAGTATATAAAGAAGCTGTTAATTAAAAGCTTCAGATTTTCATATGATTTCCAAATTTAAAGCTTAGAGAAAATACTTGTCTAAGTGGTCACAAACGCGGCTTTAACACTACATATCTTACAACATGGCGGCAGTTAGCAGGATCGCAGATAGCGGCCGCGGCACGCGCACCACTCCCCGTTCATTAGTCGGGGAGTGCTTCCGCGCATTTATCAATCTACCCGCCGAAGACTTTTACCGCCAACTAGCAACTACCCGCAGTGTGCGGGCTATTCTTGGGCGCTTGAATCAACACTATCTATGCGTATCATTTTCTTTTACAAAACTGGGGTGATGCTCTACATCAAAAATAAAATTGTGAACGGTTTATCACTAAATTTCTCTTCGACAGTTTTTTTTTAAACTTACCCTCTTTGGTTTCCATCAAGTGTTGTTTGTTTGTTTGTAAACGCTTTATTGCATTTATTATAAACAAAGGCTGACTTATCCCTTTCGGGATTTCAATTCTTCAATTTTAAATTCATCAAAAACACAGAATGAGTATACTTTGTTCGCTGAATTAGCTGCAACTAAAGTAAATGATGCCAAACAGCGTGCATCAAAGGTGCAGTTGATTCAGCGAACGAACTATACATAAATTAAGCTGAAAAAATTATGAAGTCACGTCTAAATATTACATTTATTACATTTTAAGAAAAAAAAATAGTTTTTCACAGATTATAAAGAGTAACTCAAATAGCAGTCATCGTCCCTACTGCGAGAGGTCAAAGGCGCTAATTATATCTGTTATCACAACCGGGAATTTCGCATGATTTCCTACTTACATGAAAATGTCAAGATATTCATATAAATCTAGTTGCCCCGCCAAATACGTTTTACCGCAAACAGTTATTGCTGAGAGCTCTGTGCACGGGGGACGAACTACAAGAGGTCGCAAGCGCTACGCGACTAGCTAGCTGAGTTTATCTTTTGAAATCTTTTCCCGGATTTTCCAAGAAAAAATGGGTATCATATCATTAAAGACGACCCTAACTAACGAAAATGGGACTCAATTAGAAGTCTTGCGTAAACCTAATAAAATGTTAGAGCAAATGGGAACACACCACTTTGCACCGGCAACGTGACGTGCATTGCGGCAACATTGCTTTTGAATCTAAATAGAAACAAAATTACATTTATTTATTGATATTATATGTTCTCACTTCCCAGACATGTATTACTACTGAAATACCACATTCTAGTTACATCTAGGACACTTTATAGAATGGAACAAGAATAAGTATTAGGTGTCTTCGTGTTTTGACCATGACGAGGTAAAGGATATCTCGGTGATCAAACAACACTAGTGACTACGTGCGGCCCTCTAAAAGCAGGTAGGTACTGTAGAGATCGTATAGCTCTGCGTTCGCGCACTTGCATCTCCTTTGCAATCTTGCTATCCGTGGGTCCTATTAAAAAGCTAAGTTTTAATAGTTACTAAAATCAAGCTGCGCCGCTAGAACACCGTACAGTCGTCGCCCATGTACGCAGTTATAACCGTTAAGTCGAGCGCCTTAATACACATTTTTCCGTGTATTGTCTGACAGTGGGTAGGAGTAGGTGAATAAATGCGTAGGTATTTTCGTTTTATATGGAAGTACAATATCTGTTACGAAGTATCTAGTATCTCATCTGTGCTAGTGGGTCGTTCGAAAGCCTTTCTGAAATAGTTTAGTGACATTCTATTCGTGACCGCGAGCCAGGACAGAGGTCCTTTTATCCGTGGTCGAGGTGTACATTTTATAACGAGAGTTCAGCACTAGCTTAGTCTGGTAATCTCAGCCAGCCGGCGGAGCCCCATTTTCGATGTGAATAAAGATTGCTCTATGTCTTTCTTCATAACCTAAAAACTGCATTTTCAATCATCGAAGTGATCCCTCTGAGCTTACTCCCCCTGACGACTCGTTGGTGCGTCACAGTACCTATATAAACACTAGTGCAACCTACTAAAAATAACACTTCCAACCAACCAATGCAACGGAACGACCAGTATTATAGAAAATAGTCGACCATTAAAAGATTTTGAACAGCGTTGCATTGCGTTCGGAATTGCAGATCGTAAAAAGGCTCGTTATAACAACGGTCAGACCGATCGATGGACGTAACTGCACGCGATTCTCGAGGGAGCGTTCCACTTTTAAGCTGTCTTGCCACCTAGTTTGCTTAACATAGACTATTTTTAGAACACTTAGTCTTCTTCTAAAACGTTATATTTTGAAAATAATAAAAGCAAAGCTTTTGTTGCATGAATAATAGAATTACACAGAAACGTCTTACAGAAGTAACCATATAGCAAAGTATACAGGGTCTACAAAGGTACGCACTTTTTTAACTGGAGCATGTACTCATGAAACTGAACAACTTTCCCCAAGAAACCCATGGTCAATTCGCTTTTGTATTAAAAAAAAAATTGCGCGGAAAAACGCCAGAATACACCGCGGCGGTTTCACGCTTGTATGTATTACCGTTTTTACGATAGACCTAAATCAAAAATGTTTCTAAAGACCTATAAAATGCACATTTTTTGTATGGCTCACCCCCTCGTCATCCATATTGATACAGATTAGTTACAATTTGGTTCTCGAACGTATGGGATTTCGCCGTGATTTTGTTTGCTCCGTCTTTTTTTTTAGAAATGTCATTTCAAGACCATTTGTATGCAGTGTCCGTCCGGGGTGTGACTACACTATACTACTCTACAATAGTGAATAACTATTCGGAGTCGAGACAAATCCAACAAACCAAAATTCATGAAAAATCGGTCCAGCCGTTCTTGAGTTATAAATGGTGTAACTAACACGACTTTCTTTTATACTCGTAGATAAGAAGATAAGATTAGAACGAGTACATTGAGAATAGCGGCCTTCACCGTTATTTGCTTGTACACTTTTTAAATGCTGACACTGTTTCCATCCGTAGATGTTTAACGCAGCGCCCACTGAACTTAACTTTAGCCCTGTAAAAACAGTGTGTTCCTACTTGATATCTCCGCCAAGCGAGTGGTAAGTCTGGGGTCGAGCCGTGGACCAACTGGTTACGGTTGGCACTTGTTATATGCTTAGCAGCGAAGAAATGTTATTAACGCGTTCTAGATGTTGATACATAATTTGAGCTCTTGTCGCTTGTGTCAAGGTTTACTTTAGTTGAAGGCAGTTTTTCCTTTCCATACAATGTAAATTGACGCGATGTCGGAGCCATGTTTCGAGGCGTAGGAGAACCATTCTCTATGGCAGGTGTAGTGCAGGTGTCGCCACAGCCTAAATAAAATAAAATGCAACAAAGCATTAAATCTGTGAAAGTAGTTTTTCTAGGACGTCGCTGTAATGGTGCTGTGCTCCTGACATGAGCTAATGATATTCAGCTATTGTTTTCCGCGGAACTTGTACTTACTAATTGGACATACAATCCCGCTAAAATGCATACAGGGGAGCGGTGCCCCGGGAACCACTCC
Source organism: Coleophora flavipennella (assembly GCA_947284805.1). Lineage (NCBI taxonomy): Eukaryota > Metazoa > Arthropoda > Insecta > Lepidoptera > Coleophoridae > Coleophora > Coleophora flavipennella. Next base: position 4,730,140 of record OX369269.1, read on the forward strand.
GCAATCCCGCGCATCCTGCTCTAAAACGAATTGACATCGCGTCGGCCATGTCAAATTTTTCCCTGATTTTTGTCGCACTGCCAAATAAAAGGTTTAAATATTCAGGTAGTTGGTGGAAAATGTTGAAATATGCATGTTGTGGTACCCAAAAAGCTTTGTGCTTTGTTCATCAATTTTATTCTTGTTTGCGTGTGATGTTGATGGTAGAGCTATCGTGCTCGAAATTCCTATATATTTTTTAAAATAAAGCAAGAACAAGTGCGACCCGGCCAAGTGCGCGTCGGACTCGCACACTAAAGTTTTCGTACCAATAAGTACAAGAAAAAAACAACGTTACTTGTTTGGGGCCCCCTTTAATTTTTTTAAAATTATTTGTTGTTATCGCGGTGATAAAATATACACTCAGTGAAAATTTCAACTGTCTACCTATTACAGTCTACCTATAATACAGCCTGCTGACAGACATACGGACAGACAGCGGATGTTTAGTAGTAGAGTTCCATTGGTCACCCTTAAGGCAAACCCCGGACACTGTGCATACAACGGTCATGAAAGTACATTTCTAAAAAACAAATGACGGAGCAAACAAAATCACGGCGAAATCCTATACGTTCGACAACCAAACTGTAACCAATCTGTATCAATTTGGGTGACGAGGGGGTGAGGTCGCAAATAGTCTAATTTTACCGCCTCCGTAGCTCAGAGGCAAAGTTCACTGGCTTCACACAGGAGGTCGCGGGTTCGATTCCCGGCGGGGTCAATTCTAAGACTCGGTTTGGTTGGTGGTAGGGCATTTTCTAAGCCCGCCTGGCTAGCTACCACCATCTTATCTAAGTCTTGCCGCCAAATATCAATGTTGATATCATTGGTGTGTTACGGCATGAAGATAAGATAGCCAGTTCCCCATTGCGTTGGGAAATCTTGGTAAGCCCGCTTCCATCTTCGGCAACATCGTCACTTACCACCAGGTGAGATGTTGTCAAGGTTTTACCAATTGTGAATAAAAAAATTTAAAAAAAGTCGCAATCTAGAGAGCGGCAGGGATTGTCCATACTGTATGTTAGTATACTAATATATATACTTTGCTCTAGGTGTACAGAACCCTAAAATCTAACATCCACAATTATAGCGAGATCAGACCAAACACAGTAAAGTGTAGCTAGATGATCAGTTCCAAGCGATTGGATCGTGTAACACCTGCGTCCCGTGATCCGGGAGAGTCCGGGAATGTCCCGGATTAGTGTGAGCCCCACTCCCGGGATAAATGGCGAGATACCGATAGCTACTGATAGAGTACGGATCATTAGGTTCGCTAGAATTAGAGTATTAACCGCTGGCCAGCTATGTTCGCTGTGAATTTTGGAGGTTCAGCAATTAGTAAGGCCTGTTGTGTAGTGTATTTGTATTCCGGGGTTAGATACATAATACTCGGTTTTTTTTTTATCTGGGTTTTTATAATTTAGGTTAGGTTGTAAATGGTAAGGAAACTACAGATTGATAGGTGGCTGAAAAGCGGCATGTGTTAGATGCTATTCATAAAACTGAATAAGTTACTTCTACAGTTGGCATTGTGAAAAAGAGGTACTCTTTTAAAATAAAAATTTAGACTATTTTAAAAAACTTTTTTGGAATATTTTAAAATATTAATTACTGGTAATTTTAAATCATTTAATAAATGTTAAAAAGTGACATTATTGGACGTAGTTGGATTCTTAAAAATTGCATACGCTCAAATAGCATGAAAAAAATACGGTCCCACACTATTTTCAATAGACGATGATGGTGTCGCAGTCATATTTTAGAATTAGCCGTTTCACAAAACAGCATGCTGCTTTGTAAACTACTAAATAAAAACTCCGAATAAAACCGATTCTGTTTTTTTAACACCCTTATAGTTTCGCCACGACATGTCTGTCCGTTTGTCCGCCGCTTAGCTCAGAGGCTATAGTACTGGAAAGATGTAATTTGGCATGTGTATACTCGTGAATATTAATTACACCGACAAAGTGGTACAATAAAATCTTGAAAAAAAAATTTTTTGGGGTACCTCCCCTACATTTAAAGAGGGATGTTTTTTTTTTTCGTTTCCGTACCCTATCGTGTGGGGTATCGTTGAATAGGTCTTTAAAATCTACTGAGGGTTTACTAAAACCATTTATCGATTCATGTTTAGGTTAGAACTGCTTTATAAGGACATCCGAAAAAAATGCAGTACTACATTAATCAATTTAAAAGGAACACTATCATGGCGTAGTAGGCTTTCTTAGTTTAGGAATAATAGCCGACCAATTTAAGATGTGCAGTTGGATGTGTAAAAATAACATATATTTTCTATACAAAATATTCTATTACCAACTGCAAATGTTAGGTACTCTGTTTTTTAAATAAAATGTACATTTATTTTTTGAAAACACTACACAACCCCACTCTGCGCGAGTCTGACTCGCACTTGACCGCTTTTTTTTTATTCTAGATTAGTTCGATAAAAAACTATTTTTTCGGCGCCCGCTGGGTTTTCTATACTGGATGGCTAGTTAAAAATTGTGCGAGAGCGAGTAGGACGGACATAATGTATATAAGTGCAGCAAAGCTATAACATTGAACGATAAATTAAATCAATAATCGCTTATATTACTTTTGTTCTTGTCACTTTAAATAACTAAATAAGTAAAAAAAATAAAAACCCACTCTTTTTTTCACCATCTCTCTATGTCATATTAATTAAGACCATTCCAATGAGCCCAAACAAGATGCCTCTACTGTAAGTCGGTGGTTCTCTGCATATTCCAGGCGATGTTGCAGCATCAGGTCAAGTTTACCATGTATTGTCATCGGCCCTCAGTAAGTGTGCAAAATTACGATTTGTTCCAACGTCTTGAAGTGAGTGAAAATCACAATCAAAGATTTCGTCACAATAATTTCATAACATAAATAGTTACATACTCATAAATAGATACATCCTTCGTATATAGATACGTACTCGTAGATAGATACATACAGGTGAAGCCATGGTCTAAAAAAACTAGTCTTCTCTTCCCAGAGTGACACAAGACTACGTCACAATAACATTGCCACTTTATTTCAACATAACATGTTACATGGATAAATTATATATATGGTTACATAATTAAAATATTTCTTTGTAATTTTATAATTTTCATTTATATGTATTTTATTTAAAATTTTACAACAACACGTCATTTTTAATTATTCGTTAGCAATATCTTCCGATTCACGAAAGAAATTTCAGACGTTCGGGTAATTCTGTTTACACTAATGGTAACACAGAATAGCGCTGACGTAGGCTTGTGTCAGTCACGTGGTTCGCGAGTCTCGGAAGAGAGTACCAGGCGGAGTTATGTTATTGTACCATGGGTGAAGCTAATAAAAGTATGTTAACAAGTTTAAGGTAGCGGCCTTCCTCACATTCCCTAACGGAGACGCAGTATCCTCTTCTCTCCTGTATTCCCCAATTCGTAGACCATGGCACGATTGTCCATCAAACCAAGAAATTGCAGATCAAAGCTTCGCCTAACACTCGTGAGGTCCAGTTTAATCCGAACGCAACAAACAGCATCGAAACCGTTACGTCACTAGTCCACGATGACGTCATAAGCTCACAGGAACACGGATTGGCCCATAACATAAATTGCCCTCAGCTTTGACAAGCCCTATCTTGTTCAATGAGTCAAGCTTCTGTGGTTAGATTTATTCCCTCCCTCATTCGGCTTATTCCGTACTGCTCCATGATCGTTTGTTCCCCAAACGTCCATGCGATATTTTCGTGTTAAAAGAATAAGAATAGAATAGAATAAAAAGTTTATTTGCCAAAAATAGATGCATAAGAATAGTTTACTTGTGACTCCCACACTAGGCAAAGCTTGTCCTGTGAGAGTCAAAGACAGTTTACCAGCTCCGCGATCATGTTAAGTATTAAATATTTTGTACATCCTTAAAGAAAAAAGTATTATAACCTATGAAAAGTGCAAAGTCGAAACGAAAACTACGTGTGTAAGTTGTAGGTGTGATGTGGTTGTTTGTGTGGGTGAGTGTGTGTAATTAAAAACGACATACAAAGTATATTATTATTAACTTAATTGGTATTTGGTAATCCCTTAGTATCATCTCGCTTGATGATACTAAGACTAAGGGATTACCAATCGATCTGATTATAATGATCACGAAGATGAAAGCAGGCTTACTAAGAACCATTGGGGTTCTTGGTAACTTGGAAACTGGATTTCCTATTTATAAAGTTATCCAATACTTTTATTTGCTTTGAAAAACAGCGATTTCAGTTAATTTCGTAGTAAATTTTGTTTCAGTGTATCTCTTTCAATCGTATACAACCTAAAAGAGATGTCATTTTAGCTGAGATCCTTATTCTTGAATCTTGATGTTTTGCGGTAAGTGGTATTTAGCCAGATTTAATCCAGCCTGCTCTGAATCATAGATTAAATATTTCGATATGGTCTTTGTGTGAATCTAGCTTTCGAATTGAAAACTACGTCGCGCAACTGGATATTGGAGCTCTGTGGAACAAACCTCTGATTCCTCGTCTGCGGTCACCTGAACCGAAATGAACCGGTAAGAAGTGAAACATCAAAGCGGGATGGAATATGAGAACTACATACCGTGAGAGAAAGGGACAGATGAATGGAAATGGGCAAAGTCGTTGTGATCATCGAATCGTGCAGGGATGCTACGGATGACCACTGATTCTCGATTTCCGACAAAAAAGTTCCAAGTTTTACTTTTGCCTTGGAAAGTAATTTCGTTGAATACAGTAAATATCTTTTGATCTGAAATGACGGTATGTATCGTTATTTGATGTTCTTTTAAGATTCTAAGTTTTGTGTTTGAGTAAGTACTTAGATAAATTCAGTATACAGGGTGACTGGAAATTCGATGTAATCCTTTTAAAGAGATAAACTTCCTACATCTAATTTAGAACAAAAAAGTCATATTAACCAGAGGTCGGAAATCAACGATTTTTAAGTTATAGCTAGTCACCCTGTAAAGAGAGAATGCACGTTTGTGGTTTAGTCGGAACAATCCAAGTATTGTCTTTTTTGTATAAAAAAATATAACGTTTGCATTGACTGGGTTATTGATTGGTTCTTCTTCTTGTCGTGTGGCACAATTAACCGTGCTATCCAAAGGATAGACGGCGGTTGCCTGGTGTTGCACTATCACCCGCGGTCACGTGTAGGGCATTTATATTTACACCCACGGTCGTGTTCAACGCGACCTTCATATACACATCTGGAAACAGATGGCAGGTTTCCTCACGATGTTTTCCTTCACCGTTAAAGCAACCGGTAAGTATATGTACGTAATGTATATGTTAAGTATATGTTGGTACATTGGCCGTCCGGATTTGAACCCGGCACCTCTGGTTAGGAGGACCGAGTACAATATAGCGGCTTACAGTAGCGCAACGAATGTATTTACGTAGAGCAACGGAAGGGTACTTACGGGGCAGCGGGCGGCGGGGCACAGCCTTGCAGAGTTTACCGGGTTGACTACAGGCTAGTATGGGCTAGTACCTACGCCGCCGGTGGCGCATCGTGCGACATCAAATGCGTTGCGCTACTGTAAGCCATATCGTAATACTGTGACCGAGGCTTTACCGGTTGAGCCACCGATGCTTATTGATTGGTAAATCGTCCGTACATATACATGAACACTCAGTACTCTATTTGTTAATTGAATTAAGTGCAGTCCATTATTACGATGAGCAGTTATAATAAAGCTCTTTATGTATCGAGTGCACTTAAATTAGCACTAAGTACATTATATTGGTTATTTGCGCTCCAGACAGCTTTGATTAGGGTTGACCCTTACTTATCAGCACTGACTTTTATACCAATTTTCATTATAAAAATTAAAAAAAGACACTGATAAATGCAGCGTGTTATTAAGATCGTATTCAAAATAAGTTAGTTGGTGCTTATAGGATAATGATGTAAAGAAAAAGGTAACTTGGGGACTCTAGAGAGAAGATGAGTGGGACTTGACCCTTAGCGCCATAAATTATTTACTTCGTATTTTAGGTGTGTGTAGGGTACCTGATGTGATGAGCGATGAGTATACTAACAGCCCTGTATGTTCAGCCTATGCAGGGTTTGCGGATTTTAGCTGATTTTAACTCCGCTGGTTGGATGGCTGATGCATTCTGTTCTACGAATCTACGCTATACCACACCCTGGACTCTTCATACAACGGGTCAGAAATGACATTTCATAAAAGGAAGGACGGAACAAACAAAATGGCGTCGAAATCCTATACGTTCGACAACCAAACTGTAACCAATCTGTATCAATCTGGGTGACGAGGGGGTGAGGTTGCAATCTAGAGAGCGGCAGGGAGTTTCCTGTATATTAGTACTAATATAATATACTTTGGCTATACTATAGAGAAGCTTTAAATATAGGCAATGGCCTCAAATAATCGATAATCGCCATGCTAAGTGATGAGTATACTAACAGCCTTGTATGATTAGGCTATGTATTGCGGATTTTAGCTGCTTTTAACTCCACTGGGCATTCTGTTCTTCGAATCTACGCTATACTCTAGAAGCCACAAATATTAGGCAGTGGCCTCAAATATTCCATAATCGTCATGGTACCTGATGAGTATACTTGTACTTACAGCCCTGTATGTTCAGCCTATGTATTCCACTGGTTAGATGACTGATGCTTTCTGTTCTACGAATCTACGCAATACTTACTCTCTCAAATAATCGATAATCGCCATCGTACCTGAAGAGTATACTAACAGCCCTCTAAGTTCAGCTTATGGGTTTGCGGATTTAAGTGAAACTGATGCATTCTTTTCTACGAATCTACGCTATACTGTATATGCCACAAACACAGTCAATGGCCTCAAATAGTAGATAATCGCCGTCGTATAGCATGCAAAAAAATATATAATTTAACCGCCCAAATTGTATGTGTCTTCATTATCAGCCTGCTTTGGCATGTAATGATGATGATAATCAATCCATCACATCACGCAAGAGACTTCCAGTGTTGGACATAGCCTCCCCCGAGTTGGGGAGGTTTTGTCGAAATCGCCTTGCAGTCGGGATGGCGATCGTAGTTTGCAGTGTGTTGGCTCAGTACGCGCAAAGGACGCTGCTGTTCGTTTTTTTCAGCGCGCATTTTTGCTAAAACCCAACCGACTAGTAACTTCTTCATACATTATGCGTTCGAGTTCACCAAAGAGTGGTTAACCTAACACACTAACCAACAAAGAGTTATTATTTTAATACAAACTCCTTGCTAACCAATCACAAGTGAGTTTGTAACAGTTCAGATTTTAATGTTAGCTTGTGTTATTTTCATTATTCTTTACTTATTTATTTATTTTTCGCAAATTTCACAGCTTATTACACATAAATATTACAACTGTTGGTGTTACATTTTAGAAAGCAAATTAAGAAATTCAAATATATAAAATTAAAAAATGGACGAAGTAGGCTTAAACACAAATAATGTAACAGTACATGTAATAAAAAATAACAATAATAAACCAAAAATTATATAACAAAAAAAATTACAATGAAATAAAGAAAAACATTAAGTATGAAACGGGCAGCGCAAAGTGTTATACGTTATGTGTGTAGTGTGTTTAAGGAATGTGTAAATATTGTGTGTGTGTGTTGAGAGTGTTTGTATAAACTCGTGTAAAAATTAAATTCATAAATTGGTTACGTCGGAGGAAGAATAGTCAACGTCACTAAACAGGTCGTAGGTCTAAAACTGAGTTACGAGTGTAGTTCGTGTGAGCCTGGCCTTCAACCTTCAACCAGGCCTCCGTCACTCCATGTACTTGCGCGCTATAATTACCTACCGCCCGGCCCAGCGTTCTCGGGCCGTTTGCGGACCCAATTCAGTGCGGTTTTCACAAACGAAGCGCACGCACGTAGTTAAATTTAAATCGTTTCGTTCGTTCGTACGCGTACCTACGATGCCGTCTGGTGCCTTATGTGCTGTAGATGGGTGCAAATCAAGCAAAAGTAGAGATAAACACCTAACATTTTTCCATTTACCTGTCAATGAAGAAAGGTAAGTGATAAACTATTACTATTTTTTGTCGTTTTAAAATTATTTTTAATACTAGGTATACTAAGCATTAGCTAGTACTCTTTATTACACTGTGGCATTAGCTTGCCTTTCAAACACAGATTTACATTTTTTTGTTACATAGAAACGTCATACTTATCTTAAACACTATTTTAACAACGTTTGAAAAGCTATTTTTATTAAAATAAAATTGTGATAATATGTGAGTCGCAGGCGCGGCGACCTGTCTCAACTTGTCGTGCTGTTAGCGCACACAAACACTTGTGACATAACTATTTAGTAATCTGTGCTTGTGATTCGGTTTTATGCGATTTATAACCGAGAATTTAGAAAGGGTAAGAAATTAATAAAAAAATATATCAAAATAAAACACATGTAACTCTTAAAGATTTTTTTCATTTTACTTACACACTGACCTCTAAAATTATGTGTTATCTAGATGTATTGCACAATCAGCACCTTTTTAAAAAAAATATATATTTTACTAGCTGTTGCCCGCGGCTTCGCCCGCGTAGGGGTATGTAAAATAGATACGAACCTATTCTCAGACCTACCCGATATGCACACAAAATTTCATAAAAATCGGTCGAGCCGTTTCGGAGAAGTATGGTTACTAACACTGTGACACGAGAATTATATATATACTAGCTGTCCCGGCGAACTTCGTTCCACCTTACACTACCAGCGCCATCTGCCGGGCTGATTTGTGAATCTAAACCATCCTCAAACCCCCTGGAATACACTCAAAAAATTTCATCAAAATCGGTCCAGCCGTTTAGGAGGAGTTCAATGACTAACACACGGACAGAAGATTTATATATATAAAGATAGTAGCTGTCCCGGCGAACTACGTACCGCCTTACATTACACTACACTACCCTACCCTACACTACCCTACCCTACCCTACACTACCCTACCCTACCCTACACTACACTACCCTACCCTACCCTACACTACCCTACCCTACCCTACACTACACTACACTACCCTAACCTACATAAGAACCTTCTCCTGACAATAACGAACTCGACAAAAAAAGAATTAGCCAAATCGGTCCAGCCGTTCTCGAGTTATGCGCTTACCAACACATTTTGCGATTCATTTTTATATAATAGATATATAGATAGATAGATAAATGATACAATTTTAAACTACCACCTATAAATCAAATCATATTCACAGTTCTCAATAACATAGACACAAAAAGTTATGTTAATTTAATTTTATCGAAGAGGCAGCCCTGCGATTGCTGTGGGATCGCGTGGTGTGAAGCAAGCTGACGCGATGGAGTAGGCTATTATAGCAGTAGGTATTGGAAATTTACTACTGAGCGAAGTATCTGTTACGTAGTAACTAATTAGTAATCTGTGCTTCAACCTTCACGAACAAGGACCAATCAGAAGGGAGAAAAAATACTCCCTACAGGAAGCAAAGTAGAATGTCGCACTTATCATCGTTTTTCGAACAGATGTGACAAAAAAAAATTGAATTTGAAATAATAGGTATTATCATATAATTTGCTTATGTGAAAAGCCATCTGTAAAGTGACACTCCACGAAAATAGTATTTCTGACGAAAGATTTATTGCATTATTGGTCCGCTACCGTTTATACGCACAAACAAGTATGAAAGTATGTACGGTCATAGCTATACAAGAGTGTAGTTTCCGCGCTCTGTATGTACGAGTTAGTAATTTCCTGAAACAGAATGAAAGGCAAGAAAAACTTTTCTAATAATTTCGCCCGGCGATAATCCATCTAGATTTACTCGGAGCTGTATTTCAGGTAAATTAAGATATAGAGTTAAATAGTTTTCTTAAGAGGACTGTGAACCCACAGCGAAAATTGGACTTTTCATACAAACGGCGTTAACGATTTTCACCTCTTAAATGTTAACCGACTTGGGCCAACTTTTGATAGGTTGTCAGTTAGAACAAAGGCCAGGCGTAGGTTTCGTTTTTTAAATTACTGATTATAAATAAACAAAAAATAACCGAAATTAGTTTTGTATGAAAACACGTGAACGACAATTAAATCAAACTTATTAACTTTATCCAAAAATCAAAAACGTATAAGCCTAGCTTTTGTTGACCTATGAAAAATTGGTCCAAATCGGTATATAAACATTTAAGAAGTGAAAATCGTAAACGCCGTTTGTATGAAAAGTGGCAGCTTAACAATCGTCTTAATCGTTATTACGCAGCCACAGTCATTCATAGCGGCTAAAAACTTGTAGTTTACGAGCTTTTATTTGAAAATAGTTTTAATGCTCAAAAAGCATATTCAAGGCTTGTGCCAAATGTGAATATAAAGGCCGCAAGCACAGTACTTCATAGGATTATATTGAAAAGAGATGATCCTCGGGACTTGATTTTACCTCCAAAGTTCCTCTTAAGATCAACTTCATAATACCAAAATAATCTATTGTTACCGGACATATGTCTTCATACCAAATTTCATAAACAAACCGACATACACACATACAAACATTGCAATTTAAGGGCGCGTTTATATGACACGAATGTCATTACCGCGGCCGCCGCGCGGTTAGTTACTTACAAAAAATCTCAACATTGTGTACCAGTTACAAAAACATAAATTGTTCTGACGAACAGCTGGCGCGCGGCCGTCGCACGTCTGCCACGCGAAATATTTCGCGTCGTTTAAACGCGCCCTAAATAAAACCTTTTTTTAATTCACAATAGTAAGGCTGGCATCATCTCACCTGATGGTAAGTGACGATGATGCCGAAGATGTAAGCGGGCTTACCAAGATTCCCTAACTTATTGGAGAACTGGCTATCTTATCTTCAAGCCGGAACACATCAATGTTGTTAACACTGATGTTTGGCTTTTAATAAAAATAAGATATGGTCAAGGTAGACTGCTCTTTGTTCGAGCATACCGAACAAGTATAGCAGAGTATTCACCGAACTCAAGTGTCTTAGTGTACTTATTGCAGGTTCTCGGGGTATTATCAAGAACAACAGCTATTCCAGAAATTTTGGACTATTCGAGAGATTTCATTTGCATTTCTAAGTGACTTATTAATGCCGACGAAAGGAAAGCAATTTTGCGCCAAGTTCTCGAGTTCATAATTGTTTTACTTAATGTAAATCACTACAAAGTTACAGGTGCCTACAATAGAAGATGGGGGCTCGATTTAATTCGATTATTTTGTTCAGTTCAAATGAAGGTATTATTTTTGAACAAATAAGTTGATTTTATTTTCCGGGAAATGTATGATATCGTTATATGGGTGACCAATTTTACTCGAAACGCCCAATTGTGAAATTTTTTGTTTTAAATTGAAGTAATTTATGGCTGAGGTATTTTTACTTTTCTGTTGAACTTGGCTTGGACAGAGTCAAACCAGTACTCATTACCACATGTTTTAGCAGAACTTCTTCTTCTTATCGGCTCATATACGTATAGCAAAACTTATTTCATTACTAAATTAAACTACTACTGGGTGGCGCAAAAGTCACCAAAAGATTTTAAAAACTTAACCCCCTTTTTTGGGCAGTCGGGTATAAATGTATCGTATGTTACTCACGAGATCAAGACAAATCTAACGATACCTCATACGTTAAAATCCTTCAAGCCGTTCAGGCTGTAGCAGGGAACACAGAAATCTACATACATACATACACTCGAAAAATATAACCCGCCTTTTGAGGCAGTCGGGTAATAATAATAAAAGTGTAACATTTTTAACGAAACGATTTATTTTGATAAATTATAAAGTTTCAGCATGGATAATTTCAGCATTACCCAACGTACCAAAATCATAGAATTTTATTTTGATGTTCCAAATCTCAAGGGTTTCAACCTTTAACAGTAACTTTAACTCGTTCCCCAGATTTAGCAGCGCCAGATTATTTTCTCTGGGGATGTTTAAAAGAGAAGGTGTTCATTAACAAATCCGGGAAAATCGAGCAGCTAAGGTGAACATCTGAGCTGAAAATGCAGTTGACAACTCCTCATGTTCTGAGAAAAGAATAATGAGAAGTTCTCTCGAAAGAGCCCGTCTTTGTGAGGCTGTAAATAACGGTCATTTAAGTGACTTAATATTCAAAACCGAACTCGAAAATATCTCCATGAGTATAGTTCATTGTCTAATAATTGAGACGCATTTAATGAAAAAAACTTTTTTACAAAAAAATAAACCGATGGAAAGGAGAAGGAACTGAAAGGCGTAAAATAAAAAGAACCTTTTTAGTTTAACTAAGCCCTCCTACACTGATGTAACTACCTAAAAAAATTGAGCCGGTGCCATAGACAAACAAACGGAACGTTCGGCAATTTCAGTATACATACTTGAGAGTACGACTTGAGAAGCTCCACGGTTTTTCGTCGGTTAAAAAATAAAAAAAATAAATTTTGTTAGTATTTTATAGTAAATCCAAAATTCACAACAGCACACCTTTTCACATCGATGTAAGACATCACATAGGATTCAATGTCAAAACAGCAAAAAATTAACGAAAGCGGAATCGAAATCTGGGTTGGTACTTCAAGAATGTAAACTTGGCAGCAAAGTAGATGTCATTACTTTCATAGGCAAAATTTTTGGAAATGAAACTTAGCCCTCTTTTCAATGATAATGCTTTGATAGATTTCTAGAAATCGAGTCTTCTATCTCAGTCTGTCCCATCACTGATGGGGCGAGGGTCACTCATTCCATATTCGCCCGTCCGCCAGCGTAATGGAATATATCGCCGTGATGTGTGAGACGTGCCCTAACGCGATCGATCTAAAGTACATACGTACTCATTTTATTTTCGCAAATTGCGCGAAATGATGGCTCGTCGGCCGTGCGGCCCGTGCGTGAGTCGCGACCCTTGTCATGATGTGGATCTGTCCGGTTACCTGCGTGCGGCTAACGCTCTCCGAATTTTTTAACGAGAACGGAATTGGACGGGATGTGTGAAGGGATAAAATTTAATATTTCTTGCTTAACTGGACTTACTCGAAGTAGTAGGTATTTAACGTTTTCTGTAATAAAATGTTTATTTGTAAAAGTTTAAATGCGTAATTCATTTAGATTTAGATGATACAGTTAATGCGGTAATATTACAGATATTCGTTATTTTTGACATCAATTACTCATAAACTATAGAAAACCCAAGGTTGAAAAAAATACCCTTAATGTTGATGATGTTCCGTAAACTCAAAAGCTATTAGAAACACGATGGAGCAGTTTTGGCTCGATAGAAAAAAATCCCAAAGATAGGTCTACACCGTTACTTTCATCTCTAGATATGACTAATATTTTAAAGGATAAATTAAAAAAAATTAAAACAATATTTGTTATGATAATACAAAGTGAGTAATGTTATTATTTTATAAACTTTCATTGTAGTTTTTGATTGAAACGAAAAACAATTAAAAAAGTGAAAAAGTGTGGTTATTTTCTTTACTCTTTACACGTAAAGAAAAAGACAGAGACAGATGTTCAAATGAATACCTACGTTCTTCACAGAATGTGTATTTCTATTGTCGCTATAACAACAAATAATAAAAAAAGAATTGAAAAGTGGTATTTTCTACAAAGTTGATTAACTTTATAATACGACAACAGCAATTAGTTTTCTTTTATGTCTGTAGATGGCGCTGTAGATGAGAATAGTTTTTTGTACGGAACCTTTAGTGTACGAGTTCGACTCGACCTGTCCGGTTCATTAAATGTTTAACCTACTTTTATGGTAGATATACCAAATCTGTTGTTTTCGAAGGTTAAGCGCCACAAACCAAGCAGAAATTCAAATCATCGAGAAAATTACTAGTTCCATTATTTTACGCGTTACGCGTATAACATGCGTCGTAAAGATGGCGTGTCCATCATCATTTCACTGTTTATATTTAGGTATTCGGCCCATTACAGCGTTGCCGTTCACTATGCCTTGACAGTAAGGGAAAACATTCATTATTTCGGTTTAAAACTTCTAAACCCAGTTAGAAAACTTACAATTTTTTGTTAGGACCACTAAAACAGAGTGTTTTGAAACTTTCTTCAAGAACGGCTACACTTGATAGAATTGATGATAAAGGCGCTTCATCTTTAGTTTCACACGTTTACGCCTTTTTATACGCTTTATAATTAACTTCACCTGTATCTTAGCGTGTAACGGAATATTAGAACGTGTTTTTTAACTATTTCAAGACGTCTCAGATAAAATCGAAAAATTGCACACAATCCCCAGGATGCTCGAGTTTCCAAACAAACGTAGTTCCGCTTTAATATAAAAACTAAATGCTGAATTGAATCCAAACTTTGCAAATTTATTGAGTAGACACATATCGATGTTTGTAAATAGTTTTTATCGTATAAAATTGTAACATAACTAAACAAAGGCTTATATTAGTTTTGAACTGAAAGTTTTAAACTGCTCTTATTTTTTGCTGTTTTATATTAGTATACATCGAAAACTAATTACAAACATAGATATGTGTCTACTCAATATATTCGCAAAGTTTGCATTCAATCCAGGTTATAGTTTTTGTATTAAAGCATAACTACGTTTGTATGGAAACTTGAGTCTCCTGTGGACCCCTGAAGACAGACGACATAAAAAAAAAAGAAAAAAATGTGATGAATTAGTTTGGTTTGCCATTGAAGCGTGTTTTTTAGTTCTTTAAAGTGACAATAATTATTAGCATAGAGTAAGGAATAGTCATGACGTAGTGAGCGAAGCGCAATGTATGAAAATAAAATTTAGAACCATAATTTCAACGCTTTTTACGTTTGGTATGTATAATAAATAAATCTAGAACATCGGGTACCTGTTAAAGTCTACTTTGCTACCACGTGACTAAACTTTAATAAGTTAATACCCCCGACGCAAACAGAGGGGTTTTATAAGTTTAATGTGTATGTGTAAGTGTTTGTGGCATCGTAGCTCCCAAATATTAGTTTTTTTGTTTGAAAGGCGACTTGATCAAACTGATTTCTTGACTTCTTAGCAATGCTTCAAGAGCTCTAATCTAGTTGATGAAGGGATGTGCAAAAATCAGCTTCCACAGGTCTGATCGATTCGAAATTTATTATCCTACTAGCTTTGCCCGCGACGACGTCCGCGTGGTAGTTTTGAATTTTCCCACGGGAACTCTTGAATTTTCCGGGATAAAAAGTATCTTATATGTTAACCCGGGCTATAAGGAACGACCATACAAAATTTAATCAAAATCGGCCGGGTAGTTTTTGCGTGATGCGCGAACATACAGTTAGACAGACAAAAATTGCAAAAGTTGTTGTTTTGGCCTCTATATCGTTAGTAATGTCTACCACAGTTATATTTTTCCAAAAATATTTCGTGTACAGACACGTCCCCGTTACAGTTTTATTACACGTTTAGATTACTTCAGTAAAAGAACATGGTAACCTTGACCTGATGCTGCAGGATTCCTGCAATCTGCAGAATACCCTACTCCTCACCAAAGGTATAATGATTGGGCTCATTGTAATGTTCTCAATGAATAGTTTATAGATACATAGATGGTGAAAAAGGGTGTCGGAGGTTTTTAAATTTATTAATGTTACTGTGGATTTAATTAATGGCACAGTTACGAGTTACGATTTACTTTGAAATAATATAACATTACTCTTAATAAAAGTCAATATATGATTAAAAATTCGGGCAAGTGTAAGTCAGACTTGCGCACTTAAGCTTCCTTAATACCACCACAAGTGCTATTCAGTTCTGTGATAGAGGCTATAACTAATACGAATTCTGTAAAAAAAATAACTAAGCTATATAGTATAAGAAAGTCGTGTTAGATACACCATTTATAACCCAAGAACGGCTTCACCGATTTCCTTAATCCCTTTTTGTGTTGAGTTCGTTATTGTCAGGAGAAGGTTTTAGGGTAGGTAGGGTAGAGTAGGATTGGGTAGTGTAGTATAGTGTAGTGCAGTGTAGTGTAGTGTCACACCCTGGACACTTCATACAACGGGCCAGAAAAATCCTATACGTTCGACAATCAAACTGTAACCAATCTGTGCCAATCTGGGTGACAAGGGGGTGAGGTCCCAAACTAGAGAGCGGCAGGGAGTGTCCATACTGTATGTTAGTACTAATACATATACTTAGGTAGTGTAGTGTAGGGAAGGGTAAGGTAGGGTAGTATAGTGTAGTGTAAAGTGGAACGAAGTTAGCCGGGACAGCTAGTACTAAAATAAAATTCGAATACAAAAAATGTAACCAAAATTGAATTAACATTTAATTAGATAAAAAGTTGGATTTTTGCACATTGTCGTCGGCGCCATTGCGTCCTCATGTGTGCGGTCGATTGAATCGAACGTACTCAAAATGGCCGAATGTTCCGTTTGATTGTATCGTTGCAATTGAAACAAATTGAAACTGTCCACTAAACTATATTGATGACGCCAGCCAAATTTGTATTTGCGGGGAACTGAATTAAATAATGTCGGTGGTGTATTTTATTTTTATTTAAGACAAAATAGTATTAATTTTGGGGTTTTGTCGGCAAAATAGAGTACAGGTACAGGTAAAATAGAAAACATCTTTAAGTAGAGACCCCCCCCCAAACATGCTCTGTTAATACATAACACCCTGTATACTTATTTTTTATAGTAAAAGAAAACTTGTGTAAGTCGATTCTTATTGCGTATACACATTGAGTTTCTATCCAGTCCAGAGGGAAATACTTGGCACGTAAATAGCCTCATGTCAAGTATGCCTTACGGTATACTCCTCTCCATGAGTTGCTGTAGTTAGAGTGAGAGAAGTGTATTGTAACTTTATAGAATAGAATAGAACTGTTTTATTCACGAACCAACACATAACAGATAAATAAAATAAACATTTCACCTTACTAGGGAAAGTGTAGAAAAGATACAAAGTTACATATAGCCAGGTGAGCTGTGCAAGCTCAGCGAAATGGATCTGACTCAGCATATGTTGTGGATTACGATGATCCACAAAGCTGATATTCTGCCAGATCCCCATAAGGTGAGTGAGTTTCACAAATTTTTTTCTCGGCTACGTGTTCGAATCTATTACTTGAGTTCACTTCTCCGTCGAGCCGTGAAAAGACATTGCTTCCCTATTGTAAGATACAGAACGAAAAGCTCATTGCATATACACATATCAATCACTGCTTCTTTATTGTAAGATACAGAACTAAAACCTCATTGCATATACACATATCAAGCACTGCTTCTTTATTGTAAGATACAGAACTAAAACCTCATTGCATATACACATATCAAGCACTGCTTCTTTATTGTAAGATACAGAACTAAAACCTCATTGCATATACACATATCAAGCACTGCTTCTTTATTGTAAGATACAGAACTAAAACCTCATTGCATATACACATATCAAGCACTGCTTCTTTATTGTAAGATACAGAACTAAAACCTCATTGCATATACACATATCAAGCACTGCTTCTTTATTGTAAGATACAGAACTAAAACCTCATTGCATATACACATATCAAGCACTGCTTCTTTATTGTAAGATACAGAACTAAAACCTCATTGCATATACACATATCAAGCACTGCTTCTTTATTGTAAGATACAGAACTAAAACCTCATTGCATATACACATATCAAGCACTGCTTCTTTATTGTAAGATACACAACGAAAAGCTCATTACGTAAGTTTTGCGTGGTTGGGTAGACCTGAAGCACGTTCCTTCCTGGAGGGGGGGAGGGGGGGAGGGGAGGGACACCATTAGGGTTACCTGTAAGCTCCTGTTGACGAAATAACCCTTGTTACCAAAAATTAAATGCTAATCTTTGGTAAGCGTGTCACTTGAAAACGGCTGAACCGATTTTTCTATTATTTTAATGTTCGTTATAGTCCAAATACAATTTGTATGAAAAAGAAAGTTCACCGAAAAGTTTTGAAAATAGTGAAAACGTGAAATAGCTTTTTATAGGATTTTGCATTAACTCAAGACCATAACTCACGATTCGACCGATGCACCCTCGTTTACAGTCATGAAAACAATATCCACGCGGGGAGAAGCCGCGGACAAAAGCTAGTAAAGAATATAATCTAGTTTGCGCCACGCGTTACAGCTATACCATCTGCTTAGACAGCCGATAAATAAATAAATAACCGACGACACACTCAACCAGCCAGGCTCTCAACTCTTAGGCACGAAACATAGCAAGCGCCTCGGGCGTGCGTTCACCGCGCACTCAACGCCGATATACTATGAGAATAACTATACTATGAGACGCCATCTTTGGGCGACTTTTGGAACCGTTTAACATGTTAACTGGAGTAACCGGAATTATAATATTGCTATGATTCGCCTAACTGAATCCTGTACACACTTGCTTCAAAGTACAGTGTAAACTCTATATAGCGACACTCAAGGTACCAGACTTTTTGTGACGTTATTGAGAGTTTTCGTTATACAGAGAGAAATCAGCGTCAAAGTAAACCAACTGGAACCAGAAAATTTTGACGTTTTAAAGAGTGAACGTTATATCGAGTGACTTTTTACAGAGTTTACACTGTATATATATAAATATATTCTTGCTTGCACACGAGCGTCGCGAGCCCAAGAGGGACGCGCGTCCGCCGCACGGAGGGCGCGCATTCAGCGCCCGGGGCGCTTGCTATGTTTCGTGCCTTATAGAGGGCCGCCATTTTTATCTCCGCGCATAAAACGCTATAATGCACGACGCTTTTAAAATTGCATTGCAACCGACGATGGCTTAAGTGTGAAATATATACCTAGCTGTCCCGGCGAACTGCTTTCCTCCTTACACTACACTACACTTACCCTACCCTACCCTACCCTATCCTACTCTACACTAAACTACACTACCCTACCCTAAAACCTTCTCCTGACAATAAAGAACTCAACAAAAAAAGAATTAGGGAATCGGTCCAGCTTTGCTTGCTAGGCGACTTGACTATTTAAACTTGTCAAGTTACACTAAATAGCACAGAACATAACAAATTTTCTTTTAAACAACTGAAAACCGTTGTACATTGTCTTATATTTGCCGTAGCTATGACTTAAGAATCTACTATAGAACTTGGTACCACCCATTTAGATCTCTATAATTTTTTTGTATCTAACTTGTCTCCCTTTCAAATTTATGTTTTGTTAGCATATCATATTTTTTTTGTAAAATTATCATATTTATTTCCTCTGTCAAGTAATAGACATGTATAATATATTTTTGGTGCCACAAAACCCTCAGTGTGCAAGCCCGACTCGCACTTGGCCGGTTTTTTCTTTTTCTTTAAAACACTCAATAAAACCTATTTCGATCCTAAATCTCAATTAAAAAGTCACCTGGAAGTTGTCTATATTAATTTGATGAGTAATGGTGGTACGGGACCCTAATTTTGCGATTCCGATTCGCACTTGACCATGTTTTTCTTTCTCCTTTGTAACTTACCTAAATGCCAAGTAAGTTCCTAATTCATCATGGTCAAAAGCCCTAATTTCGCAAGTCTGACTGTTTTTTTTCTTAGTATAAGTACGCCTAATAACTTATCCAAATTTCACGTTTATAAGTTACCTGGAAGTAGTCTATATATTTTGATATTAATGGTGTTACGGAACAAAAACCATCAACTAATCACAAACAACGAACAGATCAATGACTGGTGGCTAGAATACTATGAGCAACTGCTTAATGAGGAATTGCCACATGAAGAACCAGCACCCCTACATGCTATGCATGGCCCTGTAAACAAAGTAGACGAAAGAGAGGTTAAACAAGCGGTGACTACAATGAAAAATTGGAAAGCACGAGGCCCTGATGAGGTGCCGGCAGACTTATAAAAGCGACTAGGCGCGCTGGGAGTAGCCTGGTTGAACAAGTTGTTTAATTAAAATAAGAAATTTGATAATTTGATTTATTAATTTAAATAAAGTTTATAGGTGACTGAAGGGAAAACATCGAATGGATATTTATTTAAGATGAATATGATAAAAATAAAAACGAAAACATCGAAAAAGTGCAAAAGTGTGGTTATTTTCTTCCCTCTTTACACGTAAAGAAAAAGACAAAGACAGATTTTCAAGTACCAATGCGCCTTAAACCTCCGTGGTTTTTTTTTTGGAACGCGTAATGTATTTTCTGGATGTATATTTGGATTACTTTATTACTTTTATATTTATATATTTTATATATTTTATTACTTTTTATACCTAAAGGTATGTAAAAATACTAATGTTTTGTTTTTCACCAATTAATGAAATTTTTCATGAAGTTGCACTAAAAACCGTCTTAAATTAAATCCTTCATAACTTGCTGATTTTATTTTCATGAACATTAATAACTATCAAAATTGTAATGGAAACATCGACAAATACCAAACGTGGCTGTTGAATATTGACAGAACAAATATGTCATTTCCCGCGAAAATGAGTTTTATTGTATGATTTACATGTTTTTTTTTGTATAATGAGGCTTTTCAGTCAAGTTAGCTGACGAGTAACGTTTTCGTCAGATCGTCACATCAGCTCATATACATCTCCAACGAGGAGCTCGAGCCTACCCTGAATTAGGGCGATCGGGCCTTAGACGACCACGCGGGCCCAGTGCGGGTTGGTCGACTTCACACACAACCTTTGAATTTCTTCGCAGGCGTGTGCAGGTTTCCCCACGATGTTTTTCCTTCACCGTAAGAGCATCAGATAAACGTATCTAAGAAATCGAAAACAGGATGTACGTACGAGTACGGAGTACGTAGCAGGATTCGAACCATGACCTCCCGGACAGGAGGTAACGGCCCTAGCCGTTACGCTACCGACGATACTTAATAATTTAATATTCTTCATGACTCATGCTTGAGATTTTGACAACTGCATTTTAATCTTATGCAAAGAAGAGATTGCATATATACCAAACTCCTTTGTTGCAAGCACACAAAAATAGAGTTAAATCAGACGCGTTAGTGCCGACACTAGTTGGCGGGAAATTGTTGCGCTGTTTTGCGCGGCGCCGCCTTTTTGCTTCGTCTGCTAATGGACATGGTTTTTACGGATGCCATCATGGTGATAGTAGGATTTTGTAGCGGAGTGTGGCATGTGAAAAACTTATAACGCCTCTATATTAGCAAGTGCTTTACCCTACGTAATGAGCTAACGAGACTTGACAAGCTTTTTTTTTAGTCACAATTGATAAGCCCTTGGCTTCATCTCACCTGATGGTAAGTGACGATGATGCCGAAGATGGAAGCGGGCTTACCAAGATTACCCAACGCAATGGAGAACTGGCTATCTTATCTTCAAGCCGGAACATATGAATGTTGTTAACACTGATGTTTGGCGGCAAGACTTAGATAAGATGGTGCTAAGCCAGGCGGGCTTAGAAAATGCCCTACCAGCAACCAAACCGAGTCTTACAAGTTGACCCCACATGGATACGAACCCGCGACCTCTTGGAGTGATGGGAATGGACTAAACATTACGCCACGGAGGCGGTTTAACTTCAGTAATTAAAACACAAAGTTAAACGCTAGTACTATTTTAAGTATATACTGTGGCAATCAGAGATATGCTATATATATATATGGGGAGGTAGATAGGTTACATACGTCCAAAAAGTGAAGCAAAAAAAAGATGCCAATTGGCATCTCTTTTCTTAGTAGCATTCGGTGCAACGGAAGCGAACAACCTATTATATTGTGTGTGTAAATGGATTCGATTTTCAAATGTTGTTTGTTAGTGCATAACCCATCTATGGTAACAAATCTCTGGTGGCAATGCTGTAAAGCTATTTTTAACAGTGGCGCTGCCTTTTTGCTTCGTTTGCCAATAGACATGATTTTTACAGGTTCGAAGTGATGATTATCGATATTTATAACGTTGATATGTAATTATCTTGATAATTATAAAAACAAAACAGTAATATTAGGCATAAGTAGTTATCTTTGACAAAACGCCAGCCTCGCGCCATGTCCTGCTTTATTTATCCGAACACGATTTGACGTTTCGTGACATGTCGAAACCCGTCAAACCTCGAACTCAGAAAAAGTCATAAGAAACGATGTTTTTTTATGAATAACCGTTATTAAAATTACAATTACTTGAAAGTTATTACACAATTACACTACACAATTTAATGTATTTTAATTTTTAGTAAAAAATCTAAGAGCCAAAAAGAAGAAGAAGATAAGAATCAACGCCGATAATTATCAAAGAAAGTAATGGTCTTGATAATTTCGAACCCCGCCATTTCTATTCAGTAGGATGCCAATAGGATTTTGTACCGGAGTGAGTTATGTGAAAAACTTGTAAGTAAATAGCAGTACCATATTTTATTAACTCCAACCTATAATTGTAAATCATTTTAGCAAAAGCCCTTACGCAGGCTTTGCACTTGTTTAGTATGAATTGCGCCTTTTGTCAAAAGCATAGCAATGCTGTTTAGTTGTTTTTAAAAGCTTTCTACAGATTTTATTCTCGCTGCAAACCACAACGTATCACAGCCCTTACGCAGGCTTTGCACTTGTTTAGTATTAATTGCGCCTTTTGTCAAAAGCATAGCAATGCTGTTTAGTTGTTTTTAAAAGCTTTCCACAGATTTTTTTCTCGCTGCAAACCACAACGTATCACAGCCCTTACGCAGACTTTGCACTTGTTTAGTATCAATTGCGCCTTTTGTCAAAAGCATAGCAATGCTGTTTAGTTGTTTTTAATAGTTTTCCACAATTTTTTTCTCGCTGCAAACCACAACGTTTCACAGCCCTTACGCAGACTTTGCACTTGTTTAGTATTAATTGCGCCTTTTGTCAAAAGCATAGCAACGCTGTTTAGTTGTATTTAAAAGCTTTCCACAGATTTTTTTCTCGCTGCAAACCACAACGTATCACAGCCCTTACGCAGACTTTGCACTTGTTTAGTATTAATTGCGCCTTTTGTCATTTCCAGCTGTGCTGTGCTGGTGTTAAGTACTGTTGGCTTTGTTACCAGACGTTGACAACCCTTAGATTTTTTTTTTAGAATTATGAGATTTAGAGACGACTGATGAGTTAATCATGTTGTTTTATATTGCACAAGTGATTTAACGTAAATTGAGAAACATACTGAGTGCTACTTAACCTGATTTTATTAAATTTCCACCAATTCAATTTGATATCCTTTCATACACTAACACTTTGCAGAAAAATAACCGCCGAAAAGTGTTTCGATGTTTGAATCGCACAAGGCAAGTCCGCCGCGGTAATGAGGTTATTGTACGGCTTAAGGCCCCGTGGTACCTAAAAATCCACTTAAATAGGTTTTTAGAATTCATTTTTGAAGTAGTTAACAGTAAATTTAAATTCTAGGAAAACATACTGGTATTATTGAGAATAGTTAAGAGGGACTATATCGACTGGAAACACGATTAAATAAAGTTGGCTCGATAGAATAATTTCGCAAAAGTACCTTTTTTTTGAGACATTTTATCGTCTATTTTCGGTTTTATTCTTAAAATAAGTAATTTGATAATATGATTTATTTACTGAAGTAAAGTTCATAGGTGACTGAAGGGAAAACATCGAATGGATTTTTATTTAAGATAAATATGATGAAAATAAAAACGAAAAACATCGAAAAATTGCAAAAGTTTGGTTATTTCCTTCCCTCTTTACACGTAAAGAAACAGACAAATACAGATTTTTAAGTACCATTGCGCCTTAAATTCTTTTACACAATCCCTTGACACATATTTCCTAAAACTTTTCATCTATCTTTAAAGGAAAGGCAAAACTAAATCAATTTCACTGGCAACACTGTTCAACGAACTCGAATGCGGTCTCCACGGAGTCGGATTCGTCTTTTTTCTGTACTTTTTCTGCATGCAAAATAATTTTATTTATCGCCGTCGTGGGCCGCAACGCCACGGACTCGTTGACTTTTAAACTTTTTAATTAAATAATTGTGTAATTGTTGGTGTGGGACTGATAGTTCAGTTGGTAGTTTGCTGTTTACCAGCCCCAGTCCGCTGCGCCGCTGGAATTGTTTAGAATTTGCAACGGAATCCGCTCGGAGTTGTTTTAATTCACGCCTGTCTGTTATCTGTAATTCTGCGTCTATTCAGAAATGTGGAAACGCTGTTTTATTGTTAAACTGACACTCTGCGTGTTTATTTCAGTTTCATGTTCTATTTGGGTATTGCATTACTGAATTGAAATAAGGAGACTCGAGTTACTAAAAAACGTAGTTTTGCTTTAATACAAACACTACATGCCAGATTGAATCCAAACTTTGCAAATATATTGAGGAGACACATATAGATGTTTGTAATGTCACAGTTATTATTTTGGTTAGTCAGATGTTTGTAGATTACACGTATATAAAATCACAAAAAAATACAAATAACAATGTCAAAAAGTTTAAGTCTGTTATATATCCACCCTAAGGCTTCGTTAGTCTGAAGGGTCTCCCCTGGGCGTTCCCGACGGGAAGGTGCCCATCACGATGTTTGTAATTAGTTTTCGAAGTACTAATATAAAACGGAAAAATATAAGAGCAGTTTCGAACTTTCAGTACAAAACTAAATCAAGCCTTCGTTTAGTTACATTAAAATTTACTACAATAAAAACTAATTACAAACATCGATATGTGTCTACTCAATATATTTAAAAAGTTTGGATTCAATCCGGCATGTAGTTTTTGTATTAAAGCGGAACTACGTTTGTATGGAAACTCGAGCCTCCTGGCGGCCCCTAAATCGGTGATACAATCGGCACAGTTTAACCCCCTCCAACCATCTTAGGCCTTTCCTGCCCTGATACAAACTTATGCGAACATAAGATATCAGTACTTATCCTTTTTAAGGTTCTGTACCCAGAGGGTAAAAACGGGACCCTGTTACTAAAACTTCGCTGTCGACCGTCTGTCTGTCTGTCTGTCTGTCTGTTCGTCTGTCACCAGGCTGTATTTCATGAACCGTGATAGCTAGACAGTTGAAATTTTCACAGAGTGTGTGTTTCTATTGCAGCTATAACAAAACATATTTAAAAATAATAAGGAGGCCCCCATACAAGAACCGTGTTTTTTTTAAACGTAAAGTTACTGGCGACATCTAGTAGGATGTAGTTGTATCTTATGTATAGTTGATTTATGAAAATGTTTAGCCCGGCACCTTCAGTGCGCGAGTCAAACTCGCACTTAGCCGGTTTTTTTTGTAATGAAATAGGTAGAACAGAGGTTTTTGCTTTATAAATAATACTTTATCCTTGCTAGATGTATTGGTACACATAATATGTAAAATCTTAACTAATATCAATCGAATATGGTAAACTATTAGTGTTTACTCCGAATTTAATTTAACTGCCACCGTGGCGTAATGGTTAGTCCATAAGCTTCATATCAGGAGGTCGCGGGTTCGAATTTCGGCAGAGTCTAACTTTGTAAGACCCAGTTTAGTCGATGGAAGGACAGTTTTTAAGCCCGCCTGGCTAACTACAACCATCTTATCTAAGACTTGCCGCCAAACATCAATGTTAACAGCATAGATGTGTTGAAGATGAGAGAGCCAGTTCCCCATTGCGTTGCGAAATCTTGGTAAGCTCGCTTCCATCTTCTGCATCATCGTCACTTACCATCGGCTGAGATGACGCCAAGGGCTTACCGATTTTGGATAAAGAAAAGTTTTAGCAATAAACCTTCTTGTGAAACAATACCTTTCATTAAATTGAAATTTTATCGTGTAATTATGTACCATCGTTCAGAATGCCTCGCCCGACAAATATATAAATATGTGGCTTCCTCTCCTCGTGGGGAATACGAGGAATAAATAATATTGTTGTCGACGTGCCTAAAATTCAATAAGAATCGCTGCGCTGTTGAAATTTACACCACATAGGACCCGAGAACTCATTGAGGCTATATTACAGATTTTCGTTATTTTTGACGTCAATTACTCCTAAACGATAGAAAACCCAAGGTTGAAAAAAATACCCTTATTGTTGACGATGTTCCTTAAAGTCAAAACCTATTAGAAGAAACACGATTGAGCAGTTTTGGCTCGATAGAAAACAATCACAAAGATAGATCTACACCGTTACTTTCTACTCTAGTTATGACTAATATTATGAAGTATTAATTTAAAAAAAATATACAACAATGTTTGTGATGAATTATGATAATACAAAGTGAGATATGTTATTATTTTTTATACTTTCATTCAGAAAAAAAAAATAACATAACTAACCTAAAATGAAGAAGACTCGCACTTGTCCGGTTTTTCTTTATCTTAAGGAGCTTTATTATAAAAAAACAAGTTAACTCCGTAGGGCAACAAAACTTGAATTATCTTATAACGTTCACCTTCAACACTCCATCAGCATAACGGCAAAATGAATGGCCCCTCGGCGTTGACGGAGCGTTCCAGACATTATCTGTGGCGAGTAATAGACAACACACTCGGGCGTCCGTGTAATGGCGGGAAAAACCAAAGATGGCGGCCACCAGGTGCAAGGCGACACCTGTCGAGGACGACAGGCTGTGGGTATGCAACTGGCTGGCACAGAACAATAAATAGGTGCATATTACGTTGACTGTATTCATAATAGGGTAATATTTAAACGCAAATCAAAAAAAAAAATGTATAATAAAAGAATCCCAATTCCCATCAAAGTTATTGATTGCACAGCAAATTACTTACCACTAAATATAATTAAGTAAGCAACAGTTTAGGTTCGTGGCGCACCAACACTTACCTACAAGTATAGCGTTTATCTGGTTTAAGTAAAACTGTTTTATTGTTTCCTAAGTCAGATCCACCACCCAGGAGGGGGAGCTCCTCGACGGTATAACCTAACCGAACGTGTTACCGCTCGCTTCGCTCGCTCAACTCTTGTCCAATTGAGAAGGATAGATAATTTTATGTGCATTCAATATTTTTGATATGATTGTTATAAATATATGATGAAAATAAATTGATTGGTGATTAGTTTTTTGATGAGCAACTAAAACTATTTCTTCTTCAAGCACATAAAATACAATAATCGCGAAGTGAAAATATCTCAAATGGCAAAAAAAATAGTTGTGATATATGTATAAGCAAATTTACCGTGTAACGATCACTGTGTGTACGTTTTCAGAACTTTTTTTTGCTGAAATATATGCCGAAAGTAATGAAAATATATAAATTATCTATTAAATTCAATATTTTTTTTAATTGTGTAGGTACATGAACAAGGTAAAAGAAAGAAGACTCCAAGTGGTTTCTTTCTAAAAAATTTAACATTTTATAAACACATTAATAATACTGTTGTGTCCAGTTTATGATTAATCTTTAATTTCTTATTTCAAAACTTTTTAAAGTTTTTTTTTTAACTGTTGTGTGCAAAGATATGCATTTTAATATGGGCGGCGAAATGCTCCACTCACGTTTCGCGGAAAGGCGTGACTTCTCTAGTGTTAATAATCCTATCTTAAGGGTCCCCAGGAGGCTCGAATTTTCATTCAAACGTCGTTCCGCCTTAATACAAAAACTACATGCCGGATGGAATCCAAACTTTGCGAATATATTGAACAGACACATATCGATGTCTGTAATTAGTTTTCATCCTAGTAAATTTAAACATAACTAAACGACGGCTTAAATTAGTTTTGTACTAAAAGTTTGAAACTGCTCTTATTTTTTTTCCGTTTTACATTAGTACATCAAAAACTAATTACAAACATCGATATGTGTCTGTCTACTCAATACATTTGCAAAGTTTGGATTCAATCCGGCATGTAGTTTTTGTATTAAAGCGGAACTACGTTTGATTGAAAACTCGTGCCTCCTGGATACTCTTAAGAAGGAAGGAAAAGTAAGAAAAATAATACAAAAGAAGACAAGGAAATAAATAAATAAGGAAGCATTTTATATAAATAAAACAGTGAAAATCATGATCTTACTGTAAAGAATAATGTTGGACACGCAACACTTATCTATGAAGGTGAACGGAGCCACACCCTGGACACTTCGTACAACGGGCCAGAAATTAAATTTAAAAAAGGAATGACGGAACAAACTATCCTATACGTTCGACAACCAAACTGTAACCAATCTGAGTGACGAGGAGGTGAGGTCGCAATCCAGAGAGCGGCAGGGAGTGTGCATACTGTATGTTAGTACTAATATATATATACTCGTACTTTGACGGAGCGAAGCCACTATATAAGATAATTGGTAATGTCAGCTACATACCGCAACGCAACCGCTGCCGGCACCGACGACGCCAGGAGGTGCCCTCACCATGCAGATTGGGTGACGTCACATGATTTACGTCACAGACGATCTCACCCCACTCCCCTTGGCGCCGCAGCTTCCTATAAAGGAATGAGTTCACTTATCTTTCTATCGCCAGTTTTCTTGCGCAAAATTCGAATAAGCGACCCCATTTATTCACTTTACGAAATCAAAGTGTCGTGACTCATGCATAAGTTATTTTACGATTGCAACTTTCTGTGAGGTATGTAGCTTAAGGGCCGCCAGGAGGCTCGAGTTTCCATACAAACGTAGTTCTGCTTTAATACAAAAACTACATGCCAGATTAAATCCAAACTTTGCCACTATATTGAGGAGACACATATCGATGTTTGTAATTATTTTTGGAAGTACTAATACAAAACGGGAAAAAATAAGAGCAGTTTCAAACTTTCAGTACAAAACTAAATTAAGCCTTCGTTTAGTTACGTTAAAATTTACTACGATGAAAACTAATTACAAACATCGATATGTGTCTACTTAATATGTTTACAAAGTTTGGATTAAATCTGGCATGTAGTTTTTGTATTAAAGCAGAACTACGTTTGTGTGGAAACTCGAGCCTCCTGAAGACTCTTAAGTGAAGCATTATATTATTCTAACAAAAACTGCCCGTCGTCAAGGACGTCCACTGCTGGACAAAGGCTTCCCCAAGGATCTCCACGACGACCGGTTAAGGCTTCCCGTGACCCACACCAGGTCATCGGTCCACCGAATGGGAGGCCTGCGTACGCTACGTTTTCCGGTTCGCGGTCGCTACTCGAGAACTTTACTGCCCCAACGGCCATCTGTTCTACGAGCTATGTGCCCCGCCCCCTGCCACTGAAGAATAGCAATTCTGGGAGCTATGTCGGTTATTTTAGTTCTTCTAGGGATCTCCTCGTTTTTGATTTGATCGCGCAGAGAAACTTCGAGCATAGCACGCTCCATTGCTCTTTGGGTGACTTTGAGCCTTCTTATGAGGCTCACAATAAGCGACCATGTCTCAGTTCCGTATGTCATCACTATCAACACACACTGGTCTAAGATCTTGGTCTTAAGACACTGCGGTATTTGGGTCGTGAAGATATTGCGAAGCTTCCCGAGTTGGATTCGTCGATTGATCTCTTTCTCGAAGTTGGACTTACCTAACTGGACTGTTTGTCCCAGGTACACATATTTGGCAACAACTACGAAGAGCCTCAAACCTTCAGAGGAGTAGGTGCGACACGGACGTAATTATGTTTAATCTTACAAATATATATCGCAATCAATATCGCTAATAGATACAGCCATAGAGTGATCTTTTTACTTTAAGTGAGCAATTCTTGTGAACAGGGTGGAGAGTTGAGATAAGTCAGTGTGGCAGCTACAAGATCCCTTGCTGCCACGCATAATGCTCTTAGGAGACCTTTACTAATTTTTGAAGTAAAAATTCTTTACACACGCTTGACTTGGGGAGTAAGCTGGTGAATTCGTTACGCGAACAGTGTTAAGTTTTACTTCAGTCGTGTGGTCTAAAGCACACGTGTTTTGTAACTCCAGCTGTTTTTTAATTGATAGATTTTGAAAAAAATGTACAGTCATTAAGAAAATGGTCAATTTACACAAAAACTTTTTACGACGCCAATCGATCCTGTTTCTTATTAGGATTAAAAGTGTCTGTTAGACCAACTTAGGATAGAGTACTAGAAATGGTAAAAGTCGCATAAATCTCTTCCTTTAAAATGAAAAAAAATAAAAAATTCTTCTCCAATGATCTCAAAAAAGTAAGAATGAAAACGAACTATAACATAGTAAATTTTTTCTAATAGAAATGATTGTCTATAATGCGAATCCATGATCTTTGAACTGAAAAAGAATACCAAATTTATTTACATTTACGTACAGAGCAAAACAAAAATAAACATTTTTTTCGCTTCGGTAAAGGCCCGATTTTCAATGAAAATGTTGCATAGCCCTGGTGTCGTGGGTTCTAAGACTATGTCACTGATTGGGATGTTCAAAAGACACGTCTTGACAAGGGCAAAAAAATAATAATTAAAAAAACTTTTTTGGACATTGAAAAATGTGATAAATGTAGTTGTTTTTCGCCTAGTTTCGATCAGAAAAAATCGTATCTCAAGAATGAATATGATATCGAAAAAATAAAAAAAAGAGAAATGATATGACATTAAAAAAAATATTGGAGGTGCGTATCACTGATGCGTTATTCAGAAGTTGTAGGTACAGGTATGTACCTTTGTGACGCGGAGTTTACGCGCAGATTTTACGCGCGGAGTTTACGCGCGGAGAGTGCGTGAGCGCGGTAGTAATGACTATAAATTAATGTTATGAAGCATGATTATTTTTTGGACGAAGTGATTCTTTGTGAATAAATCCTTACTAATATTATAAATGTGTAAATGTGTTTATTTGCTTGTTTGTTACCTTTTCACGCTTCAACGCCTTGACCAATTTTTATGAAATTTGACATGCAGGTAGCCAGGAAGGTCATAGGCTACTTTTTATCCCGGGAAAATAGCATAATCTAAAGCAGTTCTAAAAAACTAAAAAAATACTCGATTGCTGTGATTTTTTGCACAGAGATGTTTGAGTAGGTGGGAAACGACATAGTTTACTAATCAACCTTAAAGACAGTCATAAAAACGATGTCAACGCGGGCGAAGCCGCGGGAAAAAGCTAGTAAATATATATTTTAACTAAAGTATGTATAAGATCGACTGTCGAACAAAAATGACAAATTGGGACAGTTACAGAGTTAAATTTATAATTTTACTGTACTACCCACATTGTATTTTTTTTATAAATTTAAAAAAAAACAGGTCATTTGGCAAATTAATTTTCAATGTACCTGAAGGTCGTGGCAGACTAGTGGATTTTTCATTTCAACATTTAAAGACTAACATTAACAGATAAGCTAGTCAATCATATTAGTCTAACATAGGATTTTTTTATTCATATTTGGTAAGCCCTTGGCATCATCTTACCTGACGGTAAGTGGCGATGATGTCAAAAATGGAAGCAGGCTTACCAAGATTCCCCAACGCACCGGGGATCTGGAGTAAAAATAACAAATTAAAATAACGTAGATTTGATATACACGCGCGACCCACACACTTGGCATACATTTTATATTCGGTGAACGCGTACCTTGGTCTTTGTGAACTGCCGAGATTTTCCCGGAAGCACACAGCAGCCACGGTTAGGCTTTAAATTCGGTTTTAACGGTTACCCGACTAAACCGGGGGGCAGGCTGTTTTACGGCAGGGAATGCCCAAGTACAAAGCCTCTACTTTTTGTTGGCTTTGCTCTTTCAAGCGAGAAACAACGCCGACGACGCGAGGATACGTCTTGGGCTTATTTTTTTGATATAAAGTTTAAGGTTTTTTTCTCTTTTCGACTAATACTTTTAGCGAGTCATGCGTTACTTACACAAATCGTCAATAAACTCAGTAGCAAATAATAAAGTTATATATTTTATT
The DNA here is from genome assembly GCA_947284805.1 of Coleophora flavipennella. Lineage (NCBI taxonomy): Eukaryota > Metazoa > Arthropoda > Insecta > Lepidoptera > Coleophoridae > Coleophora > Coleophora flavipennella. The sequence goes on from OX369269.1 coordinate 4,761,902, forward strand.
TATTTTTTATTTTATTTTTAAATTCTTTTGAACTATTTATGTAATACAATCGACCCCCCTTAAAAATATCTCGACGTCGTCGGTTTTGTTTGCCATTACAACACCACCTTCGTACCCATCGCGTTCGTTCCTAGAAACTAATAACGACTTTAAAAACAAAAACTCCAATTTGAAACTTTTTTCTGTTAGCCAGCCAGTACGAATGTTTACACATCGAAAAATTGGTTTCAAAATACTGCCTTCCAATAACAGTCGGTTTGCTCAGCCTGTTGTGTTTTCACATGTTTTTTAACGATGCAATGTGCTCATTCTTGCGTCAAGTTGCGTTTCTTTCTCTCATTTCGCAGAGACACTAAAACCAAAGTATATATATTAGTACTAACATCCAGTATGGACACTCCCTGCCGCTCTCTAGATTGCGACCTCACCCCCTCGTCACCCACATTGATACATATTGGTATAGGATTTCGCCGCCATTTTGTTTGTTCCGTCATTCTTTTTTTTAATTATTATTTCACGCCCGTGGTATGAAGTGTTCAGGGTGTGCTAAAACGGTCGATGAGAGCAGAACACATCGCTGAAAAGTGATTTTAATTGCCATTCGGGAATAAATTTGAATCATTTTTCAAAACTTCTGAACTTATTTTGGTATATGTTTACACTAATTTCACAGAAATTGAATAAGACTATACGTTATAAATTTGTCAGCGACCGGTTTCGAACACCATCTTCAGGCGATAACAGAAATTTGAAAGAGGCAGAGTCTGCCTGAAGATGGTGTTCGGAACCGGTCGCTGACAAATTATAACGTGTAGTTTTATTCAATTTCTGTGGAATTAGTGTAAATGTATACCAAAATGAGTGATATAATGTTCCATCAAGAACCTACAATCAAAAGTATCAATTAACTTTTGGAATTTTATTGCGTATCTCAGTAGCGAAATGTATGGACGTTGTTACGTTTTAGTCGTCGTTACGTCGCTCTCAATATCATAAAATATTTATCTGAGTGCTATAATAGTACATTATGATAAATGTCCAATGTTCACGAGTGTCACGAAGTTTTTCAACCCACTTACGAGGACAAAAGACATTCATCACATCAGCTCATATAAACATCCCCACCGAGGGGCTCGAGCCTACCCTGAATTAGGGCGATCGGGCATTAGTCGACCACGCGGGCCCTGTGCGGGTTGGTCAACTTCACTCACATCCTTCGAGTTATGGAGTTATGGAGTTAATCTGTCTATCTATCAAATTTCAGCCAGATACGTTCAGTAGTTTTTTCGTGAAGAGTAACAAACATCCGTACATACATAGAAACTTTCACATTTATAATATTAGTAGGATGGACCTTCAGGATGAAACCGCGCAGCCTCGATATCCACGCACATATTTTTTTTCAAACCAAGCTTTTTAGGCATTTGTGTTAGTTTGAAAATATTCAAGTCGAAATCAACATTTAGGTGACTTCCATCGTTTAAACTTCCTTTAACTTCTGATAGACCAAAAGTATTTTTCTTTCGCTTGTCTGTATGAATATAAAAAAAAACTTTTCGTCAACTTAAACCAGCCGCGATGCATGTTAGTTAACTTCCAATTAATTAATGCGAAGCATGAAGTAGTGTTTGGCACGCGATGGGGACGGGGCGACAATTGCTGTCTGTCAGATGGCATGTGCTAGTGTTGTCAATTGCCGGAAACTGTTTTGTCTATAGATGATAACATATCGATAAATGTATTTCCCAAATCGATCATACTTGTTCTTAAGTATGTTAAATACGATTTGGTATTTATGTCTTGTTCGATTATCCATACTTTTTTTTAAAATCACAATTGGTAAACCCATACATTAGGCTTTTATGTCTTGTTCGATTATCGATAAATAGATAAATCTTTCTCTATCTAATCGTAAACTTCCAATTAATTAATGCGGAGCATGAAGTAGCGTTTAGCACGCTTTGGGGACGGGGTGACAATTGCTGTGTGTCAGATTGCATGTGCTAGTGTTGTCAATTGCCAGAAACTGTTTTGTCTATAGATGATATATCGGCAAATGTATTATCCAAATCGATCATACTTGGTCTATATGTATGTTACATACGATTAGGCTTTTATATCTTGTTCGATTATCGATACATAGATTAGGCCTGTCTCTTTCTAATCGTGTGGCAAAATTAACCGTGTTATCGAATAGAAAGGTTAGAAGGGGGTAGATTAATATAACCTCGAGTTTTATTATAAAAAAAAAAATATGTGGTTAGTTTTAGCTTGATGTAAAACAGTAATATTGTAATGTGTACACAGATAACCAGCACAAATTTACTATATCGAAGATGTCATCGCTAATGTTTGGCTCTGGATGTGTGGACGGAGTTTTTAGTCCGAATTTTACGAATCGATATCGATAACTGACTGTTGCACATCAGTGTTGTGTGCGAATTGTCGACGAAATGTGCCACAACGCGACAGTTTTGGGTGGTTTTGGACAAAAGCGTGCTGCTGTCCGAAATCTAATAGCATAAAACGTGCGATTTGATCTTTTGTTCTTCTGTATCTTTGTTTGTTTATGGAAGTAATGTTTCACATCAGCTAAAAGATATCCACTGCTGGACTATCTTGGGGGAGCAAGATAGTGGGAGGGCGGGGATGCCACGCTTGGCAGGCGATTGCAATGTGCAGTGGGGGGGCACAGGACGCGGATAGGAGGCTTCTGTCCATCCTCCGGTTTGTTCCCCTATTAGTCGCCTGTTACGACATATCGGGAAGAGATTGGGTGGTGCTACACCCACCAGCTTTCCAGCTCCAACTATTTAACATTAGTCCAACTCTGTACTAATTTTACATAGTGTAATCGAACTCTTAAATGTTTAGAAAGAAAGATTGAATGGCATAGTACCAAGCCAGACGCCGAGTCCACTCCAGCCTCTATATGAGGGCGAAAGGATAAAAGAGCACATCTAGGTGCAACATTAGATTAATCAGGTAAACTCAGTCCAATAATCAGCCAGCCGCCGGAGCCCAATTGTTGATGTGAAATAAAGACTGCTTTACGTCTTACTTAACAACCTAGAATTTGTTTTTTCAATCATCATCTGAGCTTACTCCCCCTGAGGACTCGTTGGTGCGTCATATCTTTCTGCACAAGGCTTGTAGGCGCGTCCCGAAGCTGGTGCTGATTCAACAAAGGGGCCGAGAAACGATTATTGAAGGTGTCTGATCGTTAAATACCATATTAGGACCTAGAGTTTTCTTTACAAAGCGGTAAAACGTACTACGCCCTACATGCTACGTAACACTGGCGCCCCAAATGCAAATACTTATTGTACTACGGCGTAGCATCGGAAAAACCCTTAATTAAACTCTATTCGTCGTAGCGCGTAGCGCCCGCGCGGGCAGCGAAAGTGTTAAAGTGTAGTGTTAGTCACCAAGCAGTTAACTTATGCAATGAGGCAAACAGCGGTTAATTTCCACAAATACTTACAACAGCTATGAAGTTCCCGAGAATTCGTCAGGAAATGACATCAAAGCATCGGTGAAGGTTATATTTTTTGTTTATCGAATCGTTTAATTAACTTTGGGTCAACATAATGACATTCTAACACGCAACCGGCGCCGCCTCCCAATTTACTTGTGTACTGTGCAATTCTCTTTTTTAAAATATTGTTCTAATTTAAAAAGGTACGACGGTTTATGGTAGACCGTTAGGACAAAATGTTTGCTTAGGCTATTAACATGTTAATATTAGTGTAGGCACTTAAATGAGCTTTGAGACGAGAGTCTGATTGATGAAACACATTAATGGTAAATACTGCTATATGTATTTAATTTCTTTTTTTATTTCATCAAAATTTAAACAACAAAATTATTCATAAAACATTTTAATCTCAAGTAGAATTGTAAAGTCACTCATAGTTTCGCCAACGAATATCAAACTCTAGCCATTGTTTTAGGCAAAGTGTTGGTCTGTGTTTTGATCCGCGCACAGAGACGTAATTAGTGTTCTTTGGGGACCCTGTTTTCTGGATCAGTAGGAGTACCTGTCCAGTCCACCTGTTAATCGATTATAGACTTGCGCAACACAGGATTAGGCCTACAGCAAGCCTGACTGAATTTACTGTATACTTGGTTTTTGGTTCCTATTTCATTTTGAATCTTCAGAAAACCAATATTTTTTATATTGATATTTAGGAAAGGAGTGAAAATCATTTCCAAAATAGTATTAATTTATAACGATACCCAAATACTATCAGAGATAGAGCAACACAAATTTTGCCAAAGTTAGTCAATTTTACTAGTATCATAACATTTTTATATTCCCAAAGCGTTTAGTCCACAAAATTTCAACACCTGTTGCCTTCCTAAAACCGGTACGTCTCGTCTGGTATTAGCTGAACGTCGATTATTCAGCGCCCCCTGATCCATTAGCAACTTAGCCTACCCCTCCACCAGGGTTACCCTCCTTTATTCTCTGCCCCCCCTTTTCTACCCCCCCATTTGTACTTCACTAAGCGAATGCGTTGAGTGTTCTTAAATCTAACAACATTTTTTCTGTCGACTTACTCGTAAGTTTAAATTGTTTGCTTTGTTAGTTTTATAGACTTTATTATGTGTAGTGTATAATATATTTAATGTTAATTTTCTACTTAAATAAGAAATTATTATCAAATTATAAAAAAAATATAATATTCATCTATATATATATATAATTCTCGTGTCACAGTGTTAGTTGCCATACTCCTCCGAAACGGGTGGACGGATTTCCAAGAAATTTTCTGTGTATATTTGGTAGGTCTGAGAATAGGTATAGAAAATTTTTCACCGGAATCTGAGCGGGCCAAGCCACGGGAAACAGCTGGTAATATACATAAAATTAAACAATTTTTACTAACTTTTTTTTTATTGACTGTCGACTGGATTTTGAAGTTGACGTACTAGTATAACTTTCAGTTTATATTCAAATGCTGGCAGACCGGCCTCCAAATATGTTCTAAAAAGGATCTTATTTCCAGTATTCGCAAGGCCTTGTCCATAGATACATGGTCTTTGGCGACACAGAATAATATTATCATTTACTTTGTAACCTGCCAAGATACTCGGAACTACAAGATACGAGCAATAAAGATTTTACGTCACAGCTCTTCACTCTGGATACCTAAAAGGTATTTCGTGTCATGCTTCCATTGTGTGACGTTAATACAGGTATTAATTTGCTTATTTCAAGTTTACCTGTTCTCGGGCTTGTGTTGGTTTAATTAAATCTTTAATTAGAGCTTTGCTCTGATATGGACTTGTATTTCGGTTTTAAAATTTTGTATTTGTGTCCTATCACACCCTGGACACTTCATGCAATGGACCAGAAATAACATTTCAAAAAAGGAATGACGGAACAAAAAAAAAATGGCGACGAAGTCCTATACGTTCGACAACCAATCTGTATCAATGTGGGTGACGAGGGGGTATGGTCGCAATCTAGAGAGCGGCAGGGAGTGTTCATACTGTATGTTAGTACTAATATATATACTTTGGTCCTACTTTAGTTTCGAATTTCGAATATACTTAAGATTATTTATTAAGAAAATTAATAAGTTTAAAATAAGTCTTTATTGTATACGTGTTATAATAGAACATAAATTTGTATTACCAAAACTGTGACCCAATTAAAAGCCAAAGACATGAAATATTATTAAAATCACATCTTTACAGTTATTGTCGACGTGATATTTCGTTGGTTTTCGCAAAATCTGCGATGATTATGATTATTTTCCTGGATTTATGTCAGAGGTCGGCAAGTAATTTTAAGTGGGGTCCGGATACCGTTGAGAATGAATTAAACTTAAACGAATTATTTTTTTATTTGGACTCATGTAAATAATAATAATTTATACTTTTTATCCCACGGGAACACATGGTACAGGATAAAGGTCCACGCTGACAAATTCGCAACGAACAAGTAGATAAGATAAGTTGTTATAACAATATTTGGCGGTCCAAGTTTCAGTCTTTCCGCCTGTTGCCGATCGCTGATTTATATGAATGAATATGAATTTAGGCGCCATTTGCATTATGAGTTTTACCGCCTTTTTGGGATAATGGTTACACTATCAGCTTCACATCAGAAGGTCGCGGTCCCAATACCCGGCGTAGTCTAGCGTTGTAAAACCCGGTTTGGTTGCTGGAAGGGCATTTTCTAAGCTCCCCTGGCTAGCTACCATCATCTTACCTAAGCCTTGCCGCTAAACATCATTTCTTTTTTTTCTGTCTAAAAACTGTAATAGATAATAATTATTTCTTTTGTGTGTAAGTAGTATAATGAATTTATTTTATGTTCAGAATGTATAATGTCAATAACTGTTATTGGGGTACACCCGTTGTTATTAAGCAATAAATAAATAAACAAATAAATAAGCGTTGATGTGTTCTGGTTTAAAGATAAGATAGCTATTTCTCTAGGGCATTGGGGAATCAATTACCATCAAGTCGTGATGATGATAAGACTTAACGATAGTAGATTTAAAAAAATCTGTAACAATAGCAACATTTAGAAACTAATGTTTAATTACACAATGAATCTTTTTTTAAAATATTTCAATTGCTTAAAGTGCAGCCTCAGACGTTTACAAGTTCATTAGTCTTAGCGGCGACAATCAACAAACGAAGTGTCACGTAATAGCTCTAAAGCACGCAAAGTAATTAACAATAATATTATTACATTTCAGACCGTTCGCTCCAAAGGAAAGTAACAAATGAAAGGTTTAGCCAGGAAATGGACATCAAAATTAGTTTAATGTTAGAAATAATGTAATGCAATGTTGTACACAGTCGATAAACATTAATATTGCTTCTTCTTCTCATCAGCTCATATACGTCTCCACCGAGGGACTCGAGCCTACCATGAATTAGGGCGATCGGATGCGGGTTGGTCGACTTCACACACAACCTTTGAGTTTCTTTGCAGGCGTGTGCAGGTTTCCTCACGATGTTTTCCTTCACCGTAAGAGCGTCGGATAAACGTACATACGAAATCGAAATTCGAAAACACATAGGTACGTGGCAGGATTCGAACCACGGCCTCCCGGACAGGAGGTAGCGGCCGTAACCGTTACGCCACCGACGCGTTAATATTGCGTCTCACTGAAAACTAGACAATATTCTTCAGGTTTGCCTTAATCGAATATGTTTGCATGTGCATTTTTTAAAATCTTGCTTGCCAAGATCCCCCAACGCAATGGAGAACTGACTATCTTAGCTTAAAATCGGAACACATCAATGCTGTTAACAATGATGCTTGGCGGCAAGACTTAAATAGGTGGTAGCTAGTCAGATGGGCGTAGAAATATCCTTTCACCGACAAACCGAGACTTACAAAATTAGACTTATCCGGGAATCGAACCCGCGGCCTCCTGACTAAACTATTACGCCACGGAAGCAGTTGAATGCATGCACAAGAACAGGCCTATACCACAAAATATAAGAATGAAAAATAATAATATAAGTACTCCTTTCTCATCTGTGCCTATGCACACATTTTTCAGACGAACTGCTAGTCGTGAAACTTAAAAGATTATTTGTAAACCTTTGCTGAAGTCGCGATTGTATAGGAAATTGAATCTGTTTTGAACAAAAGTTGTTCTGATTGAAATATGGAAAGAAGCAGCAAATAATTTTAAACAAAAAAAATCGACTTCAAACGCTCTAGTCGCTACTACGATTTTTTAAAGGTTCCACTCGATTTTTCTGGAATGCCATTATCAGATTCAGGTTTCTTTATCATGGTACCGCCCTTGGGATATCTCCTTTCCAACAAAAAAAGAATATAACTCTTTATACTTTCACGATTATTCATACTGACAAATTGAAAACGGGGCTTGAACATAAATTATACAAAATCACGTCAAGCCCCGTTTTCAATTTGTCAAACAAAAGAATCATCAAAAGCGGTTCATAAACGACGAAGTTATCTGCGAAGACACATAAAAAAAATATACGGTCGAATTGAGAAACCTCTTCCTTTTTTTTGAAGTCGGTTAAAAATGTGTTTTATTTTTCCTAACAACTGTTTTACCCAGCGTGGCCTAATGTGGACTAATTAAATAGACTGATAAATTCTACATAAATAACTTAATAATTCTAGTTACTTACTAAAAAGTAGAAAACTGAAGGGTTCTTTATCGCACTTGTACCACTTTATACAGGTTCTAGTTACTTACTAAAAAGTAGAAAACTGAAGGGATCTTTATCGCACTTATCGTACCATTTTATACAGGGTGTAACAAAATTGGTGTAGGACCCGTTAACTGGGGTTTCTACTCATCATACTGTACTTGCCACGTTTAATTACAACATTAAAGTATTTTACACATAGCCCGCTCTATGTGGAGTTCTAGGAAACAACTGCAGCTATTTCAAAAGAAAATCTTCGATAAGGCTTCATCATGTTAGAACCAAAAACAACAAACTTACAACCTCGACTTACGAGTCAGTACGTTGTTCAATATAATACAAACAAAGTTTTACAGCCAATGAAGTTGTAGGGCTGGAAAAAAACAACGTTAGACCATTAAAATTAAAAGAAAACATGATTCCAGCCTGCATCTCCAGGAGCCGGCGCACCAGACCGAATCCGGGCACACTCCACCAATGCTATTAATTCACCCTCAAATATGTAAATATTAATAGATTAACAAGTCGGTTCTGAATGGACAATGATAAAATTTAAATTTCAATTGCAAGCAGCCTTCCCTGAAAGCATATTTGGCGGACAATCTACGACAATCTAGATGCAAATACACCTTCCCAATGCACGCTATGGAAATGGAATATCCGTTAGATTATTGCACGGTTTTGGCTCCAGAGGCGGGTTCAGGCGGGTAATACTTACTAGTTAGAAGATCCACGAAATCAAATCAAAATAACAGTACAATTGTGATATAAAATTGCCGAAACTCTAGCGCCCAAGAATCTTCAGATTGTTGGACGGGAACACTTTTTTTACAAGGATATTTTGCCATCAGTTCTAGATTTAATTCTAAACATTCTGCTACGAGTGAATAAATCTGTGTTCGATGATATGGTATGCTATACACGGTGACACGTTGTCATAGGTGTAGGTACGGAAGGGGGCGTGGGTAGGTAATGACGTGTCCACAGGTATTTCGATTTATTTACAGTTGCATAAGATGATGTAAAGATGAAATAAAGACCTAAAAGGATTAGAAAAACGTAATCACAAATAACAAACATAATTTTATCTTATCCGAGATGGGTCTTAAAAGGAAGCCGCAGGTTAAAATAATTATTTTATTAAATTTCCAGGTTCGTTTTCAAAATATGTTGAATAGTGGAAACAAATTTTGATTTTTGAATGAAATGTCAGCGAATGTTTGAAAAAGAAATAGATGGAATGAAAGTAGAACGCATAACAGCGTGCCGCGTTACAACACATGTCGCAGCTGCCTAGGTGTCCGCGTACAAATGCGCAGAGTCCATTATTATACGCTTTTACTCTTTGCATATCTGTCACCAGATGTGGGCGACTTAACTTTTCCATTATCCTCTCTATACCGTCGTGTCAATTATAATTTGCGCCCCTTGCCGCCCCTCGATCCGGCCCCAAACCAGTTCATTACCCGGTAGGCAGTAAGCTATGTTGACCCACGTCCAGATGGGGCGTAAACAACGTTATCGCGGCGTCATCTGACGTCAAGTGACGTAACGTGATGTGACGTCGCCGGTCTAATGTCAAGTGGAACTTGACGGTTATGTCATTACTAAATAATGATAATGAAGTTTGCTCGACATCTGACCCCTGAGGTATGTGTGACGCTGTCCTAACTTAGCTAAAGCTTATGCTAAAGTTAAGCCTGTTACATTAGAGGTAAAGTGAAGAATGAGCATGGGGTATTGACGTTGTGTAACGTCTTTTATATGTCATATTTTTCCTCTTTTCGTCTTTTTATGACGTCGTAACTTGGTCGCCCAAATGGCGGCAGGAGTTACAGTGCCACTTAGTCCTGTTTTTATCCCCAGTTCATGTCGAAATAATACCACTAATATTCACAAGAAAATAATATAGTTGTGCACGGTTATTATTATGTGTGCAGTACCTTATTGTTTTAGTTCACCATGGTTCATTTCGTCATAACATTTATTTCTCAGTATACATTCCATATTTCGATAAAAGTTCAAATGAACAAGGGAAAAAAATAGTTCAGATTATACTCAAGAAAAATAATGTAACAAAAATTTACTAATATTAAAAATGTAAAAATGTGTTTGTTTGTTTGTTATCTTTTCACGCTTCAACACTTACACCAATTTTGATGAAATTTGGCATGCAGGTAGCCTGTGTCACTGGGAAGGACATAGGCTACTTTTTATCCCGTGAAAAATTGAATATTGAATAGCAGATTGTCCGATGCAGTTCCCGAGGGGACTGAAAGAATACTCTTATTTGGTTAATTTCTTTATCATCGCAACGGAACAATGGATTGCATATCCTGGCATAGCAGTGATATTTTGTTGAGGGGATGGGAAGTGACATAGACTGCTAATCGGAATAGCCCGATATCGTTCCTGGGGGATCTGGAGATATCCATGTCTATGCTCACGAGTTGCTTGCGGCTCCCGCACCACTCATCCTCAAAGACAGTCATAAAAAGGATGTCCACGCGTGCGAAGCCGCGGGCAAAAGCTAGTAAAACATAATGCAACCTCCTTACCTGTAGCCTGGAAGCAGTGACGTGCAAAGAGTCTTACTACACATGGAAATGAGGTATAGTTTTAAAATGTCAGAAAACAGCAGCCCTCATTGTAACGTTACGTCTGTAAGATGTTTGTGCCAAACCTATATCTGTGATTGTAACAGACATGAGATGGCTGAGATGGCTCCACTCTCCTCCATGGCATGATTAATGCGGACCCACCCACCCGTGTCGGTTATTCATATTCCGGGCAAAATGCACTCTCCTTAATGGGCTGGCTCCCTGGAGGGCAACAACGTTTAAAATACTAGCTTACTGGCACTCGGATTTTTTAAAGCATGCTGTATAATATGAATTAACCTATGTATTGGGATGAAGGTGTTATAGTACTACTCAAAGAGTGAACGTTGGACATGCGAAGACGCACAAATAAATACACCTTACTTCAGTGGGCTTTTCTTTAAAAAAAATTGAGTTAAGGCCTTGCTAGGTTGGCCTTACTTCTTCAAAATAATCACAATGTATTTCCATAGAAATCTTCACGATACAGGATCTGTCTAGTGTGAAGATCAATTGTTTATATGTATATAACAAAGTTTCAAGAAGAAAATAAGTATTAAGTAAATAGTTAATAAAACAAAATTTATTCCGAAAATAGCATTAGACCATTAGAAATAATTGCTGGTAAATGTTTGCATATTGTTTAAATATTTTGAGAGCATGGAGCCTTAAACCCATGAAGACGGTTATTTAAACTCAATAAATCACCATTTTTTAAAAGCAAAATATATACATTTTTAATTTTAAAGCTCTAGAGTTATCGAATCAGTTTCTTCGTTATTAATGTCACTTTCAAGAAAATTCAACAAAAATAACTAGTGAAACAAAATGCCCCATCTGACCACTAAGAAAACGCCTTTGTTCCATTCAATGGTACATACTCGTAATCGAGAATAGGAACATGAAAGACATGACACTAGTTACTAATAAAAGACCATAAGCAATGTTACCATAAGGTCAATAATAAAAAACAATAACTTGTTTTTTTTTAACAAAAATTGGCATTGAACTTCAAATACTGAATCGGCAATTTCATACTTAAACCTCTATTATTATATATCCTTGTATTAAGGCTCTGGCTAGTATTTGTACAAACTAACGGATACTATTCATAAACGCAAAAATCAAAAACAAAAAGTCCTTGGATTGTGTGAAACCAATTAAGATACGATTCAGAAGAGTTAGGTAATATTCCTAACAGTATTTCCAGTCCGTAATAGCAATTTAGTACGACGCGTAGCCTCATAAGGTACGATATTAACCAAAACTCGTGATTTTTCTTCATCATATTAGCTCATATACGTCCCCACCGAGGGGCTCAAGCCTACCCTGAATTAGGGCGATCAGGCCTTAGTCGACCACGCGGGCCCAGTGCGGGTTGGTCGACTTCACACACAACCTTCTTAATTCATCATCATCATCATCATCATCATCATCATATCAGCCGGAAATCGTGCATTGCTGGACAAAGGCCTCCCCCAAAGATTTCCACGACGACCGGTCCTGCGCTGCCCGCATCCATCGGCTTCCCGCGATCTTCACCAGGTCGTCGGTCCACCGCGTGGGAGGCCTGCCTACGCTAAGTTTTCCGGTGCGCGGTCGCCACTCAAGAACTTTACTGCCCCATCGGCCATCAGTTCTACGAGCTATGTGCACTGCCCACTGCCACTTCAGTTTAGCGATTCTGTGAGCTATGTCGGTTACTTTAGTTCTCCTGCGGATCTCCTCGTTTCTGATTCGATCACGAAGAGAAACTCCGAGCATAGCACGCTCCATTGACCTTTGGGTGACCTTGAGCCTTCTTATGAGGCCCATAGTAAGCTTAATTATGTAAAAAATATTTTAGGATTTTTTTAAATCCACAATTGGTAAGCCCTTGGCATCATTTCACCTGATACTAAGTGAGAATGATGCCGAAGATGGAAGCAGGCTTAACAATCCCCAACGCAGGATGGAACTCTGGCTATCTTATTTACAAGCCGGAGCACATCAACGCTGCTAAGATTGATACTTGGCGGCAAAACTTAGATAAGATGGTGGTAGCTAGCTAGGTGGGCTTAGAAAATGCCCTTCCACCATCCAAACCGAGTCATACAAAGTTACACTCCGACGGGAATCGAACCCACAACCTCCTGATGTCAAGCTAATGGACGTAACCATTGCGCCACGGAGGCGGTTAAAAGCGGTTTCTGTAATAATAAGCTAACAATCAAGGACAGTAGTCGCTATACTTAAAAAAGTAGTTTTAAGTATCATCTGCCAACACTAAAGTTTAAACACTCTTGTATTATTTTATGATTATATTTTTAAATCGACATCACACTAGACCTGATATAATACCGTGTGGTCATCTGGGCTGAAGCTAAAACATCTAAAACGTCAGCTAGATAAACTGCTTAGCAGTCTACTCCGGGCCACTATTTCATGGCCCATAACTTTGCTAAAGTGGGGTTCCCCTTATAACGCTACTGTCAACTTAAGTGGACTCGGCACTTTACTTGTTTAAAGTCCTTCTAAAAGCTAGATTCTTCGTTAATTTTAGTAATCTGTAAGTAACTTGCGCTTTTCCTATTTTACTTAATTTACCGCCTCCGTGGCGTAATGGTTAGTCCATTCGCTTCACACCAGGAGGTCGCGGGTTCTTGTAAGACTTGGCTTGGCTGGTGGTAGGGCATTTTCTAAGCCCTCCTGGCTAGATACCACCATCGTATCTAAGTCTTGCCGCCAAACATCAGTGCTAACAACATTGATGTGTATCGGCTTGAAGATAAGATAGCCAGTTCTCCATTGCGTTGGGGAGTCTTGGTAAGCCCGCTTCCATCTTTGGCATCATCATCACTTACCATCAGGTGAGATGATGCCAAGAGCTTACCAATTATCAATAAAATGTTTTCATAAGTTTCAATCTCATTACCCTATATTGTGCCATACGGTACTTAAAGACTTACTTTAAGTACTTTCATTTCGTTTTATTTTCACTCATACATAATATTCCCGTTATAAATCCCAGCTCTTGAACCTAGCATTTCACTTTATAGTTTTGGAGAAAATAGCTCCTTTTAACAGCTACATATTTAATCGATAGAGTTCGTTTCGAGAGTTGGGGTTCAATTTTTAAAATATAACTATCGAACAATAAAAATTACCGAATGGAAATAATAATATTGTGTTTTAACTCGTAAATTTAACTCGTAAGTACAACAATTCCATGAACTTGCCAAATTTTATTGAAAAGTACAACAGTTCGAGGAAAACATTGATAAATAGGACAAGGACGAGTTTTACTCGTACACTGACAGTTTCAAAAGTTTATAGAAATTTGTATGAAAACATTAGCTGTTTCCCGCGGCTTCAACCGCGTGAACAACGTTTCTATGACTTTTCGAGGGTGCGCATTGCAGAGCTTGGAAAAAAGTTGCCTTTGTTTTTAATCCAGGTCCTATTCTGTCTACCTACCAAATTTCAGCCAGATCCGATAGTTTTTGCGTTAAAGAGTAACAAACATACATTCTTACAAACTTTAGCGTTTATAAAAAATATTATGTTATAATTCTTTCTTTTGATTTTTTAATACATTGACCAAGAAATTTCAAATTATTATTAATTACTTTAATAAGTTTGATTTAGAATTGTTGTTTTAGACATCTTTGAGAAAAGTGGTCTTTACAGACAGAAGGATAACGAAGTGATTCTTAAGAGTATATGTTTTTTTTTATTAGTAAACTAACTTTTGCCCGCGGCTTTGCTCGCTCGCTTTATAACTGTCTTTGAGTATGAGTGGTGCGCGAGCCGCGCGAGCTTAGGCAGAAGCTTCCTCCACATCCCTCGGGAACTATATCGGACTATTCTGATTGGCAGTCCATCTCACTTTCCACCCCTCAAATATATCTTTGCAAAAATCACGTTAATCCGTTGCTCCGTTGCGACGTCGACGTGCGCGAGACTGGAAGTGAGTTTTCTTCCCAGATCCCTCAGGAACTATCTCGGGCTATGCTAATTAGTAATCGATGTTATTTCTATCCGCCACAATCATCCGTATCACAATAATTCGTTGCTCCTTTGCGATGTTAAAGAAATCAACTAATTAAAATAGTCTTTTTTTCAGTTCCCTCAGGAACTGTATCGGACTATGCTTTTTTACGGGATTACAAGTAGCCTATATCCTTCTCGATGACACAGGTTACCTGCTTGCCAGATTTTCTAAAAATTGGTTAAGGTGTTGAAACGTGAAAAGGTAACAAACAAATATATTTAAAGTAATATAGTATAAGGATACTGTTCTCGCCTTTTTTGGATTTGGAAACTTGCATGACGGGGTGTCAATAATGGCCGACCCGATAATGCATGACGCATGAATCTACAGCTCGATAATGGCCGGCCGCTACCATGATATTTTTTTGTGTGTGATTATTTTGCCACTCGCTTTGAATTTTCGAGTGATGTAACCTTAAAAGTCGTACCTCTGTGCGGTTGAAAATGGGTTTGAAATTGTTCTTTATTCCACGCCGGAGGGCCGCACGAATGTACATGAATCTTGTTCTAGTAAACTGTAGGAAATTGCTTGCTAAAAGTTCTCGAATTTATTGCGTATTTGTACGTTTTAGTATCGTTAGGGATTAGCCGCAATATATAGGCACTGTGTTCTTAGTTTTTAAGTTTGAACTGTTAAAATGGTCCATACTAACTTATTCTAAAGTTTAAACTTACTTATTTTAATAAGTATGGAGTTATTGCTACGAAGTTTCTTAACGTAACTTGGATGCGAATTAATAGAAATCGTCACGCGCCAATTATCGGATTGCGGTGCGTGCGAGTATAACTAAAAGTTCGTTGAAGCGCTAAAACAATAGTTTTGTCGTCTAATCAAATTATTAAAACATGCAGCGCTAAATCACCTACATAGTCTAGTTTTCACGCGACCAACACGTAGTGAGCGCCAAGAATTTGATGGTGCTTACGTGTTTCGTTCAACATATATTAACATGCAATATGGGGTATACCATAATGCGTGACCCGATAATGCACGACCTACAATGTACAGCTCAATAGCTCATGTCATGAACTTGAATTAAAATTGAAGCTTGTATAATGCGCGACCCTATAATGCACGACCTGTGAATGTACAGCTCGATAACTTGTGTCATTGACTTGACCTGAGATAAAAGTTTGTACCAAATAATCATCAATTAGTTTAAAATACTAAAAAACACGCTTTTAGTAAACACATTTAGTAGTTATCTTGGATGTCCGCCATGTTGGATTTAAGTCACGTGTCTATTTTGTCGTATTTCTGACAGCAAACCCTTTCATTTGATACCCATATCTTGGGGGTGGATTTCAAACTGCCAGTCCGCCATCTTGGGGAGGCCGCCATATTGGATTTGTAATGACGTTTCTTAGCTAGTCATGTATTGTCATCAGAACTCAGACGTATGCAAAATTTCATCCTAATCGAAGACCTGCCAGTGGGTCAAATTAAGATACCAAGATTTTCTTACATACATAGTTAGTTGTAAGTATTATGTTTTAGAAGTTTTTATATTCTAGCTTTAGATCTCCTAAGCTTAAATCATATAATTGAAACTTTAAATCACTGTACGGAAAATTCCGTCAGTTGTCTTGTAAAATGTAATAAAAGACGATTATTTATCAAATAAAAAATTTGTAACCCTTGGCATCATCTCACCTGATGGTAAGTGAAAATGATACCGAAGATGGACACGGACTTACCAAGATTCTTCAAAGGCAATGGGGAACTGGCTTTCTTATCTCCAAGCCGAAATACATCAATTTAGCGGCAAGATGCGGCGACATCATTGTGGTCGCTAGCCAGGCGGCCTTAAAAATACCTTACCAACAACCAAATCAATTCTTACAAAGTTATACTCCGACGAAAATCGAACTCGCGACATCCTTGTATGAAGCGAATGGACTAACCATTACGCCACGAAGGCAGCTTTGTCTGGAATATGCATTTGACTAATTAAGTATTGTGTGTAGAATCTCAGGAATAGTCTGTTTTGCGGTCATGTGATCTTGTAAAATAAGTCCCTTTTAATACGAATGATAGTTTAATTTTTGATGGTCAAATCATATATCGGCATCACTTCAACCGAGAGGTGACCACTGGCCCACTCCCTTCGTAAAAAGGGGGGTAAAAAGCAAAAAAAAATATTATCTTGCTTTGTTTATATATTTCTAAAATAAAACTTAAGACAATACAGTTGATTGAGGGCTGACTCTTAGCGAACACATGAGCAATCGCTCATAATTTCCTCGATATAAATTAATCGCGAAGTTACCTCTAATACAATGATCTATCTGAATCATTCTTATTTTATATATTATTAAAACAAAACTTAACATAAAAGAGTATTTGATTGAAGGCTGATCCTCAGCGGAAACATGATTGCTTATGATTTCCACGATATAGATTAATCGCGAAGTTAATCGTATAATCCTAAAACTAAATATATTTGAAAGTGTCCGAGGCTACTAGAACCATTTTTTGTTTTTCTTTTTCGATTTCTTCAATAAAACTCCATTTTTGCGGTGCCCAATGTTTTAGTTTTTAGTTTTATTTTTTAGTTAAAAATTGTGCGAGGAGTACAAATATTATTCTTTCTTCCGGAGGTGGGCGTTAGTAACTGCGACACAGTCCTTGACTAATGCAGTTGCTATCGTACACATTAATTGTACTCGTATTTTAAGTTACAAATAAATAAATTTTAAAAATAATTAAATTTTGCTTAATACCCCGCCTTAACGCATCATGAGCCATATGCTAAAAACCATACGACTGTGGTTATAAAGCACCACATTAAACGTACGTTACTTACAAACCCGCTCCATGGTTCGGGGCTGACTGAATCCGGCCCATATTTCAGGGAACACACCGCAATTTGCATAATTAACCAACTTCGGTCTTCGCCGCGACTTTCGCTACCTACAACCGGCCCTGTTCAGTCTGATTTCTGAGTTTCTGACACGATTTGCACATACGAGTCGAGAGTAGGGTATCCACAAAGGGAATTCAAAGTAAAGTTTAGCAATATCTGCCTATGTCTGCAAAGTTTGCAATGATATGCTAAACACGTGTAGATTTAAAAATGTAAGTACATAAAATCCATGAATATATTTATTTATTTATTTATTCATCATATAAACATAACATTACAGAATAAATCCATTTCGTCACATTTATCACATTTCGTCACACGTTTATACATTGTTTAACTAAATAATTCATTGATAAAACACAAAAATAGAACATCTCTATTGTAAACAGAATCAAAATTTACCAAAAAAATGGCTGCTATAATATAAACTATTACTAAACAAATATGATATGGCTTATGACATCATATAAGCCAGTCGGACTTCTCTGTCTTACCGAACACGTAAAAGCCTTGTGACTTGTGTACTTATCATAACGCACACTCAAAAAAAAAATCGCATCACCAAGGAAGCTCTAAATAAGCACGATTACTTTAGAAAAGAAAAAAACTAAAAAAAGGCTACGAATCCTAAACTCGTAGCCAGGGATCAAACTTACAATTAATCCCTGGCTATGAATTTAGAATTCGTAGCCAGGGATGAAACCATTTATATTCTACCAATACCACTTTTTCATATGACAGGTTTGATCCCTGACTACGAATTCTAAATTCGACGGTTGACGAATTTAAAATTCGTAGCCAGGGATCAAACCATTCATATGAAAAAAGTGGTATTGGTGGGTTTGATCCCTGGCTACGAATTCTGAATTCGTTGCCAGGGATCAAACCCACCAATGCCACTTTTTTAGTTTTCTTCTTTAAAAAGAGAAATCGTGCTTATTTTCAGCTTCTTTCTTATGAAAATGTACTGAGAAAAATTGGTGGTGTCAGTTTTTTTTGTATTCGACGATGAGAAAATTACTTATTGAAAGTCCCTCGAAGCTTCCAATAACCCTGTACATTTACATCGAACAATATTCCTTGTTTTTTTAAGGAAAGTTTGTCCATGACTTTTGCGGAAGCTACTTTTCAAATATTGTAATAGTTACTGTGATTTACCTATTAAAAATTTGAAATTATTCTATTTGTGATGATAATTACAAAAAACATACTACTCACCAAGGCAATATTTAATACCTACGTAATTGTTTCCACCCGTTTCATTATTTATTCTTAATTCCATGTACATAGTCAGCTACTATAGACAGCTATAAATCTTTAATAATATAAATGTGAAAGTGTGTCCGTTTGTTACTCTCCTATGCGTTAATTACTTAACCGATTTCGCTGAAGTTTAGCACGGAGCTAAGGTAAAGGGCGGAGAATAACAAAGGAACTAACTTAAATAGATAAAACTGATTTTTGGTGGTGAATTTTAGGGCCATGGTGTCATCAAATGTTATGCGTCTTGCGCACTGCGACACCTCGAATACAGTTATGAAAACTATATCCACACGGGCGAACCCACCACACAAACATTGTATAAAACCAATACCAATACACAAACATTGTATAAAAAGCATCGCTCAATAACCTCACCTATTTTCGTACAAATTTGATATTCACATCGCAAAACCCGGGAACACGACACTAGTCGAAATCCGGTCACATCCCACCGCAACTTAAAAGCTAGGGGCCTTTGGTTTCTACAGGCATTTCGTTCCATTTAGATTTTGAAAATGGAATCATTAGTCTCTAACGAGAGATCAGCTGGCACCTTATTTTTATTGGATTTTTTTTATTCACAATTGGTAAATCCTTGACAACATCTCACCTGGTGGTAAGTGACGATGTTGCCGAAGATGGAAGCGGGCTTACCAGGATTCCCCAACGCAATGGGGAACTGGCCATCTTATGTTCATGCCGTAACACACCAATGATATCAACATTGATATTTGGGGGCAAGACTTAAATAAGATGGTGGTAGCTAGCCAGACGAACTTAGAAAATGCCCTACCACCAACACACATTTTTCTTGGCCCGTAACATGACGTGAAGTTTTGATAGCTACGCAAGTACTGGCGGTACTGACAGACATGTGTGGTCTCCACCAATATATTTTACTCCTCAGGAACATTTGTCCCGTCGTCCATTCGTATAAAAATTACCTATTCTTCATTGGGTACGAAATGCTACTGAAAACTGAAGACCACTCACTCCGACTTGGAATTATGGAAGTGTAGCGCCGACTTCCGGATCCTGACTCAGGACCCAAACTGGGCTCCCGGCTCCTACCCAGCTCATCCACAATTTATGATCTCATGAAAAATATATTTTAAACTACATCCAGTGTAGTTACTAGGCAAGGTTTAATATAGTTTCTTTTATGATTAGTTTTTTTTTTAAATTACGTATCGAACTAGTCTCAGAATATATTTCATAGAACACCAACTCTAAACAAAATTATGAGTCCATTTATATCACTTAAGTGCGTCGGTGGCGTAATGGCAAGTGCCGCTACCTACTGTCCGAGAGGTCGTGGTTCGAATCCTGCCACGTACCAATGTGTTTTCGAATTTCGATTTCATATGTACGTTTATCCGACGCTCTTACGGTGAAGGAAAACATCGTGAGGAAACTCGAAGGTGGTGTGTGAAGTCGACCAACCCGCAATGGGCCTGCGTGGTCGACTAAGGCCAGATCACCCTAATTCAGGGTAGGCTTGAGCCCCTCGGTGGGGACGTATATGAGCTGATGGCTGATATGATATCACTTAAGAAAATGGTATGGTTAACAGTTTTGTGTTGGAAATAAATGTCCATTTTCAATGTGACTCAAGTAAATAAATTCCATGTTAAAATAAATAGAACTTCTCTAACTCAAATTTAAATTTAATAAATTTAAATATTGTACATCAAAATAAATAAAAACATAACTTAATAAACAGCTAAGAGACGTACAATCTCTAAAGTAATCTCTAGTAGAACTACTGCAGAAAATGTTAACAAAATATTCTTTCAAACTTTCGAATTAATATTTAACTGTGACTATTATTCGCAAGAGAAGTGTTCAGTGCATAAGCACACCGACTCAATAGCTCGCTCAGGACAAAAACATGTTTCATTTGGCTCGGACGTGCCTGGTGCCTCTGCCCCGGTGTTTGCGTGTTTGCCAGGCGTTGTGAGGTTAAGTTAGATCATAGAACAGTAGGGAAACTGATTATAAGTTGAGTTGAGTAATCAGTCCATCTGCGTCGTCACTTCCTTTCGGGTGAGTTGCAGTGAAACGCTCTCAAGCGGAGGCTTAAAGCCTTTAAAGTTAGACTTTAGTAATGGGTCCCCACTGGCACTCTCTGGGTGCGGAACGCTAAAAATTACGTCAAAATTTTATTCGTTATGACGAACTTTATCCACAGACAACTTTATTACATACTTTTTACACTTGTGTTATAATTATCCCTTTTATAAGACAGTTGCAAAAACTACCCTATGCCTAGTAATATACATTTATATATCCTGTGACCGGTGACCTGGTGAAGGTCGTGGGTAGCCGCTGGATGCGGGCAGCGCAGAACCGGTAGTCGTGGAAATCCTTGGGGGAGGCCTATGTTCAGCAGTGGACGTCCTTCGGCTGATATGATGATGATGATCTTGTAACAAAAATTTTTTTTTTTAATATGGAACTTTGTTTACTTAAATAAGAGTCCTGGACATACCTACAAAAAAATTTAAATGCAAGATTTAGTACGCACTAGAGCTATGCTATGTATATTGGGAGGTAGATAGGTTACATGCGCCCTAAAATTGAAGCTAATAAAAAGAAGCCAATGGCATCTCTTTTCTTATTAATAGCATTCAGCGCAACGACGAAAACGAACTGCCTATAATATTGTGTGTGTAAACGGGTTCGATTTTCAAATGTTGTTTGTTAGTGCATAATTTATCAAGTGTAACAAATCGCCTACGGACGGACCTAAAAAATAATTCCATTAAGTCTCTGAAGCCCCCATTAACAATATTGCTTTAATCGTTTACAAATGATCCCATCTCCAATATTCTGGTCCATTTTTCAACACATTTTTAATATACTCGTAGACTCATACAGTGATGTGTGCGTACATTCTCGAAAGCATCGATAAATACACACTCGTACATTAATTAAGGGGGATTCGGCCGTGATGTTCATAATTGATTTTCGACGTGTGGCGAGCGTTCGTCTATAGCAGTGTTTTTCAATCTTTTTATTTTGCGACCCCTTTACAAGTTAAAAAAATTCTAGCGGGGGTCCTGGGATCATAAACAAAAAAAATTGTGATATAAAAACTGTGTTTATTTCTTTTTTTGGGACTTACATCAATATATTATTATTCTTATTATGCTGTAATGGGCGAGATGCTTATAGCTGATGTGCCTATTTCTGTGTTAGTGTTAAGAACACAAAATTGGATTAATTTTGCACCATTTGTCCAGCCAATCTGTTTTTAAAACTATTAACGGAGAGGCCATCAACGACACCCTGAGGCAGCTTGTTCCAGATGTTTATCACTCTGTTATTTAGTCCCATATTCAGTTTATATACGTCCCATTTTTTATTGTGGTTTACTATTTTTTTCTTTTGTCCGCGACCCCCCGAGTAAGGGTTTGCGACTCCCCTAAGGGTTGCGACTCACAGTTTGAAAAACACTGGTATATAGATATGTGTTATGATGGGTACTCAATTTGTTTTCCTAACAATTTCTGTTCATTCTGACTTAAAACCCTAATGGACCGGGTTAATGAAGGGCCTCGTACACCATTAGATCAAAGTAGGTATACTATCATCATAAAAAGCGTCGGTGGCTCAACCGGTAACGACTCGGTCCATCTAACCAGAGTTACCGGGTTCAAATCTGGACGGCCAATGTACCAATGAGTTTTTCAAAAACTTACGTACATACTTACCGATTGCTTTAACGGTGAAGGAAAACATCGTGAGGAAACCTGCACACGCCTGCGAAGAAACTCGAAGGTTGTGTGTGAAGTCGACCAACCCGCACTGTGCCCGCGTGGTCGACTAAGGCCTAATCGCCCTGATTCAGGGTAGGCTCGAGCCCCTCGGTGGGGACGTATATGAGCTGTAATGATGAGGTATACTATGGAATACTAACTTGTTTTAAGTCGCAGCGTCATCGTCACCCGCGTGGACGCAGTTTTTACAAGCTTTTATTTAACTTGCAATGTAAGTATGTTTGTTCGGTGAGGATTGAGCTGAAATTTTGCATGCATATGTATATCGCGTGACAATGCAATATTAAAAGCTTGTCCCTGAATGTTTTTAGGTTTTTTTAAAAAATTATTATGACTGTCTTTGAGGATGGCCGATGCGCGATAAGCGGCTCGCGAACGTCGAAATCGGTTTTCCAGATCCCTCGGCAATTTTGCAATCACATGGCATTTGACATTGAAATTTGGATATTTGACATTTGCCACCATAGCGAAACTAACCAGAGAGATTTTTCCAGATCCGTTGGGAACTTTACATTTTCCCAGGATAAAGAACCACAGAGAAAGAAAAAAAAAAGGATAATAAGATTTCAAGCGGTCAACTATTGTTTTCATACTTTTCAGTAAAGATTTTCAGTATGCGGTTAATAAATAGGCTAGCACCAGTAATATAACAACAATGCTAATGTCAGTTGAATTAAATTTTCGACCCTGCCCTGCCGTGACGGATTAAAATTTCATATTTTATTTGCTTGATGAAACATAGTGCTTATTTGATTGTATCTTCGTCATTTGTCAAGGTGCTATATTCATTTACGAGTAGTTTTTTTTAATATTCTAATTCCATTATTGGTCTTTGTTATATCTGGGGGCACGGTAGCGCCCCGCCAAGACGAGCCAAAGGAAAGAGGAACCTACCGTTTCTGGAAGCGTTTCGTCGTGTTTTCGAACAATCATAGCTTTGGGTCTGGATGATGCTAGAATCTATATTACGACACACATTATACGAAGGTATTGTGTTAAAAAAATCTCAAAAAAACAGCCAGTCCTCGTAACTCTGAGTCGTAAAAAGTTGTGAGACATTTGAAAGTTGTAGAGATCAGTCTTGGTATTCTTAATACTTCTTAATACAGCGTCGGTGGCGTAATGGCTAGGGCCGCCGCCTCCTGTCCGGGAGGTCGTGGTTCGAACCTGCCACGTACCAAAGTGATTTCGAATTTAGATTTCATATGTACGTTTATTGCACTGGGCCCGCGTGTTCGACAAAGGCCCGATCGCCCTAATTCAGGGTATATAGGCTCGAGCCCCTCGTTGGGGACGTATATGAGCGTATATGATTCTTACGAGTAATACTTGAATCTTTTTACAACAACGTACTGAACTGGAGAACTATATACCTATATTGATTTCTTTAACGGAAAATGCTATGTCTAGATGATTAGTGCTTAATATAATTAACTTATGCTTAATGTAAAAGTCTCTATATTTATATATTCGTGTGGTATATTATGATGTCAGGCAGGCACAAACTACGACGCTTTCGTTAAAATTTTTCGGTAATTGAGTTGAACATATACAAGAACATACAAAAATAACATAACATGGACTTAATAATACTGAAGTGTGAAGTAAAATTGTCCAGGACCATCAGTTAGGGTTTTTAAGGCAAAAACGTAATTAGAAATGGGCGGGACGCGCGCTTTGAGCTGACGTCGAGGCGACAAAAGCCGGTGGTAGTGGCCAGTGGTCAAAACACGGTGTGTGCCCATTAACTTTAGGTAATTAATTACACACAAAGGAATAGTAGTAGTATGTATGTATGTCTTACTTTGGCTGAGGCTGTAGTCTAAATGGCTTAAATGGATTTTGGGGTGCATGGTGTCGTTAAAGGAATTTTCTAGATAAAACAACAACATTTTTGAGCGATCGGGTAAATATGTTATGTATCCTATGTCACTCAGGGGATCAAGACGAATCGAACGACACTTCGCACTCCAAAATCAATCAAGCCGCTTAAGCTACAGGGTCAGCAAAAGAAACAGAATACAAACAAATATTACCCTCTTTTTAAAAAAGTATCGTTGAATGGATACACGAAGAAGTTTATTATTGGTGGTGGAATAAAGGCTCCTTAAATGTCAGTGCAAAGTGGTTGAGTTATAAAGACTAATTAATTGACTGACCTAGTCTTTACGAAAGACATCAATGTTCCATACATTGATGGCAAAATAAAGCTTTCCCAAGTATCTATCCCACATGATGGTAAGTGACAATGATGCCGAAGATGGCAGCGGGCTTACCAAGATTCCCCAATGCAATGGAGATCTGACTATTTTATTTTCAAGTCGGAACACATCAATGATGTTTGGCGGCAAGACTTAGATAAGATGGTGGTAGCTAGCCAGGCGGGCTATGAAAATACCCTACCAATAACCAAACCGAGTCTTACAAAGTTGACCCCGCCGAGAATCCGCGACCTCCTGGTGTGAAGCGAATGGACTAACCATTACGCTACGTAGGCGGTTATCATATCTTCACGAAAAATAAAACCAGTTCATCATATCAGCTCATATACGTCCCCACCGAGGGGCTCGAGCCTAGCCTGAATTAGGGCGATCGGGCCTTAGTCGACCACGCGGGCCCAGTGCGGGTTGGTTGACTTCACACACAACCCGCGAGTTTCTCCGCAGGCGTGTGCAGGTTTCCTCACTATGTTTACATTCACCGCAAGAGCGTCGGATAAACGTACATATGAAATCTAAAATACGTGGCAGGATTCGAACCACGACCTCCCGGACAGGAGGCGGTGGCCCTGGCCGTTACGCCACCAACGCTGTTCATTGTGTTTTTATTTTTGTACATAAAAGGAGTCAAAATACGGCTTTCAAAGTTGTTCCTTTAAACCTCCCTAATTTAGAAAACCCTGTCTTGTCGCTTTGTTCTCGTCTTACAAAACCCGGTCCCGAGCCCAACAAAAACTCAACCCTCCTCCACAACTGACCCGCAACGAGTACAAAACTGGACGTCGCGTAGTATTCACGTTTCTTTTTGCCCAAGCAGACGCGGGGGTCTTGCACCGTGGCTGTACCATAGACAATGGGCCGACACGCCCCGTTTGCGGACCATAAATCACTGGGTGATTAATGAAGTGAGTGCGACAGGGGACGCGGTGATCATATCAGGGCGAAGGTGGCTGATCCGATGGCTCCCTGGGCGCGGGCTGCGGTGCAGGCGGACGGTTTAAAAATAATAGAAAACGCTAAACACGTTATAAAAAACCGACTTCCATTGCAACAACTTAGTACATTTTAGCATTATATTTTTTTGTTAATTTTCTAATAAAGTACTACACGGATTTTGATAAAATTTATATGGGACCACACGGGAAGCACTAGATTTAAAATAAAAAAAACAATCATAAAAATTGGTTTGCCCAGTCAAAAGTTCTGAGGTAACACACTTAAAAAAAAAACATACAGACGAATTGAGAACCTCCTCCTTTTTGAAAGTCGCTTGAAAAATAAACAAGGAGTTTTTAATTCTGTTTAAATGCGTTAGTGGCTGGAAAATTAAAAATAAATACTAGGTGAGTTTTTACGTTGTTATTTGGATGAAATGTGTGTTTGTGTGTGTGAACTTTCATTTTTCCACTTTTTAAATAAAGACCAAAGTTTTATACCAAAATATCGAGGGTGCGCGGTACGCGAGACGCAAGCGGCTCACGGAGCTTGTTATTGTCTGTCCGTCCGTCTATCTGTCGGCGGCTTAGCTTGTACTAGAAAGCTGTCATAGAAAGCTTTAACTAGAAAACTGTCATGACATATTAATCACGCCAGCAAAGTGGTACAGTGAAATATATAAAAAAGTAGGTTTTCTTAGTTTAAGAGTAATAGTCGACCAACTTAAGATGTGCATTTAGATTTGTAAAAAAAAACATAGGTTTTCTATACAAATTTCTTTAACCAACTACAAATACACATTTTTTTTAAAAGACTACGGAAACCTTACTCTGCGCGAGTGCGACTCGCACTTGGTTGGTTTGTTATATATACGGGTAACCCGCCCCGCGGCTCCGCTCGCTTTGTTTTTTGCTGATCTACCAAACTTCACAAGATCACCCGCTGGGCTACTCTAAAGATTCCCTTAAAAATTCCATTAAAATTTCTCCAGGCGTTTTCGAGTCCATAGGAAATAATCATATATACTCACATACACACATCGACTTTAAGATATATAGACTGAAAAACTAACAAACTAGCCATTGAATAAAACAAGAACATCGGTGGCGTAATAGCAAGGGCCGCTACCTTCTGTCCGGGAGGTCGTGGTTCGAATCTGTACACTCGTTACACTGTAGACGAGTTTTTTAAAACTAAAAATTAAAATCTAAACTTGACATTGTAAATTAATTTATTAATTAATCTGTTTTTTTTTTGACTATAATTAATTTTATTATTTTGTTCTTATTCTTTGGTTATGTTTTTTTTTCCTATACTTTATAAGTATAGAGTTTAATTGTATTTTTAATATTTATCTTTAATGTGTGAAATAACTTCTTCCGTATTTTTTTGACGTGTAATACTTAATTACCAATAAATGAGTTATGAGTTATGAATCCTGCCACGTACCAATGTGTTTTCGAATTTAGATTTCATATGTACGTTTATCCGACGCTCTTACGTGAAGGAAAACATCGTGAGGAAACCTGCACACGCCTGCGAAGAAACTCGAAGGTTGTGTGTAAAGTCGACCAACCTGCACTGGACCCGAGTGGTCGACTAAAGCCCGATCCCCTTAATTCAGGATAGACTCGAGCCCCTCGGTGGGGACGTATATGTGCTGATATTGATACTTTAGACGCAGTTCATTGAAATAAATTCACAGAGTAGTTTTTAGTTCGTAGCATCGTAGTACTTAGTGTAGCATTAACTACGGCGTAGTAGCATGGTGTAGTTAAAATAGCGACTTGGAAAAGTATCTTGATTTTTTCACCCAACTGCCTCAGAAGGAAGGTTATGTTTTTCGAGTGTGTGTATGTATGTATGTAGATTTCTATGTTCCCTGCTACAGCCTAAACGGCTTGAAGGATTTTAACGAATGACGTATCGTTAGATTCGTCTTGATCCAGTTAGTGACATAGGATACATTTTTACCCGCCTGGCCAAAACGAGTGGTTAAGTTTTTACGTAGTCGGGTTTTTTATTAGTACCTTACTTGTTATCTGGGTGCACGAAAGTGCACTGTCCAAATTTTTCTAAGCAATGTGCGGGTACTTCGCGGCTGTTTCCACATCTTTCTAACGAAGATGACATGAATTCTTCTTTTTCAAAACAGTTTTTTTTTATGTTACGAGTAGTACCATGACGCATCAACGAGTCGTCAGGGGGAGTAAGCTCAGAGGTATAATTGAAAATCCACTTGAAAGTTGTGAAAAAAGAGGTAGAGCTTTCTTTATTCACTTTTTTAGTTAAAGAGCTTTGCTGGCTAACTGATTATTAGGATGAGATTATCAGATCTAGCTTGTATTTGTATTCTTGCTATACATAGAAAAGGGACCTCTGTCCTGGCTCGCGGTCACGAAAACAATGAATCTAAAAGTGACCTCTGTCCTGGCTCGCGGTCACGAAAACAATGAATCTCAACTATTTCGGAAAAGCCTTCGAACGACCTACTGGCTGACTCTCGCGTTATACTCGTGACCGGGTGCTATCCGTGTGAACTTGCCTACTCTTGTTTAAGGCATTAATGACATTCAATGATTTTTATGTATAACTTTTCGTGACATATTGTTTTCATGTTCTAATGACATAATCTGGTTTATATCAAGGATTGAATTTTGATTTATTAACTAATGATTTTATTTCTTGATTCTTCACAAATGACATTGTTATTATTATTATTTTATGACCATCAGAAAGAGTGTAATTTGCACCAATTTAGAAAAAATATATTGAATTGAATTGAATTACTAGTTATTTAACTATTTAAACTAAGCTTTTTAACACGATCCGCGGATAGCAAGATTACAAAAGGAGATGTAATGAATGAAAGTAGAGCTATACGATCTCTACAGTACCTATACTTTGTTTTAGTGGTCTAATTTAAAATTCGTAATTAATTACTAAACATCATCATATTAGCTCATATACGTCCCCACCGAGGGGCTCGAGCGTACCCTGAATTAGGGCGTTTGGGCCTTAGTCGACCACGCGGCCCCAGTGCGGGTTGGTCGACTTTACACACATTCTGCGAGTTTCTTCGCAGGCGTGTGCAGGTTTCCTCACGACCGTAAGAGCGTAGGATAAACGTACATATAAAATTGAAATTCGAAATCACATTGGTACGTGGCGGGATGCGAACCACGACCTCCCGGACAAGAGGCTGTGGCCCTAGCTGTTACGCTACCGACGCTCATTACTAAACAATTTTCTCCATTTGTCAACTAAAAAATTTCACCCCTGTAACACTAGAGACCCAACTTTATGCCGAAACACAACAGCTCTATCCAGTTTAAATGGTTGGCTCTGACCAAATATTTAAACTGGTCAGTTTAATTCGCGGTAATTTGGCTAATTTGACGGTCTTGTGTTAACACGCTCTCGACTTCAGGGATTCCTTTGTAGGTATTTTCAACTGTGGGGAATGTTACGCTTTGAGCACTATGTTAATTAATTAAAGTTAGTTTTCGCCCTGAAAATCTGATCTCGTAGTGTTTCGTACCCAAAGTGTGCGAAGAGTACAATAATTTCTAAGCCTATGCAGTGTGTCCATCCGTCTGTACCTGTGACAGGGCTGTATCTTTTTTAGGGTTGCATACCTAAAGGTAACAGGACCTTAATACGTAGCATATAATGTCCGTCTGTCAGTCCATCTTTCCATCTCACCTTTGAGGAACTGAATCCTTAAAACCGTGTTGAGTAGTTGGTTGAAAGTTTTAAAGATTTTGTGTTACCATTGTGTTGGATTTCTCAACAAATTATAAAAACAGCAAATAGTAAAAAAACAAACACGGTAATACATAGAAGCTTATCTTGGTGTGACTGTAGTACAAACCTTAAGGCTCATCCGTGTCTAAAACAAGCAACTCGATTCACGATGTTTCAAACGTCGAACGAAATAGCTTAGAAATAAAGTTCTTGTCAGTTCGTACTGCAACGTGGCTGTTACGTCAGTCGTTGCGGAGGAATCGTACGAAAATTGTGGTTTTTAATAAAAAATAATAATTTCCAAAAAGTAAGAAAACAAAATCATTTTATAGGATCTTCGTTCAAGTAGTTTCATCCGGTGTATCCTATCCTAATTGACCGAGCGTGAGCGAAGAGCGAACGAAGCGTCTCCGTTTCAGCTTGGGCAAAAATTATTTAGTATGTCTGTCCAGCGGATACCCTCATCTACAGGTCGCATTTCTCGTGAAAATTGTAGCAGGTTCGATAATTACATGGATTTTTTTGTCGATTCGATTTCCTCAAATTTGTCTAAACGGCGGAGCCATGGGTGTTGAAAACGTAAAAAATATCATATTTCAGCCATTTCGAAAAACTCGCGAGGTTTACAACTCACAGAGCCACTAGTTATATAAACAAGTATGTACCACGAGTCGTGAAAAAGGCACTCTGTTGTATTTCAAATCACACTTAAAACTCTCTTGTAAAAAGAGGAAATACGCAGTTGATTACATTGTTGTCGATACGACCACTCACATACTCCTAGCATATGAAAATATCGCTCCCATAAATTGCACTCTATTTAATAGACCGCTATAGTATTCACAGACTCGCATCCGCTTATGTTCGAGTACGCTACATAAAATGTTAAGTGTTATTACAAAAATTGCCACACGTTTTGCTTGAAACAAAATCTATTCCTTTGAGGATTCTAAAATGTGTCGCATACACGCGTCGTAATTTCGACGAATTTGATGTATTACGAGTGTCCTATTCGAGATTTCACAGCATTTTTGCGCCCGCGTCAGGCTTTATCTAATAAAACAGCCTGTACATGCGAGAGCTGTGATTTATGCCGCCGTGCAGATGGATGGAGCGACGCGCGACCCGCCGACCTAATGATATAAATTCTTACGTTTTACAAAACACGGTACGCTGCGGTCCGAAAGCCGAATAGTGATGTCCACGAATCAAATTTATTCGGTCAAAGTTGTTTTTTGAGCAGACTTTAAAAATGTATTTTTTTAATTTTTTTTAATCCACAATTGGTAAGACCTTGGCATCGTCTCATCTGATGGTAAGTGACGATGATGCCAAAGATGGAAGCGGGCTTACCAAGATTCCAAAACGCAATGGAGAACTGGCTTTCTTATCTTCAAGCCGGAACACATCAATGTTATTAACACTGATGTTTGGCGGCAAGACTTAGATAAGATGGTGGTAGCTAGCCAGGCGGGCTTAGAAAATGCCCTACCACCAACCAAACCTAGTCTTACAAGTTGACCCCACGTTTAATTAAGGTTTAATTTAGCACTGTGTCTTTACCCGTATATTATTTATGAAAATTTCTAATTAGAAAACAGGCATATTACAATAGAAAGCGGCAGACTGAACAGATATAAACTGTCTCCGAAACTGTTTCGGAAAAGATGGTCTAAGACTGTAAAATGCATTTCATGTCTAAACTCAAAATAACAATGCATCCAAAATAAATTAGGATAATATGTTATTCCTCAGATTGCCCTCCCATTGAAAAATAAAACAAATCTAATCTAGTTTTGCACTGCCTCTTTAATTTTTAATTCACCCTGTTTTAACTACTGTCGTTTTAAAACATTTTGTTTTTCAAACAAGAAATTTTTTATTACATTTTTTTATTCTTATTATATGTTAAGTAGCATATAAATTTCAAATTCAAAATTTTGCATTTTTTTTTGTTAAAGTGGGTTAACAAAATCACAAAATAAGTTCATCAATGACGCTGAAAAATTATGACGTCACGCGTACCTATTTCATACATTTTTAGAACATTTTTTTTATGATAGAAACTAAAATGTAACTCAAATGACTTGCGGTCAACAAGGCTATTGTGTAACGGTTTGACATGATAATAGGAAGGTATTCCATTTCCGAAGGTTTCGACCTGGCTATAAATATACCTGCAGTGAGTATCGGTGCAAAAAGCAGAAACGCACTATATATAAGCTACACATTAGCTCACAAATTGATCAATGTATAATTTTTAACAAAAAGAAACCGACTTCAAACAGGAAACTAAGGTTCCCCTCGATTTCTCTGGGATGCCATTATCAGATCCTGGTTTCCTTTATCATTGCACCACCCTTGGGATGTCTCCTTTCCTACAAAAAAAGAATCATTACAATCGGTTCATTAACGACGAAGTTATTCGCGAACACACATAAAAAAATATATATATTTAAACTGTCGAATTGAGAAACCTCCTCCTTTTTTTAAAGTCGGTAAAAAAGGTGAAAATCGTCTGGTTTAATTTTAAAAAATAAATAAACTATCCTCTCTATTTACTTCTATTTGTACAGTCACATACCAATATTATATCGCCAGACATACACAATATCGGTTTGCGCAAATTTAGGCTTATTCAAGGCGCTGACTGTATACTGTGACATCACATTTGCTGATTCATCGCGCACCTGCCCGGCTGATTTGTCCAAACAATTATGAACGTGCGCGCCCCACTCGCGGGCCCACTCGGGCCGAGTGTACCCAGTGTGCCGGATTTGTGTTCGTTAGACAAAATTTATGCTTGCACATTTGTCCGATGTAAGCTAGCTTACGCAGATCAAACGCACACGATATATTTGTCAAAAAGTATATAAGTACCATTTTTGTCAAGCAAATCAAGTGTTGTGTGTGTGAATTGATAATAATCTGTATTTTTTTACTCGACTGCTCAAAAAGGAGGGTAATGTTTTTCGGGTGTACGTATGTAGAATATTGAGTTGTAATTCACTTTAAAAATAAATAATTATATTAAAATATAATTCATATTTAAGGGGGATCCCATACAACAAACGTGATTTTTATAGATAATGGTACGGAACCCTTCGTGCGCGAGCCCGACTCGCACTTGGCCGGTTTTTTTGTTTTGTTTGTGCGGTTTTTTCAGTACCTACTTTAATATTCTAACCTCTAGAAGACTAACGTTGCGCTGCGGGACGCTTCGCTCCCAGTCTCAAATAACCCAAAGTTTCTTAGGGAAAGTTTTATGAGTAGTTTCAGCGACCAGATAACCCGTATAAGTAGACCCGTATAAGTAGGTACTGGTACTCACTGTCTCATAGTTTTTGGGCAAAGTTTTTACAAAATCAAATATTTTACTCCTCTAAACAACAAAATTAATAATACAAAATGAATTGAAACGTCCAGCCGTTCTCTAGATGCGTCCGAGTTTCGAACAATACCTACTTAGATTAAATTTAATTTTCTTCAAAGCTTCGTATAAGAATAAAACAAATAAGAACAAATGCTCGGCGTTATTTGTTTTTCTGCGACTCTTGAAAACGTCTACAGTTGCAAGTTTTTCTTTCATCTTATTAAGTGTTCGCTTTTTACTTGTTTGAATGTCACTCGTACATACTTATTGACTTCTTGGGATGAGTTTAAATTTTAATTTCGCTATCTGTTTAGCCTGGGAGTCTTTGGACGTTGCATCGCGCAGTAAGTTTTTTTATTTTATTTCTTTGGACAAAAATATACTTGAACCACAGTATAACCAAAGTAACTTTATATATATATTAGTACTAACATACAGTATGAACACTCCCTGCCGCTCTCTAGATTGGAACCTCACCCCCTCGTCACCAAGATTTATACAGATTTGTTACAGTTTGGTTGTTGAACGTATAGGATTTCGCTGCATTTTTGTTTGTTCCGTCATTAGTTTTTTCAAAAGTGACTTCTGGCCCTTTGTATGATTTGCGACACAAAAGACGGATATAATTATCAGATCACGGATATTTCTATCATCTTGCGACACAGAGGACGGATAAAGTTATCATATCACGGATTTTTTTATCATTCTGCGACATAAAAGACGGATATAATTATCATATCACAAATTTTTCTATCATCCTGCGACACAAAAGATATACACAAGAGATATAATTATCAGATCACGGATATTTCTTTCATCTTGCCACACAGAGGACGGATATAGTTATCATATCACGGATTTTTCTATCATTCTGCGACACAAAAGACGGATATAATTATCATGTCACGGATTTTTCTATCATCCTGCGACACAAAAGACGGATATAACTATCATGTCACGGATTTTTTTATCATCCTGCGACACAAAAGACGGATATAATTATCATATCACAAATTTTTCTATCATCCTGCGACACAAAAGACGGATATAATTATCATATCACGGATTTTTATATCATCCTGCGACACAAAAAACGGATATAATTATCATAATACGGATTTTTCTATCAT
The DNA here is from genome assembly GCA_947284805.1 of Coleophora flavipennella. Lineage (NCBI taxonomy): Eukaryota > Metazoa > Arthropoda > Insecta > Lepidoptera > Coleophoridae > Coleophora > Coleophora flavipennella. The sequence goes on from OX369269.1 coordinate 4,796,014, forward strand.
CCTGCGACACAAAAGACGGATATAATTATCATATCACGGATTTTCCTATCATCCTTCGACACATGTATGTATAGTGAATACTGGTGTTTTCGAAAAGACAAAGCAATTTAATGGATGTTTCCAGTTAGTACGTCTATATTGACAGGTTGTAATTGGGTTTAAATGCCTTCACGCTTTGCCTCTGAACTGTAATTGTCCTACCCTACTATCAAAACTCACTTTAAAATTCAAACAGTGAAGGCCAAAATGTTTCTCCAGTGTTTCTCCTTCATTTATAAAACTTTAAAAACAAAAAAAAACTTGAGACGCGCTTTAACATCACAAATTTTCATATCTGTGCGGTATTTAGTTATAGAAAAGTCATTATCATCATCATATCAGCCGAAGGACGTCCACTGCTGGACATAGGCCTCCCCCAAGGATTTCCACGACAACCGGTTCTGCGCTACCCGCAACCAGCGGCTTCGTCCACCGAGTGGGAGGCCTGCCTACGGTACGTTTTCCGGTGCGTGGTCGCCACTCGAGAACTTAACTTAACTGCCCCAACGGCCATCCGTTCTACTAGCTATGGAAAAGTGTATAAGATATATAACTACTAAGTTATGGCACTCATCATTTACTGTATTGTTTTTTTGGGAGAGTTCGATAACAACTATAGATAATAAATGAGGAGTGATTTTATTCCATTTTTATTTACGGGCTTATTTCCATTTTTGATTAAATTAAAATTAAAAAAAATGTGTGTGATGATAATTCCATCACTGATGAACCTGACTTGCAGTCGGTACCGTATTACTTCACCAGTACACACCAAGATAACCGAAATAGTTTACAGTATAGCTAAACGTAAGCGGCAGTGGACGGAGCACATAACATGGCCGTTGGATCAGTAAAGGTCTCTAATGGCGACCGCGCAACGGAAGACGTAGCGTAGGAGGCCTCCCATTTCAAGGTGAAGATCGAAGGAAGCCGCTGGATTCAGGCAGCGTAGGACTGGGATCCTTGAGAGAGGCCTTTGTCCAGGAGTGGACGTCTGATGATGATGACAGTTACTGTTTGTATGAAAAGTAATACAGTGATAATAAGAATTATTACCCGACTGACTAGGAAAGGTAACTTGTCGGGTGTATGTATTGTACTATGTTTAGGCCTGTAACCTAGCCGGGTTGAAGCATTTTAGAGTGCGAGGTCTCGTTAGATTTGTCTTGATCGATCGCTTGATTGTCGTAAGTTACTTTTTCAAGTTTTTTTTTTATAATTATTTCACATTATATTTTATTACCCGACTGACTTGGAAAGGTAACTTTCGAGTGTATGTATGTTGTACTTTGTTTAGGCCTGTAACCTAACCGGGTTGAAGGATTTTGGAGTGCAGGCTCTCGTTAGATTTGTCTTGATCGATCGTTTGATTGTCGTAAGTTACTTTTTCGAGTTTTTTTTTATAATTATTTCACATTATATTTTATTACCCGACTGACTTGGAAAGGTAACTGTCTAGTGTATGTATGTTGTACTTTGTTTAGGCCTGTAACCTAACAGGGTTGAAGGATTTTGGAGTGCAGGCTCTCGTTAGATTTGTCTTGATCGATCGTTTGATTGTCGTAAGTTACTTTTTCGAGTTTTTTTTTCATAATTAATTCACATAATTTTATACGCGAACACGATAATAATTCTTACATTTTATTGCCATTGAAGGCACAGGCAACGTATACAGAACTGCCATAAAGCTATTTCCCTCGCCTACCATAAAAAATAAAGGAAAAAAAACCTGCACTTGGTGTAAAGGCTTCGTGCATTAGATAGACGATTGCCGATAGCACGTTGATCAATACTTTATTACCTTTGTTAAGAGCGTATTCACAAAATTGTTTCCCATACAGACTTAAAATTACTACTTCCTGAAAATGTATGGGCCGATTCTAATGCAACTTTATACACATTAGCAAGTCACGAACGTTTAGTTTGAGGATAGATTACATTTAAAAAAAAAAGTGTTGTCACTAAATAATACTGATTTAAGGTTAATCGTTTTGTAAAATAAAGTATTTCAAAAATTTAATCTATCCACTAACTAGAATTTTGTGACTTGCTTATGTGTATAAGTTTCATTAGAATCGGCACATTCGTTTTCAAGAAGTATAGTTTTATTAACACGTAAATAGTTCATTGGACCGTATGAAATGAAATGAAGGACAGTTAAATTTGAAATATTTAAGAAAAATGTGTGAAATGTCAAATAAAAGGGCTTGTTATGGGAATCTCAAACATATATTTTTTTATAATTTTAAGATAAACAGTTTTGAAGTTATATCAGAAAATAGACGAAAATTAAAAATTCTTCGAAACTACTGGGCCTAAAATATTGTGATAAAAATACGGAAAATAATTCTTTACTCATTATAGATTACAGGAAAACCTACAAGAAGTATATGGAATTAAAAGTTATCTAGAAAATTTCTTAATCAACACACGGAACCCTCTCCACGTGAGTTTAACTTGCACTTGTTCGGTTTTGTTTCGGTGATACAGACTGAAAAATAGACCGATCAATCCAAACGCACACCATTTCGGCGTAGACTTACCTACCGAAATAACGGTCCCAGACGCGAACCGCGAATTATAATTTTAAATTGCCTACTTTCAGAGTCGGCCCACATAACTTATGCATTTCATATGAGTTTCATACGCTCTCTATACGACATTGAGAGCGCAACGAACGAGCCGAGTTCATGGGTGACCAGTTTTAAAACGGAAGCCTTGCCAAATGGGACTTTCGAAGAGCTTCGGTGGCGTAATGGCTAGGGCCGCCGCCTCTTGTCCGGGAGGTCGTGGCTCGAACCTGCCACGTACCAATATGATTTCGAATTTAGATTTCACATGTACGATTATCCAACGCTCTTACGGTGAAGGAAAACATCGCGAGGAAATCTGCACACGCCTGCGAAGAAACTCGCAGGTTGTGTGTGAAGTCGACTAACCCGCACTGGGCCCGCGTGGTCGACTAAGGTCCGATCGCCCTAATTCAGTGTAGGCTCGTGCCCCTCGGTGGGGAAGTATATGAGCTGATATGAAAACTTTTGAGGAACGAAGGAGTAAATAGAAAGTTATGTGAAAGTTCGATAAACCGATTGCGAGATTTTAATGAAAATGCTCTCTATATCACCTATAGACACCAAAAAAAGGGTTTTGGAAAAAATGAGTATTTTTATTTTAAATATGTGTGTACGCTCGTATCATCAATTTGCAGAGAAACTGTTTAATTTTGAACGTGGATATTCAAAATTATTTGTTAGGGGTGCCTTTTTTGAATCTATTATTTTCCAAATATACAGGGTACCTGCCATGCAAAAAAAGTAAAAAATATATTTTTTTTACACCTAAAATATGACACCTAAAATTTATATATGGAAAAACTTTAAAATTAGCATCTGTCTTACAAAAAAAATACAAATTCATTTTTTATTTATCAAATTTACGCAATCGAGAAATTTTACAAACGTTTATAAATATGCCATTAGTAGTATGTATAGAAAAACACCAAAAAAGGTACTTCCCATACAAATAGAATATCTAATGTTACACGCTACTGCGAGTAGGCATGTTCTCCGCAGGCAGTGCAGTTTATTGAATATAAAATACTGAATTGTAACTATACCAAAAGCCATTGCTTTTGGTCGTAGTCGGTTAATTTTTTTTCCCTTAAAAGCAAGGGGATATTCTGCGAAAGAGAAATATTGGAAAAGGGACCTTTTGCTACCAGGGTGCTCGGACACCTGCATAATGGTAGATCTCCGGGGGGCTACTGATAGTGGCATACACGTGGCTGGCTACCTATTGGGCCAGTAAGATATATAGGGTGAATTTTAATTAGTTCTTGATAACAAAAGATATGCATGTACTCGTGATTACAAATAACTTTCCCTAAGAAACTATATGTCAAATAAAAAAAAAAGTTTCTCTATACATTACAAGTTATTAAATCGGCAAAAATGTATGATGCACAATTTTTTTTTTATATTTGACATATAGTTTCTTTGGGAAAGTTGTTTGTTTACGAGTACATTTATATTCTTTGCTGTCAAGAACTAATTAAAAGTCACCCTATATATAAAATAACTAGGTGTCCATATTCAAACCATCGATTCGATAAGAAGAAGAAGCTACTCGGCTACATTTTGAGAAAGTGACATTTTGCGAAGAAGGCAATGTAGGTGTTCGCCAAAGAGGTTCAATTACAAAAAAGTTATCGCTCCCTGATCGGGCCACTGCACCAGATTGAGTTGACGGTCCCGTTTATCAACCCACAGAATATAGTTCCCTACTCTACGGTTATTCTATCTATCTGCATCGACGTAAGAAACATTTTATCGTGCGGCATAGAAGAAATTAAAATAAATATTTAAGGGGGGCTCCCATACAACAATCGTGATTTGTGCTACCTAGCAATAAGGCCGCCTATTGTAAAAGTTTTCTTCTATATTGTTAATTTCTTTTTTTTATGTTGTGATGCAATAAAGAATATTGTATTGTATTGTGATTTTTTTCCGTTTTTACTCGATATTAATAATGGCAACTGATAATGGTACGGAACCCTTCGTGCGCGATTCCGACTCGCACTTGGCCGATTTTTTATAGAATTTCTGTGATAGCTTTTAAATAACTGCATTTTTTAAAATTACGTTACACTTCTTTTTTGACTAGCGATTGGTGCCAATTTTATTTAGAAACATTAATGTTTGCTATTAACCTAGTTTTAGGGGGGTGAGGGGGACCCTTAAATTATTGCAAAACGTGTCTCAAATCGCAAAGATACCGTAGCTTAGCGCGGCTTGCGTGGTCGCGTCAATCATGCAGGTTGACTGACCATAAACACGGTCATTACGTGATTGGGTTTGACTGATAGTGTCATTTATCTCGATAGTTTGGGTCGTTCCATGTGCTCCACTTGGGTTCTCCACCTTGGTGGAGAATGAGTAATTTTCTGTAAAAAGGAAAATAAAAAGGAACCCTTTTTAGTCTAATTAAGTTCCTACACTAATGTAAATACCTTAATAATTTTGAGGTCGGCGCTAATTTCACTTTAAGTATTATTAAATTTGCTTGTTAGTTAGTTCGGCGCTGACTCAAAATTATTTTGATATTTACATTAGTGTAGGAACTTAATTAATAAATAAATAATTAGATTAGTTAGACTAAAAAATTTTTTTTTCTTTTGAGTTCTTTTCTTTTTTCGTCGGTTCAATTTTTTGTTAAAAAGCTTTATCTTCATTGGGTTTTTATCACACAGTTGATCATCATCGTCATATCAGCCGAAAAACGTCAAAGGCCTCCCTCAAGGATTTCCACGACGACCGGTCCTGCGCTGCCCGCATCCAGCGGCTTCCCGCGATCTTCACCAGGTCGTCACACAGTTACTTAAAATAATAATCTGAAGAAGGCTTGCAATAGGGATGACGACAGCTTAAATTATGAACTCTTGATCACTAAATTGCCCTCCTACTTAAAACTTCGGAAAACCTTACTCGTTTTGTTTTCCGTCAAGTCTTCGATTTTTAATTTATCAAAATCGCAAAATGAGTATTTAAATGACGCTGCAAAGCTATGAAGTCACGCCTAGGTATTTCAAACATTTTGAGAACAAAATTACGTTTTTGACAGATGATAAAAAGTAACTCAGATGACTAGCATTCGTCATCCCTATTTACTTGTCAAACAGTTTTAACGAGCCAATCCATAATGGAGGGGCGCGGGCGTCTTCCGCGAATCAATAGTGACGTCACAGCCCCTAGAGTCCAGATTAGGTTTCCAATTATGGAACACGACTTAATTGTGAGATGCTTTAGTTTGCGTCCCGGACGTCCAATAATCGTCGATCTGTTACATTATATCTATTATCATAACTTCTAATTAGAATCGAAAAATGCTAAAAAGTATCTTGAAAACGTTTGTGAAACACATACCAAATTTTTTTAATGTTCCTACTAGCTTTTGCCCGCGGCTTCGCCCGCGTGGACATCATTTTTATGACTTTCTTTGAGGGTGACTGGTGCGTGAAAGCGTTGACATTAGTTTTTTCCAGATCCCTATCCCACTTCGGGCTATTCTGATTAATAGTCTATCTCATTTCTCACCATCTCTGTGCAAAAAATTACAATCTATTGTTCCGTTGCGATGGTAAAGAAATGAACCAAAAAAAATATATTTTAATTCACTCAGGAACTGCATCGGACTTTTTTCACGGGATAAAAAGTAGCCTATGGCCTTCCCCTTGACACAGGCTCCCTGCACGCCAAATTTTATGAAGATTGGTCCAGGTGTTGAAGCGTGAAAAGGTAACAAACACATTTTCACATTTATTATATTAGTAAGGAAATAAGGATACCAGAGGTCAGTGTGAAATTACTTTACATTTTGCTTTCAACTTTTATTTCTCTTGGTGTTCTTTGATGCGCAATCAGTACTTTAGTAAGTTTCGTTCGAAATTTTGTCAAAATCTTTTATATTAAAAATGTAATAAAAAGAGGATTGCATAAAATAATTACCCCTCTTTTTATGGGAAGTCGTGTAAAAATCCTCTGTCACTCACGGGATCAAGACGAATCTACCGATACATCGCACTCTAAAATTTATCAAGCCATAAAGAAGATATCGTGGAATAAAGAAACATACATACTCGTACATATACGAGTATTAGACCTGAAAACAATACACACATTTTTGTTGAAAACATGAATATTTTGGTGTGCGTTTAAATACTATCCTAATTTATATACAGTCAATATATATTTTTTTATAATCAAATCCTGATATGAAATACTAGCTTTTGCTCGCGGCTTCGCCCGCGTAGACATAGTTTTTATGACTTTCGTTGTGGATGAGTAGTGCGCGAGCCGCAAGCGCCAAGCGTGGATATGAGTTTTCTCTAGATCACTCGAGAACTAATTAGTAAATTATGTCATTTCCCACACCCTCAACCATCTATGTGCAAAAAATCACAACACTCCATTGTTACGTTGTTATGTTTAAGATAAGTATTTACCAAAAAAAACTATTTTTTCAGTTCCCCCAGGAACTACATTGCTATTTTCACGGGATAAAAAGTAGCCTATGTCCAGGCTACCTGCATGCTAAATTTCATCAGGATTGGTCAAGGCGTTGAAACGTGAAAAGGTAGCAAACAAACAAACACGTTTTCACATTTATAATATTAGTAAGGATGTGAAGTGATAGGGTTGTTGACATCAAGTTGGGCGAATATTTTAGATACACTGTTTTGGAAATAAGGTACACAAACTCCGCTCCGTTTGAATTTGATTTTTTTTTATCCACGATTGTAAAGCCCTTAGCATCATCTCACCTGATGGTAAGCGACCATGATGCCGAAGATGAAAGCGGGCTTACCAAGATTCCCAAAGCAATGGGAAACTGACTATTTTATCTTCAAGCTGGAACACATCAATGCTGTAAACATGAATGTTTGGCGGCAAGACTTAGATGATGGTGGTAGCTAGCCAACTCCCAACAACCAAACCGAGTATTACAATGGGAATCTAATCCGTGACCTCCTCATGTAAAGCTAGTGGACTTAACTATTGCACCACGGATGCAGTTAAAACGGATTTACAATGGATTGTAGGAAATCCCACATCCTTATTTTCTCTGATATTTACTTCAAGCGTTGTTGCACAATATACAGACAGATGCTAATATTCTACGAGTCAACCTAAGGGGGCGTCCATTAATTACGTGACGTGATTTTGGCGATTTTTCGACCCTCCCGCCCCCTTGGAGATTTGGCTCGACTCCCTCCCCTCCGCCCTAATCACACGTGAGATTTTTAAAAATGCGTAGTTTTAGTGTAAAAACGTTAATCTGTGCTTGTTTGCGTTCGCTTTATTTAGAAAAATATAATTTGCCATAAGGCCGCCTGCATTGTACAATTTACAATTTTACTATTTATTCTGTGCTTGTATTTTGTAATTTTTGTAATTGTACAATAAAGCATATTTGATTGATTGATTTGCTAAATATTATTATTTAAGACTACTAAGAATATAGTCTAGAATCCACAGTGAGAAAATCAAACAACATAATATATTTGAACAGCCACCACAAAAATTTGTAAAAGGATATTCATTCTAATTCAGTTTAGATATGGGGACTCATGTGATGGTGTCAAGAGTGATTGCTGCAGCCTAGAGGTTTCTCGAATTTTTACACTGTGTCTTGCGGAAATAAAAATCATGTGATATCTGCGAAACACCCCTCCCCCATGTGAGATTGAGTGAGATTCGGCTCAAACCCCTGCCCCCCCAAAACGCCTCACGTAATGAATAGACGCCCCCTAATATGTATTTCGAAGTCTGTCCCGAACTGATCCCGATGCGGTTGACGCCAGCTTGGCTTGTTTTAATCGTCTTACTGATTCGAATGAGCCAATCGGTATTGATCAAGATTGCCTTATATTATGCTTTGAATTAACTAGTTGTACTATTCTGCTATTATAGACTAGGAGGTCATGACAAAGGTAACGATAACGGAAATTGATAAACTGAGATGATAAATGCCAACCCTCTGATGTTAAATATGTCGGTCTGCCTGCGCAAAGTGGTTGCGTTATGTACTTATAGCGCCTGAAAAACTAGTTATCGTGACCAAAAAAAACGATAAGGGAAATGGCTGACAATGAGTAAGATAGAAAATGAAAGTATAAGTTGTACTCATGACAATTATACAAAAACTGACCAAATATTCGGTTGTGTTATGGTGCAACGCCCGTTAGTAGTAGGAATAGCGATTTTTCTGTGCCAGGATCCCACCCCCCTACCGGAGAACCAAAGTTAGAAATGGCCGAAATTAATGCCTATAAAAAAACAAAAAAACAATGTATCGCCCCCCATTTAAATCGTTTGCGCGTGGTCCCATTTCGTTATTTTCCAGCGTTTCCGAGATAGGAATTCCAGGCAACTTCAGGCCTCCGGCAGCGGGTTGGGATCCTGGTACAGAAAACTCGTATTATAATAATAATAATATCTTTATTGTACAAGAGAAAGATAACAAAGACTGTGAACCTTAACTCCTAAACTAGGTAGAAACCTGTATTTCTGTATAATAGTAGTTTATGTTGCATAAGGGGTATTAAAATACGAGTATGAGTTTAAAAACCGAGCCTTAGAACGGTTTAAAAAACGGCCTAAGAACGGTTCAAAGTCCCAAGTGAAAACCTGATGTGGTCTCTCTAGTGTACTTAATTTTACAAGTTTTTCTTTAGTTTCGCCTGTCCCGGTGTCTGTAATGAAATCTTGCAAGTTAAATTTGACCCACTTCCCGGATTCCGAATGAGCTGAAATTTTGCATGCATATGTATATCGCGTGCCAATGCAATATTAAAAGCTTGTACCTAAAAGTTTTTAGGTTTTTCGAAAGTAATTTTGCAATTATATTTATTATTTATTGATATTTTGCTACTTTAATAGTAATAAATTACAGTCGGTATTCGGTATTATACAACACGAATCACAAAAGGCAAACTCACTTTACTCAAATGCTATGTAATGTTCGCTTTACATTTTTAAAAAATAGGACAGCAAATACGTTATTTCAGGATCGTCAAAAATTAAAAAATCTTAACGTCAACGAGCCGGGAAGTGGCTATGTAATTTGATTACTGGAGAGTAGTATTTTTTTAATTGCAACAATTTTATACTGAGAGGCAAAGAACACAAATCTCATACAGCCAAGTGACAATACCATAGTCGGATATATAAAAGCTCCTTGGTCTTAGTTTCAATGGCTTATTTTGAAATTTTGAACGGCCGGCGCGGCGGCAGCGCAAAGTAAATCGCGGGAAAAGCAAAAGTGTGCGTCAGGGCACTCCCTACTATTTGGTCACGGTTTTAAATATCGAGTGTATTCTACTTAAAATTATATTAATTATTGTTTTAATCTCCTTGCTTTGTTTGAGTAAAGCACTCAGGCCTCGACCGGAACGGCAATACGGGATTTTACTACTAGTCATTTGTGTAACTTTTTATCAACTGTCAAAAACGAAAGTTTATTCTGCAATAGGGATGACGACAGCATCAGAAATAAATTATGAACTCTTGATCACTAAATTGCCCTCCTACTTAAACTTTGGAAAACCTTACTCGTTACCCATTAAGTCTTAGATTTATAACTCACGAAAATCACAAAATGGGTACATAATGACGCTGTGTTAAACTATGATTTCTAACATTTTTATAACAAAATCGTTTTTGACAGATGATAAAAAGTAACTCAGATGACTATATTCGTCATCACTATTGTTCGCGTTACTGACATAGTGAAGTCATAAATGCCATAGTCTTTAACGAACTAATTCGCTGTTTTCATCTAAGTATATATAAAATCAAAAATTGTTTAATATTACAAATGAGCTAGTGTTTTTGCTATTCTAGAAAAAAATGCTATTTACTCAATAGTTTTTTTTTTAATTTTATTTTTGTACGGTAAAATAGCCTATTGCTCGATTCGTAAGTGTTTTAGATGTCTCATTGAATATAATATTTAAGCTTAGCTATTTCTGTGTACCCTGGCACATTGACAGTAGAGTATGAAGAGCTTATCTTACAAGGGACGAGCCCTAAGGCGGTGAGATAAAAGGGATTTCACTCAGACCGTAGTACCTTTCATCTGGGCTAAGTGAAAGGGCAACTGAATCACGTTGTTTGTATTTATGGTGAGTTAGGATACTTTTATATGTACAGAAAAGGGGCGGTGGCTCAACCGGTAACGACTCGGTCGTCATAACCAGAGGTGCCGGGTTCAAATCCGGACGGCCAATGACCAATGAGTTTTTCGAAACTTACTTACATATACTTACCGATTGCTCTAACATTGAAGGAAAACATCGTGCAGAATTCTGCACATCTGATTCCAGATGTGTATAAAGGTCGCGTTGCACACGTCCGTAGGTGTAAATCTAAATGCCCTACACGTGACCGCGGGTGATGCTAAGTGCAGCACTAGGCAACCGCCGTCTATCCCTTGGATAGCACGGTTAATTATGACACAAGATAAAAGAAAAGAGATATATGTACATTAGGCCGAAAATGTGTTCTGTGCCACCCTACGGTTGAAGTTCATTTGCACGTAACAGAACAACAAGGCTGATTTTCCTTTGCAATGATATTCAGATAGTTACAAAAATAAACCTTAGCGATATTTAGATTACACGGAAAGTATTGTCAAAACTGATAGATCACTTCCTTGTGTTAGAAGGAAGATTATGTCAGTTTTTGTTAGGTTTTGTTCTTTCAAAGCAGTTTTTTCGAAAATTGATTTTGACGAATACAGTTCCTAGTATCTATTTTCTTGGTTGACTATATTTTTATCAGCTTCAATTTCTCGAAATGATGTGATGTCCCCATCCTAAATAAAATTAAGATATTTTAGGAAAAATCATCGAGGTTAGTGTGTACTGTTAATCGAACATAATTTAATAATACTAAATAAGTGATTATTGTTTTGTAGTCCTCCGTAGAACGGATGGCCGTTGGGGCAGTAAAGTTCTCGAGTGGTGACCGCGCCCCGGAAAGCGTAGCGTAGGCAGGCCTCCCACTCGGTGGACCGATGACCTTGTGAAGGTCGCGGAAAGCCGCTGGATGCGGGCAGCGCAGAACGGGCGTTGTGGAAATCCTTGGGGGAGGCCTATGTCTAGCAATGGACGTCCTTCGGCTGATAATATAATGATGATGATGAGTCCTCCCTAAGACTAAATCACATTCAAAATATTGATAGCAAAATATGATCCCTACAGTAAATAATAATATCGTAGAGTATCCTTGGTAATTTATCAGTTATTTAACCGGCTTGTGGCCCCTCGATACGTAACAGGCATTAGGCGCCGTTTGGCGGGAAAGAATTGATAACGCACGCTCGTACACAAGTGGTAAAAAACGCGCCAATATTGATACGGACGTAGCGTTTTGGTTTACAAACAGGGTTGCCAGGTGTTCGGTTTTCACCGAACTGTTTGATATTGCGGCCTATAGTGTTCGGTGTTCGGTATGAAGAAAATACCGAAGTATGGGTGGTTCGGTATTTGCGAAAGTCCTAACTATTTGTTAATGTTTACTATGTGTTTCATTGTGTTCGCCCTCAGCTACTTCGTCAGGTAAATTGCGGTAATTTTCTCACTTTGATCTGGCCAAAATCATCCATTGATTTTTCGACAAATTTTACCAAAGATAATCAGAGGGTAGACCCTTTCATTTTTCGACAAATTGTATCAAAAAGTCTTAGGGACACTTTGATAGAAAATGTTCAGTTTTTTTATATCCCTTTGATTTTTCAACAAATTGTACCAAGAAAATCACATGATAGAATAACCCTTTGATAGAAAATGTTCAGTTTTTTTATCAGGACCACCTTTTTATCTGGAACCCTGTTTACAAATGAGATTGCCAAAAACGTAAACATTCCTTTATATTTTGCGCAAAATGTAAAGAGAAAAATGTTGGTTTACAAAATTGATCGAAATAAGAATTAGGAAACCAAGTAAGAAACTGCTGATTTAAAAGAAAATTGTAAGAACCGTTAACTCAAAATTTAACTTATCATACTGAACCACTCTCTTTAAGAAACCCATAATTAATTCTCAAAGAAAACAATAGCTTGTTTACAATTTTGTTACAACATGTAGATTTCAAGGTATCACGAGTATATGCCAGGTCACAATCCCCAGTATTGAGGGAATGTCGGATTGGATTATAAATTTATAATAGCCACTTAGACATCGAAAGGCATAAGATCGTGTTTTTATTCTGTAGCTGTAATTAATACTAAAAATTCAAATTAAACTCCTTACCTAAATTTATTTAAGGGCACCGCATAAATAATCATTCTCCAGTTAAACCATTCAAAATTTATATTAAATTAAATTACCACCATCCCTCTATCCTCACTCTCTCCTTGATCGGAATGCGCCAGTAAATTACGGTAAAATACCGTAACTATCCGTATTTATGGCGTTTTAGCCGTTAATGCGAGTCCGGAGGCTTTATTCGCATCCGTTCTGTGCTTACTTTTAATTTGGTGACCCCAGTTTGTTGTTTAGATACTGATCGTCCGAATCGCAGAAAGACGTGTAGTACCAAAATGGTTGATTCGCTCTATCACCTTTTTAATCGACTTGAAAAAAGTAGGAGGTTCTCAATTCGACTGCGGTTTACAGAAAAATAATTGAACTAAGTGGAACGATGGTTGAACTGGAGACAACTGTACGCGCAAAACCGAAGATTGGTAGGTACAAGTGGCTAAAAAAACGTGTTAATATGTGTTAGTGATTCGCATCTACTGACTTTCCCTGTGTGCCCAACCACCTCTATGCCGGAAGATTTGCTCGAGGCCAATCAAAGTACGAATGACATGAAAAGAAAAAAAAGAGTGATTGTCAAAAGGATGTAGAAAATAGCTATGATGAAAATTTTCCTTTCACCAGTTCTATAGTCTTGACAATAATCATACGATTCACCTTATAATACAGTTTGATGATAAATGATAATAAACCCTGAAAAACACGAGTTTAAGACATTATGCGAATCGGACGATATCCTTCCGCGTCACAAGTTTGTATTTCGTCGAATGGCGCCATATTTTGCAAAAACGATGCCTTGAACGCTTCGACCAAAATGTTCTTTTTATTTTGGTCGGAGCTTGAACGATAATTCTGTTTGTATTTTTCTGTAAACAGGCACTGGAATTTGATGTATGTTTTCAATTAAAAATGAGAGGCGGGAAAACACTTTTAGATAAAATAAAAAATATTTAATATGATTTAGAAGGATTCATATGTTTTATTTTATAGGACTTTATAGGATTTTATAGGATTTCGACGACTCGCAATTGGCATTGTTTGTGAACCCCACTTAATTCGATAACCATTTCGAGGAATAGCGACAAATTTCCACTTATTGGATATCAGAAATTTCGAATGATTTGGATTTTTTTTAAAAAAAGGTCTTTTGCCCTTGATTGGCCTACGATGACGTCACTGCCGGCATTACACAATTGGCATTGTTCAAAATTTTTACAAGGCCATCATCATCATATATATCACTGCTGGACATATGCCTCCCCTAAGGATTTCCATGACGACCGGTTCTGCGCTGCCCGGATCCAGCGGCTTCCCACGACCTTCACCAGGTCATCGGTCAGTAAGTTAAAAATACCTTATTTTTTTTAACTTTGTCAATTGTTCATTTTTGACTCCGTTTAGATATATATATATATATATACAATAGTGGTGGGATCTATCCCACAAGATTCTAACTGCTGCAACGAGAAACCGCTTTTTGTATAGATACTTACTTACCTAGGTATCTATTATAAAATATAAAAATTTGCGTTTTTCCTTCTCTAAAATTAAGAAAATTATTAAAATGTATTATAATATATATAATTTTGACATTTTTCGTTTTTGATTTGAAAAAGGTACATAATTTTAAAACTATTTCATCTAATATCTTTGACTAGTTAATATTTTTTTCTAGGTATATGAGAAAAAAAGATTTTTGTAAAAAGCGTAAATCTTTTACGTCTCTTAAATAAATACAATAAATTGCAATACAATACAATAAAATATTCTTTATTGCATCACAACAGAAAAAAAAAGAAATTGACAATATAGAAGAAAGCCTATACAATAGGCGGCCTTATTGCTAGGCAGCAATTTCTTTCAGGCAAACTTTGGGTCTTGGTCGACTAAGGCCTAATCGCCCTGATTCAGGGTAGGCTCGAGCCCCTCGGTGGGAACGTATATGAGCTGTAATGATGAACCTTTGGGTAGGGAAACAGCGATAGAATAAGTTAAGGGGCGGTGCAATAATTAAAAACCGAAAAATTTGCAAATAAACATTTAACACATAAATTCTGGTTGTATCCAAAATTACAATATTTGTAGAGCACATCGATCTTTAATCGTGTTTATTTTGTTTGCACGCGAGACTGAAACAGCGAAATGTTTGCTTGCATTTGATATACAGAGTGTTTATACTTCGTGTTTGTATGCGCATATCAAATGCACAAACAGCGACCTGCGTGGGTACGGGAGGCACATACAACTAAAGGGTTTTTCAATGGACGCTCAAATTAAAAAAAAAAACTGTAGCGGTCATTATAACGTGACATTAAGTGTTTTGGAACAGTTCATTGAATCGTTCGGTATCCTCGCATTTACTCGGAAGGTCTTGGACGCTGTCTGTTCAGGTAATAATTCAACTGTTTTGAAACACACCCTAAGTTGACAGTCGTTGCTAACTATGCCACAGTGTAATAATAATAATACAATACATGGACCCAAGACTTTGATTTTGCGTCGAAGCCGATTTAACTAATTAACCAGTCACTGGTCGATGTCTCAGCCTGCTCCTCCTATTTTGAATGGATTGTCCCGAGTGGCTGAACAACGGCAATCAGGGTGATTCGGGTTTAATCTCTCCCGTCTCTCCCCTGCACAATCCATTGGACAACTGTAAATGGATTCTTTAGACTGTGACTATAGATTCTATTTGGGCTCCACTAAAGTATTTATTCACATAACGCTAACAGGCCTGTTCTTAGAAACGAATATATTTTGTTTTTGACTTTATTTAAGTCTAAAACACTTAACTCTTGGTATTAATATTAAAACTCCTAATATACTTTTATTTTACTTTTTTTAATGCGACTACAAAAGAAACAAGAACCTATATATGTGTGTATCATCATCTTCATCATATCAGCACATATACGTCCCCACCGAGGGGCTCGAGCCTGTGTGTATACAAACCAATAATTAAATTAAATTTAATATAAAGTAATAACTTTATGAGTACAGACAAAATGTATTTTAAATGTGAGTTGGCTAATGAACATAATAATATCCGTATTTTTTCTGACTGTGTCGGTCAGACTAGCAAAATAACAAACTTCATTTAATCGATATGAAACATAATTACTTTTACACCTTTATAACATGGCGATGCGATGGCGTCATTAGAAGCAATTCGACGCCAGGCAATGCAGGCAGACTAACCCTTTGATTAAGTAATCACACGAAGTGCTTGCTTTATGGTTACATTCTATATGGCAGCCATATTGTGATACAATGTAAAATATTTTAGGCTGTAACTACACCTGTGCGCCGAGGCGTGAGTCAGCAACCTGTCTCATTCTGGCATAACCACCGTGGCATCTGCCCTTCGAAACTTCATATCAAGAATAAGTACCTACCCTTGGTGTTCTTCTTAGCGTGTCGATGGCAGACACTACACTGTAGCAGCCCAGAATTTGGCCACGTTAACAGCATTATCAGCCGCTGTCATGAGGTCTTCCTGCGTGCAGATGTAGGGGCACGCAGGGCACGATGTTAAGTGTGTCATCGTTTGAACTGCACCGCACAAACAGTTTATATCACAGTCACCCAAAAATCCCCACATGACCATGTTGTCTGCTCCTACCGGTCTGGGTCCGGAGTCTGTTTAAAACTTCCAAACCGGCCATGGCAAGTCATGTCCAGGGGGAAGGCTTTCTGATATCGGGACGAAGGGTGTTGGTAAGCTTACTTTGTCCTGCCAAAGGTTACACCTCGCTTTCTTGGGTTCTACTGATAAAGGATAGACACACTTTATAAAAATATTTCGGCTTTTCAGCCGTTGTTGCACTGGGTTGTGGCTATGCATAGGGTGCCGTGTGTTAGTATCCATCTTCGATCTTTCAGAGGAGCTGGCCACCCTTGGTGGTATAGGTACTTCCCTTTCTAACCTCTTTCTCATTGTGTCACACTCCCAGAAACCGGCCCAACCATACTGCTCCGAGTACTGCTGCTAAAGGTGCTTCCGTCCCTAAAACTAGCAACTCGATCCACGATGTTTCAAACATCGAACGAAATAGCTTGGAAATAAAGTTCTTGTCAGTTCGTACTGCAATGTGGCTGTGTTACTTAACTCTCTGCGAAAATTGTGTTTTTTTAAATTCATTATAAATAAAATAAGAAGAATTTCCAAAAAGTTTTTAGATTTGTTTCAAGACAATATTTTTTTAAAAATAATTTTTATAGTCATGTGCAAAAATATAAATTGATATACAAATCGCGTGGTTATAATGTAAATACTGGCATAATTGATGGCCATTTTCAGTATTTTTTTAAGAAGTTACACAATTTATAAAAAAAAATATCTTCGATTGGTATAAAGATTTAGTCCTGTAGAGTTATAAAAAATAAAGTAACAATAACAATGTATTATTTTATTAGTTTAATGTTGACATCTAATAATTTAATTTAATGTTTAAATCGAAATTGACGTATAAATATCTATTTGTTTACCAATAAATGATTATGATTAGCGGGTTATTTCTGTGTAAAGAAAGAAGATATACTTATAGTCCAACAAACTTATCTGGCCCGGTGGCGAAAAACGGAACTAACGATACCACCTTGAAATTACGTCAATTTGCTGCAACCGACAGCGACGCTGTCATCGGGCCAGATAAGTTTGTGGGACGGTGGCTTGTTCACTTCTTCTTTTCGAGTCGACGGCAAACTCAGATAGTCCCATCCCAAAACCGAGCCACGCAAATTGCATTTTCAGTGGCCTGCATCAAGTCCTCCCGCGTGCAGGTGACAGGGCAAGAAGGACACGTTATGAGGTGATCCATCGTTTGAGGGACCGCACCACACCTTCACTCCAGGTTCGTATCTCCAATGAATCCTCACCTGAACAAGTTTTCTTTACTTCGGCCGACCTGAGTCCGGAGTCTGTTAAGAGATTTCCAGGTCGACCATGGCAACTTATATCCAGGTGGGGGATTCTCGGAGATCGGAACGAAGGGACCAGTAATAGAGACACTATTCTTCCATAGCTCAACTCTCGTTTCTGGAGGGTCGTCTGTCAAGGGGGCGACACGGTTTACAAAGTTTTCAAAGTTGCTTGTTAAAAGAAAATAAGTTGATTATATATTGCCTCTGCGCACAAGTGTAATTACAGCCTTATAGTATGACAATGTTTTCATACTTGTGCATAACCTATTAGGTACCTTAGTAGTATACGTTACGGACATTGTAAAAGGCGTTGCCTCATAAACATAGAATCGTTTTATAAAAAAACAGTTCTTAAGTTCAATGATTTATCAAGACAAATAATAATGTAGGTACGGTGTGTTCCTACATGACGAGAACAAAGGTAGATATCTCCGCCAGGAGAGGTGGTGTGCCTGGGGTTCAGCCGTGGACCAACCGTGTATGGTTGGTGCTTGTATATATGCTTCTGAGCAAGGAAAATGTTGATAGTGCGTTGTAGATGCTTTGTTAATAGCCTTCTTGCGATGATCGTGCCATCTATCGAGGTGAATATGCAACTCTCCATATAGTTTGATCGATGGTTCAGTCTTGAGCTGTGGCAACGTAGTTGTTAGTGGCGGGTCGGGTACTGCCACAGATCTACTACAAATAGATTTCTATATCGCGTGGCCGCTACAGTGCCTCTCGCTTTAACCGTTTTAAGCGTTTGTGTTGCCACCTTAATATTATTTCCATTAAGTCAGGGTAAAATTCAATGTAATCAGCGTGACCTAGCGCCTTTGTAGTAGATCTGATGAAATATAAGTAATGCTTTCGAAAAGCATTTGTACAGCTTTATTTTTCAATATACCTCTTTAAAATCAGGGGTCATATAAAAAACCTACAAACATATATTATTTTAATTAGGTAAAATTTAAATTTATTTGGCAACATTGAAAGAAGCATTGTTAGGCAAGATACTGTCAGATTTTGACAATTAGCCAGCAAAAAAGTGGTCATGCCGATAAGGACAAATAATAATATCAGTATCTTTTTCGCACTCGTGCCATATCGTAACTATCCTTCTTTTTCTAACGATTTCGTTACTAATCTATTTGTAGTAGATCTGTGGGTACTGCAGATGTCTCCACAATAAAATAGGTGCGCGGTGCGTTCGCCGCTCAGCGCGGCCCGGGACTGAGTCTGGCTGGTAGTTTATTTGAATGCTGTATTCCACTGTAACCGCATTTATTCCCCGTGACTGTACCTTTTTCAGTTATCGGCCATCGAAAATTGGATGTATTGTAATTGTTTTCGGTTTTCATTGTACTTAACAATAAAAAGTTATGATTGAAGTGATTTAATTTGAAAGGTTTCATATGCGTAAAGTTGCAATAAATGCATTTTCAAGAGATTATAAAATGAAAACAAGAGGTGTTATCATTCGTTTTGTTTATAGACGGTTAGATAATGCTATGGTACATCAGAGTCAGTATATTACGCTGCGAATAGATCGTTAACGACCGTTGCGTCGGTGGCGCAACGGCAAGGGCCGCTACCTCCTATCCGGGAGGTCGTAGTTTGAGTCCTGCCACGTACCAATGTGTATTCGAATTTCGATCTCACATGTACGTTTATCCGACGCGTGAAGGAAAACATCGTGAGGAAACCTGCACACATCTGCGAAGAAACTCGAAGGTTGTGTGTGAAGTTGACCAACCCGTACTGGGCCCGCGTGGTCGACTAAGACCCGATCGCCCTAATTCAGGGTAGGCTCGAGCCCCTCGGTGGGGACGTATATGAGCTGATGTGAGTGAAATCGTTAACGACCTATTATTGTCCCCAATTCTGGAATTTGGATCTTTTCCTAAACTTGGGAAGATCAGGCCATACTCCACACACGGGGACAAAGCCCAGGTTGGTGGTGGTTGTATGTGGGGCTGGTGGCAAACCCCTCTGCCAGAAGTTTTTAAAACCGCCTTAATAACATCAGACACGGCTTGACGATAGCAACCGGCGCCAACGGCTTGACGTGCCTTGAAGAGCAAGAAAACGGTCGAGAAAAATGCAACTAACAATTAAACTTATCCAGGTAATGACCGTGCTTAAGGTCAGTTAACCTGCGTGATCGATCAACCAAGCAAGTCGCACTGAGCTACAACCGCTTTAGTTTAAAAATACGATGTTGTCTGTAAAGTCTGTTTACGGACGATAATTTTATGTGATAACATGTCACAAGCCGAACGCTTGTGTGCTTTAGACCACACGACTGAAGTAAAAGTTCTTCAGCTCCATGTTCAAGGAGATGTAAGATACCGCCCGTAGTCGGGTGAGTTAACTCTTTGGCATTTCCTTACAAAGAATGGACTGAATTGGAACACCTCTCGAAAGATCCTGGAACCCTAGTACTTTTAATCCTTTTAACTTAACCTTGACCTTGACCTTAACAGGCCCCAAGCCCCAACCCCCAAGCCCCAAGCCCTAAGCAAGTACAAGTAAAACTTTTGCTTGCACGTTTGGCTCAGCGTACTGACGTAACAGGACAATGACGTCACGTAACGGGACACTTTTTCAAGCATGCAGCCCGTGTCACCAATTTATAAGACGTTTCAAAAAAATGTAGGTTCGCTCACTAACTCTTGCGCGATGTAGGATCCGTCCAGCGCCTTCTAGTGGTGTTAAGAGAAACCATAATGTTTTCAATATTTACAATCCCCTATATCTCAGCAAGCCCTTCACCGATTTGGCTCACGTTCGAATTTCACTACCAAATTTCACGACGACGTTCTGATCAACGATACTCCAGTTTTATCGCCGAACAAACATTTATACATACGCACTTTACATGCAAACGCCGGATTGTTCCAGTAGACTTAGAGAACTGCACTCGCTTCGCTCGCTCGTTCAATAAAACAAAGTCCCCCGCCGCGTTTGTCTGTCTGAACACAAAAACTACCGAACGGATTTTCATACGGTTTTCATGAATTGACGGAGTGATTGATGAGAAAGGTTTAGGTGTACAATTCCCCGCGCGCCCTCTAGTATTATACATATTAATCAAGGAATTTCCACATTTTAGTACCTAATAGAGTTACTATACATATAGTATGTAGAAAGTCATTGATATTAGTAGACCGAAACAAAGTTAGGACCACAGAGCGTATCATCATATCAGCTCATATACGTCCCCACCGAGGGGCTCGAGCCTACCCTGAATTGGGGTGATCGGGCCTTAGTCGACCACGCGGGCCCAGTGTGGGTTGGTCGACTTCACACACAAACCGCGAGTTTCTTCGCAGGCATATGCAGGTTTCCTCACGATGTGTTCCTTCACCGTAAGAGCGTCGGATAAACGTACATATGAAATCTAAAATCGAAATCACATTGGTACGTGGCAGGATTCGAACCACGACCTCCCGGACCGGACAGGAGGCGGCCGGCGGCCCTAGCGCCACAGAGCGTATATTGGAAACTAACTTTGGGTACTCGTTAGTTGCGCGAGCGAAACGAGGAAAATATAAACTTTCTTAATTCATAATGCAGTATGTATTTATACCCACCTAAAGTAAATAAATATAATAATAAGTAGATAACAAGGGCTCCTTTTTGACACAACGCATTTCACTAGCTATTATAATCCAGCGGGGGAAGCGTCATGAGCACGTTGGAATTTTAGACTAGGCGAAAGTCTTAGTAATAGCACACCCTGGACACTTCATACAACAGACCAGAAATGACATTTCAAAAAACGAATGACGGAACAAACAAAATGGCAGCGAAATCCTATACGTTCGACAACCAAACTGTAACCAATCTGTATCAATCTGAGTGACGAGGGGGTGAGGTTGCAATCTAGAGAGCGGCAGGGAGTGTCCATACTGTATGTTAGTACTAATATATAAACTTTGGTAATAGGGTCCTTTGGGTACGGAACCCTAAAAGTAGTTCCAACCTGTATCGATTTATGGTGCTGGCAAGAGGTTGGTTCTCAGCGCGTACTTACATGTTTTTTTACCACATTGAATGAATACCTTTAAGGAAAGCTATAATAATAAAATAGGAAACTTGTTAACAATCACCATGAAATAACCAACAACTTTTCGCAACAACTTTTCAAGCAACATATTTTCTAAAAAAGTAACACCGATATTGAGAAAATTTATATGGGACCACACGGGAAGCACTAGCTTTCAAATAAAAAAAGAATCATAAAAATCGGTTCACCCAGTCAAAAGTTATGAGGTAACACACATAAAAAAAACATACAGACGAATTGAGAACCTCCTCCTTTTTGGAAGTCGCTTGATAAATTCAAATATACGGTTCTGGTTTCATAATGCAGTATGTACTCGTATGTTTACCCACCTAAAGTAAATAAATATAATACTAAGTAGCTAATAAGCAAAATTTCACTTTGTAACCTCATTTTACAATGAAGGGCTAAAAGGTCTTGTTACCCTCAAGGGCTCGGCAGTCAGCAATTAGGGGTCCCCAGGTGTCGGGAGACGCAACCAGCCTGAATTATCTGCTTTAGGTTCCGTACGACGGATTAGGACTGATGGAAGTGGCTACGTTGCGAAGAAAATTGTAGTAAGTATCTGATAAGTTTAAAAAAAAGAAATTAGAATATAGGTAAATAGTTTAGCACGTCCTTCTGTTCGTCTGTCTGTCAGCGGGCTGTATTTCATTCACAGTAATAGGTAGAGAGTAGAATCCCTTACAGAGAGCGTATTTCTATTCCTGTTAGAACGACAATTTATAAAAACAAAATGTAATAAAAAATAAACGGATAATTAACAAAAACGTTTTTTTTATAAAGATTTTTTTGTTTTTGCTCTATCGTAAAAACGGTAACATACCTATATAAAAACGTGAAACTTGGTGTGATCATAGTATTAATCATAAAGTAAAAAAAATAATAAAAACCGGCCAAGAGTGAGTTGTACTTGTGCTATGGAGTCCGAACTAAAAAAAAACTAAATTTATCTGTCGCTCGCGTTTATGTCTTTTGTCTAAAATTAATAGGTATTGTATTATTATAATTGTGTAGAGAGGTGTGGTGGTACGGAATCCTTGGTGCATGAGTCCGACTCGCACTTGGCCGGTTTTTTAAGTGTTTGTGCAAAAAAGTTAGTAGGTAACTAATCCTCTTTGGTTTGTCCATTTATATTTATTTTTTTGGTCGAGTAGAAGGTACATCTTGTTTTTCAAGATCCTTGACGTTTTGCGTATGTAAGTGGTATCATGGGGGCGCAGTAAACATGCGGGTTGAAGTTTAAACGTCAACCCTTGCTAGGTTAGACGGCGGCGCGGGTGGTACGGAAATTGTCACGTTACCCTAGACCCGAATTACCTAGGGCACTTGATTTTTATCGCTCCAACTTAGAGTGGGCAAGTTTAGAAATTTCCGGTTTTATTTTAAACAATAAATTTATTTTTCTGACCTGTTTTTTTTTAAAATTCTTAATTGGTAAGCCCTTGGCAATATGCTGAGTTGAGACCAGTTTAGCGATTATGCGTGGTTCTGTTTACTAACTGGACATAATACGAGTATCAATATTTAGTTTTTTTTTATGCAAAACAATACAAAGTAACAGACTTAGCTTTCAGAATTGCTAAACTTAAGAGGACTGTTAACCCACAGCGAAAATTGGACTTTTCATACAAATGGCGTTAACGATTTTCACCTCTTAAATGTTAACCGATTTTGACCAATTTTGTCGGTCAGAACAAAAGCTAGGCTTATACGTTTCGTTTTTTAAATTACTGGTTATAAATAAACAAAAAATGGCCGAAATTAGTATTGTATGAAAACACGTAAACGACAATAAAATTATAGTACCTAGTTTATGAAACTGTTGCATAATAAGGGTTCTTAAAATACGAGCCGTCGGCGAGTTTTTTATAGCATTACACGAGTGTTTTAAGACCAAATTATGTGCAGTTTCATTACACTACTTTATTTAATCTCATACATTGAAATTAAATCAACTAAAATACAAAGATCAAAATTAAGAGTAAGAAAAAAATCCCACGAAATTCAGTATCTACAACAAAATTCAATGAAAAACCAACACATCACCGCGCATGCGTTAAAGCGGGCGCTGTCACAGACAATTAAAAATTGGAATGAAAACTTTTGGTATTGCTGTAAAAATGGCGCGAATCGCATGTGCGTTCCATTAAAAAAAATATATGGAACTTCGTTGGTGATATTATCTCTTAATGGAAAAAAAATACATTATAACATTATTTCTCTAACAAAATTATGTTATAATGTATTTTTTTAATACGGTATAAAGTATGCCAATATAAACACGTTTTGAAGTTGATAATGCGAACTTTAACATATGAGAGTAGTTAAAACTTATTAACTTTATCGAAAAAACAAAAACGTATACCTAAGCCTAACTATAGTTGTGACTGACAACCTATGAAAAATTGGTCCAAATCGGTTAACATTTAAGAGGTGAAAAAAAAAAGAAAAATCGCTGCTTCACAATTCTCTTTAGTGGCAGTGGGCAGGGCACATAGCTCGTAGGAAAAATAGCCGTTGGGGTAGTGAAATTCTCGAGTGGCGACCGCGCACCGGAAGACGTAGCGTATGCAGGCCTCGCACTCGGTGGACCAACGATCTGGTAAGGCGAAGCCGCTGACTGAGGGCAGAGCAGGACCGTTCGTTGTTGTGTATAACACGGGCATCAGATGACCCTGGCTTTGTTATATATAACTTGACCCTGCCAGGCAGTCAAACATTCAAATATCTTATGTGACACAAAATCTAATCTGCAATGCGCCGTAACAGTCGCACAGTCGAGTTACAGTCGCAATTAATAACAGTTGCATCTATAATAGCCCTGCTGTATAATGCAGTTGGTTTAGCATAATGACGTAGTGTGGGCAGGTTGTCGACCGTTTCTGTTGTTCATCATCATCATTTAAGCCGAAAGATGTCCAGCACTGGACTCTATGGCTATGGATTTCTGCTGACCGCATCTGGCGGCTTCTCGCGACCTTCACCAGGTCATCGGTCCATTGAGTGGAAGGTCTGGTCTGCCTATGCTGTGTCTGTCCTTCAGTGCGCGGTTTCCACTTGAGAACTTTACACGGCCATACGTTATACGACCTATGTGCCCCGCCTACTGGTACTTATATTAAGTTAAGCGATTCTGAGAGCTATGTCGGTCACTTAAAATCTCGTTTCTATTATTAATAGTTAATATTATTATTCAAAGAGTTTTATTATATTTTTCAAAAAATGTATTTATTTATTTACTTTCAATAAGAACTTACAGTTTCCCAAAACATTCTTACTACTAGATTACAATATGTTCTTAAATATATTTTATGTACAGTCTTATTAGTGGAAATCTCCCCTATGTGATCATCAAATATGTCAACATCTTGGATCTCAAACATAAATCCATTGAGCAAAGCAATGGCCCTACAAGTAGGTGCGTTGCGCGCGTGGCTGGTGCGCGGCGCGGCGCTCGCGAGCAACTGGTGCCTACGCCAGATGATGTAATTATATGAAACGGCTCATCTTGTACCTTCTTATCCTTAGACGCTATTTAAAAAAAGTGTCTAGAGTAAGCCAGGTTGATACAGAGTAAACAAAATTATGATTTTCGACTTTACCAGCACATACACTGTGTAATATAACGGTTTAGAAAAATACTTTGGTTAAGAAAAAACTAAAAGTAAAGTTCTCGAGTGGCGACCGCGCACCGGAAAACGTAGCGTAGGCAGGCCTCCCACTCGGTGGACCAATGACCTGGTTAAGGTCGCGGGAAGCCGCTGGGTTCGGGCAGCGCAGAACCGGCCATCGTGAAAGTCGTGGCGTCTTATTATTGCTAAAATTTTCACGATTACATTCTTCTTATGCGTAATTTTAGGGTTCCGTACCCAAAGAGTAAAAACCGTCTGTCACCAGGCTGTATTTCATGAACCGCGATAGCTAGACAGTTGAAATTTTCACAGATGATGTAATTTCTGTTGCCGCTATTGCTCTTTCTTGTCTAGCAGTGGAGGACGTCCTTCGGCTGATATGAAGAAAAAAAAAACCGATGTTCAACTCTACTGTCGAGCATCGATAATGCGATATACTTACAAGAGCAACACTATCCCGTATGCTCCATTGGGCAGTGTTTATCTACGCGTTTCTATGTAAATACGACGGCAATAGATCGCGATTGTTGGAGGTTTGATACAGTGTTTAATAGGCCGGTATTGGTGCGTAAATATAGCTTAGGCCGGGGGCCGTAGCGGCTAAAATAAGCGGCTGTTATAAGGGCTAATGTATCGCGAAGCTAAACCTTTTGAATAATTAATGTAGGCCTATTTTGGACTCTAGATTTACACTCAGTGCCTAAAAAAATCGATTTAACAGTAGCCTGATCAGATTTTAGGTACAATAAAAAACCAAAATGGCCGTCGAAAGTTCGGTTGTTCCGATTCGGTTCTTTTGTCGGGGGTTTTTAATTTCACTAATTACTTTTTGTAGAAGTTGGCAAAAGGCTGAAAGCTCATCGGACGTCTGGTATGCTGGTAATCGCGCTGGATATGTCGCCCCATCAGCTGAAACGCTACACGCGCTGCTTAGCGGTAGGTACTTAAATAAGGAGCAAGCATCAAAACATAATTAGATCTTACTAGTAAAGTATGTATTGTAGTAATACATACTTGAATAAAAGGCTTAGTAAGCAAGAAACCCAAAATTCGATTGTCAAGGTACGATTTTTCTTTCTTTGTGTCTTTTTCCTTCGAACATTTTATGTGTAACCAAAGTAACCGACATAGCTCTCAGAATTGCTAAACTTAAGTCTCAGTGGGCGGGTCACATAGCTCGTAGAACAGATGGTCTTCGAGGTAGTAAAGTTCTCGAGTAGTGAGCGAGCGCCAGAAAACGTAGCGTAGGTAGGCCCACTCGATGGACCGATGAGGATGGACGATGGTGAGGAACCGGTGGTCGTGGAAGTCGTGGCGTCTTATTATTGCTAAAATTTTCGCGATTATATTCTTCTTATGTGGATTTTTAGGGTTCCGTAACCAAAGGGTAAAAACGGGACCCTATTACCAAGACTTTGCTATCCGTCCGTCTATCTGTCTATCACCAGGCTGTATTTCATGAACCGTGAGAGCTAGACAGTTGAAATTTTCACAGATGATGTATTTCTGTTGCCGCTATAACAACAAATACAAAAAATTGGAAAAAGTGAAAGTCTCCATATAAAAACGTGTTTTTTGTTTAATCGTGAAGAAACTAGCGCCATCTAGTATTATAGTACGAAACTGTAAAAACTAGCGCCATCTA
Organism: Coleophora flavipennella; assembly: GCA_947284805.1. Classification (NCBI taxonomy): domain Eukaryota; kingdom Metazoa; phylum Arthropoda; class Insecta; order Lepidoptera; family Coleophoridae; genus Coleophora; species Coleophora flavipennella. Next base: position 4,823,127 of record OX369269.1, read on the forward strand.
GTATGATGGTAAGGAACCCTATGTGTGCGGTTCTGACTCGCACTTGGCTGCTCTTTTTCTTTTTTCGCACAGTAAAGCTGTTAAAGTTTTTTATTCAAAGATGAATGGGTATACAATATCTATTAAGCTACCCCAGTCAGCCCTAATTTCATTGGCTATAGATAGTACCTAGGTCTCTTAACAATCGGTCGTAGCTCAGTGCAAGTTTCGTGGGGGGGTTTGACTGTTATTGGCATTTATCTTGACCGTTTCCTAACTTCGCTAACCACGTTTTGCTGCTTGCTATCACTAGATTGCAGGTCTTAAGAGGAAACGCGGTCTAAAAAATAGGTATTTGAATAAATTGTTACTGTCTCCCTCCCCCAAACCTCTCCGTATACAGCAAGAAAGGGAAAACTCTAGCGCAGACCCATAAATAATAGAACTAAAATTTACCAAAACAGCATATCGTAGTCCCCTGTTTCCTCCTTCAAAACTTGAGCAATAATAAAATTATTTACAAAAATAACTAAAAATACGCTTTTACCTATGTCTCTATGTTTTAATTTTATTGTTAATATTCGTAATATTTTTTGGTGGGTGTCTGAAAATGACGTTTCGATTGGGCAATTTTCTTAGTTTTTGAAGGCTCCTACTTCCTATTACAATTAGATAATGGGAAAAAACAATACATAGGGGCATGGCCATGGTAGATATAGGTTTGATGGAAAAATGTTTTTCTACTCTATTGCCATTATTCAGGGAGGAAACAGGGGACTACGTTTGTATGGAAAAAATGGCGCCCGCGTTTCCTCTTAAGTTGTGTCAGAGATCTAATAGGCGGCTTATAAACTTGCCACTGGATCTACTTCTCCACCAATCCGGACTTGGTTCCCATGTGTGGAGTAGTTCCCAAGGTTGGGAAGAGACCCGTACCCCACCATTGGTATAAGTTGCTAACAGTTCCGATACTAAGGTAGGCAGGCCTACCTTGGTACTTCGAGAATCGACGTTTCACATTGATGTTTTGTTTCACATTGATGTTTTGTTTCACATTGATGTTTTGTTTCACATTGATGTTTTGTTTCACATTGATGTTTTGTTTTACATTGATGTTTTGTTTCACATTGATGTTTTGTTTCACATTGATGTTTTGTTTCACATTGATGTTTTGTTTCACATTGATGTTTAGTTTCACATTGATGTTTTGTTTCACATTGATGTTTTGTTTCACATTGATGTTTTGTTTCACATTGATGTTTTGTTTCACATTGATGTTTTGTTTCACATTGATGTTTTGTTTCACATTGATGTTTTGTTTCACATTAATGTTTTGTTTCACATTGATGTTTTTTATGACATCAGTGCCGTTTCATAAAAAAATATTTCATATTCGAACTTAAAACTGAAAAAAAAGTATAAGTGTGTGGTTTTATGAAACCACGGTAAAAGTGAAACTTTACAGAGGACGAAACGATCGTGACTGCTCTCGCTACGGTACAGAGGACGAAACGATCATACCGTCAGACGAAAGCGACCGTCACGCTACATGCAACACACAGACGAAAAAATATAAAATGAAAATCCATATGAAAATCTGTACGAGATCCTTAGTCATGCATGACATGACGCATTAACGGGCGGGATCATCCGCACCCAGATCCGGTCCGGACCGGTCCCGTTAGGGCCCGCTTGTCCAGAAAATTGCCAGCCCGTGATCGATGACCCACCAGATGTCCTGAGTGAATATCTCTGATATACAACTGCTAGTCTCTAAAAAAAACCGCATTTTTCAAGGCATGTCGCGATTACTCTTTATGTTTCAAAGGAGTTGTTGTTTCATGGTAATGTAAAAGTATTTAATGTATAAAAACCATATAGCAAGGGCCATTCCAATTCTATGGTAAGATAGTTCAAAGTTACCCTATATGTTATATGTCATAGATAAGCCAATTCGCTATTATAAGTTTTGTGGGAACTCTAAGTTTCAAAGATTACTTTGTAAAATGTAGAAAGCTTTCGATTAAAATACTACTTAAGGCTTTGATTGGCTCTCTTTTTTCGTTAGCTTGTTTTGAAACACCTTATTGTAGTAATCATTTTATTGTGAAATAACAGTGATCGTGCTATCGTGATGATGATGATGATCTATCCGACCGATTTCTGTCGTGGCGACCACTTCGACTCCTAGTCAGTTTGTCACGCGTGCGCTCGAAGATGGTTTATGTGGCCAATCTTCGCAGCGAAACTCCTCGCGCACTGAGGGCATTTAAGTATGCCACCCTCGTAATTCTATGAAATGGTTGCAGGTGGTCGTGCCTTTAACTGGTCGCGTTTGGTATCGTATTTAGTCATCGAGGTGTATTTAGAAGTAAATTAGATAGTCGCCTTTCAAGGCACGTCATTATGAAAGATATATTACCTCCTTTTAGAAGAAACGTCCATATTTTGTACATGAAAACTTTTTTGTGCAACCTCATTCGAGTCTATGACAACTCCAGCTAAGTCTAGTAGTTCAAGACGGATACAGCAAACCAGCGATACATTGTGCCGCTGACGTTGCACTACCAGCACTAGCACTCCGCTCAAATTGCAGGCGAACTGATAAATGAAGCTCTCCAAAGTGAATCTCAGAACAATCTGTTTTACTTAAATTGTTATTTACTGCAAATTTTAACGGAACATCCGCTCTGGGATACATCATCTGACTTTTCTTTAGGCGAGAACGTTAAATGCCATATTTTATTGATAAATTATAAAAATATGAAGAGGCGTGGTACATTGACATGTGATTTGGTAACGTGTAATGCTCAAACCCACTTCACGCTCGAACCCTTTTCGTTAATGTCTGAGTTATATTTCTTTAAATCGAGATAAAAACATAATTACTCTCAGAAAAATATTATTAAACTGTAGATCAAATGACGAGCTTCGTTATACAGGGTGAAATCATGAACCAAACTTTTAGCACATACTTCACTCATGAAACCTGTACAATCGGAGCTAAAAAATTCGACTCCATACAATTTGATGGAGTCTGAATTTTTTTTCGCTCTGATTTTATGGGTTTCTTTATAGTTTGGATTATTATTTCAATTTCATTCTATGTAATAGACTAAATAGTGTAACCTCCTTACTTTCTTGCAGGAACGTCTGTTGAAGAGATGCCAAAACGCCCAAAAAAAATTTTTGGCATTTACCCTTATCTGTTTTCTGAATTTTCTGATCCTCCATGAAACACCTGATAAACCTTTTTCGCTAATACACTGACGAGTGAAATTCAAGTGAGACTTATAGAACTTCGTAATTCAAAGTTAAAGCACTGGATTTAGTCGAAAAGTTTAAGGATACGAGTTTTACGGCGAATAAGGCTAACACTACCATAAGCGCACTACAAAGTCAGCAAGAGTATAAAATTTAAACCTTTAAAATTTCAGCACCTTTCTCGATGAAGAATTTGATGAAACCTAGAAGATATGAAAAATGTTTTATGTTTTTGTTAAAAGATGATGTCTCGTCGATCATGCAGGTTAACTGACTACAAACACGATCATAACCTAGATGGCTTTGACTGTTAGTAGCTTTATCTAGGTGGCAGTCGTTAAGCCATTTCAGAGCCTGATAGGCAGCTTAAAATCGACTATTAAATGTTACAAAACATTATTCCTAAAGAAAAGTCATCGTACAAACACTCAACATTATAACACTTACCACACAAAGTAAATACAAGTATCACAACTCGTCAGATAGTTCCCTTATTTGCAAACTCCGGACAATACAAAGAAGGGCCCTCTAAGGCCTCTTAACACTCCCCACTCGTTAGGCCTCCAAGTTAGCGCCTTTTGTGTACTTTCAGTTGTATTGTGGGACTTGAACAAATGAATGCCCTCACAATGGGCGCGCAATTTGGGGGATGAAGTGGAATCAGCCTTAGGTACGTATAATGTCATTGAAGTGTTGCGAATACTGAACAGGCATCAAGATTTAACCTGTGATTGTCAGCATGCAACAAACAGGGAGAGAGCTTACCCCACGCCAGTTTCTGAAAAACAACAACACGGGTTTTGGTTAATGAAAGTATTCCGAAGATACATAAAGGTCCATTTCTTCTTTGTGTAAAAGCCTAACAAAATTACATTTCGCAACTCAGTTTTGTTTCAAGTGCAGTGTGACCATATCAAGTGAGACATTGCCGCTATGCGTTATTTAAACTACGCAAGGCCTGTTTATACTGGTAGTGTAAAGCTTGATGTGGTCTCCACATCAAGTTAGACATTGTGCATGATGTAACCTACGCGAGGCCTGTTTATACTGGTCTATTTCAAATACCGCCACAATCCAATCCAATAATCGCCACATTCCACTTAAACTTAACAATGAAGGCTGTATGTCAATCTTTTGCTGTCCAATTATTTTACATTTAAACGTAAAAATCATCATGCCGTAAAATTGTCTCTCCAGGCATCTATTGTTGTCTCTATGTCTTTAGTTATCACTTAATGACTGTTTTAAGTGGAATGTAGCCTTGGTATTTGAAGTCGACCGTATCTGTATAGTTTGATGTGGTCTCCAATAAATTAATTGTTTTGTTTAGGTATTACATTATGTTATTGTGTTGTTCATTTTTAGGGTTCCGTACCTCAAAAGGAAAAAAACGGAACCCTTAATAGGATCACTTTGCTGTCCGTCCGTCCGTCCATCTGTCTGTCAAGACCCTTTATCTCGGGAACGCATGGAGTTATCGGGTAGAAATTAAAACCATGTAATGCGGCCTACAGTCCCTTTAAGCTGTAAAAAATCAAACTTCTAATAACTTAAAAAAAGATACGGCTGTTTATGCTGCAAAAAACGTATATTTCGACAATTTAAAAGGAATGAAAATTTTTAGGGTATTTCCGTTGACCTAGAACTGTGAAATTTGGCAAGTTGAAAATTATACATTTGTACTTAAATCATAAAAAATAAAGTGTTTATTTATAATACATTATCATTTATGCATGACCTGGTGAAGTTCGCGGGAAGCCGCTGGATGCGGGCAGCGCAGAACCGGTCGTCGTGGAAATCCTTGGGGGAGGCCTATGACCAGCAGTGGACGTCTTTCGGCTGTTATGATGATCATTTATGCAAGGAGCGGCGGGCCAAATTTTGAATAGAGTTAACCGTGTCATGTGGGGTATTATATGAAAGTTCTTCATTGGCACAAGCTTAAACAGATTTTTAATTATTTTTATGATGTATAGTTTTCGATTTATTATTTTTAAGGTTCCTTATCAAGAGATGCGGTTGTACGGAACCCTCGGTGAGCCAGTCCGACTCGCACTTGGCCGGTTTTTGGTATGTTGAACTTATTTCTTGATTGAATACTGTTTTTTTTGTACCTTCGATGTCTCTGTTCTTTGTACTTTGTTTTAAAAAAAATATTTTTGCTCTAAGGCGCAGTTTGTCTCTTCTGATTTTGTCTTAGGATGCAGTATTGACTAATTAATAGAAAAGGCGATTAATGGGTAAAAAATTACGTCAATATAGCGTATAAGATTTCCCAAAAAACATTAGCGTTGTCAATGTTATGCGGGTAGTGACTTGTGGCGTTCTTTTCCTTCGGTAATGGAAAACATAAATCTACGAGACAAATTGGAGTCGAGACAGACCTCAGTCTGAAGACGCCGACGTTCCTCCGTGTATCTTGACAACCCTGGCGCAACAATCCTGTTTCATCCCCCGGAAACTTAATCTCAACTGTCTAAAGTCTATTTTTGGATACGCTACTGAATTCACAACTTTGTCAAGCTGAGCTTTGTTTGTGCGGTCGTGGTTTCCTTAATGCCAGGAGATAAAGTGGCTTTTGGTTTGTGCGGGGTGGTCTTTTGTTTGCTCTGTACAGTCCGAGTTAATATCGCGTCGGTCACGTTCCGTTACGGGAGACAAGCTGTACACTCGCACACATTTATAGTGCAACAAAAATACAAGTTGAACTGTACCTATGTCCGTCCATTTGAACAGAGAGGTCGGTCGTTCTAAGAGTGGACAAAATCATTCACTTAATTAATTCTGTTTTATTTACTTAATATTGTTGCATGAAAAATTTTTCTGATGTATGTACTTTTTGTGAGGAAACCTGCACACACCTGCGAAGAAACTCGAAGGAATAACCCGCACGGGTCCGAGTGGTCGACTAAGGCCCGATCGCCCTAATGCAGGGTAGGCTAGAGCCCCTCGGTGGGGATGTATACGAGCTGATAGGATAGGATAGGATGTATTTTAAACAGTTTGTTGAATTTACAGACAAAAGCTTTTTTTTAATTTAAAATTTGAATGCGTTTGGCTGCACCTCACCTGATGGTTAGATTGTTAATGATTTTTGCTTCGCATCAATAAACATGATACACAGTACTTTATGACACGAGTGGTGCGTTACAGTGTCATAAAATTTATTGTAACCTAATTTTTAAGGAGTATGTCGTACGAAAAACTACAATTCTTAGCTAGATCTCAGCATTTTCACAAAATTACTTGATTTCAACCTGCAAAATGAAATTTAATCGTATTCTCGAACGCAAACTTTTTACCTGGCGATTTTGCATGTCACAACAATGGGCGCGCTAATTCGGAGACGGCTGCCGCCGCGTGCGCGCGCGCGCGGAAGTTTGTCAAGTAGCGAATTAGTGGGTGAGGAAGAAACGGGGCGTCTTCGTTCCGTTTGCGTAGGGCTGTCGACGAAGGGGTAAAATATTTGTCGGTTTGTCTAGAAGAAATCGCTTTGAGCGATAAGTACCGCCCAAATAGTACCGCTATATAGTTCCTTTTTTATACTGAAGTTTTTATAAGTTGTTTATATTTTTATTAACTAGTGTGTACAATAATGTGTATTTATCGTATCTTTATCTTATTTTTTTAAATCATTAATAACTAACTTTCTTGGAAATCCTTGGGGGAGGCCTATGTCCAGCTGTGGACGTCCTTCGGCTGATATGATGAACTAACTTTCTGATGCAGATATGCGTCTCTGTTCTTCAAAATATCACACTAAATTTTAATAAAATTTTATTTGCTTTTGTTGTTACTAATATAGGTTAAGTTGTGGTCTTACTAACAAAATATGGATCTTTGGTCTAAAAATAAATTATTATTTTTTATTTATTTATAAAGTGCTAATTTATTTATTTGTTTTATTTATTTATTTACACTTACAGTACACCAAAACAATTTCGTAATGTTGATACGTACAGATACTATAATATAGTGTACATTAGGCGGTCTTATTGCTAAAAGCAATCTCTTCCAGACAACCTTTCATTACAGGAAAGCACGAAGTACTTAATTTTACAATAAGGGCAGAGAAATAAGCAACTTAATTAACTGACTTAATAATAATAATACATGCTAATATTATTAGTGACTATTATAAATATACGAGTACATACAAATAAATATATACTAATACACATTTAAATTTCATAGACAAATCACAAAATAAAATAATACCTATACCAAATTCGTACAATTATAAGCTGTCATCCTTTTAATTAGGGGCTCTACTGGTGATTCTGAACAACCTTCTCCAATAAACCTATTTAGACTTCCATTACAAAGTTAAGTTGGTCTGTCAGTTTTGTTTTGAGTAGTTCGTTACATTTGACCACAACACTTATGACCACAGGTTCCTCTGGGAAAGTTGTTCAAAATCAATAGTTAAACCCCTGATTAAGATAATGATAACAAATAAATTACTAATTAATTAATTAGGTCCATTCAAATTAAAAAGGCAGAATGTAAACAAACCAGATGACTCTTTACATCATGTTTTCTACGGTTGAGTCATGTATCTATAACGATAACCAAACCGTAACCAGCCGTCAAATCGCCGGTATTTGACCATAACTGGTCAAAATCGAGCGGTTAACGTTAGCGTTAAGTTATTACGTCCTTTTAACCGTTGTGAAAATGGTGCAACTTATATATAACCGGCGATTTGGCGGCTGGTTACGGTTTGGTTATCTTTATAGTCATATGGTGCAACCCACCCTAAGATTTTTAATGTTATTTACACTAAATTTACATGTTAATATCTTTGTAGCAGTTATCAGCACCACTTGATTCACACTTCATTTTAAACTTTTTTTTTGTTGTAAATGCCTTGTTTACATTCTGCTTGTTTTTGATTGGAATGGGTTGTAATGTTTAACATTATCTCGTTTTTGACATTATATTGTTGATTATTTTTTAGTTACTTTCCTAATTGCGAGAAAATGAGTTCTGAGAGTTACTGTGCTTCCCAAATTCAATTTAAAAAGTATACGTTTTAAGTGAATATACGTTTTTACTTTAATAATACTTGTGATAAATGCCTTTTAAAAGCTGATCTCTACATAGTATAAAACAAAGTCGCTGTATGTCTTTGTCTGTTTCTCCGCTTACTTCTCCTAAACCACGGAACGAATTTTGATACGGTTTTCACTAATAGACGGAGCGATAAACGAAAAAAGTTTGTGTATCCATTTTAAAAATAATGAGAAATCGATTGATTGATCTTATCCATTTTAAAAAATAATGAGAAATTGATTGACTGATTGATCTATCCGACCGATTTCGGTCACGGTGACCACTTCCACTCCTAGTCGGTTTGCCAAGCGTGCGCTCGAAGATGGCTTATGTAACCAATCTTCGCAGCGAAACTTCTCGCGCACTTAGGGCATTTAAGTATGCCACCCTCGTAATTGTATGAAATGGTCGCAGGTGGTCGGGCCTTTTTACTGAGAATTGTTTTGAAAAATACAAAATGTTTGCACAGATTTTTGCATCTTGCAAGATTTATTTAAATCCCCAAAAGGTGGCAACCCCGACTGCACCGGAGGGGCGACTTCCGGAGGCGACGGTAATTCAACATCAACCATTGTCGAGTTTAATTCGCACTCTCCTATCTAGATCCTGCCAAAGGCCTTGTAGCTAAACCTAAATATAGATACCTAACTTAGAAGATAAGATATCTGTCTGTCATTTAAGTAATTAATTAAGTAATAATTCATGTCAGCTCACATACGTTCCCAACGAGGAGCTTGAGTCTACCCTAAATTAGGGCGATCGGGCCTTAGTCGACCACACGGGCCCAGTACGGGTTGTTCGACTTCACACACAACCTTCGTGGTTTCCTCACGATGTTTTCCTTTACAGTAAGAGCATCGGATAATCGTACATATGAAATCGAAATTCGAAAACACATTGGATGTGGCAGAATCAGAACTACGACCTCCCGGCATCGGTAGCGGCCCCCCCGCCTTTTTTAAACTTATTTCTTAATTAATTCTTTTATCCCTTTACGTTCTTATTTGTGTCTGAAATATTGAATTTCAGGTAATTGTTTTTCTCTATGCAGCTTTTATAAAAACAAGATTTATCTAGTAAAAGTTTACTTTTTTTTCGTATGAAACTCCGTTTCCGTAATCAAGCTAATGGTTTGTGATAAAATGTCGAAAAAAGGATTTGCCTACTAATGGTTTCAACGATTTATATCGTTTATACCTCGTGCGAACCACTAATCAAATGCCAAACGAACAGTTTTCTTATTTCTGTTTTCACAGTACTGTGGCTACCTATCATTTACCTGTCTATTGAAAAAAAAATGCAACTTCAACATCATTGGTTCAAGTCCACGAAACATTTCAGAACATCACTTACATCTCCTCTCTTCGTAGATTTTACTTCCCAGAATTAAATTTTGCTAAGGAACAAGTACAAGACCGGATTTATCGCCTCCGTGGCGTAATAGTTAGTCATTCGAATCACACCAAGAATTCGCGAAGTAGCCAGATCCCCATTGCGTTGGGGAATCTTGGTAAGCTTGCTTCCATCTTCGGCATCATCGTCACTTACCATCAGGTGAGATGATGCCAAGGGCCTATTAATTGTGAATTAAAAAAATAATTAAACGTTCTACTTACCAGCTCAAAATTAAAACATGAAAATTATATTGCGAACTATAATAATTTTAAAGCTAACTCTTTTTTAAGGCGGTAATATTACAGATTTTCGTTATTTTTGACTTCAACTACTCCTAAACGATAGAAAACCCAAGGTTGAAAAAAAAACTCTTATTGTTGATGATGTTCCTTAAAGTCAAAAGCTATTAGAAACATGATTGAGCAGTTTTGGCTCGATTGAAAAGAATCCCAATGATAGGTCTACACCGTCACTTTCAACTCTAGATATGACTAATATTTTGAAGTATAAATAAAAAAAAATGTACAACAATATTTTTTATGATAATACAAAGTGAGTAATGTTATTATTTATTGAAACTTTCATTTTAGTTTTTGATTGAAACGAAATACCATTGAAAAAATGAAAAAGTGTGGTTATTTTCTTCACTCTTTACACGTAAAGAAAAAAAATCCAATCAATACTTCGGCTTAAAGTGGAAAGTATTATTTTTCAAGTTCATTTTAATACATCCCAAAAATAAAAAAAAATAACCAAACAAGACACAAACCGAGACCCCCCTTTCTTTTTAAAAGTTTTTATTTAACTTTCAGTATTTGTATGTATGTATGTATGTTTGTTTAATTCAAATCTTGCAAACGCTCTCAAGTTTTTAGTTTTTTCGAAAATTATTTTTTCTTTTTATATTCCCGAAAGATAAATAGGCATTTAGTCCTGCAAAATATATTTCCTAACTGTATGAAAAAATACCATTGTTTTGTAGAAAACAGGTGATAATGGCAAAATGGCGAAACCTTCTGACGCACTAATGTAATATTTTTACATCTAGAGAGCATGGCTTTCATGCCACAAATTAAATAAAGAAAATGGTAGTGTTGCATTATCCTTCTGAGAGTGTAATGTGATAAAGCCATGTTCATACTTGAGGGCTAATGTCAACAGTGAACTGACAAGTTGGCTCGTTGATACGTAATAATAGTTCATTCGATAAGCCCTTATACTTATATAGTATATACAGAGTGTAACAAAATTGGTGTAGGTCCCGTTAACTGGGGCTTCTACTCATCATACTGAACAACTTTTGTTTTACGACTTTGCTGAAAGTTTTTTTTACTCTTCATACAAATCGATCAGCTGATCGAACGATTTTGTGAATTTTAGTATGGAGGGTCCAAATTTTTTTTGAGAAGGATTATGGGTTCCTTGGATAAAGTTGTTCAGTATGACGAGTAGAACCTCTAGTTAACGGGACCTACACCAATTTTGTTACATCCTGTACATATTAGCTGGAAGACGTCTGCCAGTGCTGGACAAATTCCTCCCCCAAGAATTTCCACAACGACCGGGTCTTGCGCTGCCGGCATCCAGCAGGTTTCCCCGAACTTCACCAGGTCATCGGTCCACTGAGTGGGAGGCCTTCCTAAGCTAAGTCTTCCGGTGTGCGATCGCCACTCAAGAGCTTTACTGCCCCAACGGCCATCTGTTCTACAAGATATGTGCACTTAAGTTTAGAAATCCCGAGGGCTATGTCGGTTACTTTGATTTCCTATTGAATTTTTGATTCAATCACGCAGCATATAAATCACAATTTATTTCTTCCCACAAACATGTTAAACAAGAAATGAAAACAAGAAATATAAAAAATACAGAGATTTGATAAGGTTTGTGTGTGTGTGTGTGAGTGTGAGAAACAAAAATAAATAACTAAACATCTATGATATTATTTGCATAAATATTTCCGTTTCCGTGTAATCAAGAGTCAGCAACCAAGCAGTGATCGTAGTTTTGCATCTGTAAGCATTGAGGTCACTAATCTTCATGATTTTAGATATTTTGTTATACAAATAATGTCCCAGAAAAACAAATGTTGCTGAGCTAGGGTGGTCCTAAAGTATATGTATCGAAATAATCTAATTCCAAGAAGACTTGCAAGCTATCTCCGCTCTGCGTGATTCACACCCCCGACGTCTGTTAGAACGATAAATTAATGTGTAATTTTGATAAGTTTTGCAGCAATTTCACACACCAGTGAGAAGACGCATGATTTATAACTCTATATATAAATATTCGGACAAATCACACATGGTTATCTGGCCCCAAAGTAGGATTCCCCTGTGTGTGAAACCAGAGAATGATATACATACTTATACTTATTTGACCTATAACACAAGATATTTTTATCTTAGCTTAGGCACCAGTCTCCCACAAACAACTGTTGTTTTGACCTTATAATTGCTCCTTTTACTTGTGTATAATTTGTTGCTTTGTGGTGAGAAATAAATGATTCTATTATTTATTTATTTTTTATTATATACGTTTATAGATATTTAACACCCAGACACAGAGCAAACTAATCTGCTCGTCACACAAATTTTTGCCCTGAGTGGGGATCGAACCCACAACCCTCGGATCAGTAGTCAAGGGCACTGACCACTGTGCCACCGAGTCAGTCAAAGTCAATCAGTAAAACTTTGCTCGTAAATGAAACTGCATTAGTCAAAAAGATAACTTCGCAAAATTACACGCTCCATCCATCCCAAATCCATCAAACCGTTGAGGCTGCAGGGCGTGCCAAAGAAATAAACATACATACATACATTACTTACACTAGAAAAACGTAACCTTCCTTCTGGTGCAGTCGGGTGAAAATAGCGTATAGTGCATTGAATGTTAAAAAAAATATTACTTCAATAATTGTATTTTTCATTATTCGCTACACAACTAGACATTTCTGCAAATAGTATTCTTTAAATGTAAATAAATGGTTTTAGCCTCTCCTGAAAAAACTTCAGTCTAACTAAACAATCGGCGAGGATGCAATGTATCATCATTCCTCAGCGTGCATACACGCGGCAGGGGCGGATGCACTCTTTGCAACTATGCACCTCCTCCTCATATGAGAACCACTATTTACGGCTTCGTCCCAAACAGACACAGTCCTGACTCGACACAATCTCAACTCAACGCAGTTCCAACAAACTCAGTCAAAAGGAGAGAGTCGAAAGTCCTAACTCAGTATATTTTTATGTAAATTTATATTTTTTTCAAGCTTTTATTTTGTTTCACCTGTCTAGGTGTCTGTAATGAAATCTTGCAAATTAAATTTGACCTACTCCCCGGTCTCCGATTGAGCTGAAATTTAGCATATATGTGGAAATCGCGTTACTGTCTTAAAGTTTTTACGTTTTTTAAATTGTTAAAGAATTTATTTGAAGAACAGAATTAGTAATGTAACAAGGAGGGCGATAGTTACCGCCCCCTCCCCATCACCATGACCACGACCACTCTTTCAAGAGTGTACGAATGAAAAGAGATGAAGAATAGAACAGAAGTAGAATCATACATATTTCTAACTGTAACACTAAGAACTAGTAACTTGACCACTAGCAATTTGAGTAACTTTTTATCAATTACTAGCTGTTTCTCGCGGCTTCACCCGCGTAGAAGTTTCTATGACTTGTCGAAGGTGCGCAGTGCACGAGCCACAAGCGGCTCGCGAGCGTGGTAAAAAGCAGCCTATGTGTTAATCCAGGTTCTAATCTGTCTACCCACCAAATTTCAGCCAGATCCGTTCAGTAGTTTTTGCGTGAAAGAGTAACAAACATTCATCCATACATTCTTACAAACTTTCGCGTTTATGATATTATAGTATGAATGGAAAACGATGTTTTGTTTTAAAACTGTTCGTGTTACAAGTTATGTGATTGAATTGTCTGACGAACTAATTTAGTGATTATGATAAATTGTTTAAAATTTCTAATTAGTAAATTTGTACTTTAGTAAAATAATGCTATATAGTGAATAATATTTAAAATAAATAAGTATATTTTTTTTTGTTATTTATTTTTAATAATGTCAAATACCCTATTGAATATGAGTACATAATCTTCAGTATTTTTTTTCTGTCGCTCTCGCAAATGTATTATGTATAGTGGTAATCATAATTAAAATGAATAGGTATCATTTTTGTACGAGTGTGTGGACAGGTGCGCGAGTCCGACTCGCACTTGGCCGGTTTTTACATTCATGTTCAGTTGAGACTCGCGTGTCGAGTTGGCACCGTGTCGAGTCGGTACAGCGCCTCTATTTACGACCGACCAGCGCTCGTAATTGTGGGTTACAATGATTTGTGGCTCGACTGGCTGTCTTAAAGTTGCTCCAGCCAAGTTACACGTTTCCACAGCTCATAATAAACATGTATGTATGTATTAGTAACAGAGTTCGTAACTTTGACGTATGTTGCGCTTGCGCATGAACTTAAAGCGTAAAATCATTACTTGATTTTGCTCTTGGTAGGTTTGAAAGATTCTTGAGCTGCCGAAAGAAGTTAAAAGGTGGAATTAAGTTAAAAGATATCTGTAAAAGTATACTTTTCTCCAGGGTAGACAAAGACATAAAATCCCAGATGACATAGCCTATGTATTTTTGAAATGTATTTTTTCATTTACTTAAAAAGTACTTCATCACTATCTTTTACGTGGAATTAAGTTAAAAGATATCTGTTAAAGAATATACTTGTCTCCTTGTAGACAAAGCCATAAAAACCAAGATGACATTACGAACGTCACTTCTAATGCCCGGTAACTGGAAACCAGCCATCTCTAATCGAGTACCTACTCGCCAAATTGGTTTATTATTAGATTAAATTCGTTCGGTCGTTTGTCCAGTCATGTGAAAGTGGACTTTCGAGCTATGCGACTCAAGTTGCGGTAGTAGCAGCGCGGTTCGCGGCTTGGCTCAAGGGCTTGAGGTCGAGGCTCTTGTGGTCGATGCGAGGATAATCTAAATTAAAAAAATGTGTGCTGGGACATATAGTGGAAGTGAAACGGACAAAAAAATGTTTCAAAAGAATGTAAAAAAAATATATTAACAAAATTATTAAAAAATAATAATATACATATTGTTGACGCGGGGTTTAAGTGGACTGTATAATTTTATTTTGGGCTGGCTGGCACCTACTTCCAAGAATCTTAGGCAACCTTGAGGATGGAAAGATATAATAAGGAATTGGAAAGGAGCTTACCACACCACGTTGCTTGCAGTTCAGGGCATCCAAGGCGACGCAGCAAGGCTTGCACAGGCGCGGAGCACATCCAATTCACTTTTAGGTTAATAGTTTTGTAGTTCACTAGTACAGCTGTATATTTATAAATGCACACACAATTTAAGCGTTCAAATGCAAAAGAAAATGGCGGAGTATGCCTTGATGTAAAGCGGGCAAGCAAAATCGAAGCGTCTATTTAGCGCGGCGACGCGGCGTTATTGAGCGAAGCACACACCGTTGAATATTGAAGTTAGCAGAGGCTGTGCAGGAGTTTTTGAAGAGCCGAAACATCTTCGTATTTCGACGATCTTACACGAGCGCAGCCATTTCACAGTGGTGTGAAAAGGATGGAAGGTAGCGGAAAAATGGTAAAAGAAAGGGACAAGGATAGGGAATCCATCTCAAGGCAGCCAACCTAACAGAGGCTCAACCATTTCTCCCCACCTGAAAGGGGATAAGGTTATCCACTTTCACAAAACAAAAGGCAAAAGTGACAACCTAACAGAGAGTATCTATTAAATTGTAAAAACATACAAGAAAAACGAAACTTTGCATATAGCTTAATGACAAATTAATAGAGAATGCTCGTTTGCAATGAGCAGAATATAAAAACAACCTAAACTTATGCGTATATATTTATAACATTAATTAACATAGAGAAATTATTGTGTTGGAAGAGGGCACAGCTTAACCACTGGCCGACGATAAATACCAGTTTTAGTTTTTACATCTGTCACTCTCACAACACCATCAGCTCCAGGGAAAGTCTTAACAATTATACCTATGGGCCAGTGAAGCGGTGGTGAATTATCTGATTTAATAAGGACCACGGTTCCTTCTTTGATCGAATCTGAACGAACATGCCATTTTTGACGAGACTGTAGGGTGTTTAGATATTCGATTCTCCACCTATTCCAAAACGATTGCACTAAGTGATCAACTAAATGTTTGCGTTGTAATAGGTTAGGACGCTCTTGTGTCAAGTCGGGGGCGGGTATTGATTTCAGTGGAGTGAGAGTCAAAAAATGAGCGGGAGTTAACGGCAAAGGCTCAGCTGGATCAGCACTGAGCACTGAAATTGGGCGTGTGTTAAGAAGAAGTTCCACTTCTGTAAGAAAAGTCTGCATTTCTTCGAAGGTAAGCAGTTGCTTGCCAACGACTTTATTTAGATGTGACTTCACACACTTAATGTTGCTTTCCCACATACCACCGTGGTGAGGGGAGAGCGGCGGATTCATCTTCCATTCGATTCTATTTTCACGGAACGCGGCAGCAAACGCTTCATTGTAACCTGGTGAGTTTACTAAATGATAAAGGGCTTTTAAATAAGATCTACAGCCAACAAAATTAGTTCCGTGATCAGAGTAAACGTAACGGACCGGTCCACGGCGCGATAGGAAGCGTTTGAAAGCGTTTAAAAACACTTCGGTCGACAAGTCAGAGGCGAGTTCGATATGAACGGCGTGAGTAACCATACATATGAAAAGACAAATATACGATTTTTGAGAGCGAATTCCACGTTTTCTATAGGGAATAGTTTGTATCGGGCCGGCGTAATCCACACCCGTATTCAGAAATGCCTTCGGTGTCTCTCTTACACGACAAGCGGGCAATTCTCCCATGAAGGGGAATTCAGGACGCGGCTTATTTCTAAAACAGATGTTGCATAGGTGAACACGTTTCCTTACTAAATTCCTAGCGGACAAAATCCAATATTTCTGGCGCAGTAACGCAAGTAGCAAACCAGGGCCAGTATGTAGATTTATTTTATGATAGTGATCAACTATTAAATCTACCACGTGATCGCGAGAGGGAAGTAAAATTGGATGCATACTATCATAGTTTAAGTCAGAGTTTGTAAGTCTACCTCCTACGCGAAGGGTATCGTCTTGCAGATATGCGTTAAGTTTTGAAAGTGCTGGGGGTAGCGGCTTATTACTTTGAATAGCCTTGATCTCATTTCTAAAGTGTACTTGTTGTAAAGCGCGAATAACTGCTGACTCGGCTATGTCAAGATGCGAGGATTCGAATTTACGTGGGAGCTTTCGGGCGAAGCGCAATACGTATATTACGATGCGAATCAGTTTTGACCATGACGATACGCGTAATGCGAGCTCATAGAGCACTGGATTCTCAGTTTTATCATCCAAAGTATTCGTTACCAAAACCTTTGTTTTAATTTCAGGTGGATTGTTTACAGTCATCGGGTCAAAATCTTGGATAGGCCACTCGTTATAGGGTAGCTTAGCGAATGCGGGGCCATTGAACCACAGCGGGTGTTCAATCAGCTGAGCGGGTGTAAGACCTCGTGAAAGGCAATCGGCAGGATTGTCAGTGCCTTTGATGTGGTGGAAGTGACGCGGCTCAATGTACCTTTGTATCTTAGCGACGCGATTGGCAACGAACGTTTGCCAGCGGGCTGGGGTGGAATGTATCCACGCCAGAGTGACTTTACTGTCAGAAAACGCGAGTGTGTTGTGGATCTGACAGCGCGATGAGTACGTGTCTATGACAGTATTCATAAGTTGCGCAAGAACAAGCGCACCGCATAGCTCTAAACGCGCAAGTGTGATTACTGTCTTAGCGGGAGAGACTCTAGATTTTGCGCATAGTAAACTAACGCAACTTTCGTTAGTGTCAGGGCAGTTAACGTGAAGGTAAACGACGCCACCGTAGGCGCGTTCACTAGCGTCGGCAAATCCGAGAAGAGTCAATACAACTCTCCTTTCTATTCCTAAATAGCGCGGAATTTTTATATTTTTTAGTAGCGGCAGTTCACTTATGAATCGTGCCCAAGCGTTGACTATGTTTTGAGGAGGAACTTCATCCCAATCAACGTTTATTTCCCATAGCGATTTTACTATGAGTTTCGCAAATAAAGTTACGGGGGCTACAAATCCCATAAGGTCCCAGAGGCGAGCGATAGTAGAGAGTATGTGTCGCTTAGTACAGTTGCGTTCTTCATTGATTACGGAAAAAGCAAACTGATCAGCGGAGGGTATCCAGTGTAGGCCTAGTACTTTCATATCATCAGAGCTGAAGTCGATCAGGTCTGTTACGCGGCGGTCGGCAGGAATTGACGATAAAAACTCGGGCGAGTTACTTGCGAATTTAACTAGCTCAAATCCACCAGCGGAGAACAGCTGAATGAGCTGCGACGACAGTTCTGTTGCTTCGCAGGCGTCTGAACAGCTGACGGCCAAATCGTCCATATACAGGCTGTCCTTTTCTAATGCAGCAGCTGCGAGAGGGTATTTTTCACGCTCATCCTTTACTAGTTGCCGGACGGTGCGCATGGCCAAGAACGGACTACTTGTCATTCCAAACGTGACTCTGCTGAACTCATATAACTGCAGCGGTTCCTTTGGACTGAATCTATAGAAGATTCTTTGAAAGCGGCGGAACGCAGTGTCTACTATAATTCTTAAATACATCTGACGGATGTCTGCGCTTATGGCAATTTTGTACATGCGGAAACTCAGTATGATGCGGAATAAATCAGACTGTAGATTTTTTCCAGTATGTAAAATATCATTCAATGATATGCCGGAGTCTGTCGGCATACTAGCATTTAAGACCAAGCGCGTCTTGGTCGTTAATTTATCTTTACGAACTACAGCATGATGCGGTATAACATACTGCGGTGATGCGGAGACATCTGACTCATCTATGGGAGACAGATAATCCTTTTCTAAATAATCTAATATTATTTTATCGTACTCGGATTTTACTTCAGGGTTTGCTAGTAAGCGGCGTTCCAATGAGAGAAAGCGGTGTTTTGCGAGATGCTTTGATTCTCCTAATAAAGCGGGGTCGCGGCGAATAGGAAGCGCAACTACATAGCGGCCTAGGTCGTCCCGAATGGTGGTATCTACAAAAATGTTCTCACATTCTTGTTCCTCATGCGTTAGAAAATCACCCTTCTTTGGTAAGTCTTCTATTTCGAAAAAACGTGACACGCACGGAGGGTCAAACGCGCAAAATGATCGCGATATGTCAGTCTCTATTCCAGTAGGGGCATTGCCCATAATTAAGTACCCTAACAACGTTTCTATGGCGACCGGCTCGCCAGGAGCGCGCGACACTCGTTTCGGCAATAAAATTCGCGTGAAAATATCACAACCGAGGATAAGATCAATTGCTCCGGGCACTTCATAGGTATCGTCTGCGAGCGCTAATCCTTGTAGGTACGGAAGTGCTTTTGTGTTTACTCGCGATGTAGGTAACTCGCTTGTGATACGTTCCACTACGTACGGTTCAATAGTGAAACACGCGTTTCGATCGATTCGAGAATAGATAACCAACTTAGTCACACCTTGGGTCTTATTAATTACGTCACCAAGTCCGGAGACGTGTGTATTTTGAGCGGGATAAATAGGTAAACCTAGTCGTTTACAACAATCTGTGGTAATGATATCACGCATTGATCCACAGTCCACTAATACTCGGACGGGCATCAAATGAGTGGTGTCACGTGACTGCGCTAGGCACGTAGCGGTACCTAACAATACTGTATGCGAAGCGGAGTTCTCATTTAGCGGGAAACTACAATTATTTGCGTTAACACATAAAGAAACATCTTGAGCGGGGCTGAGCGGAGCGGGAGAAACACTTGAATCCAAATTATTGTTAATATTAGCGGGTAAATTATAATTATAATCCTCTTGATTATAATTATATGCGGGTGCGGAAGCGGTTGTATTTGACATCATAATTCTATTATTATTTTTTGCGAGATTACCAGCGGGGCTGGTATTACGAGCGAGCGATGCATGTGATGCTGATATACTGGTAGATGCGGAGGCGAGAGCGTTCGGAGCTAAGTCGCGATCGTTACGAGTGGGAGCGGGATGGCTATGGTTATGTGTGGAAGTGAATGCGTTGGCGCGCTGCGGCTGTGTGGTTCCAGCGGGCGGGCCACGCGGGGCGCCGCCGGAGCACGGGGGGTGCGGGAGCGGCAGCGGCCTGCCGCGAGACTCGGCTCGTATGTCTTTTGATTGCACGAAATTTTCATTATTTAAATGAATAAGCGAATGATGATTGCGGGAACAAAATTTACAACTTTGTACTGATTTGCATTCATTTATTATGTGTTTGTCACTTAGACAATTAAAACATAATCTATTGTTTCTTACTAGACGAAATCTTTCGTAAGGCTGTAGCGAGTGGAACTGCGTGCAGGAATACAACTGGTGGTCGCCCAGCTGACAGCATACACAGATGCGCTTATCATTTTGTACATTTAAAAAGGTGTAGGTATTCGAAGATTTATTTTTATTGTCGTTCGATTTTATTTGTTTTTTATGCGATGATGAGGGTAGGTCGGAGCGATTTTGTTTGTTATTTTCGTTATGGAATAAGTTAGCACGATTTAATATACGATAATGGTCTCGGACAAAGTCTATTAATTGCAAACTAGACGGGAAGTTCTTACTGTCGCGGATTGACATCTCAAAACATCTTACAGTCTCCACATCTAGGTATTTCAAACCAATATGAACAAACATAAATTCCGACAAATCATCAAGCTTCAGCTGTTTTAGTGCGGAAATAATCGCTGAAAACTTATCTACAAAACTTTCTAGGGCTGTGGGTGTTGCGATCTTGACTGGTTTCATTTTTAACAGCTGATCTAGATAGGAAGCGGCCAGAACGCGTTTATCATTGTATTTATCGCACAGAGCGGTCCATAAAATGGAATAATTATCACCAGTAGGTATCAAGCCCTTACATATGGATAATGAATCACCTGTTAATCTACCTATCAAGTATTGAACTCGTTCCGAGTTAGTTAGCGAGGGGTTTTCGTGCACCATCGTGCGAAAGTTTTCATAGAAAATTGGCCATTTTTGTACATCACCATCAAACTGACATAATTCTAAGCGAGGTAGCTTAATGTTATTCTTATTATTACAATTATGCGATGCGCTTGCGGTTGCGGAAGAGAGCGATATGGGGATAGTGGATGCGGGTGCGGTCAAACTGCACAACTTCATTTTTATTTTAGCGAATAATTCGTCAAATGAGATTATTGGATAGAAATTGGGTTGAAAGTTTGGAACACTTTCGGCTTGGATGCGATTTTTTTCATCAATGGCGGCTACATACTCCGCACGAATATTTTCTAACATTGTACATTTGCATATGAAATCATTTCTATTCTCATCACTTTCGGAGATTTTTGACATTGAGTCGAAGAGACATTGGATTCTCTGGAAGCCTAAAGCGGCTTTAGATTCGGCTATTTGAATTTGCGAAATTGCGAGCGTGGCTTTGGCAGCCACGTCTTCTTTTGAAGGCGGCGCCATGATGTTTTTACTAAATTGAAGAACCTACAAATCGACAAATGTAGTAAAAACAGACATCCGCGAGGGGGACCAAAAAAATGTTGACGCGGGGTTTAAGTGGACTGTATAATTTTATTTTGGGCTGGCTGGCACCTACTTCCAAGAATCTTAGGCAACCTTGAGGATGGAAAGATATAATAAGGAATTGGAAAGGAGCTTACCACACCACGTTGCTTGCAGTTCAGGGCATCCAAGGCGACGCAGCAAGGCTTGCACAGGCGCGGAGCACATCCAATTCACTTTTAGGTTAATAGTTTTGTAGTTCACTAGTACAGCTGTATATTTATAAATGCACACACAATTTAAGCGTTCAAATGCAAAAGAAAATGGCGGAGTATGCCTTGATGTAAAGCGGGCAAGCAAAATCGAAGCGTCTATTTAGCGCGGCGACGCGGCGTTATTGAGCGAAGCACACACCGTTGAATATTGAAGTTAGCAGAGGCTGTGCAGGAGTTTTTGAAGAGCCGAAACATCTTCGTATTTCGACGATCTTACACGAGCGCAGCCATTTCACAGTGGTGTGAAAAGGATGGAAGGTAGCGGAAAAATGGTAAAAGAAAGGGACAAGGATAGGGAATCCATCTCAAGGCAGCCAACCTAACAGAGGCTCAACCACATATATTTCAATAAAAATAAAAAAAATCAAAAAGAAAATATTTCAAAAAAATGTCCTTCCGCCACTGCCGCCTCTCACCACGCGATATATTGTCTACCCCCTCCACGCGGCCATAACGCTTTTTCGTGACAGAAAAAAATCTAATATTTCATTAGTGAAGCAAGTCGCTGCGAGTGCGACATGTTGAGACCGTGGTTAGAAAGAGAAGGTCCTGTACTGCCATAATATGTGTCAGCTATATGTAGTAATATAATAAATAATCACCATAATTAAAGCTAATATTATTCATGAATTTAATATAATATAATAACTTATACTAAATTAAAGAGTAGGTTAATATATGTAGTTACTTATTTTTGTAGTGTCGCATGACGTGTGGTGTGAGCTTTAAGCCGTATTTCTCGAAAGTCTACCTCAGCTTCTTACCTAGTTAACTCACGTGCCCTGGCGGGCGGTTAAATGCACTGAACACCTGTGCCCCGATCTATTGTTAAAACATGCCTGTAACCTAATGTATTAAGGTTTTCGAGCTTTAGGGTTAAGCCGGTTTGGTGTCACGTTTTGTTAATAATTTAGTAAGTTTACGATAAACATGAATTTTACATTATTCTATCCTTAAATAAATAATATTATAGATTCTTCGTCGGTAGCGCAACGGCAAGGGCCGCTACGTCCTATCTGGGAGGTCGTGGTTCGAGTCCTGCCATGTGCCAATGTGTTTTCCAATTTCGATCTCATATGTACGTTTGTCCGACGCTCTTACGGTGAAGGAAAACATCGTGAGGAAACCTGCACACGTCTGCGAAGAAACTCGAAGGTTGTGTGTGAAGTTGACCAACCTGCACTGGGTCCGCGTGGTCGCCTAAGGCCCGATCGCCTTAATTCAGGGTAGGCTCGAGCCCCTCGGTGGGGAAATATATATGAGCTGATGTGACGATAGCTTTTTTATTTGTGTACATGTCTGCCATTTCAATTGAAACTAACTGTTTCTAGAGTTTTCAAGAAGCATTTTTTTAATTAGAAATATATTGTATCATTTTCTTTTATGTCTGTTATGTTTCGTATCTGTACACTATAAACTGTTAAATAAATGAAACATTGTTGAGGCCAAATTAAGTAGTTCACAAATCTGTTTAAATTAAAATGTTTTATCCAGGGTTATAGTTGCAAAATGCAAGAAACCTTTTAGTTGGTGATTCTAATCACCCTTTTAGTTGGTGATTCAAATCACCCTTTTAGTTGGTGATTCTAATCACAAGACTGAAAGATTTGCGCTCAACAAATTGATAAAACCGCAAAAAAATAGATTTTTCTTCAGACCAAAAGTCAACTTTTTATAACTTAATATTTGGGTCCTTTTTTTTCTCTTGCAATTTCAGCAAAGTTATATAAAATTGTTCAGTTTCGTTAGAAGAATAACTAGCTAAGAAGTTTGTGGTATCGCAAACACATACATAGACCATCATAAAAACCAATGATATATTCTTATCTCTTACCGAAGGATCTAAAATTCTTACTTGACTTCGCTCCTACAGCTGATTCCTCTCAAGGGTAATAATTTGTATTCGCGTCTCCAACGCTTGCCACTATCACAAATTGATATTTGACACCATCGGCCGCCATCTTTTATCGCTTTTTACGATGTATCGTCCCACTGAATGTACATTAGGTATCCGATACGATACCACACGATATTCCTACACGCCTTTTTAATGTGCACTCAAGAAATGTAGGAAGTCGTGTGGAAAGTTATGTGTGGGAGAGTTTTATACCGACATGTTATCATTTTAGTACAAAATATGACCACACAATTTTGTAAAATGTAGTTCGGATACACACAGGTCGTGAAACTGAGCGCTTACGAAAAAACCGGCCAAGTGCGAGTCAGAGTCGCACACGAAGGGTTCCGTACCATCGTACTAGGTGTCGCTAGTTTATTCACGTTTTAAAAAAATCACCTTGTATGGGTTATAAATTAAAGCATTAAAAATACACCGAAAATTTCAACTGTCTACATATTACGGTTCATGAAATACTGAGCCCTAGTAATAGGGTCCCATTGGTCACCCTTTGGATGTGCGGACCCCATAAAAAGGATAGTACTCTGTTTGTGTAATTTTGTATCAGGGCAGAGGAAGGCATATATTTTAGTTGGAGGGTGTTAAATTGTTCCGCTATAGTACCTTTCTTTTTATCCACCTTCATAAGATTTTGTTTTTATATTGTTGTGTGCAATGAACACTATTTATCTTAACTTAAATGTAATATAAAGGAGTGTGGAGTGACACAAGAACCGACTAGCATGGGGCTTGAATGGAGGCGAACAACTTACAAAGCCGCCCCCAAATAAATTGGGTTTAATAAGGCCAGGCTTTTTCTTTCTCTTAATGTTTGATTGTTGTACTGTTAATGTTCGTACGTCCATCTAGGTCTTAACTTATTCGTAAACCAAAGGCGAAAAACTTGTGATTTCACACGTTTGTTTACTATTCACTGTAGGGTAAAAGCCGGATAGTTGCCACACTTTTTGAAATCACTCTATATGGGGTTTTTTGGCGGGATTTGTGGTGGACGCATTCGTAGTTTTATTTTGCTGTTTTTTTATTGTTTTCTGCTGGGATTTTGTTCAAGAAGTGGTGTATTTTGAAGAAAATCGTCTAGTGCACGTGAGCAATGTGGAGAACAAGAAAATAAAACGAAGGAGGACGTGAGAACCCAACTTGCTCTGGGTGCAGTTTTATAGACGCCCAACAGCAACTGGGTGTTCCACCTCAGAATGCTGCTGCTGAAAATGCTGTCAAGAACTTCAGAGAAGATTTGTAATGCACCGGCACTAGCATTACAAATCCAAAAACAAATGAAGAAAGTGAAAATTATTTACGAATCCGGCTGAAGGACTAGTTTCCATGGCCAAGAAAAATTCACAACAAACAATCACTCTATATCTCTCAGTACAAAGAGCAAAATACTTTATTTTATAAACCGGTCGGTACTTTAATTTTTTACCTCCAAATTTGTGAAGAGTAAAAATCATTATCTTTAATATTTCCAGAGTATTAGCAATTTTTTGCGAAACTCTATATTTTGGGACATCTATCCCACATAGGGGATAGTTGCCTAATACACGTAAATTACGTTTTATCCTATGTAACGTAACCTTGTTGTCCTTAAAAAACAAAATAAAAAATATACTTTAAAAAAAACTAAAGAACACGCTTTTATAGCACATCGAACTAAAAAGTGAAAAATAATTCTTAATATAAGCTGAAAAAAATAAAGAACGAAAAATGCTAGTATTATTGTGAATAAAGCGTGGGTTGCTCGATATACGAATATGGCACAAAGCGCCCCACGCTTTTTTCACAATAATACTAGTATTTTTCGTTCATTATTGTTTTCAGCTTATATTAAGAATTATTTATCTTATCACTTTTTAGTTCGATGTGCTTTAAAAGCGTGTTTTTTTAGTTTTTTTAAACTATATTTTATTTTTCAATTTTAAGTTCAGGAAAATGAGATAAACTTATGAAATTATTTCATTGTCAATGATCCTTGATAAATGTACAAAGTTTGAATTAAATCTGTCCGTTTAAAGTGGGTCAAAATCGAGTGCAAAGGAGTCGGTTTCAAACATACATACAAGCATACATACTTACAGGTGAAGCTAATGTAAGGGTGTTAAAAAGAATGAAGATGATGTAAATGTTTTTATCAAAACATTTTTCATTCGTACCTTAATTTCGCATCCAGTACAGTAGTCTTTTCAGACTGTTCATAGTTTCGTCGAATTAAATATTAAATTCCTTAATATAACAGTTGCTTTAGAAACAATTTCACAGTAGATATACTGGCTGGCTGCAGTCGGCCGTTCTAAATTTAACGGTCCCATAAAGATGGCAATCGATTGGTCTGAACTAGGGCTGTTCGGGATTCAAAGTTTCGGATAAGAATACCAAAACTTCAGGGCTTCTTTTGGAATTTATTTTTCTTGGCTGTGGAAACTTTAATGGATTATAATATTCAGAGCTTTGTTAATATTTATTTACAGTATAAGATAGTTTTGTATAAGGTTAGGTCGAAGTATATATATTAGTACTAACATACAGTATGGATACTCCCTGCCGCTCTCTAGATTGCGACCTCAATAGATTGATAAAGATTGGTTACAGTTTGGTTGTCGAACGTATAGGATTTCGCCGTCATTTTGTTTGTTCCGTCATTCCTTTTTTGAAATGTCATTTCTGGCCCGTTGTATGAAGAGGTCCAGGGTGTGCTTAGGTTGAGTTTAAAACTAACAAACTACTCAATCGTTGAAAGAAAATATCGTAACTTGAGTCATAAAGTTTACTAGATTTCAATTTTAAAGTTCGTGTTATTTTGAAAAATTACACACGTCATCGAATTTTATATTTGACTAGCTTTCGCCCGCAGCTTCGCCCGCGTGGACATTGTTTTTATGACTGTCTTTGAGGTGAGCGGTACGCGAGCGTGGACATTAGTTTTCTCCAGATCCCTATCCCAGATCGGGCTATTCTGATTAGCAGTCTATGTCATTTCCCACTCCCTCAACCATCTCTGTAGAAAAAATCATAACAATCCATTGTTCCGTTGCGATGTTGAAGAAATGAACCAAAAAAATACTATTTCTAAATCGGGACTGCATTGGACTATGCTATTTTCATGGAATAAAAAGTAGCCTATGTCTTTTCCCATGACACAGGCTACCTGCATTCCAAATTTCATCAAGATTGGCCAAATCGTTGAAGCGTGAAAAGATAACAAACAAAAATACATATTTTCACATTTATAATATTAGTAAGGATTTCAATTTTAATTTTACTTAAAATAATCGGATGCTATAGATTGGTATCGTATACTTTTCCATTCCATCCCTTTCCATCTGGAGTTGCGAGCCACCGGAGGCCCACAACTCGCAAAGTATACTGCCCAACTTCTGTCTCTATTCTCCTTGGAATTTTGATATAAAGCCCCCACCACATGCCCACCACAATTTAGCGGTTAATATTTCTTATGGGTTAAAGCTTCTGCCTTGCCAGTATTAGTATTCACTGTGGATTTTCTCTTCACATTTTTTGAGTCGTGTGATTGTGAAAGATTGCTACGCTACTTCTATGGACAATGACAGCTGTAACGTGGCCAGTCGTGTTCGAAGTCATTTTTTTATCTCACAACAGGTTTCGTTTCTCATAAGATCATAACATTTTTTTCATTTTGCAAGTCCTTCGACACGTTCTACATCTGTGGGTTAGCTACACGCAGACAGCATACAGCGACTTGCGAGTCCAATACAGTAACGCGTTCAGGGTGTTGATGGGCCTGGCGCGCTTCTGGAGTGCTTCTGGCATGTTTGCGGAGGCAAAGACTGACAGCTTCGAGGCTATTATGCGAAAGCGGTCCGCCTTCTTGATGAGTCGAACGCGCGCCATCGCCTATCTCCGATACTGGTGCGCTGGATACGGCTGCACGCAATCAAGTAGATACCGGCGTTGCCCCTGTGGCGGACGGCTCCATCGAGACCATCTCAATTATTTGATTTATTCCCATTGTTTTACTAACACTAGATTATGAGTACCAATGTTACTAACCAATCATGGACTATGTCTGAAATAAATTATTATTATTATTATTATATCAGCTCATATACGTCCCCACCGAGGGGCTCGAGCCTACCCTGAATCAGGGTGATTAGGCCTTAGTCGACCACGCGGGCCCAGTGCGGGTTGGTCGACTTCACACACAACCTTCGAGTTTCTTCGCAGGCGTGTGCAGGTTTCCTCACGATGTTTTCCTTCACCGTTAAAGCAATCGGTAAGTATATGTACGTAAGTTTTTTGAAAAACTCATTGGTACATTGGCCGTCCAGATTTGAACCCGGTACCTCTGGTTAGATGGACCGAGTCGTTACCGGTTGAGCCACCGACGAAATAAATACTTATTATTATTATAAAATAAGATTGCTCACGCGTCTGTCCCTCTATCCATCCGTCCCTCAGTGCGTCCGTTGGTCTAGCATGCCCGTTTTTCTTATACACAGTTAATCTTTGTTAGTATATTCTTCTGTTATACGCCAGACGAATTTGGCTGGCTTCGTCATTGAGTCTAGCAAAAGTTTAATTTTCGCAAAAAAAAGTTGTAAAAAGAAAACAAAGGTCACCTGAAACACGTGTTTTATCGAAATGTTTAACTTTGTACATTTGTATGGTGTCCCCTCTCTAGGATAAAACGAAAACCTTAAAAGATCACTCACGCGTCTGTCTGTTTGTCACGACCGTTTTCCTCAGTTCAAATTTTTAATAGTTATAGGTAGTTTTTTTTAAAATTATTTTGAGGAGACAAATGTTATAAACATTAATATATTCAGGTCTGTAAAGCTAGCTTAGGCACAATTTGTTGCTCAGAAATTACTAGAGCAACATAATTCTCATTACGGCAACTAAATGAGGTCTGTAATGCTAGCATTGACACCGTCTATACCTTGAAAAACAACCGAGCATCAAATTACAATGCTAGACGGTGTCAATGCTAGCTTTACAGACCTAATATATTCTTTGATTTTCTATGTCGTTTGAAAGGACTAGGCATTGCATTTTTTCTAATTTAAGTCAGCTACCTATAACGGTTTAGAAGATACAGCCCTTTAAAGTCCGACAATACACAGACGGACACGATCATTAAGCTGAGTAATAGGGTCAGGCAGACAGTGTATAGGCTTCGTAATAAAGTCCCGTTACTTGTTACGAATCCCTAAAAATATTTATCTATCGCTCTCGTTAATATATTTTGATTAAAGATATCATTGTTGTACTCGTTGATGTTTTAAAGTTTTTTTATCCAGAGATATGGTGGTACGGAATACTTCGTCGCCGTAGTCAGCAACTAATACGTTAACAAAATGTATTTTGTTTTCTCATTTGCAATTTAATACATACTTTTCAAGTTTTAGTAGTAAATATTCACAAGTGACAGCCCTAGCCTCCCGCCCGTAACACGGTGTTGAGTGCACAAGCCCTGAAACAAATTAACTTAATGTGTTCTCGGAGAATTAGGTAAAAATGAACAGGTACTCGTTCTGTTCCTTTCTCGCTTTGCCAAACAGAAAAGGACGACAGTCATCGTTAAGATAACAGTTTTAACAACGTCAAAATTAATGGTTACGATTAGTAAAACGAGATTTTTCATTATGTTTACATCTTTTCACATTTAGCCATGTTTTAATATTTTTATGGACTAGGGTTAAAAAGCTTGAAAATACGATTTATTAATATTCGTTGTATATATTATACGTAATCGCATTCTGCGCGTCATTTTTACTCAAAACCAGCCAAGTGTGAGCCTGACTCGCGCATTAAGGGTTCGGTATCTCTACCACTACACCTTTTACACCTTTAAGTACGAAGAAAATACAGTCTCGACAAGACGTACAAACAGACAACAAAGTAAACCTATGAGGGTTCCGTTTTTAATGTGTAACATCTTTCTTTTCCCTTTTCTGCAATCTGTGGGAGTGATTCGTGCAAAGGGTCGGAAAAGTGTAACAGGAAATGTGTCTTATTTCAGTTACGAAGGCAAAGGAAACTGGCCATGCCGCCTAACCTAATGCGAGGCCGGAGGCCGGTAGGTTTTTTACTTATGTCAGATTTTACTTATCATATATGCGACTTTTTTGATGTACGGATTCCTAAAAAATGGGTTGCGCCTATCTTGTATTTACCGCTAATTTGTGTTGTTACATGGAAATGTATTTCCGCTAATATAATGAAGTTGATGATGGCATTAAAATAGTAGCCAAAAGGGGAAAAACCGGCCAAGTGCGAGTCGGACTCACACACGAAGGGTTCCGTTCAATCGTACACGATTTAACACTAAGTACTTTTTTTTATTTTTTGTTTAAAAAAACACATTTGTTGTACGGCTCCTTTAATTTTAAATTTATTTTTACCGACTTCAAAAAGGAGGAGGTACTTAGTTCGACTGTATATTTTTTTTAGTGTATGTTCACCGATTTTTCCGTCAATTGTGGACCGATTTTCAAAATTCTTTTTTCATTCGAAAGAGTATACCCCTGAGGGGGTCTCATTGTCACCAAGTCAGGATCTGATGTTGGGATCCCAGGGAAATCGAGAGCAACCCTCAAATTACTCATTACGTAGGCACTTATTACGTGATTCGTATGTTTTCTAAAGCTATTAAAATACTTGCGTCTGTTAGTCATCATCTCATGTTGATAAGCTGATGAAGGAAGGTACAACTCCTTAACGGTTAGGAGTTGCAGAAAAATCCTTCTTAATGTTATACATAGCTATATACGTAGGTATGCATAGACCGATAGTTGTATTCCTTCTGGTTATTCAGATGAGCTGATGATGGACGATTTAACTCCTTAGCTTTCATGCTGCTGAGATGATGATGGAAGCCACAGGACTCTGTATCTGTTAATGAAACACATTTATTATGATTTGATAATTCATATTGGTGAGTATAGGTGATTGGATTTAACGTTGCTAGATAGATAGCATTACCACTAAAAATAAATAAAATAAAAAAAAGTTTAAAAAAACTTAAAACCGACTTCAAAATGAAACTCACTCATAAGTATGAAATAATATTATTATACTTAAATACACAACATTAACCAACAATAACGAATCAAAGGCGGGTACGAATTAAATTAGGGGCTTAAATTTTTTTTGAGGTCGGTACCAGCACACAGTTACATATTAAATGGTTTTGATTCGATGGCATTGCACACCGACCTCAAAAAAAATTTAAAGCCCCTAATTTAATTCGTACCCACCTTTGATTTCGTTATTGTTGGTTAATGTTGTGTATTTAAGTATAATAATTTTATTTCGTACTTTTGAGTGAGTTTCATTTTGAAGTCGGTTTTAAGTTTTTTTTAACTTTTGTTTAATTACTTGTTGTTATAGCGGCAATAGAAAGACACACGCTGTGAACATTTCAACTGTCTACCTATTACTTTATACCCTAAGGGTCAGTAAGTGGGGACGCTATCATAAACCTGGCAGTTTAGCGTATCTGGTTTATGTACGAGAGGGCTTGTCTACCTATTACGGTTCATGAAGTTAAGCCCGCTGACAGACAGACGGACGGAGGGACGGACTAACAGCGGAGGCTTAGTAATAGGAAAGTATATATATTAGTACTAACATACAGTATGTACACTCCCTGCCGCTCTCTGGATTGCACCTTCACCCCCTGGTCACCCAGATTGATACAGATTGGTTACAGTTTGTTTGTCAAAAGTATAGGATTTCGCCGCCATTTTGTTTGTTCCGTCATTCGTTTTTTAAAAATATCCTTTCTGGCCCGTTGTATGAAGTGTCCAGGGTGTGGTATTAGGGTCCGGTGAGCACCCTTTGGGAACGGAACCTAAAAAAAAGAGTACAATAACTGAAGGAAACGGTTGCTTCCGTGTCGTATCAAGTGATTGCGATGATGTCTACGGACGAGGTTGAAAATAACACCGCCGCCGACAAAACCATTGCTTTTAAAGGGGTTTGTAAATTTTTATATGGAGACAACTACAGGTCAGCCATTTTCAAAACAGTGTCGCACAACTAAACCTATTTATTTGAATAGCGGGCATTAAGACAAAAAAAAATAACATTTAGCCATATGTCACGTTATGGAAATAATTGGACTTGAGGAAATATTTTTAGTCATTTTGTAATTTTATGTCCAGCTATCTCTGTAATGTGACGTTTTAGGAGCTTATGCTAAAATGTAATGTTTTGTTTGTCTATATGTTATAATATATCCCATATCCAAATAAACAGGTTACATCGTGTGACACAATGTTGTCAAAAAATTAAA
This sequence comes from Coleophora flavipennella, assembly GCA_947284805.1. Lineage (NCBI taxonomy): Eukaryota > Metazoa > Arthropoda > Insecta > Lepidoptera > Coleophoridae > Coleophora > Coleophora flavipennella. The sequence goes on from OX369269.1 coordinate 4,854,901, forward strand.
ATGGACTATACCAATAATTTTCAAACCCCTTTAGTCATATCTGCCGAAACACGTCCACTGCTGAACAAAGGCCTCCGATTTTCACGACGACCGGTCCTGTGCCGCCCGCATCCAGGCTTCCCGCGACCTTCACCAGGTCGACGGTCCACTGAGTGGGAGGCCTACCTACGCTACGTATTTCGGTGCGCCGTCGCCACTCGAGCACTTCTGTTCTACGAGCTATGTGCCCCATCCACTGCCATTGAAGTTTAAATTTTAGATAAAGTACAGTATCCGTAATCTGACACGCAATTTGTCTATTTTTTTGTTATTTGAGTTTATGTTGTTTCTCATACTGTTTGTTATTTGTTTAGTCTCGAGATCACGACTGTTTGGCCGTCCAAATGTTTACCGCTCTATGTAAATATGTAAACGCTTTACCTATTAATTTCTGTGAACAAAAATAAGACTTATTTGTATATTTTAAGTAGCTACTTTTGATTTACGTCGTTAAAAACTTTGATTACAAGTTCTGACACAACTTGTAAGACTCGGTTTGGTTGGTGGTAGGGCATTTTCTAACTGGCTAGCTACCACCATCTTATCTAAGTCTTGCCGCCAAACATCATTGTTAACAGCAGTGATGTGTTCCGGCTTGAAGATAAGATAGCCAGTTTCACCATTGCGTTGGGGAATCTTGGTAAGCCCGCTTCCATCCTCGGCATCATCGTCACTTACCATCAGGTGGGATGATGCTAAGGGCTTACCAATTGTGAATTTAAAAAAATATGATAATGGGTGCCAGCGTCTTATAACTACTATATTATGTAAGGTGTAATACTCTCAAGCAATACAGCTGCGCTTGAGAACTTGAGTTGGGTAGGAATTATCCCCAGCCAATCTGTTCGTGTGTCCAAAATTACTCAAGTTCATCATACTATTACGTAGTTTTACAGCATTGCAGACTATGACCAAAGTATATATATTAGTACTAACGCTATGGCTATAGCTCTCTCAAACTACAACAACAAACACTATTCAGTTGCAGCGGATCTAGAATCGCGCCGACCACCACCTCTGTCTTTCGAGATGATGGATACCGCAGTCTTTAAACTTTATGCGGCCACGTGTTGCCATGTGCCACGTTGAAGGATTCGTCTAAATTTTCAAGCGTCTTCCAAAAAGACACAATACTGCACACACAATATACATAAATAATTTTGGGAAAATCACCTGCTTACCTGGCCGTTGTTTTTATCTATTTACCGAGCTGCTTAGTGTTTTTAAAAATGTTAAAAAAGTCAATAGAATAAAGACATATTACAAATCTAAGATTTTATTGAATTGACTTTATTATTTTAGACAAATTTTATCGAGTACTTTAGGGGTTTCTTCTGATATCTGGCAACACTGCACGCTGCCGTAACTCGCGCTACAGGGGATAGTTCGGCAAGTTTCTACGGAATCCGTTAATTAATAGTTGTAGATGAATGTGTTTCATTTGCCAAGTTTAGCAAAGTCCGGTATCGGTGTAGATCTTCGATTCATGTGACAATTTACGGCAGTGTCTTTTAGTTTTCGAGTACAGAAAGCTTCAAAATAAGATACACTTCTAATAGAACTGAACGGGGGGTATTGTTATTCTGAATGAAAATAATGTGATACAGGTGAGGTCAACAATGTACGCCTCAGCAGGAGTGATAATATAAGTACGCTATACTGATGCCGAAAAACGTCGGCCAATTAAGAGGAAACGAGGGTGCCAGTTTTTCCATACAAATATAGTCACCTGTTCCCTACCTGGATAATCAAACCTATATCTACCATGGCCATGCCTCTATGTTTTGTTTTTTCTCATATTCTAATTATAATAGGAAGTAGGAGCCTTCAAAAACTGAGAAAATGGCCCAATTGAAGCGTCATTTTCAGACACCCACTAAAAATAATACGCATATTAACAATAAAATTAAAACATAGAGGCATAGATAAAGCGTTTTTTAAATTATTTTTGAAAAAAAATAATATTATTGCCCAATTTTTGGAAGTGGAAATAGGGTACTATACTATATAGTATAGTACTATATAGGAAATGCTGTTTTGATCAAATTTAGTGCCTATTATCGGTCTGCGCTGCAGTTCTCCCTTTCTTTTGCTGTATACGGAGAGGTTTGGGTGAGGGAAACAGCAACATTCTATTCAGTTACCTATTCTTTAGACCGCGTTTCCTCTTAACAGCTATGGACCGGCCCAGGCGAACAACGATTTTGATGCCTACAGAATGTGTGCATTCACTGATTTCGACTTTCGTCTCAGTCGGTCTTTCGAAGGCGAAGAGATCATACGCTCGTATGCTCCGATATATACATACGAATAAAGGTTTATGCATCACTTTTCAATCGTACGTAAACGTTTTGTAATACAATTCTAATTATATTTCTAAAATACTATTAAAAAAAATACGCATGTTTTCATGGTTATCTGACTCATTTTCTTTTATGAGATTAATGTATGGATAGGGCCGGTCCATAGCTGTGATATTGGCCGAGGCCTAAAAACTATAAAATCTAGTGTTTTTTTAACTTTTCATACAAATCAGCAGCTCAATTGACCAGCTTTATATGTACAGACCAATGTCTCTTTAAAAATTGTTTTTTTTTATTATTTTTGGCAGCAGTATCGTGTATATTAATACTCCTTAGTTGGGCTCACGGACAAATCACAGACGGTCGACTGGCCCTAAACTAGGATTCCCTGTAGTTACTAAGGGAACCAAAGACTGATATACATACTTCATACATATATAGATATTGAACACCTAGACACAGCAAACAAACCTGTTCGTCATACGAATGTTTGCCACAGGTGGAGATCGAAACCACGACCTCGGCCTAGCAGGCAGGAGCTCTAACGCTGGACCAATGGGTGGTCAAATACATACATATATACGTGGGGTTGGCAAATGAAACTGCGCACAAAGGTTTCCTTACCATCGTACTAGATAACGCTAATTTCTTCACGTTTAAAAAAACAGTTTTTTTTGTACGGCTACTTTCTCTTTTCTAATTTTTAGTATTTGTTGTTATAGCGGCAACAAAAATACATCATCTGTGAAAATGTCAACTGTCTAGCTATCACGGTTCAACAAATACAGCCTGATGACAGACGGACAGACAGACAGACGGAAGGACAGCGGAGTCTTAGTAATAGGGTCCCGGAACCCTAAAAAAGATAGTAAAAGCACATGAAACTAATTACACCCGGAAGTTTTGTTCCCATTTGAAAAGTCATTCTGTTTAACAGGAAAAAACAAATAAAAATTGATCAGGTATAATTAATTTCAAGGTCCTGAATAAAATAACTGGTGACCGCATAATAATTTCTTCTTCGTTTAGTTTCAAAGGAGGCTGCATAACAGGAAAAAACAAATAAAAATTGATCAGGTATATTTAATTTCAAGGTCCTGAATATAATAACTGGTGACCGCATAATAATTTCTTCTTCGTTTAGTTTCAAAGGAGGCTGCATAACAGGAAAAAAACAAATTAAAATTGATCAGGTATAATTAATTTCAAGGTCCTGAATATATTAACTGGTGACCGCAGAATAACTTCTCCTTCGTTTAGTTTCAAAGGAGGCTGCATACTTATAAAGGGTGTTCTGTTCGCCACTTGCTGTTAAACTCCGTGAAAATAACCGCATTATACGGAATGGCGCTAGATGCGATGGAGATGGGTTTTTTAATAAGCTTACGCTTTTATTAGTTGAGAAAACGCGGAAGATGACTTTGAAAGCTTTCTGTTTATAAAGTTAAGGGGAACAAAATCTTATTTAAAAAATACCTGGTGGATACTATGTATATAAATAATCTGAGTATACTTCGTAAATAATTGTAACCTTTTTCAATTTGTCACTGTCGGATTGCCGTATAAAAGTGAAAATGTCACAGGTATTTTTATGAAAATAAACGCCTACACCACCCGTTCAGCCATGAATAATAAAACAATATGGCGGAAGAAAACACGTGGCCCATTCTTCATAAATTCAAAATGGAATCTCATGGCTGCAGACGCCCAAGTATTTCTAATAAAACAGTCGGCAGTAAGCCTGGGTGAAATATCTCACACTAATAGTGCACTAAAGCATATATGCAGTTTGTTTGTTTAGTTTAGAGATAGTGCATTGCCAGTATTTTATTGTGTCGACTGATTTAGAGTCATACAAGACTCCTAATGAATTAGGTTTGATATGTCTTTATGTTTCCAACCTCATTAAAATAGTTCACCATTATGAAAGTTTGTTGCTATTTCTACAGTCCACCATAATGTACATGTAAGTTGGTTGCTATTTCCATAGTCCACCAGAATGACGAGTAAGTTGGTTCCTATTTCTATAGTCCACCACTATGTACGTGTAAGACATAAGACATAAGACCATAGTCTAACATTATGAAAGTTGGGTGCTAGTTCTATAATCCACCATAATGTACGAGTAAGTTGGTTGCTAGTTCCATAGTCCACCATAATGTACGAGTAAGTTGGTTGCTAGTTCCATAGTCCACCATAATGTACGAGTAAGTTGGTTGCTAGTTCCATAGCCCACCATAATGTACGAGTAAGTTGGTTGCTAGTTCCATAGTCCACCATAATGTACGAGTATGTTGGCTGCTAGTTCCATAGTCCACCATAATGTTCGAGTAAGTTGGTTGCTAGTTCCATAGTCCACCATAATGTTCGAGTAAGTTGGTTGCTAGTTCCATAGTCCACCATAATGTACGAGTAAGTTGGTTGCTAGTTCTATAGTCCACCATAATGTACAAGTAAGTTGGTTGCTAGTTCCATAGTCCACCATAATGTACGAGTAAGTTGGTTGCTAGTCCTAAAGTCCAACATTATGAAAATTGGATGCTAGTTGCATAGTCCACCATAATGAAAGTTAGATGCTAGTTCTATAGTCCACCATAATGAAAATTGGATGCTATCTTTATCTTTAAACCATTATGAAAGTTGGTTGCTAGTTCCATAGTCCACCATAATGTACGAGTAAGTTGGTTGCTAGTTCCATAGTCCACCATAATGTACGAGTAAGTTGGTTCCTATTTCCATAGTCCACCACAATGTACGTGTAAGACATAAGACCATAGTCTAACATTATGAAAGTTGGGTGCTAGTTCTATAGTCCACCATAATGAAAGTTTGGTGCTAGTTCTATAGTCCACCATAATGTACGAGTAAGTTGGTTGCTAGTTCCATAGTCCACCATAATGTACGAGTAAGTTGGTTGCTAGTTCCATAGCCCACCATAATGTACGAGTAAGTTGGTTGCTAGTTCCATAGTCCACCATAATGTACGAGTAAGTTGGCTGCTAGTTCCATAGTCCACCATAATGTTCGAGTAAGTTGGTTGCTAGTTCCATAGTCCACCATAATGTTCGAGTAAGTTGGTTGCTAGTTCCATAGTCCACCATAATGTACGAGTAAGTTGGTTGCTAGTTCTATAGTCCACCATAATGTACAAGTAAGTTGGTTGCTAGTTCCATAGTCCACCATAATGTACGAGTAAGTTGGTTGCTAGTCCTAAAGTCCAACATTATGAAAATTGGATGCTAGTTGCATAGTCCACCATAATGAAAGTTAGATGCTAGTTCTATAGTCCACCATAATGAAAATTGGATGCTACCATTATGAAAGTTGGTTGCTAGTTCCATAGTCCACCATAATGAAAGTAATGTGTTTGTCTGTTTGTTTATTACCTTTTCACGCTTCAACATTTCAATCCTCAACTGTGTCATGGAGAAGGATATATAGGCTACTTTTTATCCCGTAAAAGTCCCGTAATAATCCGATACTAAAGAACTCTTTTTTGGTTGATTTATTTAACGATGCAACGAAGTAACGGATAGTTGTGTGTGGTTTTTTGCACAGGGTGGTTGAAGGGACGGGAAATGACATTCACTTCTAATAAGCATAGCCCGACATAGTTCCCGAGGATAGTTGACGTTATTTTTGCATAGAAATTGTTAAAGGAGTAGGACATAATAAAAACTTCTTATCAGAATATATAGCCCCTCTCACTCCTAAAGACAGTCATAAAAGCCACCGTCGTCTGTCCCTTGGATAGCATGGTTAATTGTGCCACACGATAAGAGAGTAAGAGTTATGAAAACGATGCCCACGCGAGCGAAGCCGCGGGCAAAAGCTAGTAAAGAAATTACAATTAGAGAGCGTACGCTAAAAAAATAATCCCACTTACAACCCTTATGTTTTTTATTCACGTATAGTCTTCTTTTTCATTTTATTTCATAACATCTCTGTATTAAACTTTAGTAGTCGTGACACGAATAGACAAACAGACGGACATGACGAAACTATAAGGGTTTATTTTTTACCATTTTGTCTCCGGAACCCTAAAAAATAAGCCCGTAGAATGAATAATTGTGATATTCTCCCAAAAATCTATTCTACGAGTATCTAAGCCCGGAAACTGATTCAAAAGTTTATCATCATCATCATTATCATCATATCAACCGAAGGACGTCCACTGCAGGACATAGGCCTCCACCAAGGATCTCCACGACGACCGGTTCTGCGCTGCCCGCATCCAGCGGCTTCCCGCGACTTCACCAGGTCATCAGTCCACCGAGTGGGAGGCCTGCCTACACTACGCTTTGGCACTTCAAAAGTTTATATGACATTACTTTTTTATTTATACCACCGGTCCACTAGTAGAGTAGAACAGAGGCAATGTTTTCTCACAATGCACATTCATCTGTGGGATTTTGTGTGAATCTCTTTTAGTTTTAATTAAAAGTTAGTGCTCCCCGTCCGCGCGTGCGCCGTTGGACCGTGTCATATTCGCACAAGTTAACTGGCCCCGTGGGGAAAGTTTTGCCCTGGTTAGTTTTTGCCCAACTGTATCATCTAACAGGTTAAAACTAAAGTAGGCGATTATAAGTGAATTGTTTTTTAGGGTTCCGTGACCAACGGGACCCTATTACTAAGCCTCCGCTGTCTGTACGTCTGGCTGTTCGTCACCGTAAATATGTAGACAGTTGAAATTTTCATATAATGTGAAAAATAAAAGATTAGGGAGAGGTCTCCATACAAAAAACGAATTTTAAGGGCCTAAGAAGTAAATTTGATTTAACTCTATCGCTAAAACGGTAATTCCTACACCCAAACGTGGCTCTTGGTGTGATTATAGCACTAATACTCAAGTAGACCTTAGATTAGACATTAGATTCACATCAGGAGGTCGTGGGTTCGATTCCTGGCGAAGTGTAACTTTGTATGGCTCGTTTTGGTTGGTTGAAGGGCATTTTATAAGTCCGCCTGGCTAGTTACCATCATCTTATCTAAATCTTGCCGCCAACATGAAATACAGCCCGCTGACGGACGCAAAGACGGACAGACAGCGGAGGCTTAGTAATAGGGTCCCGTTGGTCACCCTTTGGGTGTACGAAACCCTAAAAACAACCTACCCACTTGATGATTTGTATTTATTACCTGAACTATAGCCAGTATTTTTTTACCAACAATTGGTAAGCCCTTGAAATCATCTCATCTAATGGTAAGTGACGATCATGCCGAAGATGGAAGCGGGCTTACCAAGATTCTCCAGGGGACTGGCTATCTTGCCGGAACAAATCAATGCTGTTAACGTCGATGTTTGGCGGCAAATCTTAGATAAGATAGGGTAAATGAAATAGTTGCCGAATAAATCGGGCTTACAAATTGATAACATTCACAAATTGATAACAACTTTCACAAATTGATTACTTTCAGAAATTTATAACGACTGACATAAAAACCAAACCGCTTTATTTACAGTTAGAATTATTTGCCTTTATAATAAAATATTCTAACGACACTGTTCCGTACCGAATTCGACAGGGGTCTGCGGGGTCAACTCAGCAAATCTCAATGGGTATTCGAATGGGATCCTACAAAGAGGATCTCAATTGTTGTCCAATGGGGACTCAATTGGTTACAATAGATTAGTCGCGGGATCCGGAGACCCTTCATTTGCACAGTTTCAACCCTCTTTTGAATATACAGTTGACAGAAGAGATCGCTGCTTGGGGGTTAAAGATTAAGAAAGATGCTTTGCTTTTCGTTACGAAAACTAAACGCGTTATGGTGACAAGTTAAAGATATGGCGCGTTTTTCAATTTTTGTATGGTTGTTCGTTTTATTTTTGATCAAAGTTACCTGTTTCGCGACAGTCTTATATTATTTTCTATCAATTTTTATGTCATTTATCCGGTATAAGTTCCTGATTTAGGACATTTTGTGCGGTAAAGAAAGAAATATTATATCTTTATATATAATTTTAGGGTACCGTAGAAAATATCGTAAATAAGTATTTTATACTGGATAAATTACATTAAAATTGGTAGAAAGAAATGTAAGACTGTCGCGAAACATGTTAAACTACCTAGAAACCAACATGCAGTGAAAATTAAATTCGGGTCATAACTTTTTTTACTTCTCAATATTTTTAATGTTTATTAATTTTATTATACACATTGATAAAATCTTTGTGGAAATCTTTGGGGAGGCCTTTGTCCAGCGGTGGACGATTTTCGGCTGATATGATGATGATGATACACATTGATTAATTTGTATTGTTATAAAAACATATCACCACATTCATTCAGAAATTTTGTCTCACATTACCCAAAACAAATGAAATTTTACCTACTCATATTACAGAAGGGCTTTTCTCATATATTTTGACGTATTTATTCGTAGCTTTCTTTTGACGCCGACTGTACCCACTTTCCCAGGAACACAAAGACAAACGGAACTCGACAATCCTTTATTGTTATTTTGGAATATATTCCTGTTGGTATTGGTCTGATTAAATTCTCTGTTTTGTTTGTATTATTCGCGTTCTGCGCAAGTGACCTTTTAGGTTTGAGGTTTTCATAGGTGTTGTTGGAAAGCTTTGATTTTTCAGATAGGTTTTTAGGCTTTTCTGTATCTACGCACTGTATTGTTTAATGTAGGGTAATCTCACATTGCGGGCAAAACGACTCGCGGCAAATTCAAACACCCTGTGGATGTCATGGGCTGATGTTTGACAGTAGCTAGCTCCCCTATTATTAGGTCTGAAATGCCCTGACTGGGTGGTCGCCTGTAGTAAACTTTTTTAAGCTATTGCATAGCTTTTATCGCGGGCTTTGAGCGCGGCGACCGAATCAAGAAATTCCGTAACGAAAAAACTTAACACTACCGCGTTCTAAAAAACTTACAGTGCCATCTATTAGCGATTTGCGGTACTAAAAGGACTTAGTCAATTTTACTGGTGTAAATTTGTTAGTGTTAAAAGTTGATAAAAAATGCTATGCAATAGCTTTACCCCGGCAGTCCCCGAGTGCCACACGTCTTTTTTTAAATTTGATGTAATACATCAATCGTATTCTAAACTTTATTCTATTTCTACAATAGAGTTCAAAATGCAATGCCTCTGAATTAATTTGATGCTGTGTGATATTATTCAATCCTCTCCAACTAAAACTTAAATTTCAACTGAAGACGATATTCAATTAACGAGCCCGGTGGTCCCAAATCCGTACGAGCACCTGTTTGAAAATAGAATGCTATGCAAATCGTGAGTTACTATTGGCCTAACCTAACCTCTCTGCTCTATTCTAGTTGGAGTGGTCTCAAGTTTGCCTAGTCAAATGTTCCGGGTGACACCATCCATTATTGCCTTCTAGGCAAACATTGCCCGATGACTTAGCGTAGGTATCCGGCCGCTCAGAGGCTTTTCAGAGCACCCTTTTCCGGGTTTGATTGCCGCAAACTAAATGTCCGGTGGTAAAAATACTATTAATGTTCAAAGCTTTGCGTCGTTAAATTCATGTGAAAAGGTGTGGGATAAGAAGATTTAGATATTTTTGTGATTTTCTCTTTCGGGGATTTCTCTGACAGAGACGCCGTCGTTTCAAAGACTGTTCAATCAAATATTCATGTCGTGAAAAAATATTGAAAATAGGAAATGAATCATGACTGACTGACCCGTTGGTGTAGTGGCAGCGTTCCTGCCTGCGGAGTCGGGAGTCGTGGGTTCGATCTCCACTTAGGTTTACTTACTCTGCGTCTTGGTAGTCAATATCTGTGTTTATGTATTTACTTAAACATAGATATACACTTATATAATATATACGTGCTTATATAAGTATGTATATCAGTCTCTGGTTCCCATAATACATGGAATCATAGTTTGGGGCCAGATGAACGTGGAAGAATCATTTATTTATTCAGGAAAATACCGCGTGAGTACAAAATCATCTGTGACCGGGACCATTGTACTAGTAATATTTAGTATTTTTTGATATTACTAAGCCTCCGCTGTATGTCTGTCTGTCTGTCAGCGGTCTGCATTTCGCCGTAATAGATGACTGTTGGAATTTTAACCGAGTTTTTTTTTTATTGCTGTTGTAACAACAAATAATTAAAATTAGAACAAGTGAAAAATTAAAGGGGTTCCCATACAAAAAAAACGTATTTTTATAGGTATTTTAGAGGTATTTTTCCAAATTAGAGTCTAATGTGCCCTGTTACCTGCACTCGGGAGGTGTTAATGGTCGCCCCGGATAGCGCACACAAGGTGGCCATGGCCACATACTGGGTAGGAGAGATATGACTTGTCATTGACACGATAGATAATAATTGAAAACGCTAAACACGTTAAAAAAACCGACTTCCATCGCAACAACTTATTAAATGGTTTTTGTTAATTTTCTAATTTCGATTTTGATAATTTTTTTATGGGACCACACGAGAAGCACTAGCTTTCAAATAAAAAAAAAGAATCATCAAAATCGATTCACCCAATTAAAAGTTCTGAGGTACAGTCAAAACAGTCGAATTGAGAACCTCCACCTTTTTGGAAACCGGTTGAAACACAAGAGGTATTTTTGATTTCGCTATATCTAAAAACGGTAATACATGCAAGCGTGAATTTTGATCTGATTATAAGTACTCATTATGATGTAAAACATCAAATTACAAAAAAAACACCAATTGTGAGTCGTACTAGCGCTAAGGAGTCCGAACTGAATAAAAAAAGCGCTTTTCTCTCGCTCGCGTTGATGTCGTTTGTTTGTTGTGAATATAGGTGTCATTGTCATAGTTTTTTGGAGAGGTGTGGTGGTACGGAACCCTCGGAGCGCGAGTTCGACTCGCACTTGGCCGGTTTCAATTACCTATCAAGACGAACTGATTAGCTTGTGTGTCAGTTTTCAAAATGAGATTATTTATATCGTGGCTTAATGTTCATACATTAGGTTGACTCGCATAGGCAAACACCATTATACAATCTGTGTTGCCTATCCCCATTTTGATGGGCAGCAACTAGCAACATAGTAGGTACGCTAGACACTGCTGTAAACATTGGACTGGACATGCATTATTTCTAACTTTGTTTATCGCCTATAAATACTGGTTTGAATTTGATCCGGACACGCGCTTACAATTAGTGTTCGTGTTCGTGTGTCCGTTTTAAATTTAGAACTTGTAGTTGTCTATTTATTTACATTAGTGTCACGGTTTGTTAAATTAAATGTAATTTATCAATGAGTTCAATTTAGTCACGCACGTCATACACGTGATGTTCGAAGTGAACGACCATGGAGTGCCTATGTGTTTTGCTCTCAGAAATCATAGAAAAAGTTTGAGATATTTTTTTTCGAGAGGACAAGCTTGTTGTTGGCCGTGGGGGCCTTTACAACTTCACCGGGCAGGGGAGGCGAGTACGGAATGCACTCAACCTAGTGCAAAGCAAAAAGATGCAACTGGCTAAGGGCGCCCAGGTGGGCACGGACCTCGGCTTAGGTCGTTGCTTGGGAGGGGGAGGATCGGAGAGAAGGAAGGGGGTGGATCTACACTACCATACACACACACACACAAACACAAAAGTGCACGACACAAATGCACATCTTTCACGTCACGCACGCACCGAATTATTGTGCAACCAGAATGAATGGGCATTCACAGACTAGACCTTTAACATTAAGTACCTTTAACACTAATTACCAAAGGAATCCATTTTGACGTTTGTTCCGTGTACAATCTCTTTTTATATCAACATTATATCTATCTTTTTGACCCCTTATTCTGCGTATAGGAAAGAAAAAGACGTGTATATAAGAGTCAAATTAAACTACTTCTATGCTTTAGTTATTATTCTGGGGTTTTGCTAAATTATTTAAAAACTGATCTCTTTCTTTTAAACTTCCCTGTTGCGCACACGACATGTCTTATGTCGGCAAGGTAATTCAAGCAGACTTTTATTTTTAGCCGGCTATTCGGTTAGTTCTCCCATATTTATTCACCAATTAGCGGGATCTTTTAGCCACATGTTTCCAGCGGCTTTTTGCGCCTATCACTAGACTACCTCGATTATCAGAAGGTACAACTGACGGGAGACCGTCCAACACTACGTCTTCCGGCCCGCGGTGGTCACTCGACAACCTTTCTATTTCTTAATGTTTTCTAACGACTCTAGCAAACTCCGTCAATGTTGGCCTACAAACTATAGGTATAAGTACATTTTAAATGATAGGGCCACATTCCACTCGAGGTTTTCATTGGGAGATAATGATGTAGGGACAGTAATATAGATGTCTGGAGAAACCCCTTTATGGTGTGGTGTTTTTTCAAATGAAAGTCGACCTTTTTGCCGCCACAACATCAAAGTTGATAGCATTGATGTATTCTGGCATGAGATAAGTTAGCCAGATCACCATTGCGTTGGGGAATCTTGTTAAGCCCGCTTCCATCTTCTGCATCGTCGTCACTTACCATCAGATGAGATGATGCGAAAGACTTACCAATTGTGAATAAAAAAAGAGGATACTGTTTTCGGGTGTATTTATGTCTGGTTCTTTGTTTGAGCCTGTAGCCTCAACGGCTTAATGAGTTTTGAAGTGCGAGTTGTTGTTAGATTCTGCTTGATCTTTGTAAGTGACTTAGAATACATTTTTACCCGACTGCCCAAAAACATAGGTAATGTTTTAGGGTATGATTTTATCGATTGTCAATTAAATAGATTCGATCACTAAATAAAAAAAATGAAATTCCCTAAATAGTATAGTTTGTACTCAAACTAGTAGATCTGTCACCAAAGTAAAGTCATCAAACAACACCAAAACAATACTCAAAAGGAAAAGATTTATCACCAGAAAAGTCTTTTAACGATTGTCAATTAAATAGCTTCGATCACTAAATAAAAAAATTGAAATTTCATAAATAATATAGTTTGTACTCAAAATAGTAGATCTGTCGCCAAATAAATGCCTAAAATTACTAACAAAGGTGACCTACAGATACTCCCACATCCTCTTCGGATCCCGAAAGTTTGTTGATGTTCGAAACGGGCGGCGGGGGCTACGCCCCCGTTAGGGGTCATCTTCCGATGATTTCTTCTGCTGCGAAGTAGTTTTGTACCCAGGGTGGGGAGCCTTTGACTGTTAAATCAATCAAACCTGACCGAACCTAACATCGCTCGCTTCGCTCGCTCATTTATTTATTGTTTTTGACCGATTACCCCCTAGTTTTCGATTTGTTACCATGCAATAGCTTTACCGCGGCAGTCCCCAAGTGCCACACGTATTTTTAATGACAGATCTATCAATTTGATGACAGATCTATCAATTTGATGACAGATCTATCAATTTGAGAACGAAAATATTGAATAGAGATGAATCTATTTAACTGGGGACGAAAAATATAATTCCAATGTTTTATACAGTCGGGTTCTAAATTTTTAATTGAACTTGTTAAGTTATTACCTATAACAGATCTATTAGTTCAAATTTTGAGGTTGTAAAATAATTCGACAAAAAATATTGAAAACTAGCTGTTTCCCGCGGCTTCACCCGCGTGGACATCGTTTCTTTGACCTTTCGAGGGTGCGCAGTGCGCGAGCCGCAAGCGGCTCTCGAGCGTGACAAAAAGTAGCCTATGTGTTAATCCAGGTCCTAATCTGTCTACCTACCAAATTTCAGCCAGATCCGTTCAGTAGTTTTTGCGTGAAGAACTAACAAACATACACACTCACAAACTTTCGCCTTTATAATATTAGTGTGATGTGATACACAGCCCTCATTGTTAAGGTTTAAGTGGAATGTGGCCTTGGTCTTTGAAATTGACTAATAAGCACGTTATTTGCAGCTTGCATCTAAAGACGAAATCCAAACTGGTACCTACTTGTATTGTAACTATCCATCCCTATTTAATGGACAAAAAGCAGTTGATAAAATCGATATCACCCGACTCGGCTGGGAATATCTTATTTGAATATCCCAGAGGCAATGTAGCGGATAACTGTGGAAGTTTTAACTGAAAATAATACCGCCTGTTCGAGTGTTCGCGGGTCGTGGCCCACCGCCTCGGAACGTCGGCTCTACTTATGTAGATTTGACCTCTCTCTTGGAATAGTTTGGTTCGATACTTGCGGTAACGAGAGGGAACTGTTTTTACGCTTTGCGATTCCGTCCGGCTTTAAAAGATCGTTCGTTAACCACGCGTAAATGTCCCCACTACTAGAGCACGGTTAAATATTGAGTGCGTTTGGCTGCGCCTCACCTGATGGTAAGTACCGATGCAGCCGAGAATGTAACACAAAGGCCCAAATAGTATCTATTCACTCTCGTCTTGAAGATTCCTAAATTATACGAATCGGGTAACACAGGCGGCGACAGGGCATTCCACTCCTTGGCTGTCCGCATGATGATCGATGAATCAAAACGCTTCGTGCGTATAGGTGGAACATTAAAGACAAAGAGACGGAATCGCCCCCCGCGCCTGATCGTCTAATGATGGAATGGAGAAGGGGTATGAGGTCGTGAAGTTCCTGGGTACACTCTCCGAAATTAATCATGTAGAACAATAGGCAGGCAACTTTGCGGTGATGCTCGAGGCTTTAGAGCTTGTTTGATACAAGTTCCTCGTTGCCAATGAGTCGGGAAAGTTAGGTCATACTCTACACAAGAGGGCCCAGTCTGGGTTGGAAGAGGTTGTAGGGCTAGTAAGCCACCTTTAGGGCATCTGACACTTAAAGACTGCCATGTAGTGATAGCAAAACGACTTAACGTGCCTTGCAAAGCAGGGAAACCAGTAAAATGCCTCTAACATTCAAATCCATCTAGGTAATGACCGTGCTTCATGTCAGTTAACCTGTGAGATTGACCCAACCACGCAGGTCGCACTGAGCTACAATCGCTTAAAAGACTGTCAGGTATTTTAGAAATGCCAGTGTGATGGTTTTCTGAAGGTCCCGGAACGCCGCTTGATGCTGAAAGCGCAGGCCCGGTCGTTGTAGAAATCCTTGGGTAGACTTATGTTCAGCTGTGGATTTCTTTCGGCTGATAAGATGATAAGAACGTCTATATCTCTAGTACTTTTTCTGACATTTGAACTTTCCTTGTTGCGCCAAGACAAGCGCGCCACCATGCGTCACTCGTATCTGTAGGAAGCAAGAACTTGTTTTCGTTGCTATGATAATGAGAACGTCTGTATCTCTTTAGTACTTTTTCTGACATTTGAACTTTCCTTGTTGCGCCAAGACAAGTGAGCCACCGTGCGTCTATCATCTGTAGGAAGCAGCAATCGTTTTCTTTGCTATGATAATGAGAACGTCTGTATCTCTTTAGTACTTTTTCTGACATTTGAACTTTCCTTGTTGTGCCAAGACAAGCGAGTCACCGTGCGTCTATCATCTGTAAGAAGCAGCAATCGTTGTCTTTGCTATGATAATGAGTACATCTGTATCTCTTTACTACTTTTTCTGACATTTGTACTTTCCTTGTTGCGCCAACACAAGCGCGCCACCATGCGTCAATCGTATCTGTAGGAAGCAGGCACTTGTTTTCTTTGCTGCGCTAATGAGAACGTCTGTATCTCTTTAGTACTTTTTCTGACATTTGTTCTTTCCTTGTTGTGCCAATACAAGTGCGCCATCATGCGTCGCTCGGTATCTGTAGGAAGCATACACTTGTTTTCTTTGCTTTGATAATAAGAACGTCTGTATCTTTTTAGTTCTTTTTCTGACATTGAGCTTTTCTTGTTTCGTCAAGACAAGCGCCGCCACCATACGTCACTCGTATCTGTAGGAAGCAGGCACTTGTTTTCTTTGCTGCTCGGCGGCCGTATGGTAATACCGCTTCCTTCCAGTGGTGCCATAGTGCCATAAATTAGGTGCCAACGCTCGGCTAGCGACTGAAAAATTAGCAACACGCGGAAGCGTGTAGGGCGCTGGATGTTGTTGATTGATTTATTTGTTAAGTATTAGAAGTTTTATCAGTTACTAAAGTAGAAGGTACGGTGTTTATTTTTCTTTTTGTGACCAGTTTTCTCAGGAGTAACTGTCGCGTTTAAGCTTAAGTGGATAAGATCGCTTGAAAGCGATATAACTTCTTAAATGCCTTACTTTTTTATGATCAGTATGTATCTCTTTTAGTAGTGCCGTGACCGCGGGTGATGCTAAGTGCAACACCAGGCAACCGCCGTCTATCCCTTGGATAGCACGGTTAATTGTTCCACACGATAAGAGATAGTTGTGCCGTAAATTGTTTTTATCAGTTTTCATTTATTAATACATTTTGTTCGATTTAAAGCATAAATAAAATAAACAAGTACATGCTTTATAGACTTTACGTAATATTTTAATGTACCTAGTCTAGTTTAATGTAACGAAGAAAATGATACGTTTTTTAAATTACCTATTATATATATTTTTTTATTCCAATTGGTAAACCCTTGACAACATCTCACCTGGTGGTAAGTGACGATGTTGCCGAAGATGGAAGCGGGCTTACTAAGATTCCCCAACGCAATGGGGAACTGGATATCTTATCTTCATGCCAGAACAAAAAATGGCCGAAATTAGTTTTGTATGAAAACACGTGAACGACAATAAAATTAAACTTATTAACTTTATCGATAAAACAAAAACGTACAAGCCTAGTTTTTGTTCTGACTGACAACCTATCAAAAATTGGTCCAAATCTGTTAACATTTAAGAGGTGAAAATCGTTATCGCCGTTTGTATGAAAAGTCGCAGCTTCACAATCGTCATAACGGTTTTGCTAGGTAGCCATTTGGAATCATAAATTATGTGAAAAACAGCTATACAAAAATAACAGTGTATAATATAATAGAACAGTGACAACGCGATGTCGTGTTTCGCGTTGACCACTAAATAGTTTTTAGCTATGTTTGCAACCGTAGCTTGTAGCAGGCTTCGCTTTTATGTTCAGAAAACTTAAATCGCTGTAAAGGACCAGCTACAAAAATGGAAAAGACATTCTCGTTAGTCTAGACAGCAATTATCTACAGCGAAAAACATCTGCATTGCAATTAGTTAGAAACATTTCTCCTCTAAGGGAATTAAGTCACACCCTTAGCGCTAACAAAGGAGATTAGAAACGTGAAAGTTTTTATGCAGTTGTTATCGTACTGTATCCTGTGGACTTTTAAATTACAGAAAAGGTTACTCCATTTGCTTCTATGAAATTTTTATAGAGTCATCCATGATGTACACGAAAACTACCAATTAAAACCGGCCAAGTGCGAGTCTGAACCGCACACAAAGGGTTAATTAGGGTTGCATACCAATACTATTTGTCACTATGCCAAAAAGGATATTGCCCAAAGGGGGGGAATACATCGTCTATTTAAGAGTACAAAAAACTGCACTGAAATAATTAAAAAAAAAACTGCCCGGAGTTGTTGTTAGTGATTTTTGTTTTATTGTAAGTAGTAACAAATAGCGTGGTTTGTAATAAATAAATCTTACTAAGAAAATCTGTTTCTAAAATAAAAATAAAACTTCTAAATTTCACTATTTCAAAATAAACGATTGGGTTCAATTTCAGAGTCGTGTAGGTGTCAGTTTTTTTTTTAAATCTTTGAATAAAGTTTTTTTATACTCTTAACAACGGACGACGTGGTTCCATAGAAAAAAAATCTCTACTCCCATTGGTTTTAGAATTTTTATACAGACCCATTTTTATGGCGCATCCTGTACATGGTACGGTGGGTTGCAACCTTTAAGACTTAGGTTTTCGTGTTCCCCACGTTTACTCTATAAACGGCAGCCTTTTTACTTTCCAGCGACGAAGCTGTGAAGAAGGTATTGTGATGGCATAAAAATCTAAGTTGAGATTATGATGGGGATCGATTGTCTTACACCAATAGTCTAAAAAATAAAAAATGTGTGTGTGTGTGTGTATGTCTGTACGTCCATCCGTCCGGTGCTCTAGTTCCCAAACTACTAGACGGATTTGGGTAAAATTTGGGTTACGGCTATAATATTTTACATCTCCAGGTGTTTTTTTTTTCAAATTTCCCCTATCTTGATTGTTTAGGGTTGCTACCATAGTAAAAAATCTTTTTTTTTTTTCAAAAATGCCTAACAATTTTGATAAAACTCGGTATATTATTATAACTGTATATGTCCTTGCATTACACGGTAGTTCGTTGTTCAAATAAAAATCGGAATAAGGTACCTCCTATACAAATCCAGGTCTCAAAAATAGCTCTAACGATTAATAAAACTTTATAAATAAATAGAACATAACAAGACCTATTGCACTGGGTACTTATTATTCCAGAAAAAATCTGTGTAAGTTACCCCCCATACAAACCCAAATTATTTGTAAATTTTATTTGTAAAGTCTGATATACCTAGCTTATTCTTTGCTACTAAGCAAGTGTAATGTTTACTGCAGATTTGTTTATGCTCGACTACGACAGACGTAAAGGCTTCGCAAAAAAGTATGCACATCGTGGCTGTACAATTTATTTGTTATTTAAATGTCCAAGGGATGCATGTCTAACAGATAAAAGCACTGCTTACGTATTTGGAAACCTGGTAAGAGGGTAGTTGCAGAAACGCTGCACACGGAGGGGCAGTAAAAAAACAAACACCTCATGTCTATGGACGCGGTCTTATAAAAACTTTGAAAATGGCCTATAAATCAATCAAATCAAATCAAAACAATTTATTTGAATAGGTGTTTACACACATTTTTAAATAGTCAAAAAAACTTATTGAATATTACAAATAATATCATGATTCAGATTACAATCTCAGGTATTTGAGAATCAACATATTATATATCTTTGTCATTTACATAATCTATTATTTTATAATATCCTCAAGAGCACAAGCATTTTTTGACATGAGTCTTCAATTTATTTACTGACAAACTGGAATTTTATTGTAGAATCTTATACACTGCCCCACAAATGACTTTTTAACCTTACTCAGTCTCGAGAAGGCTATATGTATTTTATTTACATTTCTTAAATTAAAATTATGCCTGTCACTGTTTTTAGGAAATAAATGCAAATTCTTACGAAAGTACATGATGTTTTCATATATAAAATACTTTGGCGGTTTTTCCTGTCAGACAGTTTTTGTACTGATAAGGGGAATTAAAAAAAAAAAAATTAAATGGGAGGCCGCGTCCATAGATATATAGTTTCTAAGGTTTTAGGACAATCTCTAATACCCGATAAGCATTTGCATTCTGATGTTGTGCACAGAGTGTTCTGAAAACTTCCTTTTGCTGCAAGCTGCATAACGGTTTGAATGCCCACTTGGAAACACAAAATACTGGAGAAAGTTCACACACAAGGTAAAAAGTGGAATATTTCATTATTTACTCAGATAAAAAAAAGGTCAACTTCAAACAAAATGGGAATCTGAAATTTGGATACCTATCACATTTCTCATTTGCTTTCAATACGTCCATTGACAGAGAAGTATAAAATATTCATTATTTTCAAGCATAATAATTATTTGATTCTAGCCTTTTCCCGCAGCTTCGCCCACGTGGACATCGTTTTTGTATGTATGTATGTATGTATAAATTCTTTATTGCACACAAGGAATAATCACAAAATGTTTTTATGACTGTCTTTGAGGGTGGGTGGTGAGGCAAGCGGCTTGCGAGCGTGGAGATGAATTTTATCCAGATCCTTTGGGAACTACGTGGGGTTATGCTAATTAGTAGATGATGTCACTTCCCACCCTGTCAGCTATCTCTGTGCAAAAAATCACATCAATTCGTTGCTTCGTTGCGACGTAAAACGCAGTGGCAAAAAAAATAGATTTTTTTTCAGAACTCACAGAAACTACATCGGCTATTTTATATTTTTACGAGATAAAAATTTCCCATCCCTTTGACTATCTCTGTGTTAAAAAAAGTTTATACTTTGCTTCGTCGAGACGTGACAGAAGGACAAACAAATAAACAAGCAACGCATTGTATTATCAGTAAGGATACACAAGTATATTCAAGGTTCTATTTCCGAACAAAACATTTTTTTCTCGACTTATCCCAATTACTGCCGACATTGATGCCTGGCGAGTGGTTTCAGGGTTGCCCGTAAAAAAAGTTTTAGTTTTAGGGTTGCCACTAATAAAATCTTACTATTATTGATGCTTGATTTACAAACAATGCTGTGGTTCAAGGTACAGTATGCTGCCTATTCAAAGCACCATTGCATACAGAAACAAATACATACTTAGACCAATTTATTTTATTTTATTTTGCTGTTTTTGTGTTTTCTTAATTCATAATATAATATCTTATTTGCAATATTCATTACACGTCAAGAGAAACAAATTATCACAAAAGTCAAAATTAAATAACAAAAAATAGTAATTATATTAAAATTAATAATGGAAAAAACAATAATAAGTTGGAAATCACTGGCGAATTTCACTAATGTACCTTGAAACATAGTTTGGGCTCAAAAAATTCGTCTATAGTGTAGAAAGCCTTTTTCGATCAGTCATTGTTTTAGCAAAGTATATATAATGGTACTAACATACAGTATGGAAACTCCCTGCCGCTCTCTAGATTGCGACCTCACCCCCTCGTCACCCAGATTGATACAGATTGGTTACAGTTTGGTTGTCGAACGTATAGGATTTCGCCGCCTGTTTGTTTGTTCCGTCATTCTTTTTTGGAAATGTTCTGGCCCGTTGTATGAAGTGTCCAGGGTTTGTTTTAAGTTTAGTTTTGAACATCCGTTCACTCGGCACGTCAGAAATGTCTAGGGGCTGATGGTTGTATACGCGCGAGTTAAGTGTACCCAAACCCCTTCATTTAGCTTCGCCAGAAAATCTAGCCGACCCCATTAAGCACCCTCCGTGCGTCACTAGCTGATTTGCTGACTTAGTAAATTAGTATATAAGTTTGTCGTTTGCCTAAAACCATTGTATTACTACCTCATTCTTAGAACAAACTGTTATGCTGTCCATTGTTTACTTAAATAAATCGTTTTTAAAAAAAATACCTGGCGTCGAATACTTGATTCGCGCGCCCGGCACGTGTGTCAGCCGTGCGTTCTTCGCGAGTCGGTACGGCGCGATCACCAGCTTGCTCGCACCCCGGGCATAGTCACACCCTGGACACTTCATACAACGGGCCAGAAATGACATTTCAAAAACGAATGACGGAAAAACAAAATGGCGGCGAAATCCTATACGTTCGACAACCAAACGGTAACCAATCTGCATCTATCTGGGTGACGAGGGGGTGAGGTCGCAATCTAGAGAGCGGCAGGGAGTGTCCATACTCGTACGAGTACTGTATGTTAGTACTAATATATATACTTTGGCGTAGTATTTACTTCTACTATGCCCCGGGTGTCGTACCTGTGCCTGTCGGCTCGTTTCGTGTATGCGTCTACATTTTGCAGTATACATTGTATTGTGCTCTCATTTTGAAGATCTGGTGGCATTGTGCCCTTAGTGCCTTAGTCACACTTCATCCATCACTTTAATATGGTCCTTTGAGCTGGATTTATACTAGAAGTTGTTGCTTATTTATTTTGATGTTAACTGTATCTAAATCTGAGTCGATTTTCTTTTGATACGGAGTTTATTTTTACTCGACTGTGCACAAAAAACGAGTGCATTGTTTTCAGGTCTAATGTATGTATGTTACTTTATTCCACGATATCTTCTAAACGGTTTGAAGGAGTTTAAAGTAGGAGGTATCGTTAGATTCGTATTGATTCAGTTAATGACATAGGAGACATTTCATTCGATCTCCCATAAAAGAGCGGTAATGTTTTTATGCAGTCGTGTTTTGTTTTATTTCTTATTTAAATTTATTTTGCTTAGATTTGTTTTTTAGTTTGGCAACCCTGTAATGGAATACCTATCTGTGGCTGTCGAGTGTCGTCGATCGATGCGCTGCCGCCGGCGTGACCAATCCGACGGTTGGTGCATTCCATGTCTGCTGATATGTTAATTCTATATTCTATTTTAAGACCAATGAGAATTGTAATAAATTAAATGGAAAATGTGAACTTTTAAATGCTGTCACGTTGAACTGATTGTCCGGGAAATAACGAATGTAGTTCAATCACACTCGGTTTCGATAAATCTTGGTCTGAATTTCGCCTGAAAAATTCCTCTAAAGTTTGATACTAAATTAAGCGAATAGGCATTTTGACTATGTTTGAATTATGTAAAAATTTGTTGTGATCCTAAAAAATGTAATGTAAAAAGCATATTTTATTAAAAATCCTTGAAAAAACAAGGATATTTTCTGTATAAAAAACATAAATGAATTTTTTTTGTGGTTTGATCACGTGTTTGAAAACGCTCTGTGGTTGGTTGCAACTCTGATCACGTCACACAAAAGTAAACATTAGTTTCAGTGCGGGCTTTCACTATTACACCAGTTTGTTGTTTACTTATGTGTGACGTCATCTGTCAGAGCAACCAGGCGCCATGGCGAAAATTGCGTTTATGGCGCGTAATTTTTAATTCAAACTTTAACGTTGATTTACTTCTTATATACGACAGATCTCCAGGAAATATTATAATGGTTTGCATTTTAATGCAATAACAAATAATACAAAACTATTTTCCAGTAGTAGTCAAATAGCCTATTGTGAAACGCGAGTAGACAGAAAAATATCCAATTTAAATTGAACTTTTATTTTAAATTAATTATCAGAGTCAGATGTAAAGCAAAAACGGCAGACGCTTTACATAAAATGGATTTTTGGGGGCGGCGGCGGCGGCGCGGCGACTCATACAAAATGCAGTGCTCAGAATAGAACCAATTTGGTAGTCTGGAGTTGGAAGCTCCAGGAATAGGAGCTGGTCGATACTTGCCGACGGATATTGTTTCGGATGCAATGCTCTGGCATTACAGGAACTCATTTATATATTTATTTTATTTATTTATTGTTTATTGTACACAGTAAATGAGAAATACACAAGTAAAAAAAAACATAGGATTTACAATTGGTATGCTTAACTCTGTAAGAGTTTTCTGCCAACAAACCAGTAAGTAAGAAAGAAATGAAATACGAACGGGTAGAGGCGTTATATTCATGTGGAATATGTTTTTTGTTAATAAACCAAAAAAAAGATAAATGCAATTCGAACTCGCGCACCGAGCGTTCCGAACCACCACACCATCATCATATCAGCCGAAAAACGTCCACTGCTGGACAATGGCCTCCGGCAAGGATTTCCACGACGACCGGTCCTACGCTGCCCGCATCCAGTTTAATAATCATACTTAATTATTAAAAAAAGACATCAACCTGAACGACAGAAAAATACATTTTTTTTTCATTCAGTTTGGGAACCTGCACATGCCTGCGAAGAAACTCGAAGGTTGTGTGTGTAGTCGACCAACTTGCACTGGGCCCGCGTGGTCGACTAAGGTCCGATCGATGATGATGACAATCTTATAGTATAATATACAAGAAAACAATTATCATGGTCAAAAATCCATATCTAATTAAGATAAATCCAATAAAATGTAAAAATTTGGTTAAAGCAAGGAATGTCAACAATCGGAATTCATTGTTATGTCATTTTTAGTAATGTTAAATAATTAACTTAAAAAAAACTTATAAAATTCATTAATTAAAATATATATATTAATAACCTCAAAAAATAGAGTGTCCACATCGTCGGGAGCAACACTATTTTTATTTATTCACAATTGGTAAACCCTTGACAACAACTTTAAAATGGAGTGACGTTCTTTAAATCCCTTGCTGTGTACAGAATCTGCATACTTTTAAATAGTTGTTTACTCCCTAAGCAAACAATCTACAATTTTACGTATTTAAAAAAAAAACAAAGCAGCAGAAAATCGGTATATTAAATTTAATGTTATCTATTTTATAGCTGTCCAAGTTTCAAATTTCATTCATAATGAACCTCCTGTACTCAAATATTTCAAGAACAACGATACTTATAGATTGCTCTTTCTGTCGTATATCTATTGCGCCTAATCATGTTTGAACGTAGATATGTATATTTAGCAGCCTGTCAGTTCGACTTAAGGTTCCCCAGGAGGCTCGAGTTTTCATACAAACGTAGTTCCGCTTTAATACAAAAACTACGTGCCGGATTGAATCCAGATTTTTCGCATATATTGAGTACACACATATCGATGTTTGTCATTAGTTTTCATCGTAGTAAATTAAAACATAACTAAACTAAGGCTTAAATTAGTTTTGTACTGAAAGTTTGTAAATTCTCTTTTTTTCCGTTTTATATTAGTACATCAAAAACTAATTACAAACATCGATATGTGTCTACTCAATATATTCGCAAAGTTTTGATTCAATCCATCATGTAGTTTTTGTGTTTAAGCGGAACTACGTTTGTATGGAAACTCGAGCCTCCTGGGGACCCTTAATGGATTTATTTTAAACTCTATACGGTTGTAATTAATTTCATTTCACGTCACGACTTCGTTTATCTTTAGACGGATTTAAATTTTTCGTTGCTTAATGTATATTTCTTTCTGAAAATTTCCAGGAAATTTCCAAATGAACTCATTCAAGACAATTTTAATGTAAAACTGAATGAGTCTTAATACGGAAAAAGCGGCCCGCTACAAATAAAACCAGCTAAGTGTTTGTCGGACCAGGCATAGTTATATATTAGTACTAACATACAGTGTGGACACTCCCTGCTGCTGTCTAGATTGCGACCTCACCCCCTCGTCACCCAGATTGATACAGTTTGGTTATCGAACGTATAGGATTTTGCCGCCATTTTGTTCCGTCATTCCTTTTTTGAAATGTCATTTCTGGGCCGTTGTATGAAGTGTCCAGGGTGTGGTTTAGGGTGCTGCAAAATACAATTTTTACCCCTCTACACATGTAAAGCGGTACGTACCCCAAGGCAATAGTAGTTTATGAAACTGTTGCATAATACCTAGTCACACCCCGGACACTCCATACAAACGAGCGAGAAATGATATACATAATTATAACTGACGTATCTATAGGCAAGAATGCAGGTAGGGTTGAATCACACCGGCGGTATTGGTCACAAAATGTTTGTTAGTTATTTACTGAATGCTGTGTGAATACTAAACTTTTTTTTCATACTTTTCGTTGTAAACAAACACCGTTCGAAAAAAAAAACACCACTTTCCGAATACACCATACACATTATGAGACTAATTATAAATGGTAACTGCGATGTGGACGTACGAATTAACAATGAAACCTGCTATTATTTTGTACATCTTTAAACACTTTTTCCTTGACCGACAAATCGCTACCGCTTATTAAAAAAAGGTCAACTACTTCTTCGACGCCGAAAATCGGCGAAAATCGCTACAGCTTATTGCAAAAAAAAGTGAAGTCAATTTGATCACCAAGATTCATGATATGGGGTCCAGGGGGCCCAGCCCCCTCCACCCATTTAAAACCCCCAAATTTTATGGAAAAAGAAAAAGTGTTAGAAGATGTATAAAATAATAGCAGTTTTCAGTGTTAATTCATACGTCCACGTCGCAGTTACCATTTACAATGTTTGTGAATATAGTGAATAAAAGTGCTTGCGTAGCTCGTCCTTTACGTTTGGTACCCAATCTACACCCAATCTGAGTGACGGGGGGGTGAGGTCGAATTTAGAGAGGGGCAGGGAGTGTCCATACTGTACGTTAGTACTAATATATATACTGTGACCTAGTTATGTGCAGTGTTGTAAACTACTTCATCTAATCTCATACATTGTGATTGAACCTAAGAACTAAATAAAAGATCACAGTCAAAAATTAAGAAAAAAAACCCGCAAAATTCAGTACAACAAAACGTATGAATGGTGCCAAAACTCAGTACATAACCGCGCATGCGCTAAAGCGGGCGCTGTCACAGACAGTTAAAAATTGGAATCAAACTCTTTTGTAATGCTATTAAAATGGCGCGCCCCACATATGCGTTCTATTAAAAGAGAAAAATTGATGGAATCTCCTTGGTGATATTAACTTCTTGAATGTTCCCTGTATCGTATTGGTAAAAAAATGTTTTATAACATATTTTTTCAGAGAAAATGTGCTTTAAGTGATTATGTTTGTAAATTTCGGTATGGTGTTTATAAAGTATGTCAATATAAACTCGTTTTGAAGTTTATAATTCAAATTTTACAATATGGCAGTAGATCAAATGATTTATATTATGTAAAAGGAATAGTAAGACTACAGGAACACTAAAAACGGGAAAAAGCTGTAAATAACAGGCTGCAATGATACAGTATAGTACTGTAACCCATTACGGCGGAGTGGGTTATTGCTTCCCCAATACCGGTATCATCCGGTTCCAGCAGGTTGAGCGGTTTACCGGTTCCACCGGAGCGGCAGCGCGCGATTAACCGATGGATTGACATGTAATTTCGTAGCGCACTGTACTCCTGTTCACCCACTCGTGTCTTGCCGCCTATTTTATACACGAAGACGCAATGGAAGAAATTGTCTGGTGTTCTTGCACATTACAAAGTACAGAGTATTTCCTTTTCGTTTTAACACTTTCATTTTATATTTTCTTTTACACTTTAAGCTATAAGGTCTAACAAAATTAGCTGAAACTATTTTAAGGGCTAGTTCAGTAAACGAAACTGAACAACTTTTTCTTCAGCGACCATACCGAATTCAAAAAAATATTACACATTCCATTATTACCTACTTAAATAATATTCTCGTGTTGTAGTACTGCCCTGTCTTTTGTTTACATCGCAGGATGCGTGCCTGGCCGTTGACCTTTGCTAGCTCGCTCAATCAGTAGTTCTTTAAAATACTAATATTAGCTATTTAAAACCTTACAGTTCCTTTTAGCTGTAGATAGTAAAATACAACCTAACGTATTTACATTTTACGAAAAAGAAGAAATTGAAATTGAAGGTCGTCCTTTGAGGCGTTTGAGGCCATTGAACTATTTTGCTCTGCGCGAAGTAGCTTGTAGCGCTTGTAGGTACATACAAGTGCGCCTACAATTCAGTTGTATGAAGTGTCCAGGGTGTGCTTTAAGTTCGACTCCTACTAATCATTACTTAGAAATGCTATTATAAATAGGAATGTTAGCATTTAAGTTCAAATGTGCCCTGCACATACATTTGGATAAGGTCAGCTGCAATACTTGTAAAGACCCTCCCAGTTTAAGAGCGTATTTTACAAAATAGTTTCCCATACAAACTTAGAATTACTAAGTTCTGAAAAACTTGGGTCAATTCTAATGAAACTTTATACATATAATATGCAAGTCACAATAATCTTGTTTGTGGATTGATTACATTTCAAAATATTTTATTAATGTAACTTAAAGTTAAAACGTGAAGATTAGAATTAGGTAATAACACTATTTAAAAAAAAAACTATCCACAAACTAGCAATTCGTGTGTATAAAGTTTCATAAGAATCGGCCCATCCATTTTCAGAAAGTAGTAATTTTAAGTTTGTATGGGAAACGACTTTGTGAATACGCTCTCACGGAACAAGACCCTTTTTTACCGGACTAGACAAAAATGAGGGTAATGTTTATCGGGTGTACGTATGTATGTAAGTATATATGTATGCATGCATGTAGGTATGTATGTAAGTAAAAAAGAGGGGGATATTTTTGTACAGTCGGGTTTTTAATTAAATTGGTTTAGAATGTTGTTTACAGTGGCTTTGGCGACGCCCAATGCGATAGTCTTTAAGACACGGTACTTCTATCATCGGTCTTGCACGTCCAGCTGTCGCGCGCAACCTTGCCTTGCGAAAACCATCACTTCACTTAACAGGGGTGGGGGGAGTCTGTAAGTATGCCTAAACTTCTACGACAGATTTATTAACTCTCAGTTAGTGAATGAGAAGATAAGCCTGCTGCAAATATTAAAAAAATAGAAAAGGAAATATGTAAAGACACTTGCTACGACACGACAGTTTTTTGTAAACCATCAAAGAAGGAAATGTAGAGGGAAGAAGAGGCAGGGGAAGACCAAGGCGATATTACATAGAGCAAATAAAGGCTGCTGTAAGACCTTAAGATGATAGCTGAGGATATGAAAAATCGGCAATTACTCCACAGACTAGAAAAGTGCTCTTAAATCAAATTTTAACCGTCTTCGTGGCCACATCAGGAGGTCGCGGGTTCGATTTCCGGCAGAGTTTGCCTTTGTAAGACTTGGATTGGTTGGTAGAAGGGCATTTTATTAGCCCGCTTGGCTATCTGCCACCATCTTATCTAAGTCTTGCCGTCACACATCAATGTTAACAGCATTGATTTTGTTCCGGTTTGAAAATAAGATAGCCAGTTCCCCATCGCATTAGGGAATCTTGGTAAGCCCCTTTCCATCTTCGGTATCATCGTTACGTACCATCAGATGAGATGATGCCAAGGGCTTAGTAATCGTTGATAAAAAAACAGGCCAAGTGCGAGTCGAACTAGCACTCCAAGGGTTTCGTACCACTACAAGTCTCCACACAACTACTTAATTTAATGACAAAGATACCCATTCACACTACAAACAAAAGACATCAACGCAAGCGACAAAAAAATGCTTTTTTTTATTCAGTTCGGACTCCTTAGCTGGAGTACGACTCACACTTGGCCGATGTTTATTACTTGTTGTATTACTTCAGTATTAGTACTATAATCACTTAACTTTTCCTACTCTATTTAAGTGTAACCTGTGTTCCTCCTAGTTTATCCTTAAGCATTCTTTGTGTGCATATATTGATATATATATAGTATATATTTATTTATGTGTTTGTAATTTATATATTTAGATAGATAGATAGATAGATAAACCGTTTATTCACCGACCAGGCACAAAAAAACAATGAGTAAAGCTATGGTAACAATAAAGTAAAAAAGAAAAAAAAGAAGATTAACCCACTAAGACTAACTTACTTACTAATAAAAACAATAAAATAAAATGGAATTACAGTTAGTGCCAGGCCAGTGAAAAGGCCCTGGCTCAGCATATGATTGTTATAGGTGAATTCCCATAACGCTGATATTCTGCCAAGGCCCTCACCAGTCTGTGTACCGCCGACCGCGACAGTATACTAATACATACAATAAAAAAAACCTATAAGCTACCTGCAGATTAAATTAGCATAGTTCGCAGTTGCTTACTTCTACATAAGGTACTTAAAACAAAATAAAAAAATAATACATATTCAAAAAATAAAAATTATTAACAAAAACGTTTATCGTTATATGTTTATTTATGTATTTGTAATTTACCTTTATTATTAAGATTAATTTTTAGTTGCACTTGCACCCTCCCGCTATCGTTCCTCTTTATTGTCTCCTCCATTCACCAAAGGTTGGCTGGAAGAAATCGCTTATAGCGATAAGTCCGCCTTTGCATATCATTGTTTATTTTGCTAGTTAATAATTTATTTCATTTTTGTATATTTGGTGTGCAATAAAGGATATTTATCTTATCTTAATCACATCAAGATTCACGCTTGTATGTATTAGCGTTTTTACGATAGAGCTTAATCAAAATACATCTAAAGACCTATAAAAACACGTTTTTTTGTATGGAGCCCCCCCCTTATTTTTTCAATTTTTCTAGTATACTACCAACGCACATGGATGCGGCGCGGTCGGCGCGGTCTTTTTGTCCTCCATGTGCGTTGGTAGTATAGGATTCCCTTTGTGCTATCTTTGACGGCGAAATTGACCGGTCCGCCCCGCCCCGTCGTGTGCAAAGCGCCTAATAGTACACTAAGTAAAACGCCAGTTGCACTAGATACGTTGAAACATAATGTTCGCCCTCATAATGAGCATGAAACAATCTTACTCGTACAACACGCCCATCAAAGGAAGTGCAGTGTTGAATATTTGAAGTGCTTATTTGAATACAACGTACTTACATGCAGCACTATAACACTGGGTTGAAAATCTCCTGGCTCACAGGAATATTAACGCTGGTATAAGTACTGCAAGTAATTTCCCATTTTCGTCTGCGTCTAGCCTTACTACTCGAGCTGGTAATAAATCCCCTACCATAGGTAGGACTTCTTCCTGAGTCGTGGTCAAAAAAGAAATATCATATGACTGTCTTACGTCATTGTAGACTCCTGTTTTGAACCGACTTCCAAAAAGGAGGAGGTTCTCAATTCGACTGTATTTTTTTTTATTTATTTAACAGTTTATTGTACACAGGATACATAAAATACAGATTTTAAATATAACGGGTATACAAAGGGTACAGCTTATTTCTAAAGAAATTTCTTCCAGCAGACCCGGGAAAGAAGAAAGTTTTGACTTTATGTGTGTCACCTTAGAATTTTTGACTGGGTGAACCGATTTTGATGATTCTTTTTTTATTAGTAAGCTAGTGCTTCCCGTGTGGTCCCATATTTTTTCAAATCAAAATCGGTGTAGTTCTTTATAAGAAAATAACCATAAACCAAAAATAATAATGAAAAATTGTACTAAGTTGTTGCGATGGAAGTCGGTTATTTTAACGTGTTTAGCATTTTCAATTATTTTACAAGCTTTATAGTCCCCAGGAGGCTCGAGTTTCCATACAAAAGTAGTTCCGCTATAATACAAAAACTACATGCCGGATTTTAATCCAAACTTTCCGAATATATTGAGTAGACACATATCGATGTTTGTAATTGGTTTTCATCGTAATAAATTGAAACATAAATAAAACAAAAGCTTAAATTAGTTTTGTAAGATAAATGCTACCATCAGTCAAACAATCAGGTAATGACCGTCCCAATGGGCAGTTAACCTGTGTGATCGACGCAAGTCGCAATGAGCTACGCCTGCTTCTTGTACGAATGTAACTTTATATTCGAATATCCACAGTAGGATGCAAACGTTAGGTGGATTACACGCCGCCGGCCCCATCATGACGACTTGAGCTGTGTGCATCGTCTCGATGTCATCTGGAGATACCCTCCCAGGATATCCTGACTGAGGGATATTTATCGACGATTAAATCATCATTGGCTCAGGAGTTACTCACTCTTAGAGCACTTAAGTCTGAATAAAAATGTGCCATAATCGCGTTGAGTTTATAGCGCTTTTGCTCGATTATAATGAGCACCTTTATAGCATTAAAAACAAATGACTTGACCAATTGCTTTAACTGCACTGTAACGCTACAGTATATTTTATGAAAAGTAAAATTTTGTTTCCCTGATTGTATTGTTTCCATGACGACTTGAGCTGTGTTCATCGTCTTGATGTCATCTAGAGATACCCTCCCAAGATATCCTGACTGAGGGATATTTATCGGCGATTAAATCATCATTGGCTCAGGAGCGCAGGTGCTTTAAGAGCGTTATTCACAAAATTGTTTCCCATACAAACATAAAATTGCTACTTCTAGAAAATGGATGGCCTAATTCTAATGAAACTTATGCACATAAGCAAGTCACGATATTTTAGTTTTCGGAATACTTTATTTTAAAAAAGATTAGCGAATTTTAAGATTGCTATGAAATCCTTAAATCAGTATTATTTAGTGTTTACACATTTTTTTTTGTAAATGTAATATATCCAGAAACTAGAAATTCATTACTTGCTTATGTGTATAAAGTTTCACTAGAATCGCCCCATCCGGTTTTAAGAAGTAGTAATTTTTAAGTTTACATGGGAAATGTTTTTTTGAATACGCTCTTAAAAATAATGTACATAATATTACTATGTCTTAAACAA
The DNA here is from genome assembly GCA_947284805.1 of Coleophora flavipennella. Lineage (NCBI taxonomy): Eukaryota > Metazoa > Arthropoda > Insecta > Lepidoptera > Coleophoridae > Coleophora > Coleophora flavipennella. Next base: position 4,886,853 of record OX369269.1, read on the forward strand.
TTAGTGTCTTTTGGTGTAAAAGTCAGTTTCTGATCGGTCACGAATGGTGGCCTGGTGTTGCACTTAACATCACTTGCAGTCACGTGTCGGATATGATATGCAGGTCGGAGGCAGACACGCTAATAGGTTCTTAATTCGACTGTATGTTGTTGTTGTTTTTTTTTGTATGTTTCTTACGCGATATCTTCGCAGATTATAAACCGATTTTCATGATTCTCGATAGTGCTCCCGAATTGGTCCCATATAAATTTTACCAAAATCGGTAAAGTACTTTATTAGGAAATAAACAAAAACCAAAAATAATAAATTAATAATGCAAAATAGGGATGACGACAGCATCAGAAATAAATTATGAACTCTTGATCACTAAATTGCTCTCCTACTGAAACTTTGGAAAACCTTACTCGTTTTGTTTTCCATCAAGTCTTCTCCTTTTAATTCACCAAAATCACAAAATGAAACATAAATGACGCTGCAAAACTATGACGTCACGCAAATGTCGTTTTAGACAAATGATAAAAAGTAAATCAGATGACTAGCATTCGTCATCCTTAATAGGGATAAGTAATAAGTTGTTGCGATGGAAGTCTGTTTTTTAACGTTTTAGCGTTTTCAATGATTTTCGGTAATAGGAAAGGCTACGTACTGAACGTACTGCATACTTACAAGTTTTATTAATTATTTTATGCTTCTCGAAGACAAGACGAAATATCGACAGGTAGGCATGGCGGGCACCAGGGTGTGTCAATAATTGGAAACGCTAAACACGTTACGAGTAAAACACCGACTTCAGTCACAACATACAGGTACAATTTTGCAAGATTTTTGTGTATTTCCTAGAAAAGTGCTGAACCGATTTTGGTGAAATTTCCATGGGACCAATTTATAAGTAATACCTGTAAAAAAAAATATTTCTTAATCGGTTTATAAATGATGGATTTCTGAGGTAACATACATAAAAAACAAACAAAATGAGAACCTCCTCCTTTTTTAGGTCGTTCAAAAAGATATGGGAATATTTATGGAGGAGCTTCTGGTACAACTGAACAATTTTTCACTAGGACAGTGGTCAATTCACAAAAAAAATATATTTTGACTTCCTATGAACGTTTATAGCACTTTTTAGTTTTATAAATGGGAGATACTCTTAGAACACTTAATTCTGAAAAAAAATGTGTCTAAATCGCTTTGAGCTTACACCGCTTTTACTAACACCTTTATAAAATTAACAACAAATGACCTAATCAATTGCTTTAGCTGCACTGTAATGCCACAGATTTTTTTATGAAAAGTAAAAATTTTGTTTCCCTGATTTTATGGGTACCTTGGAAATGTTGTTTAGGTCCATGCCCCCTTTAAAATATTACGTACTACATCTTATTGTTACCTTCGGCGTACCACATCTATTCGTTAGTGTAGTCAGTTGACAGGCATTGACCTGTTACAAAAATAACTGTACTGCACTATGTAATTTTTTTCTAGGAAACGGTGCAAAATTATGCAGAGATGTGGAAACGAGAATATAATTTAAACACAAAACTCTAGCGGGCTTCATACTTTTTCTTAACACGGCGTTGAAAGTTTCTCACGTAGACTTTATTCCTTTATAAAATCGCACCGGGTGTGACTTTTAAATAAGATCGTGTTACCGGGTGATACTTTTTTTAGTGTTGTTCAAATAAAAATCATCGATAAAAATCTTTCACTATTTTGGTAGTCAGCTTAAAACTTTTTTTTAATTCACAATTGATAAGCCCTTGGCATCATCTCACATGACGGTAAGTGACGATGATGCCGAAGATGGAAGCGGGCTTACTAAGATTCCCAAACGCAATGGAGATCTTATCTTCAAGCCGGAACACATCAATGCTGTTAACACTAATTTTTGGCGGCAAGATGGTGGTAGCTAGCCAGGCGGGCTATAAAAATACCCTTCCACCAAACAAACCGAGTCTTACAAAATTGACGCCGCTGGGAATCTACCCCCGATCTCCTGGTGTGAAGCGAATTGACTAACCATTATTCCACGGAGGCGGTTAACTAAGTATTTAAAATAACCAAGAATCTTTGATAAGAGAACGCTGTTGGACCCAATATATCGATCTCATGTCACGTAATGTGCACACATGCAGTTTAATCGTAAACTGCGCTGAAACTATGCACCTTATTTCTATGGCTTACCGCAAGTGCTTATATTTTATAAGGCTAATATTTTAATTACCACAACCCTCTTCCTTATCTGCTTCACCCCTCTAACAGACCACCGCTCACTGTACGGCTAACCGAATCTTCTGGTTGTCTTATATCAATCCCAAGAATACATACCAATATCTGGATTACTGCAGGATTTTAATAAAAAAAGTCAATCAAAGTTTTAATTTTAAAAATACATATCTTTTGTAAGTTTAAAGTAAAACGGTTTTACAAAATCGTGAGTAATTTACTTTGTACCTGGTGAAGGTCAATTTTGGTTTCTGTCTTTCCTTGGCGACAAGGATCGATCGATAGTGATTTTATCGATACTTTCATTATCGACAGGTCACGTCACTATTATCTATAGAGAGCCCTCTAGCGGCCCGAGTACGTTTTCATATGCAAATCGAATCCCGCCGTGTCGCTTTGCACTTGTTTGCTTTACCTAAACCTGAAGGCCTTATTTATACATAGGTATTATACAGAACCGGACTTTTTTGTTCGTAATAAGGTTTTTCGTATACAAAACACAAGCCCTGTTTTGTTGGGACGTTGCCGTATTTTTTGTGAAATACAAAAGGGAGGGATTTAGCAATATGTGTATCTATAAAAGACGACGCAACAGTATAAATTTATATGACATTCGTACCTTAAATACAGACTTCGAGATCATTATTTCGAAATCTGCAATTATTCTTAACTTTTCCCATTTATTTAAGTGTAACTTGTGTTCATCCTAGTTTAACTATAAGCATTCTTTGTGTGTATATTTTGATATATATTGTTATATAGTATATATTTATTTGTATATTTGTAATTTATCTTTATTATTAAGTATTAATTTTTAGTTGGACATGCACCCACCCGCTATCGTTTCACTTTCTCTTCTCCTCCATTCAACAAAGGTTGGATGGAAGAAATCGCTTAAAGCGATAAGTCCGCCTTTGTATATTATTGTATATTTTGCTAGTTAATAAGTTTTTCATTTTTGTAATTTGGTGTGCAATAAAGGATGTTTATCTTATCTTAAATCTATCAATGTTTCACATGATGTTTTAAAGGTTTGGCGAGGAATTCACTAGGCTAGTATTACATATTTTAGTCATTCACATAGAAATCAAAATAATGTTTATTAATGTTTATATGGTCATATACTTTACGTGCAAGCTTTAAAACAGATAGCGCAGAAATGCTGAAGCGACAAGTACCCTCTTTGTGCAGCGCAGAATTTCAATGCTATCCAATGACAACTTAACCGGGCGCTTATCCGTTGTGTTATCGTGTGTTATTATTTGAAGTATGGGGTTTTATTTTCAAATAGAAGTTTCGCGGTTTAAGTTGCATGGACATGGAGCTTTAGCCTTTCTGATATAAAACAACTTGGTTGCTATGGAGACTACCAAAAGGCCTGGTTAAGAAAAAAATGTCAGGTAAAATATGGTAAAATGGTTTAAAAAAGGAGTGTGTGGTTTTATAAAACCACGGTAAAAGTGAAACTTTTTTTCACATTACAGACATTTACAGAGGACGAAAAGATCATGGCTGAGCTCTCGTCTTGGAGCTACGGTACAGAGGACGAAACGATCATACCGACCGTCACGCGACACACAGGAGAAAAAAATTGAGACGATGTAATAAAAGTTTCACTTTAAAATATCCGGTAAAATGAGAACTGAAGATTTGCATTTAATACATTAGTCAATACATTATTTAGTCGGTATTTTATTTTTTGACAGGGAACCCTTCTTATTACGCCGGTACGTGCGGAACTGTGTAGCGGCTACTGTAGCCGTATGAAAGTTGTTATATCCACGTTCGAGTCTCTTCTTGAGTCGTAGTCAATCCGAGAGCGGTGCTACATATGTACATCGCGAGAAAGAAACTTGTGTTATGTTAGTACTAATATACTTTGCTTGTGTAGTCAAGATAACATAATTGAAAACGCTAAACACGTTAAAAAACCGACTTCCATCAACTTATACATTTTTGCATAGTTATTTTTGGTTTTTGTTATTTTCTAATAAACTACTGCACCGATTTTGATAAAAAAAATATGGGACCACAAGGAAAGCACTAGCTGTCAAATAAAAAAAACAATCATAAAAATCGGTTCACCCAGTAAAAAGTTCTGAGGTAACCCCCCGTCTCCCGTCCCCAATATGAATAACACTTCCAAAACACGGCCCCTAGCCGATTATCACCAATCGCATGTTAATGATAACACTACCCACACAAGCTGCTTATTTCGTCTAAAAATAGGTTTTCTATAACAAAATGTCGTTCCCCTTTCTGAATAATAAAATAGTCCTACCCTTGTCATTCCTATCTATGTATTCGATCAGCACATTGACAAACTATGTATGTTAACATCCCCCTGTCAGAAAAGTATCGGAATAAACCGCTAATTTGACGTAACCAACTCGGACAAACCCTATCAGGAATGGTGAACAGAAACCTCGAGACCTGTGGATGGGTCCTTACGGAGTGGTCTGATTTAATTAAGTTAACAACTGTACCTAGTGATTTACAGGACGAGCCAAAAAAAATTGAAAAACTTCAATACTTTTAGGTACACGCTCTTCATCACATCAGCTCATATATACGTCCCCACCGAGGGGCTCGAGCCTACCCTGAATTAGGGCGATCGGGCCTTAGTCGACCACGTGGGCCCAGTGCGGGTTGGTCAACTTCACACACAACCTTCGAGTTTCTTCGCAGATGTGTGCAGGTTTCCTCACGATGTTTTCCTTCACCGTAAGAGCGTCGGATAAATGAACATATGAGATCAAAAATTAGAAAACACATTGGTACGTGGCAGGACTCGAACCACGACCTCCCGGATAGGAGGTCGCGGCCCTTGCCGTTGCGCCACCGACGCTCTACACGCTCTTATTTGAGAATAATTTTAATTATTTCGTATTCTTTTCATCAAACCCTTTCATTTGATACCCATATCATGGGAGGGCATAAAAAAATTACTGCTCCACCATCATTGGGAGTTCATCATACTTTATTTGAAATGACTTCACTTAGCGAACCATTCATTGTGCTTCCAAACTTAACGTTTAGACAAAATTTGAGCTTATTCGAAAACCGGGAAGAGGTTCTAATTTAGCTTCCAAGATTTGTTCCAAACTAACTAACTGCCACGGCAAATTAATACAAAGCTTGTAAAAAAAAACGTGTAGGCAGGCCTCCCACTCGGTGGACCGATGACCTGGTGAAGGTCGCGGGAAGCCGCTGGATGCGGGCAGCGCAGAATCGGTCGTCGTGGAGATCCTTGGGGGAGGCCTTGTAAAAAAAATGATACAAAAAGTACATGGTCTATCAGACATACATTTTCATAGAAGGCAAGTATTTTTCGTGTTTTAGTGCTTCGTGCCCAAAGAATGTCAACGTAGCCTGTCTGTCCGTCCACCCGTCCGTCCGTCCGTCTGTCCTAACTTTAAAGGGATGTATCTTTTAAACTTTAATAGGTATATGGTTGAAAAAGTAAAAAGAAGGTCTAAATAAGTAACTGTATTTTTTAAATTACTTTTTGTTATGGCGGTATAGACAGAAACCAAAGAGAAAAAAAACACAAGCGTTAAACTGGATGTGATTAACTAAAGTAAAACAAAGAATTACCAAAACCGGCTCAGTATTCGAGTGAACCGAATGAAATGAAACTTTTTTGTTTGGTTAATATATAACACACTACTTGTTCCCGCGTTTTCGCCCTCGTGGAATCTAGAGTGAGCGGTTTTTTTAGCCTATGTCCATCTTGAAATTCCATTCTAACTATTGCTGATTTTTTTAAACCGGGTGAGTAGTTTACAAAATTACCTCCTACATACAAACAAACAAACATTCTTTGTTTTTATTATACTAGTGGATGCCCGCAGCTTCGTCCGCGCAGATCCCGACTTTTGCGGTTCCCGTGGGAATTTCCCAAAATCCTTTCTTAGCGGATGCCTACTTCATAACATCTACCTGCATGCCAAATTTCAGCCTGATCCGTCCAGTGGTTTGGGCTGTGCGTTGATAGATCACTATGTCAGTCAGTCAGTCACCTTTGAGTTATATATATTTAGAATAACACACTACCTGTTGCCCGCGGTTTCGCCCTCGTGGAATCTAGAGTGAGCGGGTTTTTTAGCCTATGTCCATCCTGAAATTCCATTCTAACTATTGCTGAAATATTTTTTAAACCGGATGAGTAGTTTCCAAAATTACCTCCTACATACAAACAAACATAGAAACTTTTCTTTGTAATATTACTTTAGATATATAGGGTCTTAACAAAGGTATGCACTTTTTTTAACTGAAGCTTGTACTCATGGAACTGAACATTTTTTCCAAGAAACCCATGGTCAATTCGCAATTATTAATTTTTTATTAAATTATCAAACTGCTCAGAATACAACTCCCAGCTGAGGCCACGCAGGTTCAATCAATGACCGTGCGGTCACTCACTTTACGATATCGCGCCGTACCTATTCTAGCGTATTCCGCGCAATTTAATAATTTCATTAAAAAAACCTAATGCGAATTGACCATGGGTTGCTTGGGGAAAGTTGTTCAGTTTCATGAGTACAGGACTCCAGTTAAAAAAAGTGCATACATTTGTTAAGACCCTGTATATTGTGTGGTGGTACGCAACCTTCGAGGTGCGAGTCCGACTTGCACTTAGCCGACATTAAGGCTTTTTTAAAGGTATAGAGATTGATTTAACAACGTTTTATTTTTTGACAGAAAACGTGGTCTTAGTTCTCCACCATGGAACCCTGAGTTGTCTGGAAGAAATCGCTTTGAGCTATAAGACCGCCCAAAATGTACCGCTATAATACCTACGTACCGGCATAGGATTTTGTTTTTGTATTGTTTTCTTTTAATTGTATACCTAGTGTGTGCAATAAAGATTAAGTATTTATCTTAAGGGTTTGTATGGAATCTCGAGCCTCCTGGGGGCCCTTGTCTGGTGCGAGCGGGAACATTCAGGTGGCGAACGACTCAAAATTTGCTGATACCACGTTTCAGCTTCCTAGTCAGTCGAGCCGAGAGCCCTGCTACTTGTGTTTATCGCGAGAAGTAGCTTGCGCAGCTAAGATAACAGTTAAAATAACCTAACCACTTTAATTTAAAAAATTAATTAAAAAAAACAGCCCGACTTCGCTGGCTAGGACACGTAGAGAGAATGGGAGAGGATCGAGCAGCCAAAAGAGCATATCTTGGAAAAAACCCTCTGGGCGCCGCCCGGTGGGTCGACCAAGGTATCGTTAGAAAGATGAAGTCGCCAAAGACGTCAAAGAGTTGGGAGTGCCCGAATGGTCAAACTTGGAACAAAATAGGATAGAGTGACGCACTTCAGTGTCGGAGGCCAAGATCCACTTCGGCTCGCTGAGCCAGCGAAGTAAGTAAATAAGTACTTTAATTTAAAAACTCGACTGCATAATAATAGTACCTTCCGTTTTTGGTCAGTCGGGTGAAAACGTATCCTATGTCACACAAGGGATCACTTCGAATCTAATGACACCTGACACATTAAAATCCATCAAGCCGTTTAGGCTACAGACTCGGTCAAAGAAACAGACATAAACACCCGAAGAACCATCCTATTTAAAAGAACGGTATAGTCTTTCAAGATTCAAGGTATTTATTCAAAATAGGTGCAAATTACACTCTCTCTGATAGTCATAAAATAATAATAGGTAGCATAAATTTGTGAAAAATCAAGAAATAAACAATCATTAGTTAATAATGTCAAAATTCAATCCTTGAAATAAACCCGATTATGTCATTACAAAACGAAAAGAATATGAACGAAAAGTTATACATAAAAATCATTGAATGTCATTGATACCTTTGACACACCTCTCCATACGAGAACAATGAAAACAATGATACATATTTATTTTTATCAAGACATCAATGAGAGCTACAGAAAAAAGTGACAACTTATTTAGGCGCGTTGGGCGTTTTTGAGATGGGAAAAAACCATTGAACTCTCGTCACTGTAACCGACACCGACACCGTACCAGGAACACTCGCAGGGTCAAAACTTTGTCAACCTAGTCGTTCGCCAGGAACACTCGGAGGGTCGAAACTTATAAAAATGTAAAAGTTTTTCACTTCTTTCGCCACTTCCGGAATGGTTAGTTTTTTATTTGGTTCGGGATCCTTAGCGCGAGTATGACCGGTTTTACTTTAGGATTAGTACTAAAATTAAAGTAAGTTTTGTATGTTTTTTTTTCGAAGTGCAAAAACAAAAAACCTTTAAAAAAACACGTTTCTTGTATAGGGTATCCTTATATTTTTTTTGCTTCTTTAGAATTAGACATGTCACAAAACTGTTTGTCTCTTTAATGTTATGTTAAATTAGTAATTATTTTTTTACAAAAGAACCGTTACCTGCTTCTTTACTTACAAAATTAAATTCAAAACTTTATCCAACCCTTTCCAGAAATGACAACGTTATCACGTTTGTATGGAAATTCTGTTATATCCGAAGCTTTCTATACACTCCTTATGTCTTACAACTAAGGTTCAGTTTCGTGTGCTGTGATGTCTTTACTCTAGCCAGTACCTGATAGGATTACCTCTACCGCTGTAGGATTAGGCCCGAGTTTATCTTATATTATCTTTTGTGATTGTGTGCCGTAGAAACCGGAAGGAACTGTCAGTGCCACAGATTATACTAAACTTACAGAGATCATCGAAGTATTTATACAGTATTTATACAGGCTGTAACATACCCGTTAACTGGGGATTCTACTCATCATACTGAACAACTTTCGCCAAGGAACCCATAGTCAATTCTCGAAAAAAATTGGACCCTACATACAAAAGTGCACAAAATTGGTCGATCAGCTGATCGATTTGTATGAAGAGCTAAAATATTTTTTTTGCGATTTAAGCAAAGTCGTATTTAAATCCACAATTGGTAAGCCCTTGGCATCATCTCGCCTGATAGTAAGTGACGATGATGCCGAAGATGGAAGCGGGCTTACCAAGATTACCCAACGCAATGGGGATCTGGCTATCTTATCTTCAAGCCGGAACACATCGTTGCTGTTAACACTGATGTTTGGCGGCAAGACTTAGATAAGATGGTGGTAGCTAGCCAGGTGGGCTATAAAAATGCCTTACTATCAACCAAACCGAGTCTTACGAAGTGGTCCCCGCCGGGAATCGAACACGCGACCTCCTGGTGTGAAGCGAATGGACTAACCATTACGCCACGGAGGCGGTTAGAGTCTTTGGATACGGCGATCTAATAACAGATACATAGCCGATTCTTATCCGTTTAATAAATGTCAGTATAATTACGTGTTTAAGAAATCCTGAAATTAACAGTACCAGACATTCAAAGCCTTACAGAAATGGGATTTAGTTCTACAAATTATGAATAAGATTATCTCTTGATATCTTTCTCGTCTTTGGTAATGTTAAGTTTGTTTCAACGAGATTAAGTAAATTATCTCTTAATTTTACATCTAAGTGAAAAACTAAGGTTTATTAATTCTCTGGGCTAAAATTAGCGAGACCTATTTACATAGGTGCATTATTTATTTATTTAAATATCTAGTTTCTCAGCTTTCAGATTTTTTTTTTAAGAAAGTCATAGTTTTTTTTCCATTTTTATTTTTTATTAACAATACTTTATGTGACGTACAACGCGTCGTCAGGGGGAGTAAGCTCAGATATTTGATTAAAAATGCACTTGTTAGTTGTGAAAAAGTGGTAGTTCATTTTTTCGGCTGACTGATTATTGGTCTAACTGAAAATATACTCTTGCTAAAGATATCACCTTTGCAAAGGGACGTCTGCCCTGGCTCGCGGTCACGAATAGAATGAATCTCAACTGTTTCGGAAAAGCTTTTGAACGACTCGTACTACTAGTTTGAATTTAAACTTAGCTTTTTAACACGATCCGCGGATAGCAAGAATATAAAAGGAGATGTTATAAATAAATGGAGCTATATATACGATCTCTACATTAATCAAGCTTTAAAATGAAAACCGAGGACCATCTGTACTTTGTCCTAAACTGGATACTTGTTCTGAAAGCTTTTGTTTTGTTGATGTCTTTCATTAACTAAAAATCTATTAATTCTGAAATTGAAAAGTTTTTAAGTGGCAATGACCAGCGACTTCAGAATATTTTTATCAATATGGGGTGTAGAAATCCATTTACCGATGGGTACAGAGTGTGAATAAAAAAGTGTGGAAACAAGATATAAATTAAAACAACTTTTGTTTTAACACTGCGTTGAAAAATGCAATTCAAATTTGATTTCTCATGCAAATAGGTGTGTACAATGATTAAGTATTCTCTACTAGCTGTACAATGACGAAGTTTTGCTTCACCGGACAGGAATGATGTGATATGATGTCCTCCTAGACGGAGCTCGTGTTGGCCTGGGAGCCCTTCCATGGGCGCGAGCGTGATATGATGTCCTCCTAGACGTAGCTCGTGTTGGCCTGGGGCCCTTGCATGGGGGCGAGCGTGATATGATGTCCTCCTAGACGTAGCTCGTGTTGGTCTGGGGGCCCTTACATGGGGGCGAGCGTGATATGATGTCTCCTAGACGTAGCTCGTGTTGGCCTGGGGGCCCTTGCATGGGCGCGAGCGTGATATGATGTCCTCCTAGACGTAGCTCGTGTTGGCCTGGGGGCCCTTACATGGGGGCGAGCGTGATATGATGTCTCCTAGACGTAGCTCGTGTTGGCCTGGGGGCCCTTGCATGGGGGCGAGCGTGATATGATGTCCTCCTAGACGTAGCTCGTGTTGGCATGGGGGCCCTTGCATGGATGTTATCGTGACTGGCAAAGCCAAACTTGGTTTTGAAAGTCCTGTTGCAGGAAGTACAATAGAGAGACCCCACTTGAATCATAAGTGTAGTCGTAAGAGGGCTTAGGCCGGAGTTTTCGGATCTGGCGTTTGGCGTCAAGGTCTGCAATACGTTCATTGGTTTATTATAGCCTGATTTGACAGCAGCTTCCCATTATCTCAACTGAGTAGCAAGCCTCTCCCACGAATCGCTAGGTATGTCGGTAGCAATCGAGTGGTGCTTCCGAACATCCCTGTAACGAAGGTACTGTTACTGTACTGTATAAAGGAATAACAACAGAATCAATCCACATAACAAACAGTTTCTCAAAAAAGAGACAGAAGTTAACCCTCGTCACCATACTACATATAGTTTAGCTGTGTAGACATGTAGGTTCAAGTAACTCTTTCAAAAATCAGCGCGTAAAAGCTCAATATTTCGTTAGCGAATATTTATCAAAAAAAAGTTTGTGGCAAACCCGCAATAGTCGTGAAATATCTATTTAACGATCCTCACAGGATAGGGGACGTGAATTTAAAAAAAAAATCAGCCCCACTTTACATGTAAAAAAGGATATCCTAAAATTACAGGCGTCATATATTTGTACAAACATACCAAATTTCAGCTGTATAGCTGTAATGGTCCTTGCGACGTACCGATGAACAGACAGACAAACATGGCGAAACTATAAGGGTTCCTAATTTGACTACTAAACCATATGACACTGTTCATATTAATATGTTCTTCACTAGACAATATTTGGCACCTCCAAAAATGATCGATTTCTGAACACTTCGACCAAAAAGTCAGCATTTAATTGGTGGGGACTCCGACCAGTGAGTCAGCGTTTGATTGGTTAGGAAATTAAGTTAAGGAACTTCTTAGCTGCGAGCCAGCGTCCCTCTATTATGGATGACTTGTCTTGTAATGATAATGAAGCCATTCAATACGGAATCATGTCGGCGTATCGCTTTTCGGTGATTTTAGGTATTGATAACTAACAGATTATTAACACAAATATTATTATTCATAGTTATGGTGATGCTTTTAAATAGGTAGGCATTTTTATAATAAAATTATTATGCGTCATATCCACTTTAAATAGGGTTTCGGTGATTTTAAAAAGCCGAATAACTTAACCAAGTAACCCATAGTCAATCCGCAAAAAAGCCCAACCATTTTAGGGTTCCATGCCTAAAGGGTAAAAACCCTATAACTAATAACCTGATAGTCAAATTTCTAAAGCCAATTTAATATGATTTTTTTGAATTTGTAGTCAGTTAGTTGTATTAGGTGACTAAAGTTGTCAAAACTGTTATATATTCTAGGGGTTAAGTATTCGTGTGTCTTTTGTGCGAATTAGTTCTGACTATACTAACCGGAAATTTTGTCGGTCTTCTTGTAGTCTGTTTGTCAAAAACATTCAGGGAGGGCAGTATTTAACAGTGATATCTACGCAGATAGAAGATACAGAGCTTTCGAACTGTAAGAAAAAGTGAAAATCTCCATACAAATTTGAAACGTGAAGACACTTTCACCATCTAGTATGATGGAACGGAACCCTTTGTGCGCGTTTCTGACTCGCACTTTACCGGTTTTTTAATAACCTGTGTTTACTTATACACGTATCTAATTACACTATTCAGCGCCTACTTAGAATAGCAGCATGGTAGCACAAAGTGCCATTACTCCGCGTTAACTATTCACTGGTGTCGAACCCACTGTCTGGCTGCAGACGTCTGCTCCGCGTAACTGGCATACTGGCATAGGACGGCATATGACAATCCAGGTCCCAGGGGGGTATGTTGAGATGCCATGATGGTATTCGATCACCGTGTATATTGTCTATGCTATTAAAGTTGCCAATGTATCAAAAGGACCTCAATACAAAAATCAGCAAGGTATCGATTGATAAGTGGCAATTGATACCCCCCCCCCCCCACCCCCGAGGAATAAAAAAAGGGTTTAAAAGATTTTTCATACACAATTTTTAAATCAACCCTACAATTTGTTGAATCGGAAATTATTTTTTTTGATTTGATTACACCTATAGGTTTACCGGGAAAAGTTGTTCAGTTAAAAGAAATGCAATAAATAATAGGTAGTCTCTTTTTCAACCGACTTCCAAGAAGGAGGAGGTTCTCAATTCGACTGTATGTTGTTTTTTTTGTATGTTTGTTACGCGATATCTTCGCAGATTGTGAACCGATTTTCATGATTCTTCTTTAATTCGATAGGGTATGCTCCCGAGTTAGTCCCATATAAATTTTATCAAAATCGGTGAAGTACTTTATTAGATAATGAACAAAAAAACTAAAATATTAATGCAAAATTGTGCGATGGAAGTTGGTTTTTTAACGTGTTCAGCTGTTTCAATTATTGTTATTTCAGCACAGTTTCTAGTGCTTTAGGTATTGTTGTAAGGGTCCGATCCCATTTCCATCGCGCGCGGAAAATATTATAAGAGCACGGCAACAGCGGGTTTTTTTTCACCTAGTTGGTACTTAATAAGTACTGCATACAAATCATACAATTCATCATAGGCCGCATTTTTTCAGTAGTGTACCTGTCTATGCTATTAAAAAGAATCAAAACGACCACAATACAAAAATTAACAAGGTATCAACACGACCAAGATATAGAAACAACCACAATATCAAGATAACCACAATATCAGAGATTTGAAAAGGGTCTTAATCCTTCGCACATAAGGTGGGGTCTTTTAGACCCCAACGGTTTTAAAATCTAATATTTAAAAAAAACGTAACTGCGAGTACCTTAATTTTGAGTAGCTGGGTTTGCGGCGTTGCCATGTCGACCTGTTGGGTTAATTCAGTGCTGCGCGGGCGCTTGACTGTGATAATCGTGTTTAGAGTCAGTGAGACGCATATTTGTTTTGTAAAGATTGTCTTAAAAATGATAAAATATACCTGGAAGTTCCCAACACTAGTTATTATTTTAAAAATTAATATTATTTTCAGTTTTTCTAACATCATTTAAGTTTAAACGAGGTTTTAAGACTGATTTGTCTATGCTTAGTTTTTCAGTTTGAATGAGCCTCATGAGCCTCATATTTCACTGCAAAATTAAAACAAACCATTGATTGCAAGTGAAAATTGGCTTTTAACTGTCCTCTAAATTGATAAAAATGCATTTTTGAATGTAGTTTTTTAAAGAATATTTACACAGGAGTCACTTATGTCCGGGTCATTTAGACCCCACCTTGTACGGCACGTAACTTTTTGTCACCTTGTATGCAAAGGGTTAATACCATAACTTTATAGATAGTATACAGTTTTTTTAATAGCTATATTCCCTCAAATTCTAAGTTAAAACATGTTGCATAACGTCTCGTACTTACCTATCTACCTAAAAGTATTTTTCAGTCAGTTGCATAAAGACTCTCATCATCATCATACCAGCCAAAAATCGTCCACTGCTGCACAAAGGCCTCCCCCAAGGATTTCCACGACGAGCGGTCCTGCGCTGCCCGCATCCATCGGCTTCCCGCGATCTTCACCAGGTCATCGGTCCACCCCGTGGGAGGTCTTGCTACGCTACGTTTTCCGGTGCGCGGTCGCCACTCGAGAACTTTACTGCCCCATCGGCCATCTGTTCGACGAGCTATGTGCCCTGCTCACAGCCACTTCAGTTTAGCGATTCTCTGAGCTATGTCGGTTACTTTAGTTCTCCTGCGGATCTCCTCGTAATAAAGGCGGATAAAGAGACTGTGATTTTTAAAATCAATATTGATAATAGATAGTAGAATCAAAAATTGCTTCGTCATAGGCGATAATCCGAGGTCGTCTGTTCGCAAAATGTGAAACCAAAACCCTTATTAACACCGTGACTTGCTAACCTAGCCGTGGAAAATTCCTTTACACTCCAGCAATTTTTCCATCGTCTTGAATAAACGCCATTGATGTTAACTGTAGATGCACCCATTTAAAAACTCGCTTCAATGATCTTCATTCTAAGCCTATCTCTTAGAATATGTAACTAAAGATATACAGTGGTGGCCACATAATTAAGAACGATAAAAGATACAAGGCCAATTCAGTTTTGTCACCAGAATAAATTGTACAATAAGTTTATAAAAATTATTTATTATTGTTGTAGAATATTGCTATGACTTATCCTGTTTTATTTAGTATCACAATATTGTCAAAACAGTTTGCATGTTTATTTACTTATTTATTAAATCACAAGAACTCATTTATTTACAGGAACACTAGCTGGACAAATAATTAAGAACGAAATTTTATTTTTATTTTTTCATCAGATTGAAAATGGAATGCGATGCTCTTCTTTACTATTTTAATTGCAGTTTTGCGCAGTTATTGTTTCCTTTCTCGTTTTTTGCAATTATTCGTCAAAAACCATTGGAAAAAAAAAAATTGCGACTCTGCTACTAGAGAACTAATAATAAAGTTGCGTGGTCGTAATAGGTCTTACAAAAAAATTGTGGATCATTTGGCCTGCTCTAAAACGATGGTGTACCAGGCTGTGATACATTTTAATACCCATAAAGCTACTTCTAATAATCCCCGCAAACGAAAACCAAGAAAAATGTCTCCTCGACACGATTTAAGAATAGTTCACTTTGCTAAGCAGGACCCATTTAAAGGCTCTAATCAGATAAAAATGAAGTTTTTATTGAAATTAACCCTCAAACAGTGTCGGCGCGCACTGTTCAAAGACGTTTGGTGGAGGCACAGTTATTTGGGAGATGAACCAGAGAGGTACCCATGCTGACACCATGCCATAGACAGGCCCGAGTTGCGTTTGCAAGGAATTATGTAAACTGGACAGAACAGCAATGGAAGAATGTACTATTTTCTAACGAAACCAAAATAAATAGAATATGCTTTCATGGCAAGCAGTAGGTACGCCGACCTGCAAATAAGGAATTCGACCCAAAATACACAAAAATATGGTAAAGCATGGCGGTGGAAACGTCAAAATGTGGGGTTGCTTTGCCGGTTATGGCATGAGACCTTATACATGTCTGATACAAGGTAACATGGATCAATAGCAATGTAAAAAGATTACTCGGAAGAATGTATGCTGCCATACGCTGACGATAACCTCCAGGTAATTTGGATATTCCAGCACGATTATGACTCAAACACACTGCCATGCCAACTCTGTAAAAACATTCCTCAATAGGCAAATGGTAACTGTATTAGACTGGCCACCAAATAGCCCAATCTTAATCCCATAGAAATTCTGTGGTATCAAGTTAAAAAGCAATTGTCGAACAGAGTGTGTGGTAACATGAATGAACTTTACAATGCATTTGTTTTTTAGTTGAAATCTGCCAAAGGTTCATAGCATAGCACATCAATTCCGCGCCGCCGCGGCTGTCAGGCAGTTATCCACGGTAGCAGACATGCAACTAAGTACTAACGTTACAAAACAAGTTGAATTCATCAATAAAAACGCTGTTACATTCACTTTAAATTAATAAATAACTTAAATTATAAAGTTATTGTTACTCTTATTATAAAGTTTTAACTCGTTCTTAATTATTTGTCCAGCCTCTCGCCTAATCCTATGTGAACAATACCTAAACAACAGCTAATTAAATTGAATATTAAATATTATTTCCTAGTTTTATTTTTTGATTATGTTGGCCTTATAAATGTACTAGCCAGCAGTATAGTCAATATTGTTCAATAAGGTTTAAATATCTTTATAATGACCATATACTTTTAAAGCGATGTCTGATTATGAAGCGTTCTTAATTATGTGGCCACCACTGTATTTAAGTTATTCATTAACAAGACGCAAGACTCAGTGCGACATTTTCAAGCGACTTCTAAAAAGGAGGAGGTTCTCAATTCGACTGTATGTTTTTTTTATGTGTGTTACATCAGAACTTTTGACCGGGTGAACCGATTTTTATGATTCTTTTTTTATTTGAAAGCTAGTGCTTCCTGTGTGGTGTCATACAAATTTTATTAAAATCGGTGTAGCACTTTATTATAAAATTAACAAAAACCAAAAATAATAATACAAAAATGTACTAAGTTGTTGCGATGGAAGTCGGTTTTTTATCGTGTTTAGCGTTTTCAATTATAATGGCATAAGATTAGTAGTTCAGGACCACTGAGACGGTGCCATAATAGCTTGACGTAACCCCATCTTTACGACGTAATATATTTATTTAAGTCGATGCAGAACGCAATATTAGTTAATTTTATTGCCGTTCTTTAACCGAAGAATATTAATTTCCTTTTTACGAGGTTTATACGAGGTTTCCGATTGAGCTGAAATTTTGCATACACGTTAATTTTGGAGCACAATACATGGTTATCTGAGTGATGTCATTCCTTATCCAATATAGGGGACTCCCAAAAATGGGGGATCAGTAATTTTTTTATGCACCCCCATGATATTGGTATGAAATGAATGTGTTTGCTGATAATATTAATATGAATAATAATGTAATTAAGGCAAATCACCTTAAATATTTGCACGCTTAAATAACGAGCAGGTTTTAAAAGGAACTTTTTAATTTATTGTATATTTACACCAAATTTTGTACCCAAAACTACGAGTAAGCAAATGAATTATATTTCATTTCAAAAATACGATTTTTTTTTTCTAATTAAGGCTAGTACCTATCAGTTCTTACGTTTTTCGAACATTATTATTCTACTTCTCCTTCTTCTTTGCGAATCAATGGTTTGTATGTATCCAAATAATTATTTTACGTTTTACTGACTCAGAAGGTCGATCCCTTTTTTGAGTAAATTGATAGAAATCTGTTATAAAATTGTATTTTTAGTGAGTTATTAAAATATTATAATATTCATAAGTCGATGATTTTTTCGCATTTTGTGAAAATGTTAATTATTATATTAATTCAAGTATTTTAGTACGTAAGTACACACACATAGGTATATATAACAAAATTATACAATTATCTTATCATTCATACCGTAAATAAACTATATGTATTAGAAATGAACGAGTGTATCTGAATATTGAAATTTTAAAATATGTTTATTTGAAATTATTAAATAAATATGTAATTAGGTCTTGGGGACAACCCATACAACGGCATCTGGCCACAAAAACTGCGCTGTAGAATGTACAGGCGATATACATTCATAAATAAGTTTTTTATAAAACTTACATTGAACACCCCGACAAAGGACAAATCAGGTTAAATTGACGCATATACGCGTCGTCGCTACTACGGCGTAGTCGTGGAAAAGTAAGCCTACGCGCCGCGCGGACATGCTACGACACGAAGTCTTTAGGTTGGGTTTTTCAGAGGGATGACGACAGCATCAGAAATAAATTATGAACTCTTGATCACTAAATTGCCCTTCTACTTAAACTTCGGAAAAATTTACTCGTTTTAATTCACCAAAATCACAAAATGAGTACATATATGACGCTGCTAAACTATGACGTCACGCCTAGGTATTTCTAACATGTTTAGAACAAAATGTTGTTTTTGACAGATGATAAAAAGTAACTCAGATGACTAGCATTTGTCATCCCTATTTTTTTATTTCTTGCTTTTCCGCTTTAACAAGAAAGTATCATGTAGTAGCAACCGTAGGATGCGTTCACAACTAACACTCAGCTATAATGTGGTATTTGTTTTTGAGATTAACAACGCCCGAATCAGACATACGAGATAACACACCTGGTAAAAAAATAAAGAAAAGTTTTTTTTTTAACAATTTTATAATAAAATTTATCCAAATCGATTAGCCAGATCGTTCAATTTTTTATACAAAATAACAAATGATTTTAGAAAGGTTTTTTTGCATCCGTCTCGTGTATATTAACTACCCTGAGTTGTTTTTTTTTATAAAAAATTTGAGTTCGTTTGACTGCAACTCACCTGATGGTAAGTGATGATGCAGTCTAGAATTGTACACGAAAACTCAAATAATACCTATTCACTCTTGCCTTGAAGATCCCCAAATTATAGGAAGATATCCATAAATATTAAAACGAATTAAAACATCACATTACAAGTAAAAACAAATCAACAATCACAGTATACATAGCTATTAGCCTGAGCAATTATAACAGTTGTTTCAAAGCAGCAATAGCAAGTTCCTTTGCAATTGAATCTTCACTTAAACGCCCCGACAGCAAACGTTCAAACAAGAGAGAAGTTGATTGGCCTCCCCCCACTGCACCGCTGTCTAATTAACGAGAACGGCAATGTTTCATGCAAAGTAGTCAATGCATACTATAGATACTTATACCAGAGTGTATATATTAGTACTAACATACAGTATGGACACTCCCTGCCGCTTCCTAGATTGCGACCTCACCCCCTCGTCACCCACATGGATACAGATTGGTTACAGTTAGGTTGGCGAACGTATAGGATTTCGCCGTCTTTTTTTTTAAATTCACATTTGGTAAACCCTTGACAACATCCCACCTGGTGTTAAGTGACGATGTTGCCGAAGATGGAAGCGGGCTTACCAAGATTCCCCAACGCAATGGGGAACTGACTTATTGTTTGTTCCGTCATTCGTTTTTTGAAATGTCATTTCTGGCCCGTTGTATGAAGTGTTCAGGGTGTGCTTATAGTTACCTATCTACACATTATTCTCTGTCTTGTGGCACAATTAATAGACGCCGGGCGGTAGCCTGGTGTTGCATTTGGCATCACCCGCGATCACATATAAGATAAGGCGTATCAACTTACGGTTGTAACGCGGCACGCTGTTATGAGTCCTTTTTTCATATGACCCTTCTTCATTCCATCTATTTCTTTTTCGCGCATGCGCTGTCATCCATCTGACAATATCACTCAAAAACTAAAAATTGGATCATCCAGCAATATATTAACAATTAAACTTTACTAATTAATTTAAACTGATATACTCTTTTAAAAGGCACATATCTCGGGTGGGATATAATTATATTTCCGTGATTTATGTTAATAATTTAACTGAGAAAGCCTTTTCTAATTACTGTGTACTTTTTTCTAGGTCTTATATTTCTCTTATATTTACTACATCACCATTAAACTAAATTGTACGCACGCACATAGCTCGTAGAACAGATGGCCGATGGGGCAGTAAAGTTCTCGAGTGGCGACCGCGCACCGGAAAACGTAGCGTAGGCAGGCCTCCCACGCGGTGGACCGATGACCTGGTGAAGGTCGCGGGAAGCCGATGGATGCGGGCAGCGCAGGACCGGTCGTCGTGGAAATCCTTGGGGGAGGCCTTTGTTCAGCAGTGGACGATTTGTGGCTGATATGATGATGATGTACGCACGCATCTATTTTTAAAACCCACGTCCACCACCAAGTCGTGCTGAACGGTGTGCGCAACGCGTGGAATACCTGCCGAATTAAACGTAACACGTTCATCAAATTCACGTCAAAATGTATGACAATTTTCTAGTTATTCATATAGAAGAAATTAAGTATTCTTTGATTTTAACTAAGCAATATTTTAACAGGACGGGTGGATCTATAATAATCAGTATTACTTGTAACCGTAAGTCTTTTTTATTCACAATTGGTAAGCCCTCGACATCTTACCTGATAGTGGGTGACGACGATGCCGAAGATAGCAGCGGGCTTACCAAGATTCCCCAATGCAAGTGCAATCGGAAACGAACTGGCTATTTAATGTTTAAGCTGGAACACATTAATGTTGTTAACATTGATGTTTGGCAGCAAGACTTGAATAATATGATGGTAGCTGTCCTTCCACCAACTAAATTGAGGCTTACAATTTTAGACTCCACCGAGAATCATACCCGCGACCTCCTGATGGAAGCTATGGACTAACCATTATGCCACAGAGGCGGTCAAACGTTTTCGTTACTATGCTGAATAAATAGTTCGTTCGCTAATTTAACTACATCTTTGATGAATGCCGCGAGCCGACAGCGGCGACAGTCAAACACTCCGACAAAGAGTCGCGCTGAGTTTAATCGCGACACCGAAAACGCGATTGAACTCAAGGCTGCCTCTTTGACAGAGTGTTTATCGCGAGCCGTCAAAGCTGCATCTAATTCAGCAAACGAACTTTACCTGCAACTTACTCGTAAAAGAAACAAATAACACGCCTTTTCCCCTAATTAATTTTCTTTCCACATTATATTTTCACTGCGAACACCTTTACAAAACCTAATCAAGACAAGGTTCACAAGAGATGATTATCTATACGGAACCATTTAGGGTCAGTCTTTGTGCTTGCGAAACCCTAAAGTGACCGATGAATAGCCAGGGTTTACCCTGCTGATTAAAGATCTGTATCCGTAACAAATTATGTAGGTAGGCTATGTACCTGAAGATATAGATCTGTATGTAACGGCTCATTAATTTCTACCTGCTTATAGGTAATACGCACCTTTATATACTGAAGGTGAAGTAACAAGCAAACTATAGTTCGTTCGCTCAATTAACCGCACCTTTGATAAATGCCGCTCGCGCTGCCGGCTCACGTCAATTGGTACCGACAAAGGGGCCGCCGCGACGCGACGCCCATGACGTTACACCCGTACGGGGTCGCGCGAATCTTGTTCAGTCTTTAATTATTAACACATTCCCTGCCACGATGATGATGACAATGATTGTGACAACTAATAGTGGACAGTGGCACCGAAAGTGTTAAAGCGACGGTTCTGAAGATATTTCGTCCAGCAGTTAAAGTGACTAAAACTTACGATAATAACGTCAAAAGAGGCTTGTATGAAAAGTCCCAAAATTGTATAATTTATCTGTTTTTTTTTCTGTATTCTAGAGTCGATTCTATATCATCATAATAATCAGCTCATTACGTCCCCACCAAGGGGCTCGAGCCTACCCTGCATTGGGCGATCGGGCCTCAGTCGACCACGCGGGCCCAGTGAAGGGTGGTCGACTTTACACACAACCTTCGAGTTTCTTCGCAGGCGTGTGCAGGTTTCCTCACGATGTGTTTTTACCGTCGGATAAACGTACATATGAAATCGAAATTCGAAAACACATCGGCACAGCGGCCCTAGCCGTTACGTCACGCCGTGATTCTGTATCACCCCTTGAAAGGGTTCCGTTGAACAGCCTTTGGATACGGATCTCTAAAAATTAAAGCGGTCACCTGCTTAAATTCAAGAGTTAAAACGCCTAAATAACCTGTAAATGCTACGATATTTATTAATAGATAGTGGTGGCAACACTGAAATACGCTGGCAATAATTGATCAGCATATCGGCCACCTGGCGGCATCATGATTGCCTTCAATGCCTTCAATAATGCATCGCTGCCGCACGAAACGTGTTAGCCGACTTAGTGGCGGTGCACCGGACTTCAAATACATCGGTTGTACGCGGTGCATTCGCATTTTAACTCTCAATTTTGCCTGGTTTATAGCCATGATGTCAAAAAGACCATACATAAATGTTAAACTTTCGCTTCCTAGGGCAATGTTGGAAAGATTCGGAAACTCTTATTATTAGTAACGGAATTAACGCATGTATTAAAAACGTGTTTAAATTGTAATTTCTCTAGCACGTAGAGTACGGTATCTTCTAAATATACAGGCACAGATTACTAATTAGTTACTACGTAACAGATACTTCACTTAGTAGTAAATTTCCAATACCTACTGCTATAATAGCCTACTCCATCGCGTCAGCTTGCTTCACACCACGCGATCCCACAGCAATCGCAGGGCTGCCTCTTCGATAAAATTAAATTAACATAACTTTTTGTGTCTATGTTATTGAGAACTGTGAATATGTTTTGATTTATAGGTGGTAGTTTAAAATTGTATCATTTATCTATCTATATATCTATTATATAAAAATGAATCGCAAAATGTGTTGGTAAGCGCATAACTCGAGAACGGCTGGACCGATTTGGCTAATTCTTTTTTTGTCGAGTTCGTTATTGTCAGGAGAAGGTTCTTATGTAGGGTAGGGTAGTGTAGTGTAGTGTAGTGTAGGGTAGGGTAGGGTAGTGTAGGGTAGGGTAGGGTAGGGTAGGGTAGGGTAGTGTAGTGTAGGGTAGGGTAGTGTAGTGTAATGTAAGGCGGTACGTAGTTCGCCGGGACAGCTAGTATCTTTATTTATATAAATCTTCTGTCCGTGTGTTAGTCATAGAACTCCTCCTAAACGGCTGGACCGATTTTGATGAAATTTTTTGTGTGTATTCCAGGGGGTTTGAGGATGGTTTAGATTCACAAATCAGCCCGGCAGATGGCGCTGGTAGTGTAAGGTGGAACGAAGTTCGCCGGGACAGCTAGTATATATATAATTCTCGTGTCACAGTGTTAGTAACCATACTTCTCCGAAACGGCTCGACCGATTTTTATGAAATTTTGTGTGCATATCGGGTAGGTCTGAGAATAGGTTCTTATCTATTTTTCATACCCCTACGCGGGCGAAGCCGCGGGCAACAGCTAGTAAAATATATATTTTTTTAAAAAGGTGCTGATTGTGTAATACATCTAGATAACACATAATTTTAGAGGTCAGTGTGTAAGTAAAATGAAAAAAATCTTAGAGTTACATGTGTTGTATTTTGATATAATTTTTTATTAATTTCTTACCCTTTCTAAATTCTCGGTTATAAATCGCATAAAACCGAATCACAAGCACAGATTACTAAATAGTTATGTCACAAGTGTTTGTGTGCGCTAACAGCACGACAAGTTGAGACAGGTCGCCGCGCCTGCGACTCACATATTATCACAATTTTATTTTAATAAAAATAGCTTTTTAAACGTTGTTAAAATAGTGTTTAAGATAAGTATGACGTTTCTATGTAACAAAAAAATGTAAATCTGTGTTTGAAAGGCAAGCTAATGCCACAGTGTAATAAAGAGTACTAGCTAATGCTTAGTATACCTAGTATTAAAAATAATTTTAAAACGACAAAAAATAGTAATAGTTTATCACTTACCTTTCTTCATTGACAGGTAAATGGAAAAATGTTAGGTGTTTATCTCTTCTTTTGCTTGATTTGCACCCATCTACAGCACATAAGGCACCAGACGGCATCGTAGGTACGCGTACGAACGAACGAAACGATTTAAATTTAACTACGTGCGTGCGCTTCGTTTGTGAAAACCGCACTGAATTGGGTCCGCAAACGGCCCGAGAACGCTGGGCCGGGCGGTAGGTAATTATAGCGCGCAAGTACATGGAGTGACGGAGGCCTGATACAGGGTGTAACATAAAGGTGTGGTGATACTTTAAGGTGGGCTTGTACCCATCAAACTGAACAACTTTCTCCATGGAACCCATAGTCAAATCGCAAAAAAAAAATTGAACTTCCCATACTAACTCGATCAGCTGATCAGCCAACTTAGTATGGGAAGTTCAAATTTTTTTTTGCGATTTGACTATGGGTTCCATGGAGAAAGTTGTTCAGTTTGATGGGTACAAGCCCACCTTAAAGTATCACCACACCTTTATGTTACACCTCTGTCCAGCAGTGGACGTCTTTCGGTTGATATGACGTTGACGAGTGTGATTATTTGCAAAACGTGACGTTTTAAGCGTTATACTTAATGTATTTTTTTTGTATGTAAAATATGTCACTTATCCAATGTGCGAACAGGTTTAGTTTTGCGACTCCATTTAGAGCAAAAATCAAAATGGCGGGCTTGTACAATGCCAGTCTCCATACATACATTTTCAAATCCCGTTCTCAAAAAAATTACACTTGACTGAAACTTATTTAAAAAAAAACGTAAAAATCTAGTGCAAAACTATCAACTGTTTCAATGTGTTGTTCTTGTACTAGCTAAGAATTATTTAGCGTTCTTTGCATAAGGGATACCCTGTACTTAAATTGAAAATACAAATAGTATGTGTACCAGTAAAGAACTGGCCCAGTGGAAGCGAGAGTCTACCTGATCCGCACGACTACTCGAATCGGTCGCAGAACCGTACTAGAAGAACTTTTTACACTATGCGAAAATTTCACACTGCTTAGAGCCGACGACGACGTGTTGTTTAAAAATTTGGATTCAAAACGATGCACAAATAGTGTGAAAGTTATGAACGGAGTTGAATTTCAACTGTGTCCATCTGACACTCGTGACTACTCGAATCGGTCGCAGAAGCGTACTAGAAGAACACACTTTACACTATGTGATAATTACACTGTTACGAACCGACGACGTGTTGTCTAAAAATTTGAATTCAAACACGATACACAATAGTGTCAACGTTATAAACGGAGTTGAATTTGTTGTTAATTTCATACAAAAGAAGAGTTTTAAAGTTATAGACAACAACTATAAAGGATTTTGTGGCAATCTGTACAATCTTTGCAAAAAAACGAAGCCACTGGCGACTAATAAGTCAGTAAGAACATACAGTATAAACTCTATAAAGAGACACTCAAGGGACCGGGCTTTTTTGACGTTATTGAGAGTTTCCGTTACACAGAGAGAAAATAGCGTCAAAGTAAACCAACTGAAGCCAAAAAAATTTGGCGTTTCAAAGAGTGAATCGTTATATCGAGTGACGTTTTACAGAGTTTACACTGTTATTTATAATCTTCAATGGCCAATGAATCCTGTAAATAAATATCGTACAGTATAAAAGCTTCTATGGGCTTGACTGCACACGCCATTAAGATATTCACGATACGACACCGTCCACTCGGTAATTATATATATTTTTCGTTAATTTTAGTGTCACGTATGTTTTGTGTCCGTAAATAAACTTCAGTACAAAGGTAATTATTGTACGTAGCATGGAGAACCGGTAAAGACTTGTAATGCTATGTCCTGTGTGACGGCTTTATTCCGGTCTTTTGAAATGGTTATTGGTGTAAAAAGCGGACGAGGTTTTTTTTCCGAGGGTATTAGCAAACCCCGGACACTGCATACAACGGTCCTGAAATTACTTTTCTAAAAATAAATGACGGAGCAAACAAAATGACGCCGAAATCCTATACGTTCAAGAATCAAACTATAACCAATCTGTATCAATCTGGGTGACGAGGGGGTAAGGTCGGAATCTAGAGAGCGCCAGGGAGTGTCCATAACTGTATGAAAGTAACTAATAGTATATACTTTGGTATTAGTTTGAATTCTGAGCTAAGCAAAGGATTCTATAGTAGGATCCTGAGCTTAGCGAAGAATTCAATCTACGTCGCCCGAGAATAAAATATTTTGGCCCTGACACACAATTTTCATCACGAGCTTTAAAAAAAAAGAAACACTAATGCGGACCAACTCCAGCTCAAATGCAGGCCAATCAGAGGAGGAACTTATTGAGGAACCAATCGTCGTTTTTCGAAAAGGTGTGACGGAAACAAATTTACTTCATAACGAAAAGACTATACCAATTTTTTAGGGTTCCGTACCAAAAGGGTAAAAAGGGGACCCTATAACTAAGACTCCGCTGTCCGTCCGTCTGTCACCAGGCTTTATTTTATGAACCGTGATAGCTAGACATTTGAAATTTTCACAGATGATGTATTTTTGTTGCCGCTGTAACAGCAAGTACTAAAAATTAGAAAAAGTGAAAAAATAAGGGGGTCTCCATACAAGAAACGTGTTTTTTTTAACATGAAGAAACTGGCGCCATCTAGTATGTTGGCACTTGGCCGGTTTTTTATTCAATCTACAAATGATAATGATAAGCCCCTGGGCTTCATCTCACCTGATAGTAGGTGACGATGATGCCGAAAATGGAAGCGGGCTTACCAAGATTCCCCAACGCAATGCTGATCTCGCTATCTTATCTCTTCAAGCCGGAACACATCAATGTTGTTCAACTAATACTGATGTTTTGTACCTGTACCGTTTCTCTATTGAAGACCGCGTTTGAGCGAACGTATTGCGAAAAACCACATTTATATTATTAGGGTTCCGTACCAGGTACCAGGGACCCTTTTACTTACTAAGTCTACGCTGTCTGTCTGTCTGTCCGTCCGACCGTTAAAAATTGCATCTTTGGGTTCCAAACAGTAGGTTAACAGGTAGGCGGCTGAATATGTGTAAGTATGGTGGATTTACTGACACGTAATAAAATTTAAAAACTAAAAATTACAGCATGTTTTGCTGGTTTTTGCTTTAGCTCTTCGTAGAAACGGTTATAAAAAGTAAAAGTATCAAGTTTGATGTGATTAGGAATCAGTATTGTTTTACTC
Source organism: Coleophora flavipennella (assembly GCA_947284805.1). NCBI lineage: Eukaryota > Metazoa > Arthropoda > Insecta > Lepidoptera > Coleophoridae > Coleophora > Coleophora flavipennella. Next base: position 4,913,955 of record OX369269.1, read on the forward strand.
GTGTGCAGTGTGATGGTACGGAACTCTCAGTGCGCGAGTGCAACTCGCACTTGGCTATTATTTTTTGCAAAAGGTATTATTGTATGTTTGAGTTGTATTTACACACAGTCAGTACGAGTAATTGAAGCAGCTTTTTATTAGGTACCTACTGAGAAACGCTATCTGTTCAATTTAATAATGATCTGAGCTGAAATTTAGAATCTCAAAGTGTCACGTTTTAAAAGCACTCTATATGCTCACAATTACATAGGTATTGTACGTCTTTATATTCAAACAGCTATACATAACGAATAGATCTCTTATTCAGTAGATACAACACTAGCTGTTTCCCGCGACTTCACCCGCGTGGACAACGTTTCTATGACTTTTCGAGGGTGCGCAGTACAAAAAGGTAGCCTATGTGTTAATCCAGGTCCTAATCTGTCTACCTACCAAATTTCAGCCAGATCCGTGCAGTAGTTTTTGCGTCAAGAAGTAACAAACATACACACTCACAAACTTTCGCCTTTATAATATTAGTGTGATATTAGCCCTATCTGACAGGGTGGGTGAGTATTTGTCCAAAGTGTTAGACCCTCTCAGAAGTCAGAAACAACATCAACCACTTAGGAAAAACTTCTTCTGCCAGCCAAGGACTTGAACATTTAGCAATGAAATTTCCAACCGAGCCCAATTTACAATCCAATTCAAAGAACATGATACATTTGTGTAATTTTGCCGGCAATTCGCCGCACAGCCGAAACAATCATGGCGTAACACGTTATAAATTGCTGCTTCTCCACCTAAACGAATCTTAAATCAAATTAATGGCATAACGTTAACAAACCTGTTTTAAGTCCTGATTTTCAATCATCGGAGAAGTCTTGATCCTATAGTCCAGGACACGGTAGTTTAAAATGGTTAATATATTTTTGAAAGCTAGTACGAATCTACGTCTGCAATTTTATGTTTCGGAATCTTTTGCAGAATGCACGTTTCAAAAAATTACCCCTGGTAGCAAAAGGTCCCTTTTGCAAAATATCTCATTCGCAAAAAGTCTTTTCTCGCTTTCTTAAGAAAAAAAAACATAAAAACTAAAAATGAAAATAATCTTGAAATTGAGTAGTCTTTTTTTTTATTAATTCATTTTTCTTCAAAAAGTACTCTATAAGTCCAAAATTATTTTACGAAGAAGGCCTTATTTCTTACGTTCTTGCGATCTTTGTGCAAAATTTTTGCAGTTTTGTGGCTTAGTATGAAGAAAAGACAAGCAGTATAACTTGATTTTACTAATTTTTCATAGGAAAAATCACTTCTTAGAGACAAGATCGCCATCTGTAAACTGTTCTTTCTAAACATAATGATCAGTAATTGTCTTAATTATTTGTATGTACTTAGTGCAATAAAATATCTGTATTAAATGTGTCATAGCCTATTTAAAAATACTAACTATATGTTGGAATTTAGTAAAAGTGTTTTTTTTTGTCAAGCATTATCACGGAGGAATAAAAGGAAGAGTCGCGTGCCAATAAACTAAGTCATGACGTCACGATTGGGGCGGGGCAAGCAAATGTCATTGTCGACTGAAAGTTTCGGAGAGCTGGTTTCGTTTTACACGTGGATTGCTCTAAGTTTTTTTATCGTTTTGCACCAAAAAGATGTCATGCGCTGTTGAAAGTTTTGTAAAATAATTAAAAAATATTTTGTATCTATTTTTTTAAATCTAATTTTCATTGATGAATGCGTTATAGAAACAGATATCTAAAAGAGATAGAGCGTCAAGTAGGTGCACTCAAAGTATAAAATTAGTTAGTAATATCGCAAGATGAGTCATAGATTAAACCGCCTCCGTAGCTCAGAGGCAAAGTTCACTGGCTTTACACATGAGGTCGCGGGTTCGATTCCCGGTGGGGTCAATTGTAAGACTCGGTTTGGTTGGTGGTAGGACATTTTCTAAGCCCGCCTGGCTAGCTACCACCATCTTATCTAAGTCTAGCCGCCAAAATATCAATGTTGATATCATTGGTGTGTTCCGGCATGAAGATAAGATGGCCAGTTCCCTATTGCGTTGGGGAATCTTGGTAAGCCCGCTTCCATCTTCGGCAACATCGTCACTTACCACCAGGTGAGATGTTGTCAAGGGTTTACCAATAGTGAATAAAAAAAAAGATTATGATCTTAACCCCACGCTTCCTGCGTTTTGGCTATGCTGTTTTTGTTTGGGTTGCGAGATCTCCGCTCGTTGTTTTCCTCCTTCGACATTATGCGTCGAAACGGTTTCATAAACAGCCTTTGTTTGTTTGTAGACTTTTTATTGCACAATATATACAAAAATATAGTTATAGAATTTACATTGTAGGGAAATCGCAAACCCTTTCAGGATATCTTCCAGTCTAACCGTATTTTTTTATTTACAGTTCTTTTGCTACCCAAAACTAGGTAACTCGCAATTTACAGCCGTTGTCTCCTGGTCTATAACCGTTTACGGCGGATGCGTCAAACACCTGTCCCAAATTAATAGTACCACAGAGTCTGTCTACTCATAATTATTCTATAATAAATAGCGGTTATACATTATAAGCTTTGCGAATTTAAAGTATAATTCCTCCCTGGAGTGCCGTCGGCGCCGGTTTAGTGGTGAGGCACATTTTTAGCTAGGAAGTAATATAAGTATTATAGTACTACCAAATTATACAGAGTGTCACAAAATTGGTGTAGGACCCGTTAACTGGGGGTTCTACTCATCATACTGAACAACTTTTGTTCGACGACTTTGCTGAAATCGCAAAAAAAATATTTTTATTCTTCATACAAATCGATCAGCTGATTGACCAATTTTGTGCATTTTAGTATGGAGGGTCCAATTATTTTTTTGAAAATTGACTATGGGTTCCTTGGGGAAAGTTGTTCAGTAGAACCCCCAGTTAACGGGTCCTACACCAATTTTGTTACACTCTGTATATATTAGTACTAACATACAGTATGGACACTCCCTGCCGCTCTCTAGATTGCTACGTCACCCCCTCGTCACCCGGATTGATACAGATTGGTTATAGTTTGAATGACAATTTCGCCGCCATTTTGTTTTTCCGTCATTCCTTTTTTGAAATGTCATTTCGGCCCTTTGTATGAAGTGTCCAGGGTGTGGTAGTACTGAAATACAACAGGGCCTCGATAATCCCAACACCCAATAGTTATCAAATCAAATAATTTTTTATTGCAGACTAGCTGTCCCGGTGAACTACGTTCCACCTTACACTACACTATACTACCCTACCCTACCCTACACTACACTAAACTACACTACCCTACCCTACCCTACCCTACCCTACATTAGAACCTTCTCCTGACATTATCGAACTCGACAAAAAAAGAATTAGCGAAATCGGCCCAGCCGTTCACGCGTGATGCCGTGACCAAGGGAAATAGGGATTCTTTTTTTTATATATAATAAAAATAGATTGTATAAATCCATAGAATGTTAGATCTTAAAATTATACCCTGTTCGGATGTACGAAGCGTTTAGATTATAGTACTTAGGCAGTATGATACCTGTTTTTGACGACTTTCATTATTTCTTTATTTTCTATCCTTTTTCAACATCTTTAAAACAACGTCTGTCATAAGTTTAGAAAGATCAATGCCGGAGTTTTGTTTAAAAGGCTATTGGAAGGGAAACAAGTGCTCTTCTATCACGAAAATGCCCTCGCTCACTCGTCGGCAATCGCCTCGGCAAAACTGGTCGAGATAAGCTACGAAGTGCTGCCTCATCCACCTTATTCACCAGATTTTGCTCCCTGTGATTTCTTCTTGTTCTCCAATTGGAAAAAACGGCATGGTAAAAGGCGTTTCACGTCAAACGAGGAGGTCATCGCCACTACAGAGGGATATTTTGAAGAGTTCGACAAATCCTACTTTTTGGATGGCTTAAAAAAGTTTGAAACTCGCTGGGCGAAGTGCAAGAAGACTAAGTCGAGAAATAAATTTAAAATATATTTTTTTTTACTTCAAAACACGTGTACTTGGTACTTTTTAAACTGCCCCCGTAAGTAGATTTGGAAGCGTTTATCGAAATAAAACAAAGCTTTTTGTGGTTAAAAGTGTATTTAATCATGCAAAAATGTTACATGATTGTAGTATTATCTAATTGTTTTAAACGCCTCCGTGGCGTAATGGTTAGTCCATTCGCTTCACACCAGGAGATCGCGGGTTCGATTCCGGCAAGGTCAACTTTGTAAGACTTCATAGCCCGCCTGGCTAGCTACCACCATCTTATCTTAGTCTTGCCGCCAAACATCAATGTTAACAACATAATTGCCTAATTTGATCCAAGGCATTATTTTATTAACTCACACGTTTGCGTGTACCATCCTCGACTACATCGTCACTTACCATCAGGTGAGATATAGTCAAATGCACTCAAATTTTTATTAAAAATATATATATAAAAAAAAGAATTTTGAATTTCAAGTACAAATAAAAAACGGTAATTTAAAAAACTAAAAAACCCGCCTGCGTTTCTGTGTAATTTGGAAATGAAAAACCATAAAACAAGAAAGTCGTCATACCCGATTGCACTTAACTTAAGAAAAAATGGTAGCAGTCGGGACCCATTCTAGAAAGTCAGCCGTCTAGTCAGTATATTGGAGTAATCTGCAATGTAATATAGGTATGTGCTCTCAATTCACTAAGCCTCCATTTCTAGAATGGGTCCCGACTGCTACAATTTTTCTTAAGTTAAGTGCAATCGGGTATGACGACTTTCTTGTTTTATGGTTTTTCATTTCCAAATTACACAGAAACGCAGGCGGGTTTTTTAGTTTTTTAAATTACCGTTTTTTATTTTATTCGTTTTTTTAGTTTTATTATTGAACGAGTTCATTTGAATTTGGCGCTAAAAATCCGCCATTTTGTTTTTTTTATTTTGATATACCCAGTGTCATTCTCACAGTAAAAACGTATCTAACGACAACCCTCAAGCTATAACTCATCGAGCCGTTCAGGCTTCAGAGCGTGTCAAACATTTGAATTTGGCGCCAAAAATCCGCCATTTTGATTTTTTTAATTTTGATATACCCAGTGTCACTCACAGTAAATACGAATCTAACGACACGTCTCAAGCTAAAATCCATCCAGCCGTTCAGGCTGCAGAGCGTGCCAAACAATTATACATACATACAAACATACATACATACATACATACATACATACTCTCCAAAAACATAACCCTCCTTCTGGCGCAGTCGGGTAAAAATAACATAACCCTTGCTGACTAGACCATCGCAAATGGCTTACTCGATTTGTATTGAGAAATATTGCTATAAAGCTGGTGAAAGTTGTTACGCGCTACAGGCATAGACAGCATTGTATTGATGTGTTCAGGCTTGAAGATAAGATAGTCAGTTAAAATAATGATTTCTCATATTTCTTTCACCTAAAGGTTGTCTGGAAGAGATCGCTTGTTAGCGATAAGACCGCCTATATGTACAACTTCCTTAATCATTGTATCTTTTTTTTCTCTCTTATGTTGTGCAATAAAGTGTTTTCAATCAATCAATCAGTTCATTTTGTTGAGGAATCTTGATAGTCCGCTCCAGTTTATGGCATCGTCTTCACATATCATCAGTTAGATGATGCCAAGGGCTTGCCAATTATGGGATATAAAAATCTCACTCGGAATACATTCCCTGTATAACATAATGGCAACAAGCGTCGGTGGCTCAACCGGTAACGACTCGGTCGACCTAACCAGAGGTGCCGGGTTCAAATCCGGACGGCCAATGTGCCAATGAGTTTTTCGTAACTTACGTACACTCACCGATTGCTTTAACGGTGAAGGAAAACATCGTGAGGAAACCTGCACAACACACCTGCGAAGAAACTCGAAGGTTGTGTGTGAAGTCGACCAACCCGCACTGGGACCGCGTGGTCGACTAAGGCCCGATCGCCCTAATTCAGGGTAGGCTCGAGCCCCTCGGTGGGGACGTATATGAGCTGACATGATGATAACATAATGCCACCTATAGACTTCCACTTCACACGAGTCTAAGGCAGACGCTTCCAGCGGCTTATTGCAAGTTTCGCGAGATCATCATTCACATGGTGAGACCGTCACCTGGTGCATACATCTTCCGGTCTGCATATATGTATTATCGCAACCTAAATAAAAAAAATATTATCTGGATTTCACGAAGCAGATAAGATACGCCCAGCTAAATTAACTGCATCACCGTCAAAGGGGCCGCCCTGAGTTCAATTGCGGCGCCAACAACGTAATCCTACGCCGCGCTGTCTGCGGCGCCGCAATTGAACTCAGGGCGCCCCCTTTGATGGAGATGCAGTTAATTCAGCTAACGTACTTTAGCCAGTTCTCCATTATGTTGGGGAATATTGGGACTACCATGAGATGAGCCTTGGTGACGTCTGGGATTAATCATTGATAAAATAAAACAAAAGCTGACGTATTTGCCGTTTTCTTCGTTTATTTATTCCTTTTTTGTTTTTGTAGCTATCTTCTAAAGTCGTTGGTGACGCGAGAAAGCTGTGATGTCACAGTGACGTCACTGATCCGTAAGCTTTATAAATTATTATAGGATTCTAACAATATATACAAAATTTATTTATTTTTTAAGTAAAATGTTCAGGTCATTGTCAGTTACTGGAATTTCGTTTACGAGCAGTTAAATAAAAAAATATATTCAGACGCAAATCAATTCCGTTATAGTCCTTTTTTTTTAAAAAAAAACCTTTATTTAGATTTTTTTTAATTCGCTGTCTATTATATTTATAATTATTACTGGTTAAGGCCTTAAGATGGATCAAATGACAATATTCAATTTAAATTATTGAAAGACTGTGTAAAGCTATCACCATGGAAAAAATATGTTATATACTTAAAGCAAAAAAAAAAAACGATTTAATTGAATACTACTCGTATTTTAAAAATATTACTTCTTTTGATGTAAAAAATATACTGTAGACCCTGTTTTTGGCATTAGTTGCAAAATTTCTCGAAAACAAATAGTTAATATTAAATGAAACCAACATACAAAAATCGGTGACTTTAAGACCTTTCATTTTAATTGAACACATTTTTTTTAAACTTATTTGAAAGTGATGAAAAGTAATAAAAATATGTAAAAATCGAGAAGTCGGCGTTCGGTTACAACGTAACAGCCGCGTTGAAGCCGGCATTGATTTGAACTTAAAATGAATAGACTTACGTTCGATATATTGAAGCACGTATCAACTAGGCTCGGATTGAGTGATCTTAGCGCCTTAAGCGCTTAACCTATACTAATAAAAGTCTATAAGTGGTACTAGTCATTTGAGTTACACTTTATCATCCGCCAAAAATATTTACTTCGCATTAGAATTGTATGAAAAGAGACGTAGATAAACAATTTATCGCTGTCATTATTTAAGAACCGTTAACTGAAAGTTCAATAGTAACTTATTTTTTCTAAACTTTATAATAAGACTAGCTGTCCCGGCGAACTTCGTACCGCCTTACATTACATTACACTGCCCTGCCCTACCCTACACTACCCTACACTACACTACACTACACTACCCTACCCTACACTACCCTACCCTACCCTACATACACTACACTACACTACCTTACCCTACACTACTCTACACTACCCTACACTACACTACCCTACCCTACACTACCCTACCCTACACTACCCTACACTACCCTACCCTACCCTATCCTATCTCTCAAGTTGGATCGAACTGCACATGGTGTGCGAATTTTATTATAATCGGTTAAGTGGTTTAGGAGTCCATTGAGGACAAACATTGTGACACGAGATTTATATATATTATTAAGATAATGTTGAGTATCTGTAGGTGGAAACTTGTAATGGCTATGTTCTTTTGCTACCCAGTTCTCTATAATGATGTTAAGTAGCTGTTAGTTTTCCTATTGAATAAAAATAAAATAATAATTAATATCTACGACGTATGTCTTGTAGAGCCATTCTACATTCCTATTGTTGTATAAATAACTAAATGCTGCCCGCGGCTTCACCTCCTTGGATACAGAAAGTGAGCGGGTTTTTTTAGCCTATGTTTGTCCTGAAATTCCATTCTAACTATTGATGAAAGAATTTTTAAATCTGATGATTAGTTTCGAATGTTATCCTACATACAAATAAACAAACAAACACAAAAACTTTACTTCTTTATTAATAGTTTAGAAGTTCGTTAAAATCGCTCGAATTTTAGACATCCCTGTGCGTTACAAATTGTCACTAAATTAAAATAATAAATTATGAGAGCCAAGATCCGTTCACGCACGATCGTAACGTAGACAAATCTCTTGTAATCTCGCCCCATGAGATCGACTCGGATTTTTCTCTGGATTTTTAATTTATTTTGAGACGGAACGCTGTTGCCGTCCCGTTTTCGCTACTTAACTTGTCAGTGGGGACATATTTCATTCGGGGCGGATAATCGCATCTAATCATCCTTTTTTTTGGTGGAAAATACGAAAAAGCTTCGATTCAATCATTTGGCCTGGCGCATTCTGAGTGCTAAGCTATTTTTGAATCAAGGCATTATTCTTCTTTTAGGGTTTCGTACATTCGATGAAAAAAAACCCTTATAAAAATAACCCTAAAAAGATCACTCATTTGTATGTCTATCCGTCTGTCACACCCGATTTTCTCCTAACCTACTTGACGAAAAAAGGTGAAATTTGATAAATTATGTATAGAGTTTGATGATGACACAATATTGCCGTAAATGCTCGAATTTTGATTATGAAAGTCAATTTTGGGTTATGAGAATAAAGAAAATAAAGAAAATAGAGTTTTATCTCCGAAACTACTGAATCTATTTTTTTTTAAATTAAGGAATATATTTTACTCTTATAGTTGACACTAAAATCTAAACGAAAATCCCATGTGTTATTATTCTTACGTAAAGCCGAATGGTACAGAACCCTCTCCATTCGAGTTCAACTCGCACGTGACCGGTTTTTTAAAATACTTACACCAGGAAGAAAAAAAAAAATGCGGTGCCTATTTTTTTGCCTCATGACTTACATAATAAAAAACCATTTTTATGCTTAAGGTAAAGCTAAATCAAACATTCCACCATAGTCACATACAGAAGTAACATCGGAAAATTTTCATTTTCCAAAAAGAGAAAAGCACTTTTTTGAATAATAAATAACAAAAACAATCTATTCCTTTCGATTGACATTGACAATGACACAGTCCCCGTGTTCCGTGAAGCGTGTAAATTGTAATATACAAAATCGTCGTATCAGAAAGGCGGCGGGCGATGGAACGGTTAACCGTAGGCTTACCGTAGGCACTGTACGGGGTATTTGGTACCCCGGCGCGGCAATACCCCGGCACGGCAGTGGTTCGTAGCGGTTCGCGTAGACCGCCCGTGTTCCGTTGTACCGTGCTGTGACTTCGAGTGTTGAATGTAAATGTTTTTTTATCTGTGATTTTTTTCAAATAAGTTTATATTAGTGTTGTGCTTGTGATTTTAACGGATTTGGAATGCGCTGATTTTGGTAATTTAATTAAGACGGTTAAGGATTTTCAAACAGGGATCTCTTCATTGCGTCTGATCATAATTGAAGTTACTTTATTTACGCATTTAGTCGTGTGTAGAAGTACAAGTAATGTGAAGGAAAATTGCTTTGTTTATTTTTCTCTTTTATGGAACATTTGGCAAGTCAATTGGACGTATCATTAATTTTCTGTAATTATTTAATTTTATACTTTGATGTGTTTATTTTTACTGAATAAATAAATATTCGCCTAAATTATTCTCCATTATAGTACAAAGACACGATGAAATAACAAAATAAATACTTGATTCCTTTTACTAAGCAAGTGAGTAATACATGCATATACAAAATCATTCGGGCCGGTAAAAATGGTATGTTTGTTAGCGTTAGGGTAAGATCGTATTTATTTATTATTAACTACAAATAGGTAAACATATTTTGTTCTCGAGTTATATGACTCCAGTAAATTATTAAGTAAACAAAAAAAAATATTAAAAAAGTATCATGAAAGTATTATTTTTTTCTTATCGGATAGGAGTTGTTCAATCACGAGTCACGACATCTTTCCAATAAATAAATAAATAAAATAAATAAATATTCTGGGACAAATCACACATGGTCATCTGGCCCCAAAGTAGGATTCCCTGTGTTATGGGTTACCAGAGACTGATATACATACTTATATAATATACGATATAATAATAAACGAAATCACCTGCATCCTTTTTTGCTGTATGCCTAGACCAGATTCCTTATTATCTTACGTTAGAGAAAACAGCGGTTTATTTTCTATAAAGATAAACCAATGATTTCCACAAACGCATGCGACGATTCGAAAACTATTAAGTACCATGAAATCGACACTTTGTTTGACTAAGCTTATGGTCCAGTGGCAGCGCTCCGGCCCGCTGGCTGGGGGACGTGGGTTCGATCACCACACAGGGCAAACATTCGTGTGCCAAGCAAGTTTTTTTTAGCTCTGTGTATGGGTGTTCAATATATATAGTACTAGATTTTGCCCGCGGTTCGCCCGCGTGGACATCGTTTTTGTGACTGTCTTAGAGGGTGCGCGGTACGCGAGCCGCAAGCAGCTCGCGAGCGTGGACATGAATTTTCTCCAGATCCCTAGGGATCTATGTCAGGATATGCTTATTAGTAGTCATTTTGCAACCCCTCAACCATCTCTGTGCAAAAAATCACACAATCCATCGTTCCGTTGCGATGTTAAAGAAATTAACCAAAAAAAGATTATAGTTTCAGTCAGGAACTGCATCGGGCTATGCTATTTTCACGGGATAAAAAGTAGCCTATGTCCTTCCTCGTGACACAGGCTATCTGCATGCCAAATTTCATTAAGATTGGTCAAGGCGTTGAAGCGTGAAAAGGTAACAAACAAATTTTCACATTCAAACGTATATAAGTATGTATATCAGTCTGGTTCTAATAGTACAGGGAATCTTAGTGTGGGGCCAGATTGTTTTTTTTTTTTTTACTACAATTGTTAAGCCCTTGGCATCATCCCACCTGATAGTAAGTAGCGATGATTCCAAATGAATATTATGTTAGTAATATTATTATTAAGAAACAAATTTTATAATGTGTGTGTACCGTAGGTGTTCCCGTGTGCCCTCGAAACGTGTGTCTTCATTATTAATAAAACGTAAACACGATAATTTTAAACAAAAAACCGACTTCAAACGCACTAGTCGCCACTACAATTTTCGAAGGTTCCCCTCGTTTTTTCTGGGATGCCATCATCAGATCCTGGTTTACTTATCATGGTATCACCCTTGGGATATCTCCTTTCCAACAAAAAAGGAATCATAAAAATCTGTTAATAAACGACTAAGTTACACACATAAAATAAAAATATATATATACGGTCGAATTGAGAAACCTCCTCTTTTTTTTGAAGTCGGTTAAAAAGTGCTTATATTTTTGAAATAACTTAGAGAACGTTGCCTTTTGACATAATGCTGTGAAGATGATAAAGAGTTTAAGCTTATCATGCTCAATGTAATCAATCTTAATCAGTATGAACCGTGATGTGGACCGATGTATGGAAAATCATTTTTTCCACTGCAAGTTACTTTTTCCTTTAATACGACTAATGGTTATGGTAATGTTTGGTGCTTATTCAAACTATTATAATTTAAAAGTTATATATTTTGTTGAAAGTAGGTAGGTTTAACCGCCTCCGTAGCTCAGAGGCAAAGTTCGCTGGCTTTACACAGGAGGTCGCGGGTTCGATTCCCGGCGGGGTCAATTGTAAGTCTCGGTTTGGTTGGTGGTAGGGCATTTTCTAAGCTCACCTGGCTAGCTACCACCATCTTGTCTAAGTCTTGCCGCCAAATATCAATGTTGATATCATTGGTGTGTTCCGGCTTGAAGATAAGATAGGTAGCCAGTTCCCCATTGCGTTGGGGATTCTTGGTAAGCCCGCTTTCATCTTCGGCTACATTGTCACTTACTACCAGGTGAGATGTTGTCAAGGGTTTTCCAATAGTAAATTAAAAAAAAGGTACTTTAACATTTTAGGGTTCCGTGCACCCAAAGTGTGACCAACGGTACCCTATTATTAAGCCTCAACCGGAATAGGTAGACAGTTGAAATTCTCACAGAATGTATATTTCTATTGCTGGTATAACAAAAATACTAATAACTAAAAAAAATAAAAAGTAAGTGGGGTTGCAATACAAAAAACGTATTTTCAGGGTTCCGTACCTCAAAAGGTGAATACAGAACCATTATAGGATCACTCGCGTGTCTTTCCGTCCGTCCGTTCGTCAGCTACAGCCGAGTTGCTCTTAAACTGCTGAACATATTGAATTGAAATTTGGTATACATAATTATGTAAGTCGGTTATCCAAAGACGGTCGTGTAATGTAAATAAATGAATTTAAAACATAGGGGCAACTTTAAGGGGGTAAATTAGTTTTTTATTTATTATTTAAACTGAAAGGTTTTAAAGTTATTTAAGAATAATTTTCGAAAAACCTAAAAGCTTTAGGTACAAGCTTTTATTTGAAAAGAGTTTTTTATGTTCAAAAAGCCCGTTGCTCAAGTTAATATAAAAAATACACGGTTCCAAATTCAAAAAAGGTGAGCACAGTATTGTATTTCCTACGATTCTGCTGAAAAATAAAAGACAATTTTGGGCGAGATTCTGGGACCTCAATTCAACCTCCAAAGTTCATCATCAGATCAACTTCAAAATCATCAATACGACTTCATTCCAAATTTTAGCTTAATCGTACCTCTGAAAGTCGCTCTAAATTCTATCGTTAGGTTTGAACTAAACAACATACATACGTACATTGCAAATTAAATAAAATCTTTTACCCTAATAGGCGAAAATTCGGCATCCTGCCCCCTCTCCGAGACTACTGGGCCTAAAATCTTTAAAAAATCACAGTATATGAGGTTAAATGCATAGATTACAGGAAAACCTGTGAGAAAATCTAAATCCTTCCGTTCCCACGGAAAAAATATAATTACCGAAGTCCAGAATAAGTAGACCCCTATTTTCCTAGGGCAAAGTATGCACTGAGAGGTCTTGTTCTGTTCGTATTTGAAATTTTGGTGTGGAACCCTGTTTGTGTGACCCCAAGTCGCACTTGGCCGGTTTTTTTATAACGTATTTTAGAGGTAGATCATTTAGCTTTATCGTAAAAATGGTAATGCAAACAAGCGTGAGGCTTGGTGTGATTCTTACACGTGTTATTGTTAGAGCTTATTACTTTCAATATTGCTGTTCCTCCCTGTTTAAATAACGAAGTATATAATCTAATGATTTAAAATTTCACATTAACTACAAATTATTATTTTTTTAAATCCCCGACAATAATATATATATTATTAATATATGTATTATTATTACATTTATTTATTTACTTATTTGTTTTACAATTTATTGTACACAAAAAAGGGGAAACATACATTAAACGGGATAAAATCATACAAAACGTACATAAGAAGAAAATAAAGGAAGGCCATCTGGGTATCCTCCAGATTCCAGGTGATGCTGCAGCACCAGGTCATGTTCTTGCAATATCATTGAAGTAACAGCATCCTAAATTGCTAATCTATCAGACCTGTAGAAGTTGCTCACATCCCTTCATCAACTAAAAAGAGCTGATAATCTTCACACGGCTCAACAGGTTTTCTTGAATTATAGCTTAAAAATAACATTCCAGATCAAGTTCTCTTTTAAACAGATAAAACTAAATCAAATTCGGTTTATCCGTTTGGGAGTTAAGATGCCACAGTCAGGCACAAAGATACACACGTTATATAGAAGTTAAAAAGTAGGTACTTACTTATTTTTTATTCAATTACTTTAAAGCGAAAAGTCCGCCTTTGCATATCGTTGTGTATTTTTACCGACTTCAAAAAGGAGGAGGTACTAAGTTCGACTGTATATATATATATATTTTTCATGTATGTTCACCGATATTTGGCTAGTTAATATGTTTTTTCATTTTTGTATATTTTGGGTGCAATAAAGAAAGGATATTTATCTTATTTTATCTTACTTTTGATAGGTAACTAGATACGAAGAATTTTTCATGATTATTGTTGAAATGAAATATAAAGTTTTTGTTGCTAACTGTACCCCATCATACTCGAAGCTTTTGTGGAGTAAAAACTTTTGAGCACTAGGGAATTGCACTGACTCTACTTAAGCTTCTTACAGAGCGCTCTACACAAAAGCGAAAACGTTTATTATATAAATAAGTTTCTTTTTAGGGTTCCGTTCTCTTAGGGTGCCAACGGGACCCTATTACTAAGCCTCCACTATTCGTCATCGTTATAAAATGCGTCGGTGGCTCAACCGGCAACTCCAACGGCAAACCGGGTTCAAATCCGGACGTGTACGTATACTTACGTATACACTTACCGATTGCTTTAACGGTGAAGGAAAACATCGTAAGGAAACCTGCACATCCGATTCCAGATGTGTATGAAGGTCGCCGTAGGTGTAAGTCTAAATGCCCTACACGTGACCGTGGGTGATGCTAAGTGCAACACCAGACAACCGCCGTCTATACCTTGGAGCGCACGGTTAATTGAGCCACGCGATAAGAGAGAAAGAGAGATTGAAAGATCATATTAACATGGACGCCATTCTAGTAGACATTTGTTTGTGGGGTGTCAGAATTTAAAATATTTTTCCAATAAAAATAAACCTGCGCGTGTTCTAGTTTTATGAATGCACGATAAAACTATGAAGATAGAAATGTTCAGGGTCGTAATAAATGGGTGAAAGAAATAAGGCTTCATGTTCTTCGGGGTCATATAAAACTGGCCAATCCGTTGATCCGTTGGGGCTGTACAGTTCTTGATCAGCGACCGTGCACCGGAAGACGTGGCGTAGGCAGTAGAGGGACCGACGATCTGGCGAAGGTTGAGGAAAGCCGATGGATGAGTGCAGCGCAGGACCGATCGTTGTGGACGTCTTAAGACTGATATGACGATGAAGTCAGAAGTTACTTGTTTTCGGCTTTGATTGTTCAAAATTTTCAGTAGAGTTAGATTAGGTAATATACAGGTGAATTATAAGTAGTGCAAATCCTTTTAAGGGAATAAACTACATCTAATTTACAACAGAAATAGTCATATTATTTAGAGGTCGGAAATTAACGGTTTCCGAGTTAAAGACCATTTATTTTTTAAATTTTGTATGAAATTTTGCATTTGTTTAAATGTTTTGTTATTTTCAAAAAAAAATGTTATACTACAGTTGGCGTTTAAAATACGGTAAGAACTTCCTCATTTTATCTTTTTTCCAATAAAGTAAAAAAGTTGAAAAGTTGTCACTCTTTGTATTATATTATATTGATACACACATGGAATATCCTACCATCTACAAAAGCTGTCGTAAAGCGCATAAGTTAGTCGCGTACTTTCTTATATTATCACACCCAGCTAACTAGCGGCCATGTCGCGTGCTATACAGCATGTTCTAATTTCGGTCGCGTGCCCCTAACTATTATCACGCCCTGGCCCCCATCCCGATGGCTCGCCGTAATTTTTTACGATAACACTACACGAATTATATTTATCAGTTGCCTTCCACACCATTCGGAGGGGCCAACATAAAAATGTTACACCCTGTAGTTGAAAGGTCCAAAGATAATGGGCGGAAGTTCTTTCGGTGGACATAAAAAGCACTAAAACCTTTTCTGTACGCATATAGGGCATCAATGTACTCATCTACGCTTTTGAAATATCGATTTATAGAATGAAAAATAAAATTAAAAAATAGTTAAAAAATAGAAAAAAGAATTAAAAAATAGTTTATGAAATAAAATTCACGAAACAGCTCTCCTTCTGCAATTTCAGAAAAACTTACTTATCTAGTTTTCTATTCTCATTTTCTATTTATATTTTATCAAAAACACATAATCAGTGCGTCAACGGCATTAAAAAGTATGACGTCAAGAAATTTTAGTAAGTGTACGATTTTGATTTTTGAAACACTAAATTGAAAAGCGCTTTTTAAAATTACTATGAAAAAGAAAAAATTTCAATATTTTGTAAAAAAAGATTCAAGAAAAAATTGTGCTCTTACTTGAGTTTCATTTTTAGCTCATATGTGTAAAGTTACAGTAAAATAAGTTTTGTAATTTTTTTTTAACTTAGTTTAATAGGACGACTATTGATGGGGACTCTTAAGAGCTTCATCATTACAGCTCATATACGTCCCCACCGAGGGGCTCGAGCCTACCCTGAATCAGGGCAATTAGGCCTTAGTCGACCACGCGGGCCCAGTGCGGGTTGGTAAGAGCTTACCCATAATTATATTCCTTCTTACATCTTTATTGACTTTGTTGTCTCCAACAAAATCTGCTTTGCGCCTGTTTGTTCCCTCGAATATCTGTGGCACCTTGAATGCGAGTGCTCGGATCTTAGTGGGGACCTTTCCTTATGTTTGCGATCCGGTCTACTCCGAGCTCCGTCCTATACAAATACCCTGCTAAACCGCTACCGAAACATCTTTCAACCGCCTTCGAAAAACAACTTTAAGGCTTCGACTTATAAGCCAAGAAAATACGCATTGTCGTGTAACCGTACACACAAGTATGTGACAAAGACTGCGAAATTAAGCATTAGTTTCTTTCGTAAGAGGGTTTTATGGACCGATCGGGTAACAACTTAAATAGCGTCCGAATGGGGATTATTCGTGGGGATTATGCTTGTTACAATGTTATTGGCGAGGTTATACACCTACTTATGGAATAGTAATTGTTTTGCTGCAAATCTTCTAATATTGCTAAAAGACTCATAATAACATTAATTTATCTAGTAGTATATCTAATAATATATTTATGAAGTGTTTATCTGGTAGTAAATCTAATATTTTAAATCAAATTTTTGAACTTTCCATATAAATTTGGCAAATTAGCTGAACGTTTTGTATGAGAAGTTCTTTTGACGTGATAACGTCTTATAATTCGATGGAGCCGGCTGCACGCACGAAAAAATGCGTCGTTACCTCGCTCTGAGGCGTTCCGTCGTTACCTCGCTCTGAGGCGTTCCGTGAGGCGTTCCGTTTTCGATATTATGAAACCATTCCATCAGTATTTTCTTATGACGTTGTCACGTTCAACTATCGTCAGTAAACCGACTTTACAGACAACCGTTTTTTTTTTACCCAACTGCGACAGCACGAGGATTATGTATTTCGAGTGTATGTATGTATGTTTGTGTGTTTTCTTTGGCACGCTCTGTAACCTAAACGGCTTGATAGCTGGATTTTGAAGTGCTGTGCCGTTAGATTCGTCTTGGTCCCGTGAGTGACATGGGATAAATATTTACCCAAACGGCTAAAAAAGAGGGGTTAAATTTTTATGCAGTCGAATTTTAAATTTTTAATTAATTCCTTTAGTTATATAAAATTGTATCTCTAACAACAAGTAAATAAACGTGCCGTAAAAGCGATCCTTCCCGTTCGTTACCCAATGAGTGAGTTTTATTCATACAGTCCACGTTTGGCTCCCACAGCTTAGTTAACTAAGTGACGTCATTCTAAATCAAATATGGCAGACAATCAGTCAATCAAATTTTTTTTTTTCGTAGGTTAAACACTTTAAAACGGTCAAAAAAAAACTTATTGTCTATTACAAATAATGTCATGATTCAGATTAAAGTTTCAGGTAATGGTATTTGTTATAGAATCAACTCCAAAAAAATCAATATCTTTGTCATTCACATAATCTGTTAATTTATAATATCCTCTAAAGGACAAGTATTTTTTGACATGAGTCTTGAATTTATTCCCTGACAAACTAGTTACATTTTCTGGATATTTATTGAAGAATCATATACACTGCCCAGATTCACAAAAATGGCGGTCCAGTTATTTTTTATGTATACTCCCTTGATATGGGTATCAAATGAAAGGGTTTTCAAATGACTACACGAAATAATCAAATTATTTTATAAATAAAAGCTTGTACCTAAAAGTTTTTCGAAATGAGCTTTTGCATGGCCTTTCCCATTTTCTATGGTCTTATCGCCCTAAATTTGACAAATAAAATTTTGTTATTCACGCTCCTGTTAAATCCTTGTAATTTTAGATTCATTCCCGCAGTTTTAAGATTCATGTTTATGAGGTCGCCAAAGGGAAGATTACTCAATTCAGAGAGGCCCTTCACACCTCATTAGTCATCCAGATTGAGCCTTTCGGCTAGAAACTCATCTGTCTCTTAGTTTCTTTTTGTATTAGGCATGGAAACAAAACTAATTTGTTTTTGGTACAAAAAGTCTAGCGGTATAGAATGCGAAACGAAGTGACTCTAAAAAAGCCGACTTTAAACAGGAAACTAGGGTTCCCCTCGATTTTTCTGGGATGCCATCATCATATCCTGGTTTCCTTATCATGGTACCACCCTTGGAATATCTCCTTTCCAACAAAAAAAGAATCATCAAAATCGGTTCATAAATGACGAAGTTATCCGCGAACACACATAAAAAAATAATATGTATATACGGTCGAATTAAGAACTCTCCTCCTTTTTTTGAAGTCGGTTAAAAATGGCAATGGTCCGGCCGGACACATCTGTCGCAGAACCGATAACCGCTGGACAAAGCGAGTTCTGGAGTGGAGACTGGGTCCCCCGGCTAGGTGGAGCCATAATTTACGCAAGTTTGCTGGCGATAGCTGGATGCGCAGGGCCGAAGATCGATAGAAGTGGGTGTATGTCCAGTAGTGGGCTAACACGGGCTGATGATGATGATGATAAAAAATACGTTTGCGGATCCTGTAGCACTTTAATTTAATGAAGACTTAATCACACCTTTTATACAGGATGTCTCTTATTTACTCGAGATTTGTCTACCGCTGAAATTTCCCGTTATGAAATTTAATAATTCCGTGCTTGAGCATATTTTGCGAATCTCTTTTGCGTTGTTTACCGCAAAAGTATGGATCTCTTTTAACTTATGTAAGCACATCCCTTTTATATTTATTTATTTTGCCATTTCCTTTTTAAGGCCCACATTTACATTTTTCATGATAATTCTCAAAAGTGTTTTTCGGATCGATGTACAATTTAGTAAATATTTTTTCATAGAACTAATTTCCCTTCTCCAAAACGTAACTCAAAGACGAACGAAGCCGACAAATTCAAAAGAAACGCTAAAGTGGGTTGTAAGCTGAATGACCCGATGGCTTTCCCGCGCACGAAAGAAAAAGAAAAAAAAAGTAGGAAAACTTGAGAGCACACGAGACGCGAAACACAAAATAAATTTCTTAGAATTCACACTAAATCGCGTCGTGGGCAAATTGAAAACAGTCGACTTCGCCTCGTTATGGAGCCGACCGAGCCATTTATCTTCATTCGGTCTTTCAATAGAATTGGCGGGGACGTTTCCAGCAACTCAAACGTAGAACTACTTATTATTTCGAGCGGTTCCAGTTTAACGATTTGGCTGAATTTAACAGCGCACCTGTCCGGGGCAAGAGCTGGCTGAATGGGACACGTAGGATCTCTGTGAAGACGTTGTAATGCCATCTTTTTGGTCGCGGTGTTATAGTCGTTGGTACGTGGGAAATCGCCTGACGTATATTTTGTGGACATGATTTCAGAATTTTGTTCTTACTTACACAAAACTCTTATTAAACTCTTTTAACTACCTCCGTGGCGTGATGGTTAGTCCATTCGCTTCATATCAGGAGATCACAGGTTCCATTCCCGGCGGGTTCAACTTGTAAGACTCGGTTTGGTTGGTGGTAGGGCATTTTCTAAGCCCGCCTGGCTAGCTACCACCACCTTATCTAAGTATTGCCGCCTAACATCAGTTTAAACAACATTGATGTGTTCCGGCTGGAAGATAAGATAGCCAGTTCTCCATTGCGTTGGGGAAGCATTATCGTCACTTACCATCAGGTGAGATGATGCCAAGGGCTTACCAATTGTGAATTAAAAAAAAATTAAAGCTGATGTTACATATAGCAAGGCATATCAAAATAATAGATTAAAATTGCAATTTTTCTAGGTATATAACAATATAATAGAAATAAGTCACTAATAAAGCTTATTTATGACGTTGCTCATAGTCTACCCATAATGATGACGCTGCACTTTGCCGAGCTGTCCAACCAACCAACCGCATACACGACAAGTGCAATATTAATTTCAATATTTGGACCGCCCCCGATAATGGACCTGTCAAAGCACTGTCTATATTGTCAGGAATTATTCATTTCATCAAAGATCAACGATACGTTTAGTTAATTAACCGATCAATACACTTGGTTCGTAAGCAAAATGTCCCGTTTGCACAATACCTTTTTCTCGAATTTCTCAGTTTTTTTTAACATTATTTTTGTGGTGTTTATCATTACGAGTAATGAATAGAAATTTTGTGAAAATCAATATGTATGTGTATTTTTGCCGATTTGTATGTATCGCTCTCGGTCATCTAGTCTCGAACTAGTACTTCCTGTGTAAGACATATCTACTAGAAATCATTTTAAGTTGTAGAATTAGCTAAAAGACATGACAAGCAAGTGTTTTTTTTAAAATATAATACTTATTTTTGATTTTTTAATTTTAGCATTGACAGGAGTGCCGCATGCTCGCTTAAATGTTTGTGCGGATGGTGGCGCATCGGGAGCCGGGTCGTTCCTTTCCCTCTAATATGGTTGAGAGGAGCAATGGCTGACTCTCGCGTTATACTCGTGACGAGCTCGTGACCGAGTGCTGTCCGTGTGAACTGGCCTACTCTTGTCAAAGGCATTAATGAAATTCAGTGGCATATTGTTTTCATGTTCTAATGACATAATCTGTTCTATGTTAATGATTTTGACGTCATTAACCGATGATTGTTTATTTTTTGATTTTTTTACAAATTAGGTGTATTATTATGTCATTACTATTTTATAACTATCAGAAATAGTATAATTTGTACATCTTGAAATCTAGTTAATGAAATAGACAATAGACAGATTTTTATTTGACACAAACACACACCGATTACACAACGTAAAAAAGAAGTAAAACACATAGAAACAAAAAAAAAGGTACACAAAAAACAAATAAGACCAACGTAATCGGTGTAGTGCGATGTCATAATGGACTTTTCTCAGCATTAGCTGCAGGAGAACTGCAGCGCTGGTTTTCAGAAAAGCCCATACATACTTAGATATACACAGTTTTTGATTTAACGGAACTTTTGCATATTTATAACATTTTGCCAGCGGGACAATTTGCAGAATCACTCACCAGCAGCGTAATGTTACCGTAGGTTTCCCTTTTCCTATGGGACCCCGTGACAATTACAGTAATACGCTACAGCGAAAGTTTTCTGTGAAAAATGTATGGCGGTGGTCCGGTCCAGGCCGCTTTTGTTATGAGACGTTTGCAAGTTATGATTTGTGAGCGGTTTCGCGGCTTTATGATTTAAATTAGGTGACGTGTGTTCTCCTACAAGTGAATTTCAACTGAAGGAAATAAATTGTTCATATATTTGTCGTTGTTTGGCAAAAATTACACGATTCATTTGTCTTATTGAGCTTCATTAGATAAGAACAAATCTTATCTTTAAAGCTTTAAGTTCCTAGACTCTACTACTTTGTTTATTTCTCTTTTCTTACTATACTTATTATTTGACTGACTCGGCGGCTCAGTGGTTAGTACTCTTGACTACTGATCCGAGGGTTGTGGGTTCGATCCCCACCCAGGGCAAGCGTTTGTGTGATGAGCAGAGTTGTTTGATCTGTGTCTGGGTGTTAAATATCTATATGTGTATGTATTTAAATGAATATAAGTATATATATCAGTCTCTGGTTCTCATAACATAGGGAATCCTACTTTGGAGCTAGATGACTATGTGTGATTTGTCCCAGAATATTTATTTATTTATTATAAATGTAAAAATGTGTTTTTTTTGTTACCTCTTCACTCTTAAACACTTCAACCAGTCTTGACGAAATAGCGCATGGAGAAGGACATAGGCTATTTTTTCATCACGATTGTTTTAGTGGTTCTTGGAGATAGCTGTTTGTTTACTCTCTATAAAAAAATATTTCACGTCATTAAGCGAAGGATGGGCGTGATTGTTTGTACCTACAGAGATAGTTGAGAGGGTGGAAAGTGACACAGACGACTAATCACTTAAACAAGAAGACTTATCAGCATAACCTGGCGTAGTTCCCGAGGGATCTGGTGGATAAAACTCTTTGGCACGCTTGCGCATGTCGTATTATGCAATGGATTGACGCGATATGCACAAAGATAGATGAGGGGGATGTAAATGACTAATTAAATTATCATAGCCAGTCATAGTTTCCGAGGGATCTAGATAAAACTCTTTGGTACGCTTGCGCATGTTGTATGCAACGGATTTACTTGATATGCACAGAGATGGTTAAGGGGGAAGTTAAAGACAAATTAGCATAGCCCGACATAGTTAACGAGGGATCTGGATAAAACACATTAGCACGCTCGCATATTATGTCGTATACGTGGTATTTTGCACAGAGATAGTTGCAGGTGAAGTAAATGACTAATTAGCATAGCCCGACATATCAGGGAAGCCGAGGGATCTGTAGAAAACTTATTTCCACCCTCGCGGTAGCGCCCGCATCCTCAAAGACAGTCATGTAAACTATGTCTACACGGGTGAAGCCGCGGGCAAAACCTTGTAAGAAATAAACATGGAACAACAATTTAATTCAAAATCTGTTAACCTAAACTTTAGTTGTATTGACCTTACCGTAATCGATCTCCTGTAAGCAGCTCAAAAGAGCCGGCCCAAAGTAACAAGATAAATCTAAATCCCGTTTTGTAAACAACCCCTACAATACTTTCTTTCTACACTTTACAACGCTATACTTTTTTTACATACAATAGCTTTTGTCCCAGTCCTTTGTTGGTTACGGGTGATCGCGCGTGACTGACTCACAAAGTCGACGTGTTTTCCCGTCCGTCCACTAGATGTCGTGTCACCGAAAACGGATGCCGCCTCCGGCCTGTGCGAGAGTACCCCCCAACTTGTGATTGACACGCTTGTTTAGCGGCGTGACACGGACCGCACGTGTTTGTTTCTCCATGGAATTAAAAGTAAACGTGCGAGAAAGGAGATTTTATGCTTGGCCTGTGGTTGTAAGGTGTTAAGTTGGTCCCTTTGCTTAAGTCACGTATTGACATTTTGGCACTTATATCTTACTTCCAGGCCTCGTCTAAGGAGTTTGCATTTCATTTCCTCCTTAGCGCCGCGTAAAGCTTTTTACTTCGAGCGACTGAGGAGGGTGCGTTAGTTGTGATGGCGAAAAAACTCAAGGTTGAGACTTTACATTTTTTAATCGTTGTGGATAGATTTCATTTTAAAAAACAAAGTATACTAAGTAATAGATTAAATTAGTCTTCATTCTTTGGTAAGTGATTTAAGTTTATAGTACTAATCTTAAAATTAGGTAATCTTTTTTAAAATAAAGTATTTCGAATATGTTATCATCATATGTTATTAATTATTATAATACGAGTATGTTATTATCGTACCTAATACTGTAATTATTTTTCCATTTATTTTTTGCTTAATAAACTTCATTTATTTCTTTAATTCTTTCTTTATTTATCCCTAAACTAGAATTTTGTGACTTGCTTATGTGTATAAAGGTTAAATAGAATCAGCTCATCCATTTTCAAGAAGTAATTTTAAGTTTGTATGGGAAACGATTTTCTTAATACCCTCGTAAGTAAAGTTTAGATTGCACGTTTAAAATAAAAGATTCAAAAATTAATTGTTTAAATGGTTTAAAGACAGCAGAGCCTAGTGTTAGGGTGTTGGACTGTTGGTGTTTATCAGTGGTGCTACATTGCGAACTAACACATGTTTTACAAAGGGCAGTTGTTAGGGACGCGGTGAAACGGTTAACCGGTCGGTAACAAGGACGAATGACCTCGATGTTAATCGGTTGCGGTTAACTCACGTGGTATCGCGCCAGTTAAGGTGCAGAGGTACCAAAAAATCCACTTAAACAGGTTTTTAGAATTCATTTTTGAAATAGTTAACAGTAAATTTAAAATCTAGGAAAACATATTGGTATTATTGAGAATAGTTATGAGGGATTATATTGAATGGAAAAACGATTTAATAAAGTTGGCTCAATAGAATAATTTTGCAAAGGTACCTCTTTTCGAGCCATTTTATCGTCTATTTTTGGGATTTATTCTTAAAAAAAGTAATAAAGTTCATAGATGACATCGAATGGATTTTTATTTAAGATAAATATGATGAAAATAAAAATGAAAAAATCGAAAAAGTGCAAAAGTGTGGTTATTTTCTTTCCTTCTTTACACGTAAAGAAAAAGACAAAGATAGATTTTTAAGTACCACAGGGCCTTAAGTGCGGATAAGTGAGGAAATGTGACTCCTACAATTACGTCGATTGACGTGCAGATAACCTTGTACAGGCGTGGATTGCGATACTTAAAAGGTTCCTTTTTAACCGTTTATTGCGGGAGCCGGTACTGTTTATTGCAAGAGGTGGTTAATCGAAAGATCGTAAGGATAATACAGGCTTATAAACTATTTTTAATAACTAAATATTCTTTTTACAAGCTTTTATTTAACTTGCAATGTATGGAAGTTTGTTCGGGTAAAATCTTGCAAGTTAATTACGACCCACTTACCGATTTCCGTTTGAGCTGAAATTTTGCATGCATGTGTATATCGCGTGACAATGCAATATTAAAAGCTTGCACCTAAATTATTTATGTTTTAAAACGATATTCATATAAGTTGAATAAATAGTTTTAATGAATAAAGTTTTATTATAGGTTCTGTTAAAAATTAAATTATAAGCTGTCGTCGCTATCAATTTCTTCTTCATTTTCTTCTTCTTCATCTGAGTTGCTTGACCCGATAATTTCCGGAGCTTTCAGAAGCATGATAGTTTCTCGAGGTATAGTGTGGTATTTTCTAGGAACAGACTTATTGGAACTGGACAGTAAGGGGTCAGAATGTATGAGAAACCTGTTTAGTACATCCCGATTGGTATCTTGTCTTGACGTTTTGCGGCTGAAGTGCTCACGAAACCGTCTGTATTCCTTGTTACTTGCTTCCTGAGCCTCTTCTGCCAACTGACCTAGAGGAAGTATACTCGCCTCAATTATAATTTTAGCGTGAATCAAAATTTTATGGATGCTTGGGGGCAAGTAGTACCAAGGGTAAAGCTGGAGGTATATTTCTCTTGTTTCTTGAGCGTATTCTTCAAACTTTTGGGAATCGATTTCGTGGTCGCAGGATAGTGTCTCCAGTATAACACGAAATCGAAAGATGATGTCAAAATGAAGCCCTGTGATAGCTGCTGTTTGTTCGGTATTTCTAAAAAATCTACGTGCTGTATTGCCGTCATTCGTATTCCCTGCTGATTGTTTCGGCATGTCTACCAACAGCCCCATTTCTGCACGAAATCGATTTTGAATCATAGCTTTTCTTGTTGCTACAGAGTTCTTTTCCTCAGTCGATCGCGCTTGCCATTTCTTTATTTCTAGTTTATAGGAAATATGTAGTAGACATTCAAATGCCCTAATCCATGAGTGAAGGGGTGAAATACCAAACGTATACATTTCTTGGTTTGATGTCGATGTTGTGTCAGTTGTTATGTAGTTCATTTGCTTGGGGCTGGCTCCACATATGAAGCATTTTTGAGAAGAGTCGTATTGAGATAAAGTGCTACAGATTTTGCCGTCAACCATTGTAAGTACCAGCTCATGCCTGCATTCCACTTCTAAGTTGTTTATTTCCAATTTTGTTGGAACCAGGTTTGAAATTTGTTCCTTCATTTCGTGAGTTTCTTTTTTTATTACATGCTTGGTTTCTTTTTTAAACACGAATCGCAGAAGCCTGCAGAACCTGATGGAATTGGGGCGAGGATTTTGCCATATGACTTTTTTACTTCGCTCATCAACTAAACGTAGTGGAACGAATGTGACCGAAAACAAATGTTCATCGCTATATATTCTGCATGATCACCTGCAAGTTTCTGTTTGTAACGGCTCTGCGCTGAACTACCATCACACCCCCATTTTGAAATTAGTCGTAGAGAGTTAGAAGCTAACCCTGGAACCTCATTGAAGACTTCTTTTTGTAATAAGCAGATTCGTTTTACAGTGAGGTCGAGTAATGGTTGTAGCTGAACTGCAGCTGAGACTTCAGTAACACAAATCGCCTCTTGTGGAGGGTAACACTCTTCTTTCGCTTTCTGAATAAGGTGGTAAGCTGGGTATAAGTTTGCATTTATACTCTTAGACTGTTGTCTTAGTATGTTATACTGTTTTGTGCTTAATTTGGCACTGACCATTAGCGCTAAGGCGGCTTCTGGAGAAAGTTTCGGTTGCGGTTCATCGAAAACTCTTTTCGCTTTTTTTATTCTAGTAGCTCTGGATGGGGAAGCAGTTGCAAGCTCTTTTATAATATTGGCTGCATCTCTTTTTCCAGCGGATCTCAGGCTGACTTCAGTAGCAAGCGCTAGTTCTCCTAGAGTCTTCGTACAAACAAGATCTCTAATTTTTCTCTTTTTTACTTTCAAAGAACATTCTTCAAATGCCTTCTCTGGTCGTCCTGATCTTGTACAATCTGGCGATTCTACTGCGCCTCTTGATGTAAGCATGTTAATAAACTTAAAAGGTAAAGTTACCTCGCTGTCCAACCAAGCCTCATGTTCAGCCAAAAATCTTGACAACTTTCTGTTGCTTTGCTTCCATTTGGCTGCTATTTTGGAAGTAAGACTGCTGATGTACATTTTAAGTTCCTTAGGCGTTTTTTCCAGATCGACCAGGTTGTATGTCTGCATTACGTAATTATATATGCACGTATTTCGATCTTCTTTATTACTCTTGTGCCATACTTGGAATATTTTATGTTTCTTCATTTTGGTTACCACTAAAAAATAAAAATAAAACATTGAATGAGTGGCGCAAATATGCGCAGCCAAAGCCAACCACATTTAAAAGAAGAAGAACCTATTAAGGTAATAAGAATAAAAATTCGTCGGATACCTATGGATATTTTTTTAAAACTCAAAGCAATGTCAAAACTTTTGTAAAATATTTTTTGATAAGCAAATAAATAGCTTTATAACTGTAATAAAATAAAATCTAATAAAATTTACCTTGCAAGATGTCGACAACTAACAGTAAAGAAGATAAAATTATCAGTACGTTTTGTAGTTTGACTTCTGTAAAAAAACTCGCTTTTCACACGATCACAATAATCTAAACAGGTCATTCGCGCGCTTTTTACATAGCGGCCAGAGCAAACGTTACTTCCCGAGGTTGCCATGTAAAAACCAGTGCTGGCACATAAAAAATAAACACTAAAACGCACTGGCCTATTATTCGGGTATCTTATGCATATTAAATCTCTTGATTTGTTCGAAATTTGAATTTTCATTAAAGTTCCGCTAGATAATCCAAATATTACACTGTGCACCGTGTGGGAAGCCTGCTGTACGCTAGGTCTTCCGGTGCGCGGTCGCCATTCGAGAACTTTACTGCCCCAAATGCCATCTTTTCTACAAGCTATGTGCCCTGCCCACTGCGACTTAAGTTTAGCGATTCCGTGAGCTATGTCGGTTACTTCGGTTCTCCAGCGGATCTTAAAGTTAATAGTCTAGCTAAAACGAAATCTTATGAGATATTTCATTCTATATTTTCACAACAAAAACCGTGAATAATGATCACTACATTATTATAACAATGTTAAGCAGTGAATTCTTTTTTCCAGTGGACTTGTGAGAGGATTTCGTTATAAACGTAAAAACGAAACATTATTCACGAAATGAACTTCATTAACGAACAATGCAGCAAAATGTTAAAAAATAAAGCTTTGTTTGGAATTTGCAGATATTTTTAATTCGGTGGTAACGAAAATGTAACAAATATGTATTTGTTCTATGCTTCACACACACACGTACACACACTCACACACACACACACACACACACACACACACACACACACAAACAACACAAATGATGAAATGATTCGTTGTCGAAATGTTGAGTTTTTAAGTGGTGATTCTAGTTAGTTACATGTCCCCATCCACTACTTGCGTAACAGCTATTTCAGAAAATTCGAAAATATTGGAAATAATAGGGCATTTTATGAATGTAAAAGGTAAATTATGACTGCCAAGTAGGCTTTCTTAGTTTGTTTGCTCTGTGTCGATCACCATGTGTGTTTTGTCCCAGAATATTTATTTTATTTATTTATTTAGTTAACGCATAGTAATCGATTAATCTAAGAGGAACAGTTAGATTTGTATTAAAAAAAAAAACATTGATTTTCAATACAAAATGTTCTTTACCCACTGCTAAAATAACTTGGTTTTCTAGAATATATTTTCTTTTAAGACTACAGAACCTTGCTTTGCGTGTGATTCGACACGCATTTTATTGCAGGCGCACAAGTAGTTATCATCACATTAGCTCATATACGTCTCCACCGCGGGGCTCGAGCCTACCCTGAATTAGGGCGATCGGGCCTTAGTCGACCACGCGGGCCCAGTGCGGGTTGGTCGACTTCACACACAACCTTCGAGTTTCTTCGCAGCCATATGCAGGTTTCCTCACGATGTTTTCCTTCACCGTGTAAGAGCGTCGGATAAACGTAAATATGAAATTGAAATTCGAAAACAAATTGGTACGTGGCAGGATCGAACCACGACCTCCCGGACAGGAGGTAGTGGCCCTTGCCATTACGCCACCGACGCTAAAAGTAAGTATTTGCACCTACAAAATTTTAGCTCCGAAATATCTTATTTGCCTTTTTTTTAAAGAAAACAGTTTGTGAGTAACGCATTTAAATTATGAATTCTACATCTTTTTACGAGCAGTCGCCATAAAGTGCGGCCTGCCGTTCGTTACATAAATGGTTGCAGCGGTAGTAGAAAACTCGTAACTTCGGGAAAAAACCGTGCCGCAGTTATTGCGTTAATAATAGAGTGATGGGCGGTGAAATGACTGTACTTAGTAATAGGGTTCCGCTGTAAAATTATTGAGGGTCTCGAGATATGAATTCCGTAACCGACTCGTCTGTTATTTCGTTAACGCATTTGTATGGTGTGGTGGCCATCATACGCAGTTAATTAAAAGGACGGAGCACGTTGCAAAATATTCACAGTTAAGGCCTTAAGATGGGTCAAATAACAATATTAAATTCAAACTACATATTGATAGACTGTGTAAAGCTATCACCATGAAAAAATATATATATTTAAGGTCATAAAAAAATCGTTGAAGCCCGCATTGATTTGAACTTAAAATGAATAGACTTATGTTCGATATTATTGAAACACGTATCAACCTGCTCGGATTGAGTGATCTTAGCCCCTTAAGTTATCCCTTAATTGGACTGAACGAATATGTTACCCACATTGCGATTAACATTTGCAGAAAAAAAGCGAACGAAGCCAGCCATTTGAAGCCAATAAGACTTCAGTTTTTATGCCAATAGAATACTTGAGATTTGCAGTAAATATTAATAATATTTTTTTAAAAAAACCACAGGAATTCTAAACTTCACTTCAATAAATTTAATACACCGTTACGGAACCCTACCGCTTTCGCACTCACCCTTGTCCAGCTATAAACCGAGATGCCAGCGCTGGATTCTCGCAACTTCCGGTGCGGGAATGGCTTAATTTATTTTTCAGCAAGTTCCATTACTGCCTGAAGATCTATTGTCAATTTCCGATTGTTTACTTAGGAGGAGCTCTCTTTCTTGCCCCTGGTTTCCAGTTTTAAATTACGGCGGCGGAACAACGCTTTAAAAATACGAAGATTATATATAACAAGTACGATGTTTTTTAGTTTAAAAAAAGGGCGAACCTCTCTATGACAGACTGACTAAATTAACAAAATCCAGTAACTTGATAATTTGTAACTATTTTAGTTTCATATATGCAATGTAGGTATACCAGCCTTGGCTTCTGACTAGGTATTTATTATGTCAGTAACAACCAGCGTACATGTCGTGGTTACGGCACAACCTGTACACATAGTCCTCGTGTAATCAGTTCAGTACACAATTACACATATAAATTGTTAGGTCGAAGGCAATGTGTACCAACGCTAATTGATTTCGGCAGTCTGTCGGTCGCGGTCGGCCCATCTGAGATGTTTTAGGGATGGAGGTCACTTTCGGGGTTCGACTTCGGCTTGTGAACGTAGTGAAGTACAAAGGCGACAAAGGGCGACATATACATAATCAGAGTGTCGCAAATTGGTGTAGGACCCGTTAATTGGGGGTTCTACTCATCATACTGAACAACTTTCCCCACGGAACCCATAGTCAATTCTCAAAAAAAAATGTGGACCCTCCATACTATAATGCACAAAATTGGGCGATCAGCTGATCGATTTCTATGAAGAGTTAAAATTTTATTTTGCGATTTCAGCAAAGTGATAGAACAAAAGTTGTTCAGTATGATGATTAGGAGTGCCAGTTAACGGGACCTACACCAATTTTGTTTCACCCTGTATACAGGGTGACTTTTAATTAGTTCTTGATAGCAAAGGATGTGCATGTACTCGTGATTACAAACAACTTTCCCAACAAAATTATATGTCAAATATGAAAAAAAAAATTGGTCCTTTATACATTTTTGCCGATTTGATAACTTAGTATCGAGGACCATTTTTTTGTTTGATTTGACATATAGTTTCTTTGGTAAAGTTGTTTGTAATGACGAGTACATGCATATCTTTAATTATCTAGAACTAACTAAAAGTCAGCCTGTATAATCGACTGCTGCATCGTGAAACTCTGTTGCATGGCTCACGTGGCCAATAACTGTCGAATCATTGTAGATAAATTAAAATCTGTTAAATATCTTTTTAATAATTTAATTTAATCAGACGTTACTCAATAAATTTATTTTTATGTGTGTGCCAATTTTTGAAGTGAAAACTTATTTAGGCGTTTTTGGCACCTTACCAGGAACACTCGCAGGGTCAAAACTTATAAAACTGTATTTGACATGGGAAAAAACCATTGAACTCGCGACACTGTATTGTAATGTAACCGCCACCGTACCAGGAACATTCACAGGGTCAAAACTTATAAAACTGTAAAAAGTTTTCACTTCTATCGGCACTCCCAGAGTGGTTAGGTTTTTTTTGTAGGCTTTGTACATGTGTCATAGATAACGGAACCAAAAACTACGTAAATAGAATTAACTCATTTTAAAGAGACCCTAATTCAAGGTAGGCTTAAGTCCCTCGGTGGGGACGTATTTTAGCTGATATGATGGTAATGATGAAAGAGACCAGCAACTGCATTCTCCACCTGATTACGTTACCTTCTGGCATTTAAGTTTTTTATTCTTCGGTTTATACTTATTTACTAACAAACCTATAATTGCCCGATTCCTATCTAAGACTTCCTTATTGCATACTTATTATCTAACTCTGTTACTGAGTAAAACTTTAAATCCCACATAGTTCAGTATCGAAGCATATGCATAGTAGCAATAATGTCGTCGTCTTAAAAAATATAATTTTTTCGGTCAAAATAAACGGTTCGGCGCATCACTAGCAGGAATAGCCCCATGGTCCCGCCTGCAGAATAATTAACACCAAATTACCCGATCCTCCCCTTCGTCTGTTTGCGATGCTAATGTCGTTTAAAATTGTGTCATTAATACCTTTTTGATTCGAGCTTTCCTTTATTGGTGTACTAGCTGTTGCCCGCGGCTTCGCCCCCGTGGATATTGAGGGCCGCGGCGCTTTTTTCTTCCTATAAACCTTACTCGGACTATCACAAACATTTTAAAACAAAAAAGTTAAATAGGTCCAGCCGTTCTTCACGTCACGCGCTTACCAATGAACAGCATTTGATTTTTATTTCTACATATTGGGTATTTATATAGATTGGGGATCTTGGATAGGGGTGTTTGGGGAGATGTAAACCATTATAATGTATCGTATAAAATATAGTTAAAAAAAATAATTTACAGTTTGATTAGTGTTCAAAAATCGAAATCCGCATTTGGCTTATTTCTTGCTTCCATTGTTTTGGAAAAGTTATTTAAGTTTTTTTTATGTGTTTTATCTATGTTAGTTTAATAGGTGGTCAAAAATAATTAAGCTGCTTTAGGCATATTTTAACATTCAATTGTTTGTAAAAAGTTATTAAAGTGTTTTTTCAGGCGCTTTTTATCGTTTCTGATTAAACTGAAGACACTAAAATCTAACCATAGCGTTTCTTTTTTACTTTTTTGGTAGCGAACCCTTAAATCAATGAGCCATTTACATATAAATAAATCTGAGATGGCCCTTATCTCTCACCGGGTTAGTTTTAGCCTGGATTTTGTATTTAATATTTTTAATAAAAATAATTCTTTCAATATTCCTGATTAAACTACCTAAGTATATTTCGTAGTTAAAACTAGTGATTGCAGAACTCTTTTGAGTAAGTTTCCTTCATTCGACGCTTCGTTGATACAGTGAGCAACAAAAGTGAATCTGACGGTTTTTTTATTAATTTATTTCTACCACAAGCCAATGTCTGCCGATCCTTACTAAAAAATATAATGTTATCAAATTAAGCCAGTGTCTGCACATCCTTTAAAAGGTTTTCGATCTAAAATGTCAAACTTCAATATATCATTTACGAATCTAACTTATTTTGCTTTGAATTTCGTTTAAACTTACTTTATTTTTTTTACAAATTTTGCCGGCCTTAGCCATGTTGGCTGATGTTTTTTCAGCAATCACAGGTTGACTGGAAAGGATGGGATTTGATACTTTATTCCTTCATTTTAAATTGTATTTTTATTTTAATGTTTTGTATTATGTGCAATAAAATGTCTACAAAAAAGAAAATAAAACTTAAAAAAAATAAAAAACAGTATATTTACTTTATATTTTTGCCAAACATTTTCTCTTAATTTTTTTCAACATAATTCTGTCTGTGACCGTACCTCTAAGTTTATCTAAGAGTTTCCGGTCCTCAGTCGTCGTCCGGAAATGGATGAGGTTTTAAAAAATACCTTCGCGCTGTATTTATTCATTTCCGTAATGGAATCCAGAGGCTCTGTAAAGATATAGCTTTAAATGGAATTAAATGATATTTAATACCAACAATTGTAATTATTAAAGGGTTGTTATTCAGGGAATAATATAATAGAAGTAAATGTTAATTTAGAAACAATATATTTGTTTTGGTTTTTGGAGAAATTCAAATTAATACGAACCATAAAGTGGTCACTTCGTCATTTTAACACAATAAAAATAGATTAAAACGACTAGGGCCGCCGCCTCCTGTCCGGGAGGTGGTGGTTCGAATCCTGCCACGTACCAATGTGCTTTCGAATTTAGATTTCATATGTACGTTTATTCGACGCTCTCACGGTGAAGGAAAACATCGTGAGGAAACCTGCACACACCTGCGAAGAAACTCGCAGGTTGTGTATGAAGTCGACCAACCCGCAGTGGGCCCGCGTGGTCGACTAAGGCCCGATCGCCCTAATTCAGTCAAGACGAATTCATTTTTGACAGATGCAATAAAATATATTTACTTACTTACAGCTCACAGCATTCTCTCTGATCTATTTTTGATCTGAGAACTCAAATGACCAGTAGTGAAATACCGGATTGCGTTATAAGCTAAGCTTAACACCGCATAACTTCTTTGAGTATTCGCCCTCCTGAAAGTCCTCTGGCTATAATTAATGTACGTACCGGGCACGTACTTTCACCTGCCTTGTAAATCACTGCCTTACAACTCTTACATCACCACTCAAATTAGTTAGAACCCCCATTAAGTCTACCTCTAGGTGTTTAACTGGACTGAGAAAATTCGAATGTTGAAGTAATTAGCAGTCTTGTGAACAAAGGCGTTAGGGCGATTTTACACCTACCGATATGTATCGTTGCCTACTAGGTGCTTACAGTAACGATATGGTAGCACGCACATCATCATATCAGCTCGTATACGTCCCCACCGAGGGGCTCGAGTCTACCGTGAATTAGGGCGATCGTGCCTTAGTCGACCACGCGGGTCCAGTGCGGGTTGGTCGACTTCACACACAATTTTCGAGTTTCTTTGCAGGTGTGTGCAGGTTTTCTAACGATGTTTTCATTCACCGTTAAAGCAATCGGTGAGTATATGTACGTAAGTTTCGAAAAACTCATTGGTACATTGGCCGTCCGGATTTGAACCCGGCACCTCTGGTTAGGTGGACCGAGTCGTTACCGGTTGAGCCACCGACGCTTCAATGGTATGCTTATATTTAATGTTATGTATATATGCTTCATGGTAGCACGCACAATGTATAAAAATCTAAGGTACGTTTGCTCCAGCCGAATAGTGTCCTAATGTCCAGATAACCGTCGATACCGAACATATCGGTATGTTATGTAGACTTAAGTTTGATAAAACCATTTTATGATTATTCCTTGTGTGCAATAAAGAATTTATAGATACATACATACATACTGTAGTTGTATGTGTTAAAATAAATTGTGCAGCCACTTTGTGCACACTTTCTCGCGCAGCCTTCACTTACTGGCAAAGAGTAAAGTTGTAGGTATATCCATCAGACTTGATGAAAAATTTACAAATATAAGATAAGATAAATATCCTTTATTGCACACCAAATATACAAAAATGAAATAACTTATTAACTAGCAAAATAAACAATGATATACAAAGGCGGACTTATCGCTTTAAGTGATTTCTTCCAGCCAACCTTTGTGAATGGAGGAGACGAGAAAGTGGAACGGTAGCGGGTGGGTGCAAGTGCAACTAAAAATTCATCTTAATAATAAAGATAATATAAATAAATATTATATGTATATCAAAAAGCGCCGGGGGCTCAACCGGTAACGACTCGGTCCATCTAACCAGAGGTACCGGGTTCAAATCTGGACGGCCAATGTACCAATGAGTTTTTCAAAAACTTACGTACATATACTTACCGATTGCTTTAACGGTGAAGGAAAACATCTTGAGGAAACCTGCACACGCCTGCGAAGAAACTCGAAGGTTGTGTGTGAAGTCGACCAACCCGCACTGGGCCCGCGTGGTCGACTAAGGCCTAATCGCCCTGATTCAGGGTAGGCTCGAGCCCCTCGGTGGGGACGTATATGAGCTGATATAATAATAAAAAAATGAAAATTATAGGTTTGTATGAGAGGTACCTTACTTAATTTTTTTCTGGAATAAAAAACCATCCAGTGCTGTAGACCTTATTAAGGCCTAATTATTCACAAAGTTTCATTAAAATCGTTAGAGTCGCTTCTGAGAAAATTTAACAAACAATCTGGATATGTACGTTACGTATCTTATTCCGATTTTTCTTAGATTAACGAACAAGGACTTACCAATGGTAAATAAAATAAAAAAAATTGCAGTAACAATAACGTACCTACCGAGTTTCATTAAAACCGTAAGAGCCATTTTTGAGTATAAAAATAATAAGTGATTTTACCCTAAGATAGAGGAAATTTCTCAAAATTTCAACCGGTCACCTATTTACGAGTAGGTTGAAAAGATTTAAACCTTTAAAATCGTACGCACGACGTAAGCTTGGTAATTTTGAACGGGTCAATATTTTATTTACTTTCTTTTTATGTTGCTTTAACTATTTACCACGGTATGTTAGTGTCGGACCTCAAATTCTTCAATTTCAGCTCTTCAGATCAATGAGATCTTTTATCGGAATACATACGAAGTGCTACAAAACGTTGAAGACAGGGTCTAAACAAATTTGCCCATTGTCCTTTGTTTCAATAACCTATAGAATCTTTCATATATCTAGAATTCGTTCCAATTTCAAAAGCAGTAACAAAGAGCAATATCCTTTTTAGCACAGTGACAGCATGATGTACATATTTCTTTTCTAAATCATTCGGCGCACGATTGAACCTATTTTTTTTGATAGGGAATACAAATACAAACCGAAAATATACTAGGACATTATGACCTAAAGTGTCACGTTACTGAGATATTTTGAAAGATAGAGAGGGAAATTAGTGTTTTGACAACCTTTAACTCCAAATATCTCAGCTACGTGACGCTTTAGTTTTAAATGTCCCAGTATATTTACAGTTTGTTTTTGCATCCCCTATCGAAATATATAGGTTCAATCGTGGCGCTGAAAGATTTTGAAAAAAATATCTGTACATACATTGTCACTAAACTGGCCAGAAATGACATTTCAAAAAAGGAATGACGGAACAAACAAACTGGCGGCGTAATCCCGTACGTTCGAGAACCAAACTGTAACCAATCTGTATAAATCTGGGTGACGAGGGGATGAGGTCGCAATCTAGAGAGCGGCAGGGAGTGTCCATACTGTATGTTAGTACTCATATATAAGGTGTAACAAAATTAGCTGAAAATATTTTAACAGGTGCTTCTGCCCATGAAACTGAACAACTTTCCCCATGAAACCTATAGTCAAATATCAAAAAAAAAAAATAACTTCCCATACTAAGTTGGCTGATCAGCTGATCGAGTTAGTATACGAGAGACAAATTATTTTTTTGTAATTTGGCTATGGGTTTCATGGGGAAAGTTGTTCAGTTTCATGGGTAGAAGCACCAGTTA
Source organism: Coleophora flavipennella (assembly GCA_947284805.1). Taxonomy (NCBI): domain Eukaryota; kingdom Metazoa; phylum Arthropoda; class Insecta; order Lepidoptera; family Coleophoridae; genus Coleophora; species Coleophora flavipennella. The sequence continues at coordinate 4,950,543 of OX369269.1, forward strand.
AAATAGTTTCAGCTAATTTTGTTACACCTTATATATACTTTGGCCACGCTGTCATACAAAAATGTCCCAACCCCTTTATCTGTACGTGTAGGAAAGACCTTACAGAGCGTTACACTGAGCGTTACCAGACTTAGCGCCGTAACTACTCCGCTTTCACCCCCACTTTGGCCCCGTAATCTTTGAGTGGAAAACTTTGAGAGGAGAGGTCACGCAGCAAGACTTTTGGCTGTATCCCAGTTGTGGAGAATAAATGTGGTGATAAACGGAACTGATAGAGAGAGCACTTCAACATTGTTTACCGAGTTTTGGTGCGCGAAATAGCGGTTCGGGTTTGTTTTGTGGCGTCTTTCATCAGTTAAGTTAATAATTCAGAATATAATAAAAGGGGAAAATGTTGTTTGAGACGCAACGGACTAATGCAGGAAAAGTTTTATCAATTTATAAACTGGGTTCGTTCGGGGGAGCGTCTGTCGCGTAACGGTTAGGGCTGCTACCTACTGTCCGAGAGGTCGTGGTTCGAATCCTGTCACGTACCAATGTGTTTTCTAATTTCGATTTCATATGTACGTTTATCCGACGACGCTCTTACAGTGAAGGAAAACAGAAGAAATAAGGAAACTCGAAGGTTGTATGTTAAGTCGACTGACCCAGGGCGTGTGCACTCAAAAAAAAAAAGAGCCGTTTAAGTTCGTAAATCCCTTTGTCGAAAATTTTTTGTGACCCTGACATATCTTTTAAACGGTGTATTTCGGTAAAATCGAACGTGACGTAACAATCTTTTTTGTCGAATCATTTTTTTACGAACTTTAACAGTGTAACCAGTTTTCTGTGTACGCAGCGTTGAATTTTATTCTGATTTAGTCATCTCGACAAAAGGAGGTTAACAATCCATCAATGCGAACATAAGTCAGATGTTACCTTCAAGCCTTGCGTTTGTTTACCACAAAGTTTACGTTGGAATCCACTTTGTCGAAACTCTTTTTACATAGCGTCTATGTTCCCTTGTACGTAGTGTCACAAAGTTTTGTACTGTCGACAAGGTAGGTTTAAACAATTCGTTAATGCTACATTGATACTCAGTCAATATTATAATCCACAAAGGCCTTTGTTTTTTACATAGGTACATGACTGAGCTTTAAACATACTAAAACAGAGCGTTACAAGACCTTTGTGACTACGTTAAATCAACATTGAGCATTTTACAAAGTCCTTTGTCGCAATGTTATATATAGCTATTATAGCTACGAACGCCTGCGCTTTTATTTTTAAGATTTGCTTTTTAGTGTTACCAGTTTAGCCTTTTTGGACTAATTTAGGATTTTTTTTTATCCTACGGTGGCTGTTTGGTAGATAACCATTTGTTTTGACCCTTGTCGTCAACAATTTTGTATGTTTTGGCATACCAGTTATTTTGTTATTGTATTAATTTATATATTGTTATATTTTAATTTATTGTTGTGTAAGTTGTTTTATAAATGCATTTTGTTGTATCAAAAATAAAATTTTGTATGTCAAAAAAATAATTGAAATTAATGAAATCAGAAAATTTTTTGTCCTCCACCTATATATAGGGTTCCGTACCTCAAAATTGTATTTATTATGTGTGAAAATCATTTTTTCGAAAATTGAAACTGAATAATACATTTTAAAGATAAATATAAAGATTTAGAAATATGAAACTGAATAATAAAGGACAACAACAGTCTGCATATAAATTTCTGCTTGCAAAGTTGGATGATTGTTATTTTCAACACTTCTCCATTGCACGACTAAATAGCAGCATAGTTAGTATATAGACTATGATTTTTGTTTGAATAACATACACTGTCAATTTTTAATTATTTTTTAATTTAAAAATTGTACAATATAGCCCATTATTATTATTGAGTAAGAGGGGAATAGGACCAAGGGAGGGTCCTAATGGATCACCGCGACCTACAAGATCTATTGTGATCACTGACCTTGTTATATAATTTCCTCAAGGCCAATAGTTCTGATGAACTGGACGATGCACTTGGGATCAAGCTCTCTGATGCCCTCTGATGCTACCATTGGCCCACCCAGGGAGCGACTTCTGGCTTGGACGAGTGCCTCGCACTCACAGAGTAAGTGAAGAGGTGTCTCCTATTCTTCGAGGCAAAATCGGCACTCGTCTGAGACTGCAAGCTTCATTTGATTCAGGTGTTTATTAAGCTTAAAGTGGCTAGTCAGAGTTCTGACGAGAGCTCAAAGTCCAGGCTTTAGCAATTGCAGTGCTCTAGACGTATAAACCCGAGAGAAACCAGAAATGAGCATTTTCGAATGCTTTTGGCCTGGAGAATTTGCCCAGAGTGCTTTACTCTGTTCATTTGCCCATTCCTTCAGCATTATTTTTCCCGTGCAACGTGACACTTCCACTATTGGTTCAGGTCCAAATAGCTGGTGTCTCTGCTCTGGTTCTTGCAAGCTCATCTGCTATTTCGTTACCCATGACGCCGCTATGTCCCGGCACCCAGTATAAGGTGACCTTGTTTAGTCTCCCCAGCTGGTCGAGGGCAGCAGCGCACTCAAGGGTTAATCAATTTCATGGGATTTCAGTGCCACAAGGGCCGCCTGACTATCCGAACATATGACTATGTTTCTATTTTTATAGGACCTAAGAAGGTTTTCTTGTGCGCATTTTACTATCGCGTACATCTCCGCCTGATAAACCGTTGCATGCGGGCCTAAGCTGTATGACAGCTTTATTTCCAAGTCTCCGAACAATATAAAATATAGACCACGGGGAGGAACACAACAAAGCATCAGGGCCAGTATCAGATCTATCCAGCAAAAAAACCTTTAAGCTAACGTGTATTCCGAAAAGTGTAATGGAACATAATTCTAAGATTTGGAATGATGATTGCTTGAACAAATTATGCTCAAAATTTATGTATAAAGGTACATGATATGTGCTTGAACCTTGATCTAGAAGTAAGTAATGCTAACCACTACGCCAGTGAATCAGTAAAAAAACATCGAAAAATTCACTGTATTCAAATTAGCTTCACGTCCTCACCTCATCATCGTTTGTGATTTAGCAATGAGCAGTTTTCTTATGTTATTTAAATACCTACGTGGTTTTATTTAAATCCAAAAATGACAGTGTACGTCATTAAAAAAAAGGAAAAATCTCCCTAGTATATTTTATTTAAATTCACAATTGGTAAGCCCTTGGCATCATCTCATCATCTCAAATTAGTTAATACTAACCGAGGCACTATCTTGTAGTGCTAAAAAGTGCTGAAAAAACGCTCATGTAACCTTTGGTTCAGAGAATTAAATAGACTATCTGTTGTTATAAGTGCTGAAAAAATACTCATGAAATCTTTGTTTTGAAAGATTTGAATATAATACTCTGTTATTATTTTTCGACAGAAAGTTATAATATGTAAAAGGATCATAATTATTATTCCATAGTCACTGTTGTAGGTATACCTTATTTTATATAGTTATATTATTTAGTTATAGTTTTCCTTATTTCAATCGATTTTGTAAATGATGCTTGTTGTTTACTTATATAAGCATATTTACTTATCTACTTACTTACTTATCTATTAATCTACTTAAACACATTTTTTTTATTACATTTTTTTTGAAATTCAATCTAAATAGACGTCCAGTGGTGGCAACACTGCTTACACATATTTACAGTGGCGTGTGTAGCTCATGGCACATTGTCTTTGGGCGTGAGCAAGCTATCGTTACTCGTTAGTCATCCCTCAAACAACTATTTGTTGTACTAGTTATTTTAGTGTCACGAAGAAAAAGAAAATAGCGAGTATGTAGGAAAGTTCACAGATGGATCTCCATGCTGCAAATTTGCCGCACCTATCAACATCTAACATGTAAGTACAATATCCGTATATCAGTGCATTCCAACAACACAACCATCTATTATACTAACTTATTTAAATTTTATTTTTGTTTTACTAACATTTGTCACATTCACACCAGATAAAGCAGTTACGGTATATTTTATGACTTGTTAAGGGCAAGGAAGCCGCTGGATGCTGGTGGTCCAGGAACACTTGTTGTGGAAATCCTTTAGGAAGGTCTTTGTCCAGCTGTGGACGTATGTCGACTAATATGATGACGACATTTCTATAAAATAAGCTAGTAAGCTAGTGATCCAGTGGCTTCCCGCGACCTTCTCCAGGTCATCGGTCCACCGAATGGGAGGTCTCCCTACGCTACGCTTTCCAGTTCGCGGTCGCCACTCGAGAACTTTACTGCTCCAACGGCTATGTGTTTACGATGGATGACGCTGGGTGCGGGTAGCGCAGCACCGGTCATCGTGGAAATCCTTGGGGGAGGCCTATGTCCAGCACTGGACGTCCTTCGGCTGATATAATGATGATATGATAGAGCTAGTAATAATTTTAGAAATTCTATTTCTTATACTTTGGGACCCCATTTCTCATCTTTAGAGATCGATTTTGTAAAATATATCTTGGTGCTCCTCTGCAACTGCAGTTTTACTGTATTATATTATAATGTATATTTATTTTATTAGGGAAAGAACATTGACCAGTCAGAGGCAGGCAGTGAACCTGATAGTGGAAGCCTACCCGTGGGCGACAACTGACAAGTCCCTTTTGTTGGTAAGTAAAGAATTTTCATTATGTTTTTATTCTTTACGTTAACACATGTATTTTAACCAAATTAGCCCATAGTACATTTTATAAATATATCTTAAATAGTGGAGTTTCACATAACTTCGTTCGCATGGATTTTGGATACAGATAGCTCCATCAAAATTTTGATTTTCAATACTTTAAGACCCCATTTCACCCCTTTAGTGATCGCTCCTCTACTTTTGCTGTATCCTGTAATTATTTCAAAGTAATTATACGAAATATTTGTCTTACTGTTTTTTTTTTATTTTCAGGAGCGAGTGGTCAGCAGAAAAGTGGAACTTTATTCAAGAAATTGGCCCTTTACAAGACAAAAAGCCGTGTAGATGTGAAGATTTGTGCGCTATTATTGTAACAGTATATTTAATTTTAATAAATTGCGTAAACGTATTTCTGTTTTTTTTTACAGGTCTTGTCATTGCTTCTTCACAAAGTTTGTCGTGGAGGCCGGCAGCATGAGTAAACCTCAACCCTTGGATACGCAGATGCTTAGCACTACGCTACTCTTTGAAACCTTCGTTACATATAGATTTTATAAAGGCTTCAAAGAAAAGCAAGGCGCTTTGCTCCAACTACTCATCCCAGGAAGTTGAGTAACTGCTGTGCCATTATCGCCATGTATTATCAATATCATGGTAATAGTGACACAACTGTAACACAACCTCGTGAGATGCGCAACAGGTGCGAAGTGCCACGCTCCTCTTTGAAGCCTGCAACAGTCTATGCATGTTTAAGGTTTTGAGGAAGAGCATAGTGCACAGCACCGGCGTACCCAGGGTTGTGTTTCACGTTGTCGCTACGACAAACTTCGGGGAGACGCAGTGAAAAGGCACCTTTGTGATAGGGCAATATCACCTTAGATGCAGCGACTAGGTACCTTTGTGATAGTGACATATCACCTGAAACAAAGCGACAAGGTACCTTTGTGAAAGGGACATACTACCTTAAACGCAGCGATAAAGTCACTTTGTGATAGAGACATATCACCTGAAACAAAGCGACAAGGTACCTTTGTGAAAGGGACATACCACCTTAAACGCAGCGATAAAGTCACTTTGTGATAGGGACATACCACCGTAGACGTGTCGACAATCGCCGGGTTTTGGAAGCGTTTAAATTAGCTTTGTAGCTGGGTTCAAGTTCTTTAGACGACTCCCATCTGTTAATGTTTTGTTGTCACTGCGTTTAAATATTAATTTTGAAGAACTTATACGAGGTGACAACGTTTGTAGATCTGCAAGCGTCTAAATTGGCTGTGTCGCTGGGTTCGAGTTCTTTAGACGACTCCCATCAGTTAAAGGTTTTTTGTCACAGCGTTTAGAAATTTCTTAGAGTGTGGTCGATTAAGGCCCAATCGCCTTAATTCAGGGTAGGCTCGAGCCCCTCGGTGGGGATATATATTGATTGATTGATTCATTGATTAAAAACACTTTATTATAATTGCACATAATATTGCACAACATAAGAGAAAAAAGAAGATACGATGATTAAGGAAGTTGTACATATAGGCGATCTTATCGCTTGCTTCCAGACATATATGTGCTGATGTGATGAAACTTGGTTCACCTTTATCAAATTACATTTTAACAATGTTGCTTATTTTTTATAATTTTTATCTTCTATTTAAACTCTTTAGGTTAAAAATAAGGAAAAGTTAGCAACTAAAATTATATAAACATTTTAAATAAAATATTATGGATTCCAAAACTTACAGAATCCTTTTGCTTACCGAGGCAAGAAAGTGACCGATTACGTGAAATCGCCTGTTCCCCTGAGTGATATATGTTATGTTACACGTAGTAAAGAAAAATCGGTGGCATTCGGTGGCATTCGTCGGTAACGCATCCCTCCACCGCCGCCACGCCGCTGGTTGAAGATGACAATGCCTTCGTGCGCCTCGCCCCACACTCTTACAGCATAGTTCACTTTCAGCCCGCTTAGGACGTTAACAATGGATTTTCATACACTCGTATGTTCTGCCTCGTTTACAAAAAATACGGTCAAGTGCGACTCGGGGTCATAATAAGAGGGTTCCGCACCAAAACTTTAACAACCAACAGAACAAGTACGTACTTTGTTAAAAAAATAGTTTTGCAAACTATATATATATATTTATTTACAATTTATTGTACACAGAAATAGGGACAAATAAACATTAAACTAGACAAGAACATACAAAAGGTACAGCTTATATATCGTGCGACATATCAAATGAAAAATGAAAGGCCTTGTTGTGAGAATCTATTTTATTTTATTTTATTTCAAGATACATTGTTAGAAAATAGACTAAAAGCTGGCAATTCCTCTTCCTTATCTCTGAAACTGGAGTTTTTGGCGGGATTTGTGGTAGTCGCATTCGTAGTTCGATTTTGTTGTTTTTTCATTGTTTTCTGCTGGGATTTTGTTCAAGAAGTGGTGCATTTTGGAGAAAATCGTCTAGTGCACGTGAGCAATGTGGAGAACAAGAAAATAAAACGAAGGTGGACGTGAGAACCCAACTTGCTCTGGGTGCAGTTTTATAGACGCCCAACGGCAACTGGGTGTTCCACCTCAGAATGCAGCTGCTGCAAATGCTCTCAAGAACTTCAGAGAAGATTTGTAATGCACCGGCACTAGCATTACAAATCCAAAAACAAATGAAGAAAGTGAAAATTATTTACGAATCCGGCTGAAGGACTAGTTTCCATGGCCAAGAAAAATTCACAAAAAAAATAATCTCTGAAACTACTGGGCCTAACTAAAGTCTTGAAAAAATCGCAGTATATGAGGTTAAATGCATAGATCCAGACGTCATAAGTTTGGAATTTCATTTTTTTTTGTGAGATCGGAAGACCTTAGATTTTCTTATAGGTTTTCTTGTAATCTGTGCATTTAACTTCATATACTGTGATTTTTTCAAGACTTTAGCCCAGTAGCCCAGTAGTTTCGGGGACAAGGGGGGGGGGAATGGTCAATTTTCGCTTATTTTCTGATTTAAATTCAAAACTATTTATCTAAAATTTTAAAATATTTAAGATTTTCACAACAATCCCTTTCATTTCATATATCACACGATAAAATTTGCAAAACTTTTTAATTTCTTTTTAAATGGGTAAATTAAAAAAAAACATGGGTTAACCAAAAAGTGGCTCCCATGTTTGAAATTCATTTATGTACAAGTCCGTATTTAGGTCACTGACATACATATGTGTGTCAAATTTCAACTCAATCGTTCCAGTATTTTCCGAGCAAATCGGCTGTTACAGATGGACGTACAGACACACGAGTGTTCCCATAATGGTTCCATTTTTACCTTTTGAGGTACAAAACTAAAAAAAAGTAAGAAGATACTTCCCCAACAGGTGTAATATATACAATATTTGCCGCTTACAATGTCACTTTTTTATCACGTATGTACTGCCCTACCTAACATTTAATTTTTTTTCACTTCATCTCATGTTGGTGCAGTAAGATGCGAACGTTACGTATATTAGTACTAACATACAGTATAGACACTCCCTGTCGCTCTCTAGATTCCGACCTCAACCCCTCGTCACAAAGATTGATACAGATTGGTTATAGTTTGGTTCTCGAACGTCTATGATATCACCGTGATTTTGTTTGCTCCTTCATTTGTTTTTAGAAAATATGTCATTTTACGACCGTTGTATGCAGTGTCCGGAGTGTAGTATAAGTATGCACGGAAGCAACTAACTACCTTTACACCAGATAACATTGCCAACGGGAAACAGAGAAAGGTAGAATTAGTGAAACTCACGCGACGCAGAGGTAGTATAAATAAAAACTGAACGTATTTTTTTAAAGCTTTTACGGCCGCGTCGTATTGTAATTTAAGTTTACAATTTGAATTTGTATATTATGTTCCTTGTAGGTTGTGCTTTTCGCATTTTTAGGTTAAAGCTGCTGACCCAATTTGAAATGGTTAACGTTTTGGGAATCGGGAGTGTTTTAATTAGTTTTTTACACACTATCGCGAGGATCGTTTAAAGTCTCCGTGTAAATGATATATATGAAAGGGTTCGGAAGTAGTTTCGATTTTAGGTAAGAAAAAGACAAGTGTGTGTCGGACCACCCGTAAGATAGGGTTCCGTAGTCATTTCGAAAAATAAAAAGAACTAAGTTATTGTTGCAGTTTGTATGTATGGAAAATCTATGAACTTTTTACAAATCCAAGTACATATCTTACGTTGGTCGACTATTACTCCTAAACGAAGAAAGCCTACTTGGCCTCGATAATTTTTTTTTTCTTACCTAAAATGAGTTGAGAGAGATTGACATCACTTTGAATAACAATAGAGAAAGTTGATACTTTTGATTGTAGGTGCTTGGTGCAACATTATGTCACACATATTGGTATATATCTATACACTAAATCTACATAAAACAAACAAAACTGAATTTATAATTGGTCAGCGACCGGTTTCGAACACCAAACCGGTCTGCCTGAAGATGGTGTTCGAAACCGGTCGCTGACAAATTATAAATGCAGTTTTATTTGTTTTATCTAGAATTAGTGTTGATGTATACCAATATGTGTGTGATGACAATAGAGATTTTAATTGAATTTTCACTCAATTTTAAAGTTGTAAAATCAAAGAAAAACATGCTTATAATTTGCTTATAGCGTCGGTGACGTAATGGCAAGGGCCGCTACCTCCTGCCCGGGAGGTCGTGATTCGAATCCTGCCACGTACGAGTATTTACGAATTTCGATTTCATATGTACTTTTATCAGACGCTCTTACGGTGAAGGAAAACATCGTGAGGAAACTTGCACACGCCTGCGGAGAAACTCGAAGGTTGTGTGTGAAGTCGACCAACCCGCACTGGGCGAGCGTGGTCGACTAAGGCCCGATCGCCCTAATTCAGGGTAGGTTCGAACCCCTCGGTAGGGACGTATATTAGCTAATATGATGATATTTTGGTATCGTAGAAGATAAATCATCTGTAAGTAGTAGGCTTTGAATGACGACGTTTGATGTACGAAATAAATTTAGTACACGTATTAAACCTTTATGATAGCTGTAACGCGGACTAAGTGGCCCTTGGACCAAGCGCTATCAACTGGGTAGATACTCCAGTGGGGGTATTAGAAAAGTTATGCTCCGTAGCGTCATGGTTAAGTATATTTACATCACATCAGGAGGCCGCAGGTTCGATTCCCGGCGGAGGCTTAACTTTGTGAGACTCGGTTTGCTTGTTTGAAGGGCATTTTCTAAGCCCGCTTGGCTAGGTACCACCATCTTAACTGAGTCTTACCGCCATACATCAATGTATTGATATTTGAGTTCCGGCTTGAAGATAAGATAGACAGTTCTTCATTGCGTTTAGAAATCCTGGTTAGCCCGCTTCCATCTTCGGCATCAAGTGAGATGATGCCAAGAGCTTATCAATTGTGGATAAAAAAATGCTAAAAATAACAAATTGGGACATATTTTTTTTTAATGCTTTTTAAGTATAATGACAGGGTTAGATGGCCGATGAACCGGATGGCCGTTGGGGCAGTAAAGTTCTCGAGTGGCGACCGCGCACCGGAAAACGTAACGTAGGCAAGCCTCCGACTCGGTGGACTGATGATGTGGTGCTGGATGCGGGTAGTGCAGAACCGGTCGTCGTGGAAATCCTTGGGGAGAACGATGATGATAACGGGTTAGATATTTTGATTGGCATTCCGTTGATTCTGAAATAATTAATATGCGTAACTTTTATTCATATTTTTAACCCCCGACGCAAAAAGAGAGGTGTTATAAGTTTATCATTTGAATGTTTTTAATTTAATGGCAAATAAATTGTGACAGGACAAAATAGAGTTCGTGTAAAAGTAATATCAAATCAGCTCATATATACGTCCCCAACGAGGGGCTCGAGCCTACCCTGAGTTAGGGTCATCAGGCCTTAGTCGACCACGCGGGCCCAGTGCGGGTTGGTCAACTTTACACACAACCTTCGAGTTTCGTGCAGGTTTCCTCACGATGTTTTTCCTTCACCGTAAGAACGTCGGATGAACGTACTTAAGAGATCGAAATTCGAAAACACATTGGTAGCGGTCTTTGCCGTTGCGCCACCGACGCTCTTACAAGTAATATAATGATTTAAATTCGACTCTACAGTACAGGAAAACTATCAGAAAAATGCCATTCGCAGAAAAGGTTTGGTGCTAATACAAGCCAGTTTCCACGTTAGTAAAGTTGTGCAAATAATTTTTTTCTGATATTGTTTCTGTATTTCTCTATTAGAATTCCTTATGTTTGTTTTTTTGGCTGAGTTGGTAGCCTGAACGGCATGAGGGATTTTGGAGTGCGAGATGTCGTGTGATTCGTTTTTATGCCGAAAGTGACGGAATACATTTTTAACCCGATTGCCCAAAAAAGAGGAGTACAATTTTTAAGCAATTTTTCGTTAAAACGTATGAAAATAATAAAATTTAACTCATTTACTACATTACAAGTTTTATCTACAAGAATTAAAATGTACCCAAACAGGAATGGTAGATGCTGTTAACCACTTGGCAGCTCTTTCATTACCCCCTCCCTGCAAATGGGTTCCAGCACTACCCACTACAAAGGTAGCCGCGCTGGCCTTACACACGGAATAGCTAAGTAACAAGGCCACTTCGCCCCCTAATGGGGATTTCGGCAATGTTGACGACGCAAGTAGGATACATGTAAAATAAGAATGGTGTTTATTTAATACTAGCTTCTGTCCGCGGCTTTGCCCGCGTGGACATCGTTTTTATGACTATCTTTGAGAATACGTGGTGCGTGAGCTGCAAGCGGCTCGCGAGTGTGGTCATGAGTTTTCTTTATGTCCCTATCCCAGATTGGGCTATTCTGATTAGCAGTCTTTGTAACTTCCCACTCCCTCAACTAATTCTGTACAAAAAATCACTTCATTCCGGTGCTCCGTAGGACGCCGACGTGCGTCAGCGTGGAAATGGGAACGTTGTCAAGGTATGCTAATTAGTACATTATTATTTTCCTATCCCTTCAATCATCTCTGTGGTAAAAAATCACAACGATCCACTGTTCCGTTGCAATGTGGAAAAAAATAACCAAAAAAGAGTATTTTTTCAGTTTCCTCAGGAACTGCATCGGACTATGCAATTTTCACAAATTAAAAAGTAACCTATATCCTTTCCCGTGACACAGGCTACCTGCATGCCAAATTTTATCAAGATTGGTGTAGGTGTTGAAGCGTGAAAAGGTAACAAATAAACATAGAAACAAACACATTTTCACATTTATAATATAAGTGAGGATTTCTAGTGTGTATAAATACAGAGCATACTTTCTTTACTCACGGTCGCTCGTAAGTAAAAATAAAGCGCAAAAGAAAAACAAGCTTGAAAAATGAAGGTAGGATGTTCTCAAAATGGTACCTTATTTTACCCAAGAAAATGCGAGCGGAATACTAACATTTCAAAATATAAAATTTTTAAAACGCCTTTAAATTTAGTCTTATTAAATGTTAAGAATACAGGCCAATTTTCGTCGTACGTGACTTTGGAGGTAAAATTTTCTAGATAGAAATTGCAATGTAAAATGCTTACTGGTACTAATAGTTAATAATACTTTAGGTTTCTCAGCGATGTAGAGCTGTATAGGGGTGTTATAAAATTATTACTTAATGGCTCCTGTTCACATATGTACGTTAGTACGTGCTTGCTGAAATAAATAAATTTTCTAGATAGGAATTGCAATATAAAATGCCTACTGTACTAATAGTAAATAATACTTTAGGTTGCTCAGCGATGTAGCGCTGTATAGGGGTGTTATAAAATTATTACTTAATGGCTCCTGTTCACATACGTACGTTCGTTAGTACGTGCTTGCTGAAATATATAAATTTTCTAGATAGGAATTGCAATATAAAATGCCTACTGTACTAATAGTAAATAATACTTTAGGTTGCTCAGCGATGTAGCGCTGTATAGGGGTGTTATAAAATTATTACTTAATGGTACCTGTTCACACATGTACGTTGTTACGTACTTGCTGAAATACGTACACGAAAAGGTCAAAAACTCCAAAACAAGTATGTTATGTTTGTTATGGCGTCGGTAGCGTAACGGCTAGGGCCGCCGTCTCCTGTCCGGGAGGTCGTGGTTCGAATCCTGCCACGTAACAATGTGATTTCGATTTAGATTTCATATGTACGTTTATCCGACGCTATTACGGTGAAGGAAAACATCGTGAAGAAACCTGCACACGCCTGCTAAGTAACTCGCTGGTTGTGTGTGAAGTCGACTTACCCGCACTGGGCCCGCGTGGCCGTTTAAGGCCGATCTCCCTAATTCAGGGTAGGTTCTAGCCCCTCGGTGGGGACGTATATGAGCTGATATGATGAAGTATGTTATTATGTTTATGATCATAACGACGATATGGTTGCCGGCTTAAAATAGGGCCAACCCATCTCTTCACAATGGGTGTCAAAAGTAAGTGCCGCGTACTGTACCACCACTCTGCACATTGCTCTGCCAAGCGTGGCGATAACGGCAAAACACCCCAACTGGGGGGAGGCTTATGTCCAGCAGTGGACGTCCTTTGGCTGATGTGATGTATTCATCACCATAATATACCAAGGCTGGCTGATTAGCGTAGACAATGAAAACATTCTTCTTCTTTCGTTTTTGCTGTATACAGGCGAAATATAGGCTAGTTCACATAATTTAATGGCTCTGATGCGATTCGACGTAGCAATATAAACTAATAGCTGTTTCCCGCGGCTTCACCCGCGTGGACAACGTTTCTATGACTTTTCGAGAGTGCGCAGTGCAGTCGCGGAGTCTAATTTTGTATAACTCGGTTTGGTTGGTGGTAGGGTGTTTTCTAAGCCCGCCTAGCTAGCTACCACCAGGTTATCCAAGTCTTAGCGAAGCATCAATGTTAACAGCGCTGATGTGTTCCGGCTTAAAGATAAGATAGCCCGCTTCCATCATCGGCATCAACGCCACTTACCATCAGGTGAGATGATGCCAAGGGCTCACCAATTGTAAATAAAAAAAGGATTGGCACAATCCAATCTGTTTGCTTTTTTTCACTATAACAAGAGGTAAATAAATAAGTAAATTACGCTGCGACCAATTCAATCTGTCGAATAGAATGTGCCTTTGGAACAAAAAGAAATAATCATCTAATCGCAGTCATTGAAACAAATTGAAGACAAACGAGATAGATTCTGAGGTGAGGGTGTAACCCGGCCCAATCAGCGAGACCCCAGCCTAGGGTATGCTTGAAAAGAAACAAATTAGATCCGTCTCGAGACCCGGCCTTTCAAACGTGGCCGGGTAAAGAACGCCTAATGAACGGTTGCTGCTAGCAATGGTTGTGCTGTAACGAATAGGGCTGGGTTATTATGGGTTGGGATACGAGTGTTTTTGTTCGAAAAAAAAATACAACGTAACTATGTGCAGAACCGGTCGTCGTTGAGATCCTTGGGGGAGACATATGTCCAGCAGTGGACGTCCTTCGGCTGCTGTGATGATGATGTGGGTATGTTGGGACGCTTTGTTGCTTCGCTCCGTTGTTTCCTGATGCAAAAAGAGGCGTGTTATAAGTAACGTGTGTATATGTGTGTCTCTCTGTAGCATCGTAGCTCCCAAACGAGTGGGCCGATTTCAATGCATTTTTTTTTATTTGAACGCTAAATCAACCGCGGTACTCTTGAGCAATTTTCGATGGAAATTCATTTGTGGAGATAGTAAACTGCCCATCAAAACGGTGGTAGATAGAGATTTGGTGCTTTAACTACACTTATCGACACCCTAGGCAGATTCTAGGTGCATTAAGCTAATCAAAATGGAGAAAAACAAAATGGTCGTCGAAAGTAAAGTTTTTTTTATAAAAAATTTGAGTGCGTTTGACTATATCTCACCTGATGGTAAGTGACGATGTAGTCGAACATGGTACTCGCAAACTCAAATAATGCGCTATTCACTCTCGCCTTGAAGATCCCCAAATTAAAGGAGAAGGGAAACACAGACGCAGGCAAGGAGTTCCACTCCATCGCTGTCCGCATAAATTTGTTCTGATCAGACTGAAATGTAGTCAGGAGTTTTAAATTTCACTAATTATTGACGTGTAACATATTTCCGCTCGCCTTCCTGCTATTTGTGGGAGTGATTTCGTGAAATGGGACGAAAGAGTTTAACAGGAAATGCGAACGGTTTTTAAGTCACGAAGGCTAAGTTAACATGGCCTCACCGCCTAATGTGAGGCCGAAAGCAAAGGTGACCTTATATCTGAAAGCCCGGCCTGTGAATGTACAACCCGATAAATCATTTGTTTCATAAAATTTAATGTTTAACATTTTTTCACGCGTACATCATATGCGACTATTGTAAGGCTCGCTTGTTTTTTTAAAGAGTTTTAGCTTATCCAATACATACCCAGATACCTACCTTGTTTGGCACGCTAAATTAAAGGAAAATCTAAGGGTTCTTTCAATTCCCTCGGGAACCTCTCAATTTTCTAGGGTCAAAAGTGTGATTTCGTAACTATAATCATGTAGTAGATGCAATATTGAATATGTACGTTTAGTCTAACAGTCAAGGTTTTATCTTAATCCTACTCATATTATAAACGCGAAAGTTTATGTTTTTATTTTTATTCACAATTGGTAAACCCTTGACAACATCTCAACTTATGTATGTTTGTTACATTTACACGCAAAAAGTATTGAACGGATCTGGCTGAAACTTGGTAGGTAGACAGATTAGGACCTGGATTAACACATAGGCTACTTTTTTCCACTTCACTGCGCACCCTCGAAAAGTCATAGAAACGTTGTCCACGCGGGTGAAGCCGCGGGAAACAGCTAGTATTTAATATTGGGCCGTATCAGAGATACAGTTTTCTTGCTTTACAGTTATGTATAATTGTGCAATGTTTCACTCAATTCCGTTCAGATGTTTTCGCGTGATGCGTGAACAGACAGACATAAAAAAAATTGTCTTCACATCGATAGACTTGCCCCCCATAATAATTATTACAAAAAAATGTTTCATCTACAGACACGGGCCCGTAACATTTTTATTATATGTATAGACTGAACGTCAGTCGCTGACAGTAGTCGATAAATCAAATGAAATGAGTTTTTCATAGCCTCCCTTGATTGAATTGAATTCAATACCCATTGAAAACAAATAAAAAAAATATACGGAAATTACGAAAGAGCTGATGTAATCAAATATTAAAAGATAAAAGAAGTTTTACGTAACTCTGAGTTCTTTGGCGACTACATCTTTTCAGCGATACGATTAAAGATAAAGAAACTAGCGCCATCTAGTATGATGGTACGGAACTTTTTGTGTGCAGTTCTGACTCGCACTTGACCGTTTTTTTTTTTTGGCAATCAGTTATTGTATTTCATTGCATACATGCGAAATGCCTACACTGTAAGTAAATGCCATTTATGTAGATCTAACACAGAGGTATTACTTAAATATAATAATAATAGTAATAAATAATATTCAGGGACACACGTTCATCTGGCCCCAAATTAGAATTCGCTGTACTAAGGGAACAAGAGGCTGATGTATATCCTACTTCCTACTTATATTATAAATTTGTAAGAATGCATGGATGTATGTTTGATACTCTTTCACGCAAAAACTACTGAACGTATCTGGCTGAAATTTCTTAGGTAGGCAGATTAGGACCTGGATTAACACATAGGCTACTTTTTACCACGCTCGCTAGCCGAAAATTCATAGAAACGTTGTCCACGCTGGTGAAGTCGCGGGAAACAGCTAGTATATACAGATATAAACATACATAAACAAATAAAGAATACCCAGGCACAGAGCAAATCCATCTATTCGTCAGACGAATGTTTGCCCTGGGTGGGAATCCAACCCACAATCCTTGGCCCAGCAGGCAGGAGAGCGCTGCCACGGACTTAAGGGTCAGTCGAATTAAAATATTCGTACAATATTCCGTCTTCGGCCAAACCAACATTTCGGCTCCGTAATTATGTGCGCAGTATTGTGCCTCTTAAGGGGAATTCGAAAATCGGAGTGGTGCTCCAAGCGTCAAGTGGTCGAGTTTCACGACCGTTGGCTTCCATGTTGATAAAGGAAAAAAATCCTATTTTTAATTTCGCTGGTTTTTACTTTTTAAATTCACTATTTAATTGATAAGCCCTTAGAGTAATCTTACCTGATCGTAAGTGACGATGCTGACACAGATGGAAGCGGGCCACAGTATTACAATAAAGCGGCTTACAGTAGTGCAAGATTAAGTAGAAGAAGATTCTATCAAGCTCTCAGTACAGCTTCCGTCAAGGAAAATCTACCGAGGATGCTATTTTAAATTTAACTTCTCTGATTGTTGATCAACTAGATAAAGGAACTAAATGCCTTACAATATTTCTTGATCTAAAAAAAGCCTTTGACACCGTCTCTATCGCCACTCTTTTACACAAATTGGAGAGGATTGGCATCAGAGATGTTCCCTTAGAATTGTTTAAGGATTATTTAAGTGATCGAAAACAGAAGGTTAGAATCGGAGAGCACACAAGTACAGACTACATGTAACCTATGGAGCCCCACAAGGTAGTGTCCTAGGCCCCACTTTATTTTTAATTTACATCAATGATTTATGTAATTATAAAATTGAAAATGGACATATAATTTCTTATGCAGAGGATACTGCTATAGTTTTTACAGGGGACTCTTGGGATAAGGTACATGAGATATCAGAGGCAGGTTAATATATAATTGCAAGCTGGCTCAATTTTAACCTACTTACTCTCAATACCTCTAAGACGAACTACATGTGTTTTACGATTAACAATCGTTCTCAACTTCGTAATAACTTTAACGTCAAAATACACAAGTGCGATAGCCTGGTAAATAAATGTACATGTCCCATAATAGATAAAGTTTGTGGTACGAAATATCTAGGAGTAATGATAGACCAAAGATTATCTTGGCATCAACAACTTGAAGTAACTACCACTAGGACTAGAAAACTCATTTGGATTTTTAAGATGTTGAGACATGTAACTACTAAAGAATTAATCAACCAAATTTACATTGCTCTTGTGCAATCGATCTTAAATTACTGTATTCCAATCTGGGGAGGATCTTCTAAAATCAAATTCCTTGAACTAGAGAGAGCGCAAAGATCACTTCTTAAAGTAATGTACTTCAAAAACTATCGATTTCCTACCAAAGATCTATACTCAACATGTAACTTACTTTCAGTAAGAAAACTTTACATTCTTCAATTACTCTTGAAAAAACATAAATCACTACCCTATGATAGCAACATTTTAAACAAAACAAGGAAGAACATTGTTGACCGCTGTATAGTGAACACTACATTGTTGACCGCTGTATAGTGAACACTACATTGTTGACCGCTGTATATTTAACACTACATTCTTGACCGCTGTATAGTAAACACTACATTGTTGACCGCTGTATAGTGAACACTACATTGTTGACCGCTGTATAGTGAACACTACATTTTTGACCGCTGTATAGTGAACACTACATTGTTGACCGTTGTATAGTGAACACTACATTGTTGACCGCTGTATAGTGAACACTACATTCTTGACCGCTGTATAGTGAACACTACATTGTTGACCGCTGTATAGTGAACACTATATTTGCCAGTCATAATTATAAATGTCAGTCAGTCTTTGTATATAATAAAATAAACAAGATATTGAACATCTATCCCCTCAAATTATACGAAATAAAAAACTAGTTGTTGAATGGTTAAAAAACCTAACATACTGTGAGGTGGAGCAACTCATGAATAGAATAGAATAAAGTACATACATACACCACACGCACACATACACACGTGCGCACAAACATACATGCATACACACACACAAGAACGCACCGACACACAGGAACACACACACATCACACGTTATTCATAGTTCTTTTATTATTTGTTTCGTTTCTCCTTTTTCTCTTTTATGTAAATTTTTGATGAACATTGTTATGTTATATGTACTTCTGTTTGATCTGTTTGTTTGTTTATTTGTACTTAGTGGTATGGAAGAACTGGGCATCCTGTCACAAGTATCTTTTTTACTTAAAAGGATGTCCAAACACAAAATATTATGTACAAACTACCGTTACAAAATAATCATTTTTTTTTAAATTAATTTAATTTAACGATTGTATTTGCGGGTTAGCGGGCGGCGGGGCAAACTCAGCTTGTTTGCCAGGCTGGCTAATGGCTAGTACTGCTACCTTAGCACAAGTACAAATATGTAAATATAATGTATGTGCGTAAAAATCTGCATCTCTTTTCACTGAATAGTGACAGGCACAGTCTAAATCTTCGGAATAGGAATAAACTTCAAGTAACTTATACCAGACTTAGCAAAATCAATAAATCCTTTGTGGGACAATGCTCACTCATGTATAACAAATTACCCGATGATGTGTTAAATTTGTCAGAAAAACAGTTTAAAAATTGTATCAAAAGAACTCTTTGTAAAAAAGGTTATTATAAGACATCCGAATATTTAAATGACAAAAATGTATGGGTAGACAATGTTTCTTCTATCAACACTACTAATCATGTGTAATAGTAATAAAATGATGACCAACCTTAGAATTGATGTGAAAGCGATGAGACATGACAAGTCTAGTACTTCTTTTAATAAATATTTTTATCTTAGCATTGACATGAGTGGTGCATGCTCGCTTAAATGTTCGTGCGGATGGTGGCGCATCGGGAGCCGGGTCGTTCCTTTCCCTCTAATATGGTTGATGGGAGCGATGGCTGACTCTCGCGTTATACTCGTGACCGGGTGCTGTCCGTGAGAACTGGCCTACTCTTGTTAAATGCTTTCAATGATTTTATGTATATAACTTTTCGTGTCATATTGTTTTCATGTTCTAATGACATAGTCTGGTCTATAACAAGGATTTTATTTTGATGTTATTAACTAATTATTGTTTATTTCTTGATTCTTCACAAATGTCATTGTTATTATTATTTTATGACTATCAGAAAGAGTGTAATTTGCACCTATTTTGAATAAATATATTGAATTGAATTGAACCTACGCCGTGGCGGGTGCGACATCAAAGGCGTTGCGCTACTGTAAGCCATATCTTAATACTGTGAGTGGGCTTACCAAGTTGCTTTTGTTTCGGTTTTCTATCGAATTTATTTCGGTGAGTGTGCTCAGGAACTTCACGACCTCATTCCCCCAGCTCCATTCCACCACGAGGCGCAGGGGGAGGTTCCACCCCTTTGTTGTTGATATTCAGCTTATACGCACGTAGCGTTACGCTTCCTCATTTATTATGCGGACAGCGATGGAGTGGAACTCCTTGCCTGCGTCTGTGTTTCCCGACTCCTATAATTTAGGGATCTTCAAGGCGAGAGTGAATAGGCATTATTTGAGTTTGCGTGTTCCATCCTCGACTACATCGTCACTTACCATCAGGTGAGATATAGTGAAACGCACTCAAATTTTTAATTAAAAAAAAACTCCCAACTCTGTGTGAAACTAGATGCTATCAATGCTATTAAAGCGATAAGGCTGCCTTTGCGAGTTTTCTTGTCAGCTCATATACGTCCCAACCGAGGGGCTCGAGCCTACCCTAAATTAGAGCGATCGGGCCTTAGTCGACCACGGGGGTCCAGTGCGGGTTGGTCGACTTCACACTACAACATGGGAGTTTCTCCGCAGGCGTGTGCAGGTTTCCTCACGATGTTTTCCTTCACCGTAAGAGCGTCGGATAAACGTACATATGAAATATAAATTCGAAATCACATTGGTACGTGGCAGGATTCGAACCACGACCTCCTGGACAGGAGGCGGCGGCCCTAGCCGTTACGCCACCGACGGTCTTGTACGACCAATATTGTACATATGTATATTGATATTATACATATCAAAGTATATTGGTGTTGTACAGGATCTGTCACGATCGCAAGTTGATACAGGGTGTGGGATTTCACGTCTCGCTACATTCACGTCGAACCGTGTAACGTTCGTGACGGGAACGTATCTTATTTATTATCTGTGGGTTTTGAATGTGGTTCCTACATTTGAGTGTACACGTTATGAAAATAAACCTCAATTTGGATAGAGGTTAGGCATTTTATAGATATAATAGATGGCCGTTGGGGCAGTAAAGTACCGGAAAATGTAGCATAGGCAGGCCTCACACGCGGTGGACTGGCGACCTGGTGAAGATCGCGGGAAATCACTGGATGCGGGCAGCGCAGGACTGGTTGTCGTGGAAATACTTGAGGGAGGCCTCTGTCCAGCAGTGGACGTTTTTCGGCTGAAATGATGATGATGATGATGGCATTTTCGAAGCCTGTATGGCTAGCTACCACGATCTAATTTCCAAACATAAATGTTAACAGCATCGATATATTCCGGCATAAATATTATGACAGCCAGATCCCCATTGCGTTGGGAAATCTTGGTAAGCACGCTTTCATATTCGCCATCATCGTCACTATTGCGGTGAGGGCTTCACAATTGTGAATATAAACACGCATTTTATGCGTTGTTTGCATGGAAGAATAATACCATACCAATTTAATAAAAAGAAACATATTTTTGAACAAAAAAAACCGACTTCAAACAGGGATTTCTCTGGGATGCCATCACCCGATCCTGCTTTACTCATCATAGTACCACCCTTGGGATATCTCCTTTCCAACAAAAAAAGAATCATCAAAATCGGTTCATAAACGACGAAGTTATCCGCGAACACACATAAAAAAAAATATATATTATACGGTAGAATTGAGAAACCTCTTCCTTTTTTGAAGTCGGTAAAAAACCGTGAGTGGCAATAAATACAAATCTATCGACAACTCGCACTCCAAAATCCGTCAAGCCGTCTAAGCTACAGACTCAGCCAAAGAAACAGTCGCAGTAAAAGCAAGTTCGCGTCGTCGTAGCGCCGATCACTTAAGGTTCTCCAGGAGGCTCGAGTTTCCATACAAACGTAGTTCCGCTTTAATACAAGAACTGCATACTGGATCGAATCCAAACTTTGCGAATATATTGAGTAGACACATATCGATGTTTGTAATTAGTTTTCTATGTACTAATATAAAACGACAAAAAATAAGAGCAGTTTCAAACTGTCAGTACAAAACTAATTTTAGCCATTGTTTAATTATGTTTTCATTAACTACGATGAAAACTAATTACAAACATCAATATTTGTCTACTCAACATATTAACAGAATTTGGATTCAATCCGACATGTAGTTTTTGTATGAAATCGGAACTACGTTTGTATGGAAACGCGAGCCTCCTGCAGACTCTTAAGTATTGCTTAAGTCCACGTACCATAGATTTCTACTACGCCGTAGCATCGAACACTACGCCGCCGTAGCAGCTTGAACGCTACGCTTGATACATCTTCATACAAGTAATATAGCAATGAGAAAATAGTGGCTGGAATTATGGTATTGGTTGAACAATACGTAAAAATCTTGAGAATTAGGGTATATTTTTCATAATCTATTGAATGATAGCGTAGACACAGATTAGATACTAGTTACTACGTGCGTAGATATCAACAGAAGGAGTACTTTTATATTTAAGTTTTTGGAGTTTCACTCCTTAAGAATCGATTTTCATATACAAGGGTAGGCCTGGGGTATGAAAATGTATGGGGAGTAAAATCAAAACGTTATGCGTTATGCGATAGTTGTATAGTATAGGAATTAATAGAGGAGGTAAATTTTAGTACCTACATGTATCTGTGTACATTTGAGGTCATGTGTGCATATGTGTGTACATGTGTTCACATGTGTGCCGATGTGGGTACATGTGTTATATAGTATAGTTATTAATTATGTGCGCAAACTTATCTTGCGCATCCCCCAGCACATTTATAATCGTTCGTAACGAGTAAACTCCAGTCGTGCGTTGGAGCTGACTGACACATACACTTTTTTATTTACTGTCACCTGTCCCGGTGTCTGAAATCATCAAATCTTAAGTAAAATTAAACCCCCTTCCAGAAGTTCGATTGAGCTGAAATTTGGTATAAAACCAAATTCCCGGTGACAGTAGATCCTTTTGTTTTTTTTTTAATGTTGATCTGACGTTGGAGCTGGAATGAAGGTCAAGGATCGTCTATTGTTTTCGTTATGTTCCTACTATGCTCGCTTTTTTGAATTAGGAAACATACATAAAGAGGTTTACCAATAATGCGCGACCCGATAATGAATGACCTGTGATTTTACAATCCGATTGCATTTTGGTGTACACCAATATTGCGCTACCCGATAATGCACGACCAGTGAATGTACAGCCCGATAACTTATGTCATGGACTGGAACTGAAATAAAAGTTTACCTAAAATATTTTTAGAGCTTTTTTTTATCATTTTTTTTTTGCTTAAGTTACTATTAAATCTCATTTCTATTGACCGTCCACGTGGACATAGTTAGAATTTTGACGTTTATTTAAAAATGGTAGAACAAAAAAGACTCGGTTTGGTTGGTGGTAGGGTATTTTCATAGCCCGCCTGGCTAGCTACCACCATCTTATCTAAGTCTTGCCGCCAATCATCAGTGTTAACAGCATTAAGTGTTTCGGCTTGAAGATAAGATAACTAGATCCCCATTGATAGATAGATATATAGATAGATAGATAAACCGTTTATTCACCGACCAGGCACAAAAAACAATTGGTAAAAGTTAGGAAATCCATTGCGTTAGGGAATCTTGGTAAGCCCGCTTCCATCTTAGGCATCATCGTCACTTAAAATCAGGTGAGATAATGCCAAGGGCTGACCAATTGTGAACAATTTTTTTTGAAAAACACTACGAAACAAATTTCCCCAAATTTTTGTCGCCCCAATAGGTAGTTGACAAAATATAATTATAAATTATCGCTGCATTAAATTAATCAAAACAATATTCGCTTTGTTTTCCATGAAGTCTTCAATTTTTAATTACTCAGTTTTTAGTGTTCTGTAGCCAAATGACAAAGAACGGAACCCTTATGGATTCGTCATGTCTGTCTTTCTATCCATCCGTATGTCACAGCCACTTTTTTTCGAAACTATAAGAACTGTACTGTTGAAACTTGGTAACTAGATGTATTCTGTGAACCGCATTAAGATTTTCACACAAAAATAGAAAAAAAAAACCATGAATTTTGGGGGTTCCCCATACTTAGAACTGAAACAAAAAAAAAATTCATCAAACCCATACGTGTATGGTTTCTATGGATAGGTCTTCAAAAATTATATTGAGGTTTCTAATATCATTTTTTTCTAAACTGAATAGTTTGCGCGAGAGACATTTCCAAAGTAGTAAAATGTGAGTCCCCCCCCCTGTAACTTCTAAAATAAGAGAATGATAAAACTAAAAAACATATATGATGTACATTACCATGCAAACTTCCACCGAAAATTGGTTTGAACGAGATTTAATAAGTAGTTTTTTTTTGATACGTCATAAATCGTAAACCACAATCTAGTATGATGGTACGGAACACTGTTTATGTAGTTCTGACACGCACTTGGCCGGTTTTTTTTTAAATTAATACATCAATGATGCTATTTGACACAAAACAAAATTCCGTTTCTGACATATGATAAAAAGTAACTCAAATGACTAGTGTTATATTGTAACATTTTCACACAAGCGTTGACCGAATTATCGTTGCCTGAAAACATCCCCTAAATAGGGGGACTAATGTGTCCCTAAACAGAGGACAAACCGCTTAACGGAGGAGAAATGGATAGTGGAAAACATCGTATTAGCTAGCGTGTTTCCTAATCCTTCTGGTGTGGGTTCAGAACGCTTGGAATGGATGGCATTTTCGCATTATGCTTGTAACAACGTTGAAAACACTAGCAATATATTTCAATCGTTTGCGGAAGATTTGAAAAAATATTTACTTAATTTTGTAACTATGCCAAAGAATAAAGACTATTTAGTACGTAAAAGAAGACTCACTACGCAAAATCATTTAAATAAATGGCGACTCTTGCTACGACACAATAAAGTGCAATTCCGGTCGCACAACGCTAATTACCTGCAGTTATATTCATCTACAAAATGCCTCTCTTTCTATCGCGTAATCCTTATCCCTTCAGACTACTGAGTTGGCCCCATGCAGAGGGTGTAGGTACATTTGCCAGGCCTGGCTATGCCAAATAGGTTCGTACCCCGGACACGTCATAAAATGGGCGAGAAATGACAATTTTAAAAACAAATGACAAACGAAATCACAGCGAAATCCTTTACGTTCGTGAGTCCAGCTACTAGTACCAATCCGTGTCCATTTAGTACTTATATACATACTTTGCCTTTATACGCTTTTGTCCCACACATGCAGATTGGGCTAGAAGAGTCAGCAGTGACATAGTGAAATTAAAAACTCGCGACAAATTTCAGCCAAATCATTTATTGTGCGTACAGCGACGGAGTGGAACTCCTTGCCTGCGTTAGTGTTTCCCGATTCCTATAATTTGGGGATCTTCAAGGCAAGAGTGAATAGGCATTATTTGAGTTTGCGTATACCATCCTGGACTGCATCAACACTTTCCATCAGGTGAGTTGCTCGGAGCCACTTCACTTTGGGCGGCCGTTTTGTTTTCCGCTATTTTGATTTCTTATCTGCCCAGGGTGTACATTAAGTATTTTAGTTAAAGCATCACCCTCCTATATCTTACTATTTTAGTTAAAGCATCACCCTCTTATTTCTTACTATTTTACATGGCCTAAGCCATATAACCATGGCTTATAACATTTCGGTTAATCTAACTTTTAATTTTAAAAAAACTAACTAAAATCGGTTGACCCGTATAGAAGCTACGATGACATGTACAGACAGACAGATGTATGCTTCAAACTTATAACACCCCTCTTTGTTCGTTGAGGGTTATAACTACCTCACCATGGGTTTCAAGGTCCATGATACAAGTCAGCTGTTATAACTGATCGAACGTTTTGTAGACGGATAGCGTCCAGCGGTTTAGGCGTCGAGAGGTAACAAACGCACACAAACTTTCGTTTTTATTTACATTGACTTATTAACGCTGTATTAGAGCCAATGTTTCTATTGACTAGGTATCTGTATAACTTACATGGAAAATACCTTCTCATTATCATCATCATTATATCAGCCGAAAAACGTCCACTGCTGGACAAAAGCCTCCCCCAAGAATTTCCACGACGATCGGTCCTGCGCTGCCCGCATCCATCGGCTTCACGCGATCTTCACCAGATCGTCGTTCCAACGCGTGGGAGGCCTGCCTACGCTACGCTGCCTACCTTCTCATTTCACATAAACACATCAATATGTTTCGTGAAGATTTAATATTGAATAAATAATGGCAGCAGATACAGGTTACAACAGATCTAACAATTTGTATTCGAATTACCAAGTAAGTTGCGCTAAACTACGCAGTTGAAGGTACAGGGGCCAGCACATCAAGGTAGACAATTTGATCTTTGTGCCGTTCTTATGCCGTATGCGTATGGATCAGAATCCCACTACGAGTGTCTACCTTGATGTGCTGGCTTTCGTACATCGGATTTTCAATAAAGAATCATCCATCACAGATACAAAGTTCGGTTTCGTTTGCGTATTATAACCACTTTAGACTCGTATATGTATATTGTCATAAGACGATTGACAGTAGTAGCATAAGCTCGTTCGCTAAATTATCTGCACCTTTGAAAAATGCCGCTCGCAGCTGTCGGCTCCGTGGCGTAATGGTTAGTCCCTTTGCTTCACACCAGGAGGTCGCAGGTTCGGTTCCCGGCGGGGTCAACTTTGTAAGACGCGGTTTGGTTGGTTGCTTAACCTAACTTACATACCGCCTACCAAATGAAATAACTAGCTACATCCGCCGCTTCATTTTTAACCACCGCCGCCGTGGCGTAATAGTTAAGGCCATTAGCTTCACATCAGGAGGTCGCGGGTTCGATTCTTGGCGGAGTATAACTTTGTAAGACTAGGTTTGGTTGGTGGAAGGAAATGTTCGTAGCCCGCCTGGCTAGCTACCACCATCTTATTCAAGTCTTGCTGCCAACCATCAGTGTTAACAGCATTGATGTGTTCCGGCTTGAAGATAAGATAGCCAGTTCTCCATTGCGTTGATGAATCTTGGTAAGCCCGCTTCCATCTTGTGCATCATCGTCATTTACCATTAGTGTGAATAAAAAAAAAACGGTAGTGACAAAGGGGCCGCCCTCAGTTCAATCTCGGCACCGCCGATGTTACAACCGCACCGGGTCGCGCGTATCTTGTTCAGTCTTTAATTATTAATGTAGGCGACGATCCGAAAGATACTTAGCAGTGCAAGCGATAAAAACTAATTATAAAATAATAAATAAAAAAATACCCATTCAATAATTATTTTTTTGTACAATTGTTTCTTCCTTCAAAATATTTCCAGAATTTTCACCGTTCGGGTGTACCGCAGCTAATTCCCCAAACGTACTATACAAGTTGTAATTACCTACCTAAATGTTGTCTGGGTTCGAGACCTTCCACTGGGTTTAGTTGTCATGGGCCTCAGTTTAAATAAACCCGTAATAACAGGTATTTACTAAATCACAGTGAGTGTCGAAAAATCCACGGAGCGTCAGAGTTTCTTTATTTCGTGTTCGTTCCAAATTTAAATTGGTACTAATTTGACGTACAAATGACGTTTTATCACATAAATAATGCGCAGTTTGAAACTTACCTATTTTTTTTACTTTCCTAAAAGCATCTAATTGTTTCATTCGTACGTAAATTATCAATTTAATTATTGTACACTTATACTCGTAGTTACGCTGCTCTATCGAACGTGTGATTTTCAATTATAAATTATTTCATATGGTGCGTTTTTAATTCCTATTAATTTTCTACGTATAATTTGACCCAATTGAAACAACGAAATATACAGTTTTTTTTAAATTTCAGTAGAGACGGCAGATATTTAAGTTTATTCGTTTATACTTTTTATCAAATGTCTAAAACGCTATCTTGTTTTGGGATTTTTTTTAATTTTAAATTGGATATTAAAGAAAAAGTCGAACAAGTACGGTTTTCAGATATTTTAAAAGGTATATCTGTTTGCTTAATCATTCTTATAAATTATTTTGATACTGGGAAATACCACTGACCTCTATTGTAGAAGTACGCTTGACTAAATATTCTATACGAAATGACAGTTGTTGTTTGTGCCGATAGGGATGACGAATGCTAGTCATCTGATTTACTTTTTATCATCTGTCAAAAACAACACTTTTTTCTAAAAAGGTTTAAATACCTCGTCATAAATTAGCAGCGTAACATATGTACTCATTTTGTGATTTTGGTCAGTTAAAAATCGAAGACTTGATGGAAAACAAAACGAGTAAGGTTTTCCGAAGTTTGTAGGAGGGCAATTTAGTGATCAAGAGTTCATAATTTATTTCTGATTCTTCTTGATCTTCAATCCCCCCTCCAACAAAGCGCCCCCTCGAGTTTCTCGGATAGTAAATTAGACATATGCCTATGACTAGACATTTGACTGTTATAATATTAGTCCCATGGATGCTCACGCTGCTGCTATCAGCGCGCAGCGCCAAAATGGTGAAAATCACACATGGCTTCATTTTGACATCGATAGTATTAAGTCCAGCGTACTTTTAGAATGGAGGTCAGTGGAAATACGCTATTTAATAACGGTTCGAATCCTGCTACCAAAATAAAATATCTTCAATCAATATGAAATTATTTAAAGAACATAGTACCACAGTGCTAGCTGACATGCAATATTATTATATTATTTTGGTGGCAGGATTTCAACCTCCCGGACAGAAGGTAGCGGCCTTAGACCGTTATTTCATATGTACGTCTATCCGACGCTCTTACTGTGAAGGAAAACATCGTGAGGAAACCTGCACACGCCTGGGAAGTAACTCGAATTTTGTGTGTGAGTGAAGTCGGCCAACCCGCACTGGGCCCGCGTGGTCGACTAAGGCCCGATCGCCCTAATTTTGGGTAAAATCGAGCCTCTCGGTGGGGACGTATATAAGTTGATATGTTGATTTTATTCTGATTTTATTTTTTTATTGGTAAGCGCATGGG
Source organism: Coleophora flavipennella (assembly GCA_947284805.1). NCBI lineage: Eukaryota > Metazoa > Arthropoda > Insecta > Lepidoptera > Coleophoridae > Coleophora > Coleophora flavipennella. The sequence continues at coordinate 4,979,245 of OX369269.1, forward strand.
GTGTGGAAGGGTTTTTTAACTTTTATTCTCTGTTACTGTATTATTTTATTCTGTGTTAGTGCTACTAACAAAAATGGACCATGTTGTCTGACAAATAAAGATAATAATAATAATAATAACACTCACCATAGTTCTCCATTGCGTTGGGGAACCTTGGTAAGCCCGGTTCCATCTTCAGCATCATCGTCACTTACCATCAGGTGAGATAATGCCAAGGGCTTATAAATAGTGAATTAAAAAAAAAAAATCCTCAAATACATTTTCCTATTATTTTACATTATTTTCTTGCTTCATTTTCTTCATTGTTCCCTTTGTTCGTATTAATTAAACAAACAGAAACTCAACCTTTAAACGAACCTCTTAAAGCTCGTAACATTTAAAACGACATTAACCCTTTTTATTAGGATCCGTGTACATTGACGGATAAACGGAGAAAGTTAAAAATGTTATCGGTATCGACATATTATTGATATTAGGTTAGACTCAAGTTGCAGCGAAGACCAACAAAAGTGAAATGAAAAAAAAAAGACGTGTGGCACTCGGGGACTGCCGCGGTAAAGCTATTGCATAGCATTTTTTATCAACTTTTAACAATAAGAAAGTTACACTAGTCCTTTTAGTACCGCAAATCGCTAATAGATGGCACTGTAAGTTTTTTTAGAACGCGTTAACGATACGTCACGCTCGACATTCGTTGATGTCCCCATTATTCTGTAGCACTTTCGCATGTATCCCGATAAAAAAGAGCTCGTCCTCATCATCATCATATCAGCCGAAAGACGTCCACTGCTGGACAAAGGCCTCCCCCAAGGATTTCCACGACGATCGATTCTGCGCTGCCGACATCCAGCGGCTTCCCGCGACCTTCGCCAGATCCAAAAGAACTCACTTCAATGTAAAGTTAGACACGTAAATGGCTTAGTTCACTTATTAATAAGGCATAAAAATAAAACGATTTGGAGATACAACGCTTTCATAGTGCAAAAAGTAAATTAAAAATAATAATTTAGTTAATTAGTTTTGTAATCCTCAATTTAAAATAACACTGTGACTGGTATTTTTTAATAGAAACTGAGCATATGACATCGTTTACGAACTTGTTAAATGACCAGTGATTAAATGGTTAAAATAATCAAAATAGTATACAAGACTTAAAGTAGAGAAGAAATTATGTATACGCAATTACTATTTTATGACCATGATAAAGAGTGTATACCGTTATTTTTTTATCACCTGCGATATTTTCAGATGTGATTCAGTACCTTACAACTATTTTTTTATGCTCACCTTACCTAATTATTTTTCGTTTGAGAGAATAATTCGTCCTAATGCGATTAATTTTGGGGTTGTTTTTGCTTGATCTAATTTACGTTGTTGCCACTTCGACAGCAAAAGCGTAGTAATAATAACCTTGTTATTTGGTTGTTAATACGAATAAGTATGATCTGCAAATTAGTCTTTAGAATTTCGAGACAACCTTACAAAAAAATTTAAAAAATATACCAATGTTTTATTTAATTGATATCAATCGTATATCGTACAATGAATCACATCTGAAATTTTCGCAGGAGATAAAAAATAACGGTGCATATGCACCTATTTTAAATATAAATGTTGAAATCTTCAAATCCACAATGCTCGGTGCGTTTTCTCATTTTGTCCTTTTAACCGTTCTACATGGAACCTGAACTCTCGCGTGCAGACAACTACCTGCTTACCTCAGACGACTACTTACCTAACCGCTTGGCGTGACCGTCTAAACCCCGAGCGGAGTACCAACCAGCCAATCCCAAATGATGTTCCTGAGATCTCGAGACGCAGAGCCGAACGGGATTTTTGCAGCAAATGTTCGGAAACCCTCGGTTTAAATCGCTGCAGTTGCCGTAAATTTCACGCAGGTTTATGTACGAGTATCTATACATAAGTATAAATATGTATTCTGAATAAACGAGCAGTATAAAGTGATTATTTCCTGATACCTATTCGGACAGGGCACTCTGTGGAGTATGGCCACACCCAGGTCACTTCATGCGACGGGCGAGAAATGACATTTCCAAAAACAGTTGACGGAACAAACGATATGAAGGCGAAATCCTTCAAGAACCAAACTAACACCTATCTGTAACGATCTAGGTGACGGGAGGATAAAGTTCGGAATCTAGAGAGCGGCAGCCGGCAGGGATTGGGGCCATACTGTTCGTTAGTACTATAATGTATTTTTTGGCCATACTGTACGACTGTACGTTATTAGTATTAATGTGTATAAATTGGTATGACATAACCTTTTGGCTACCTTTATACGAAGGTTCGTGCCCTTGTCACAGAATAGTTTTGAGTACTACGACCCTGCGTTAAATAGGTACTTACCGCATATAGGTTAAACGGTTTTATGATTCAGTGCGACTTGCGTGGTCGCAATTGTATTGTCTCAAAAAAAACGTATTCTTTTTTTATTCCAACGCGAAATTCTATTCTATTCTTTATTCTATTCTAATCTTCTATTATATTCAATTCTATTCTATTCCATTCCATTCTATTCTTTTTTATTCTATTCTATTCTATTTAATTAACGGACTACAAACACAGTCATATCTTGGATTGGTTTCACTATTAGTGGCAATTATCTAGATCGTTCCCGTGCTTCGCAAGGTACGTTAAGCCGTTGGTGCCGGTTGGTATCATTAGATGGCATCCTTCAAGCCATGTCAGAGCCTTATAGGCGACTTGAAAACTTTAGAAAGTGGGATTCGCCACTATCCCTGCAACCTCCACCAAATCGGACTTGGAATTGAATCGGGGGTGTGGAGTACGGCATAGACCTTCCCGAGGTATTGGAAGAGACTTGTGCACTGGTAGGAGGGGCTGGGGGGAGGGACGTTATGGGTCAATAACGTTATTTTTACTACGTTCCTAGTGGCGGGTATGTCGGCTGTTGATTACAATGACTAACTCGGTGGTCCAGTGTCAGCTCTCCTGATTGCTGGGGTGAGAGTCGTGGGTTTGATTCCCACTCAGGGCAGAGCTAGACATTTAATTTTTATTTGCTCTGTGTCTGGGTGTTTAATATTTTTACGGGTGACTGTTAAAACGTCGGACGCATTTTAGCAGGTGAATCAGAAGACGAAACTGAGCAACTTTTCTCAAGAAACCTATGGACAATTAAAAAAAACAATGACTTTCCATACAAATTGGTCAGCTCATTAACCAACTTTGTACGAGAAGTCCAATTTTTTTTACCAATTGACCATTGGTGCCTTGGGAAAAGTTGTTCAGTTTCGTCTTTTGATTCACCTCCTATAATGCGTCCCTCGTCTAACCAGTCACCCTGTTTATATGTATGTATTTAAACAACTAGTATATCAGTCGCTGGTAACCACAGTATAGAGAATCCTAGTTTCGGGCCAGATGACCGTGTATGCTTTGTCCCCGTATATTATTATTAATAAATATCAAAGAAAAACATAAAAGACAACAATTAAAGAGAACCTGTATACTTGCAAATCAATAACAACTATTTAATAATGATGGGTTAAACATAGAAATCGGAATAAGAGCACTAACTAGTAAACCACTTTTGAAAATCAAAGCCAAACAAATAAATACACACACAATATAAGTAGGTAGTTCGATTCCGTTAGTCCGAATGTTATTAAGAAAAGATATGCCAATTGTCTCTTCACTTTTAGGAGCATGTAACCTGTCTACCTCCCCTATATTATAGCATATCTCTGGCTATCATTCATTCTTAAAGCTCCAGCTCCATAGACTATAAAGTAACAAAACTTGTGTAGGACCCGTTAACTGGGGGTTTTACTCATCACACTGAACAACATTCACCACGGAAACAAGTCAATCCTAAAAAAAAAAATTGGCCCCTCCATACAAAAATGCAAAAATTGGTCTATCAGCGGATCGATTTCTTTAAAGAGTTAAAAATTTGGATTTCAGCATAGTCATAGAACAAGAGCCCCAGTTAAGGCATTAAGATCACTCAATCCGAGCAGGTTGATACCTGTTAAAATAATATCGAACTTAAGTAAAATTAATTTTAAGTTCAAATCAATGCGGGCTTTAACGCGGCTGTTACGTTAAACCGAACGCCCAATTCTCGATTTTTAATTTTTTTAATACTTTTTTTCACTATAAAATATTTTTTTTAAAAAAGTTTTCAATTAAAACGAAGGTGTTAAAGTCACCGATTTTTGTGTGGTGGTTTCATTCACTATTATTAAACATTAACTATTTGATTTCAAGAAACTTTGCAATTTATATGCCAAAAACAGGGTCTACAGTATATTTTTTTACATCAAAACTGGTAATATTTTTAAAATTGTGTTCAATTAAATCTATTTTTTATTACTTTAAGTATGTATATTATATATTTTTCCATAGTGGTAGCTTTACACAGTCTTTCAATAATTTTAATTGAATATTGTCATTTGACCCATCTGAGGGCCTTAACGGGACCTACACCAGTTTTGTTATATCCTGTATACACACTATGGCTAACAATCGAACAAATAATACAGTAATTTGTAACATTAGAATGACTAATGTATACTTAATGATGTTCTGTAATAATAAGAAATATGTTACTGTCAAAGCACAGATACTCGTATAATTACAGTATCGTACAATTCACAGATTCACTTTAAAAGGTTTAAAGTTCAACCAGAAAAGTAATAAGACTTAAAGTACATCTGTGCTTAAAGGCAAAGTTGGATTTTCACTTACTTTAAATTCTGCATCTTACATTACTAATCATATCAGCTCATATACGTCCCCACCGAACCTACCCTGAATCATCTCACCTGATGGTAGGTAAGTGACGATGATGCCAAATATGGAACCAAAACTTACTTATTAAAACCTTATTCATCATAGGCAATTCCAACACTACAAACTACAATGGGAAAAAAGAGAATCTGAGTAATCCTAAGCGTCCTTGGATGGAGCGTCGGGGGCGTAACGGCTAGGGCCGCCCCCTCTTGTCCAGGAGGTCGTGGTTCGAATCCTGCCACGTACCAATGTGATTTCGAATTTAGATTTCATATGTACGTTTATCCGACTCTCTTACGGTGAAGGAAAACATCGGGAGGAAACCTGCACACGCCTGCGGAGAAACTCGCAGGTTGTGTGTGAAGTCGACCAACCCGCACTGGGCTCGCGTGGTCGACTAAGGCCCGATCGCCCTAATTCAAGGTAGGCTCGAGCCCCTCGGTGGGGACGTATATGAGCTGATATGTAGATGATGATAAGTAATCCTTAATTACCTATATCTCATTTCATGTTTTTCCCATATACCTAGGCTGTTTGATAAGTACCCGTTTACTAAATATATTAATATCACTGGCCGAAAATAAGTATACCACCTTTTTAAGCCATTTTTCAGAGGCGGGAAAAAGAAAAAAAATTGCATTCTTTTCTTTTTTTTCTCATTTGACAGCGATTTAGTGAAAGCGTGAACTTAAAATTGTTAAAATGGAGAAAGAACAGTATCGGTCTGTAATTCGATTCTTATTTTTGGAAGGAAAAACATGTGATGAAATAAAAGTAAGAATGCAAGCGGTTTACCATGAATGTACTCCTTCTATAACAACCGTCAGATATTGGTATAACGAGTTTAAGCGGGGGAAAACTCTTTGATGAGGATCGCCCAGCCGGCCAATTGAGGTGACTACAGACGATATGGTTAAGAAAATTGAAAATATCGTTTTAGCCGACCGCCGAATTAAACTTCGAGAAATCGTTGATGGTGTAAACGTTTCATTCGAGAGGGTACAACACATATTAGAAGAAAAATTGGGTATGAAGAAAGTATCGGCGAGGTGGGTGCCGCGTTTACTCACTCACAGGAGCAAAACCGGAACCGACTGACTACTTCGGAGCAGTGTTTGGCCGTGTTCAAACGTAACCCGAAGGAGTTTCTGTGTCGTTTCGTAACCGTGGACGAAACTTGGGTTCACCACTACACCCCGGAAATGAAAGAGCAGTCGAAGCAGTGGATTTTACCGGGTGAACCTGCTCCAAAGAAAGCAAAAACCGTCCCATCGGCTGGAAAGGTCATGGCGACTGTTTTTTGGGATTCGCAGGGTATTATACATATTGACTACTTAGAAAAGGGGAAAACGATAACAGGGCAGTGCTATGCTAATTTATTGGATGAATTTGACGCCGTCTTAAAGGACAAACGACCCCATTTAAAAAATAAAAAAGTACTGTTTCATCACGACAACGCCCCGGCTCATTCGTCCAGAGTTGTGACGGCTAAATTAGCACAGTTACGCTACGAACTATTGCCTCAGCCCCCGTATTCTCCAGATTTGGCCCCATGCAATTTCTTTTTGTTTCCCAACCTAAAAAAATGGCTCGGTGGTAAACGATTGGGATCAAATGACGAAGTCATTGCCGCCACAGAGGCCTATTTTAATGACTTTCCAAAATCATACTTTTTGGATGGTTTATTGAAGCTTGAGTATAGGTGGAACAAGTGTATAGAGTTAAAAGGTGACTACGTAGAAAAATAAATGCATATATATATAAAAAAATGTTTTTTTTTGCCATAAACGGGTATACTTATCAAACAGCCCTCGTACCTGGCAAACCCAAAATTTTGCATAAGTGTAGGTACCTACAGTGTAAACTCTATACTATAGCGACCAGACATTTTGTGACGTTATTGAGAGTTTTCCGTTATACAGAGAGAAATTATCGTCAAAGTAAACCAACTGGAGCCAACAAAATTTGACGTTTCAAAGAGTGAATCGTTATATCGAGTGACATTTTACAGAGTTTATACTTTATTTGAAAATATTCCTACTTTAGATGAGTTAACACTTTTACAATAACATGGAAAAACGCGATTATTTACAACGTAGAGATAGATATATGCCTATAGAAATTGTATCATTGTTTCACTGTTGGTTATTGTCGGCTGCTCGTTTGTCGGCGCCTTTGTCGGCGCGCATCAAAAGCACTAATCTCTGCCGTGACATTCTCGTATCTTGATTAGGGGTGGATTAGGCACTGGTTTGTTTTGTGCATCGGTCTTAAAGTAATGGGTTACAGTTTTAAATCGAATGACGTCAGTGAATGTATTGTTACTTCATTGTTGTTTTAAGCCCTGCGTCCTCTATTTAACGTTTTAATGGGAAATGTGACGTTAAAAACAAGCCGTAACCTTCACCGTAATTCACTTTACTAAAAACCAGGTGATTACAATCTGATTAAAAACAAGAACAGGTACTACTACAATGCGAGTACTTTACTTGCTCTAATAAAACGAAAGTGTACGAAGGTTTCTTTTGTAGTAGCTCAAAGGTTTATTCGAAAGTAGGTTACCGTTACCTACTCTTTAAGGCGGTAATATTACAGGTTATCGTTATTTTTGACGTCAATTACTCCTAAATGATTTATACAGTCACCTAATCAATATACGAGCTATGCTCAGAGTTCCCCTATACGCGATCAAATCAGAAATGAGGAGATCCGTAGGAAAACCAATGTAACCGACATAGTTACTAAACTTAAGTGGCAGTGGGTAGGGCAAATAGCTCGTAGAACAGATGACTGATGGGGCAGTAGTTCTCGAGTGGTGACCGCGCACTGGAAGACGAAGCGTGGGGGTGAAGGTCGCAGGAGGCCACTGGATGCGGGCAGCGCAGGATCGTTCGTCGTGGAAATCCTCGGAGGAGGCCTTTGTCCACCTTACTTTGGACTTGCATTTGATTCAAATTCAATTCGCCATTAACTCATCCGTTAACAAAACAACTAAATTTACCCCTTCTTAATTCGTCGTCGGCCTTGAATTAGTTACTTGTGGCAAAGTAAATATATTTGTACTAACATACAGTATGGGCACTCCCTGCCACTCTCTAGACTGGGACTTCACCCCCTCGTCACCCAGATTGATACAGATTGGTTACAGTTTGGTTGTCGAACGTATAGGATTTCGCCGCTATTTTGTTTGTTCCGTCATTCCTTTTTTGAAATGTTATTTCTGGCCCGTTGTATGAAGTGTCCAGGGTGTGCTTGTGGTTCAATTTATCTAGACAAAGACTCCTCCACGTTTTTGCGTCAACGTGGTGGCAGCGCAGGAACGGTCGTCGTGGAAATCCTTGGAGGAGGCCTTTGTCCAGCAGTGGATGTCTTTCAGCTATGATGATGATGATGAATCAACATGTTATCCATTTCATCTCACCGTTCGAATCGTTAATCCAAAGTACGACGAAATACACAAACACAGATTTGGACAGAAGGATCCGCCCGTCTCCATATTTTATTCTTACAAGATTATCTTCATACAAGCAAAAAGTAGCGCCATCTGACATAACTTGTACGAACGTGGGCGAGAGTTGATGTCTCAGTGCCGCGCTAAAAGGACCTTGGTAGAATTGTCGCTTTAAAAATGCGTTCATTTAATTTGTTTACAAGAAAAAATACAATGTAAGGTTACTTAACGATGACACGATATTCCATATTTCTTTTTAGACTTTTTTTCATAATTTTTACAGCCTCTAATAACACAATAAGGTATTTTTATATGGAATATCTTTTCACCGCCCTCTACAATTTCCCGCAGACGACTGAGTCGCGAGTGTGCGAAACTTTTGGTTTTCGCACCAATTTGCTGGGAGCATTAGTCGCGCGCGTTGGCACTAAGTCCTTACGCCAGTAATATAGAAGTCATTGTACACAAAGCAATAATAAATAAGACCAATCGTCTCTACATACCCTCACATTGTTGAAGGAGCGAACTAACCCAACGGGTTAATGCGGAAAACCCGATCGGATCGGTAGACGTCAAATCGAGCCGGGTCGAGAGCGAGGGATTGCTTACATTATTCTTTCTTAGGTAAAATCCGGGCATTTAGTAGGGTTGTCAACATCCATAAAGAGTACTTTCAACAGAGATATGCTATATATAAGGGGAGGTAGATAGGTTACATGCGTCTAAAAAGTGAAGCAAAAAATGATGCCAATTGGCATCTCTTTTCTTAGTAACATTCAGTGCAATAGAAGGGTGTGTGTGTGTGTGTAAAGGGCTTCGATTTTCAAATGTTGTTTGTAAGTGCATAACCCATCTATGGTAACAAATCTCTGACTTTCAAGGTATTTGCAATCATGGACGCACTTTTTAAGCTATGTCTGCAAACGGCTTTTCTTGTTGCTTTTAAATGGCACTAAGTAAGAGTCTTTTTTTTATAATGTAGGAGTTTTTGCTGTAAAATTGTAATTATTTGAAGATATTTTTTTTATTATTTATTTTATAGTCCGAGTAGGTTTTATTCATTAAGTACATGGTATTTTATTTCTTAGTATCTAAAAAAGTGATAAAAGCTTAATATATTTTAGTTTAAATATAAAATTATTATTCAATTCTGTTGTTGTTGCTCACGGACTAACTGTCTCCTTCCTTTTTCTTCGAGCACTGGGTTGTCTGGTAGAAATCGCTCACAGCGATAAGACCGCCTAAATTGTACGTCTCTTAGTTGTGAATTAAAATTGTACATGTATTTATTTATTTTGATGTACAATTATACAGTAAAGAGTTAGTTTAATCACAATAAAGAATTCGAAATCTTATTTATTTACCTATTTTTAATTTTTTATTCGTTAAAATTAGAACTGACATTTAGCCATATAAATATAGCGTTTTTCTTAGTCACAGCGCATAAATTAATAAAAAAATTGCCTGGTGTTGCACTTAGCATCACCCGCGGTCACGTGTAAGGTATTTAGATTTAATATATCGCTGATTCAACGGTAATGCTGGTTATGGTCAACCCTGGAAGTGCCCAATCGTTGATTGTAAAAAGGGTTTGAAATATGTTGGACGGGTCGAAATGCGTTATTTATTACTGGAAACGGAAGTGTGTACTATGAATGAACGAGAAAGGGGTGGGTAGAAGACTGCATAAAAAATAATTATGAATAAAATATAAGTTAAGTTCTAAATGAAATAAACATGAAATGTAATGAAATTCCTACTGAAATGTCAAAAATCTAACTCTGTTTTTTATTATTTCTTTAAATTTTTAATTAATTAAAATCACAAAACTAGTAGGTATGTACATCAACGACGTTGAAAAAGTATGACATGACGCCTTGCTGTATGAAACATTTAAATAACAAAACTGAAGAGTGACCCTTCCCTAATACTACCTTAACCTTAGAAAAACATTTGATTTTGATTTTGTTGACTAATGTAATATATTAACTGTATATAAGTAATAAGTATGTAAGAGCGTCGGTGGCGTAACGGCTTGGGCCGCCGCCGCCTCCTGTCCGGGAGGTCGTGGTTCAAATCCTGTCACGTACTAATGTGATTTCGTATTTAGATTTCATATGTACGTTTATCCGACGCTCTTACGGTGAAGGAAAACATCGTGAGGAAACCTGCACACGCCTGCGAAGAAACTCACAGGTTGTGTGTGAAGTCGACCAACCCGCAGTGGGTCCGCGTGGTCGACTTAGGCCCGATCACCCTAATTCAGGGTAGGCTCGAGCCCCTTAGTGGGGACGTATATGAGCTGATATGATGAATAAGTATGTGTGTGTGTTTTTTTAATGTTTAATAATTTATTGCTCTACTGCCTGCATAAATAATAGACGATACATTAATGACGAGGCCGGGGAAATAAGCGATTGCTGCATGAGTAGAGTTTAAAGGCCAAACCGCACGTGAGGCCTGTATTAGGGTTGCCAACTTTTTTTTCGGCCTTACGGGACAAACGATGATAAATCTTGAAAAATACGGGATTTCTCTTTTTCAGCCGGGACAAATAAAAATCAGAGCATTTTCAGTCAAAATTAGTTTTATGTATGATTTTCAAAATCGTAGTGAAAAATAGTTATAAGTTTGGCTTTAATTAAATTCGGCGTGCATTTGTTACGGACGTCAGTCCATTTTAGATTCATTTGCGAAAATACTCTTTCGATACTGAAAATAAAAGAAATTATCGTGTAAACGTTGCTTATATCGGTTTTCGATAACCGTTGTATAATTTTCTTCCATTATTTGATAGTATTCATGGTCTGTAGATTTTCGTAAAATACGGGACATCGGTTGTCCCGGCGGGACATAGAAATTTATGCAAAATATACGGGACGTCCCGTGAAATACGGAATGGTTTGCAACACTAGCCTGTATTAGTGCTTTACTTAAACAAGAAAATTATAAACAATATATAATATCATTTTAAGTAAAATACACTGCATATTTAAAACCGGGAATAGGAATGAGAGTAGGGAATGCCGTGACGCACACTTTTGCTTTTCCGGCGTTTTAATTTTTTTTAATCACAGCGCCTCCGTCGCCGTGCTGCCGCCGACGTTCAGAATTTGAAAAAAGCAGCCAGCAAACTTTAGGCCAAGAAGCTTTTATTTATCCGATTATGTATTTGTCACTTGGCTGTTTAAGATTTGTGTTCTGTGCCTCTCAGTGTGTTATAAAGATTGATGCAATTAAAAAAATACTACTCCAGTAATGAAATTACATACCCACTTCCCGGCTCGTTAACGAGTTGGGAAGTTGTTTTTTTATTTAATTTTTTGACGTTCCTGAAATCACCAATCATAATCTCAATTTCCTGTCTATCACGCTTTTATTAGGTTAAAATGTATGTATGTATGTTTGTATGTATATTTGTATGTTTGTAACCGACTCTTTTGCATTAAAATTTGACCCACACTTTAAACGGACAGATTCATTTATCAAGAATCAGTGACTATACAACAATTTTATAAGTTTATCTCATTATCCTGAACTAAAAATTGAAAAATAAATATAGTTTAAAAAAACTAAAAAACACGCTCTTTTGTATTTTTTTTATTGACTTTCCTTAAATTGTTCCTTGAGGCGCTTTGTGCCATATTTTTCGTATATCGAGCAATCCACGCTTTTTTCACAATAATACTAGTATTTTTCGTTCATTATTGTTTTCAGTTTATAGTAAGAATTATTTTTCACTTTTTAGTTTGATGTGCTTTAAAAGTGTATTTTTTTGTTTCTTAAACTATATTTATTTTGAGAATGTAAAGCGAATATAACATAGCGTGTTTGAGTAAAGATTTGATTCATCTTTATTAAATAAATTAAATTTAAAATAATTATAAATTAAATTTTAACCGCCTCCGTAGCTCAGAGGCAAAGTTCACTGGCTTTACACAGGAGATCGCGGGTTCGATTCCCGGCGGGGTCAATTGTAAGACTCTGTTTGGTTGGTGGTAGGGCATTTTCTAAGCCAGCCTGGCTAGCTACCACCATTTTATCGAAGTCTTGCCGCCAAATATCAATGTTGATATCATTGGTGTGTTCCGGCATGAAGGTAACATAGCCAGTTCCCCATTGCGTTTGGGAATCTTGGTAAGCCCGCTTCCATCATCGGCAACATCGTCACTTACCACCAGGTGAGATGTTGTCAAGGGTTTACCAATTGTGAATAAAAAAAATACATCGATCGGTTAACGCACCCAGTTTCCGGCCAGTTTTCTTTTCTCGTTTCCAGCGTGCTCTAATATTCATTAGCGCAGTGACGGGCAAGAAGTACTTGGTAATTATTCACCGGACGCGCGGTGCGCGCGAATAGGCGCGAGTCGTCGTCAGGCCGGCCGCCTTATAAATTATAATGGGGAAGAAAATAATAAAGTTTTAAACATAACAAGTCGGGCGTGTCGGCGGCGTGTCGCGCTCCATAAGTTATTCATAGGGATTCTTAAAAAAGTTTAGGCAGTTTCTTGTTTTTTTTTTTGGAGAGCAAATTTTGATTACTTGTTTCTATTATGAACGTGATTGTGAAGTGTTTGTTGTTTTTTTTTTCAATTATTATTATTAACTAGTGAGTGCCTACGGCTTCGCTCACATGGATGTCTATGGTGCGCATTGGGCGAGCCGCAAGCGGCTCGCTAAAGGGGATTGTGTTTATCAGTCTATGTTTGTATGTATACAGAGTGTAAAAAAATTGGTGTAGGACCCGTTAACTGGGGGTTCTACTCATCATACTGAACAACTTTTCCCAAGGAACCCATAGTCAATTCGCAAAAAAATAATTTCGTCGCTCTATACAAAAATGCCCAAAATTGGTCAATCAGCTGATCGTTTTGTATGAAGAGTTCAAAATATTTTTTTTGCCATTTCAGCAAACTTGTAGAACAACAGTTGTTCAGTATGATGAGTAGAAGCCCCAGTTAACGGGACCAACACCAATTTTGTTACGCCCTGTATATGTATGTTTGTCGTTTGTTCCTTTGCGGCGCTCTAGAGACTTGTGCTAATTTTGATGTTTCTTACTTACGTCAATCGATTTGTCTGAATCTTGCGAGCGTCACTAAAGACATGACAGTAATCAAAATTCAATATGGCGACAACCAGACGCCATATCGTGAAAAAGGAAAAAAAATAAAGTAGACAAACTATACAGGGCTGTAACAAAATTGACGTCACCCACATTGATGCAGATTGGTTAAGGATATCGCCGCCATTTTGTTTGATCCGTCATTCCTTTTTTGAAATGTCATTTCTGGCCTGTTGTATGGAGTGTCCAGGGTGTGCTCATGCAGTCGGAGGCAGTGTGTATTTCTGGCAACAATTAATAGCTTGCTGTATGTTTTTGGCTATAACTCCCAGGCGTGCGCGCGACAACTTCAAAAATTTTCATAGCAATCAGATGAACGGTATGACAGCGCATAAAATTCGAAAAACACACAAACATCAAACATTGATTATATGTATTGGAAACAATGTTATTTTCATCATGTCAAGTCATATACGACCCCACCGAGGGGCTCGAGCCTACCCTGAATTAGGGCGATCAGGCCTTAGTCGACCACAGGCGAGTTTCTCCGCAGTTGTGTGCAGGTTTCCCCACGATATTTTCCTTCACCGTAAGAGCGTCGGTTAAACGTACTTATGAAATCTAAATTCCAAATCACATTGGTACGTGTCAGGATTCGAACCACGACCTCCCGGACATGGAGGCGGCGGCCCTAGCCGTTACGCCACCGACGCTTTGTCTTTTATGTATTGGAAACAAATTGATTTTAAACCAATGTAATGTTTAATCAAAAAACGTTTTTATTTATTTTTATTGTACTACCCAATGCACATACATGTTTGTTAGTAAGTTTCTTTTTAAACTTTAATAAATAAATATAATTAGTATAACAAAATGAAAATGTTACTGTCAATCTTCAAAATTCTGTAACGAACTTTGTAAGCTCAGACATTAGCTGTAACGAAACTTCGATATTGCCTAATCATCGTTAAAGCGAGCTTCAGAAACTTAATTACTTTGAACTTGAAACTTTAATTAATGAAACAAGAAAGTTTTAAACGTCAGCTTAACCCCTTCTCGATAACCTTTTAAGTTTTGTCTCTTTATATATGTATGACCGTGAAATACCTAATTACCCGACTTCCCAAAAAGAAGGGTTATGTTTTGGGATGTGTGTATGTATTCCTTGACTGAGCCTTTAGCCCATCGAATTAAAATAGTTGACTTACTTTTCTTACTCTGGGGGGGTGCTCACAGATAAGACCTTATTTAACTAAAGTTCGTTCGCTGAATTAGCTGCATCTTTGATAAATTCCGATCGCCGCTGCCGGCTCGCCTCAATCGGTTGTGTCAAAGGGGCCGTCTTGAGTTCAATCGCGTCGCCGCCGACATTACCCGCACGGGGTCGCGTAAATCTTGTTCCGTCTTTAATTATTAATGCAGAAGACAATTTTGAAGATACTTCGACCGCAGTAGTGAAAATAATTAAAATTAATTATAAATTAAAAAAAAATTGTTAAATTGGTTAGGTTATTGTATTATCTGTACTTTTTTTTTACTAAACAGTATGAAAAACATTTTGACTCCAATCAAAAAGAGTAAAATAAATAGTAATCTGTATATACTCGTACAAAAGGAAACCATGACTGACTGATCTATCAGCGCACAGCTTAAACCCTGGACGGATCGGGATGAAATTTGACATACATACATCTGCCAAGAAAAAATTTAGTGAAATTCCCACGGGAACGGCAAAAAACGGGATCTGCGCGGGCTAAGCCGTAGGCAACAGCTAGTCAATTACAAAGCGACATATTTCCACAAATACAAGTATTTTTCCTAAAATTCGCTACACTAAGGCAAAACCATACAGACTCCCCCTATTGGGACATCGTAGCCTTTGAAAAACACAATTCAGAAACTGGGTACCGTTTGCATACAATTAAGGCGGTAATCAAATAATTGATCCTTGGGGGAGGCCTATGTCCAGCAGTGGACTTCCTTCGGCTGATATGATGAAGGCGGTAGTATAACAGATTTTCGTTATTTTTGACGTCAATTATGAAAACCCAAAGTTGAAAAAATAACCCCTATTGTTGATGATGTTCCTTAAAGTCAAAAGCTATTAGAAACACGTTTGAGCAGTCTTGAATCGATAGCAAAATCACAAAGATAGGTCTCCACCGTTACTTTCAACTCTAGTTATGCCTAATATTTTGAAGTATAAATTTAAAAAAATATACAACATTATTTGTAATGATAATACAAAGTGAGTAATGTTATTATTTTTTATACTTTCATAGTAGTTTTTTATTGAAATGAAAAACCATTGAAAAAGTGTGGTTATTTTCTTTACTCTTTTACACGCAAAGAAAAGACAGAGACAACTGTTCCAATCAATACCTCGCCTTAATGCTGAAAGTTGTCGCTGAACCACTTTGAGCGAAGTTAGATTGAACGCTATAATACATTGCTTCATGGCAAGGCGACTGTTAGTATTGCGTCTCTCTGCAATCCGCATTGTATATGGTGTTTTACATTGAGTTGCTAAATGTGAGATTGAGTTGCTGGAGTGTTTCGGGCTTTTTACCCAACTGCCTCAGAAGGAGTGTATGTATGTACATGGCACATAGCTCGTAGAAAGGATGGCCGTTGGGCCATAAAATTCTCGAGCGGCGACGCGCGCACCGGAAAACGTGCCGTAGGCAGGCCTCCCACTCGGTGGACCGATTACCTGGTGAAGGTCGCGGGAAGCCGCTGGATGAGGGTAGCGCAGAACCGGTCGTCGTGGAAATCCTTGGGGGAAGCCTATGTCCAGCAGTGGACGTCCTTCGGCTGATATGATGATGATGCATGTATGTAAATTTCTATGTTCCCTGCTGCAGCTTGAACGGCTTGAAGGATCCCTTAAGTGACATAGGATACATTTTACACGGCTGGCTAACAAGAGGGGTTATGTTTTTACACAGTCGGGTTTTTAATGAACTAAAGATATATACAGGGTGGGAAGGAGTATACCGACAGATTTTAACCAAAGATTCTAATGCCTATTTAGACCAAAAAAAAGTAATATAAACATGGGCCAGTAAAGCCTAATTTTCGAGATATTAATTTTTTAAATAATTCACAAGTTCAAAAAATCTCAACACGCCCTAATAATATGACGTAATCGTCGTTATTCTTCATAATCTTATGTGACGTTTGTTGCCTCAAAGTATCATACTGACGTTGATTTCACTCGTCGTTTATCGTATGTTGTCGGAGTCGTTCGTGAAGTGTGAAGTTTTCTTTTTCACTCTTTAGACTAAGGTTTCGTTCAGAAGGGATTACTATCGTTAATTGATTTTTTTGTTCCAGAAATTAAGTAAGTTAATAAGGCAGTTTTAGACCTATGTTAATATAACATTATTTACTCATAATACCACCAGGAATCCATGGTTAAAATCTGTCGGTATACTCCTTCCCACCCTGTATATATATATTTTATTAAAAATTTGAGTTCGTTTGACTGCAACTCACCTGATGGTAAGTGATGATGCAGTCGAGGATGGTACGCAAACTCAAACATGCCTGTTATTTAATGGAAGGTATTTATAAGAAGTTATTATATATCATATAGTTATATCCGTTTCAAGGTTATTTATAAATTTATATAAACCAAAACATTTACGACGGTTACTATATAGCATCCTTAACCCTTATACCATCAAATTCACATATATTCTTCTCTATCGCTTTTTAATCCTATATCTGTAACGTTCCATTTCACGCATAAATTGAATTTCGAACGGACGCCCTGTGACGTATCTCAGTTTTTACACCGGACATAAATCTAGGTCCCGTCGAGATAGCGTCACTCCGGCCAACCCATGTGATGTACTGTAGTATGATGATGCCCTTGTCTACATTTAATCTTCTTGGTTTGGGAACTCATTCATCTTCCATAGATTATGTTGGGCCTCTTTTGATTCGTCCGGTTTTCTTTCGTGCAGACCGTGGTCTCGTGGAACCCTCCCTGGATACTGCGTGTTAGTATCGATTGGTGGCAAGCAGATCGTTTTTAGGGTTCCATACCAGGTAACGGAACCCTATTTAGAAAGCCTACGCTGTCCGTCCGTCCGTCCGTTGTATCTGTTCGTCTTTTAACCTTGTGAATCGTGATAGGTAGCTAATTGAAATTTTCATAAAATGTGTGTTATTATAGGGGATTTAACATCAAATATTCATCATTATCATCATCATATCAGCCGAAGGACGTCCACTGCTGGACAAAGGCCTCCCCCAAGGATTTCCATGACGACCGGTTCTGCGCTGCCCTCATCCAGCGGCTTCCCGCGACCTTTCCCAGGTCACCGGTCCACCGAGTGGAATGCCTTCCTACGTTACGTTTTCCGGTGCGCGGTCCCCACTTGAGAACTTTCCAACGGATATCTGTTTTACGAGCAATGTGCCCCGCCCCTGCCACTTAAGTTTAGCAATTCTGAAAGCTATGTCGTGTACTTTGGTTCTCCAACGGATCTCGTCGTTTCTGATTCGATCACGCAGAGAAACTCCGAACAAAGAGCAGCAAATAATAAAAAAATATATATTTATCTAAGTCTTGCCGCAAAGCATCAATGTTAATAGCATTGATGTGTTCCGGCTTGAATTTAAGACAGCACGATCCCCATTGTGTTGGGGAATCTTGATAAGCCCGCTTCCATCTTCGGCATCATCGTCACTTTCCATCAGAGATGATGTCAAGGGCTTACCAATTGTGGATAAAAAAATAAGGTGGGTTCTCATAAAAAAACGTGTTTTTTGTAGTGTACTCTTTATGAATCGATTTATAGATGGGGAGTGAAACTCGAAGGTTGTGTGTGAAGTCGACCAATCCGCACTGGGCCCGCGTGGTCGACTATGGCCCGATCGCCCTAATTCAGGGTAGGCTCGAGCCCCTCGGTGGGGACGTATATGAACTGATATGATGAAATCGAGTGTTAGTGTTGGGTGTGGTGTTACGAATCCAACTCGCACTTGGCCGGTATTCTAATCACAGCTGGCCGCTGCCGCTGCCGCCTAACATCAGCATTGACAGTTTGAGTGTGTTGTTCTTTTGTCACAATTTACCTACCTACCAAAGCAAACTGAATGTACTTTACAAAATAAATAATAAGAACCGGTCAAGTGCGACTCAGGGTCACACAAACAGGGTTCCGCACAAAAAATAATCTACCAACAGAACAAGACCTCTCAGTACATACTTTGCTCTAGGTAAAAAGGGGTCTACTTATTCTGGACTTTGGAAATTTAATTTTTCCTGTGGGAACGGAAAGACTTAAGATTTTCCTGTATAATCTATACATTCAACCAAATTAAAACTATTTATCCTAAAATTATGAAAAACATATTTAAAAATCTCACAATAAGTCCTTTCATTTACTATGTCACACAATATATTTTGAAACTTTTTTTAATTTTTCTAATTTATTTATTTACGTTACAAATCCGTCTTTGGGTCACCAACTTAATATGTAAACCGAATTTCAACTCAATCAGTCCAGTAGTATTCGAGCAATTTGTCTGTGACATACGGACAGACAGACACACGAGTGACCCTATAATGGTTCCGTTTTTATTTTTTAATTGGTTCCTTTTGAGGTACAGAACCCTAAAAATCGTAATGTTATTAATGAAAATAAAAACTGCAAACATTAGCATAATATGTTTGTTTATAAAACAACAAAGACTTAACTTCCGACTTCAAGTAACAACATGAAAACAAAATGGAATAGCCACAATCAGATAATACTCACTAATACATATTAATTAATGTTTTGTTCATAGTCAAAGGAAATCGCTCTTTCCGGTTAGTATGGCACAAAAGAATACTTAACGTTTGTTATTCATGTAATAAAACTTAAGATACGGGTAATAATGTAATATTAATGAGGGTAGACCGAGATAGGGTTGCTTAAAATCGAATTTGGTTAAGTTTAAGTTATGCTTAATTTATACTTACTTTTTGGTAACAAAGTTACCCTTCACTGTGCCTGGTCTTTTTTCAGTGTAAATAAAGCATGATTTTTGCATTTAACTTCCTTAAATCATCCTTACTAATATTTTAAAATGTGGAAATGTGTTTGTTTGTTTGTTACCTTTTCACGTTTCAACACCTCAATCAACCTTGATGAAATGTGGCAGGAAGTTAGGTTGTGTCACTGGTAAGGACATAGACTACTTTTTATCCCGTGAAAAAGTTTTTACAAGTTTTTTTAACACTATGTAGTTTTTAAATTATGCTTTGTTTTTGATTATGTTAAATGTAAAAGAAAAGCAAACGTTGAACATACTCGTAGGTACTTAGTAAAAATAATAAACTTCTTCGCTTTATCCTCTCGGTCCGTAACATAAGGTTATTAAAATAAATACCCCCCATAAAGTCCCATAACACCACGTCTGACCTGAATGTTAACTAGGCAAGGAAAACCCGGGGTTACAGTACTGGTTACTTTACTACCACCATAATGGTTTTCGCTGACGAAATGATAGTACCTATAGGTGTTGTAATTTTTAGTTTCTTATATATGTATTTTTTTTTATTCTCAATTGGTAAGCCCTTGGCATCAACATTTGTACATTAAAATAAATAAATACATATACAAAATTTTATTAACAACTAAGAGACGTACAATTTAGGTGGTCTTATCGCTGAGAGCGATTTCTACAGACAACCTAGCGCTAGGAGAAAAAGCAAGGAGCAACTACAACAGAAAAAAATATTGAATAATAATTTTAAACTTTTAACACATTAGCTCATACATACGTCTCCACCGAGGGGCGATTATAATTAGGGCGATCGGGCCTAAGCCGACCACGCGGGCCCAGTGCGGGTTGGTCAACTTCACTCACAACCTTCGAGTTTCTTCGCAGGCGTGTGCAGGTTTCATCACGATGCTTTCCTTCACCGTAAGAGCGTCGGATAAACGTACTTATGAGATCGAAATTCGAAAACATATTGGTATGTGGCAGTATTATACTTTTATCACTTTTTTAGATACTAACAAATAATACAATAAATTTAATAAATAAAACCTACTCGGACTATAAAAAAATTAAAAAGGAGACTAAGGATAAGCTATGTATCACAAATTAATAAGGGGATAAATGTTAAGTCGTATAAAAAGGTAAAGGAAACGTCTTTGAATAGAGGAAGATGGAGGGAGTTGCACAGCTGAACTGAGATGGATGCTGCACCGACAAGAGCCTAGCTCTAAAATTGAAGAAGAAATTTATAAAATTAGAGCTCCGAAGCGCGACTGGAGTTTACTAATCGTAAAAAGTTCAGTTTTGACATCCCTGATCTTATAAAGGGACGTTCCGGGCTACGTTCTACGCGGAGCTCGGTCACCGGCCTCGCGGTTTAGGCTGTATAGCCATGGAGCCTTAGCCTTCCTGATATAACACGCGACTGATATAAAACGTGTCACCTTTTTTGTTGCACTCGATTTCCCTCTCCATATATTTTTGGTAACGCGTGCTATAGACATATGAAAATCAATTCTTAAGGAGTAAACACCAACTTGCCAATTGTTTCAAGATAATATACACACAAGTCCAGGATCACATCATCATATCAGCTCATATACGTCCCTACCGAGGGGTTCGAGTCTACCCTGAGTTAGGGCGATCGGGTCTTAGTCGACCAAGCGGGCCCACTGCGGGTTGGTCGACTTCACACACAACCTGCGAGTTTCCGCAAGCGTGTGCAGGTTTTCTCACGATGTTTTCCTTCACCGCAAGAGCGCCGGATAAACGTAGGTACATATGAAATGTAATTCGAAATCACATTGGTACGTGGCAGGATTCGAACCACGACCTCCCGGAGATGAGGCGGCGGCCCTAGCCGTTACGCCACCGACGCTCCAAGATCCTCCTCGCAACATTAGGATTTGACGGTTGTTTTATGATATCGCATTTGTATGCGAAGTATCATTGTTATACTTATGTGGAGAAGTGTGGTAGTACTTAACCCTCGACTCGCGAGTACGACTCGCACTTGGCCGGTTTTTATGTTACCTTCTAAGAAGCCTTAACAAACATTAAAGCAACATCTCTCATCAAACAACTACCCACCTTACACAACCTGTCACTGCGTAAATGAAGCACCCACCGACAGAGTAAACAACCTACCTTAGTACTTAACAGTCTGAATAAGTGTAAGTTGGCAACATCGGCACTACAAATATTGACTCACGTCAAACCCATACCCAAAGATATAGCGCCCGCCGATTGAATCTCGCCCTGTGAGCGATCCCTGAGAATAGGGTTGCCAATTGCCAGATAAACAGGAAAGGTATTGATACGGTTTTTGAAGGGCAAAGCAAAGATAAACTTACCTAGTATAGAGACGCCTTAGAGTCGCGTTGGTTAATCCCCTTCAGGGGGGTTGTCTGTCATCCTTTTTCAATTTTACCGATTTCAAAAAGGAGCAGGTCCTCAATTCGACTGTATGTTTTTGTGTGTATGTTTTGCGATATCTCCGCTGAATAGTAACCGCTTGTAATACAATAATTCTCTTTTTATTTGTAGATTTCGGGTGGTCCCACGGTTTAGTAATTTTTACCCGACTGCGCCAGAAGGAGGGTTATGTTTTTCGAGAGTATGTATGTATGTATAATTGTTTGGCACGCTCTGCAGCCTGAACGGCTGGATGGATTTTGGCTTGAGAGGTGTCGTTAGATTCGTATTTACTGTGAGAGTGACACTGGGTATATCAAAATAAAAAAAAATACAAAATGGCGGGTTTTTGGGGCCAAATTCAAATGTTTGACACGCTCTGCAGCCAGAACGGCTGCAGAATATAATAATATTATTACATCAACTGATAAGTTAATAATCTGCGTAATCTTAATGTGTGTCATGTGTATATAGGTTACTACACAAACTCATTCAATAATAAAACTAAAAAATGATAAAATAAAATACGGTAATTTAAAAAACTAAAAAACCCGCCTGCGTTTCTGTGTAACTTAGAAATGAAAAACCCTAAAACAAGAAAGTCGTTATACCCGATTGCACTTAACTTAAGAAAAATTGTAGCAGTCGGGACCCAATCTAGAAAGTCAGCCGTCTAGTCAGTATATTGGAGTAATCTGCAATGTAATATAGGTATGTGCTGTCAATTCACTATGCCTCCATTTCTAGAATGGGTTCCGACTGCTAAAATTTTTCTTAAGTTAAGTGCAATCGGGTATGACGACTTTCTTGTTTTAGGGTTTTTCATTTCCAAGTTACACAGAAACGCAGGCGGGTTTTTTAGTTTTTTAAATTACCGTATTTTATTGATTAAAATGACAAAAACATACAAAAAATAGCATTGTTGTTGCTTTTGCGTCTGAAGTCGGTTTTTTTAACGAATTTAACGTGTTTAGCTTGTCAATTATTTAGACCTTCTATTGAAACATCAGAAGTGTGGGTATGACAGACCACCTATAGACGCCACAAAATTTGACTTGACCTGATTGTTAAGACGTGTGAATGAAATGAAAAAAGAGTTTAGTTTTGATAAGGCAAAAATCTCGGCCGGGCATTTATTGGAAAGCTTCAAAGAATCTTTACGTCCTATATACTGTAGTATCTAAAGACTAAGGGGTCTTTGACCAGTGTGTATTTGCCAGTTAAGGCATACGGAACTGAAACATGGTTGTTTACTATATGCCCCATAAGGATCACCCCAAGGGGCGATCCAGTTTTTCTGCGTGAGCGAATCAGTAATATAAAGCAGCGTAGTAAAACCAAAGTAACCGATATCGCTCACGGAATATACTCGAGAATCGTACATCGAGACGCATCACCGGTCAGTATTAGTTGGACCATTTGATTGATATCTGCGAATTTAAAATTCAATTTTTCCTTCATTATTCCATGAAAAGAGTTCAAGCTTTATTTAATGGAGTTCGAAATAGACATTTCTGGGAATACCATGAAATAAAACAGGGCTTGTCGAGTTTTCATTCCGTAGCTGTAGAAACACCAAATGTACAGACAGTCAGTCAGTATACAACAGTAATGTTTTATTCAAATAAATTTAATATTTGCTCGCGAATATGGCTAAATGTAGCAGATAAAAGGTCTGGTAATAGGTGCCTACAGAAATAAATAAAACGGACTAGCAACGAAGCAGGAAAACGTTGTTGTTGAAATGAAAATGGACTGTATGAAAATATGTTTGGGGCTAAACACTCCATGTTTGCACAGAATATTGTTATAGGACTGTTAAATTTGTTATGTCTATACGCAATATTTATTTAGTTAAAAATAAGTAAATCTATGAGAAAACGGTTTCTAAGGATAACATCGCAGACCTTACTTCGCCTGTTTACGAAGTATGTTTAGTTTGTTTGTTTTGTTATTTGGACGAGGGGATCGCGTCCCACTTATAGATCAATCGCGTCCCACTTATGATATGTGGCCTAATATCTATGATGACTGTATTTGAGTTGACTTGAGTTTTTTCAAATTTCACATTCAAATTTCAAAATGGATGCATGTTACATTCTTTCTGACGGTCCTATGACAGCAATTACGTTACATAATGTCAGATTGTGAAAATTTTAGAAAAACCTAAAAACTTTAAGGTACAATCTTTTAAAGTTGCATTGTCACGCGATATACATATGCATGCAAAATTTCAGCTCAATCGGAAACCGGGAAGTGGGTCAAATTTAACTTGCAAGATTCCACCCGAACAAACATACAAATTCATACACTTCAAGTTAAATAAAAGCTTGTAAAAAAATTTAAACAAACAATCATCAGTTAATAATGTCAATAAAATCATTGATATAAAACAAATAATGTCATTTGGACATGAAAACGATATGATATATGTCATAGTTTTCCAACGTCATTAATGTACATATTTTGTGATTTTAATGAATTACAAAATTGAAGGCTTGATGGAAAACAGAACGAGTTAGGTTTTTTAAATTTCGGTACGAGGGTAGTTTAGTGATCAAGAGTTTATTAGTGTAACAAGGGTCAAAGTAATATTTTTTTTCGCCTGAGCATAAAATATTTTGACCCACAATTTTTCATCACAACCTATGAGAAAAAGAAGTGAAAAGAAAGAAGAAACCACATACATTATGCGCTCGACCTCTTTGGTTACATACTAACCAACAAAGAGTGGGGTTTTTAATACAAACTCCTTGCTAACCAAACAGAAAAGTAAGTTTATCACCATAGAGAATTTAACAATAGTTTGTGATTTTTACATATTTATTTTACATACCACCATTACAAACTCGGACCAATCAGAAGAGATAAACAAAACTCCCAACATTTTATTTCACACTTACTGACGAACGTTATTCGAATAGGTGTGATAAAAAAAATTGATGTGCCAAAGGACGTCCACTGCTGGACATAGGCCTCCCCCAAGACCACCGGTTCTGCGCTGCCCGCATCCAGCGGCTTCCCGCGACCTTCACCGGGTCATCGGTCCACCGATTCGGAGGCCTGCCTACACTACGTTTTCCGGTACGTGGTCGCCACTCGAGAAGTTTGGCCCCAATGGCCAATTGGCCATCCGTTCTACCAGCAATGTGCCCCGCCTACTACCACTATACAATAATAAAGAAAACAATACAATAGAGTTATAGACACAGATATACTTTAGATCTCGACGCGACGAAGCTACACGAGCAAAACCAGAGGTTAAAGCTATAGTAGCAAATTTATGGTCGCTACAATACAACTCATAAGTAAAACTGTTGCAATTTGAGGACTTTACAATAAAGACCTGACAGACTTGTTGTATGTAACATTTCCTAGGCATTTTCTTTAGCGAATGCCTTATATTTATTCGAGGAAGTAGTTGTATAATGCAATGAAGTCAGCTGATGTGTCCACATGGCTTTGTCCCCGGCGCGCGGCGTCGTAAAACGCCATCTGCTCTCTGCATTAGGAGATTGTCTCGATACGTGACAGAGTTCAAGTTGTGATCAAATTTCTGAGAAACTAACAAGGTGTACAGAAAGTCTTTTGTTATTTTTAAGCTATTGCATAGCTTTTATCGCGGGCTTTGAGCGCGGCGACCGAATCAAGAAATTCCGTAACGAAAAAAACCTAACACTACCGCGTTCTAAAAAAACTTATAATGCCATCTATTAGCGATTTGCGGTACTAAAAGGACAGTAAATTTTACTGGCTCGGCCGAGCGTGACGTAAAGTTACCGCGTTCTAAAAAAACTTACAGTGTCATCTATTAGCGACTTGCAGTACTAAAAGGACTTAGTCAATTTTACTGGTGTAACTTTCTTAGTGTTAAAAGTTGATAAAAACCGCGGCAGTCCCCGAGTGCCACACGTTTTTATTCACAATTGGTAAGCCCTTGGCCACACGTTTTATTCACAATTGGGGTCGCGGGTTCGATTCCCGGTGGAGTCAACTTGTAAGACTCGGTTTGGTTGGTGCTAGGGCATTTTTCTAAGCCCGACTGGCTAGCTACTACCATCTTATCTAAGTCTTGCCGCCAAACATCAGTCTGAACAACATTGATGTGTTCCGGCTTGAAGATAAGATAGCCAGTTCTCCATTGCGTTGGGGAATCTTGGTAAGCCCGCTTCCGTCTTCGCCATCATCGTCACTTACCATCAGGTGAATAAAAAAAAATATAAGAAAAATCCTACAAAATGCCGAGATCCAAGAGTTGGTGGCTGATCCAAACATTATCGGAGAGACAAAAGCTCAGACTCCAGTGGTTCAGTCAGCTAGAGTTAATGGGATAAGATTAAAATGTGAAGAGAGCCTATCAGGGTCAACTAACAGGTCGACGCCCGGTCGGTCGCCCCAGGTATCGATGGCGCGATCTGGTGAACGCGGATCTAAAATAAATTTTTCTTTCTATTTTATTAATGCGTAAAAATAAATGCGTATAAATAAACAATTAAGCTGGGTGCCCTCTATACGTAATTATTTTCGACAGGGACTTGGCTTTTGTTTTTTGTGCAGATTTTTTCTGTAGAACTTGAATTGATTTTCACGTTTTTCTTATCCCAATTTAAACCTGGATTTATATCTGACCTAGATACAATACGTAGATATAATTTTACCCGTCCATACCATTCAATACCAACAACTGTCAGTTAAGATCATCGAAATTAGACATATCTCTGCCTATCCAATTGTGGTAACCATGTCCTGTTCATGACTAGATGATCTGATAATAAACAGTACATAATATTCGGGCGTCGAGAGTACATAATAAGAGAGCGTTGGTGGCGTAACGGTTAGGGACCCTGCCTCCTCTCTGAGAGGTCGTTGGTTCGAATCCTGCGACATACCAATGTGTTCTCGGATTTCAATTTCATATGTACGTTTAACCGACGCTCTTACAGTAAAGGAAAACATCGTGAGGAAACCTGCACGCCTGCTCCAAACCTGAGAAGTTGTGTCTGAAGTCGACCAACCCGCACTCGACTAAGGCCCAAACGCCCTAATTCAGGGTAGGCTTGAGCCCCTCGGTGGGGACGTATATGAACTGATATAATGACATAATATTCAGGGAATATATTGGCCCCAAACCAGGATGATGTGATGACCAAACAACAACAATCCTATCTCTAAGGAACCTATTATCAATTTGAAGCCTCCCTTAACTAATCGATTAGTTGATTATTAGATTTAATGGCGTATCCAAAAAGTTTTTTCTTGAATAACCATGACCTTCTTTAGAAAGGTTCTGTAATACGATTTACGAGTAAAAGCCTTCTTAAAGTATTTCCTCAGCTTTTGTTACCCCTGTATACCTGTCCGTACAGCCATCGATATTGATCTGTCCTCCCCAGGTATTTCGAACAGGCGTGTACGGAAAACAGATTTCCTTGAAGGCCTAGCGAACAATTCGGAATGCAGACCTGCATACGTCGGGATATTCGGGAGTCGGGACAAAACAGGCCTGATCGATTGTACCCTGGATTGCGGAATTAGCTCGACCGTTAACGTTCCGGAGACCTATTTTGGCGCTCTGATGCTATGTTTTTTTTTAACAATTGGGATGACGACAGCGTCAGAAATAAATTATAAACTCTTGATCATTAAATTGCCCTCCTCCCACTTAAACTTCGGAAAACCTTACTCGTTTTGTTTTTCATCAAGTCTTCGATTTTTAATTCACCAAAAGCACAAAATGATAAATGACGTTGCTAAACTATGACGTAACGCCTAGGTATTTCTAACACATTTATTACAAAATCTAGTTTTTGACAGATGATAAAAAGTAACTCAGATGACTAGCATTAGTCATCCCTATTGTTATTTTGATCAGTCGTCGAATCCAACTCGGCTGAGCACTGTTCGGAAAACTTCGCATATCTTCCTTGTCACAAATATAGCAGTCTCTCAAGACTAGTGTGTGTTTGCCAGTGATGACATACGCAACTGAGACATGGTCACTTACTATGGGCCGCATAAGGTCACCCAAAGGGCGATAGAGCGAGTTAAGCGAGCACTAGTTTCCCTACGCGATCGAATCAGATCCGTAGAAAAATAAGGTGACCGACATAGCTCATAGAACTGCTATACTTAAGTGGCAATGAGCGGGGCATATAGCTCATAGAACAGATGTCCGTTGGGTTAGTAAAGTTTTCAAGTGGCGACCACGCACCAAAAGGGCTTCCCACTCGGTGGACCGACGACCTGGAATAGGTCGCGAGAAGCTGCTGAATGCGGGCAGCTCAGGAACGGTCGTTGTGGAAATCCTTGGAGGAGGCCTTTGTCCAGCAGTGGACTCGTTCGGCTGATATAATGATGATATTGTGATGAGGAAATGTATACTGCTTGGCCAATATGTCCTACTGAGAGTCTTCTTTCAGAGGGATTTTTAAAGCTACATTCAATTTCTTCTTTAATACTTATTTTGATACTAGCTGTTTCCCGCGGCTTCACCCGTGTGGACAAAGTTTTGTATGAGCGAAAAATAAATTAGCCTCTGTGTTTATCCAGGTCCTAATCTGTCTACCTACCAAATTTCAGCCAGATCCGTTCAGTAGTTTTTGCGTGAAGAAGTAACAAACATACACACGCACAAACTTTCGCCTTTATGATGTGTGTGTGATGATCATCTTTATCATTATCACATCATCCGACTTATGACTTATTCAATCCTTTATCTTTCTCAGTCGTGTATAATTAATTAAACTTAATTCGCAAATTTTCTAATTTGATTACTTAATAAAATCCTTCCGCTGTTGGTGCCTTTGTATTTTAAATTCATTCCAGCTTGTATTCTTGCTAAATTAACTTTCAAATTAAGACCGTCCTGAGTTTTGAGTTCAGCGAGACAATGCCCAAATCAATTTTTTGTTTCGTCTTTCTGCATTTTCATGTAAAATTTGGTCTGTTTATATAATTTAAGGTTTGTTCT
This sequence comes from Coleophora flavipennella, assembly GCA_947284805.1. Classification (NCBI taxonomy): domain Eukaryota; kingdom Metazoa; phylum Arthropoda; class Insecta; order Lepidoptera; family Coleophoridae; genus Coleophora; species Coleophora flavipennella. Next base: position 5,007,928 of record OX369269.1, read on the forward strand.
TTGGGTTTACTTATTATTATAAGTCCTTGGCTGCATCGGCACTTACCATCAGGTGAGGTGCAGCCAAACTCACCCAATTATTAATGAAATAAAATTTTATTAATCTGATTATGTATGTACTTATAATAGTATCATATTTTAGTAGATATATTTTCATGTATTAATTAAGATCGTGAAGTCAACTAACCCGCACTGGGCCCACTTGTTTGACTAAGGTCCGATCGCCCTAATTCAGGGTAGGCTCGAGCCCCTCGGTGGGGACGTATATGAGCTGATGTGATGAAGGTGTTTTCAGTCAATCGATCAGTATGCTTCCGTTTTCAAGTTTAGTTCTGAACCAAGTGCATTAGTTTGTGCATCGCAATAATGATAAGACTATTGAAGCACTGCTGACAGATCTTTTGTTGTACTTTCTCGGAAACTGCTTCATTATTAAAAAAATCGAAATGTGTACTGGGACACATAGTAGAAGTGAAACTTCAACGGACAAGTGGAAAGGGTAACCCAGGCTAGGTACATGCTTTATATCTGCATCTCAACTTTTCTCTATCTACGAGTAGAGCCGTTATCCTCTCTCCACCTCCGCCGCCAGCCTTTCTCTGTGTAACCCCCTCCACGCGGCCGCAACGCTTTTTCGTGACAGAAAAAAAACCTAATTCCCCCTGTCTATATAGAAGTTTCACTTCAAAAACAATATGTCAGTCGGCTCCTTTCGGTGCGCAACTAAAAAAACACACCATTAATATCCAACACGACAACAATATAAATTGTCGGCCTCTGGCGACGCGTCGCCGCCGCCGCCGATGTGTGCAGAACCTGAGCGGGAATGCCCATTTCTTTTCAACTCCATTACGATTTAATTAGATTACCTACAAGAGACATTCATAATTTTGCGTTTCACTAAGCCACTTTGGACGTAAATTGAGAAAGTTTTGTTTTATCGACGCGATCTGGTAAGAGTTGCGAAAGTTACGGTACCTGTGGCTATCCTTTAAACCTTTCTTCTGTCTATACTTATACTGTAAATTCGTATCACACAAACAATTAAGCAAAGACTTAAATAAAAAAAATACGCTCTAAAAATATTTTGAGGTATACAATAAATAATCCCAAACATACAAGGCGTATGTTTGGGATTATTTATTGTATACCTCAAAATAAGTGTCATTAGAACTAATTATATTTGCCAAGTCTCAACAGAATCGGTTCACAAATGAAAATTCAGTCGGTGAACAATCAATGATTCCCTATTTAGAAAACTAGAAACTATGTAGAAACTCTTAGGGATTTTTTTTTTCAAATTTAAATGGTGGTCCCATTTAAGTATTTCTATCCAATAAAATAATAATTTTCATAATCGGACTACTCAGAAGTTATGCGTGATCGATCATACATTAAAAAAATATATACAATGCGTGTCGACTTGAAAACTTCTTCCGTTTTGTTAGTTAAAAAGGCGACACTGTAGATTGCTTCTGTAAACAACGATCCTGAGACTTTGATTCCATCACCAAAGTTTGTCATCAGATCAACTTCAAAGTACCATTATCACCGGTATTACATAACTAATCTTAGCTCCATCAGACCCCTGGATGTCGCTCTAAAATCAATTGCAAGATTGGACTCATGCTTACAAGGCAAGTTGAATTGAAGCTTGTAAATAGAAAATAACGCATGATATTGCATTATGTACCTACATACAAAAAAGTTCATGTTAGAGAAATATTCCAATATCAACCTGCAATTTGTCAAACAAATATACTTTGCGCATAATTAATAGTGTCTATTATTAAAGAAAATAAAAAATAATAATAGAGGAAAATACAAAAGAGTAGAGATCATCCTTCTTCTATTATTATAAGTGACAAAATCGACACACTAGATTGTTATTATGTCCAGCTTACGATAAAGGACACGCGGCCTATATCTCGCAGACTAAACCCCTTCTTGAGATCCTTTTTACGCCTTTGTCTTTACTTCCCTGTGGTTAATGGATAGTGTTATTGCCTGGATGGGTCAATAAAGCTTCATTACGGCGAACTTAGCCGAATTCACAGAGTATGAACATAATTGCCTATTTCGTCATGACTTAAGATAGGTATAAATGTAAAATACCGCGGGTGACGTTGCTCAGTGAGACACCAGGCAATCGCATATCTCATCTCAAGGGTCTTAAGTTAAGTTACCTAGTAATTAGGAAGATACCTTTTTGTGTCCTTGGTCCGTTTATAACCGACTACGAAAAAGGAGGGTTATGTTTTTGACAGTCTATGTATGTATGTATGTATGATGGCTTGCGACTACCGCTATTACCCCAGATGAAGGCTATGATTTCAGGCGGGAAATTCTTGTTTCATACTTTTTCGTAGTCGGGTTTTAGTTTTTTAAACTTTTATTTTATTCGCATAAGCCCAAGTCCTTAGACATTGCAAAGGTGAAATAAAAAAAAAACAAACCAGACTGTGACATCTGATACACATGGCGCCTGGGTTACTGAAAAAAGTACACAAACTTTCCGTCGCATATGTGATAAATAGTGAGTTTGGAAACTCCTGCTCTACCCCTATGTTACACAGTACACACAACTCTCAACTTTTTCAGCTTTTTAAACAAACTCTCTCGTTAAAAAACAGATTTTCCTTTTTGCCCACTCCACCTGGTCTAGTTACCCCTCCTTTTGTTGAGATCCACATTTAACTTGACAATTTGTTTATTACTTCAAAATAGGTATTAAATACATCATCATCATATCAGCTCATATGCGTGCCCACCGAGGGGCTCGAGCCTACCCTGCATTGGGGTGATCGGGCCTTAGTCGACCACGCGGGCCCAGTGCGGGTTGGTCGACTGCACACACAACCTGCGAGTTTCTTCGCAGGCGTGTGCAGGTTTCCTCGCGATGTTTTCCTTCACCGTAAGAGCGTGGGATAAACGTACATATGAAATCTAAATTCGAAATCACATTGGTACGTGGCAGGAATCGAACCACGACCTCCCGGACAGGATGCAGCCGCCCTAGCCGTTACGCCACCGACGCTCCTCCTTAACTACAACATGCCTCATTTTAAAATTTTCTAAACAGTCTAGTTTTAAGTTAAATACATTGAGTAACACAAGTATGTACTAACCTAATTTCTAACATGCAGATTGTTTAGCATCAAGTAAAATTAATGTAACAATAATATTGATCTATTTTTGTGGATATTATGATTCCTATACTAGCAACACTAAAAAGCTATCTAGGCAATAAACGACGACACTAGATTGTTTATTCTTCGTTTTTGAATTTTTGGTAATGTCTTGTGAATAGAGCGATCTGTTTGTTTTTGAAAATAGACTAGTTATCTAAAATGTAAAGTGGATTGATTAAAGAACATTTCATATAATTAGATTCCATCTGTGAGTACATTCGATTAAAACATCTAATAACATTAATGAAATTAAACTTTTAGGGCCAGACACATTTTAATTCCACAGAATGCTTCCAAAATCTAGGTATTACCTCGTCCGGTTAAATACCATCCCAACTTTCATAGCCATAACACTACCAAAGTGTACGGTTAATTTCATAAAACTTACACGTTACCTTTATTCCCAGTTGTTTAGACCATCTCTGTCCTCACTGTTGGCTAATAAGAAAAAAATATCAGTCCTACAATTTAAATATCAGTTAATTAGGACCAATATATTAGAATATCTTTATTTTCTACGAAAGAATGCACGTCTATACAGGTGTTAAATATTTAAATTATAAAATAAGCGTTGGCACACTCAACCATGTGTAATAGGAATTGTTCACTTTTCACAAAACCATCGGGAGTTATAACGTTTGTATACTGTAAAAACTGGCCAAGTGCCAGTCGGATTAGAACTCTGAGGGTTCCGTACCACCATACTTCTCCACACAAAGTATTATGACAATGATACCAATTCACATTACAAGCAAAAGACATCAACGCGAGTGACAAAAATATGCTTTTTTGTTCTTCACACTTGTATGTATTACCGTTTTTACGATAGAGCTAAATCAAATATACCCCTAAAGAACTATAAAAAAACGTTTTTTTGTATAGCGACCCCACTTATATTTTCATTTTTTTTTTGTATTTGTTGTTATAGCGGCAATAGAAATATGTGAAAATTTCAACTGTCTGTCTATTTATTACGGTTCATGAAATACGGCCCGCTGACAGACGGACGGACAGATAGGCAGACAGCGGAGGCTTAGTAATAGTGTCCCGTTGGCCACCCGTTGGGTGAACGGAATCCTAAAAAGTAAGTTAAAAATAATCATTAACTAAATTTATTTCATGATCGTCAATTAAAATTAACGCCGTGGCTGTTGTTTTTCCATAGTTATTGAGCCTGGGACATCACCAGTTTATGAACTTTTGAAATTCAAAAATAAATAACCAGTTATTAAAAAGTTTAAATATTCAAATATGTTTCATAAAAAGGTAATCATAATATGACCCTTTTTAACAATACTAGTTGAGTGCATAGATTTAAATACTAAAAGAGCAGGGTTGTATTTGCAAACTTTAAATAATATATTTTTCACTATCAATGAGGT